>CM057452.1:1309950000-1312350000 GCA_016271365.2 Neoceratodus forsteri | reverse complement strand
CCTGCTGAGAGTTCAGTTCCCACAGTAGCAGTCTACAGCACAGAAATCCTGCGGTACTAGGTAGCCGCCTTCACACTGTACAAGTGAGAAGCATCGACGGGCACAATGGAAGCACCACATCCTGGGTGCCTGTACTCACCGGGGGATGTCCACAAGCCAGTCCTACAGAGGTTGTTCTCCACACACATGTCCACTGCTGCACAGTGCACAATGGCTACTGAAATTATAGTGTTGTGCCTGCCCATGGTATTACCTTTTATTCTGCGACTCCACAGGGGCAGCGCAACAAACACACGCCGGCACGCACACAGGCATGCGACCACATGACCCACACAGGCCCATTAAAGGTCGGCTGTGCGGAAATGTCGGCCTCCCGAAAGAATGGTAAATGGAACTATGGATGAGGTCCATTTTATCTTAAGCCAGAAGGGGAAGCCACTCCTAGCCCACTGGGGATTCCTCTACCAGTAGTACAAGGAGGTAAAGAGTAAGGCGTATTGGCACTGCGTGCAGGACCAGCATTTCAGCTATCCTGCATGTGTGCACACAGAGGCCGATGCTGTGGTGTACACGGGACAATCCCACAACTACGTTGATGATGCAGGGGAGGTGGGGGTCTTGAGGTCCTTTCCGAGGTGTGTGAGCAGGCACGCACAAGCGTGGAGGGCACCTCCCAGGTGCTTGCACACTGTACCACTGGTGTCACCGAGGCAGTGTCAGTCAGGCTATTTACGCTACCACTCATGAAGCGGATGGTGCAGCATGTGCGGCATGCTAGTAGGGTTGGCCCTGCCACACCAACATCGCTGCAGGACACTGTGATACCCCCCCCCCCGAGTATGCCATCACGGGGGGTGGCAACACATTCCTACAGCATGACAGTGGTCCATCTGAGGACTGTATCTTCATATTTGCAACCCAGGAAGCACTGCAATACCTTGCTGGCAGTGCTGACTGGTTCTTGGATAGAACATTTCGATGCTCACCGCCGCTATTCGGACAGATGTACATGGTGCACGGTATGTGCAAGGGTGTAGTCCTCCCAGCAGTGTACGTCCTCATGCCAGCCCAGATGGAGTGAGCCTTCAAGCAGGTGTTCAGGGAGGTCAGGAAGCTCATGGGTGGTGTGCATCCCGAGACAGCCGTGATGGACTTTGAGAGGGCTGCGAGTCATGCATTTGCAGCCACCTTTGAAGGGGCAGCACTCATATCAAATCATAGAATCATACCATTGAAGCTTGACAGCAGAAAAGGACCATACCGGCCCATCTAGTCTGCCCTTTTTTCCCCCTACACCTCCTCCTCCCTGCCAGCCCCCGCCGTCCCCCCGATACTCAGCCCCATATGCTTGTCCCATGCCCTCTTCAATTCTTCCAACGATTTAGCCCCCACCACTCTGTCTGGTAGTCTGTTCCAGGGCCCCACCACCCTCTCTGTGAAGAAACACCCTCTCACATTGTCCCTGTATCTTCTTCCTTGCAATCTGAGGCTGTGCTCTCTAGTTTTGACCCCCTCCTTCCTCTTATGTAAACCCTCTTCTCCCACTTTATTGAGTCCCTTTACATATTCAAAAGTTTCAATCATGTCTCCCCTTTCCCTCCTTGTCTCCAGTGTGTACAGATCCAGCTCCTTACACCTCTGCTCCTATGACTTTCCCTGCATACCCTGCACCATCTTGGTTGCCCTTCTCTGAACCCTCTCCAACGTATCTATATCCTTGTGGAGATGCGGCCTCCAGAACTGAACCCCATACTCCAGGTGCGGCCTCACCATGGTTTTGTAAAGGGGCATTATTACCTCCCTCTTTCTGCTAGTAATGCCCCTGCCTATGCATGCCAACACCCATTGGCCTTTCCCACCGCCCTGCTACACTGGATTCCCACCTTAAGGTTCGAGAAGACTATGATCTCCAGATCCCTCTCCTGTTCTGTTACTTTAATTTCCTCCCCACCTAGGGTGTACCCTGCTCTTCTGTTCCTTCTCCCCAAGTGCATCACAGCACACATCTTGGCATTAAATTTCAGCTGCCATGTACCAGACCATTTTTCAAGTGTCTTTAAGTCCACCCTTATGTCCTCCACCCCCCCAGGGTGTCAACCCTATTGCATATTTTTGTATCATCAGCAAGTAGGCACACCCTCCCCCCAAACACTCAGCAACATCACTGATGTAGATATTTATATTTTATAGTTATTTTTATTTATTTTTTCTAGGATTACAAGTTTACTTTTGAGCCCAGGGCTCTTTTACAAAGGTTCCACGTCATAACAAAGGTTTCACATCATAGGTTACAAAAACACATGTTGCAAGGAAGAAACATTGGTGGAGATAGGAGTGGGGTAGGAGGATAAAGAAGGGGGCAGTAGCAGGAGGTCAGAGGAGGAGTAGCAGGGAGGAGAGAATGGTGGGGGGGATATGGTGGGGGGGCAGGGAAGGGTGCAAGGCAGTCAGGCGGCATTGTCAACTGCAGAAGTGCGGGAGGGGAGGAGGCCTGCTGGGGCAAGTGTGGTGGTCACGGGGCCCGGTAATGGTGAGCAGTGGAGGAGTGGTGTAGAAGATTATCCATGGCAATCGCAGGTGTTGGAAGCGACAAGGGTGTTACAGAGCCTGGATTCGAAGGCACCTAGTCCAGCGGTGGTGATAGTATCATTGGTAAGACCATTAAACCACGTGGGGGCCCTGTAGGTGAATGATCATTGGCCTTGGGTTGTGCGGCAGTGAGGGATGCGAAACAGTTGTGGCTTTGATCCCGTGGTGATTCTAGAGCTGTTTTTTGTTTGAAGAAGGGAACAGACTTGGGGTGATCCCCAACTGGATTTTCTTTGCAACCCCACAGGTTTGGTACTGAATTCTATTTTCAAGTTGAAGCCAGTTTGCATGTGAGTAGAGGTCATGGGTGTGCGTGATACATTTAGCACCAATGATGAGTCGACAGGCCTTGTTTAGGGTGGTGGTTACCCTTCTGAGCATCATGGCAGTGGCGGCACCGTAGATGACAAGGCCATAGTCAATCTGGAAGATGATGGAGCTTTGAACAGTGGCAGCAAGGGCCTCTTTTGTCAGGTGCCGCCGTAGGCAGTAGAGTAGACCCAGTCTGGAGTTCACTGTTTTTGCGACATTAATTATGTGGGTAGCATAGGACAGGTGGGAGTCTAAGGTGATTCCTAGATATTTGAAGGATTCAACCTGCTCCAGGGGGCTGCCTAGGCAGGTGTTTAAGGAGAGTTGGAGATGTCTGTGCTTGTTTTGGTGGCTGGTGAAAATCATGGTCTTGGTTTTTTTCTGGTTAAGGATTAACTTACGTTCTTTGAACCAGTTTTTGACTGAGGTGAAACCATGTTGAAGGGTTTGTTGTAGGTGGCTTGGGTCTTGATGGGAGGCAAGAATCACAGTGTCATCTGCATAAAGTATAATTTGCTGAGGACTGGAGTCGGAGAGAGAGTTGAGGAACAGGCTGAAAAGTAGTGGGCCCAGGATGGAGCCTTGGGGGACACCAGACCGTACCTCTTTAGTGTCGGAGAGCACGTCCACTATTTTTACATATTGGGTCCGGTTGCCAAGATAGCTATCAAACCATGCCACAGATTCAGTAGAGAGGCCAGTGTTCAGTAGTTCACACTGTTTTCAGTAGTTCACAGTAGTTGGGCAGACTGGATGGGCCTTGCGGTCCTTATCTGCCGTCAACTTCTATGTTTCTATGTTTCTAAGCAGGAGGCGATGGTGGACTGTGTCAAAAGCCTTTGACAGGTCTATGAATATAGCTCCAGTTAGGAGACTGTGGTCAAGGGAGTTGTGGATGGCTCCTGTGAACTCAAGAAGGGCAGTGGCACTGCTGTGTCCTTCTCTAAAACCATGTTGCTGCTGGCAAAAGATGTTATATTTGCCCAGACAGTCGGTGAGCTGGTCCGCTACTATCCGTTCCAGGGCCTTAGAGAGGGGTGGAAGGATAGAGATAGGGCGGTAATTCCCATGAGTGGTCCGGTCGCCACTTTTATGGATTGGAGTGACAGTTGCTGACTTCCATTTATCTGGGAACTGGCTGCGATTAAAGATCCTGGTGAGAGGCCTCAGTACTTCCTCAAGTATGAGGGACAGAAGCTTGAGGTCCAGTATGTCAGCACTTGCTCTGGTGTTGCTGACGGCTCTGGAGATGTATTTCCTGACAGTATTTTTGTTAACTGCTCTGAAGTAGAAAGGGGGGCATTTTTTTGGGTGGAGTCTGATGGGTGGGAAGAGGAGTGTCACTGTCGTTGAAAAAGTCGGGGGGAGGGACGCTGCTGAGGTCAGTGAAGGCATCGTTGAAAATGTTGGCTATGACTTTTAGGTCCAGTGTAGTAGTCCCGTTAATTTTGAGAGCAGTCAGGAGTGATTTGGACTCCTTCCCAGTGACATTTTTTATGTTATTCCAGAAAGCTCTCCCATTCCCCATGAGTCAGTGAGTCAGTAAGTGCTTTCTTGTAGTATTCAGATTTCTGTTGGCGTATGGATTTGGTGCAATCATTCCTTGCTCTTTTGTAATTTTGGGTGTCTGCCTGGTTTCCAGTTGTTCTGGCCAGTTCCCAGAGGTGGTCCCTGTGTTTTAATTTAGCGGGGCAAAGATGTTACAGGCATCACTGAAGATGCGTATGAATTGGTCCAGGGCTGTGTTTGTGTCTGTGACCCAGTCGATGGGAGACAAGTCTTAATTAAGTAGGTGTGTTTTTAGGTGGATTAGCTGCCCACGGGGTAGGACTCTGCTGAGGATGACTTTAGGTGGCGGTTTGCAGAATTTATTTGACCAGGTGCAGCTGACGGTGGACTGATCACTGAGAGAGTCAGGCAGTACGGCGGAACTAGAGATCTGGGAGGGATGAGTAGTCAGGATCGAGTCCAGTAGGGTGCTGGTGCCAGTTTTATAGTTCCTTCTGGTTGGGGAGTCCAGTATCTGGGTAAGGTTAGCCGATGTGACCGTGTCCCTGGCATCCCCTGCCTCTGCTCCCAGCCAGGTAATGTTGAAATCACCAAGTATGATAATTTTGGAGTCGGGTGGGAGTGTTTTGATGTAATCCAGTACTGCGTGGAGGCCGGTCCCTGTTCTTTCGGAGGGATATACATGGTGATGGCCGAGAGGGCTTCATTCTGTGCACCAAGTAGGATTTTGATGTGCAGTAGTTGGGCACTGGGTGTTGGTAGGTCAATGTGAACAGTGTGCCCCATCAAATTGTCTTTTATTGTATTAAAGAGAACCAGACCCAAAACTGACCCCTGTGGCACTCCACTCTTCAACCTCGCTGTCCCGGAGTGCACCCCGTTTAGCACCACCCTCTGAGTTCTTCCTGACAGCCAGGCCTCCATCTAGCTTGTTATTTTCCCACCCAAAACCCAGACTTTCCATCTTGCTCACCAGCCTCCTATGGGGGATAGTGTCAAAGGCCTTACTGAAGTCCAGATAGGCCACGTCTACCGCCCCTCCCCGTCAATCACCTGAGTCACCCAATCAAAGAACTGAATTAGGTTTGTCTGGCAAGACTTCCCCTTCATGAAGCCATGCTGTCTGCTGTCCTGCAAGCCACTCTCCTCCAGGTAATCCACCACTCTCTCCTTGATTAATGCCTACATTACCTTCCCTACCACTGACGTGAGGCTGACAGGTCGGTAGTTCCCTTTAACCTCCTTACTACCTCCCTTGTATAAAGGCACTATGTCTGCCATCTTCCAGCCCTCCGGCACTCTCCCCATATCCAGGGACAAGTTGAAGAGCCTTGTCAAGGGTGTGGCCAACTCCTCCTTCAATTCCCTGATCCCCCTGGGGTGTAACCCATCAGGCCCCATTGCCTTGTCCACCCTCAATCTATCTAGTTCTGCCCTAACCCTATACACAGTGAACAGGCTCAGATCCACCCATTTGCCCTCCTTCCCATTTAACTTTATTTTATTTTTTTTTTTTTAGTCTTTGGTAACTGGGTAAGACCCACTAGGCACAAGTGCCTGTTTTCAGGGGTGACCTGGGAGCACTGGGTGGTTAAGTGACTTGCTCAATGTCACACAGTATGCAAGTGGAGGTTGTGAGAATCAAACCAAGGTATGGTCTGCTGGATGTACCAAGATCGTTAGAGCAGGTCCTCTACCATCCTCCTCCTCCATGAATACCAAGCTAAAGTACTTATTTAACAACTCTGCTTTTTCACAGTCCCTTTCCAATTTTATTTCTCCCTCCCCCCTCAGCCGAGTAATCCCCTGCCTTGCCCATCTCTTCTCCCTCACATATTTGAAAAAGGTTTTATCCCCCCCTTTTTTGCTACTTTCTCCTCAGTATCTGTTTTTGCCCTTCTGATCTTCTTCCCTGCCATACTCCTCTTTTCCCTATACTCTTCCTTATCTTCCTCGCTAAGTGCCCTCTTAAATTTTCTGAAAGCCCTCCTACTTTCCCTGACTGCCCCCACAGCCACCTTTGTAAACCAAAGCGGTCTCCTCCCCCTTTTGCTCTTCCTAACCTTTTTTATGCACATTTCCACAGCTTTCAGTACCCCTCCCTTGATAGCTTGCCATAACTCCTCCACTGCTCCTTTATTCTCTGTACCCTCCATTGTCTCCCTTACTAGGTTTCTCATCTTGTCAAAGTCTGTGTGTCTGAAGTCCATGACTGTAGTACTGGTTTTACTTGTCTCCCTCCCCGGCCTGACCCTGAACATTACCGTGCTGTGGTTGCTGTTGCCCAAGGCTTCTCCCACCTGCACCTTCTCCACACTCTCCCTATTTGTCAGGACCACATCCAGCAGGTTGTTGCCCCTTGTCAGCTCCCTGACGAGCTGTTGAAGGAATACCCTCTGAAGCACAGCCAGTATCTCCCTGCTCCTTGCACTCAGGAGCTGCTTCTTCCATTTTTGCCAGGCCATCTGGCGAAAGATACAGCAGACCTCTGGGTTGCATGCTCGTTATGCCAGGGAGGAGGAGTTCACTCTGAACATCCGGATACTACTCCCCACACTTACCTATGTACCCGTGGGCGCGAGGGAGGGAGGCCTATGGCGACTGTAGCACCTGCCCTTCTACAAGTCCCAGGAGGAGCTCCTGTGACCACTCCTGGAGTATATGGAGGCAACGATTCCGCGATCGTCCTTATCAAATAGAACCACTGAAAGGGGGCAGAGTTATTAAGATGAACAAATAGTGGTTTAGCATAAAAGAAAAACTACACCTTCATAACTTGTAAATGTTATTTGTTTCCAGATCAACGGACAACTCTTTTCCTTTAGCTGCTGGAAATATACGTGTTTGCTTTAATTTGTTTTCACTGATCATGCTAGTCCCCTGTAACTATCCTGAGGGTCTCCATTTTATAGTTGTTGAAATCTCATTGTCCATGACAGACGCATTAGCATATGAGAATGTGACGTCACAGCACCCATTCATACCATGTCTCTGTATGCTAAAAGTATAAATATCCTGAAAAAAAAACCTGGAAGCACACAAATTGAAAGTGATTTAAAGGGAAAAACCCTGTAGTACAACTCAAGCAGTTCACAAAGCTAACTAAAGGTAAATGTTGTATTTCTTCACACCTTGCTGAGATGTGCTTAGTTGAACTCTAATTAAGCAGACAGCCATACTGTGGAGTCTAAAGGGTGCTGACACATTATGTTTTCATATGCTAATGCAGCTCTCAGGAACAATGAGATTTTAATAATCAGAAAAGGGTAGCATAGTTACAGGGAACTAGTAGGAACAGTGAAAAATAAACTAAAGCAATCACATATATCCCTAACAGCTACATGGAAAGAGTTGTCTGCTGACATGGAAACAAAATTTACATGACATGAGGGTGTGGTTTTCCTTTAAAGTACTTACTCAACCCTAATATACACGTGTGGATATATTATGTGTATATATATATATATATATATATATATATATATATATACATATATATATATATATATTAGTGGTACAGTAGCACCACTATAGTTAGGGTTGAGTAGGCAGTTTAATGTTAAACCTCAAATTTTGCACTTTAATAACTTTGTAACCCATTCAATGGATTTGCTCAAAATTTGGTATGCGCTGTCCCATGGGGTAGCTCTCTTGACGTACCAAGTTTCGTTTTGATCAGAATTGCAGATTTCGTGCTGTGTATAGTGAAAAAACAGTAAAAGTTGCTTTTTTCTGCCTGTCTTGGCTGTTTTTTCTCATCGTACTGCAGTCACGCCATTTGGAATTTTGATCTGAACATTTTCAGAGTAGAAAGTGCTTGCCCCAAAGAACAAGTCAGCGTTGGGTTGGTGACAAAATATTAAACTGCTCCAAAGTTATTCAATTTTGAAATTTCGGGTTTTGACCATGCTCAGTTCCGTCTTTTGAATAGCTACATGGTGCAGAAAGGGATTTAGGGCTCACGAAAAGGGATTTTGACACCTCGTGAAAAGGGAATCAGCTCGCGAAAAGGGATTTTGACACCTCACAAAAAGGGATTTTTAAAGTTTGCTGTTTCTTTCTCACTACACTGCAAAGAAACAGGACTTTCGGGCTGAAAGTTTCAGGATACAAAGGGCTTGACCCACAGATGTGACTTTTGCTGGTTTGGTGATAAAATTTACATTGCTTCTATACTTTTAACATTTCGGAGTTTGGAAATTTCACATAGAGATAACACTGTGGCGGATGCAGTACCTTTCATTGCTTATATCTCAAAAACGGTTCGAGATACAGATTTTTAGCTAAACATACCTTAGTACAAAGGTGTGCTAAGCAACGATGCATGTTGTCAGTCCACGATTACAACTGCAGTGGAATTTTTTCAAATGTTCTGATGGTTACTGAGATATTGCGCCATTTGTAGCATAAGGATTATTTAGAATGTCTCTAGGCCTGCGCTGCATCTCTATAATTGTAGGTAGATGGGACTGCAGGGTCCTCTGGGCCCTATGCTCCTCCACATGGCTACCATTATGCAGTAATGGGACTGCAAGGCCCTCCATTATGCAGTAGTGGGAGTGCAGGGCCTGCAGGGCCCTGTGCTCCCACAGGGAGATGACAGTTCATTACAGTTTCTCCACACGTATGGACAGAAGGGAACACAGGGCCCTATGACAGAACTAGCACTGGGGTAAGGTGGGCAAGATTCAGGAGCTGTCAATTCAAATGGACATATAGCTGGAGCAGCACTATAGGGGCAAATCAATACCACCAGACCCACAGCACCTGTAACCCTGTGGCACCAAACAGCACTGTTCATTACTCTTCTGAGAGGCAGTGCAGTATAGTGGGTAGACTACAAAGGGGGAACCTGGAGACCTAGGTTTGAAGCCTACCAGTACAACTTACTCCTTTGTGTGACCTGGAGATAAACTTTGAACTTCTCTAGGGCTACCTTGCTCTCCACCCTCTCCTCAGCTTTCCCTGTAAGGGAAGAAAAGTTTATAGGGTCCCTCAAATTCCGAAAACCCTTGAAAACAGCTTTCAGGCAAGGTATTGAGCTTATCTGCAGTTGGCAACAGTCCTGAGATATAAAATCTAGCTCGTGTATTAAATCTAGGCAGCAGTCATTTCATGGAATCTTGAGATAGAAAATGATGTCACTGAGGAGGAGCACAGCTTGCCCCTCAGTTACACCACATTCTATCTCAAGATTCCATGAAATGGCTTCTCTCTTGATTTCATTTACAGATGATTAAACTGTTGTATTAAATCTAGGACTGCTGTAAGCTCAACACCTTTCCTGAAAGGCCTTTTCAAGTGCTTTCAGAATCTGGGGCACCCAAGTTTCCTTCCCCTTTAATTGCTAGAGATCAACAGATCTTATATTGTCAGCGCATCTAAAGAGAGTGGTGGCTGGCTCAGTCAAGACATAAGTGGTGGAGGGTTTCCTGCAGCCACATGGGTGCTGCTTTGCTTGGGGGGAAGGGGTGAGGTAATTAATTGTGTGTGTGTTGGGGGGGCAGGATCAACTATATATTACAATGTGCTTTCACGGAGGTGGGCAGGATCAAACAGATAATAAATGTGGGGAGTTGAATGGGTTTGTGGGAAAGGGGATAATGCCTGACTGTTCAGGGAGCAGAATGAAATGGATCAGCTGATAAGAACTTAAGGGGAAGGGGACACATTTACTGCTAACAATTGTCAGGAGGGCCAACAACCACCTATTGTTAATCCTTTAGGCAGTGTAGTAGACCCTGGTACAGTTAACACATTTCAACAAATTATTTTTACAATAAGATAGACAGTTATTCTGAGACAGATAAACAGGCAGACAAACAGATAACTTATTATCCATTGTAAGGCCCTTAGCTACCTTCCGTTCACCCTGCTCCATCTCCGACCCAGACAATAGCATCCAAGTGTTTTGACTCATTTTTTATTTATTTTTTTCTTTTTTAAAAGAAAAGTATCTGAGGATCAGTGGCAGGATTTTTAGTACAGTAAATTAATAAAAAGGGAACTAGGAGAGCTTCAGTAACAGACAAGTACTGGAACAGCAGTATAAGTGTAGTATAATGTGGGGAGTGGTGCAATGCAGTGGCTGCGGGGCAGCCATATTCAGGCAGACCTTCTGGACACTGAGGTGCTGCCCTATCTGCATGCATCTCTCTGGACTGCGGGATGAGGTAGCTAGACTCAGAGTGGAAGTAAACCGGGTTAGGAGTACCATCACCCTTATCCAGAGACCACCCAGTCCAACGCCGCTGCCTCAAAGGATGCTGAGAAGGAGAAGCACTTGGATGGCAGTGGGCTCAGAGAGGGTTAGGGTGGTCAGGCAGAGGCACATCCCAGATCCTATTCCACTCAAGAACTTATATGCCACACTGGCAAATGGGAACAACCAAATAGAGGTACCCAGAGAAGTGGAAGGAAAGGATGTGGAGGTTAGCCAAGGAGGTGACCTCAGTGGGGAGAGCAGTGGAGCCCAGAGGAGGAGGAAGCGAATCCTGGTGGGGGACTCCATCATAAGAGGGATCCAGCTAGGAACACAGGAGGGGGAAGACAGGGAGGTGAGGTGCCTACCAGGTGCCACGGCATGGAGGGATGGAAGGAAGATCCTGGGGATCACTGGGAAGGCAAGATGGGAGGGTGAGCTGGATGTCATTATCCACCTAGGTACTAATGACCTGGCAAATGGGGAGCCAAAGGAAGTTCAGGAAGAGTTTAGGAAATTGGGGAGGGGTCTCAAGCAAGTAGCTACTTCTGTCACCTTCTCGGAAGTACTACCTGAGAGAGGCATGGGAGGGCATAGGGGTGCATGCACCAGGAACTTTAACTCATGGTTGAAGAACTGGTGCTGTGAGGAAGGGTTTGGATTCATTGGTGACTGGGGACCCACCTGGAGGGATGGAGGCTTGTTCAAGCCTGACGGCCTGCATCCATCCTGGAAGAGAATCCAAGCACTCAATGATAAGTTTAAATGCTACATTGACAAGCATTTAAACTAGCCAAGGTTGGTGGCAGGCCAGCAAGGAGGGTACCTAATTACCCAGCCCCCACAGCTAGCAGTGGAACCAGTGAACCGGAGGAGTGGATATCTCTACAAAGCAGTATGCAAAAGATGGAGATAAGTGCCCAAGAGGTGGATAGACAGAAAAGGGGCAAAATTCAACAAAAGGGCAGACAGCAAGGAGAACCAGGGATTAAGGACAACCAGAGAAGGGGCCGGAGTAGAACAGCGAAACAGTCTAGGGAGGTCAAAATCATGGAAAGCCATGTGTGCCAATGCCAGAAGCCTTAGCAACAAGAAGGAGGATCTGGAGGCTGTCATGGTGCAGTCAGACCTGGACATTGTGGCCATTACAGAAACCTGGTGTAATGATAACCATGACTGGGAGATGGCCATACCTGGCTACAACATATTCAGAACAGACAGGGCAGGTAGGAAGGGAGGAGGAGTGGCACTGTATGTGAAAAATGACATAAGGGTCACAGAGATCCAGGAGGAACAAAAAGGGGGAGAGATACTGTGGGTTAAGCTGGAAAGGAAAATGGGGCCAGCCATCCGCACAGGTGTGGTCTATAGACCACCAGCCCAGGAGGAAGAAACAGATAGGGAGCTGATGCTAGCCATCCAAAGGATGGCAGACAAGGGTGAGGTAGTGCTGGTTGGAGACCTCAATATTCCAGACGTGGACTGGAGCATCCCAGCAGCAGCATCAACTAGGAGCAGATTTATCCTGGACTCCCTTCAGGGTGCCTTCCTCAAGCAACTGGTCATGGAACCAACTCGGCAGAAGGCAATACTGGACCTTGTGCTCACAAACAGGGACAGTGTGATGGGGGTAACAGTGGGGAGCACCTGGGAACAGTGACCACCAGTCATTGTGGTTTGAAATCACAGAAGGAGCAGAACCAAACCGCACAAAACACGTATCCTGGATTTTAGGGGGACAGACTTTGGGAAAATGGGGAGGTGCTTGAAAGAGGCATTAAGGGGAATGGGGCAGGAATCAGGGGGTGAGGAACAGTGGGCAGTATTTAAAACGGGGATTACAAGAACAACAGAATTATGCATTGAGCAGGTTAGCAAGGGGAAAAGGAAGAGGAGACCATTATGGTTTTCCAAGGAGGTAGTGGCGAAAGTGAAAGCCAAAAAGACTGCATTCAGGCAATACAAAAAGACAGAGGCAGAAGGGGATAGGGAGAAGTACCAGGAGAAGCAAAGGGAGGCAGGGAGGTCAGTAAGGGAAGCCAAAGCTCAGACAGAAAAGCACATTGCAAAATCAGTGGGTAGAGGGGACAAAACCTTTTACAGGTACATAAGTGAAAAAAGAAAGGCAAAGCGAGGGATAGTGAGACTGAAGGGGGAGGATGGAGGCCGCGTGGAGGATGACAACAGTAAAGCTGACATATTGAACAGGTATTTCTGCTCAGTCTTTACTGAGGAAGGAGAGGGTAATGGGTCTGAAGAGAGTACAAGGGGTGGGAATGGTGCAAAAATGGACACAAGTCCCTTTACACGAGAAAGGGTCCTGAAGGAACTGGAAATAATAAGAGTTGATAAAGCAATGGGGCCAGATGGGGTGCACCCCAGGGTCCTTAAAGAACTAAGAGAGGTGGTGGCTGAACCTCTGGCTATCCTGTTTAGCTGATCACTGGAAACAGGGGAGGTATTCAAAGACTGGAGGACAGCAGATGTTGTCCCCTTATACAAAAGTGGGAACAAAGAGGAAGCGGGGAACTACAGACCAGTCAGCCTCACCTCAGTAGTGGGGAAGATCATGGAAGCACTACTGAAGGAGAGATTGGTGGAACATATGGTTGTCAATGGACTACAGGACCCAAGGCAGCATGGTTTCACCAGGGGGAGGTCATGTCAGACCAACCTCGTTGAATTTTTCGACTGGGTGACTAGGGAGGTGGATCAGGAGGGCAGTGGACATGGCCTATCTAGACTTCAGTAAGGCCTTTGACACTGTGCCACATAGAAGACCATTACACAAACTGGGGAATATGGGTGTGGGCAGGACAGTAGTGCAGTGGGTAGGTAACTGGTTGGGCGGAAGGACACAGAGGGTGGTGGTAAATGGCTGTCACTCCACAGAGGGAAGAGTGACCAGTGGAGTACCACAGGGATCAGTGCTGGGACTGGTCCTATTCAACATCTTCATCAGTGACATTGTGCAGGACCTTGAAGGCAAAATTTCCCTGTTCACTGATGACACAAAGCTCTGTAACAGAGTAGACACACCATAGGGTGTAGACAGAATAAGAAGGGACCTGCAGAAACTTGAAGAATGGTCAGGGGTTTGGCAGTTAAAATTCAATGCAAAGAAGTGCAAGATAATGCATATGGGGCACAAAAACCCTTGCACAATATATCAGTTGGGGGGTGAGGATATAGCATGCACCAAGCAGGAAAGGGATCTTGGGGTTATCATCTCTGATGACCTCAAGGTAGGGAAACTGTGACAAGGCAGCAGGTAAAGCAAATAGGATGCTGGGATGCATAGGCGGGGGCATCACCAGCAGGAAAAGGAAGGTCATAATTCCATGATACAAGACATTAGTGAGGCCCCACCTGGAGTACAGTGTACAGTTTTGGAGACCTTACTTACATAAGGACATAGACAGGGTACAGAAGGTTCAGAGGAGGGCAACAAAGATGGTACATGGATTGCATCACAAGTCCTATGAGGACAGGTTGAAGGAATTGAATATGTACGCCCTGGAGGAGTGGAGGGAGAGAGGGGATATGATAGAGACATACAAGTATCTTACAGGGAGGAACAGGGTGCAGGAATACACTATTTTTAAGCAAAAATGATGTTCCATAACTAGAGGGTATGGGATGAAGTTGGAGGGAGGATGATTCAGAGGAAACATGAGGAAGAATTTCTTCACAGAACGGGTGGTGGACAAGTGGAACACCCTGCCAGAGGAAGTGGTGGTGGCTGAAACAATCATGGGATTTAAGAATGCATGGGATAGGCATAAAGGAATTCTGGACATCAGGGTTAAGGGGCAACAGACTTCTAGGAAAACATAAAGTAAACTTACAAGCTCAAATGGGCAGACTGGGTGGGCCGTAGGCCCCTTATCTGCCGACACTGTCTATTTATCTACTGTATAACAGGAAATATTCGCTGTCATTTTATTTTCACTATATTCGCTGATTCCATATTAGAGTGAAAATAAAAAGACAGTGAAAATTAGGTAGATCACTGCATATAGCAGCACTAGTGTTCCATCAGTGAAAATGAGAGGAAGTGACTATGTGGGGGTGTAATTGGAGCACTAAATATAAAGGGGGTGAATATAAACTGCTATACAGTATGTATCTATGTATCCACTATATCCCAGAGGTGGGCTTAAGGCAACTGCTGGGAGAGATCATGAGACACCAGCTGAGTAATGGCATGATCCAAGATGAAATACTATACTGGTCAACAGTGACAGAGCTCTGACGGTGGGAAAGTCACAACTTTGCATCTCCCAGCACTATACAGGTGGCAAGGCAAAGGGGATCATAAGACACAAACCAGCATTGAAAAGATTCTCAGAAATGTAAAAAAAGAAACAGAATTAAAAAATGACGAATGTTGATGGAGCAGCAAAGAAAATGCAAGTAGTCAGGAGAAAAAATGCTGATGAGTGTGGTAGGCAAATCGCTATCACTTTTTGATGATGGTTCCATTGTTGCATACGGCCACACTGCTTCCACTACATCTAAGCATCATATTCTTCCAAGTGCCACTCAACACTTCAGTGATTTGTAAGGATTTGGGCCTGTCAGAGCCACTAGAGTAAAGGCTCACCAACTCAGGGCCATCCCTCTTCAGTCTAGTTTTCATTTCAATGGGAAACTCATAACTCAAGGCTATCTTCCTTTGGTCTCATTTTTATCTCGCACCCTCCAATCTTTCCTCACCTCACTGCTCGTGATGAAATGCTTGGAATTTCTGGAAATGTCTCCCCCCTCCCTCCCCCAACTTATGTCCACAGTTGGGTATAGTAACATTCTCATATTTCCTTAGGTAAACCAGTGACCTGCATCGTTGACTTGCTGAGCTTTGTTATTCCTCAATTAGTCTTCCCTTCGCATATTCATAAATCATTTATTCCTTTTGCACTTTAAAAAGGGTTTTGTTTCAATTTGTAAAACACCTTCAGCTGCCAGATTACTAATACATAACTGTGGCATGCAGAAACCTGCCTTAAATATAGCCATTCGTGCATTAAGCACATGATCGGAAAGCAACAGTATGTACTTCAGTAATGAATAGGGTATTAAACAAACCTTAATTCAATAAACGGGGGGGGGGGGCATGTACACTGGGTGCCTTGTAACTGTCATTTTACCACACAGAAGCTTTCTATTCCACATTGAGAGGATGCTGTCCCCTATTCTATACCAAGATTTGTTTGAATCAAGCTCTATATCCTCCATGTCCCTGGTTTGCCCCTCCTGGATGGCACCCCCCCCAGCCCTGTCACTTAACTTCTGCTGGGCATATGCAGCCACCTCTTGACCAAGAGAACTGCGGTGGTGGGTGGCATGCCAGGTCTGTAGTGCATGAGCTTACGAGGTGGGGGGGGCGGCATCTTCCCTCGTAGACTGGGTTTGTATCCATCTCCTCCCCTAGGGATCCAACCGCGCAGTTGTACAGTGATGCTCATACCGAAGTGTGTAACGTGCCGGCACCTGGTGGTGTTCCTACCCATCTGGTGCCCCCAGTGGTGATACCACTTAACACAGCTAGGTGGCATCCTTGGTGCAGGGTACAGTTCCCGTCTTCCGTGAAGGAGGAGAGCTGTCCACAGGGCGATTCATCCTTCTTTCCCCGGACAGCCACCACCAATCCAAGCTCACGTCTGAACCCTGGTTGCTGGCATCCTGAGCTGAAGCACTATCTCCTGCACTGAGAGGCTGGTGCCAAGATTTAACTGCAAACCCACAAAGTTCAAACAGGTACTCCACACTGTTTTTGTACTAAGTCTCTATTGTAGGTTGGGATTAGTAGGCAGTAAAGCCCATAGTCACTGTGCTGATGCTGATAAAGTGATGACAAATTATTCTAAAGGGTAATCTGAATGATGTGTAGTTGATAACACATTTTTAACATACATACATTTCAATTTTTTTTAAATAGCACACAAATCAACTGACTACATATACAAGGAATTGGGGATCACTGCGTAGCATAAGCAGAATGTAAGGGTAAACAGAGAAGACTAGGTCTAATTACTACATTAAATTTTAAAGTTAAATATTGTATGAAATATATGTATTTAATATGAATAAAAATTGGACTACAATGTTTTGGGGCCTGCTCTAAAGAAAGGAAAAATAAAGCTTTGAGAATCATCATGTTTTATCTGTGTGGCTAGTATTTACAGTTCTTGGACAAGATTTGTTTGATTTTTCATATAGCTTTTTCTCCCATCGGGGCCCCAGGCAGGCATGGCTGCGTCCTCTCTCAGAGGATCTCATTCCACCTTGTAGCTTCAGGGCTTCATATGGCCTGCCTGAGTACCCCACTTTCTGTTTTCTGCACGTCAATCCCAGGACCCCCGAACACGGTAGCGCACGCGCTCCATGGCTCAGTGACAGCCACTTCCTCCCACCAGGCCTAATGCCTGGTCTCCCTTGTAGCTTGGCGCTGCCACCTAGCCTTCACCTGGTGGCAGCCAAGAGATGGGGGAAACCCACATCCCTCCCTGGGAGAGGACCACTGTCTTGTGGCAGCTCGATCCAGCTCCTTGCCCCCCACCTCAGCTGACCCCCTGGCAATTCAGGCTCATTCCTGAATCCAGGTTGCCAGCGTGGAAAGAGGTAAGGCATCCAGTGTCTCAGCCCTCTACACCATTGGGCCGGCTCTGAACAAGATTTTTTAACTGAAATGTCATACTATTGTGTGTTATACAATCAATGACCAACCTTGCATATGTGAAAGCACACATTTCTTTTTTATTCTTTCTTTTTTATTTTCACACCTCTACACCGGGGCTCCACTCCATCGCGAGACACGCACATGCTTTTGGCCCGCTTTCTGCCTTGCCGTGATCTCCGGAGGACCCCCATATTGCCGTGGTTTACCCTCCAAGTGGGGTACGAGGTGGGGCCCATACATCTCGATACTTACTTGTCTCGTCGGGTCCTCTCATCGACCAGGCAGGCAGAAGCCATCCAGGCCAGTACTGGTGCTCCTTCCTCTCGGAGCACGGTGTCCTTTTTTCCATGTTCTCCCCACTTCCTGCATGGGTTATGCCCTGATATCAAGGCACTGAGCGCCGCCGTCTAACACACAGCTTCCCTGGACCATCCTGCTATCTGCAGGATATGTCATACCTCAGGCCTCCACCTGGCGTTGGACAAGTTACAGACCTTGATTCCCCTCTCCCCCCAGAGAAGAGGAGCAGTCCCTGGGACGCTTCAGTCTTCTGCCTTCTGCCGGCCCTCCAATGACCCGAGCCCACTCCTGAACCCGGGTCACTGGCGTTGCAAGCAGAAATCCAACCACTGTGCCTGCGGGCTGGCTCAAAAGCATACATTTCTACAGTGCTATGGACTTCCACCTCTAACATTTTTTGATGGGTCCCACATTTTGCCTACCTTTCTGACATTTCAAGGGGCAGTGCCCCACAGCTAGATAATAACATGTTGAGAGGTATGCATGTGCAGCAGCAACTCTGCACCACGGAACTCGAAACTACTTCATATACCGTCTACAAGAGCGAAAGCCTGACCCTCTACTGAGGTTACAGTTTATGCATGACTTTTAAAATTATGTAGACTGCACTGAAAAATCAACAGGGAAAAGGCATCATCATTTCCAGTTTGTGTTCAACTGCTTATAGATTTTTTTTCCATCCACTGTTTATCCCTCCTGTGGCCAGGACAGGCAGTGCTCCCCTCATCTCCAACCCTTTGATCCGACTGTCCTGCATTTCCCCAGGACTTACCTGAGCCAGTGTACACCAGAAGCACGATCCAGTCCATAGCTCAAGGGTCCCAGTGATGCAGCAGGAGAGTCAGCATGCAGGCTTCACTCACACCTGCCCTGCTACCACTTTCCACCATTATGTCCCTTCCCCACGCTAGGGCGCGCTCATCAACATGCACTTCTGGAGGCATGCGGATGCTGCAGAGTCCTGCAGCCCTTCTAGCTGCCCTCCTCAACCTGCACTGCCACCAGGCCTCCACCTGGGGCAGTCATTCAGTGAAGCATGCAGTCCTTCCCCCTCCTCCCACCACCAGAAGAGGAAAATAGCCTGTAGGCCACTCGATCCTGTCTCTCCCAAGCCGAACCCCAGCAACCCATGCTTGTGGCCAAATACAGGTCGCCGGCATGGTGAGCGGTAAGGTGCTTAAAGCGCCTCAGCCCTCTACACCACCAGGCCGGCTTACTTATAAGTATTTTATGTCCCATTATCCATTTTTAATAGTCTCTCATCTTTTTCTCTCCCCCCCTTAACAGAAGGAGGAATACAGCAATGGAACCATGTGTGAGTTATGTAAGTTGTGCTCCTGGGGCCTGTTTTCAGAACACTTACACGTGAAACGTGGTTGCTTGCCGAAGTCAGGAGGAGAAGCTTTGAGTCTTTAGCTAAAAAATAGCAATCAAGTCTCCAGTGATGTCACCAGAAAGCATAATCCTTGTAAATTCTGGTGTTGTCCCTAGAAATTCTAGGCAGCTGTTTTTTTCTGTCAGAATTTATTTAGAGGGGCCGGCCTGCTGGCTCAGCAGTAGCGCTACCACTTGCGGCGCCAATGACCCAGGTTCAGAAGCGAATCTGGGCTATGAGAGGGTCGTATGGGGGAGGTGGGCAGAGCCAAAAGCTTTCATGACCCCTGGAAGAGGCTGGGGGAACAGCAGCTTGGGCCAAGAAGGTCGGGAGACATGGCAGACACTGGTGTACGTTATGCAGGAGATATGGCAAGAACCATGATGTCATTACATGTCCTGTCTCCCAGGGGCGAAAACTGGAGGAAAAATCTGGTGGCAGGATGACAATGAGCGCTGGTGGGCCCTGCACTCAACCAACTGGGCACAATGACCATAACTGGATCCATTCTGCAGTGGGGCTTGGGGAACTCTGCCGAACCCACCGGGGGCAAGCCCGTGGCCCTGGGGGAAGACGGCCAGCACCAAGTCCCAGCAGACGGGGTGACAGGGCTGGGGTGCTCGTCAGAAGGATGGCTGACCAGAGGAGAGAAAAAAATGCATTTAATAGAATTTGCAAAACCAGCTAAACTGCACATGTGGATACATAATAAATAATTATACTGTGCAACTCTCAAACGTATACTGTTCTTATTAAAAATAATTACAGCAATGGAGGTTTGAATACTTAATTTGATTGGCTAAGAGCAGCAGCCTTATCTTACATTAATGTTTAGTAAACTGCCGGCCATTCCCCTGGGCCAAGGGCTTGCCCCCCCCCCCCCGGCCGGGTCAGCGGGGTTCCCCAAGCCTCACCACAGAATGGATCCAGTTATGGTCATTGTGCCCAGCTGGTTGGGTGTGGCACCTGCGGGAGCTCGTTGTCATCAAGGAGAGAGTGCTAAGGGAACTCGCAAATCTGAAACTGGACAAGGCAATGGGGCTTGATGGGATACATCCCAGAATATTAAAATAACTTACAGAGATGCTGGCAGCACCACTGACAGCCCTGTTCAACAAATCGCTGGAAACGGGGGTGGTTCTGGTGGACTGGAGGAGGGTGAATGTAGTCCAACTTCACAAAAGTGGGAACAGGGAGGAAGCTAGCTATTACAGGCCATTCAGCCTGACCTCGGTGGTGGGGAAATTTATAGAATCACTGCTAAAGGAAAGGACTGTGTTATATCTAGAATCCAGTGGAGCAGAGGATCTGAGCCAGAATGGATTCACAGTGGGAAGGTCTTGTCAAACAAATCTGATAGATTTCTTTGACTGGGTGACCAGGGAAGTAGATCAGGGAGGGGCGGTGGATGTGGCCTACCTGGATTTCAGCAAAGCCTTCGACACAGTCCCACACAGAAGGTTGGTAAACAAGTTGGGCACCCGGGGAGTGGGTCCCAAGGTGGTAAACTGGGTCAGAAATTGGTTGATGGATAGAACACAGAGGGAGGTGGTGAATGGAGTCCAATCTGAAGTGAGGGGGGGGTGACCAGCGAGGTACCACACGGATCGGTGCTAGGGCCAGTCCTCTTCAATGTCTTCATAGGCGACATTGCAGAGGTGCTGGAAGAGAAGGTATGTGTATTTGCAGACAACACTAAGATCTGCAACAGGGCTGACACTCTTGGGGGGAAGGGCGGTGGAAAAAATGAGAAGGGACCTAAGCAAGCTTGAGGAGTGGTCGAGAGTGTGGCCACTGAGATTCAATGCAAGGAAGTGCAAAATCATGCATTTGGGGCATAGAAGCCTAGGGGAGCAGTACATGATGGGGGGGGTGGTGGAGGTACTGACAACCACCAAACAGGAAAAGGACCTGGGGGTAATCATATCTGATGACCTCAATGTAACTAAACAATGTGAGAAGGCAATGGGGAAAGCCAGTGGGATACTAGGGTGAATAGGGAGAGGTATCACCAGCAGAAAAAAGGAGGTGTTGATGCCACTGTGCAGATCATTGGTGAGACCTCATCTGTAGCAGTGTGTCCAGTTCTGGTGGCCGCATCTCTGAAAGGACACAGATGGAGTGGAGGCAGTCCAGAGAAAGGCAACATAAATGGTGCAAGGACTGCACCAGAAGTCATATGAGGAGAGACTGAAGGACCTAAATATGTACTCTCTGGAAGCATGGAGAGAGTGGGGGATATGATAGACTTTTGAAATGTGTGAGTTATACAGAGTGCCTTTTGGCTCTCCAATATAACTTTCTTTTCTTCTTTTTTTAACCTTATATTTATGCTCCTAAGCTGCCTCCTCCCTCCACTCTCTCAGACATCCTCTTTCTGTGGACTTCCAATCCATCTTGGTCTGCCCCTAGAGTGCCCCCTAGTTCTACACACACACACTTGAAGATTCCCCTGTATACCCCCTGGGTAGGGGTAGAGAGGGATCCCCCAAGCTTACCCCATCAAACCAACACGCTGTGTCTGTGCGTGTAGAGCCGGTAGGCACAGCAGAGTCTGCCCGACGAGACTGGAGGAGTCCCCAGAGAGGTGTCGTCGCCTAGGAGGGACCGAGGCATTTTTTCCGACTCCCCCCCGACGTCAGTGTGCAATGAGAGGCTATGAGCTAGGGGGCACGCTGAGACGTACCTCCTGCTCCGCCCCTCTACCAACATCCACCCAATGCCCTTACTGCTCTCTACCTTACTGCACCATCTACCGGGCTCCCTAGGTGGCGGCATTGCAGCGGGGTGCAGTTGCCCCGGAGAAGGAGGCAGCCGTCGGCGCTCTAGCTTCTCCTCGGCCGACCCCCGGCGACCCATGCTCATTCCCGAACACGAGTTGCCGGCATGGTACGAGGTAAGGTGTCCAGCGCCTCAGCTCTCGGCTCCACCGGGCCGGCCAACTTTCTTTTCTTGATCAGTCTCATGTACACGGCTTTCACCAAAACCTTTGGAGACTGGCAGTTTTTCCAAATTGCCAACTACTTGGGCTAGGTTAGGAATGACAACACAGAGGGTTGGAAGAGTGACCCCCTGTGTTATGGTCTAGATCATCTGCCACAATTATCTTATTTGACACCTAACTGACCAAGACTATGTGATCTCAGTCCAGGAAGGTGCTGTGTTCATTAAAATCTAAAGCTTCCTTATGGGCATGTTTACTTGTCAGTGGACAACGAGTCCTTTCTAGTTCTTCAAATATTATTATATTTATTTTAAAACCATCTCTCTGCGCCTGGGACAGTCATATATCTTACACCAGTGTCTTTTACTAGAATCATTGATACACCAACCCAAATATTTATGTAGTAATTTGGGGCATAAGAAATTTGCACATTTAATTATATGACTATAACCTGGAACTGTTATCTTATGGGTACTGACTTACTTCTTAGGTTATCATTTTCTAAACTAAATGCTCTAAGTGTTATAATACTACATTGAGAAGCATTACTCAAGTCAGGATTCATGGTTACAAATGTTTTTACTCTTGATATCAGTGTTCAAAATTTACAAGGTAGTTTTGGCATTAACATGAATAGACCAGGTACAATTTTAAAATACAGTTACAATTTTTCTGACCATCAGTGCAAAGCAGAAAATAATTCTTTAGTTGCAGACCAGACGTAGTCACAATAGAAGAAATAATAACAATTGCCAAGCTGTCAGCCTTGGGTCCTACGCCCAAGGTAAGGTAATGTAACTCACCAGACCAGTACCAGATGTCCCTATGATGTCCTAAGAGTTGAGGTGATTCTTGGTTCTCCCTCTGAGACTCCTACCTTTCTTTGGATTCTTGGGCTCTTAAATATTCTTGTCAAGGCACACAAATAGGAAGTTCTGGCTACTTTGATAGTTTTTGGATCTTAGCATTCTTTTGACAAAAATGATCAGTTGTGGAAATCTGCTAGTAATCAAAAAGCATCTATCTAATATAGCGGGTTTGCTTGTGGCTGTAACCTTGGTCTGACATCATTACGTTTAAATCAAACATGGGCAATATATTACAATGTATAAAAATATCAAATAGTATTACAAAGTAGCATTAGTGCTCTTTAAGCATAGCACCCAGTCTAAGAGTGTGAACACCTGGCTACTTATGTGGTCAGTTGTTTACTCGGCAGGGCATAGTTGACTGCTCATGTGGTCAGTTATAGTGCTTAGGGGACAGGGTTGACTGCCTGTGACGTCTCATGTGATTAGTCTTTTATACTATAGGACATGGTTGACTGCTCACTAACACCTTATGGCTAGACTAGGTAGATATAATTATGGTGTTTATGGTCACCATTGGAAAGTACCTGACAGGTGTTTGACAGATGCATTATAAATGAAGAAGATCATGCTTAGAATTCATGAACACATAGGAAGTCTGGTGGAGATTTACTAGTCTGCCCTCATAAGAAGTTACAGAAAAAATAAATGCTCAGGTTTAAACTTGCAGAACCAATCTGAGCAGGTTATAAGTTGTTAATCAATTAATACTAGATCAAATACACTTAAGACCCCTTAATAAGTATCAGGTCACAGATTGTTAATTAGTTAATACAACATCAAACACATTTAAAATCAATTTATAGGCTACACACTGTTAATCAATTAAAACAAGATGATTATGATCATTAGTCAGAAAAATAACAAGCTAAAGCTTAAACACATTGGTCTGGTTATAGTCAGGCCCTTAAAATATGGAGGGTGGAATGTTAGCAGCAATCCACCCGTCCGCCATGCTCTGTTCTTCTGGAGACATGTGCTCATTGACTGGGGGCAGCAGGGCAGGCAGCCTCGGCGGAGTAAGTAGTCTTAGGTAATCTCCCAACTATGGGGCATGAAGGTTTGGTGGGATAGGTGGGCGTAATGGAACAGGTAAATTTAGTGGGGCAGGTGCATGGTGTGGGCCAAACAGGGCTGGCCCTGGTAACAGACCAGGGAGAGACGGACTCGGAAATGGTCGAACCTGGGGCAGATTAAATGGAGCAGGTGGATCTGGTGGTATAGGTAGACCTGGTGGGGTCTGCAGAGGGGGATTGCTTGCAGAGCACTTTCAAATACTTCAAGGGTATAAATAAGGAACAAGAGGGTAGCATTTTCCAGAAAAAAAGATGTTTAAGAACAAGAGGTCACGATATGAGGCTAGAGGGAGGCAGACTCAGAGGTAACGTGAGGAAATGTTTTTTTCACAGAAAGGGTGGTGGATGCATGGAACAGCCAGTGGTGGAGCCAGGTTTGGGAGCATTTGAGAGCCAGGGGGGGGGGCCTTTCAGTCAATCATGGGCTCCACAGTGGGCACTAAACAGTGAATAAAGATAGTGGTGGGGCACCGCTGCTCACACTGGGACAGCCAGGAAAGACAACCACCCCCTCAGCCCCCACTCTGGCTCCACCACTGGGAACAGCCTCCCTACGGAGGTGTTGGGGGCGAAAATGGTAAGGGAATTCAAGAATGTACGGGATAGACATAAGAGAACCCTAGCGACAGGAAACAGGATGCTAAGCTGCAGATCAATTAGGGTCTATGGTATATGCAGTAGGTAGGGAAAATGGGCAAACTAGGTGGGCCAAGCGGTCCTTATCCGCCATCACTTTCCATGTCTCTATGTCATGTACAGCCTCATCACCTGCTTCACAATCCTCAGACCTAGTCTGTCCAAGAATGTTAATTAACATTCTGTCTCAGTTTCCACTCACTGCCACTGCAGTCTCTGCATACTAAGGCCAGGAAACAGATCAACTGATTTCAGTAGTTGAAGATGCAAGAACAGCACTAATTTCTGATTCTTGGTTGCAGCACCATCCTAAATCTGTTAATACAGACTTTTTAGCCTTTTTTCCCCACAGTCATTAAGTAAAACAAAGAAATGCTACTATGGCAACCTCTCTTTGAATACCCACAATCTCTCGTATTCTGTTTCAAGTGGTATTGTCATGTCAACATGGCTTGTTGCTTAGTCCTCACAGCCACTGCCACGACAACCACTACTATCAATGTTAACAGGGCACCAGGACAATGTATTTACATGCAACTATCATAGCAGTATTGCAAGTTGCCATAGCAACCACGCAACTGTACTGTGTAAAGATGTTCCATGTCAGGCAATCTGAGTGTAAAACTGCAGATCAATTCTGCAAAACATTTGTCCCTTTGCCACTCAACAACTTTCTCTCAAATAGTAGAACTCTGTCCGGGTCTCCTGAACCTCCGCCTGCAGATGACCCCTGCAAACAACAACAAGTGACAACTGTCAGATTCCACACTAAACAAGTGACCAATATTCTAATATCAGACAACATACTGTACAGGTATGTACTATTTCTCCTCAAAAATGAGGCAATTTTAACAAAAACAAAGAGGCTAGAAATTCATTTGAAAAGGATGGACATTGCTATAAGAGCAATAAGGTACTCCCAGATGTTAATCAACTGTTAATCACCCCCTGGGGTATGTGGCACTCAGCTTCACCTCTGCCACATTTCACCTCTGGTCGTACTTTATTGTTTAAAACATACAATAATACTCAGCAGTTTTCCATTAGAAGCAAGACTCTGTGGCATCACCAGCATTAATCCCAGTGCAACAAAATACTGCAGAGCGTGGTAACAGCACCCCTGGTCTTGACAAGGAGCCTGTACAAGTTTCATAAAAATATTTATTCTGTATTTGGTGGTTGGGTAAATTCTTGAGCAGAAAGAAGCCTGTCCATCTGCAAGAGTGACACAGTAAACATTATAAGCATAGTAAACATAAAAGTAAAAAAATGTATTCTAAACAATACACTGCAAGCATTGCTACAGTAGATGGTTAGGACCTATTCCCCATAGGAAAACTGCAAGTTTACCAGACCATAACATGTACAAGTTAAATCTATAACATACCCCATTAAATTAGTTTTACACACTACTGAATAAAATGTGACATCATCAATGTCCTATCAACCAATTATAATATCAACTGAAGACTTAAATTTCCTAACTAAAACTTTAAAACAAGATTTTCATAAAAACAGTTTCTTTACAGTACACCCCCCAGCGCAGCTGAGAAGCAACAGATCATGTTTATTTATTTATTTAAATGTTTCACCAGAAAAGGCACACTGGGCAGAATTGCTTGTTTCCAGGTGCGTCATAGGGAAGGGGGAATGGAATTACAACAAAATTACAGCAATAAATTGAGCAATAGCTATTATGATATGTGCAATGAAAGAAATAGCTGGCCCACTGGTGCAGCGGTAGTGCTACCACTTGTGATGCTGGCAACCCAGATTCGGGAACGAGCCCGGGGAGCCAGAGAGCCGGACGGCGGGAGGAGGCCTATGCATCCCAGGACTGCTCGCCTTCTCTGGGAAGGGGGGGGGGGTTGAGGCTCAGTGCTCAGCTGACTTCAGGAAGAGGCATGAGGTACAGCAAGCCTAACCACACAGAAGGGGTCTGCGTGACAGACATCAGCTCTTGTGCCTTGATGTCAGGGTGCATGTCACGCAAAAGAACACAGGAAAATGGCTCACTGTGCTCCCAGTAGATGGAGCACCAAGCACAGATCCCCAATGCCCCTGCCTGTCCTGGACTGGTGTCCTGACGACACTAAGGAACACGGGGTGTACAGGCCCCATCTCGTCCCCACCTGGGGTACAAAACCAAAGCTACATGGGGGACAAACCACTTTGGGCTCAGGTAAGGGTGGGGACAGATGCCATAGGCGACTCCTGAAGGGTGCAGAGTACAGCGCGGAATATAAACAGCAAGTAAAAAAGTAGACAAACATTTAGAGTAGTTCAGTTTAGTTAGTTTTGTTGACCAGGGAGGAGGACTAGATAATTCTGCCTATTTTCAGCCTCATTCCAGGGAGGGGATACTGATGGATGCCAACTGACATTGAACCAGATTAAGCTGTTGGTGGTATATTTAGTGAGTGAGGGAAATTTAGCCAGGACACCGTGGAAATTCCCTATCTCCAAATCCCCAAACAGCTAGAAACTAAGATTCTTGGTCGTTTTTTCTCAGGTGTGTGGGGCAGCCGGCTAAACCCGGTTAAAAGAGGAATTACCTACTTAAATAAAAACAAAGGAGGACTGGGGATGATTCGCCCAATAGTATTCTTTCTTTGTATATTCCCGTTTATGAATTTGGTTCCTATTCTGAAACAAGAAACCCCACCTTGGGAGCCCTGGATACTAAACACACTACAACCCATATTAAATATATGGGAGGTGAATTCCACACTATCTAAATCCCTTAAAACTTTTCGGTTGCCAAAGTATTTCAAATATAGCATTGACAAACTTAAATTATGGGGTATAACAAAAACATTCGTTAATCACCTGCTCCCGGAACCAGATATATACCTTTATTCTTGAGCAACACTTTACATCTACTTTTTCAGAAAAAGAGACGTGCAAGAACAAGGAGACACAATTTAAAGATAGAGGGGGGGCGGTTCAGGGACAATGTGAGGAAGTATTATTTCACAGAGAGGGTAGTGGATGCATGGAACAGCCTTTCTGAGGAGGTTGTGGGGTCTAAAACTGTGGGGAGAATTCAAGAATGCATGGGATAGACATAAGGCAATTCTTGTGGGGGGTAGGAAGAAATAGGCTGTTGGTTAACTAGGATCTGCGGCCCATCCTGTAGGTAGGGAAATGGGCAGACTAGATGGGCCAAGCGGTCCTTATCTGCTGTCAAAGTCTATGTTTCTATGTTTCTATCCATACCCTTCGAGGACAGGAACGAATCAGAAGAACGGAAGATTTGTCAGATGCTTACAGACATTAGAATTCTGAAAAGACATGGGATGTGTTATGGCGTGGAGCCCTTGGGAAACTAAACGTAAAAAAACAACCTTAAACAAAGAAATTAACGAAATATATTGTCCTAGACAAAGTTGCACTACAACCCTGGAGACAATGGCACATCTATATTTCGAATGCCCATATGCAATAGAGTTTTGGAAATTTGTAAAATCTGTTTGGACCCATCTCCCCTTTCAATATTTGATTTATGACATTTTTGTACTTGGACTCGTGTCAGTCCCTGGTCCTTACTAAACCAAAGCACAGTGTTAGTTTTATTTGCCATTCTAAAATATCGGATCTGACAAAGCAGATGTAGATACTGTATTCGGCAACAAGTAATCACCTAGGAACAACTGTTCCAAATGATTAAAAATGAATTCAAAGGATACTTCGATAAAGAAAATAGAATAAAAACACCCAAAATAGTTTCTAAACTGTGGAGACATTTCTCCACATTATAAGGAAGAAAAGTTTCAATATTAAAGAAAATATTCAGTTTTTTGTTTTTTTATTTTTCCAGGAAGCAAAGAAAATAGCCTTAGACAATAAAGGAAATAGAATGTATCCTACAAGTAAAAGTATACCTTGATTTTGTACAACAAATGGCTATAGAGTACACCTTTGAAATGTAAATCCATATCAAGGATTTATATTCACTAATCAGTTTAATTGCTTTTCTTACTAAGCTTAGAAGCAATTTGTTTATTTGGTTTCTTGGTTGATGTTCTTTCTTCCTTTTTTAGACACAATGTTATGATGAATTTCATTTTTCACAATTTAATTTTTGGTTTATATATATTTATTGTTGGAAGCAAACTAGAAAATGAATGAATGTAATACTTATTCGATTTTTTTTGCCAGTTGGTTTGTATATAACTTTGTGTGAGTTAATACTGTTTGTATTTAATTGTTGTTGAAACTAAAAATAAAAATTCCCCATCTCATTTCGAGAAGTGCAATGGGACCTTTAGCATCCATCTGAAATACCACCAGAACAGGCAGCTGGGATCTCGGTTTAACATCTCATCTGAAAGATGGCACCTCAGGAGTGCAGCACCCCCCTCATGCTGCACTACAGTGTCAGTATTGGGATTTAACCAAAGTGCCTGGTGTAGGGATAGAACCCACAGCCTTCTGATCTTCCAGCCTCAGAGGCGAGTGTGCAACCTGTTGAGCCACTGACACTGCAAGTACATACTTCCATATTTAACACACAGCAGGCAAAAATTTAACTGAGGCGCAACATGTAGAGCTGCCAAATATCATGAAAGTGGGGAAGAGGAGGAAGCTTAGAGGCAGTTCCAGGTAGAGGAGAGAAAGTTGCATAGGAGAGAGGAAAGTGCAGGAGGGGAGCTGGCAAGGTGGATTGATAGTGGAAGGGAGTTCTACAGTTTAGGGAAATGGCGGAAAAATGCAGACTGGCTACCGGCGGAGAACTGGGACAGACAAGGTGTGAGAGTCATAGCTACGGAGGGAGCAGGTGTATGTGTGTTTTGGGTGATAAGGAGGAGGAGGAAATGTGGGAAGGGAGAGAGCCAAACCAGAATTTAGAAATGAAGCAGATACAGTGTGATTGACGCCTGTCATCAAGGGAGAAGAAGAAAAGATATTGGTAGAGATCACAGTGGTGAGTACGAGGAGGACAGTCGAGGGCTAAGTGGCAGAAGGAGTGATACTGTGTGTCAAGTCTAGCAAGGGAAGTTTTGGGAGTGGTACTGTAGACTACATCTCTGTAGTCAAAAACTGGAAGGATCATTTTCTTTATTAAGGCCCAGCAGACAGACAATGGAATACAATCCCAATTTCTGTATAAAGCACTTAACTTTGGGTGCAGTTTTTTGATGGTAGTATCCAAGAGTGCAGAAAAGTCATGGTGTCTGTCTAGCCAGACACAAAGATACCTGAAGGAGGAGGTATCCTCCAGTTTTGTCCCATCAAGGGTGTGGAAAATAGGGAAGGAAAGGAGCCATACAAGTCTCTGCCTTGTGCTGCAGGTCATGGAGATGGTCTTCTTGGCGTTCAGGAAAAGTTGGTGTGGGCATAACCAGCGCTGAACATTATCAAAGTTGAGCTGTAGGCGGGTAACCATGTCGTTTAATAACAAACATTTATGATCCCAGAGCCAGACTTTCATCACACAAAACCTTTCTCAACAGTTTGGGTTCACTGTCCCCCACACACTCGCATAGCTGAAAATTAAGATATCACATATAGGAAACATGTCAAATACCAGACAGCTCTTCACAAATACACAGACTGCACACACTTCTGAAAACAAAACACTGAAATGCAACTTTCAAAATATTAAATACCGGCACACAACTAGCTTAAATCTAACATACAACTGCTGGGGATTTCAAACTGTTTCCTACATGGTGTCTGCATCTCTACACCAAGTGAAAAAGAAAAACTTCCTACTGTACAAAAAAAAAGCTTTTAAAATTGGCAGCACACATCTTCCAACTGAGTAAAACTAATGTGTTCATCTTTCAACAACCACAAAACACTATTTGAAAGAGGCAAATCATTTACCTGTAGAAATATTACTTGCAAACAGAAACAAGGCTTTGGAATAGCCTACCAAATTACCTTACAGAAGACTGTGCATTTAAAATCTTTAACATTTGTGTGAGTAAAGTTCTGACTGAAAACTACTGTTGTAAATATTATAGCGATGGAGCTTTATTAATTTATCAGTACTGTACTTCATGTGTCATAGTTATTTTACTATTTGTATTTATGTTGTGATGCAGCACAGATTATGTTCTGACTGCTGAATGACTGCACAACTGTTATTCTCTTGTAAATGAAATTCTGTGGAGGTCGGTGTAGGCATGTGAGCCAGCAGGGATCATTTCCAAGTGCTGTACTGTATATATTTTTTTAAACTCTATATGTGATTCTGCTGGTGTGGGAAAGGGAAATCGGAAGGCAGGAGGAAGGACTGTGTGGGATGGAGGGAGGAGTGCTGAACTGGCTGGCACCAGTATTACAGGCACTTACTGTGTAACTGCTAAGGGCAATTTAGGGCCATAGCAGCTTGTGGTGCAAACATGTGGGACACATTGTGCTTAGAATCTCAGGAGGCCGGAGTAGACAGACAAGCCTGCCAAGGTCATTTCCAAGATTTTTTCCCCAAAACCCTGAATGTGATTCTGCTAGTTGTGGAAAGGAACGAGTTTTTCCCCAAATCCTCAATGTGATTCTGCTAGTGGTGGAAAGGAAATCAATCATGAGCGGGGCGGGGGTGTGGTACTGAGTAAAGCAGAAGAAGGACTGCTGAACTAATCGGCGCCATTCTTAGGTGCACTTACCATACGGCTGATAGGGATGAAACAAGGCTCCAGGAGCTCCATACTTAAATCCTGCAGGTGCTAGCAACAAGCCTAAGAGATTCCCAAGCATAGAGACCAGGTGGGGTGGTGCACTGTCTCCCAGGGGATATGGCAAATAGGGTACTCCCTATGGTAGTTTGGTTAGCAAGTGATGTGGAGGGAGGCCAGATACTACTGTCCATCTCCATCTGGCATGGAAGCCATCAGCAGCAGTGAAGGATGGTTTCAGGACACTGGGTCCCATGCTTAGGTGGCTGACTGGTAGTGTGACCTTCTCAGAGGTCCTCACAGTACATAGGAAGGGGAGGCAAGAAAGAAAAAAATCATCCTAATTCAACAACTGGTTGAAAGAGTGGTGCACTGGAGAGGGGTTTAACTTCCTGAGAGACTGGGGTGCACTTTGGTGGTATAAATGCCTATTTAAACCAAATGGCCTCTGTCCTACTAGGGAGGGAGCAATGGCACTGGGCCACAGGTTTGGAGCATTTAAAAAAGTAGGGAGGGGGCTGGGGCTAGAGTTATCCATGAGGTAAACTCAGCTGTGGGAGACCTAGCTAGCACTCCCCCAACTAGCAGGAGCAATCAGGGAGCTGGGGATGGCATAAATACAGAACATGGAAGGGGTACATGCCCAAATGAGAACCACGTTAGCATGGGATGGAGTTAAGCAATAACCCACAAGGATTAGGTAAAACTGATCTGGCTAGTGGACAGGGTAAGGGCAGAAGGTAGGGTTCCTGGAGGGTGGTCTGCTTAAACACCAGAAGCCTCAAGAACAAACAAGTACTCTCCAGTCTAAGGCAGCAGAGGGAAGTCCTGATATAATGGCCATAACTAAAATGTGGGCAACCCCCAAAAATGACTGGGACCCAACAGTCCCAGGATACATACTGCTCAGCAGTGGCAGGAAAAAGGGGTGAGGGACTGTGCTGTACACCAGGGAGGGCATTAGGGTGCCACAAGATAAGGGGTCAAGAGGAAGAGTCGAAGTGGAATGATTATGAACTCAGTTGTCCATGGGGGAAGATTATCTACAAAGAGGTGAGGCAGAGGCCCCTACTCAGTCAGAGACAGTGGACAAGGTACTTGTTGAGGAGATCAGGAGGGTGGCAGCTAAGGAGAAAGTTGTTCTACTAGGGGACTTCAACATGCCAAACACAGACTAGACTATTCCTGTGTCAGGGAGCACCAGGAACCAGGCACTGGTGAACACCTTCCAGGACTGTTTTCCTGACTCAGAATGTGCAGGAGCAGACTACGGAAGGGACCATACTCAACCTAGTTCTTACCAACTGGGAGAGCAAGGGAGGTAGCAGTAGAGGATCAGCTCGGGTCCACTGACCACAGCACAGTGTGGTTTGACATGGCCCTAGAAGCCCAAAGGCGGAAGTCACAGACACTGATCATGAACTTCAGAAGTGTGGAATTTAGGATGATGGAGGAGGAAGAGCTCATGGGGTCTTGCCAATTAGTTGGGGCAGAGAGTGAATGGTAATCTGTTAAGCAAGTGATACTTGAGGTAACGAAGGCATGCCTAAGGCAGGCAGGGAAAAGGAGGAGGCATAGGAGGCCTATATGGTTTTCCAAGGAGGTTTGGGAAGCAGTAGAAGTCAAAAAGGCGGCATTCAGAGCTTATAAGGCCAACCAGTCAGAAACAAGCAGGACGTTCTACATCAACAAAGCAAAGGGGGCATGCAAGTCAGTGAGGACTAGGGTCAAAATGGAGGTGGAACTTAAAACATATGAAGGGGGTAAGGGAAAACAAGAATGCCTTCTTTAAGTATATCAAGGGAAGAAGTAAGAACAAGAAGGAAATCAATAGGTTGAAAAAATTTGGGCATGGGTGGAAAATGACAGGCAAATAGCGATTTTCTAAATTACTACTTCTGCTTAGTCTTCACAGTGGACTTATAGGTCGGCCATTGCTGGAGCGCATCAAAGTCAGGAGGGGAACACAAATGTTGATGGCAACCATCACCAAAGAAAATGGTGCTCATGGGATTGATACGGCTAAAGATGGGGAAGCCCTGGAATTTGATGGGTGGCACCCACAGGTGTGCAGAAAGGTGGGGTAGGCTCTGACAGCTTCCATGGCAGGCCTATATTAACTGCTCAATTGAGACAGGTGCCATCCGCAGGGACTGGATGGTGGTGGATGCTGTTCCTCTACACAAGACTGGAGATCAGCGATCCAGTGAACTACAGACTGGTCAGCCTGAATGACACTGTAGGGAAGGTCATTGAGACTATACGGAATCAGGACAGGAAATTATTTCTAACTGGCTGGTGTTTCTAATGTTCCTATTTTCAGAAATTATATCCATGCTCCTAAATGATCCATATTTAACTGTACCTGGATAAAAAGGGGTACAAAAAACTGTATTTTGCATTGTTTTGTTTTATGGACAACACTCTGTTACAGTTCTCTTCATGGAACCTGTGATCTGGAGTTTTAACTATGTCACAGTTTGTGCACAGAACTCCGAGCATGCATGGCTCTGATTGGTCAACAGCTCATGCTCAGTATTCCGCACATAAACCACAACATAGTAAAAACTCCGAATTACTGGTTCCAGGAAAAGAATCATGCAGAATGTTGTCCATCAAAAGAAAACCACTGAAAATACAATTTTTCACATCAGTACTTATTCATGTACAGTACTGCTAAAATGGATCATCTGAAGTTATGAATTTCATTCCTGTTAACAGGAACATTACTTTTTAGATAAGCTTTTTAAGATCTCTAAACCTAGTAAATGCTACAATATTTTTATTTACATTCGATTTTAATGTGCTTATTGTTTCACGTTATTTATTGTTGTATGTGTTTCTTATTCACTTGTACAGCGCCCAGAGCCTCTGGGATTGTGCGCTCAACTAAATAAACCTCTACTTACTTACTTACTTACTGCCGCACTGTGACCCACTGCTGGACAAGGACCATGCACTGGATGCCCTGTACCTGAGCTTCAGCAAGGCCTTTCACTCAGTGCACCACAAAAGGCTAGTGATGAAGTTGAAGGACTTGGGATGGGCGAGAAAGTCACAAGGTGTGTAGAGAACTGGCTGAGGGGGGCTCAAAGGGTGGTGCTGAATGATTCACACTTAGAGATCAAAATCATAACATGTGCTCTTTTTTTTTTAATAAATACATGTTATGCCATGTCTTTGTTAATTTTCTTTCTTTATAATGACAATTTAAGAAAATCTACAACTTTGGCTTTAAACCAAACCAACCCAGCACCGTGTCACATGGAGCAGGCCACCACTAGACTACCAAGTACCTTATCTGAAAACATGTACTACACTTCAGACTGGCTCATTTAATACACAATTTCTGCTCGTTATAAGGAAAAAATCAACAAAGCCATGGCACACCGTGTGTATTTATAAAAATAACACACATGTTCAGTAACGATTTTAACCTGCAAATGTTTCCCACATCGCTAGCTCACCTGTTTTCCAGTTTCCCTCCTGCCCATCCTGCCTCCTACCCTGCCTCTGCCCCTGCCTCTCTCTCTCTCTCTCCCTACCAAAATACTGGCTTCTCTGGCTCTCTTTAGTCATGGCCAAGTTCCACCCCCTTCCCTGAAGTATGCCAGTTAACTATTCCAACCCCGTCATTTCTTCCTAAGCTGGTATCCCTCTTCTTGCCTTTCTCTCTCCTTTTAAGTGAACATTCCGGCTGTACCCAGTTATGAGCCTATCATCTGTTGTAAAGGCCCTCTCACTCAAATGTTGATGTACATACAGTATGTATATTTTTCTTCTTTGTATAATATTGCATTATGTTTTACCATGTTACTGTACTATGATTTTTGTATGACCAGGTCCATCTTGCAAATGAGCCCTGCTCAATGGTGCTCACCTGGATAAATAAAGATTTTGACTGATTGATTGATTGATCAACCATTTTGCTTACATTATGCTATAAAAGGCACTGAAAAACTAGAGACTGTTAGTGCACAGTGAGCACTGTTCAGTTAGGAGCTCTCGCTCCAGTGATGTCACAGTAGCATGCTAGGTGGCCATTTTAGGGAGCAGACAGGATTGAAGGTTTGAAATGAGAATGCTGTTTACATTTTTCAATTGCTACAAAATTGCATTTACATTAATTATATAAATGCAGCTTTAGCATCAACGTAAACAGCAGGCTTTCCTTTACCACCCTATGAAGTCGGATTTTAATTGTTTATTTGCAAAATAACTTGTTTTGGTATCCTTTAACCTGGTGTGCCAGTCCACTCAGCTTCGAAATGGGTAACAGCAGAACCACACTGTAAACGAGAGCTGGGATAGCCTAGATAAATAAACTGCAAAACAACTAAAAACTAAATAAATAAAAATGCCATCTAAACATTTTTGTGAATTCTTAGTAACACAGGCCAATGGGTTAGCACACAGCTTGAGAACTGTTGCCAGGAGACCCAGGTTCAAATCCAACCACGTCAGGGTCAACTGGCAGTGGCCCACTAGCAAAGCAAGGCAACATTTATTTAAAAAGACACCCAATCCCAGAGGCTCTGGGCGCCGTACAAATAAACAGGGTACCGCAGGGTTCAGTACTGGGTCCAGTCCTTTTTAAAGTCTTTATAAGTGACATTGCAGAGGGACTGGAAGGAAAAGTGTGCCTCTTTGCAGATGACACAAAGATCTGCAACAGGGTTGATACACAAGGAGGTGTGGAAAGGATGAGAAGGGACTTGGCAAGGTTAGAGGAATGGTCAGAAGTATGGCAGCTTGGATTCAATGCAAAGAAGTGCAAAATAATGCACCTGGGAAACAAAAACCCAGGGGAAGATTACACAATGGAGGTAATAACAACAACAAAATGGAAAGGGACTTGGGGTAATCATATCAGATGACCTTAAGGTTAGCAAGCAATGTGAGAAGACAGTAGGGAGGCTGGGGGATACTGGGATGTATAGGGAGGCAACACCAGTAGAAAACAGGAAGTTGTTATCCCTCTGTACAGACAGTTGGTAAGACCCCATCTGGAGTACTGCGTCCAGTTCTGGAGACCCCATCTCACAAGGACATAGACAGGATGGAGGCAGACCAGAGGAGGCAACTAAAATGGTGCAGGATCTGCAAGAGAAGCCATAAGAGGAGAACTAAAGAAGCTAATATGTATACCCTTGAGGAAAGGAGAGACAGGGGACAGGATAGAAACTTTTAAGTACCTCAGTGGAATCAACAAAGTCCAAGAGGTAGTATCTTTCAGAAAAAAATATTGCAAGAACAAGGAGACACAATTTGAAGATAGAGGGGATGGCTCAGGGGCAATGTGAGGAAGTATTTTTTCACAGAGAGGGTGGTGGATGCATGGAACAGCCTTCCTGAGGAGGCTGTGGGGTCTAAAACTGTCGGAGAATTCAAGAATGCATGGGACAGACATAAGTCAATTCTTGTGGGGGGTAGGAAGAAATAGGCTGTTGGTTAACTAGGATCTGCAGCTTATCCTGTAGGTAGGGAAATGGAAGACTAGGTGGGCCAGGTGATCCTTATCTGCCATCAAAGTCTATGTTTCTATGTTCTATGACTACACAGTGAAAGCAAGATCAATAAAAAACAAAGAGAAAAATATATGAACATAAGAATAATTAACCCATATAAGAACATTCCCCATTAATAAAAGCTAACCATCAAATTACCAGTAGCTGTAATTGAAACTCTAAATGGACAGCTTAATCCAAAAAGGCCTGGGAGAATAGGATGGCTTTCAGGCAGGCTTTGAATACCTCAGTGTAAGGACCCCTTAACCCCAAGGGGCATGAATTCCACAGGGCGGGCGGCAGCACTAGCAGCCACCTTAAGCGGCGATTCAACCTTGTCCTGGGAATCGTCAGGGGCCCCACAGGAGAATGGATGGGGCAAACCGAGAGAGCAGGTACATGAAGGTCTAACAGATAACCAGGGCCCTGACCGTGTAGGGCCTTATAGCTGAGAAGATCCACCTTAAAGAGGATCCTCCACCTGACCGGCAGCCAGTGCAGCTCATGCGACACAGGTGTAATATGACAGAACTTTGGCTGCCCAGTAAGCAACCGGGCAGCCGCGTTCTGCACTAGCTAAAGGCTGATAGATTTTACATCGGGTTAATAACATTTGCCTATGACTGTGTTGGAGAAGGAAACATGTCAATAGATATACTGTACCAGTTGAGCCAGTTAAAAAGTTAGTGGGGCCAGTAGCTTTTCCCAGTTAGTAGCCCTGTTGGCTAGTGCCTTCAAAACTCATTGTGTGAGTCTAAGCAGGTCACTTCTCAGTGATTCAGTCTACCCAGCTATACAAGTGGGTAAATGAAAACAGGACGCCACTGAACACAATATACTGCATCTCAGATCGTCTGTCCTGAGCAAATACATAATAAAAACGAAGTTCAGTAAATACAGGAGAGACTTCACTTATAACACTGGTTCCTGAAACATCAGGCAATCCTTTTTAAATAGTTTACTGTTATATCTGTATTCGTTTGCACACCGGCTAAAGCCTTTTGCATCATAACAATATTGCTTCAAGGAACACCAGTCAAAACCAGCAATTGTTTTTAAATGATTTCGTAATTATCAAAACAGTATTGGTTTACTGTACACCAGTCAAAATCGGTAAGTGTTTTAAAAATTAGTTGTATTGTAACAACCTTGGTTCCCAAAGAACACAAGTCAAAACCAATAAGTCTGTTTAAATAATTTCTTTAATAACAGTATTGGTTCACAGAACACCAAATAAAACCACTACATATGTTTGCAACGTGTATTTTTTAGTTTCATCAGGGACTGTCTTATTGTATGATAGAAATGTTACTTAACTGTGTAAAGTTATTGTAGTATCTGCCACCTTTTGCCCAGGGACACTACTGTAAGCAATATTGTACCTCCATGGGTTACTTCTCAGAGCTGGTATTGGATGAATTTAAATAAAAAAAATATATTTCTTCATGATTTCGTATTATAACAATACTGACTGACCCATTAAGTCTTTTAAATTACTCTGTTATCGTAACAGCGCTGGTTCATGGGAACACCAGTTAAAACTAATTAATCTGTTTACATTGTTTCTTCTCAAGACCGTTATAACATCACTTTGCTTTCAAACTTCACAAACCTTCACCACTTTGAAATGATGGAGTGCCCCCAATAAACTCTTAATGCATCTCACATCTGTAAACTCAATATCCAAGTCTATTTCAAGTCTGTTCAGTAGCTGGTGGCACATAGATTCTTTCCCCAATGCTCTGAATGGACCTGTCAAACAAATTGCCTTTATTATGGACTGATTAAGTACAATCAAGAAAGAGGAGTTCCTCCTCCTCCTCCTCCTTACTGGGCCCAGGGCTCATGAGTCGGCTTGAATCAACACACAGAACCAATTAGCACACGGGTGAGAAAGCAGCACTTCCATTCTCCCCCCTTTCATTCTGACATAAATGCAGCCCCAGCTTCTGCAAGAGAAACTCACAAAAGCCTGAAAAGGTTGTACAGAGACACCCAGAACAAGGGCTGACATGACCCTTTAACAGGGAGAGGCCTCTGCAGGACTGCCGGTTGTGGTGGACACTTATTTTATCCCAGACTCATTTAAGGAGATTATGTTATTTATTTAATTCTTTGGTTTGCTAGGAAATGTAGTCTCGGCCAAAGGCTTGCTTTCAGCTATGTACTGGGGCAATAAAATGCAGAAATAATTATAACAGGAAACACATAATGTATGCAATACATGCAGTTGCAAACATTACAAAAGTTACATTTACAAATTTAGTTTATTTATTTAGACTTCGGTAAGCATGTAGTGCCCACTGTGACAAAACCTATTTACAGCAACCCCCCCCCCGCCGGACATGATCAAGTATAATACATTAGTATACTTGGCAACAAATGAGAGGATGATTACATTACAGCTCGTGCAAAAGAGTTACATTTACAAATTTAGTAAATTCATTTGTTTATTGATGTAGAAGTCAGTGAATAGGTAGACCCCACTGGAACAACGCCCATTACAGCGGTGCCAAGACATGCACATGAACAATACATTCGTGTACGTGCACAAGAACAATGCGTTAGTATACACAGCAACACACAAGGGGATGATTAATTTAGACTTTGGTGACTCAGTACAGCCTACTGTCTCAATATCCATTTACAGCTGCAACCTGGACATGCACAAGAACAAAAAGTGAACATAGCAGCAAATCAGGGGAGGAGTACATTGCAATTCATGTAAAACGGTTACATTTACAGATTTCGTTTATTTAAAATATTTGACCAGAGCCATCTCAGTGGTGTGGTGGAGTAAGGTACTGGTTGCCTTACCACCACACACACCGGTGACCTCGGTTCAGGAATGGACAAGGGTTGCTCAGAGGTCAGTCAGGTGAGGAAGGATTGAGCATCCTAAGGTATGCACTCCTCCCTCGTGGAGGGGGGGGATCCTACATCCTGCTGCTTGACTGCTGCATGGTGTAGGCCGTGTGGCAGTGACGGCTGTAGCAGTCGGACATGGGGGGATGTTAGCAGATGTGCTCACCTCACTGCATGCCAACGTCCCGAGGAAGCACCAAAAAATGGGAGGAAAAAGACCCAAGCCACTTGATCCGCCTCCCCCAGGCCCCACATAACCCTATGTGGCAGGCCACCCACAGTGGTTCATAACCAGTGTGTCGCTGATGGGGCTGGGGTGGAGCCGCTAGCCTGAGGACAGAGGAGCAGGAACCGTTGAAAACTATATATATATATATATATATATATATATATATATATACATATATATATATATATATATATATATAATATAGTTAATACAGTCAGTAAAAGGGGTGTGAGCACCATGCAAATTACATATACAGGAGTTGAACTGCAAACAGTACACCAGAAGGCATTTGATGTCACAAAAATAAACACTGTCATACTTGTACTTTGAAAAGTAGGGATATCCTTGGAGGATACAGAGAATGATGGGGAGGAGGGGAGAGGGAAGTTAAAGGGAGAAAAGCAAGGGACAAAAATACAGATTATTGGAAAATGACAGTTGCACCGTGAGTACAGATATGATTGCTATGACAAACTGTCATCAAGAGTTGCTGACAAAGGGGGTCACTAAATAAGATTTTAATGACCTCCTCCACTTGCTGGCATCTCGTGCCTCAAATAACTTTACTGACTCATTACAAATTCCACTCGCTGCTGATAAAATCATCAGTCCTGCTACTACTCTGAAGTTCATTTGGCACTGAATTAGACCCGTAACAAACGGAAGCAAGACTGCCAAAGACAAGTCTGCCTGCGTTTCCTCTCTAGTCTGTCACTTCTCTACCTGATCAACTTGTACTGAGAGAGAGCGAGAGCCACTATCATTACTCAGCTATCTGTTTCACCTTGTGGACTACACCACATGGCAGATCGCTCATTCTGTGTCTGCTCACGCTTGCCTCATCCATTTCCTCCCGAATCATCACAGTACCATTATGTCCTCTGCAAAATCCAATTTAACTAGGTGGTCCTACACCCTGAACTGACTGAACAGCACTTCATTGTTTTACCAGGGTCCTTGTCTGTATTCTCATCATAACATTTTTACAGATGCCATTCCCTCCTGGCCATGCCGCAATTTACAGCACTTGGTTTGCTGGTCCACAGCCTACCGCCGTTACCGACATTTCTCATTGTAACTGTTCATGCAACACCTGAACCCTTACATGCCTTGCTCGCATGCATCAAGCTGTGGTATTCACTGATTTCTGTACCAGAACAGAACACATACCTAGCTCCGCTATCAAGCAACACATTGCAGGCATCCCATTTCATCTTTCAATAGCACTTCCAGACTGCCCATCATTGCTTTCAAGTCTTTCAACTAAATTATTCATTCAAAGTGGAAAGACAAGTACAATCTATGAACCCCACTGGAAGCCAACCTACAGATATCACTATATTTAAAAACTGCATTATTCTCCTCAGAACTGGTGTCTTCACCTGAATCAACTGATCTGATGCTTCAGGCTGCTAAGAGTCTGGCATTCTATGGATTCTTATGAACTGGTAAATTTACAGCAGCTACTTATGTCTTCTCCCTGAATATTCATTTAATAACATCTAACCTTAACACGTCATTGGACACATACAACTTACTGCTGCAGACTTTGAAAATCGACAAACTACCGAAAGGACACCATATTACCTGCTATATTACCTATAATCAATGGTGCCACATCACCACTTTAGATCAACTGGAAATTTCTACACCCTAAAACCATGCCTAGCCCTCTTCTTCTGACAGAAAAGATCACCACCATCATAACACAACTTGGTTCTTACAGCACTTAAGGATACTTCTCACCCATCTAGGCTGACAGCCTCCCTACAGCCTCTCAACTACCCTGGTCATCATTTCCATATTGAGCAGCCACTACTACATCAAGACAGAACATTCCTGGTCTTATTAAGATTCAGGGCTGCTGTTCACTGTCTGGCTATGAATCACATATCAGAGATCCCAAACCACAGATTCAACAAGGACGTAGACTCATCTACTCTTAGTAAGCTCAGAGGGAAGAAAGACTTGAGACCATGATTCCCCAGCAGTTTTCCCACAGGGGGTTCTCCTGAGTGCATCAAGTCTTCACTCTGTGAGCTGGAGGAGGTGACTCATCGTTGCTTCCATAACTAGATCTGTTGTTGGCCTTTAGTCATGCTCCATAATATCCTTTAGCCTTGAGATACATTCTTTTAGCACCTCTACCAAGAGCTGATATATCTAAAGAGAACAAGGCCAAAATGACATTCACACAAGCACTGTTTCACATAACTTCTACATATAGCCAGCTACCATACATACTAGCATACTAAGAAGCCAGCAGATGAGGCCCTATGGTCTATCAAGTCTGCTTGATAATCAGTGCCCTTCCAGGACACCGTTGTTTTCCCCACCCTCCTTATAAGGTCCCCCACCCACACCCCCCAGTGGGGCTCTGGGATGCACCCTCCCCATTTACCTATCCCAGCCATTCTTGAACCCCTCCACAGTTGCAACAACCACAAAGTGCCCAGGCAGCGCATTCCAGGGCTCTACCACCCTCTCAGTAAAGTAGAGTCTCCTTGTTTCTCCCCTCAGCCTCCCCCTTCCAGCTTCATTGAGTGACCCCTGGTGACCCCCACCTCCTTCAGCTGAAGCACCCCCTCAAGGCCTACCCTGTTTATTCCTTTGAGATATTTGAAGACCTCTGTCGTATCCTCCCTGTTCCTTCTCTCCTCCAGAGAGTACAGGTTGAGCTCCTCCAGCCTCTCCTCATAGGGCCTCACCTAGTCCCAGTATCATCCTGGTCACCCTCCTCTGGACCCTCTCCAGAAGAACAGCAATGTCCCTCTTTATGTAGGGGTGCCAAAACTACATGCAGTATTCAAGGTATGGTCTAACCAGGCAATTATACACCAGAAGGAGCACCTCTCTACTACCTGAGGTTATCCCCCTGGCTATGCACCTCAGCATTTTATTTGCTTGGGCTGCAGCCCCTCTACACAGCTCTGCATTATTCATTTTGGCATCATCCATCACCCCGAGGTCCTTCTCTCCCGCCCAGAAACCTTCAGTGCCTGCCCCCCCAGGGTGTATTCATAAGCCTGGTTTTTGGCCCCCAGGCATAGAACCCTACATTTCCCAGCATTGAACTTTACCTTCCATGTTCTTGACCACCTCCCCAGAGCCTCTAGGTCCTCCTGGAGAGCAAGCTTCCCCTCCTCCCCTTCCACCACCGCCCATAGCTTCAAGTCATCGGCAAAGAGGCACATCCTGCTCCTGATACCACTTCTGATGTCTGAGATATAGGTGTTGAACAGGAGTGGGCCCAGTACCGACCCCGAGGGAACCCACTAATGACCCTCCTACAGGATGAGACCTCCCCCCACCATCACCTTCTGTACATGTCCCGCTAGCCAGTTTCCTATCTACCTGACCATCAGCCCCCCCACCCCCATATCTCCAGCTTTCCCAGCAGCCCAGGATGTGGCACTGAGTCAAATGCCCTGCTGAAGTCCAGAAAGAGGACATCCACCAGCCTGCCCTGATCCAGTGCGCTAGTCACTCATCACAGAACTCCACAGGTTGGTCTGACATGCTGTGTCCCTAACAAAACCATGCTGGCAATCATCTAGGTGACCCCGTGCCTTCAGAAGCCCCTCCAATCTCTCCTTCAAGATGGCCTCCATCACTTTGCCCACCACCGACGTCAGGCTAACCGGCCTATAGTTTTCCAGCTCCTCTCGTGAGCCGCCCTTGTGTATAGGATCCTCCAGTCATGAGGTATCCATCCTGACTGCAGGGAGAAGTTAAACAGGCTCGCTAGGGGTGCGGCCAGGGTATCAGCTGTCTCATTAAGCATCCTGGGATGTATCCCGTCTGGACCCAGTGCTTTATCTCCTCTTACGGCCTTGAGGGCTTCCCTCACCCTCCCACTGGGGATTTCAACATCCATTCCCCCCTCTTCATCTGTCAGTCTCCCCTCTTTCTCCCCTTGCACTGCTGCCTCCTCCCCCATCCTCCTTGGTAAAGACAGAGGCAAAAAAATAATTTGGTACCTCCGCCTTCTCCCCCACCACCTCCTCCACTCACCTACTCCCCATCCTCAACCTACTAACCTGCCCCTTCCCTTTTTTTCTTTCCCCAATATACCTGAAGAACCCTCCCCCCTCTAATCCCCTGTGCCAATCTCAGCTCCACCACCACCATGACTGCCCTCACCACCCTGGTGACCCTCTTGGCTACCTCATCATACTCCCCCTTGGATATAGCCCCCCCAAGAACATTTGTATTGGCTATAAGCAGTCTTTTTTTTCCCCTCACCACATCCTGGACCTCCCTTGTCCACCAGCTCGGCCTCTTTGCTTTGCCCCACTTGTGTCTCTCCCTCGTGCAGGCATTGGTAGCCTCCAGAAGCCCCTTTTTAATAATTTCCCACCAGGCCTCCATGCCCATGCTTGGCCTGATCTCATCTAGGTAGCACCTAAGGATCCTCTCCATCACCCAAAGTCCACCGCTCTAAAATCAGCCACTGTCATTTTAGTGTGTTCTACCCCGCCCCCTAGGTCAAGGGAGAACCAAACCGTGGCGTGGTCACTCCCCACAGGTGGGTTCCCAACAACTAGGTCCCTGATGAGCTCACTGTCTGACAGTACAACATCCAGGACGCGCCCCTCCCTCATCAGATCAGTCACCAGCTGGGCAAGGAACGCATCCTGAAGGATATCCAGCAGGTGCTGCTCCCTGCCTGAAGAGGACGCCACACTGAATGAAAATGCCTGCCTGTGGTTCGATGAGGCAACTGGCTAATTCTGCCTCCAGCAATATTAAAGCCAATTATACAATGGACATCAAAAATCCTGCATCATGATTGCTCAGCTAAGATCTTTACCTGTGGGTAAATCCTGCAATAACGCGCGCCCTGTCATGCCTTATTGCTCAAATCGATTCCAGACCTCCCTGCCTTAGACTGCTTCACTCATCCACCCCCCACAAGTTCTCTCTTTCTGCCCTTGTCCTTTATTTATGCTCAATCATTTCCTTTAGCCTTGAGATACCTTCTTTTGGCACCTGTACCAATAGTGAATATGCCTAAAGAGAGCAAAACAAAAATTACAGTCACATAGCAATTCTTTGTGTAAACAGTAATGGACCTAGGGATTTTAGAGGGTAAAGGTGCGTCCCCATTGTAACTTACTTCCTTGCTGCATTTCACTTTGCTGGAGAAGTCTAATATATTAATTGTAAGAAAACATACGTTCAAAACTATAGAATATGTTTATATTTTTTAGTTAAAAATGAAATAAAAAGGATACTATAAAGGATTTAAAACATAAAAAGTTGCATATCAAGTAGGCACACCACCACAGCCCCCACCAATTGTAAAATCCTGGATCCACCACTGTGTGTAAATACTAAATGTTGCCAACTACCACATTGCATTTCTAACTACTGTAAACTCCGCTGATGTCCTTACAAATTCTGGATGGGCAAAGGCAGTTTATAATGTGCTGGTGCAGTCAAACTGTATGAATAAATGTTCTGAGCATTCATTCACTGACTTCAACAGCTCTATAAACATTTGTGCCAGGCTGCTCCACACCTCTCGACTGTTCAAAATTAGAAGGGATGGCACTCATTTTATCTCACAGAAGCCCTTGGTCCCACATGAAAACAGTACTGCCCCACACTCAAATGTCAAAGGAAAAAATCACATTAAATTAATGTAGTACAGTGATCAGTACATTTTATGAATGTGGCAGTACTCATTTTTAGTGTCTGAGCTTCTGAGCTGAGGATTCATAGCAATGATTAGATGAGGTGACCTCATTCAAGAAAGCACTGCAGCCTTTTTCCTACTTTAACGTGTCACTATCAGGCAGAAACATACCTCTTAACCTCCTGCCTCACAAATCAGGGACAAGGCTTAAAAAAACAGGGAAAAAGGACCAAAATCAGGGACACATCTTCAAAATTAGAGACATCCACCCACAAAGCTGGTAGAATATGGGGCTTAGTGCAAAATGCATTTTCTAAAGAAAAACAAGTCTGTAACTTTAATGCTTGATATTATTTTGTGCTTACAATTTCCACTGTTTAGCTACGGAAACACAAATTTTAGGAGAGACAGAGTCAAATTTTGAGGCAAAATCAGGGACAGTTGAGAGGTATGGAGAAACAACCACTGACTGGGTGCCCGTGGGTCCCCACAATCAGAACTGCTCCTGTACCTCTTCTCTTGGCGTTATTGCATGCTCCAAGTTTGAAGTCTCCTTCCGTCCGGCAGGACCAGAGCTACCGTCTCTGTCACAACTGAGCTCAGGTTATGGCACGCTTTCAGGTGCCCTCCCGAAAGGTGTAACCTAGCTACAAGAAGATAGAGTTGATCTGGTGGCATCCACTGACCCTAGCCATAAACTCTGTACACTGTGACAGGCCTGTTATTAAGAAGAGGATGGATCGATGTCAGTTTACGGCTCCTGAAGCTCAACCAACCAGCTACGGAAAGTACTGCAACTCCATCAACGCTGATATATACGGTAGCCAATGTGGCCACTGCCCCCCCAACCAATGTTACCATCCAACAACACTTAGTGATAAGAATAATACGCAACTTTCTTCCACCAGGCATGGCGGGGCTCCTTTTCAAGCACCATGTTTACTTTCAGCAGTATTCGTTTCCAGTTCCATTAACCTCAAAGACCTACCACCAGTAAAAGAGGAAAAGCGTTATGCGGGGGCAACAAGTTTTGCCCAGAGTGGCTCGGCACACCACCCCTCTTTGCTAAAATCTCAGCGGGTAACTGACGGACTACTAAAGCTGAGAGACAGAGCCACTACTTGCATTCAACTATTCACAATAAGGACGGTATTGTCTTAAACTTGGTTCCTACCTGAGAAGTCCGAAGAAGTCCTGGCAAAGTTACTGAGGGCAGCCACGCAGATCATGACTACCAGGAGGAGGACGGGATTGGAAGGTGCGAGGAGCGGCGAGCCATCGCCGAGGACACACATCCTCGGACTCCGGCGGCGGGCGGGCTGGCGACGGTGCACTTGTTGTCAGTCAGGTTGTCTGTCCCCCTAACTTCAGATAAGAAGTTTAATGACTAATTTGCAAATGCAATCCGATCTCTTGTTTCTACTCCTGCGACCTGGTGCTGCAGCAAATAGCTAGTTCCTGCGCTATTCAACGTGAGCTCAGCCTCCACCGCTCATCCCACAGCCAGTACAAGGAAAGATGAGGAAAAGTATCCCCTCGAGCGAGCAGCAGCACGATTGTGACTTACCTGACTGCAGCCACCACCGCCGCCGTAGACACAGTCAGTTCCCGCGCGGTCCCAGCGCCCGGCGGGTTCCAAATTCCACACCAGTTGCAGTCTACCACTTGGAATCACTCTAGGGCTGCACAAGCACACACGAAGTATCATGTGCTCCCCGACACGAGTGTAACTTGGACTTAAACTTTGAAATGGTAGTCCATTATAGTATATAGTAGAGCACTGTACGATTCCATCCCTTTCAAAAAGCTGTTGTACCACAGTTCAAAAGTCGTTGAATGTGAGTGTACCCTTCTGTGGTATAATAGCATTCTGAAATCTCTAGAGACTGCACAAGTCACTTTCATTCTGAAAGCCAAAGAACAATGGCACACACATTTCAGGTAATACTTAACACTATAAAGAATACAGGATGAGCAACTTTATGCAGAAGCAGCAGTTCTGCTACCTGGGGGTTCTGATTCCCAGGGACCTCTGGAGTTTCCCTCTTGAGGTCAGAGGGAATCAGAGCCCCTCTGTGGCAGAACACACTGGCTGTGCACAGTTGACCATCCAGTATTCGCTATTATGTTATATGATGAAACTTGCACAAATATAGGCACTGGGCTTGATGTTCACTCCTTATGGTGTGGTTCGCAATCTCTTCCTCCAAATGTCGGAGAACATTGTCTCAAAATTTGTAACAAAAAGGCACAATGTGGAACACGTTAAATATCACATTTTCAAAATAAAAGCACAAATTGCCTTGGGAATGTGTGCTTTCATCTTCACAACATTTGCAGTTCAGTGAACAACACCTCTTTCTAATTTCAGTGACATCTGTTCTGATGCCTTTTTAAATCTTATCTGTGTACTTAGAGTAGGTATTACATTGCAGGTACTTAAGTATTCCTTCTAAGTTTTGTGTATGTTGCATGCTTGTAAATATGCAAGGAAATTCATGAAGTTTAAGGATGTCATTTAAAAACAAGCCTTGCATTTATATGACTCCTCGTCATCATCGCCGTCCTGTTAATATTATAATAAACAAAATTTGAATTGAATAGTTTGGATTTTTGCTTTAAATTTTCCCTCCAATACTCAAAAGCCCAGCACCCTCTTTGACACCTACCAGGGCTTGTGGAGCACAGAGTTCTGGTCTGCAGATACAGGACCGACACAAAACCACTGCCCTGGCAGCTGGCCCCCTCTGCACACTATCGCAAGTTGTCTGCATAGTGATGCATGCCTCTAGCATGGGGTACGCACAGACACAGAACTAAAAGGAAAGACACTAGTATGAGTAGAACATTCTTTCAGCCCCTGTATCTGGGGGGAAATGCACACTGCTATCATTTAGAAGTGGATAAAGCCCCAAGTCCGGATAGGTTTACTCCCAAATTTCACAAGGCTTTAGCGGAAGAATTAAGGCCACAACTGGCCTCTACCTGTAAATATATGCATGAGAAAAGTGCGGGGGAAACCTCATTCACTGAAGTGATGATTAGGCTACTACCCAAATCAAACAGATTGGGAACTACAGACTTATTTCCTTAATCAACCTAGACATAAAGATATTGGCTAAGGTTGTGGAAGAAAAATTGGTGAGGGTCTGGGGGAGCATTATTAGACAAGAGCAGATCAGATTTATGAGGGGCATGGTCTCTTCTGATCAATTGAGGAAACTAGAATCATTTCTGCATGGGGGATCCAAGAAGCCCTGCTGTCCTAGTGTCTCAAGATGTGGAAAAAGCATTCCGTAGGGTCTCCTGGCCCTTTTTGTTCAGTGCATTGAGAAAACACAATAGTGCAGATACTTTTATTGGTTGGATCGAAGTGGACTGGACCATCTGCTCATATATTCTGTAACAGGGTCTTTTCTGAATCCATTTGCTGGGCACAGGAACCAGGTAGAGATTTCCCCTCTCTCATCTATTGTTCACTCTCTTTTTAAAGCCCCTATCAAGTAAACTACATGAAGATCCTAGCATAAAGGTTATCCCTCTGGGAGGAGTGGATTATGAATTTTCCATGTATGCAGATAATATTCTGCTGCATATCACGGAACCGGGGACATCCCTGCCTGCAATACTTGATTGCATATCAAAGTTCAGTGAATTATCCCACTACATGTCAAATGTACAAAAAAATTTGGTAATGCCACTGCATCATGGTGTCCCAAAGTCAGACAGAGATCATGGAGCTAGGTTTGCAGTGGTTGCCTAACTCCCTGACATACCTCGGTAAAGAAATTTACAGATGTGCTAAAAAGTTAAGCAGTGAAAATCTAGACAAACAGGTATCTATGATTCAAGCTGACCTAGACAGGTAGACCAACATGCCTTTCTCCCTGGTATGCCGCATAAACATGGTTAAAATATATATTCTGCCCAGGCTGCTATATCCCCTCAACGTGCTCAACCTGAAGCTTCCTATTTACTAGTTTACAAAAATTCACTCCATCCTGACTAAATTTATATGGCATGGGAAGGCAGCTCGATGGGCACGTGACAAACTAGTGGCACCTAAAGCTAGAGGAGGATTCAAGATGCCCAATTCCCTGCAGTATTACTTGGTCACCTGTGGTAGTAAGTATTTGCGATGGGTCCAGAGTAATGCCCAGCCAGGAGACTGCAGGCTGCAATGGCTAGACATTGAAGAACAGTTGTGTGAACAAAACAGTGACTTTCTGAGTGCTGTACTGTACTGTGTGGTGAGCAAACTACCCAGGGTCCTCAAGGACACTCTAGAAGCTACCTCAGTGAAAACACATCGACAATTCTGTAGACTAATGAAACTCATCCCACACTCACAAGCAAGCCAGCTCATCCTGAGAAATCCCAATATTCCTGTTAGAGGAGAGTCAGTAACCAGGGAGCTGTGGTGCACTCTGAAGATCCCTACCATAGATCTCCTGACTCTGAGAGGCAGGCTCTTATCTTTTCATACATTCCAGACAAGACATGTGGTGTCAGTTAATATGGCCTTTTAAATATTTACAGCTGAGAAACACCATAGTTCTATGTCTCCCCTCACCAATGGACTACTAATTACACTGCACAAATAACGTCACTAGCAGTGTTAGCCAGAGGGGCCAGTGCCATTTCAGCACTGTACAAAGCAATCAACACTGCCTGCCTTGCAGAGGTATAAGCAAAACTCAAAGGAGACCGGCACCTACTTAAGGTGCATTTTTTAAACGGTGCTCCTAGTTCAAGAAAAACTTATGGACCAGACAGGACTTCTATTAGAAATTCCTTTTATTGCCGGTCCAGTGGCACTGAGGGTTGAGGTGCTGGATGCCACACCTCATGTCACGCTGGCGACCCAGGTTTGAGAATAACCTTGGATTGTCAGGGTGCCGGCACAGGGTGGGAGCAGGATTGAGCGGTGACTCTCCTCTCCCAGGAGAGGGGATCACCCTTCCACAGTCCCACCATCACCAGGTGGAGGCCCGGTGGTGCAGGTGGGTCAGGTGACCGGTAGGGTGGGGCATCCCACAGTGCATGGTGTTCCATGCCTCCACATGCGTGCACTCGTGCCAAGGATGTGGGGCGATGGGAACAACAGGGAAAAAGTACCATAAAGATATAATGGAAAAAGGGGAGGCAGTATAGCACAGTGGTTTAAGGCTCTGAGCTGCAAATCTGGAGACCTGGGTTTGAATCCCACAGCCCCCACTTGCATACTGTGTGACCCTGAGCAAGTCATTTAACTTCCCTGTGCTCCCAGATGGCACCTGTAAACAAGCTTTCAGCTTAGTGTGTCTCTCCTGTTTAAACAATTGCAAAAATTCCTTTTATTTATTCATTATAAAAATGTATCTTCTTCATGAATACAAATGGGAAAAGTCCATACACATGCTATAGATTTTGCAAAATCAGTGTACAGTTTTATTCCATCGTGCACCACAGCCCACCTGAGGGACACAGGCACCTGTCTCCTATGTCTAGGAGACATAGTTGGTTACTACTAATGTTGCAAAATATCAGTTTAAAAGTGATAGTCACTCAGTGACATTAAAACTGGGGTAGAAGGACACTAGAGTTGTTAACTATAGTGGCAGTATACAGCATGTGTTAACATATTAAACTTTTTATGAGACGGTCTAGCTATCTAATGCTATTAGTGTATTCTCATAAAAGTATTGTCAATTCGACAGTCAAAAATCTTGGCCAAACTGTGTAATGTGATAAATAATTGTCTGAAATGTTCAACAGCCAGACACCTACCTCTCTCTCTTTCTGTTCCCCCTTGGACAGCTGTCATCCCCGGCCTACCAGACACCTCCCTCTCTGCCCACTGGATGCCCCTCCCTCACTATTACATGCCTCCATCCCCGATCCCAGAATGAAGAGTGTGATAGCTGGGCAGCCCTTGGCATGGTGGTGCCAGGGGCACCATCACAGCTGTGTTTGCTGCTGCTGTGCTTCCTGCACAGGGATTTGCCTCTACTGCAGGGACAGCACACAGCCCTGGAAATGCAGAGGAAGGCTGAGTCATGATGAAAGCCCAGGCCTGCAACAGCTGCCCCAAGACCTCTGCTGTCCATTCTGCCCCTGCTTGGTCAACAGGGCTCTTGTCCATGTTGCTGCTGCTAGAATGGCAATGTCCTTAAGCAATGGTGGTCAGTAGAGGTGGTGACAGACGGGCTATGCCAGTCACTGTCACTGAAGAATGGTGTAGTCTACAGTGGTCCTTATATAGGGAGACACAATGCAGAGATGCGGAGGGATTTATAGGGATGCCGGTGTGGGAAGGGGGGTATAATTCTGATGCCTGAGAGTGGCTGAGACCATCTAGTACATATAAAGAAAAAACAATCCCGTTTTGTGATTGAAGCATGGTTACAGTTTGTTGGGCAGGGGTTAACACTGGCACCAAGGCCCTGTACACACCAGACATTAAGTTTAAAACTTTTAAAAATGTTTTATAAACTGGTTCCTAGCATGGTTTTCAGAGCATCCACACTGCACTCTGAGAACTGTGCTTGCCCGACCAATGATTGCAGCACCAATGCAAAGCACTGCAGATGCCGTAATGCATGGTGGGATACTCACAACTGGGCACCCTAATGAATCAGGGGGAAATCATACTGACAGAATCGGGAGTGTATTGGGAGCACAGCTGTCTGTGTAATATACTTTTTGTGTTTATACTGCAGGCTAAGATCTAAGCTCTATTTAAACGATGTTGTCTAAACCTGTGTTACAACATGGATCACATCCACACTGCTGTTAACAAGGTTTAAGGCAACTGTGTTTTTCTAAAACCATGCTAAAGACTACCTCCTTTGTGGGGCTTTAGCATGGTTTGACAATACGGTTGCAGCATGGTTTTATCCATGCCACAGTGTGGACGCAAACTGTGTTTAAAGAGCTTAAAACAGTTGAAGGCAATTAAACCATTTTAAGTTCCCTAGTGTCATTTGTGTCATTGTGCTGCAGAATAACAACTTAAGACACAAAGGAGAAGTCTTGGTAGACTTACTGAGGTAACCATGGAATTAGACAGGAAAGATTAGAATGGCAACGCCCCTCAGCATTGCCCAGCATGAGCATGTAAAGCATGCTGCCATATTGTGGATGTCAAGACATGGAAGCAGTCTATTAGACATCCATATGGCACGGGGAGGTGCACTAATTTCACGGCTGGCATACAAAGATCTTGTACTATATACATTTGTTTTTCAAACAGCATAAGCACCATCATGTTGAGGATTTTTTAGGCATAGTATGACCATGCTGTGTACGGAATTGTGCACTGTGATATTGAGGGCTGTCAGTGTCAATGGCAATGCCTCTGGGGCCGGAAGATCAAATGGCTGTGGGTTCCAACCCTACACTAGGTACTTGGGGTATTACCCATAACTAACACAGTAATACAGTACGAGGAGGGTGCTGCACAATTGAGGTGCCATCTTTTGGATGAGAAGTTACACTGAGGTCCCTTCTGCCCATCTCTGATCACTGTCCAGGTAGAAGTAAAATATCCCATTGCACTCTTTGGATGGAGGGGGGTGGGGGGTGCAGATAGTGGAGGGTGAATGAGGGGAGCCATCACATCGGGGTGGTAAGATCCAGAAGACATCCTGGGGTGAAATGGAACCCAGAACGTGGTCCGCCATGTCTGGTTTCCATGCCCAAGGGCACTACCGATTGTGGTAGGTAGGTGGTCCAGGCTGCTCGGGAGGTTCATCTAACTCAGGCAGTGTTATGCAATGCCAGGTCCATTAAAAACAAGACTGTAATTATTGCAGATCTTGTTGAAACGGTGGACCTGGCATGCATCACTGAGACCTGGCTGGATGAGAACTCTGGCCCCATTTTGGAGGCTTTAACTTAGGCCGGATACTCGGTGATATACCACCTGAGATTGGATCATGGGGAAGGGAGGCTGCAGTCTGTTTCAAGACTGAACTTAACCTCACGAGTGTACCAGTTGAGGAGACGGAGTCATTTGAGTGTACCGTAGTAGCAGGTGTAGGTTATCGGATCACCCTCATCTACTGTCCACCTGGCGATGAGAAGCGATTCCTTCAGGAAGTTGCAGACTTTGTCATCGCTTTGGCATTTGAGTCACCCAGACTGATGGTTCTGGGTGACTTCAACGCCTGAATCGATGACGAACTCTCGCAATTTGGACAGCACTTCCTCCAGTTGATGACATCTCTGGGCCTCACACAGGTACTTACCACTGCTACTCATAAACACGGACACTCCCTTGATTTAGTCTTCCTTATGGGGATCGATGCCTCTGACTTGGGGGTGGAACCAGTTGGGTGGTCCGATCACTACAGTGTGGGGTTTAGTTTTAGTGCCCCCCCCCGGTAGGCCTGCCCCTGTGGAGATGGTTAGGTACCGTCCTTTACGAGATGTAAGTTCTCAAGGCCTAGCGGCAGTACTTGACCTTTTGTCCCTCCCTGTGGCAAACAATGACCCAGAGACCCTTGTGATGGCCTATAATTTGGCCATTTTGGTGGCTCTGGATCTCAGTGCTCCAGTCTGAGTTCATCCTTTCTCCATTCACCCTTGATTTCCATGGTTCGATGGGACCTTGAGGGCGATGCCGCGACTAGGACAAAGGTTAGAGCACTGCTGGTGGAAATCTGTCCTTGATGCCGACCACCTTAGATTGATAGACTATTATCAAGCTTATCCATTTGCAATTACCCATAAGAAGGCAGGTTCCTGTCTGGGGGAGATTGCGGCTGCTCAGAATCGACCAGCTCAGCTGTTTCGAACTGTAGACAGACTGTGCAACCCAGCCTGTCTACAAGTCCGAAAAGCCTTTTTGCAAATAGAGTACGATGAACTTGCTCGATTCTTTGCAACTAAGGTGGCTGACATCAGGGCGGTACTTCAACCCGCACACTCTATGGGCATTGCTTTGGATCAGCACAAGGCCAGTGTGCCTCGGTTTTCCTGGAGTACCTTTGACCGACCGGAGTTCATGGATGTCATGCGGATTATCTGGAGTGTGCGGCCCTACATGCTGTAGTTTGGATACAGGGCCAACTTCCCTAATTTTGGGTTGTATTGACTCCATTGGTCCGGTCCTAGCATAGATAGCCTGGTGCTCCTTGGAATCTGGTGAGTTTCCTAGCTCCCTGAAAGAGGCGGTGGTGATACCACTCTTAAAGAAAGTTTCTTTGGACCCAGACTGCCATGCAAACTACAGACCAATCTCTAACCTTCCCTTTTTAGGGAAGGTGATTGAGAAAGTAGTGGCTGCACAGTTGGAGGACCATTTGACCATCCATGACATCTATGAACCCCTCCAGTCCGGTTTTCGAAAGAGACATAGTACCGAGACATCACTGGTCCGGGTGCTCAATGATCTCCTGATGGCTAGAGATCAGAAGATCCATTCCATTTTGGTTCTTCTGGATCTGTCTTCAGCGTTTAACACTGTAGACCATGGGGTACTGCTTGGTTGCCTGAGGTACATCTGTGGACTGTAGGGTACAGTCCTCAGGTGGTTTACATCGTTCCTCATGTGAAGAACTCAGAGAGTGGTGTCTGGGTTTTATTCCTCAGACCCAGTCTCTCTGGTGTGTGGGGTACCTCAGGGTTCAGTGTTGTCCCCCATGCTGCCCCTCAGAGACATTGTAAGAAGGTATGGGCTGGGGGATCACGTGATGCAGCAGGCCTGAGAAGACGCTTTCCCATTCTCTCCTGCCCACCGCCGCTAACTTCATATATTTTTACTGAGTTTTACCAAAATCGAGAGCCTGATCTAAGTTGTATTTTGGTGGGGGAAGCCTTTAAATGTGAAATTGGTGTGTCCGGTGAAGTATGGAAGCCGAAATGAAGAAACCTCCACCTAAACACACACCCCTGGTCACCCCAGAGAAGGCCCCTAAGAAACAGCGGGGTGGAACTACAGGATCAGTGCAGGCAACGGCACCCCCAAGCTCAGATCAAGAGCCATTAACCCTTGCCGGATTCCTGGCCAAATTTAGGCCGTTTAAAGAAGAGCTAAGAAACCTTGCTTCTGAATTTAAATCTCTCTCTCTCAGGCTATCGAGGATATAGCATTGAGAACATCAGATGTTGAGACTCATCTTATCTCATTAGAAAGGAAGGTGGACAAACAGAGTCCTGAGGTGGCCATGCTTCGGCAAAAAATTACAAAGATGGAACATAGAAGACTATTATACAAACTGGGGAATATGGGTGTGGGCAGGACAGTAGTGTGGTGGGTGGGTAGGTAACTGGCTGGGTGGCAGGACACAGAGGGTGGTGGTAAATGGCTGTCACTCCACAGAGGGAAGAGTGACTAGTGGGGTACCACAGGGATCAGTGCTGGGACCGGTCCTATTCAACATCTTCATCAGTGACATGGCGCAGGACCTAGAAGGCAGAATTTCACTGTTCGCTGATGACACAAAGCTCTGTAACAGAGTAGACACACCAGAGGGTGTAGACAGAATGAGAAGCGACCTGCAGAAACTTGAAGAATGGTCAGGGTTTGGCAGTTGAAATTCAATGCAAAGAAGTGCAAGATAATGCATATGGGCACAAAACCCTGGCACAATATATCAGTTGGGGGTGAGGATATAGCATGCACCAAGCAGGAAAGGAATCTTGGGGTTATCATCTCTGATGACCTCAGGTAGGAAACAGTGTGACAAGGCAGCAGGTAAAGCAAATAGGATGCTGGGATGTATAGGCAGGGGCATTACCAGCAGGAAAAGGAGGTCATAATTCCGCTTATACAAGACACTAGTGAGGCCCCACTTGGAGTACAGTGTACGGTTCTGGAGTCCATACCTACATAAGGACATAGACAGGGTAGAGAAGGTTCAGAGGAGGGCAACAAAGATGGTGCATGGATTGCATCACAAGTCCCTATGAAGACAGGTTGAAGGAACTGAACATGTACTCCCTGGAGGAGAGGAGGAGAGAGGGATATGATAGAGACATACAAGTATCTTACAGGGAGGAACAGGGTGCAGGAAAACACTATTTTTAAGTGAAAAGATGTTCCAGGACTAGAGGGCATGGGATGAAGTTGGAGGGAGGACGATTCAGAGGAAACATGAGAAAGAATTTCTTCACAGAACGGGTGGTGGACAAGTGGAACACCCTGCCAGAGGAAGTGGTGGGGGCTGAAACAATCACGGGATTTAAGAATGCATGGGATAGACATAAAGGAATTCTGGAGGTCAGGGGTAAGGTGCAACAGACTTCTAGGAAAACAAACTGAACTTACAAGCTCAAATGGGCAGACTGGGTGGGCCATAGGCCCTTATCTGCCAACACTGTCTATGTATCTATGTATCTATGTATAAAAGCTCAAAGACCTCGAGGGTCGTAGCCGCAGGAACAATGCGGTTATTATTGGGCTACCTGAGATGGAAGAAGGGCAAGATGTGGTTCTGTTTGTGCAGAAGTTTATAGAGAGAATTATTGGACCCTCTCCCTATGGCCCCCACTACATTATAGAGAGGGTTCATAGAGCCTTGCATTCTAAGCGCCCAATGGGGGCCTCTCCCAGACCATTAATTTTTCGCTTTCTTAATTTTTTGGAGAAACAGCATTTTTTTCTGAAATTGAAGACCGTACAAGAATTACAATGGGAAGGAACAAGAATTAGAGTTACCCAGGATCTGCCGCTTTCTGTGAGGCAACACAGAGCTACCTTCCACCCAGTAGTGAAGAAGCTTCTGGCGGCTGGCCTAAAATTCAGAACGCAGTATCCCTCAACGTTACAGGTTCAGATATCCGGACAGTGGCACTCATATGAAGATTCCGATTCTGCTATGGATGGGCTGAGAAAAGCTATGCCTGACCTCTTTAAGGACTCTTAATAACAAGGGGGGTTATTAGAGAGGACTGTTTTGTCAGTCTTAGATGTAACAGAATTTTTGGAAATATCTAGTGTTTGATTTTCTGGTTTATTGTTATTTATTCCCGACTGTTTCGCTATTTGGGGTTAAAGAAAGTGAAGAATTGCGATATCTTTAAACTTTTTGGTTAGGCAGGTACATTTTAGATCTTCTTGGCGGAGGGTAAGGAGAATAGTGGGGACATCCCTGGTAAAAATTATGGGAAGATAATGCCCATTTATGTTTAGGGCATTGTTTTGGTGGGACCTTGAAGGTCTTCATGGTGTAAAGGGGGTAGTTTCTTGCAGGGCCGTCCAGAGTGGTGATTTGGGCTGCAGGGATGAGGTCCTGGGTTAGGGTGGCGCTCGCACTCTGTTTGTGATTAATATAGGTCCAATCCTGTTTCTCCCCTCTCTCTTTTAAGCTGGTGTTCAGGAGTCCCTTGTCAGTTTAACAGCCCTGATGAGGAGAGTTCTTGTGGCTGGTTGATGTCTGGCTTTGCAGGGCTTATTGAACTTTAAGTGAAGTCAGCGAGGCAGAAGCCCTCTTAGGTTTTTCTTGTTTACCGCAGCCACATGAAGGGACGCATGGATTATCTACGGGGTGGACGGTCTCCGTGCTGTTGCATTTGGCAACCACTAGAGGGGAGTATTTCCTTGGTTTTTAGTGCAGCCCTTACAATATTGAAGACGTGGTGAGGCAGAATGGGTGGTAATCGGGATACAGGCTGGGTGCTGCGCCATGATTATTGTTCTGGGACAGAGCTGGGGTTCGGCCCATTTCGATTTTCTTAATCTTCTTATTTCAGAGCGAACCCCCCCCCCCCCGAGTCTGGATTTTGGTCTATGTTGCTAAATAATATTCCTTCTCTTTCTTTTTTTACTCTCAGTTTCTTTTTGCTTGATCGTAGGGGGGAGATCTATTCTTGTTTGGATCTGCGGGTGGTGATTTTACCCCCTTCATGTCCACTTGCCTCGAGCTGAGGTATTGGATGGGAGATACCCTGCCTCAGGTTGTTCTGTATTAGGGGAGTGGATTAAAGATAGGACTCTCGAGATCTGTTAATACTAGTATTCTGGTTTTCATAGTGGTTCTCATACTTAGTCTTGGTGTTTGTGGGTCCCATAAGCGAGTTGAACTGGTATTATTTTTCAATCTTGTCGTGGACAGTTACTATACTGATTTTGTGCACCGGGGTGGGCAGGAGGATGAGACCGGCTGTTTTTGTAGGAGTGCTGCTTAACGATGCATAGGAGATTTGGGTGGGATGGGCAGGCAAGGGGGAATCGACGGGTATGCTATTGGGGGTTTGTGTTATGGTTGGATATTTCGGGGGATGATGTCAGTAGGGCGGTGAGGTTTGGAGGTTGGAGAGGTATTTCTGGGGGGGACACAGTCCATCATAGGTTGGGTGAGTTTTCTGCTTAAGGTAGTCTGTGACTTTAGCTACTGCAATGATATATGGTATTTGTACAATGGCTAAAGAGCTTTGTTTCTCAACTTGGAATGTTAAAGGGGCCCGGAAAAAAACTAAGCAATATAAGATATTGAAGCACTTAGATATTTTAGGTGCTAATGTTGTTTTTATCCAGGAATCTCATTTGCTTGATTCGGAAGCCATTCAGATGAGACGGATGCAGATTGGACAGGTCTTCTCAGCTCAAGGAACTTCAAACAGTTGTGAGGTTTTAATTCTTATTAACAGAGGCATTCCCTTTCAGGTCACCCAGGAAATTAATGACCCCCAGGGCAGATTTGTTCTGGTTAAGGGCACCTTGTTCTCAGTAGATTTTGTGCTAGGCAGTATCTATGGCCCAAACAAAGATGACCCTTTATTTTTTACGAGATTACTCAAAAATATTCTTCCATTGTTGCCTTCCACCATAATTTTAGGGGGGATTGGAACCTAGTGGTAGACTCAGGTAAAGACCGTACTGGCTCTCTCACGACTTCCCTTTCCCCTGCACAGCATGCACTACATAAACTAATAGATAGACTGGGCCTTTGTGATATCTGGAGGGTCCTACACCCTACGAACAGGGAATACACTTTCGTGTCCCCTGTTCACAGGTTTTTCTCCCATATTGACTATTTACTAGTGTCTCAGGTCTTGTTACCAGGGGTGACAGGTGCTACTATCCAGTCAGGTCCACCCTCCAACCACTCTGTAGTGCTTTGTAAGCTGGCCCTTACTTCCTTGCCTAAAACAGCAAACCAGGTGGAAATTGAATGGCCAACTGCTTAAGGATTCTAAGTGTAGAAACCAAATCAAGGAACATATCACACAATTCTTCGATTTGAATATTTCGCAAGACATTAGGCCAGATATGCTTTGATGTGCCTTTAAGGCATATCTTCGGGGCATCCTAATTGGGATGGCTGTGACGAGGAAAAGGAGACGGAAGGTCAGGCTGAGGGAGGTGCTAACCTGGATTAGAACATTAGAGACGAGCCTACATTCAAAGCCATCCGACGATTCTGAACAAGAGTTGGCAAAATTGAGGGACTCCTATATAGCTATGCTCAATGAGAAAGCAGAGTTTGCTATTTTATGCACCAAAGCCTCCTATATAGAATACGGGGAAAAAGCGGGCAAACTACTGGCCCAGAGAATTAAACAATTGGAGTCCACTTGGTTTATCCCTCTGATTCGCTCCAAATCTGATGGAACTCTCAAATCTAATCCTCAGGAGATTGTCTCGGAGTTCGTAACTTACTACGAACATCTATACGGAGAAATGCCTAACCCCCCCCCCAGCCTTTACTCTCTCCTCTTACCTGGCGGAGGCCCATCTGCCTTCTCTCTCAGAGTCCCAGTGTAGGAGGCTAATAGCCCCTATTATGGAGTCTGAAATCTTGGAGGCGATAAAGGGCCTACCTTCAGACAAATCACCTGGACTAGATGATTTTTCAGCAAATTTCTATAAGTGTTTTAAGGAGCAAATTACTCTGCATCTTCTGTCTCTTTTTCACTATATATTATCGGGGTGCAAATTGACTCCTCTTTATTTGAGGCCCTTATTGTGCTCCTTCCAAAACCAGGGAAAGATTTAGAATGTGTTGAGAGTTATAGACCCATATCATTGTTGAACCAAGACATAAAAATTCTAACAAAGATTCTGGTGGACAGACTCAGCTCAGTTCTCCCCGATTTAATTGGTTCGCATCAAGTAGGTTTTATGAAAGGCAGATTCTCCGTAGACCATCTCCGCACTCTTTCGTATGTATTCTCAGTGTCCAGAGATGCTTCTTTGCCAATGGGTCTAGTTTCTCTGGACGCCGAGAAGGCTTTTGACAGAGTCAATTGGAGTTTCTTACTTCAAACACTAAACTCCTTTGGATTTCCTTAACAATTTCAATTTTGGATAAAGGCCTTATATCAGCAACCGACGGCTAAGATTTCAGGGAATGGAGTGTTCTCTAGGACTGTCATCTTGCATTCCAGAACCAGGCATGGTTGTCCCCTTTCTCCCTTGCTTTTCAATCTCTACCTGGAGCTGTTAATCCGTAAATTAATTTCTTGTTCGAAGGTCCAGGGGATCACCATTCTCGATATTGAGCTTAAAGTTGCTGCATATGCGGACGACCTGCTTTTGTACCTTTCCCACCCAGAGACTTCTATTCCCGCCATATTGGATATAATCGAACATTTCAGTAAATTATCTAATTACAAATTAAATGTAGGGAAGTCAATTGTTTTTCCCCTAAATTATAAAGTTTGTAAGAATGATATTACTTCCCTGGGTCTGGCCTGGTCTAAAGACTCATTGTGGTATTTGGGTATTGTGTTAACTAGAGATCTGCAGAGTACTTTTAAACACAACTTGGAGGCCATACTGTCCATGGTGGCTCTCGATTTGGTTAGATGGTCGGCTCTACCTATCTCTTTTAGGGGGAGAGTCAGCCTAGTTAAGATGAATATTCTCCCACATCTCTTATACCCTCTCCAGCTACTTGACATTTGTGTGCCAAGTGGCTGGTTCAAAAAGGCTCAGAGTTTGATTGGTGATTTTATTTGGTCTAAAAAGGAGCCTAGGTTAGCTTTTTACAAGCTCGTGGCACCTAAATCCAAGGGTGGTTTACGACTCCCATACATATGGATGTACTTCTGGGCCTGTTGTGCGGCCAGATACCTAAAGTGGATGGTCTCCTATTCCTCGGGTTATTTGCCTGCGTGGCTTAAAATAGAGAGGGAAATGATCCATTCAGTTAACATAGCCCCTTCCGCTTTATTTTTCCTCAATACAGCCTCGATACCTAAGGAGCTAAAAGGTACCACAATCAGAATTTCCAGAAAGGATTCATTCGCAGTTGTGCAGACTCCTAAAATATAAAAATTGGTTGGATGTGGAGCAGTCGATTTGGAACTCTCCTGCCTTTAAAATAGATAACAAAATGTTATTCCCCAGATGGTTACCTAGTTTAGGTGAGGGGAGGGTTCATTTATTTCTCAAGGAGGATGGTACTTGGTTATCAGCTGAGGATATTGTGGCGAAATTCAGGCTCAAGGGAAGTGACTATTTTAAGGTACATCAGCTTAGACACCTCCTCACTAAAAAATTTGGGGAGGGCATACCTATATCTTACGATTTTTCCTTCCTCTCAGAATTAGCCCCTTTGGTTAACTCCCCCCGAAGCATCTCCAAATTGTACAATATTTTGTATGGTTGGCGTTTCCCTGCATCGTTTGGCCCTACAGAGTTCTGGCCTGCCCTTTTTCCAAACTGAGATAAGGACTGGACAACTATATGGAATAACTGCCATCGTTTTGTAACACAAGATAGGCTAGAGATTGATGCAATTCTGTATTCTCCATAATCTTTACCACTATCCACAGAAGCTGGCTAAATGGGGAGTAATGTCCTCTAGCCTATGTACTAGGTGTGCTCAAGCAGAGGGTTCTCTGCTCCACATTTTCTGGGACTGTCCTAAGATATCACCCCTTTGGGAGGCTATAAGGGATAAGGTCAACCCACTCCTTGGGCTGAGAGACTTGTTCATTCCAGAGGTTTGTATTCTTGGGGATTACTCACAGATTTCAGTTAATAAGCGTAAGTTTCATATTGCCTTAATCTCCATGTCTGTTAAAAAATTGGTACTTAAGTATTGGAGGAGTTCTGAGGTTATCTCTTATTCTGAATGGCTAAATGAGCTACTATTTAATCTTCGAGTGGAGAAGACTATCTTGAGTATCAATAATAATAATTCCAAATATGAACGGATCTGGGCCTCATTTCATGCATTATATACTATCTAATTTTTAATATTTTCTCTCTAATTTCTCTGTTGTCATGGACTGTCAAGCTCTGGGGACTGTGTCGGGGGCTGTTTGGGGGGGGGGATGGGGTCAGTCAATCTGTTTTGCCTCAAGTATTACTCTGTGGATGTTTTGACCCTGTCCATTGTGTATTGTGAAACTTTCAATAAATTTTAAATTATAAAAAAAAAAAAAAAAAAGAAGGTATGGGTTGAGGTTTCACTGCTATGCTGATGATACCCAGCTCTACCTTTCTTTTGCACCTGACCAGGAGGGAGCTCTCTCGGTCTTTAATAGCTGTCTCACAGAAATCCAGGAGTGGGTGGATTCCAACTGGTTGAAGTTGAACTCGGAAAAAACTGAGGTGCTGGTTGTGGACCTAGGTCACTGGACGGGGGTGGGGGTTGGTTTGCTCTCTGGACTTTTTTTTGGTGGCTTATCACTCCCGACCTCTGAACAGGTGTGAAACCTGGGGGTAATGTTTGATGAAGGGCTGACCCTGCATTCGCAGGTGTCGGCTGTTGTCAAATCTTCCTTTTATCATCTAAGCAATATCTCCAGGATTAAGCATCTGGTTCCGTCCAGTGATCTTCTTACTCTGGTCCATCCCTTTGTGTCCTCATGCTTAGATTACTGCAACTCCCTTTACCTAGGGCTTCCTGGGGTGGAGATCTGCCACCTGCAGCTGGTGCAGAATGCGGTGGCCCGGCTTTTGACAGGATCATCTTGGTCCTGTCATATTTTGCCGGTGCTACATGAACTGCACTGGTTGCCAGTACAGTGGCTGATTACCTTCAAAGTCGGTCTTCTGACTTTTAAAGCCTTACATGGACTGGTCCCGGATTACCTGAAAGAGCTTCTGGTCCCTTACTTCCCCGGGCGATCGCTCTGCTCAGCCGACGAGGGGTTGCTAGAGATTCCAAAGGTATGTTTGAAACCTTCTTGGGCCAGAGCATTCATGCATGCCGCCTCTACCCTCTGGAATTCACTACCCCGTCAGTTACGGGAGTGTACAACCATGGAGGGATCTAAGCAAGCTTTAAAAATGTTTTTATGGCACCAGGCATTCGGTGACTGATTGATTGATGGTATGATGATACTGCTGATTTTATATCATTTATGTTTGTTATGTTTGATTTCTGATTTTAAATCTGTTAAGCGCCTTGGTACTTGAAAGGCACCATAAAAAAAAGCTGTATTATTATTATTAAGAGTAGGGGAATTTTATTGAACAAACCATCAACAGAAAACATCAAACTTCAAATATCACAATTCATTAACTGTCAACAAAACTATTATATCAGAAATAGATTAATGAAAACAAACAAAACAAACAAACAAACAAAGAAAATCAACAACCCCATTACTCCCTTCAGACATGTATTAGACAAAACAGTTAAGAAAACATCTGTGGTTATTTGCATGAAACATGCTAACCAGTACTACAGAATTGCAAAGTCCTAAAAAGTGTGCCTGTTCCATTCCTACTCGACCAGGAAAATGTAACCAAATGACCCCTGCCCATAAATTCTGAAGCTTCTGACCTTGAAAAATAACACAATCACACCAGTACACCTCACAAAGAGCAGAGTCACATAATTTTGCTAAAGACACATAAGGCATTCTTAGCTGTTGTAACACAACATGGCATCTTCCTTGCCACAAATAAAACAAAACATGCAAAAATCACCGTCAGAGTGCTAATATTGTACTTCCTCAGATTCGCTGGAAAGCCACTCAGGACTAAATGCCCATAGGTCAATCTTTCCAGCCATGGAAGCCTCCATCTGTGCACTAAAAATTTCTAAAATCCTACCATAAACTCACATTAAAAAAAAAGGCTCCATGGATTCAAGGTCAGCTGTGCAGTCAGGGTAAGGACATGCCCGTTCCTTGCCTAATGCTTACTGTTTCCTTGCAGATTCATTCATCCATAGGAACATAACCATATTATGTCCTCCATTCTTTTAGGGACTCTGTTATACAGTAACTGTTCAATAACCAAGGAATTTTTCTACATTCTGCAGTCCTTGAAAGCTAGCTCCTGCAGACAAATGTGTTACATTACTGTATTATACAGTTGTTTCCTGGATGAAATGGAGATGAGTGACCTGGGAATGTTCCAGTTATGCCACTTTTATAATGATGGAAAAAGGATTTTAGGCAGGGAAAGATTCTGAGTTACTTTAATCAGCTTCTTGTCACATCTTCAGAAATTTACCTGCACTATTCTGGATCCAAACAGCTGCATATGAGGCTTCAATATTCAACACTGCTTTCAAAATACATGACCAAAAAATAAGTGTTAAAAAAAATATTACAGGGTTAACCTTATTAAGGCCCCCCTTATTCCCTAGGCAAATAAGTCAAATAGTTTTGCTGACAGTTAATGAACTGTGATATTTCAAGTTTGATGTTTTCTGAGCAACAGCTCAGACACAAAAGGCAACCCTAGGAGGCATACATCAAGTGCGGTCCAGCCCCTAGCCTTACTGTCTGCTGAGGTTTACTAATCTTCAAGACCTGGGAAAGAGACCAATTATGGAGGGAAGGCAGACTCTGACAGGTGCAGAAGCAGGGATTCCCTGACAGCGGTTCTACCTGAATCCTCTTTGGAGACCAGGCTACTTTCTCTTCTTGCTCGCTCTGCTCAGACACAGTCAGCGGCTGCTCTCTCAGCATCAGGAGGTGTTGGAAAATGTACCCAGAATTCCTGACTGCTGTATGTAAATCAGTCTTTGTACATGGCTAGCAAAAAGCTCTCAGCCAGAAGCAACAGCTCAGACACAAACGGCACCCCTAGGAGGCATGTGCCTAGAGTGGTCCAGCCCTTAGCTTTACTCTCTGCTGAGCTTCATTGATCTTCACCGACTGCTGTACCCACTACTGAAATAGTAGTGGGCTAATAGAAAGCTCTCAGCCAGAAACAACCAGAAGCAACAGCTCAGACACAAAGGGCAAGCCTAGGAGGCATACACCAAGTACGGTCCAGCCCCTTGCCTTACTGTCTGCTGAGCTTCATTGATCTTCACCAGTTGGGGGAGAGACCAATCACAGAGGGAAGGCAGACTCCAACAGGTGCAGAGGCAGGCATTCCTGGACAGCAGTTCTACCTGAATCCTCCTTGGAGTGCACAGTCTGGGCTCCTTTCTCCACTGAGGCAGCTCCTCTCCTCTCTTGCTCTGCTCAGACACAGCCAGCAGCTGCTCTTTCAGCATAAGGAGCTGTTGGAACACTTACTCCCTGCCTCTTAACATAAAAATAACAAGTTTTCTTTTAATCCTATCAGTTTAGTGTGTACTTTGGTTTTATGTGCAGTTGATGTAATAAGGTCTTGATACATCTAAAAGGCAGAACATCACTGATTGGTTTTACAGGTAGCAGAAACAAAAGTTCTGCCCACTCACCCTACCCCCTAATCCCACCCAGCCCCGGGTCATTCTCCTTTATAGGGTCTACATGGCCCCACCCCCTTCTTGCCTCTCCTAATTACATAGGCTTGTTTTTTCACTTGGCGACAGGGGAAACATAACGTAACTCTCAAACCCACCCCTGAGCACTCCACTCTTATAGGTGACCTATCTGTATCACATCCTGCTGTGAAATGGGAAGAGGAAGGGTAAGACCTCCCCCCCAAAAAACACATTTGTTTTCATTTTTGTCTTGTCGCTCTAAACTCCTATTTGCTTCCTCCTTACTTTCAGCCAGAGTACAGACAGGTAGGCACCTACCTTAGACAATATTTTTCTTTCATCCATACTTCCTCCCCAGGACAAAATAAATAATAATTATTATTTTTACTTACCCTTTTCTACATCCGCACTTCTTCTGCCCTCATACTACTTTTGTCCGTACTCAAATGGAGCTCCTAAACTGCAACACCTGCAGCTCACTCTTCAGAGCATACATCCTGAGAGTGAGATACTGTCCAATATGCTCTGCCCTAGGAGACCTATGAACTTGACTCCATGCAGCGAGGACCGAGATAAACTATCTAAGAACAATTCTCCATTATACACAACAAAACAGCACCAACAAATAGTCCTTTATGAAACAGGTCCCATTTTCCCAAAGGACAAACAGACCAGAAGGTTGGAAACTGGTCAAAAACCACAATGCTCCAAAGCCTACCGCTACTGGAACATTCACACCTGTGCACACGACAAACAGATACTCTCCACTGACAGTTAACACAGAGACATTGGAGAGTAAGGAACAGGTGGATCCAACACAGCAAAAACATTGAAAAGTGCAAACAAACCAACCAACCACCAAAAAACAAGTTCAAATAGTTGGAGACTCCATTATTCGAGGTGTAAAGTCTCACCTTCAGCAATCCGGTCATACAAAAGTTGCTGTTAGGTGTCTCCTGGGTATGTCTGTGTGTAGGGACACTGACCGCATTCTGAATATCGTACACAACATGGACCATAAACTGCATGTCATCCTCCACATAGGCACAAACAACATAGCCTCTTGCATGGTAGATGGGACTAAACAAAACATAACAAGTCTGGCCAGCAAAATTATTTCTCTTTTGTTCAATCTATCTTTCTCAGAGATCCTGACTGTATGGGAAAAGGGCAGAATCAGGCACAGGATCAGAAAGCGCGACATCTCTGAACTCAAAGCCTGGCTTAAACAATGGTGCCAGGAAAATTAACATGGCTTAACTGGCAAGTGGCACAACTTCTGGGAGCAGGATTTCTACAAATTCAATGGTCTGCACCTAAACAAACAAGGAACTCGGGCGCTTGCACAAAAACCCGGCATGCAAATGGACCATTTAAACTAGTGAGAGGGGAGTAGCAGCAAGGACACCTTGTGGCAATGAGGGTGTCAGGAGTCCCTCCCTGTAGTGTAGCCATCTGTTTTAGATCAGAACTGGACCTTACAGAGGTTCCAGTAGGGCTCACCAACACTTTGAATGTATTGTGGGTGCAGGTGAATGGTGCAGGATGCTTCTCATCTACTGTCTACCAGGAGATGGGAAAGCTTTCCTGCAGGAAGTCGCGGACTTCATTGTCACCGTGGTATTGGCATCTCCCAGATGGTTGATCCTGGGTGATTTTAATGCCTGGGTCTACAATGAACTCTCACAGTTTGGTTAGGACTTACACAGAAACATAGAAACATAGAATTTGACGGCAGATAAGGACCGCTTGGCCCACCTAGTCTGCCCATTTTCCCTACCTAACAGATAAGCTGCAGATCCTGGTTAACCAACAGCTTACTTCCTCCTACCCCCCCACTAGGACTGCCTTATGTCTGTCCCATGCATTCTTGAATTCCTCCACTGTTCTTGACTCCACGACCTCCTCAGGGAGGCTGTTCCATGCATCCACAACCCTCTCTGTGAAAAAATACTTTCTCACATTACCTCTGGGCGTTCCCCTCTATCTTCAAATTGTGACCCCTTGTTCTTGCACATCTCTTTTTCTGAAAGATGCTACCCTCTTGGACTTTGTTGATTCCCTTGAGGTACTTGAAAGTTTCTATCATGTCCCCTCTCTCCCTTCTTTCCTCAAGGGTATACATATTAAGCTCCTTTAGTCTTTCTTCGTATGTCTTCTGGTGCAGACCGTGCACCATTTTGGTTGCCCTCCTCTGGACAGCCTCCACTCTGTCTATGTCTTTGCGGAGATGGGTGCTCTAGAACTGCACACAGTATTCCAGATGGGGTCTCACCAACTGTCTGTACAGAGGGATAACAACTTCCTGTTTTCTACTATTGATGCCTCTTCCTATGCATCCCAGTATCCCCCCAGCCTTCCTTACTGCCTTCTCACATTGCTTGCCCACCTTTAGGTCATCTGATATAATTACCCCCGGGTCCCTTTCCATTTTTACTGTTGTCAGTATCTCACCCCACATTGTGTACGCTTCCCCTGGGATTTTGTTTCCCATGTGCATTACCTTGCACTTCTTTGCTTTGAATCTAAGCTGCCATACATTTGACCATTCCTCCAACCTTGCCAAATCCCTTCTCATCCTTTCCACTCCATCTCATGTATCAACCCTGTTGCAGATTTTTGTGTCATCTGCAAAGAGACATACTTTTCCTTCCAGTTCCTCTGCAATGTCACTTATAAAGACATTAAAAAGGACCGGTCCCAGTACTGAACCCTGTGGTACTCCGCTAGTAACCCTCCTTTCTTCACTGTGTACTCCATTTTATACTACCCTTTGCGTCCTGTTGTCTAGCCAATTTTTTATCCAGGCTACCACCTTGGGACCCACTCCAAGGCTGGCTAACTGTGTATTAATCTTTGTGTGGGACTGTATCAAATGCCTTGCTAAAATCTAGGTAAGTCATGTCCACAGCCCCTCCCTGGTCCACTACTTTGGTCACCCAGTCAAAGAAATCTATTAGATTCGTCTGACACGACCTTCCCATCGTGAATCCATGCTGCCTTGGGTCCTGTGCCCCACTGGCCTCTAGATACTCAACAATTCTTTCCTTCAGAAGTGATTCCATCATTTTCCCTACCACTGAGGTCAAACTAACTGGTCTGTAGTTTTCTGAATCTGTCCTGCTCCCACTTTTGTGAAGAGGAATCACATCTGCCCTCCTCCAGTCCTTGGGTACCACTCCATCCGCCCATGATTTATTAAAGACAGTAGTCAGCGGTGTCACTAGTTCTACCCTTAGTTCTTTTAGAATTCTTGGGTGAATCCCATCAGGCCCCATTGCTTTGTCCACCTTCAATTTTATTAGTTCTTTCAGAACCCTTTCTTCTGTAAATGGACTGGTATCGACCCCCATCTTTAGAGTGTTTCTCTTGTTTGGTTTAGGTAACTCCCCCTCCTCTTCCTTTGTGAATACTGAGCAGAAATATTCATTCAGTATTCCTGCTTTTTCGCTGTCACCCTCTACCCACATTCCCTCCCCTTTATTAAGCCTCAGTATACCTCCTTTGGTCTTTCTTCGCTCCCTAATATACTAGAAAAGGTCTTATCCCCTTCTTAACAGAATTGGCTATCCTTTCCTCGGTTTGGGCCTTTGCTATTCTGACGTCCTTCCCAGCCTCTTTCTGCTTTAACTGATAAAGTTCTCTGTCCTGCTCCTTCTGTGTTTCCTTATATTTCCTGAATGCTATCCTTTTCTCCTAACCTTCCTGCCACCTCTTTTGAGAACCATAGCGTTTTTTTCCTTCGTTGTGTTTTATTGATTTGCTTTACACAAAGGCTTGTTGCCTCTGTGATGGCTGTTTTGATTACTCCCCATTGTTTCTCCACTCCTCCTTCTTGCCTGTTTGCCAGTGCTTTTCTGAGGCACTCTCTCATTTTCCCAAAATCAGCCCTCCTAAAGTCCAATACTCTTGCTTTTGTATGGCTTGATTGTATGACTGTGTTTATCGTGCACCACACTGTTTGGTGGTCGCTTGTTCCCAGAAGGATACCCACTTCTAAATCTGAGATGCTTTCTCCTCCCCATTTGAGAGTACCAGGTCTAAGATTGCTCCCTCCCGAGTGTGTTTCAATACTAGCTTTTTGAGGCATGCCCCCTGTAGGGCATCAAGAATGGCCCTGCTCTTGGATGTGCCTGCAGCAAAGGTGCTCCAGTTAACATCTGGCATATTCAGGTCCCCCATCAACAATATCTCCCCTTTTTCTGCCATTCTAAGGAAGCCTTCTATCATTTCCTTGTCCATTCCCTCCCCCTGAGATGGGGGTCTGTATGCAGCCCATGCGGATTGTGGTGCCATTTCCTGTCTCCAGGGTGATCCAGAGTGCCTCATCAGCTCCCTGTTTACTCTTTAGTTCTGTTGCTTTGATCCCTTCCTTTACATAGAGAGCTACCTCCCCTCTTTACCCTCCTGTCCCTCCTGTAGATTGTGTATCCTGGTATGTTGACATCCCAGTCATGGTTCTCTGTGTACCATGTTTCTGTGACTGCCACAATATCCAGGCAACCCTCTTCCATCAAGGCCACTAGTTCAGGGAGCTTGTTACACAGACTACGGGCATTGGTACTCATCACCCTCCACTTTTTGATAGCCTTACCCCTTTTAGCCCCATTCCTGTCCTTACTGCCTTTGCCTTTTTTTACATTTACCTCTGTTCTGATCCCTAATAACTTCTCTACCTTGGTGTTTACCTCACTAATTACCATGTTTTGTAGGCGGAGGGTGGGATTTCCCTTCTCCTTTTCAGTGCCCCCCCCTTGGCTAGTTTAAATGCTTGCCAATGAAACATTTAAACCTCTCACCTAGGATCCTGGTTCCCCCCCTGGACAGATGCAGACCATCGCACCAGTATAGGTCTGCATCCCTTCAGGTGGCTCCCTAGTCCCCAATGAAGCCAAAACCCTGAGCTCCACACCAGTTTTTCAACCACTCATTGAATTCCCTGGTGAGGAGTGCCCTAGCATCACCCTTGCCATAGACAGGCAGCACCTCCGAGAAGGTTACCGTATGCGCTACTTGTCTAAGGCCCCTCCCCAACTCTACAAACTCCTCTTGCACTGCTCTGATCCCATTCCTAGCCAGGTCATTTGTCCCTAGGTGGACAATGACATCCAGCTCCCTCCCTCGTGCAGCTCCTCCCACGATCCTGAGGATTCGCTTCCTGTCCCTCCAAGCCATGGCGCCAGGCAGGCACCTTACCTCCCTCTCCCCTTCCTCCCCCATTTCTACCCCCCTAATGATTGAGTCCCCCACTAGGAGTTGTTTTCTTCCCCTGTGGGGTTCCATGCCACCCTTCTGTGGGTCTCCTTTATGATGGTTCCCAGCATCCTCCTTGGTCTCCACTGCAGGTGCCTCCATAGAGGAACCACTATCCACCAGAAGAGTGAATGAATTGTGGAGAGGTACAGCTGGAGGGATGCAACTCTGTTCCACCATCCTCTCCCTCCCTGAGCCCACCCTGGTCCAGCCTCTCCTATTTCTTGGCAACCTCTGAGGTAGTGGCATTGGCCCTGGTGGTCCCTGGGTGGGGGAGGAGGTTTCACAAATCCTCCAACTAATGTGTTCATTGGGCCTTACACAGGTTGTTACCTCTGCAACTCACATTGGTGGTCATTCTTTGGACTTGGTGTTCCTCCTGGGGATGAGGGTATCTGACTTGGTGGTGGATCCAGTCAGATGGTCTGACCATCGCACCATTGGGTTCAGTTTTGTGGCTTCCCCCAATAGGCCTGCCACTATGGAGATGATCCGGTACCGCCCTTTGAGGGGTGTGACCCCATAAGGTCTAACGGCGGTGCTGGATCTATCGGGTATATCAAATGAATGCATGGATCCAGGGAATCTGGTACTTGCCTTTTTTTTTTTTGGTGTTTAACCAGGACTAGCACACTAAGCTGAAAGCTTTTTTTACAGGTGCGACCTGGGAGCACAGGGAAGTTAAGTGACTTGCTCAGGGTCACACAATCTGCAAGTGAAAGCTGTGGGATTCAAACCCAGGTCTGGTCTGCTGGATGTCACCAGATATGCAGTTCAGAGCCTTAAACCACTTCGCAATACTGCCTCCCTGATAGGGTAGTGACAGAGGCCCTGGATTCCATAGCTCCTGTTTGTGTTCACCCACTCATTCTTTGTCCAAGGTCCCCGTGGTTTGATGGGACCCTGAAGGAGTTGAGGATGGGATGAAGGCTAGAGAGGGGCTGGTGGAAATCAGGCCTGGAGTGTGACAGACTTAGGTTGATGGACCATTATACAGCCTATCAATTGACAATCACCCATAAGAAGGAAGAATTCCTATCCAGGGAGATAGCCGCTGCACAGAACCGACCAGCTCAGCTCTTCCGGACCGTGGACAGATTGTGCAGTCCAATCTGTTTTTGGTCTGGCAGAGCTTTTTCACAAGAGAAGTGTGATGAATTTGCTCAGTTTTTCACAGATACGGTTGCCACCATCAGGTCTGGGATCTGTCCAGCCCCCTGTAGTAGGTATTGCAGAGGTCGGCAGGAGGTAGCAGGCATCCAGTTTACCTGGTCTGACTTCAGTCGGCCAGGTATCATGGACATTGTGAGGGTCATCCAGACTTTGCGGCCAACCAGCTGTAGTTTGGACCCAGGCCCTACACTCCTTCTTGCAGGGTGGGTAGATGAAATCAGTCCAGTCCTAGCCAAGATAGTCTGGAGGTCTTTGGAGAGGGGGGCTTTCTGGATCCCCTCAAGGAGGTGGTTGTTTGACCCCTCCTTAAAAAGCACTCCCTTGATCTGGACTGTTTGGCTAACTACAGACCTATCTCTAACCTTCCCTTTGTGGGTAAGGTTATTGAGATGGTGGCTGCATTGCAGCTGGATGAACATTTGTCCAAGCATGATGTCTATGATTCTCTCCAGTCAGGATTTAGGAAGAGGCATAGTACTGGGACAGCCCTTGTCGGGGTGCTAAATGACCTCCTAATAGCGAGAGACTGGAGGACTCATTCTATCTTGGTCCTCCTTGATCTCTCTGCAGCATTTGACATTGTAGACCATGGTATGCTATTGGAGTGCCTGCGGTTCATCTGTGGACTATCTGGTGTGGTCCTCAGATGCAGGGGTGTAGCCAAGAATTTTAAACTTGTACTCAAAGCTGATGCACTGTTGCCCCCCATTATGTAAACATAAACCAAAATATGTGCTGCCAAGCCACACCAACGATAGGTCTGCCCCCCTTCCCTCTGTTTGCCATGTCTGAGTTCAAGAAATCAGTTTCTTCCTGTAATCCTCCTTCCTTTGTTTTTCTGCCTGCCTGGTAAGTTGTTCTTGTTTGTCTATTTGGCTAGTGGCATCCCTGCCCCATAGTGAACAACAAAGGCAAAAGGGCTCAACATGACATAGATACAGTGTGACTCACGGTGTCCTTGCTTTCTTCTTTTTGCTGCCTGTCATGGATTTGTGAGAAATGATGGACTCAAACAAATGAAACAAGTTGAAAAGCAAGGCAAAAAGCCCTGCAATTGGTTTATTGCAGAACGAATGTCAAATGAAAAGAAAAACAAACTGGAGACAGCAAAACAATAAACAGCAAAGTAAGCATCAGCAGAGAAAAAAATAAACAACCCTCTAGTAGAAGCTAGAGGACAGTAGGTCAGTAGCTCTCTGACTCCACCACACATCTGATTCATTGACTAAAAAGCACTACTTTTATACTAGCAGGGGTCAGGTGATTGCCTGAAGCCCTACTCACTATTATACAAAACATTTCTTATGTCTTAAAGAATATCTTTTTACTACATTCAATAATGAGAGTACTTTCTTTTCATAAACAACATCAAAACCAGGTAGAGATATGAAAAGAATTAAAGATATCAAGGTGTTTACAATCTAGCTGTAGCGATAGGCTCCTCCCCTTGATCTGGCCAGTATAACTATAGGAGTGAAAGGGCCGGCCTGTACTTAGAAGCACCGGAGAGTTCAAGGAGGAGAGACCCCAGCCTAGGTAAGCAACAACAGCCTTGGTTCTCCTGATAAATTTAGTGTATTTCATTTCGTACATTCTGAGTAGAAAAACAAAACGAAAGAACAGGACAATCAGGAGCTTAAAGGGCACACAGGCAGAAAGTAAGGAGAGAGAGAGAGAGAGAGAGAGAAAAAAAAAACAGAGGAAAGAGTAAGGATTGCAAACAGATAAGGGGCCCGAAATAAGACATGATTGGAGTGGTGCAGTGCAGTGGCTGTGGAGCAGCAGTTTTCCGGGAGACGTTCTGGAGGATGCAGTGTTGTCCCATCTGCAGGCACCTCTCTGGGCTGAGGGAGGAGGTTGCTCATCTCCAGGCTGAGTTGGCCAGGATTTGTGGCCAGGGACCACCAGTGCCACTGCCATTGCCTCAGAGGTTGCCAAGAAAAAGAAGCGGTTGGACCACAGTGGGCTCAGGGAGGATGAGGGTGGTGGACCAGAGGTGCATCCCTCCAGTTATACCTCTCCACAATTCCTATGCCATTCTGGCAAAGTGCGGTTCCTCTATGGAGGCACCCACAGTGGAGACCAAGGAGGATGCTAGGAACCTCCACAAAGGAGACCCACAGGAGGGTGGCAGGGGACCCCGCAGGGGAAGGAAACAACTCCTGGTGGGGGACTCCATTGTTAGGAAGGTAGAACTGGGGGAGTAAGGGGAGAGGGAGTTAAGGTGCCTGCCTAGCGCCATGGCTTGGAGAGACAGGGAGCGAATCCTCAGGATTGCCAGAGCAGCTGCACAGGGGAGGGAGCTGGATGTCACTGTCCACCTAGGGACAAATGACCTGGCTAAGAAAGGGATTAGAGAAGTGAAGGAAGAGTTTGTGGAATTGGGGAGGGGCCTTAGACAAGTAGCATGCACGGTAACCTTCTCGGAGGTGCTGCCCATCTACGGCGTTGGAGAGGCTAGGGTGTTCCACACCATGGGATTCAATCAGTGGTTGAAACACTGGTGTGGAGCTCAGGGATTTGGCTTCATTGGGGACTGGGGGTCCACCTGGAGTGATGTAAGCCTATATTGGCATGATGGGCTGCATCTGTCCAGGACGGGAACCAGGATCCTAGGTGATAGGTTTAAATGCTTCATTGGCAAGCATTTAAACTAGCCAAGGGTGGAGGCACTGGAAAGGAGCAGGGAAATCCTAGCCCCCCAAACAATCACGGTAGAAAGTGCGGTTAAACACCAACCTAGAGGTGTCGATAGGGAGAAGGGCAGGGGTAAATGGAGAAAGTGACAAAGGCAAGAAGGACAGGGATGGGGCAAAAAGGAGTAATGCCATCAGGAAATGGAGGGTAATGAGTACCAATGCCTGTAGTCTGGGCAATAAGCTCCCTGAGCTGGTGGCCTTGATGGAAGAGGATGCCTGAATATCGTAGCAGTCACAGAAGCATGGTACACAGAGAACCATGACTGGGATGTTAACATACCAGGTACATAACCTACAGGAGAGACAGGCAGGGAAGAGGGGGAGTAGCTCTCATGAAGGAAAGGATAAAGCAACTGAACAAAAGAGTAAACAGGAAGGAGAGGAGGCACTGTGGGTCACCTTGGAGACTGGAAAGGGCACCACAATCCGCACAGGGGTTGTGTACAGACCCCCATGTCAGGGGGAGGGAATGGACAAGAATATGATAGAAGGTATTCTTAGAATGGCAGAGAAAGGGGAGATACTGTTGATGGGAGACCTGAATATGCCAGATGTTAACTGGAGCACATTTGCTGCAGCCACATCCAAGAGCAGGGTCATTCTTGATGCCCTACAGGTGGCAGGCCTCAGACAGCTAGTTTCAGAACCCACTCGTGAGGGAGCAATATTAGACCTCGTATCAAATGGGGCAGTGAGAGAATCTCAGATCTAGAAGTGGGTTGCCATCTGGCAACAAGTGACCATCAACAATGTGGTTCACGTTAACTCAGCTACAGAGTCAGCCATACAAAAGTGAGGGCACTGGACTTTAGGAGGGCTGACTTTGGCAAGATGGAGAGTGCCTCAGAAAAGCACTAGCAAACAGGCTAGAAGGAGGTGTGAAGCAACAATGGGGAATCATCAAAACTGCCATCACAGAGGCAACAAGCCTTTGTGTGAAGCAAATAAACAAATCAAAATGAAAGAAAAAGCCACTATGGTTCTCAAAAGAGGTGGCTGTGAAAGTCAGGAAGAAAAAGATAGCATTCCGGAGTATAAGGAAACACAGAAGGAGCAGGACAGAGAGCTGTACCAGTTAAGGCAGAAGGAAGCAGGGAGGGAAGTCAGAATAGCAAAGGCCCAAACAGGAAAAGATAGCCAACTTAGTTAAGAAGGGGGATAAAACCTTTTATAGGTACATCAGCGAGCATAGAAAGACAAAGGGAGGGATAGTGAGGCTGAATAGAATGAACGATGGGTGGGCAGAGGGGGACAGTGAAAAAGCAGGGATACTGAATGAATATTTCTGCTCAGTATTCACAAAAGAGGAGGGGGACGTGCCTAATCCAATTAACAGAAGCACTCTTGATGGGGGTGTCGATCCCAGTCCTTTCACAGAAGAAGGGTTCTGCAAGAACTCCTAAAACTGAAGGTGGACAAAGCAATGGGTCCTGATGGAATTCACCCAGAATTCTAAAAATTAAAGGAGGAACTAGTGAACCACTGGCTTCTCTTTTAATAAATCATGGGAGGATGGTGTGGTACCCGAGGACTGGAGGAAGGCGGATGTAATTCCTTCACAAAAGTGGGACCAAGACAGAGGCAGGAAACTATAGACCTGTCAGTCTGACCTCTGTGGTAGGGAAAGTGATGGAGTCACTTCTGAAGGAAAGAATAGTTGAGTACCTAGAGGCCAGTGGGGCACAGGAACCAAGGCAGCATGGGTTCACAGCGGAAAGTCATGTCAGGCAGATCTAATAGATTTCTTTGACTGGGTGACCAAAGTAGTAGACCAGGGAGGGGCTGTGGACATGGCCTACCTAGACTTTAGCAAGGCATTTGACACAGTCCCACAAAGATTAATAGTCAAATTAACCAGTCTGGGAGTGGGTCCCAGGGTGGTAGCCTGGGTAAAACATTGGCTGTACAACAGGACACAGAAGGTAATTGTAAATGGAGTCCACTCTGAAGAAAGAGGGGTTACTAGTGGGGTACCGCAGGGTTCAGTATTGGGTCCAGTCCTTTTTAATGTCTTCATCAGTGACATTGCAGAGGGACTGGAAGGAAAAGTATGCCTTTTTGCAGATGACACAAAGATCTGCAACAGGGTTGATACACAAGGAGGCATGGAAAGGATGAGAAGGGACTTGGCAAGGTTGGAGGAATGGTCAGAAGTATGGCAGCTAGGATTCAATGCAAAGAAGTGCAAAATAATGCACCTGGGAAACAAGAGCCCAGGGGAAGAATACACAATGGGGGGGAAGGTAGTAACAACAACAAAAAAGGAAAGGGACCTGGGGGTAATCATATCATATGACCTTAAGGTTAGCAAGCAATGTGAGAAGGCAGTAGGGAGGGCTGGGGGCATACTGCAGGGTTTTAAATAATTGATTAGCAGTTTTTTTCTTGGGACAATACTAACTGTACAGAAAGTATTTATATAGGTTTTCTGGAAGTGTTATGTTTGTTAAACACAGTGAAACAAGTGCTATGCATTTTCACAATGTTTTAGAACTTTTATGAGCAAAACGCTAATCAATTTTTAGAGTTAAATAAAACCCTGTACTGGGATGCATAGGGAGAGGCATCAGCAGCAGAAAACAGGAAGTTGTTATCCCTCTATACAGACAGTTGGTGAGACCCCATCTGGAGTACTGCATCCAGTTCTGGAGACCCCATCTCCGAAAGGACATAGACAGGATAGAGGCAGTCCAGAGGAGGGCAACTAAAATGGTACAGGGTCTGCAAGAGAAGCCGTATGAGGACAGACTAAAGGAGCTTAATATGTATACCCTTGAGGAAAGAAGGGAGGGGGACATGATAGAAACTTTTAAGTACCTCAGTGGAATCAACAAAGTCCAAGAGGGTAGCATCTTTCAGAAAAGAGACGTGCAAGAACAAGGGACACAATTTAAAGATAGAAGGGGGTGGTTCAAGGGCAATGTGAGAAGTATTATTTCACAGAGAGGATAGTGGATGCATGGAACAGCCTTCCTGAGGAGGTTGTGGGGTCTAAAACTGTGGGAGAATTCAAGAATGCATGGGACAGACATAAGGCAATTCTTGTGGGGGGTAGGAAGAAATAGGCTGTTGGTTAACTAGGATCTGTGGCCTGTCCTGTAGGTAGGGAAATGGGCAGACTAGATGGGTCAAGCGGTCCTTATCTGCCGTCAAAGTCTATATTTCTGTGTTTCTAAGAACAGTATTGCTGTATGGTTACATAGCACTGTCATGTTTTGTTTCAATTACTTCCCTTTGCATTTTAAGACAAACTTCATTGTGTCTCTTTGAGAATGTAAATTTATAAGTAATTCTAAAATGAAGAAGTACAGGACTAAACAGTGCATCTCTACAGCATTACTTTATGGCCCAGATATTCAAACTGCGCCGGGCTGTGGCGCAAGCTTGGGTGCAGCTCAACTTGGCTGCGCAGGGGTGTGGACTGGGCGATATTCAACGGAGCTGCGCCATGGCTCAGTGGCTTTGAATATCACACCCTGGCCACCGCCAGTGTGCATGGCGCAGTGGCACTGTGCCAGCGCAAGTGGCCAGAGTGGAGCATGGAGATTTGCTAGCGCAAGTTCCATTGCACCATGCACAGCACCAGCGATATTCAAAAGTTGACATGCAAATGGAGCCATGTATGCAAGGTGCACATGGGCCATTTGCATGTCAGTATGGCTCCATTTGCATGCAGGTGTGCCGATCCTCGACGACTTGCACCTGGCGCCCTGCCAGGCAGCAGCTGTCGGGGACCAACGCCCCCTGAAGCCCAATCGCAGGCATCTGTACAAATGACAGAGTCATTTGTCCTATATCCCTGGTGGTCCAGTGGACCACTATCTGCTCGATCGCGGGCATCTGTAAAAAAGAAAACCCCGTACTATATCCCTGGTGGTCCAGTGGACCGCTATCTGCTCGATCGTGGGCATCTATAAAAAAGAAAACCCCGTCCTATATCCCTGGTGGTCCAGTGAACCGCTATCTGCCTGATCGCAGGCATCTGTAAAAAAAGAAAACCCTGTCCTATATCCCTAGTGGTCCAGTGGACCGCTATCTGCTCGATCGCGGGCATCTATAAAAAAGAAAACCCCGTCCTATATCCCTGGTGGTCCAGTGAACCGCTATCTGCCTGATCGCAGGCATCTGTAAAAAAAGGAAACCCTGTCCTATATCCCTAGTGGTCCAGTGGACCGCTATCTGACCGATCGCGGGCATCTGTAAAAAAAGAAAACCCCGTCCTACATCCCTAGTGGTCCAGTGGACCGCTATCTGCCTGATCGCGGGCATCTGTAAAAAAGAAAACTCTGTCCTATATCTCTGGTGGTCCAGTGGACAGCGACAGTATGTTGTGCAAAAAGAAAATTAATATCAACATCCATTAATAACCCCTGGTTATACTGTGGCTATTTTCAACACTGCTAGTTCAAGGACTATAATACTGTTGCATTACAATAAATAAATGCTCAGCTGTTTCCTGCATCTCTGCTTGCTTTTACCTGGACAGGCTCCCGGTGCAGGGTACAGCATGCTGGATGGGTTTTTTTAAATATTATTTAGGAAGGTACTTCCAGTTGCCAATCCCCTACTGCAGGCCTGCATCTGAAAACAGAAACCTTTCTTTTTTAATCCTATTCCGAGTTGTCTTAGTTTTCAGGTCCTTTTTACCTGTTTATCTTTTGTTTTCCTAGTTACCAGAACCTTGTAATATCCTTCCAGAAGATTGTCTGGTAAACACATAGGAAAGCGAGAGAAAAGAAAAAAAAAACGATACAAGCTATTGCTAGACAGCTGGTACTGCTTGAATGTGCACATCGTCGAGCAGTAACTTTAAAGAGAATGCTCCTTCTGCTCGGACGTGCACATCGCCGAGCAGCACTCGCTAAGAGCTTTTAGAACGAGGATTCTTTTACAGAGCTTACCGCAGATATGCAGGTAAGCAATATTTTAACAGCTTCATAATGCCACTGCGTACTAAAGAACACAACGGTGCCCCTTTCTTACTTTTTCCTAAACAAATGCATTTCTTGATTGTTTTTCCCCTAGTCATGGTTTGCATTTAAGAGTGCACACACAAACATCGTACTTTGGATTCCTACAGGACAAATAGAAACAAAAATACCAGTTCACTAAAAATACCACCAACAGCTTAATCTGGTTCAAAGTCAGTTGGCATTCATCTGTATCCCCCTCCCCCGGGTGGTGCCTGAAAATAGGCAGGATTTGTCTAGTGCACTTACCCGGTCAACAAAACTAAATAAATAAATAAATAAAAGGGTGTGTGTGTGTGTACAAGCAATAGCTCCAAAATGGCCCATGAAGATAAAAGGATTGTAAGAACCTAATTCAGGTGGCCTTCCTGAAAAAGGGGGGACAAAAGGAGATAAAACAAAAGACAGACAGATTGTAAGAGGATGCTGCTGCAGCAGACTTAGGAGACGAAAAAGGACCATAAGGGGGTATCGCAGTACACTGTGACACTGCCCCTGCCTGAGTTTTTCCTATACTCTGCTGAATAGAGTGCATGTGCCTGCTGACACCCCTGCTCAGAAGGTTTTGATCTTTCCTTGAAGGTAGGACTCAGAGAGTGGTGTCTGGGATTTACTCTTCAGCCCCTCTCTCCCTATCCTGTGGGGTACTGCAGGGTTCCATTTTGGCACACATGTTGTTTGCAGTGTATATGCTGCCATTGGGAGAGATCATTAGGTGGTTCAGTCTGAGTTTTCACTGCTATGCAGATGATACTCAGCTGCTCAGGTCCTTTGTGCCTGGACAGGATGTGATCCTCTCGGTATTTAATAACTGTCTATCCGAGATCCAGGACTGGATGAGTGACAGCTGACTGTGGCTGAACCTGGTTAAAACTGAGATGCTGGTTGTGGAGCCAGATCGATGGGAGGTGGATTTGTGGGCAGGACAATCATCTTGGCTTTGGCTTGAGGGTATTCAGCTGACTACCTCAGCTCGGGTGCGGAACCTAAGCATTATTTTTGATGATGGTTTGACCTTTAAATCATAGGTGTCAGCCATTGTCAAATCCTCTTTTTACCATCTGAGGAATATCACCTGGGTGAAGCATCTGGTTCCCCCTTGACGACCTTCCAACACTGGTCCACACCTTCGTGACCTCCCACCTCGACTACTGTAATGCCCTTTACCTAGGGCTACTAGGGGTTGATATCCACTGCTTGCAGCTAGTGCAGAATGAAACAGTCAGGTTATTGACTGGTACCTCTAGGACCAGTCATATAACACCTGTGCTTTGGGGATTGCACTGGCTGCCAGTACAGTGGCAAATTACCTTCAAGGTCGAGTTAGACCTATAAAGCTCTACATGATCAGGGACTCCATTACTTGCAAGATCTCCTTCGCCCCATCACCCCTTCTGTCCTCTCTGAGCCACCAACAAGGAATTGTTAAAGATTCCCAGGGTGCATTTGAAATCATCAGGGGCCCGGTCTTTTGCTTTTGTGGCCTCGAACCTGTGGAATTCTCTACCTTGTTGTATACAAGAGTGCCTGACTGTCCAGAGTTTCAAAATAGTGTTAAAAACATATCTATTTAGTTTTGCATATCCAGAATCTGGTTGACATTGATTAGTCTGGAACACAGTTTATTTTAATGTTTTTGAGTTGGTTAATTTTATATTTATTGTTTGAAGTTTGGATTTTAATATCTGTTTGTTATGATGGTTTTAAACAGATGTTTATTTTACTTTTATGTACAAGCACCTTGGTTTTAGAAAGGTGCTTTTTATAAATAAAGGAATCAATCAATCAATCCCCCACCAACAGCTAGTTCGACATAGGTCTCTTTTAGTGATCTCAGAACTGGTAGTTATCAAGACACTTCCCATAATAGGCAAAGGGATAAGCGTAATAGGCACAAGAGAAGCAACACTGATATATAGCATAACGATTCTACTACTTTACCATGCCGCACAAAACAGGGTTGGAGGGCTGTGTGTCAATGCACGTAGTCTGTCAAATAAAATCTCTGACCTCTCCGCTTTAATGACAGAAGCCAAATTAGACTGGGTAGCAGTCACAGAAACCTGGTTTACGGAAAACCATACCTGGGCCATTGCTATACCAGGTTACACACTTTTTAGGAAGCACCGCATTGGAAAAAAAGGGGGGAGGGGTGGCATTATATGTAAGAGAAGGAATCTCGGCAATAGAAGTCCAAGCAAAATAGGGAAGACCAGAAACACTATTGATCACCCTAGGAGCAGGGAACAAAGCTCCCATCCTAGTGGGAGTCATATATAGACCTCCCTCCCAAGACTGTGACATAGACAAGGAGCTCCTGGAAAACATCTTCTTGATGGCCGACAAGGGAGACCTGTTATTAGTGGGGGGATTTCAATCTACCTGATATAGATTGGTCCTCATTCATGGCATCATCTGAACGTAGTAAAGAGTTCCTACTTGCCCTGAAGGGGGTAGGACTTAATCAGCTAGTGCAGTCCCCCACCAGAAAACAGACTATCCTGGACCTGGTACTAACAAACAGCACCAAAATCTCAGATGTAACCGTAGGGGTACCGCAAATCTGGGAACCGGCGACCACAGGTCAGTCTGGTTAACAGTGGAAAGGGTAGTGGAATCAAGTCACACAAAGCTCAAAATACTTGATTTCCTCAAGGCAGACTTCAACACCATGAAAATCCAGTTAAGAAACTTGCTGGAAATCAGCAACTCATGGGATGTGGAGAGAAGCTGGGAAGCCTTGAAGACAGCTTTACTTTAAGTTACTGAACAGTGCACAAAGTACATCAGCAAGTCAAAAAGAAGAAAAAAGCCGCTGTGGTTCGCCAAAGAAATAGCAACAATAGTAAAACACACAAAAAAGGGCCTTCAAACAGTATAAGCAGACAAAGAAAGAAGCAGAAAGGCAACATTACATATCAAAGCTGAGAGAAGTGGGAAAGGCTATTAGGATAGCCAAAGCCCAGACAGAGGAGAAAATAGCACAGGGAATAACAAAGGGGGACAAAACATTTTTTTAGGTACATAAGCGAAAGAAATAGAGTAAGGGTGGGATAATCTGGTTAAATTCAACTGAAGGACAGATAGTTGAAAAGGATGAAGACAAGGCAGAAGTGCTAAACAAATTATTTTGCTCACCACTGAAGACCAAGGCAACGGTTCTACCATGGGAAAGGCAGTGTGCAACAGTAGAACAGCAGATGACTTCCACTTCTCAAGAGCAAGAGTCCTAGAAGAGCTTAGCAAACTAAAAGTAGAGAAAGCCATGGGATCCGATGGAATCCACCCTAGGATTCTAAAGGAGTTATGGGAAGAAATTGCAACACCACTCACTGACCTTTTTAATACATCACTGGAAATTGGCACAATACCACTAGACTGGAAAAAGGCTGTGGTGGTACCCTTACATAAAAGTGGAAGCAGGGAAGAGCCTGGGAACTACCACCCAGTCAGTCTGACCTCAGTGGTAGGCAAACTTATGGAAACCCTACTGAAAGATAGAATAGTGGATCATCTAAAAGAATCCGAAAGCTTGACCCCCAAGCAATACAGATTTATGGCAGGAAAATCATTCCTAACAAATATGATAGAATTCTTTGATTGGGTGACCAGAACAGTGGTTCAGGGAGGGGTGACAGACATGGTGTATCTAGACTTCAGAAAGACCATCAACACCGTACTCCTTAGAAGGCTTATGAATAAGCTAGAGAATACAGGACTTAGAAGACAGTCAACTGGACTGTAAATTGGCTCAAGGATAGGGCACAGAGGGTCTTAGTTAATGATGCTCAGTTAGGGGAGGGCACAGTGACAAATGGAGTGCTACAGGGGTCAGAATTAGGTCTCATCCTCTTCAACATTTTCATCAGTGATATCGCTGATGAACTGGAAGGGAAAATATGCCTGTTTGCAGATGATACAAAACTCTGCAACAGGGTGGACACCCAAGAGGGAGTCTTGAAGATGGAAAAGGATCTGAATAGGCTGGAAGGATGGTCCAAAAATTGGCAATTGAAGTTCAATGCCAAAAAATGCAAGGTCATGCATCTGGGTAAAGAAACCCCAGGAAGGAATACACACTGCTAGGACACTAGCTTGAAGTAACACAGGTGGAGAGGGATCTTGGCGTAATCATTACAGATGACCTTAGGATAAGCAAGCAATGTGAAAGGACAGCACAGAAAGCAAATGGCATCCTCGGATGCATTGGAAGGGGTATAAGTAGCAGAAAAAGAGAGGTGATGATGCCACTCTACAGATCACTGGTCAGGCCGCACATGGAATATTGCGTCCAGTTTTGGAGGCCGCAGCTGAAGAAGGATATCAACAGACTGGAGGTGGTGCAGAGAAGGGCTACAAAGATGGTGCAGGGTTTGCACCAGGAGCCATATAAAACCAGACTGGCTGACTTACAGCTGTAATCACTTGAACGGAGAAGAGACAGGGGGGACATGATCGAAATGTTTAAGTATATGAAGGGAATTAACATGGTGCAGAAGGAAAATCTGTTTTGACGACATGGAGTCATACAAGAGGCCACAATCTACGACTGGCAGAAGGTAAATTTAGGGGAAACATCAGGAAGTACTTTTTTCCAAGTGGGTGGTTGATCTTTGGAATAGCCTACCTCAAGAGGTAGAAGACTCAAAAAATGTAAGGGAATTCAAACTTGCGTGGGATAAACACTACGCACAAAAAAGGAAATAGTCTAAGAGGAGGGGGTAGGTATTCTGGGTAGACTAGATGGATCAAGAGGTCCCCTTCTGTCAGCAAATTCTTATGTTCTTATGTTCTTATATTTTGCTTTGTGGTGTTCAGACAACTACCTCAAAACATTTGGAAAAAAAATATTAAGAATAGTGGTCTCCCTTCGAAGTCAGGCAAAATGTTCTGACCATGGGCTCCGTACATGGTCTGACATCAGAGACTCAGTGAATGCAGGGTTACTGAGGAGAGGTGGAGAGGGGGGAGGCTTGCTGTAATCAGTGGGATTAGTGGATAACTGATTTGGAAAACTCCCACTAGGTTGCTGTCAGGGAAGGCTCCTGATGTGTATTGGGGTGCTAGTGTGCACTGGGCTCAGGCTCTTCATGGCATAGGGGATGGGGTGGGGGGATAGCCAGGTTCAGAGTCTTTCAGGCTGGAGGAGGTATAGCACCAGGGGTGCTGAAGCCCTTCTTAAAGTGGGGGTCCAAGGTGCAGGGGTGAGGAGGTAGCCATGAAAATGTTTATAAAAAGTCAGTGGTCTGGAGACCACTAGGCCTCCTAAAAGCTCTGGGGTTTTAGGTGCTCTGTGGTGAGATTGGGGCTTTTATTGAAGATAAAACACATTTTTGTCACATCTTCCCTACATATGACTCCAGGGGAAAAAAATGATTTTTTTTCTCCTGAAGTCAGGAATGTGGAAGACTCTGGCTGACCTTGAAGTCTACAGCCGCAACTGGGGTGGACAACTGCCTGGCAATTCCATTGATAACCTACCCCATAGGCATTAGTATAATGTACTATGAAAGATTTTTATATAAAAGTTGGGGGTCTGGGGGCCGCCAGGCCCTAGCAACCCCCAGACTCCAGCCTTAATATAAAACTCTTTCACGGTACTTACTACTTACTTGGAATAACCTCCCTCCCAGTCCCAAAGAAGCTACTAGCTGCAGTGTCAAAACACATCATGTGTGTTCCCACTTCCACACCCCCTGTAACTGCATCTGTCCCCAAATCCTTGGTGTTCCAACTGCCTAGTCCAAGTCCAATAAGGCTGAGCATGTCCCTGCTGTTACCTTTTCCCTTATATTAACCTTGTAAATGTGCAGCCATGTACTGTAATTATTGTACACTGATCACTGCTAACCTTCAGAGGCCCCTGACAACTACAAAGGGAGGATGGGCAGTGGGCAGGTACCTGCAAGATGGAAATCAAAACCAGGATTGGAATCAGACTGTGATTTGAAAAAAAAAAAGATAAGTTTAACAGTGCCTTTAGTATTCCTTAACCATACTGCTTTGGAACTCTCATCAATCAGGAAGCAGGATGTCTCTACCCATTTTATTAAAATCCATTAATTTATCTTCAAGCAAGCACCAGACCAAAAAAAAAGGTCTCAGACATCACCAGCAACCCTAACAACAGTACGGAAACAGTATGGCGTAGTGGTCTAAGGCTCTGTGATGCAAACTTGGAGACCTGGGTTTGAATCCCACAGCCACCACTTACATACTGTGTGACCCTGAGCAAGTCACTTAACTTCCTTGTGCTCCCAAGTAACACCTGGAATCAAGCTTTGGCTTAGTGTGCCTCTCCTGGACAAACAAGTTCTTCTTCTCTTATTTTTTGTATATATATATACTGTATATAAGACCAAATGCTACGTACGTATTTGTTTTCATTGCTCTTCACTGCATCTTCTGACAAACCATTTGCAATTTGAAGTCTGACTCACCTTTGTTTCTTGGCTCGGCAGTCTCTGACTGCTCATTCATTAGTCCAACGACCATCCAAGGTGCACTCGGGCCAAAGGCCATTGCTAAGTGTATGTGCTGTAGTCACCCTCATTCATACAACATGGTGCATCCCAGCACAGCAGTCAAAAAATGGGCAACAAACTTTTTTTTTTTTGCAAAGAAAAAAAACTGGCAGAGACTGAAGAACACAGAAGAGAGCTGGACCCAGAGAATGATGAGGGAGAATCTCTCCTGCTGCAACACATGGTGACGCTACACTTCATTCCAACCGCCCACCAGTTTCCATCCATCCAATACTGATTCCCTGCCAGCCCTAATGCAGCACTAACTTCCGGAGCCAGAACAGTAAGTGCAACATGCAAGTGCTGTTTGTGTCTTTGTTTACTTTGCCTAGCTGCTGACCCTTCCTTCTCTTCTGACTCTGTCTGAGTGTGCTGGACTGTGCTGCTACCTGCCAGTTCGCTGCAGTGCCATGCGACTTAAGGAATAGCACAACATGACTGCTGGCTCACTGGAGCACAGAATGGACTTTTTGGAAAAAATGTCATCAGAAAAAGTGAGGGGGCATTGCCCCCACAACTTTAAAAGTGGGGGGCCATGGCCCCTGGCCCCCCGGCTCTAGTGCCCCTTTATAGCGCAGCTGGAATGAATGAGGTTCTGAATGAAGCATCATCAGTGCACAGTGCTGCAGCATTGCCTTTTAATCAGAGCTGAGGTAACATGCCATTTTTCTTTTTTCTGAAGTGGAGAAAAGGGGGAAAGAAAGAAAGGAGGAAAAGAAAAAAGGAAAAAAAAACAAAAGGGACGGTAAGAAAAAGGAAAAAGGATCGTCAATCCCATTATGACCCACAGGTGATGCTGCTGCACCAATATTTCAATAAATAAAAGAGGATGTGTGGGGTCATCGCAGGAGCAATATCCTGCTTAGAGAGGCTTGCCTGGGTGGTGTGTGGTGATGGCTGGAGCGAGTATCATTCACGATGATCCGTTGGCTGAAGAACAGGTCAAAAGCAGGGATTGGCTATGGCTGCAGGATCTCACATTTGACACGGCAATATTTGTTAGTCAACAGAAGAGCTCACCATGTGGGTTTCCTTTTGGCAGCAGTGTATTTTTGACATAACTGGATTCATCAGCAGTGTAATGGTTGATGACTCATGTCAATAAGGGTGGCTGCCACTTTTAGTTTTTACAAGTTCCCTTCCCTTGAGGCTGAGGTTGTTTTTTGCCTTTTACATCATGGATTTATACAGTGGCAGTGTTAGGGGAGTGCTGGCACGCATCAATGCTGGTTAGACGACAGTACAACTCAACATCCTGGCCAGAGAACACAGACTTTTAAAAGAGGGGAAGGAAAGAAAAAAAGGGGGTTTTAAAACCTCATACAGCAGATAAGGAGGGAAATCAAATGAAAAGGAAAATGGCTATATCTAAGTGGCTGCAGGAGATGCATCTTTGTAAAGGGAAGCTATGGTATGATTTTGTTCACTGACAAGTACTGCTGCTTTAAGGTACAGCACAAAGGAAAACTGCGCTCTCTAGGTACAAGGTGGGGGTGCGTTTAACAAGATTAGTTCACAGCAATAACACCACAGTGCACTCCCAAAATCAAAAAGAAGTCAGTTTTTAAATAACACAGTGACTCAAAAAATATAACTGCCAAAAGGATTTATTTCCAAAAGAGCCCAGAGGAGCACTCTCAGCCTCAGTGCTTCTGTCTAACATGCAATGCGTCATCAGGAGGTGGAGTTTAGCTCTTAGCTGGCTCCATTTAAATTTAATACACCTTAAAGTGACAGTACATAATTTAACAGACATACATTAAACTCCATGTTAAAGTGCCAATTACTAATACCAATTTATAATACCAATATATGTAAGCATTAATGCACAAAAGAGTCGGGCTCTACTAGGGTTTTAACCCGGTTGGCCTCGTGCCTCCAACCACCAACCGGGCATTAATACCCTGGTAGAGCCAGACTCTGAGTGCATTAATATGCTTGTAACATGGCCAGCGCTACAACAATGAAGTGTTATGCTTATAGTTTGAAAAAAACACACAGACGGCAATGCTACTTTCACTTACTTGTTTGTAGTCTGAAAAATGTGTTGTGCAACATGTCACATCTCTCAAAATTGTGGCTGCTAGGAATTGACTATTAAGATTTCTGCTCTTTACTGTGTTATAACAAGCTATACAGCAAACATTTTTAATTCTAAATGGTAATTATTTCATAAACTTGCTCGCAACTTCTTGTTCATTCAGTGTGTTATGGCACAAAGGATTCTGGGTGATAGTATTGACATATTCCTCGCTACCAAAAATTCGCAAGTTTCACTAAAACATTTTAACATCTCGCTACGTCTTGCTTTCTCCTGCTTTCTGTACGCTCGGGACATGGCTTGTGTGCACTCAGTGACAGGCTACTTTTTTAACAGTCCTATGGAGTACATATCGATTTTTAACTTTTATAGTGAGGAAGAGATCGTGGAAACTTTATGGCAGTGGAGACAGCAAGTGGGTTTTCTACACCGGACTCGGGACACGGCCTATGTGCACTGCCATCACTAGCTGCAGATCTTGCAAAATTAGGTTCATTTTTCTTGTGTACCCAGGACGTTATCCCCAGAACACCACAGAGTGATAAGGTATTTGTACATTCAGCCATCGGTAAATTTGGGCAGGGTAACAGATAAACGTGGAGTCAAACACAGTTTCCCAGGGCGAAGGTGTGGGTGGATGGGGATGAACATTTTGTTGCTTTATATATTGTGCAATCGCTATTTCATTGTGGTGTTTCTGGGTACTGCAGTAGCGGGCATTATTGCCTTTACATATTGTATGATGGCAATTTAAGTGTGGTTTTCCTAGGTACTGCACTAGTGGGCATTACTACTGGATTAATCCGTGCTGAGTTTTGACCACATGGGTGTATTTCTGCCAATGGCTTTCTCTTATTTTGCTCAGCATTAATTACCATGTTACAAAATAAAATAAAAACAATTTATAAAAGTAAAAAACAATCATAAAGTGCAAAATATTGCTGATGTTATTGGTTGCCAGATCAATTTGTCAATTGTAAATACAGTTTATCAGTCAGATATTTGCTAAAATAGTCATATATTAATTGATCAGAAATGCAACCAATTTCTCCAGCTGACAGGGTTGCAGCCATTGTAAGATACATTGTAACAACACTATGGCTGCTAATAAAAGTGCTATTGTAGTAAAATACCTGTGTAAATCTCAAATAGACCGCATACACTGCCTACTGAAAAAAGTTGTATCTATGTGCAAACAGAATCAATTTTTCACATTGTTTGTACCACAAGACATGATATGGACCTCATGTGCTCATGCACAGGATAACTGATTCAATCTCAAACCAAATCAATTTCAACAGTTATGACATCACTGCTAAGAAATTATTAATTATTTAATACATAATTTTTACAATACAAATTTGATACTTGTTGGTCGTGAGGGTATTTGGAAGGGCTGCGACCCCGGAAGCAGTTCCAGGTCACCTGAAGCTTAAAACATAGCCCCTCTGTGAGCAGGGCATTCATTCTATGCTTGCTAACCTGTGAGGCTGATTTGTCCTGTGAGACAGGCTCCAGCAAGAAGCTGTAGTTGTGTGAAATTAAGCACTATTGTTTTAACTGGGGCTACGATGCTGCTGCAGTATTTGGTAGGACACAGGAAGGGGAGGAACACCTCTAGTTCATGGAGGGCAGTCCCACGAACTACAACTCTGTACAGGGGACACTTATTTAAAACCTATGGGGCATTATACACTCTGGGACTAATTTCTAACCTCACACAAGGGTTAGGAGAAGGTTTTGCCTGAAATTTGCTATTTGTTGGTAGCGAGGGTATTTAGAAGGGCTGCGACCCCGGGAGTCGTTCAGGGTCACCTTGAAGCTTAAACCACAACCCCTCTGCAAGTGGGCATTCATTCTATGCTTGCTAACCTGTGAGACAGATCCATTCTGTGAAACGGGCTCCAGCAAGAAGGCTGTAGTTGTGTGAAATTTGGCACTATTGTTTTAACTGGGGTTACGATCCTGCTGCAGTATTTGGCAGGACACAGGAAGGGTAGGAACACCTGTAGTTTGTGGAGAGCAGTCCCACAAACTACAGCTCTGTATAGGGGACACTTATTTTAAGCCTGCAGGACATTACACACTCTGGAGCTAATTTCTAACCTTAAGCAGGGCTTAGGAGAAGGATTTGCCTGAAAATTTGCTATTTGTTGGTAGCAAGGGTATTTGGAAGGACTGCGACCCCGGGAGAAGTTCCGGGTCACCTGAAGCTTAAAACATAGCCCCTCTGTGAGTGGGGTGAGCTGAGTGGGCGTGTTCATTGCTGCGAACAGAGCGTGTGTCTCAGCACGTGCCAGGCATAGCAGGAGGGCAGGAGGAAAAACTATCGTGAGTAGAAATCCCAGTGTTTTACTATCAGTAATAAGTGAGTTGACTTGAAAGAGCCACAGAGTAGATCAAGAAAGGTGACCAAGTAGAAGGATTATATAAATTATGTTGGAATAAAGATACAACATTAATTCTAGTGAAGGGTAGTCTGAATAGTGACCCCAAGATTTGTTTGTTTTTTTGTGTCAAACTAGTATCGTGACAGCATTAAGCACACACAGTGTGTGTGTGTGTGTGTGTGTGTGTGTGTATATGTATATATATATATATATATGTACATACATACATACATGATGGAAACCCCAAAAGAAACACCACCCAAAGGAGTACAGGGATTAAAATGTATAAGTTGTGGCAACTATAACACTGAAGTAAATGAATAGCTCTTCCCCTACACTTGTTAGCAATGTAAGGCAGTGAAGGAGTTAAAGCCAAAATATTTGGATTGGAATTAGAACTTAAGAGCCTTAAGAAATTTGTGGATATAAATGTTAACCTAGAAAAAGACATCACCGAGCCAGATGATAAGACTGATACAAGTAAATGAACAAGGGAAGACAATGAATTTGAAAACTGGTGCACTGTAGAAGGTAATAAGTGGTATAAAAAAAGAGAGAAGATAGAAGAGACCAAAAAATTACACCAATGTTACACAACTCATTTTCTCCATTAATTAACATAATGGACCAAACTGAAGGTCAGACTAACGATTTACTTACATTGGCAGGAACTCAGGTAGCAATGCAAGGGAAGAGTGAGGGAAACACAAATACTGTACTAGGAACCAGGCTGAGGAGCTGATGGGAAAGCATATTTCAGTGGCTGATGAAAATGTGTCACAAGAGGGAGACAGAGTAACTAATGGGAATACAATGGAAGATAATGAAATGCAGACTGAAATAAATGATCATCAGGAGGTTCAAATGAGCAATATACAGAATGATGTATTAAACAGTACAGATCAGCGACAGATATATATTAGGAGACTTGATGATAAAGTATGTGGAGCAGAGGAGGGAGAGAGGAGACATGATCGAGACTTTTAAATACTTCAAGGGTATAAATAAGGTGCCGGTGGAGAATCTTTTCCAATTGAAGGAGAGACCTAGGGTGAGGGGTCATGAATATTAGATCAAGGGGGGATTTAGGGGAAACCTCAGGAAGATTTCTTCACTGAGAGGGTGGTGGACAACTGGAATGGACTGCCAAAGGAAGTGGTAGGGAAGAAGACTGTGGGGGGTTTAAAAGGGCCTGGGATAAACAAAAGGGGCTGTTGGGGTGGGGGGATGGCTACAGCAAAAACTCAGTAAAAAACAACACCAAGCATCAGTCAGTGGATAACACACAGTATTTAAGGAATATATGAATTTTAAGCTACTTATGGATCATAGAAATGCAGAACTCATTATATCAGAAATACTGCCAGTGCTGAAAGCAAATTACAAATGGACAAAAAAACTAAAGCACATAAATAATCGTTTGAGATGTTGGTGCCTGGAAAATAATGTCACGTATTAGAACATGGGCAATTTTTGAAGGATGATATGATCTTTTTGCTTATAACGGGTCACACTGGAGTAAAAAAGGTAGCAGACTTCTAGGTTAGATGTTCAAAAATGAAATCCAAATCAGAAATCTGGGGAATTTATACTAGCTAAGATGGGGAGGCAGGGAATACGCCCAACACAAAGTAAAAGACCAACCCAAACTACTATCAAGAAGCAAGGTTTAAAAGTTATATTAATTAATGCTAGGAGTCTCACAAATAAGCTGGATGAACTTAATTATTTGTTCAAACATGAAGACATACACATCTGTGCTATAACAGAAACTTGGTGGCAAGAAGACAGCTGGGGAAGAAAACTGCTGATTTTAACACTTTCAGCACAGTTAGGAAGGGAAAAAGGAGGTGGTGTAGCCCTTTTAGTCAAAGAAACATTAGATGCCCATAAAACAGAACCAAAGGAATGATTGGACGAACAAGTCGAACAGATTTAGATAAATATCTTACAACCCGATAACAAAACATTCAGTGTAGGAGTATATTATGGGGTGCCTGGTCTGACCGCTGAAGGAAATAACTTTTTTAAGTCCCTTAAAAATATAGATTTAAGTAGCAGAGTACTCCTTGTAGGAGATTTCAATGCCCTAACATAAACTGGGATGATTACACGGGGTTAACTGACTTTGAAAAACACTTGTTGGATCTTATAATAAATCATAACTTTGAACAGTATGTGAATGAAAGTACAAGAGGCAACAACATCCTTGACATTGTTCTGGGAAACATGAATAATATTACAGCATGCAAGGTTAGAGAACCACTTGGACAACGTGATCATAGAACGGTCAAATTCTACATAAATAAAAAGAAAAAGGAGTGACAATTTTAAAAAGGTGGGACAAAGCTGACTATAAGGGAGTGAAAACATTCTTAAGAGAATGGAATTGGGAAGCAGGATTTAAAGACAATAATGTAACCGAGATATGGAAAACTATCAAAAGAACCTTGGAACATTATTCTAATAAATTCATTCCAGATAAACTAAAGTGCAATAGTAAGTGGACAGTTCCCACATGGTTTAATAGGACTATACAAAAACATATCAAAAGGAAACAAAGAGCTCACAAAAAATATACAAAGAACCCTACACCTGGTAGGTTAAAACAATTCAAGGAATTAGCAAAAAAAATAAAAAATCTGATTTAAAAAGTGAAACAAAACAAAGAAAATAGAACAGTAATAAAACAAAGGACAATAAGAAAACATTCTTCAATTATATCAATAATCAGACAGGATACAAACAAAATAGGACCTTTATAAGTACTGTAGATGGTCGGGTGATTATGAATGAACAACATATGGCTAATTCATTCAATAACTATTTTACTAACGTTTTCCCAAAAAAAAAATTCTCAGATTTCTAAGACCACCACAGAAGGGTCTCAAGACAACATGATTACTGGAAATATAAACAATACATTAAGCAAGCTTAGAAAATTTAATAAGAACAAATCCTCAGGCCCAGATGGGATCTATCCCCGTATTTTGTACAAGGTAGCAGATGAGCTTGCAGCCCTAGTGTCGCACCTATTTTCCTTGTCTTTAAGGACAGGAGAGGTACCAGAAGATTGGGTCACAGCAAATGTGACACTAATTCATAAGAAGGGAGTTAAAACTAGTGTTGAAAACTATAGACCAATCAGTCTCACTTGGATATTGAGTAAGATTACAGAAGAATACATTAAAGAAGGACTAGAGAACCATATACAGAAAATAGGTCAGTTAGACTATACACAACACGGATTTACACCTAAGAGATCATGCCTAACCAATTTGTTATGCTTTTTTGAACAAGTTAGTCATGCTCTTGGTCAAGGACTCTCAGTCGATGCTGTGTATCTCGACTTATCCAAAGCTTTTGACAGTGTCCTCATGAAGAATTAATTAGTCTAGAAGACTTGAATGTTAACCAGAATATTATTAGTTGGGTCAAAGCTTGGCTTTCAGATAGGAAACAGCATGTACACATTACAGTCCATATGTTAGACTGGGGTGTAGTGTCTAGTGGAGTCACTAAGGGCTGCACTTTGGGTCCAACACTATTTAATATATACGTGTCATCTTTTAAAACACCACAACACTGTTGGATTGCCAAATTTACAGATGACAGTAAAATAGGATCCATTGTGAGTACTACTCAAGACATAGCCAATCTCCAAAATGAACTGGATAATGTGAACAGTTGGGCAAATGACAACAAGATGGCCTTTAACACTGAAAAATGTTGCATCCTACACTTTGGGACAAAAAATCCACAAGCCACTTGTAAATTGGATTAGAATTAAATTAAGAAACTCAACCTCAGAATGAGATTTGGGAGTTTTGGCCTCAAATGATCTGACATTTTCAGGACACACTACCAACATTGTCAAAAAAGTTAGCAGAATTACAAACTGTATATTAAGAAACATTAAGAGTAGGGACAAAACTGTACTTATGCCATTGTATGTCTCTTTAGTAGACCATTGTTGAAATATAGTATACAGTTTTGGAACCCCCTTCACGTCAGGGATATTAATAAACTTGAGAGGGTACAAAGGAAAATAACAAAAAGTTAAAGACCTCCATAATCGCACATATAATGAAAGGCAAAACCAACTGGGTTTGTTCAGTTTAGAATATAGAAGGTTACAAGGTGACCTGTGCATGGTATTTGCAGCATTTAAAAACCAGGATCTGTGGGAATGTGTGGGATAACATTATCTCTTGGTATTATAATTATCTTACTGATAGAGCCCGCTGTACTTGTATAGATGATGGTACTTCTTCTCCTAGTATTATCAAGTGTGGGGTACCTCAAGGGTCAATACTTGGCCCTTAGATTTTTTTCAATATACATGAATTTGGCTCCTTTGGTTTACTCACATTCATCAATGATACTTTATGCAGATGATGCAGTAATTTATAGTGTAGGTTCTACTCCTTATGATACTTTGGATATGGTGCAATCTGATTTTAACTCCTTCCAAAAATGGTTGCTTTTGAATTTCATGGTACTCAATCCAAGCAAGACAAAGGCCATGATGTTTTCAAATGGGACCATTGAGCCTAATAGCCTGTATCATATTGTTACTTTGGATGGCAACATGATTGAATTGGTGGGTAGTTTTAAATATCTGGGGATAATTTTCAATTCAAAGTTAAAATTTGAACTTCATTTGAATAAATTAAGAAAGACCCTTCCTCAGAGATTGGGTTCTCTTTATAGAGTTAGGCAATTTTTGACCAGAAAATCAAGGTTTTTGCTTCCTTATAGTTTTTTGTTGAGTGTCATGGATTATGGTACAATTATTTATTCCTCGTTCTCTGGTCATTTACTCAATAAACTTAAGGTAACCTATAACTCTATTTTGTGCTTCATGCTTGATGTCCCTTTTCGAACACATCATTGCTTTTTGCTTGAATATTCGCAAAGTCTATCCCTTAAAAATCGGATTCTGCACAAGATTGGTATTCTTATGTTTAAGGTAAAGAATGGCCTTATTTCTCCTGTAGTCTCATTATTATTTCCTAGGTCTCTTAATTCCAGTGGAACTGGATCTCAGACTAAATTTTCTTATGAAATTCCATTGTTTCGAATTGCTTTTGGCCAGAGATCTACTTTATTTAGGGCTCCTTTGTTTTTAATTCATTACCTGTTGATATTGTAGAAAGTACTACATTGTGGTCCTTTAAACCCAGTCTAACATATTGGCTGATGGATAATGATATTTGCACATGTACATGCTAATAATTAACTGTTAAATGTTCTCTGTATCTTGTATTGTTTTTAAATGTTTGTTTAATTATGTATGTTAAGTTTGTTTGTAACTTGTTGCTGGTGAAAATGGACAGTTTTGCTCATCCTGCTTACAAGTATAAAAAATAAAAATGAAAAATGAAATGAAAATAGAAAGGAGAGAGATTAAAGTAACAACCAGAGCACACTTATTACAGCTGAAAGGGGACCATTATAGGACCAATAAAAGAGGATCATGGTTCAACCAGAGAGTGGTATCGGTTTGGATTGCACTCCCGATTTAAATTATAAGCAGTGAAACCATCAACATATTTAAAAATAGATTGGACCAATATTTGAGGGATTTTTAACTGTAATTCTATCGAGTCCATAATGGCAAAGGCTACAGATTTGTAATTCTACTTATGATACTTATGATCATAATGCAGCTATAACAAGAAAAGGACAGAGATGTTATTCTACAGATTCACAAATATGAGGTCATGTCAATATTTTGACTATTCAAGCCTAATACAGAATGAGCCTTTAAGGTAAAAATCCATTTTGCTTCTTTTTGTAGCATTTTTCCCTTTCTACCCCTTCTCCGGAGATGTATTGGGAAATATTCAAGACCAATAAATTTAAACCCTATAACACCTCCATTGCAGTTCTTGGCAAAATGGAGGCCCACTGGACTATCTAGTTGCATGTTGGTAACTGAACGGATGTGTTCCTGGATGCGTTCCATTAGAGGTCTTATGGTACATCCAACCTAAATTCTTGGGCACGGACATGACAAAACGTAAATGAAAAACGGAGTAATACAATTAATAAACTAATTAATCATAACTTTCCTAGCTATTGTAGGGTGTTCATAGATTTTAGTCTGCATACAGAATTGGCAAATATTACATTTTCCACATCTGTGTGATCCAATTGGGGCAGGAGGCAAGGCAAGCAAACTTTATTTTTAAGGCATCCAAACCCGGAGGCTCTAGGAGCTGTACAGTACCATCAGATATCCAATGGGGCCTGATGGATGTTCTATCTCTGTCATATAAACTAGATGTCAGTCATCTTTCAAAATGTTACCTCTACGAAAACTAATTTGAGGTTCGTCACCAACTATCTGGTACAAAATAGGGTCCGCTTTTAAAACATTCCAGTGTTTTCATACTATAGATGAAATACTCTGAGAAATACAATTATGTGTAGTGAATAAAGTTACAGGCTGTGCGTGGTTGTTTACTTTTTGCTTTGGTATTAGTAAATCAGACCTATCTAAATGTTTCTTCATTCAGTAGATTTTTTGAGTAACCCTCTCTAAAAATCAATTTTTTAGGTCTGTTGCTTGGTCCATGTAATCATTCAAATTTGAACGATTCCTTCTATGAGTAAACTGTCCAAATGGAATTGATCTAATAAGATGTGATGGGTGTGCACTAGATGCATGCAACAACATGTTTCCTGCTGTAGGTTTTTGGTAAGTTAATCTTTGTACCTGTTCACCATCAATTGCCTTTAAAGTTAAATCAAGAAATGAAATACTAGTTGGATGAGTAGTATGTGTGAAATTCTGATCAACATCATTCAAATGTAAGTACTGCATAAGCAAATCCATTGATTGTTCATCCCCATTCCACATAATTAAGATATCATTAATAAATCTCCCCCACATAAAACAGATTACGCTCATGGTTTAACACAGTGGTCCCCCTCCCACCATGCCATACATTTGCATAGGAGGGGGCCACCGTGGTACCCATAGCAGTACCCAGCTTCTGTAAGTAATACTTTTGGTCAAACAAACAATAGTTAATTGTTAATATACATTCCATAGATTCCAAAATGAAGCATGATGGAAAATCCTTACTTAAGTCAGACGAATGATACAGATGGTATTCAAGAGCAGCCAAACCCAGATCTTGTCTTATTGATGTGTAGAGGCTTTCTACATTGACTGTAATCCACCTGTATTCAGTGGTCTAGACAAGCCCACCTAGCTTTTGTAAGCCACCGTACTGTCTCTTAAATAGGAGGATTGAACAAGTACTAACTGTTTCAAAAAATGATCTATAAATGTAGATATTTTTTCCATCAGAGACCCACAGCCAGAAATGATGGGTCTGCCAGGTGGGTTTGTCTGGTCCTTATGAATTTTTGGTAGTATGTAGAAAATGTAATATTTGCCGATTCTGTGCACAGAATAAAATCTATGAACACTCTACAATAGATAGGAAAGTTATGATTAATCAGTTTATTAATTGTATAACTCCATTTGTCATTTATATTTTGTCATGTCCGTGCCCAAGAATTTATGTTGACTGTACTATAAGACTTCTAAAGGAGCACATCCAGGAGCACATCCATTCGATTACCAATATGGAACTAGATAGTTGAGTGGGCCTCCATTTTGGCGAGAACCACAATGGAAGTGTTGAGGGGTTTAAATTCACTGGCCTTGAGCATTTCTCAATACATCCCCGGAGAGGAGATAAAAAGGGAAAATTGCTACAAAAAGAAGCAAAATGGATTTTGAAAAATTATGTGATTAGACATAATGACAGAATAAGGTAACACATTAGTTGTTAAACAACATCATTAGAGTAGAATGAAAGCTATGTAGCTTAAGATCTACGATAATGTTACACTATTGTGAATGAAAATGTCTAATCTAAGTTCTCTAAGAATAACCTGAAACTAGAGGAGAAAGAGGTAGTGTAGAGTACTTATATGGTAATGTCGTTATTAAATCTTGTTCTACATAACTATATCATATACATATTGGAAAGGTTGTTAAGGTAACAGGGCACGTATTTAATACTAGTAAAGACAAAAACAAGAAAAATACATAAAAATAGAAAGAGAAGGAAAGACAACAAGTAAGAGTGACAATGGCAATAATGATTATCAGGTGATATTGAGTAAGGATAATCTTTATAACAGTCTGTATATTAAGTGTTAGAAGTGTATGGAGATTCTAGGTAGTTAAAATAGTCCTGCCAACATCTATTATAGGCTTCAAGTCAGCCAGAAGAAATGCAAGATATGTGGTCCAGGGAAGCATATTGAGATAGGTTTTTAAGATAGCAGAGAATCTAGGAATTATAACAGACTTCCAATGGATAAGTATAAGACGTTTAACTTGAAGGAATAATAAATTCAGCCATCTGTTTTGAGCTCGGGAAATAGTGTTATTGTTAGAGTTGAGTATGCCCAATATACTGTGTTTAGGGTCTAATGTAAAGGGCTGACCAATTACTTTTTCTGCAAAGTTGTGAGTAGTGCACCATATATTCTTTATAAGAGGGCACTGCCATAGAATGTGAAATAGGTCCCCATTAGGGGAGTTGCAATGTCAACAGTTATTGTTATTCATTAGACTGATATATTGTAGTACCGTAGGGGTCCTATACCATAAATGGAGGATCTTTGTTTGTATAAGCGAGCCATGCTTATCTTTAAAGGTCTCATGGCAGAAAAGCCAGCACCTATACCATTGTGAGTCCGTTATGTTATATTTTAAGAGCTGACTCCATTTGTTTTAGCCAAGTAAGATTGATCTGGAATTATATCCCTGATATGTTTATAAATTGTACTGTTCAAATTAGATGTAAATTTAAGCCAATGCGAGATATATTGATCATGTAAAAGTTGTTGGGGTAAATATTGAAAATAGGAATTACAAGCAGTGCGAAGCTGTAGATACTTCCAAAAATCATGTTTTGGAAGTTTCCCAAGAGTACAAAGATCAGTAAAGGACTTGAGTCGGAGGTCATTCGGTTCCAGTATATCGTGTAAAAAGGAAATGCCTCTATTTTTCCAGTTACAGCAGAAGATTGGCTGATTATCCAAATAGATATTTGGGTTACCCCATATTGGGGCATACACCAGAGGTGTAGGATTAAATTTGAGGTGTTTATGTATTAGTTTCCAGTAAAATACAGACGATGAGATTGTGGGATGAGATTTTAGTTTAGGAGGAAGATTGTTATAGGAGTGAGAGGAAGTGTTGTTCCCAGGGCATAGGGAGGCTTCCATATTAACCCATAATGATGATTTGGACATTGGTTTAAGAAATCATTTTATGGTATGAGCTGTTCGAAAGGCCCATAAATAGGCTTGGAACCAGGGGAGGCCGAAGCCTCCTCTCGACCAGTGTGAGCGAAGTTTGTTACGACTAAATCTGGGATGTTTCCCTTCCCAAAGGAAGCTGCCAATTAATTTATCTAGCTTAACTAAAAGATTTGAGGGTAAAATTAAAGGAATGTTAGCAAAAAGATATAAAATATTTGGAGAAATTGTCATTTTAATGGCAGATATTTTCCCATTAAATGAAAGATTTAGTAGTTTCCATCTGTCAAACATAGATTTAATATTGGTTAGCAAGGGGGAAAAGTTAGTGTCTCTTATTTTATCCAGCCTTGGGGTAATTTGAATGCTGAGGTAAGAAAAGCCCTGGGTGCCCAACGAAAGCACAGAGGAGTATTCATAGAAGGTTTACAATAATCATTTAAAGGTAAAGTTTGGGATTTGTTATAGTTCAAGGCCAAGCCAGAGAGAGAGAAGTGAATTCTTTAAATAATTGAACTAATGGTTGACCTGCCTCTTCAAGGTTTTCTAAAAGAATAAGGAGGTCATCTGCATAGGAAAGTGAAGGATAGTGGGAGTTACCGATCTAAATCCCATTATTATTGCTAGCTTGTCGAAGACGGGCAGAGAGGAGCTCCATAGCAAGAATAAAGATGGTGACAAGGGACAACCTTGCCTAGTACCTCTTGTTAGCGAAAAGGGAAAAGAAAGCATAGAGTTGGTAAGTATTCGAGGTGAAGGAGAAGTATATAGTAGTTCGACCCATGAGCAGAACTTATTAGGAATGCCAAAATGAGAAAGTACAAGATATAGATAGTTCCAGTTTAAGGACTCAAATGCCTTTTCAAAATCTATAGCAATGGTGGCTGCAGGAGATTTTAGTGATTTCACTTTGTGAATTAAATTAAATAAGGAACGGAGATGGTCGGAACCTAATCTGGTTTTGATAAAGTCGGCCTGGGAATTCTGAACTAGTTTGGGTATGAAGGGTTCTAAACATAAGGTTAGAAGTTTTGCAGAAATGTTGCCGTCAGTGTTGATTAGTGTTATGGGTCTGTAGCTGGATGGGAGAGCTGGGTGCTTGTCTTTTTTGGATAGGACTGTAACAATGGCTTCAGTCATGGTGGGGGAGAAGAGTGCCATTAGACGATGATTTATGAAAGACATTATAAAGCAGGGGACAAAGAGTATCCAAAAGTGATTTGTAGAAATCCACGGGGAACCCACCCGCCCCAGAGGATTTACCAGATTTTAAGCTGAATAGTGTGTTTTAAATTTCTTGGACGGTAAATGGTTTGTTCAGATTTGCCCTATCAGGATCAGAAAGGTGTGGTAGTTGCAGCTTATCTAGAAGGAGCTGAATTTGATTGTTTGATGCGCAATTTTGTTGAGAGTATAGCAGTTAATAGAAAGATTTCATGATATGATTGATAGTTGGATTATCAGTGTGTATTTGGCCTGAGTGGTCTTTTATGCTCTTAATATGTCTGTCCATTTGCTGGGATTTAAACTGGCAGGAGAGTAGTTTCCCGCATCTATCACTTTGTTCCCAGTATTTATGTTTGAGCGTATAAAGGGCTAATTCAGTTTTGCTAGTAACAAGTTAGTTAATTTTGATTCTTAGTTGAAGAATTTCAAGGAAAAGTTGCAAGTTGGGGTTAGGTTTCTTGATTTTTAAATATTGATTTTCTTTGAGTTTTAGAGATTTTTCCAGTTCAGCTAGTTGAGATTCTTTTAATTTCTTCCTATGAGTGGCATAGCTGATTATTTTACCTCTAATGGTGGATTTTAATGCTTCCCAAACAGTACACATGGATGTACCAGGGGCATTACTAAAAGAGAGGTATTCTTGAATTTGGTTTCTAATCTAGGGAGTAAATTCAGGATCTTTGAGTAGAAGTGGATCAAGGTGCCATGACTGAGATTTAGAAGGTGGAGGACCCCATAATAGGTGAAATTTAATTGGAGAATGGTCTGATATTATAATTGGGAGAATGGATGTATCAATTATTTTGTCAGTTATAGAGGAAGAGGTAAACCAGTAGTCAATTCTACTATAGGATTGGTCGAGTGGAGAGTAAAAGGTATAGTCACGGTCCCTAGGATGATGAAGTCTCCAGATATCAGATAGGCCAAAGTGTTTTAAGAGCATAGATAGGGCACTGACACTTCTAGGGTGAGAGTCAGTCGGTGAGTTACTTCTGTCTAAATGGGCTGCCAAAGCTAAGTTAAAATCACCACATAGGTGAATTACAATTATTGTCTGGCAAAATATGCTGGGATAAATTATGAAAAAATTCAGGTGAGTCAGATTTAGGGGCATAAATATTAACTAATGTAATAGGGCCTGTAGGGATGTTAAGTGTAACTATTACCCATCTGCCATCCAGGTCTGTAGAAGTTTTATTGAGGGTCCAGTTAAGGCTTTTATGAATCAAGATAGCCACCCCCCACTTTTTAGAGGTAAAAGAGCTGAATAAATTTGACCGATCCAGTCTCCTTTGAGTCTACAGACATCCTCAGTTAGGAGTTTAGTCTCTTGTAGGAAAGCAATATGTACTTTATGTTTTTTAAGATATGAAAGGATTTGTTGATGCTTACAAGGAGAATTGAGTCCCTTGACATTCCATGAATATAGTATTAGATCACTCATATTAAATAAAAGTTAAGAAATAACAATGGCCAAATATATGAGGGACTCATATATAGATTCCTTAGGCTAGAGGATGTTGTAGACACAAAGGGGAGAGTGTACGGGCAAGTAGAGGTGGGCAGGACTATACTTCTGAATAGAACTAAGGATATAAAGTAATAATTCCCCATGTGTCTCTCTAAAGGCTTATAGGAAGAGAAAGTTTTATACATTTAATAAGATAAAAGGAAACTTAACTGCTATAATACACAACAATATATCACTGAGCTGTGTAGAGAGCTATGAGTCGGTACCAAATACCAGAGATTCACTTACTACACAACTGGGCGTGAGTAAATCTAAGTAACCCTAAGCAAAACAGCTCATGAAAAAGCTGCAAATCTAAATTACAAACCTTGTAAAAAAACCTACAAGAAGTATTATATAATAGCAGATAATTTAGCTAATTGTAAATTGTCCCCAGGAAAAGAACCAGAATCATCACATCATTACCAATGAAAAAACATTTGAAAAAAGTGGATTAGAACCAGGTGATACTGCTAAAGCCGAAGCTGGAACAGTATCTGAAAACCAATAAGACATTAAATGTGCCATTTTATTATGTTAACAATATAACATTGAGTGAAGGCTGGAGGGATGATTAAACAAAGTATAGAGTTCACACAGTCATTTAAATAAGCTGTTGTAAAATGTGTACAGAGGGTAGCAAAGAATTCGAATAGTTTATTTATGAGGGGCCCAATTATTAGTTATGTGGCCCAGATAAAAAAAAGAGCATAGGAAGAAGCAGGACCAAATGGAAAAGACAATCACAGAGCTGAAACGGAGGGTGGCTGAGGATGGAGGCAATGAGATTTTGAGGGAATTACTGGTGACATGTGAAACCCTAAATCTATTATTAACCAGGGAAGCAAAGTCAAAACTCTTGCTTGCTAGGTAGAAACTATATGAGGGAGAAAACAAACCCGGCCCACTATTGTTTAGGCTGTTGAAGGATGGAAGGATTTCTGGCCACGAGGCAGCAGTCAGAGATAGAAATGGGGGCCTGGTGCATGAGAGCCCCCTGATTAGACAGTGTTTCAGGGAGTTTTATCAGAAGTTGTACACAGCAGAATGTGAGGGCATTGAACAGCAGACTAATGCTTTCTTGGAGGGGATAAAAATCCCAGCTCTTAAGGCTTTACAGAGAAAGATGTTAGGTGCTCCAGTGACTATAGAGGAGATACTCTGGGTCATTGGGAGTTTGGAGAAAAGGAGGGTAGAGGATTCAGATGGGCTTGTAGTAGAATATTATAAAGAGTTATGGATGATGCTGGAAGAACCATTGAGAGCGCTCATAGAGGAGCTGAGGTGGGAAGGGGCCTTCCTAAGTCATGCTGTGAGGCAAATATATGTGTGATACCAAAACCTGGAAAGGATACCAATGAGTGTGCTTCCTACAGACCCATCTCCCTACTGAACTACGACATTAAAATTATATTGAAGGTGATGGCGCACCATCTGGAGGGGGTATTGCCTTACGTAGTGCATGCCGACCAGATTGGATTTGTCCAGGGAAGATTATTATACCACAATATGAGAAGGTGGTTAAATGTTATACAGTGGGGTTCTCAGTGTCTTGGGCAGGCTTGTGTGCTGTCCATCAGTGCTGAGAAAGCCTTTGATAGAATAGAATGGGGATACCTCTTCAAGATCTTGAAATGCTTTGGATTGGGAGATAGGTTTGTGGAACTGGTGTGCATGCTATACCATGAACCGGGGCCATGGATGTTGGTGAATGGAGCACCATCAGAGGAGCTCCGACCTTTCTGGGGTTTGAGACAGAGGTGCCCTCTCTCCCCCTTGCTGTTTGCTATAGCCATTGAGCTGTCAGCAATTAAGATAAGAGAAAGTGTGGCCTTCAGGGAGATTCCAGGGAAAAGAGGAGGGCAGCATAAAATTAATTACCTTGTTCGCTGACAATGTGATTATCTTCATTACTCAACTCAATGAGTCAATGTCAGAGCCACTGGGGATAATGGACACCTTTCCTTTCTTCTCAGGATATTATTAACTGCAGGTACTGTAGGACACTTTTCAAAAGGGCAGTTATACAGGATTTCGGATGCTGTCCTACATGTTGGACCATCAGAGATCTAAGGGCTCAGCTCCGGGCAGCATGAGCAGAGAATGCGTGCCTCAAATTGCATATTCAGGAGGAAATATATTACAAGAACCACCCACCATTTCCACAACATCCAACTGAAGCACCTCGACCACAGAGGGTAGTTGGTCCAGGAGGTTGGCAGGTGGTTAGGAGGGGCAAATTGGGTGCCCCATCACTCAATGCTCACCAATGTATCACCTCCACAAACCATATAAAAACTACAAACAGGTATCTGCTTCTATCTCTGAAATCAAACAAAGGGGTAGAGGACACTGCTGCACAGGAGCTAGCACTACAAAACTTGCTCAAAACAGGGACCAAAACAAAAAAGTCAAAAAGGAAATCCAAAAACTTCTGATCACAGGAGACTCCATGATTCAAGGAGTTGATATCTACCTCCAGCCAGGGATAATGGTCAGGTGTCTCCCAGGTACATCAATGTGGAGAGACACTGACCGCATTTCTAAAATCATGCAGGAAGCAGGAGAAAACATCGACATCCTGGTACACATACGGACTAATGATCTTGCCAGCTGGTCAGTTGTGGAGACCAAGTAACACCTGACCAGGTTTGACCTGGGAAACAAACTGCCATCCATTTCATCTGGCATCTCCTTCTCTGAGATCTTGCTGGTCTGGGAGAGGGGGCAGATGGATGGAAGGTCAGAGAAGGGGAGATAGGGGAGCTAAACATGTGGCTCAGGGGTTGGTGCCAGGAAAAAGGACACACATTTGTAGGTAACTGGCAACAGTTCTGGGAGCGAAAGTTCTTTAAATTCAATGGACCGCATCTGACTAAGGAGGGAGTCAGTGCATTGAGGCAGAAGTTTGATGTATTTGCAGAATATTTAAACTAGCAAATGGGGAGAGGCGTGCGGCACCTGATACATCGAACAGGAAGAACACCCCTCCTCCCTCAGCTAGTGATCAAAGAGAAGTTCAGCATGTTTGTAGTTCATTTTCATCACCAGGTAAGGAAAAAGTTCTGGCTCTCCATACGACACGCAGGGGAAATGCCAGACCTCGCCCAACAACTAACGCACCAAAATCTGGCCAATGGAAAATCATGTACACGAATGCCCGCAGTCTGGGAAACAAGATCCCAGACCTGGAGGCAACAATGACAGAGGCTAAACTGGACATAACAGCCATTAGTGAGACATGGTTCGCTGCTAACCACACTTGGGAGACTTCAGTACCCGGCTATGTACTGTTCAGAAGAGACTGAGTGCAGAAAGGGGGGGAGTGGCCCTTTATGGCAATGAAAATATCAAAGCTACAGAAATTCAGAATGCACATAAGGAGCCAGATGAACCGTGGGTCACCTTGAAAACAGAAAATGGGACAGCCATACGAACTGGGGTTGTCTACAGGCCTCCAGACCAGGGGGAAGACAAAGACACATTACTGTTATAAGATATACAAAATATGACAGTTAAAGGGGATGTTCTGATAATGGGAGACTTCAACATGCCAGACACAGACTGGTCAATACCAGCAGGAACATCCACCAGAACTAGACACATAGTGGATTACCTGCAGGGGGAGGCCCTCAAACAACTGGTACAACAACCCACAAGAGACAGGGCTATTCTGGATCTAGTACTGACTAATGGGGAAAGGATCACAGATCTCTAGGTAGAAGGTCACCTGAGGGCCAGTTACCATCACATGGTATGGTTCAATTTGGCCACTAGAGCTAAATCATCCCATTCCAAGGCAAAAATATGGGACTTTAGAGGAGCTGACTTTGATAAGATGGACAACAGAGTTAAGCTGGCCCTGGCAAGAAGAAATACAGGTGAGAGGGAACAGGCAAAGTGGGCAAACATTAAGGATGCAATACTTGAAGCAACATCCCATTGTGTTAGGGAAAAAGGCAAAAGCAAAAGGAGGAAACCACTTTGGTTCTCAAAAACAGGAGCAGAAAAGATTAGAGCCAAAAGGTTGGCCTTCAGGAAATATAAGGGAATGCAGCAGGATGAAGATAGGGAGGCATACCAAACTTCCCTAAGGAAAGCAGGGAAGGCAGTAAGGCAGGCAAAGGCCCAAACCGAGGAAGCATTAGCACAAACAGTAAAAGAAGGGGACAATATTTTCTATAGATACATTAGTGAAAGGAGAAAGTCCAGAGGGGGTATTGCTAAGATCAAAGTGGATAAGGGGAGTGCATAGAGGAGGACCAAGGGAAAGCATCTATCCTAAATAGATACTTCTGCTCAGTATTTACTGAGGAGAAGGTAGGGCAGGGCCCACAGCTCAGCGCCATAGACACAGGGGGGAGGGAGGTATGCACAAGTCCCTTCACAAAAGAAAGGGTCTTACAAGAACTCACTAAGCGCAAGGTGGACAAGGCAATAGGACCTGATGGCATACATCCCAGGGTACTAAAGGAGCTAAGGGTGGAACTAGCAGAGCCATTATCAGAACTGTTTAGTGAGTCTCTGAGCACAGGAGAGGTCCCAGAAGACTGGAGAAGGGCTCATGTAATTCTGCTCCACAACAGTGGCAGCAGGGAGGAGGCAGGGAACTACAGACCAGTCAGTCTTGCCTCAGTAGTGGGCAAGATTATGGAGGCACTCCTTAAGGAAAGGATAGTGCAACACCTGGAATCCACAGGAGCACACAATCCAAGACAGCATGGGTTTATAACAGGAAGGTCCTGTCAAACTAATCTCATAGATTTCTTTGACTGGGTAACCAGAGTGGTGGACCAAGGGGGTGCAGTTGATGTTGCCTACCTTGACTTCAGCAAAGCTTTCGATATTGTTCCACATAGAAGATTGATTAATAAGCTGAGTAGGCTCAGGGTGGGTCAGAGGTTGGTCACCTGGGTGGCAAACTGGTTGGCGGGCAGAAAACAGAGAGTGGTGGTAAATGGTATACAGTCAGAAGAGATGCAAGTCACAAGTGGGGTACCTCAGGGATCAGTCCTGGGGCCAGTCCTCCTCAATATCTTCATCAGTGACATTGCAGATGGACTGGAGGGTAAGGTTTGTCTGTTTGCAGATGACACCAAGATCTGCAACAGAGTAGATGATCCAGATGGGGTGAGCAGAATGAGAAGAGATTTGGATAAACTGGCAAAATGGTCGGAAGAGTGGCAACTGGGGTTTAACACAAAGAAATGCAAGATCATGCACATAGGGAAGAGAAACCCTGAAGCTACCAATAGGTTGGGAGGGGAGTTGCTGGCAATCACAAGGGAGGGAAGAAAGAGACTTGGGCATCATCATCACAGATGACCTGAAATCATCCAAGCAGACCACTAAAGCAGTAGGTAAGGCTAGAGGGGTGTTGGGGTGTATTAGTAGGGGTATCTCAAGTCATAAGAGGGAGGTAATAATCCCTCTTTACAAGACACTGGTTAGGCCCCATCTAGAGTACTGCATGCAGTACTGGAGGCCACACCTGCACAAGGACATTAACAAATGTAGACAGTCCAGAGAAGGGCAACTGAAATGGTGCAGGGACTGCATCAGAAAACATATGAGGACAAATTAACAGAGCTCAGTATATATACCCTAAAGTAAGGGAGGGAGAGAGGTGATATGATCAAAACATTCAAACATCTTAAGGACATTAACAAGGTGAAAGAGTCTTACATGTTTCAATATAAGAAAAATAGCAGAAGAGGACACAGTATGAGATTAGAGGGAGGCCAATTAAGGGGTAATATGAGGAAGTTCTTTTTCACAGAAAGGGTGGTGAATGCATGGAATGGCCTACCTCAGGAAGTGGTAGATATGAATACAGTGCAGGGCTTCAAACAGGCATGGGATAGGCATAAGGGAGCAATACTGATGAGTATGAACAGATAGACCATTGACAGAGTAAAGGCCTATGGCACATTCATAAGGTAGAAAAAAATGGGCAGACTGGATGGGCCTTGCAGTCCTTATCTGCCATCAACTTCTATGTTTCGGCTGGCCCGGTGGCGCTGAGGGTTGAGGCGCTGGACACCGCACCTCACTCCACATTGGCGACCCGTGTTCGGGAATGAGCACGGGTTGCTGGGGGTCGGCAGGGGAGGAGAAGGATTGAGCACCAGATGGCGGCGCTCCTTCTCCGGGGATGGGGAACTGCAAGCCTTGCTGCAACACCACCACCTGGGTGAACTCGGGTGGAGGGTGCAGTAATGAGGTAGCAGCATTGCAAGGGGCGGGATGTTGGTCGAGGGCCTGAGCAGGACACGCCTCCTCATGTTTCAGGCTCAATAGCCCTCCTAGCGTGCCGATGTCCAGGGGAAGGGAAGAAAGCACAGGAAAAACTCCACACGTTGGCGTCAGTAGACGGACTCTGGGCAATAACGATTGGAGGGATCCGGGGTCCAAGTGCAAGGTGTACACTCCATAACAGATCTGGAGGCACAGGGTCCTCCACCCCGACCGGGGGGGGTAATCCAGGAATCAAGGGTTCACAGAGTGGGACACCCATGTGCGCTGATGACCCTTGGAGGAGCTCTGACGTAGGTTGCCATAGGAGTCCTGAAGAGAGGGGCTAATGTGGGGAACTGGCAGGAGTATAAACATAGAATAAAAAAAAACTTCTATGTTTCCATAAACTGAGATAATATACCTGGGGGGAGAGAAGGGAGCAATACTTGGAAATCACAAAAGGTGGAGGGCTACCTTATATATTTGTGAATAAAGGTAGGAAAAGATGTGGGAAGTTTGTATAGACTAAATTATACCCCATTGATTGGCACTGTCCTTAGGGATCTAGGTATATGCAGAGCCTTGTCCATTTTGTGGCTGGGGCACTTAAATCTAATTAAGATGAAAGTACTTCCCAGATTGCTGTATTTAATGCAGATGGTGCCCATGTTTTATTTATTTATGACTTTGTTAACCAGGTAGGTGCAAGGATCCGAAGGACCATTTTCAGCCACAATCCGGGCCACGTAAGGCAGCACAGAGTAGAAACATCAGAATAACAAGAACATAACAACAGCCCATCAAGAGGGGATATTACAAGACTGGGGAGAGAATTCTCCACTTTTATATGGTAGGGAAAATGACCAAGGATGAGTCTAGCTAGACTCAAGACTGTGAAGTGGGGGGGGGAGCGCTGGGGTTTCCCAGTTATTTGAGGATACTACTTTTTGATACAGCATCACTTTATCCAGGACTGGGTCAGTTGAGGGGCTGTGGCAAGCTGGATAGGTCTAGAGGAGGAGAGTTGCCCAAGACGGGTGTCAGCATATCTGTCTAATGGGGGCAGTGATCCTGTAAGCAATTGCTGGACCCCAGCTCACTGGTATTATGAGTACTAGCGGTGTGGGACATAATTAAAAAAAGAAGGGGGCGGAGGAGGACCAGACCTTGCTGATACCAATAGCCCAGAAACCAGGATTCTCAAAGGGTATTTGGCTCAACGACCAGGATACACTGAGTCAGACCAAAACTCGGTTACTATAAAAAGTGTTTTTGTTTTACAAAAATTCACTAAAAGAACTCACAAGGTCATCACATGTACAAAGATAGCACACCCCAGAGTAAAATCAACGTTTCACGTCCTTCACTGATGCTTTATCAAGTTAACTGATAATTACTACATCAAGAAATTTGTAGCTCAGTACCTACAACGTGTTTTGAGTCAACCAATAGAAACTATTATGCTATTATCACAAGTTCATTCATAAAAACACTCACCATAACTACTTACACATGTGATACCCACACCTTCCTTAAAGTGATATCCTACCATTTATATTACAGTTAAACTATCTACAAGTGATTCAGCCCAGTGGCACTGAGGGTGGAGGTATCCACCTTACCTCGCACCAGGCCGGTAACCTGGGTTCAGGAACAAGCCCGGGGAGCTGGGGGTTGGTAGGGATGAGAGGATTGAACATCTGATTGATTGGTCTCCTCTCCTGGGAGGGAGGGGGGTTCCCATCCTGCAATGCTAGTGGCATCCAGTAAATACTGGGTGCACTGCAGTCAGGGACTTGCAAGAGGGACAATGTCAGGCGACCATCCTGAGGATGTGGGAGGGAGTGCGCACATCACACACTGGATGGAATTGCATGTCCTGTGTCTGAGGGGGGCGAAAAAAAAAAGGAAAACCGTGATGCCAGGGAGGTGACTGTGGAATCCCAGTGGCCAAGCCCACACACCAATGCTGGCCCCAACCCTGACTTGACTCTCCATGGTCCCTGCCTCCTCCTGTAAGGAAAAGATGATCTCAAGTTCTGAGCAAATGGTGGGGGGCACTGAAAAAATGTATCCTGGACAGCCTTTTTGCTTCCAATATCCTTTTATTTTAATTTACAACCTCAACGCTTCACCCATAATAGGTTTTCCAGAGATGCCTTTTAGTTTCATTAATAAAACTCTAACAATCCTTGATTCCATCAATGCAGTGACTTGCAGTTCTTTCTTTAGCTGAGCTTGTAGTTTATATCACATATTTATATCTATCTTATTCTTCCATTCATTCTGTTGTTTGTCCAAAGAACTAAACTTGTTGATGCGGTATTTCCACCTGAGATCCATTAGGAGACTGAGTGAGCATCCTACGCAGGTGGAAATACTGCATCAACAAGTTTTGAAGTTATTTGGACAAACAACAGAATGAATTAACAGAATGAATAAGGTCATACAAAATATGTGATATAAATATGATAAGCCTTACGTCAAAAAACAAAGAACTGTTAAGTCACTGTATTGATGGAATCAAGGGATTTTTAGAGTTTTATTAATGAAACTTAAAAGGCATCTCTTGAAAAAGCCTATACAGTGTATTAGGTGAAATGTTGAGGTTTGCCGAATTTAAAATAAAAATGATATTTGGAAATGAAAAAGGCTGTCCACGGATACATTTTTTCAGCGCCCCCCACCCTTTGCTCAGAACTTGAGATCATCTTTTCATTCATGGCACATCGGGAGAGGCTGCTTAAAAAAAACAAGTGAGAAGTGTTCATTCCCTGTGGAACTTCATCTCCTCCTGTGAGGGCCAGTGGGAAGGGGGACCCAGCACCTGATTCCTCAGTCAGGGGAGGGATTCAGGCAGGCTGTGGAGGCAAGGTCGAGTGGGTCCACCCGAGAGATGCCTCGGACGCCGGAGAGGAGGGATAAAGAAAGTTAAAAAAAATATATCTACAAGTGTAGGTAAAAATACTGTACACACTCCCTAAAATTATATTAATATCTAAAGCACCTCCTTGTTAATATAAATATATCCATATTACTATCTACATGATGCAGTGCATGCACACATACTACCACCCAAATCCTATAAGTTAACAGTGGAAGCAAAAGAACACCATTATTTAGCAAACTGTAGTTACCACATATTTTTAAAAAGGCAAAAAATATTGTAATTCAATGTTTTATCAAAAAGCAATTTGGTATATATAATCATCTGGCATATGTCCACTCCCCAGCATGGATTTCAACATCCATATGTTTTTTCAGAAAGGGGGTTGACTGAAAATGTTCATTTAGTCCTGGTGAATAAGATGCTTTCAGTCTTTACTGCCAGTAGGCTGCCCTGCATATCAAGATGTTATCCAGGCCCCCCCCTTTCATTTAGGTTGACTTTTTCCAGTCCTAAAAACATAGAAGAGTTTTCAGAGCTTGTTTGTGATACGTGTGCAGCTAGAGCGTTTTCCATTTAAAAGTTTGACACATCTCACATGTTCTAATATTCTTTCTTTGCGTTTTCTTAATGTTTGTCTAACATAATATTTACCACAAACACATGTGGCCAGGTACATGATCGCTTCAGTATTACAAGTAATCAAAGATTTTACTTCATGTGTTTCGTTATTTCTCAGTAACTTAAATTCCTTGCCCACTCCCACATATTTGCATGCAGCACAGTTTTCACACCAGAAGTTCCTTACAGGTCTGTCACTCAAATTATTCCTGTGTCCTCTCTCCAGACTGTGACCAGTGGGTCAACTGATGAGGATTAAACATAACTGTAGTAACGAAGAAGATTTTGAACAGAGGGCAGGAGAACAAATACAAAGATTTATGGCTAGAGGCTACTCCTATTCCAATCTAGAATGATTGTTGAGTAAGTAGAGGCTGCTGGAAATGGGGTAGCATGTTTTATTTTTTTTTTCAAATTCTTGTTCCCTCCGGTTGCGGCCTATGGAGCCTCTCTCAGGCATCCTGCCTGTTCCTGCCCGCCTGAGGTCCTCTCACTCTGAAGCCTCCTCTCTCCCCAACTCCATCTGCAGCCGGTACCCCCAGCTTAATCCCTCCGGGGTGGGGTCGCCCCTCCTCTTGGGTGCACTTTCAAGTCAGACCCCGGCTGCAGTGGTGGGACCCGGGTGGAGGAACTGAGAGACTGGATGAGCTGGATCCAGCAGAGGGCATGGGGGTCAGGTGCCATCGCCTACCCGGCAGAGCCGGGTTTTTCCATTTTCTCCTTGTTGCTTCTCCCTGCTCTCCCCCTTGCATGGGCAGCCCTGACGTCAAGCACACAGCAACCCTGCTGACGTCAGCCATGCCAATTTGTGCTCTCTGCGTACTGCAGTGTCCCCGATCTCCACCAGAAGCTGTTGGTATGCCTGACAATCCCCAGCCCTTCCCCCAGGAGAGGAGAGCTGTCCATCGGATGCTCAATCCTCTCCCTCCCCTACCGACCCCCATTGACCTGGGGTCATTCCCAAACCTAGGTAGCTGGCGTGCCGTGAGGTGTGGTGTCCAGCACCTCAACCCTCACAGCCACCAGGCCAGCTTTGGGGTAGCATGTTGAAGGGGCAGAATAGGGTTAAAAAGAAAAATAATGGGGGGCACTGCGGAGCATGCCTGCTATTAAGACGCATCCTAAGGCACCTCGTCAGATCGGCAGCTGTAATTAAAATAAAAATAGTAATTTTAAAAGACGGACAGAAGAAAAAGTGCTAAAACTGCCTTCAGAACATCATGCTGCACAGTCTGATACCTGAACTTCAATATGGGCCAAACGCAGAAGGGAGGACCGAGTGACTCAAAAGTTTCAACATCGACAGAGCCTCAGGCTGCAGGAGGAGCAGCAGGCCCTGCTGGAGAAAACTCCTCTGTGGTGGTCTCTACATCTACAACTTTCTATGCAGGCAATAGATCTTAAAGTAGAAACTATTCTGAACCGTATGGGAGAGCAGGAGGTGAAGATAGAGGCGGCCATGAAATCGGCAGCTGCCTTGCCAAAAATGCTACCTTGCTGTTCTTTAATGAAATATACCTCACTGTGTGATAATTTTAAACTGTAACTGTGTATTCTGTGTTTACTTGCCAAAAGTGAGTTCCTGGAGCCCTGTTACTAAGGCAACAAGCCCAAACAGGAAGAGGGGTAAGACCTTTGTGGACTACCCATTACTTTGGGCAGTTTTAACTGTTTATTTTCTATAGCCTGGGCTTACAAGGGCTACTTTACCAATTTGTTATCAGTTGTGAACTGTAAAAAGGTGTTTTTTATTCACCGAAGGGTTTTAGTGCTTGGTGACCCCTGGGAACACTTCCGGGTCACTCTAGGGCATAAGAACAGAGCCCTGCGGTGAGCAGGGTGAGCCTGAGCAGGGCGAGCGCAAGGCCAGCGCCGCGAAGACGCAGAAGACACGCAGATTCGCGTGTGTTAGGTGTGTTTGGAGGGTTAAGAGGGACATTGAAATATAAAGATGAGCACCTGAAAGAAGGTAATCTGAGCTATAATACTCTTATCCCTACTACTAGGCATCTGACTAATTATATAAGGTCGCTAATTAAACTTAGTAGAGTCCAGGTAGTATCGGGGGACATCATATTACAATGCTTCATTTTACTAACTGTACTAACTGTGAATGAAGCTGAAAATCTTATACAATGTACTAGCTGCTTAATGTACCTGTTAACTAGACAAAACCTGACAGAAGTCTTTAAATGTGTAAAATGTATCCATAACGACGACTTAATAAAAGAACTTAACTCTTTCACGGATAGATTACTACAACTTGAATCCAGTCAAAGAAATATGGCACATAGACTTGGAACAAAACTGGATACTAGGCATAAAGGGACTTCCCCTGCCCTTCATTTACTGGCCCCCACCCCAAATACAAATAATACTCTCATAAATCCAAAACATCCTGACATCTGTGGTAAAGGAGACCTAGAACTAAACAACAAAAAAAATAGTAAAAGAACCAGAGAAGAAGAAAATACACATGATGAGTATGAAGAATGGTACAATATTCAATACACTAAACCTGCAAAAAAAGGAAGGCATGCCACAACATTTGAAATCCCTTTAGCAAATAGATACTCTATATTAGAAAGCCTAGAAACTATTCCTGAAAACACTCAAATATCCACTAAAACAGTTCAAGAGACCTCTGACCTCATAACTATAATTGATACTAATATCAATAATAAGTCTATTAGATTAACTGACTGGGAAAGTAACACCAACATTGCCGACATGGAATCCAGCTGCACTACTCAGTTGAACCATAGAAGTGTTCTGGTAATAGGTGATTCTATGATCAAAAGAATGGACAGGAATATATGTAACCCAAATAAATCACACAGGACTCTATCAGCCTTTAGTGGGGCAAAAATTGCTGATTTAACTAAGATGTGTAAAGAAATGGTTAATGGTTTAGGGCATAATCCCCTAGTACTTACACATGTGGGAACCAACAACATGTTTAAGGATTCCGTTGAAGAAATTAAACAGGATATGGTGGCACTAACCAATAGGTTAACAAATCTTGGCTGTGAAACTATAATCTCCGAAGTACTTCCCATTCCAAAAGCCTCTCCCCCTATCAATCAAAAAAATACATATTTTTAATAACTGGTTAAGAAAATGGACCCTTAAACAAGAAATCCACTGCTTGACCCATTGGGAAGAATTATTTCTAAAAGAAGAGTTTTTTTCATTTGACGGATTACACTTAAACAAAAAAGGGAGTGACTTACTAAGCAAAACTTTCCTTTCCTCACTTGATAAATATTTAAACTAGATCTGGGGGGGGGACTCTTGAAGGAAAAACGAAGCATGTATCACAGTCCAAAATTATGAATACTGATTCCATAAATAACATAGTTACAACTGAAAACCATGCTTATTTACAACACCAGAAAGAAGGAATAAAAGTATTACTTTTAAATGCTAGAAGTCTGACAAATAAAATAGATGAATTAAGATATAAAATACATAAAGAAAAAATTTATATTTGTGGGGTCACAGAAACATGGTTCCAAGATGACAGTTGGAATACAGATATAACAGGATTTAACAAAATAATAAAAAACAGAAAAGATAAACAAGGGGGAGGTATTGTATTATACATATCTGAAGAATACCCATTTCACTGTTATACTGAATCAAACCATGAAGCTGAAATATTGTGGACAGATATTAATCTATTGTCCCTAAAAATATGTATTGGATTAGCCTATCAATCTCCCAACTTAAATAAAGACCAGAATATTGAATTTCTAAATCTAATCAATAACTTTCAGCCAAAAACTAATTACATCTTAATGGGTGACTTTAACTTTCCCAATATCAATTGGGAAACTCATACCTGGAAGGGAAACGTTGAGAAAGAACTCCTCGACATAACTATAAATCAAAACTTGGACCAAATAATCAATGATGGTACAAGAAATAATAACATCATAGACCTTGTATTAACAAATATGGGGGCTCTAGTAAGTAACATCCGAATTCTAGAACCACTAGCAAACAGTGACCATAACATGATTCTGTTTCATATACTATCAAGAGTCATGGATACAAAAGGAAACACCTTAAACAAAGATTTTACCAGAGCAGACTATACACAAATTAAACAACATCTGAATTTATGGGATTGGAGGTCCGAATGGACAGGACTCAATGTACACCAAGCTTGGGACAGTTTACTAGCCAAACTTAAATATTGCATTAATAATTGGGTTCCAACTAGAGAGAAATACAACAAGAGATACAGAAATCCCGTCTGGTGGAACAACAAAATAAAAAAATTGATTGCAAAAAAACAGAAATTTTATAAAAAGTATAAAGACCGACCAACAAATGAAAATGGAACAGTATAAAAATATGGAAACAAAGTAAAATTAGAAATCAGAAATGCCAAAAAATACAGAATAAATTAGCCAGTGACACACTGGATAATAAGAAAAATTGTACAACTACATTGGTTCACTGAGAGGTTCCAAAGCAACCATAGGTCCTCTAGTTACAAACTCTGGAATAACAAGTAATGAATACAAATAGTTGAGGAACTTAATGAGTATTTTCATAAAAACTTCTCTAATAAAGAACTTTTTCTTAATAACTCAAACATAGACTTTAATTATACAGTTGTTAAACCAATCACTGAAGATGAAACTATGAAAGAATTATTAAAATTAAAAAATCACTTCCTCAGCAGGACCAATGGGATACATCCGCTCTTCCTCAAAGAAACTTCTCTTGTTTATCTGGCCTCTGAGTAAACTATTCAATCTCTCTCTTGAGGAAGGAGAAAGCATATTAGATTGGAAAGAAGCAGTAGTTATCCCAATATATAAAAATGGAAACAAATCTAAAGTTTCTAATTATCGGCCTATAAGTCTGACCTCAGTTATAGGGAAAATCCTTGAAAGATTAATATTATACAGAATGAAAGAACACATTAATTACTATAACTTACATGATACAACACAGCATGGCTTTAGAAAGGAAAGATCATGTCTAACTAATCAACTGAACTTCTTTGAAAATGTGAGTGCTGCTCTTGATAAAGGATTTCCAGTGGATGTTGTGTTCCTGGACTTAGCCAAGGCTTTCGATAAAGTATCCCATAGAATTCTTTTGGAACATTTGGTAAAGCAAAAATTCCCATATATCCTAATCAAGTGGATTAACGCATGGTTATACTGCCGTAAACAACGAACATCTGTTAAGGGTGCATTATCCTCTTACGTAGAAGTTACTAGCGGGGTTTCACAGGGTTCTGTCCTGGGCCCTGTTCTTTTTAATATCCTAATATCATCAATGCAGCCAACTGATAGTGTGTGCATACCTCTCAACCTCCCCTCATAAATCAGGGACAAGGCTTAAAAAAATCAACTAAGAAAGAACAAGTCTGTAACTTTTATGTTTGATATTATTTTGTACTTATAACCCCACTGTTTAGTCACAGAAACACAATTTTAGGAGGGCAGAGTAAAATTTTTAGACAAATCAAGTCCCTGAAAATCAGGGACAGTTGAGAGGTATGAGTGTGTGGATATCTAAACATGCAGATGATTGTAAAATTGGAACTATAGTTAATACACAGGAAGCAACAGAAATCCTTCAAAAAGAACTAGAGGCATTAGAAACCTGGACAACAGAAAATAAAATGAAATTTAATGAACAAAAGTACAAGGTAATGCATTTGGGACACAACAATAAAAAAAAGGGTACCTTTTAAATAATGTAATTCTACAGGTAACGGACAATGAAAAAGATCTTGGCATAAATATAAACAATAAGTTAACCTTTGAAAATAACATCATACTCAAAGTAAAGAAATGTCAACAAATTATGGGTAGTATATAGAAAAACATTAAAAGTAGACAACTACAGGTCATTCTTCCATTATATACCAGTCTAGTAAGATCACATCTGGATTACTGCGCCCCTTTTTGTGCACCTACTACTATATATGGAATGAAACATATAGAGGAAGTTCAAAGAAAAATGACCAAAAAACTTAATGGCATGTCCGAAAAAACATATGGTGAAAGACTGAAAACACTTGGTTTATACTCAATTAAATACAGACATCTTAGAGGAGATTTATGTATGATATATAAAGCACTTAATGAACCAGGACTAATTGAAATATTAGGCATTGAAAGAAAAATTGCATATCAAACACTAGATCACATAACTTGAAATTGAAAGGAACTAAGTGTCAGACAAAAAAAAGATTAAAATGGTTCACTCAGAAAATGGTTAACCTATGGAACACACTACCAGGTCCAATAGTAGAAAGTAAATCTATGAACATCTTTAAAAATACACTTGACAAATACATGGGTAATAAAAAATTTGAATACATAGACAATTAAAGCCACCTTTGGGTGGCAAGTTCAATAATAGGCTTTGCCTCCCGAACTTGTAAACAACTATGAAACTATGAAACTGAATCTCAAGCTTTGCAGACTCTCGCTGCCACTAATAAAATTGTAATGGAAAAATCACATTTGAAATATAGGCTTGAGGCTCTGAAGAATGCTAGCAAGGCCTCCCACATGTGTATTGTAGGGCTCACCGAAGAATCAGAGGGAGATGATCTCTTAACTTTCTTGCAGCATTGGTTACCGGGGGCTTTAAAATTAAGCCCAAATCTTGCCAGTCAGTTCTTTAGAACTTACCGCATTTCTCCCAGAGCAGCTTCTGGCCGTAAAGATCTTCCCTGAACTGTTCTTTTGGTGATGGCTGGTGTGGGAACCCGCAACTCCATCCTGCTGGCAGCCACAGCAACGGACCGTCTTCATCTACACTGCATATATTCCCCAACCTGGCTTATGCTACTAGAGCCAGAAGAAAGTAATTCAATGGGGTCCGTGGTAGGCTCCGTAGTTTAGGAGTCGTGCATTCACTCCTTATGCCTGCCCACCTGCATATTTTCTATGGGGGACACACTTATCAATATAAGGATCCTGGTGAAGCAGGGAAATGGGCCGAAATCATAGCGAAGGAGCTTGAGTCGGCACAAATAAATGTACCAACTGCAGCAGTGGATTCTGAGACCGAGGAGACCTGAACTGTTCTGAAGTGGGTATTTTGGAACTTTATTCAATTGTACATGACTTCAGTTTTTGCTGTGCTTGGCAAGATTACAGTTTGTATTACTATGACAAATTACAACTTGCATTTGTTTAAATACAGTTGATTACTTTCCTTAATGTTTGTTATCAACATAGTTGTGTTTGTAATGGCCAGGTTTATATTTTGGGGAATTGCAGCTTGATCTATGATCTGAGGAGAGGTTAAGGGATGCTAACCTTTTGATCATCACAATGTATGTTTGGTTTGGGGTCACATCAACACTGGATGTTGAGGTTTAATCGTTTTCTGGAATCTTTTTTATTGGTTTTGACCACCACAAACTTGCAGGGTACAGCTTTCTTGGACTTTATTTTGGACTACAATAAACATTGGATTACCCCTGCATCCAATTACCAGAATGCTTAGATTACCAGAACCTATGTACTTTTGAGGTATCCTGTAGAGGTTTAATGATGCTGGCATCATAATTAATGTATGTCATGTTTTATGCATAACATAATAAAACATAAGTTTAAAAAAAAAAAAGAAAAATAATGGCCCTAATCTTGTCACAACATTTAGCCCACAGGCATCAGCAGAGGAGGCAATACTGTGAAAAAAAAGGCATATCCTGGAGGAAGAGATGAAATTAAGAGACATAACTTCCAGAGGTCCCAGAGTTACCTACAGATGTGGCAAGAATTTGTCAGATTTATTGACACACAGTCTGGAGATAGGACACAGGAATAATATGACTGACAGACCTGTAGGGAACATCTTGTGTGAAAACTGTGCTGCATGCAAGTATGTGAGAGCAGGCAACGGGAAAAGGAATTTAAGTTACCAAGAAGTAACACAACACATGAGGTAAAGTCTTTGATTACTTGTAATACTGAAGCAATCGTGTGCCTGGCCACATGTGTTTGTGGTAAACATTATGTTAGAAAAACATTGAACATTTTCAAAGAAAGAATATTAGAACATGTGAGATGCATCAAATATAAAAAAATGGAAAACACTCTAACAGCGCATGTATCACAAACAAGCTCTGAACACTCGTTCATATTTTTGGGACTGGAAAAAGTCACCCTAAACAAAAGGGGGAGACCTGGATAACATCTTGAAGTGTAGGGAAACCTTCTGGCAGTATAGACTGAAGACATCTTATCCACCAGAACTAAATGAACATTTTCAGTTAGCCCCCATTCTGAAAAAAACAGAGATGAATGTTGAAATCTGTGCTGGGGTGTGGACATATGCCTCCCCACTGGCTGCCCATGGACACTGTCCTCCCCAGCCCCATAAGATGAATGCAGGAAAGGGGAATGTGAAATAAGATAGAACAGCTGGTTACAAGACAAAAATACCTTCCAGTCATGAATGATGGCTCTGAGATAACTCTGACCCCTTGCCCTGGCACAATCGATTTCCAGTACTCTATGGGGCCCTGCAACAATGGGGTAAACCACAGTATTGCAAGCTGGCAATTTTTTTCATTCCATGGGGGATGCAGGTCCCAGTGTGGGAAGAGGAGGTGCAGGCTGCTGTGTGGGAAGTAGGGGTACAGGTCCCTGCATGGGTAAGGTGTTTCAGACACCTGTGTAGGGACAGAGGATGCAGATCCATGCTTGGGGAGGGGAGGGGTTGTTCTGGTGGTAGTTCAGGTGGATGTTAAACATCCCATGGCACTCCTCGAAAAAAGTAGGGGAATCTTTTTATTTAAATCATAAGAATCAAATAATACAAAGAACAGTACATCATTCCAAACAATAATAAAAAAGGTAAATAAATCTTCTGACATCAGCCCTAAACATAAATCAATCTCCCCCCTTTCTAACTTAAAATAAGGGATTGCTAAAAGGAATGTCTTGAAACAGTATTACATCATACATGCTTATTGATCAATAAAGTTAATAAAGAAAACAAAGCTGCGCTTCTCATTAAATTAGAGGGGGAAAATTACTATCACTAGACATAATACTCTTAATGACCATTACAAAAGAGTAATACTACATCATAAACTAATACCAAAAATATATGCAGAGCCCAATATTTAACATGATGAAAGCACATTGCTGAAAAAAAAATCAGATATAACCAAAATGACCCCAAAATGCAGTCCAAGTCTGTATATCATATTTCTTAAATTCCTTCCGTTTCAAGGACCGTAAGTCAGTTTGTAAAATACAAAACAATTCTGTTTCTGAAATAAATTGTTGCTGTAACACCAAACGGCATCTACTGATCCAGAGCCAATATGACAAATGAACATGTGTTACATGAGGGGTACTTAGGACTTCTTTCCCAAGTGCTTTCGAGGGAATCCCATAAAACAAAAGGTCTAATTGAGGTGGGAGATCCAGACCCTGTTTCCATCGATTCTTCAAGATCTCCCCAAAACAAACTACATATGAACAATGAAAATACAAATGAGTCATTGTCTCAATTTTCAATACACATTCAGCTCTAGGGCAATATCTTTCATGCAGTGCTTTGTGTTTTTGGTTACCTTTCACATTAATTCTTCCTTGGAGGCCCAAGCATGCTGTGTCCCACATTTGAATGGGAATGCGAGCATCCAAAATATAATCCGATTTATAGGCATGATTCAACTTAGAAAAGGCTGCAAATGGACATTCGACAAACCACCTATTCAAAATCTGTGCATACAGTGCCTTGCGAGTAGTAGTCAAAACCTGTTCAAACCCAATACCCCACAACTTAATTTTATCAAATACTCCCTCCCTTCTGTTCAATAACCTCAGTGTCCATTTATATTTATGCATAAAGGCGTTCTCCTTCCATTCTTGCAAAATGCCTGCTAAAGGTAACAGACCCAATTTCCCCCAGAAGGGCATACTATGGGCTATAAGGGGAACCACATTCGTATATAAAAAAAATAGAAAAAAAGAACACCACAGGATTCAACATATTCACCCCCCTTTCCTGAATCCCAAGATATAGAACATTCCTCTTAACGGAATTGAATCTACTCTCCCAAAAGCAACTAAAAAAAACTCCTAGCAATGATGCTTGCAACACTTTTGGTAAAGAAAAAATTGCACTAATGTATAAAAACAGTGGAACCAAGAAAATTTTAATAAAATAACCCCTCTTTTTTTTAAACTTTCCATTTGTTTCACACCACCACCTTCACTTTCTCTTTAACTAAAACCTTATCCCAATTATAGAAAGCCATATCTTCCCCACCAAAATATATCCCCAAAATACGACAAGGTTCCATGGCAACTGGAAACCCACCCACTCACTCGTGAGATTTCAGGAAGCCAGCCACCCTCAATATTTTAGTTTTGGTCAAATTGAGACAAGCCCCAGTTACCCTCCCAATATCCTGTATTAACTCACAAGCAACCCGTAAGGAAGACTCATCTCGCAGTACCAAACATACTGTAAATCGTCAGCATATGCTAGAACCTTACACTGTTGCTCAATGAATCCACCCAAACCATAAATCAGAGGTGATTTCAACAAAATCCTTAACAGAGGATCCAGGGAAAAAACATATAAACTGGGGCTCAGAGGACACCCCTGTCTAACTCCTTTCAGGATAAGGTGATGGTTTTCCTGCCACCCATTTTCATATGGGACCACATAAGCCAGGGCATGACATAAGCGTATCCGCTGTATAAAATCATCCGGAATGCCATAAGCACGTAATGCTGACCACAAATAAAAATATGAAACCTCATCAAATGCTTTAGCCTGATCTAGGCTAATCAAATATCCTCCTTGACTCCCTCACAGCATGGCGTCTCTTGTGGATTCCATAAGTTCACGTAAAAGCAAAAGAATATCTGAGATACGACGACCCGGGACTGCACAAAACTGTCGTGTGCTAATCAAATCTGCCATAACCTGTAACAGTCTATTACATAATAATTTAGAGAATATTTTAAAATCTGTATTAAGTAAAGTAAGCGATCTCCAATTCCCATTGTCTTCCCGATTCCCAGATTTATATAAAAAAATCATCAGTCCTTCATAAAATTGAATCGGTAAACAACAATCTATCAAAAAGAACTTATATAATTGTACTAATTCCAACTGCATATATTTCCATAATACTTTATACAGCTCATTCGATAACCCATCAGAACCTGGGGAAACTTCCTCACGTAAGGATTTAATCACCACCATTACCTCAACAACCATAAAAGGACACACAAGAGATGTCATCTGATCGGGTGTTGCCTGTGGAAGATCTGCAGCCTGAAAAATTTGAGTAACATACTGAGAGTCCTCTACAGGACAACTAAAGTTGTCATGAACATGCTTATCTAAAACCCTCATGATACCTATATTATCTCTCTGTACTTCTCCGGAGCAAGAATATTCCTGGTTGTACAAGATTGCAGAGTATGGCGGGGTTTCGGGTTCCATTTTGTCAAACAACTTTTGGTCAAAATTCATTGAATTTTACAGTTGTTAAGATGTATAATCAACTTCCTAAAAATGTTATAAGACAACAGAAATTGTCTACTTTTAAGTATGAACGTAGGAAAACTCTGTTAGAAAATTCAAATTGTAAATGTTATGTGTAATGTATATTTATATTGTGTTATTGTTTTAATTTGTATGTATGTTTTTGTCTAAACTGATCATTTGTGAAAATGGGCTTGTCCCACAGACTTACCAGTATAAAAATAAACAAATGAAAAAAAAAGAAAAAAAAAAAAAAAGATCATAAGCCCATAAAGAGACGTTTATTCATCCTAACGTAACTAGCTAAAAGAGGGTTAACTTATTCAGATTTCCCCTGAGTGCCAAACTGTTGTTCTTTTTGTAAGGAACAAAATCTGTCATATTGCAGATCTCTCATCTCCAACTTAATAGCTCCAATTTCCTCACTAAGATCAACCTTGTCTTCAATCTATCGGGTCAGCAGTACACCTAACTCATAATGAAGAGCATCATATTTCTCCATTTTGGCAACAGCATGGTTTCGCCCTACTTGAGAAAAAAAACAATTAAACAAAGCTTGAAATCTTCCCACCAAAAGCTAATGTTCTCATATAAGAAAATGGTAGTCAATTTATCCTGTATGACTATACATAAATCAGACCGAAACTGCTCTTCTACCAACAGGGAAGCATTGAGCTGCCAATACATACATCCAGTCACTCGAACAGGGAAGGAATTAATAGACATATCCAACAACAAATGATCAGAAGTTTCAATGGGTAGTACTCGGACATTATCCACATGTAATGTATCTTTAACAAAAATAAAATCTATCCGAGAAAAAAGCGGTCCTTTAAAAGAAGTGGGTTTAGGGCCATGCAGTAAACCATCCTGAACATCATGTAACCTTGCATGACTGAGAATTTGTTTCAAAAAGGTCTTATCACAATATTGTTTACCCCAATCTGTTTCAGGAAGTAAATTAATATTAAAATCTCCTCCCCAAAAAATTTGGCAGCTCGTATGCAAAAATGGCTTAATCTTATTTAACAGTTCTATCTGGGAGCATTTCAATTGTAGATTATAAACATTCAGCAATCGACAAGATAAACCTCTGATTTCTACATCGAGTAGAAATGCCCGCACAGGAACAATATCCACTTATCTGTGTAAAACCAACTCCGGTGTGGTAAAACAAAATCCCGCCCCGCTACACATCTTGTCTCCCAAGGACCAATTTGAGGACCCCTATCCCCAATCCCTGGAAGCTTGTGCACATTCCCCGAGAGTGTGCAGTCGAGGGTCTTGCAAAAAAATTATATCAAAATGTAAAGACTGTAAAACACTAAATGTCATCAATCATCTTCCAGTAGATTTAATGCTGTTCACATTAAGACTAGCTAAATGTAAAGTAAAGGGCTCAGGGAGGAGGTTTAATCAATTTGCCACTTGACCAGGTGACCCTTTTTAGAACAGACAAAACTCATGGTTTCCGAGCCATAAGAACATCACCCACTACCATCGACTCTGAACCCAATCATTGTGAACATTCAACATCCTCCATAGGTGCTCTTGTTCTACTTGTTCCCTCCAAGACTCAAATGGGGCAAATCTGTTAGACAATGGCAATGGAGATAAAGGGATAGAAAAGCGAACCACACCATCAGTCCCAACCGCAGAGCTAACCCCTCAAGTGGAACTGAAAAAGAGGGTTCTAATGATTCCTTCTGACAATCCATTTTGGAATCATCTAAAGGGAGAGCTATGGGATAAAATACTCCTTTCCCTCTGAGAAGAACTCTGAGGGGTGGCATACGAGGTAGCCTGTGTCTCTAAAGGAATCAATTTGGTATCTAAGCCAAAAGCCTCACCAGCAGGTCATGTAGGGGCTAAGATTGGGTCTTGTTGTAGTAAGACAGGGCTGGGGAGTGTAACCTGGGTCCTATCCACTATATGACTTCTCAAACCCCTCCCTCTCCACCTCCCATGAGGTCCAAACTCTGTCCTAGGGTTAGGGGGCACATCATAGGGTCTCCTCGCTTGTCTTAAGAAATACTCCTGGTCAGAAGCCTCATTCTTATCATGCATAGCCCAGGGACAAGTTGCAAAAGAGTGTTCCAAATCCCCACACAAATTACAGAGCAGAGGGGCCTCACACTGTGCCAAAGTATGCCCAAACAACCAACAACCAAAACATTTTATTTGATCGCAATCATTATTCAGATGATCCAGAGAACCACATTTATAACAGCTTTTTGGCTGACCCGCATAGTAAATAATACCCCTGTCCCAACCTAGATAAAAGGAACTAGGAAGATGTTGTATGCCTGTGTCCGTATGAGGTAGCTGAACACGAAAAGTCCACCTCCCTGTCCAAAATCCATTGTCGTCCAAGATTGGTTTGGGACGATCAAATAGAGTACATCACTTCTCTAACCAAAATACAATGTTGGAAACGTTTACACCTTCGTCACAGAATAAAACCATAATAGTCTTAATAGTTGGCTTAGTAATATGAATAGCTAGAAACTCCCGCCAATTTTCCAACTCTTTTACTTCATAACAGAGCTTCCAGAATTTGTCCAACAGCTGTATGGTACAAAAGACGATATCATAATTGTGGTCACCTGGGGAGTGTATGAAGGCATACACTTCAGCCGGTGTGAACCTCATGCTGTCCATTAACAGTGTCTTACCCATCCAAAGCCAGTCAGGAACTACTGGGGCCTTATCCCAATATCTTAAATGGACCAAAAACCATTGTTTGGTTGCCTCAACAGACTTGCGGAAAAGACCTGCATAAGATTTTGGACCAGGAGGCCCAGGCTGTGGTCTCGGCCCATTTCCCTTCAGTGAGGAAGAGAAAGAAGTACTCGAGGTGGTGTCTAACTGTGATGCAACAGTTACCTGGCGTCTTTCAGATTGAAGATGGGCAATAGAAGGAGCCTCGGTCGATACAGTTGGATCCAAAACTGAATGTACACCCTTCAAGACCTGATAGTCCATGTCTGGCATAGTCTGAAATCCGACCTCATTCTCATGCAGTCGTACAGCCACCAAAGGGTTTTTCAGGGACTTAGAGGAATCCATGTCTGGAAGCCCTAATAGACCACCTTCATCATGTGCAGATGCAATCAGACCCAAAGGATCTTGGTCTGGGGAGCCTAGCAAAGGGATAACTGGGTCGGGTACCCAGATCCCTTTTTGTAATAGCTAACCAGCCCTTTGCAATGCATCTCCAGGGGTCCAGTCAGGAACAGTCTCAACAGGATCCAAAGCTCCAACATTGCATTCTAAGTCTACTACAACAGGTTCTATCACAGGCATTGTCACAGGAGGACATTCAGGCAACTTACCCACCAGTAACCACTTGCATCCTGCCGGTAAGGGGCTTGCCACCAACCATTTCCTCTTCTTTTTTTCATCCTCTAATTTCTGTTGACGCAGCACAAAATCTTGTTCGGCCACAGTTATCATTGCTAACAACTGGGATTTCTTTAATTCCAATTTGCACTGTAAAATATCAGTCAGCACATCCATATCCTGGTGCAGCACACACTCCATATCTTCAGAATCCAGAGCAATATCCTGATTCTCGCCCAACAAATTCACAGCAGGCAACGTAGGTGAGATGCCCAAGAGCTCCAGAGCTCCAGCAACAGGTCCTCCTCCACCACCATCCGAATCCAGACTGGGGACCTCCATCTCTCCTGCTGTGCACTAGCACCCCCGCAGCACAGTAGGGGAATTTTTTATTGAAATCTGAACAACATCATAACAAAGTATATGCAAAGCAATATTACATCATGCATGACCATAAAAAGGAAAAAAAAAACATAAATAAGTATTCATTCATACAATAACCCTGAACATAAGAGAAACAATATAACCCCCTCCCCACTAAAAGTAGGGGAATTTTTTTTTTGAAATCAGAACAAAATCAAAACAAAACATATACCAGTCAGTATTACATCATACTAAATCAAAAAAGAAAAAAAAAGAAACAAAACCAAAAATAAGTATTAATTCATACCATAAATCTAAAACCAATGAAAAACATTATAACCCACCCCTTCCCCTTCCCTACTGTAAGAGTAGAGGAATTGTTCATTAAATCAGTACTAAACTTAATCAGTGGATGCTCTTTTGCTTCAAAACCTTTAAATAAAATCGAAATATTTCCACCGTTGATCCCACATCCTAGACTCTAGTCTATTTTTCTCTATCCGTTTCATTCCCTTAATATCTGAATTTAACATAAAAAATAACTCCAAAGCTGAAATAGTTTGTTGTTGTAAAGTAAATCTACATCTACTAATCCACAGCCAATATAGGAAATGTACCATTATCACTCTAAGGGTACTATGGGACACAAGCATCAGCAAAGGGGGAATCACTCCATAGTACAATAGGGCAGAAGTAGGTGGTATAAAAGGTGCCTCTTTTCAACAATTTTTTACTACATCCCAAAACTGCTATGTATATGGGCAACGAAAGTACAAATGGTCCATGGTTTCAGTTACAGACACGCATGTGATTCTAGAACAAGTTCTTTCCTGAAAGGATTTGTGTTTTTGGTTCCCCTTGACATTAATTTGGCCATGTATGCCCAACCAAACCGTGTCCCACATGTGGTTTGGTATCCTTTTATCTGTTACATATTTAGCAATCTTTTCCTGATGAGATACTGAAAATTCATCAAAGGGATGTATTTCAAAACAGGACCTTAATACCTCCAAATAAAGAGCCTTCTGGAAAAGCTGAAGTTCTGACTCATATCTAACATTCCAATTTTTAATTTTATCAAAGACCCCTTTCCATTGGCTTCCTAACCTAGGTGTAGATTTATTTTTATGTACAAAAACATTTTTCTCCCATTCTCCCAGGATGCCCAATAACTTTGCATACCCCAATATCCCCCCATAATTGCAAACACCCTTTCATCAGGGGCAAAATGTTAGTATATAACAATATCATAAAAAAGAATAGAATTGGATTCAGCATCCCTACTCCACCATCTCAAATTCCCATATATAAAACATTCCTTTTAATTGGGTTCAGCCGACTTCCCCAAAAGCAGCTAAAAAAAATCCAAATACTTTAGCCTCTAAACTTTTAGGTAATGGAAAAATCATGCTAACAAATAAAAAAACTGGAACTAAAAAGGTTTTCATATAATACACCCATTTCTTTTTTGAAACTTTCCACCTATTCCACTGAGCCACTTTCGTTGAACCCACTTGTATAGCTTTTCCCCAATTATAATCTGCCATATCTTCACCTCCAAAATAGATACCTACAATTTTACACGGTGCCATGGCTACTGAAAAGCCCCCAAAATTTTTAGGTACAGAGGGAAATCCATTTAACCGTAAGCATTTAGTTTTCCAAGGGTTAAGGCTTGCCCCTGTAACTTTACCTAATTCCTGAATCAAGTCACAAGCCAGAGTTAAGGATTTCTCATCCTTTAAAATTAAACATAAATCGTCCGCATATGCTATAACTTTGTAGAGCTGATAATCATACTCCTCTATACCAAGAATTCTAGGAGAATTTTGCAATATGCGTAATACTGGATCTATTGAAAAAACATACAGTAAAGGACTTAATGGACATCCTTGTCTAACTCCTTTAACTATCCTGATTTTCTTACCTAACCATCCATTCTCATACGGTCGGATGTATGCTAGATCATAAGACAATTGAAGCCATTGAACAAATAGTAAAGGAATCCCATAAGATCCAAGGCACTCCCAAAGGTAAGAATGAGAAACCTTGTTAAAGGCCTTTGTCTGATCTAAACGGGTAATGTAACCAGGAGATTGTAGATCACCATTATTTCCTATCTCTCTATCCATTAATTCTCTCAATAAGAGCAGTGCATCAGTTATACGTCTTCCAGGTACTGAACAAAATTGAGTAAGGATCATTAAATCCATCATCACTAACACTAGCCGACTCCCCAAAAGCTTTGCGAATAACTTAAAATCCACATTCAACAAAGTAATCGGTCTCCAATTGTCAATATTGTTACATGCACCAGATTTAAAAAGAAAAATTAACAATCCCTCATACATTTGTGTGTACAAATAATGTTCAGTCAAAAAAAAAATTGAACAAATGCAAAAGAATTTGGGGCATAAACAACCATAACAAATGATAAAATTCTCCAGGCAAACCATCTGATCCAGGAGAAGCATCTGTTTTTAAACTATTAATCACCTTTTCCAATTCCTGTAACGTAAATGGTTCTAGCATCTTTTCAGCTAAATTAGAATCTAATTTAGGGGTTCTGCAGCAGTCAACACCAATGATGAGAATCTCTCATTCTCTTCTGAACATCCAAATACCTGTTCTATATGGCCTTCTAATCTTACCATAATGTCAGTATTACCCCAAACTTCTTTACCACATGGAGTAAGCAAGGAGGAAATAATTTTCCTTTCCCTCCTATCCTGACTAGCAAGATATGGGTTTACCTGAGCTGGTGTGCCATGAACACCAAACGACTGTTCTTTGGTTAGAGAACATAATCGATTATATTGAAAGTGAATCACCTTCTCTCTTACTACCTGAATTTCAGTTGTTAAAACCTCTTTACCCTCATACTGTTGAGAAAGTAGCTCCTCAAATTCTTTCCTAAACCCTAAATATTCCTTGTACTTAGACCATACCCTTGTACTACCCAAAACTTTAAAGAAATCAATCATACAGCACTTAAAATCTTCCCACCAATGTCCAATATTCTCTTGTAGATCGATTGTAGTACTTTTATCTAAAATTATTTTTATTTGTCGTATAACCTCATCCTGTAAAACAGAAGTATTCAGTCTCCAACAACCTCTACCTGCTTCCCTTTGAAAGGGTATAGATAAATGGAACCCAATCAGCCTGTGATCAGACATTTCTATTGGAACTGTCCCCACCCATGCCAAAGGTAAATTTTGTTTAATAAAAAGAAAATCTATTCATGAAAATAACTGTCCCTTATAGAAGGTGGGTTGTGCCCCTCCCTTTTGAGTCAAATGAACATCCTGAAGGCCTGCTATTCGAACAATAGCTTTTAACATTGTTTTGTCACAAAATTGTTTTCGATGAGCTGTTCGGTCTTGCAAATTAATATTAAAGTCACGTCCCCAAATTATTTGTTGGCTTGCATGTAAAAAGGGTTGGATTTTCTGTAACAAGGTAACACACAAGGCTTTAGTTTGGGGTCCATTTATATTAATCAGTCTACAGGAAACAGAATTCACCACCGCATCCAATATTAGGACTTGACCTGGCTCCAAATCCACTAGTCATAAACTTTTAACTCTAGGTGTAGTAAAGCAAAACCCTACTCCACAACAAGCCTCTGTCCCCATGGACCAATAGGAAATACCCCATTTCCAATTGTTAGAGGCTCGGTCAGTTTCACTCCTAGAATGCAGTCTAGTATCTTGTAAAAAATAAACATTGTAATCTAAATGTTGCAGCACCCCATAAGTAGCTAGTTGTTTCACACTCTACTTTATACTATTTACATTCAGACTGGCCACTTTTAAATATAGGAGCTCAGGGAGGAGGTTTCAGAATTTTCGCACTAGACCGTGTTACCCACTTCTGTGGCTTCTGAGATTTTAAGACCTCAGGACAACTCATTACCTCCTCTGGAGAAGGTTCAACTCCAGTAAGTGGGGATTGCTCTAAAGTATTTATTCCTGTCTCCATCGGATGCTCACTTTCTACCTGATCTCCCCATGTAGAAAAAGCTTCAAATCTGTTACTTAGAGATAATGGGGATAAGGGAATTTCTTGACTTTCAATATGCACGCTCCCATTTTGCAACGCTTCCCCTGATACCACTATAGCCTGTGCTGGAGGGTGGTCACCATCTTGGATTCCATGTATCCCTTTCTCACCCTGATCTCCGACCAAAGCTAAAATTGTTCCTCTACATGATGGAGAACTCTGTGGGGTAGCAAAAGGGGTTTCCTCATCCTCTCTCTGTGTCTTAGTCTGAAGAAAATCCATAGCCACCTCTCCGGGATGCAATGGGGTTGTAACTGAAGGGTCCTGCCTTAGCGGTGAGAAATACAGAATTCTCCCTTCCAAACTCCCCTCCTCCCCCACCCCTACCTCTTCCTCTCCTTCTACCTGATGGAAATGCCTCGGGGGCTAAAGGTTTCTAGCTTGAGATAAAAGGAACTCAAGGTCTGACACCTCATCTAAATTGATGCTCTGCCCAAGGACACTCTGCAAAGGAATGATCATTATCTCCACACAAATTACATGTTGGAGGGGTCTGACAACTAACTGCCGAATGGCCCAACACCCTGCAATGAAAATATTTAACTTGGTCACAGTCACTAATTAAATGAGTTAATGAACCACATTTAAAACAACTTTTGGGTTGTCCAGCATAAAATATAATCCCTCTATCCCATCCCAGAAAGAAGGAACTTGGCAAGCGTTGTATCCCAGATTCAATTTGAGGTAACTGTACTCTAATAGTCCATCCCCCTGTCCAAAATCCGTTGGCGTCCATAATGGGCTTGGGGTGATCAAAGACAGTGCATCTTTTCTCTAACCAGAATATGATGTTACTGATGTTTACACCTTCATTCCGAAAGAGAAGGGTAACTGTTTTAATAGTAGGCTTTGTGATGGGTATTGCCAAAAAGTCCTTCCAAATGTCTGTGTCTTTCAATTCATAATACAACCGCCAAAATTTGTCCAAAGCTGTCATCGTGCAAAAGCTAACATCATATATCTTATCTCCCGGGGCATGTATGAAGGCATATACTTCAGCAGGGGAAAAACCTAACGAATCAATAATTAGGGATTTGCCCACCCATAGTCTGTCAGGAACCACAGGAGCGAGACCTTTGTAGCGTAAACGAACCAGATACCTTCTTTTGGCTGCTTCAGCTGGTTTCCGAAAAAGACCAGCATACGATTGTTTACCCCGGTTCTCTTCCAACACCCCTTCTTTTCCCCGATCCCTGCCAGCAGAACACTGGTTAACCAGTTTGTCCAAATTTACCACCATACCAACCACAGTCTCTTCCCTATTTGTCTTTGTAGAAATCTGTGATATTATACTACTCACCAGAGAATTCAACACAGCTCTCCTTTTGGTATTCCGTCCTGCATCAGCAACAGTGTTAGCATCTGGCACAGTTCCTGGTACAACAATCTCTCTTGCGCTATGCGCAGAATCAGTAGCCGAAACTGGAGACTTAGCCTGAATCGGGGATGTTCTGACAAGTGCAACAGGAGTCTCCGAATGAGCTTCCACAACAGCCGGATGCTCTATTACCTTCGTTCCCATAACTGGAACATTCGCATCGGGAACCTAAATGTCATTTTGAAGAATCCAGCCTGCTTCTCAAAGAGCTCCTCCCGGAGTCCATTCAGTGGAGGAGCCGCTAAAAGTCACATCCCCTTCGTCGAACTGTTGGAATTCCACCATCTCTCCTTGTACTGCAGAGGTTCCTGGGGTTTCATCAAGATGCAAATTTAAAGGTAAACATCTATTCCCCTCCTGAATAGGGCTGACCATAGATCTTTTCCGCTTTGTTCGTTCTTCAACCTGTTTCAGTTACTGGAGTCTAAACTCAGTTTCTACAGCCAGTAACATCTCCATCAGATGTTTTTTTCTTTTCTTCCAATTTTACCTGTAACAATTGTTCTTCATCCATTTCAGGTCTCTCCTCTATATGTTCGTCCACTTGTCCAACTTCCATTTGCAGCTGTTGAGCTTCTGCTTCCTCATCCATATCTATATTGAATTCTAACACTGGATCTGAAGCTGCTATCACACAACCTTCCTCTACCTCGACAAAACCTGGACTGCAGATCTCCATCTCTGCTGCAGCACTTCAGCACCTTCTGCAGACAGAGTAGGGGAATTTCCCCAGTGCCCTGGCCAAATTTCCCCCCATTCACTAAAATACCACCAACAGCTTAATCTGGTTCAAAGTCAGTTGGCATTCATCTGTATACCCCTCCCCTGGGTCGTGCCTAAAAATAGGCAGAATTTGTCTAGTGCACTTACTCAGTCAACAAAAACTAAATAAATAAATAAATACAGAAACCCCTCTTGTATGTTCCTGCTGTAAATGGACCCCCAATCACCAGTGCAAATCAAGAATGCCCACTCAAAACCATTCTATATCATCTCCCCCAGGTGACACCTTAGTCACCTGTGGTGGTGAGATGTTATACACACCCACCCACATCCAGAGACTGTCACCAGCACAACTGTTTCTACATTGGGTACACGCTTGCTCCTATCAATAAGAGGGCTGTGCTGTGGTCATCTCTAGGAGTCGACTGCTATTAGATCTTGCCACGTATTGTGAGGAAGGCAAAATGATTGCTTGATGCTGCAAGTACTGAGGAGGAGTGCCCCTAGCTAAAAATGTATATTCTGTTTTTGATTTATTACAGGCATATCACTGTTGCCTACATTGAGTAATTTTTAAAAACTTAGATTGGAGATTATTACTCCTAGGCCTGGATATTCAAAAGGGTTGCGCCATGCGTAACAGGGTTGCGCATGCGCAAGTCCAAAATGCGCCATTCTGCGATATTCAGCAGGAGGCAGTTACGCCACTGGCATCAGGTTGCGCAAGAGAGCAATGCAAATGAATACATGCTCAACAGGAGGGGAGGATCCATGCATAACCTGCGCAACCCGATATTCAGTCGGGTTGTGCAGAGTTGTGCATGCGCAACCCCCAACCTGCGCCTGCACAACCTTGAGCCCAAAAAAAAAGGCTTAAGTTGAGGGCCACCCACAGGTGAGCTGCTGCATTGCAGGGCGCAACACAGCAGCTGCCACCCCTGGCTGGCCCCCAATTCTTTCCCTGTGCCCCCCCACCAGCCCGATCGCGGGCATAGTGTAACACGACTCCCCCCCCCACATCTCCCACAGCCCGATCGCGGGCAGTACAGGTACATGTACCCCCATATCCGAAGCCCGATCGCGGGCATACGTATGAACCTCCAGTGCCCGATGCATGGCAGAATGTAACCCCCAACCCAAATATCTCCCTGGTGGTCCAGTGGATCAAAGCCCGATCGCTGGGCAGACATTTACAAACCCCCAAACATCTCCCTGGTGTTCAGTGTCCCCACTCCACGAAGCTCCCTCCACCCCGCCCCCGCAGCCGCGCGGGCGACAGCATCCACTTGCCGTTACCTGCGCTCACCGATTGACTGTTCGGGAGCAGACGCTTCACAGCAGCCACGGTTGTAGCCCATATCAAGACATGACAGTCCGACGGTGAATGATCATTCACAAATTGACTGTCATGTACGGTATACGTGCTCATTGGCTGTAGCGCCTGCACCAATGGCGGCAGCCCTACCGACAGTCAGTCGGCGGGCGCGGGCGCAGGCGGGTGGGATGCTGTCGCCCGCGGCTGCAGCGGGGGAGCGGGTGGAGGGCTTGCGGGTGGGGGGACACAGACACCAGGGAGATGTTTGGGGGTTTGATGATTCTGCCCGCGATCGGGCTTTACGTCCACTGACCACCAGGAGATATTTTGGGTTATCATTCTGCCCGTGATCGGGCACTGGGGGTTCATACACGCTATGCCCGAGATCGGGCTTGGTACGTGGTGGGGGTGTTACATACCTGTAATGCCCGCAATCGGGCTGCATTGTACATGCAAATGGCATGCAAATGGGGCCATAAATAGATGCAAATGGCCCCCCCTGTGCCTTGCATAAATTATGGCCCCATTTGCATGTCACCTTTTGAATATCGGAAATTTGCACATGGCGCACGGTACTTGCACCACCGCAAGTTTAATGCTCATCTCTGGCAACTTGCGGTGGCGCAAGTTCCACTGCGCCATGCGCAAGTGCTGTGGCTGGGGAGTGATATTCAAAGGAGTTGCGCAATAGCGCAACTCCTTTGAATATCACCCCGGCCACACCCCTGCGCAACTATTTTGAGCAGCGCAAGGGCTTGCGCCTCAGAATGGCGCAATTTGAATATCCAGGCCCTAGTGTCTTACTGAGTCTCCTACCTTTTTTTCACAGGTTTAGTGGTTCTGTGGTTCAGCCGGGTCAACCTGTAGAACTGTGGCATGGTGAAGTGATTTAAAGGGAGCTCCAGGAGCTATAGGGAGGAAAGTCATTGCTGGGGTATACTGGAGATTCAGGGAGCTGAAGTTGAGGTTGTGGAGCTGTGGAGAAGCTGAGAGACAGTTTGATGGACCAGAAGGTGAGGAGCAGAGATATATGAGCTGCAGGTACTGGGGGTGCTCAAGAGAGAGGAGGAGGAGAAGAGAAGCACCCATGGAACAGAAAGGAATGAAGCCAGCAGCAGTCTCAAACAGTCATGGGATATGAAGGCGGCTGTTTGTATTAAATGACATGAGTACATATCTGCAGATTGACATTGCACTGATCAGTAAAATAACAACCAAGGTGATACCTTGTGACTCTGGGGTTAAAGTTACAGAGAGAGAGTATTATTATCATTCTTATTCATAAACTACTGGTTAAACAGGTTTAAATTGTCGGAGTAGCAGACAATGGTTTTGAAGCGAGCATCCATGCAGTTAGTAAAGGGGCAATATTAATGATCTACCATGCTCTGTGTAAAGTTGGACTAGTTTACAGAGAAATACAAAGTGAGAGATATGATTTTTGCCTAATGGAGAGGGACACTGGTACTTTGTTCCTTTTTTTTTAATTCATCGCAAATTTTGAGGGGTAATTTTATATTTGTGTATTTATTTGTACACTGTATATCAGTTGTCCATAGATCTGGGGGCTAAGATTTTATATTTAAACTTACTCTTGTTTAGTTGCACATATTTTTTGAATTTGAGTTTATTTATTTAAAAGTTTCACCAGGAAGAGCATACTGAGCAGCAAGTGCTCGTTTCCAGATGCGTCCTGGGGGGAGGTGGAACAGTTGGAGAGAGTTCAGACAAATGTACATATACAGAGGCCCAGATATTCAAAAGGGTTGCGCATGGCGCAACCCACTGATGCGCCCCGGGGCGATATTCAAATGGGGATTGTGCCTGGCACAAATCCCGATGCACCGGAGTGCATCAGTAATGTGCGCGGGCGAGGTGGGGTGTGCTCTGCATATCCAGCACATCCCCGGTTATTCAGCCCGGATGCTGGAGTCCATGCATGCGCAACCCCTAATTGCGCTGCACACAGGTGAGCCAAAAAAAAAAGGAACAAGGTATTGCAGGGCACAACACGGCAGCTTCCACCTGTGGGTGGCCACCCGAGCTCTGGCTGCACATCCGTGGCAGCGCCCCCCATGCCCGATCTCGGGCATCTGTTTAAAAAAATCATGTCCTATCTCCCTGGAGGTCCATTGGGCCGCTGTCAGCCCAATCGTGGGCATTAGTAAAAAGAAATGACGTCCTATCTCCCTGGTAGTCCAGTGGACCGCTGTCAGCCCGATCGTGGGCATTAGTAAAAAGAAATGATGTCCTATCACCCTGGTGGTCCAGTGGACTGCTGTCAGCCCGATCGCGGGCATTAGTAAAAATAAATGATGCCCTATCTCCCTGATGGTCCAGTGGACCACTGTCAGCCCGATCACAGGCATTAGTAAAAAGTGCAGCCCGTACTGTACTACACATTTCAGATATGTGAATGGATCCATTCACATATCTGGAATATGTGATACAGACTGCATGCATTGGCTCAGCTCACGCTGGGACCAATGGGCATACAGCCCTACTATGGTGTCAGTCAATGGGTGGCGGGGCGGCAGGTGGTGGGAGGGCTGCCACCCGCCACTGACCGGGGGGGAGCGGGGCTCAGTGGGCGGGTGGGGAGGGGGTGCCGCTGGACCACCAGGGATATTGGACTTCATTTGTTTTTAATACAAATGCCCGCGATCGGGCTGCGAGCGGTCCACTGGACCACTGGGGATACTGGACATTATTACATGATTACAAATGCCCGTGATCGGGCTGCGAGTGGTCCATTGGACCACCAGGGATATAGGACTTCATTTAATTCTACAAATGCCTGCGATCAGGCTGCAAGCAGTCCACTGGACCACCAGGGATATAGGACTTCATTTAATTCTACAAATGATCGCGATTAGGCTGACAGCGGTCCACTGGACCACCAGGGAGATAGGACATAATTTCTTTTTACTAATGCCTGCAATCGGGCTGACAGTGGTCCACTGGCCCACCAAGGAGATAGGATGTCATTTCTTTTTACTAATGCCCACAATTGGGCTGACAGCGGTTCACTGGACCACCAGGGATATAGGACATGATTTATATTTACTGAAGCCCACGATCGGGCTGTGGGGCACATTGCCGCACTGTGCAGGGGGCATTGGTCCCCGACGGCTGCTGCCTGGCAGGGCGCCAGGCGCAAGTCGCCAGGGATCGGCGCACCTGCATACAAATGTGGCCATAATGACATGCAAATGGCCCCATTTGCGTCTTGCATACATTATGGCTCCATTTGCATGTGCACTTTTGAATATCGCAGTTGTTGCACATAGCACAACGGAACTTGCGCTAGTGCATCCCCCAGCTCCACTCTGGCCACTTGCGCTGGTGCAGTGCCACTGCGCCATGCACACTGTGGGTGGCCAGGGTGCGATATTCAACGATGCTGTGCCATGGCGCAGCTCTGTTGAATATCACCTAGTCAACGCCCCTGCGCAGCCAAGTTGCGTTGCACCCAGGCTTGCGCCACAGCCTGGCGCAGTCTGAATATCTGGCCTACTGTATTTGCAGTTACGAATACAATACAGTTATAGCAGCGAACAGTTAAGGGAGAGTACAGCACATAATACAAAATACAAAATCTAGGCAAACAATACAGCAGAATTTACAGAATTCATATTTTACAAATTATTTACAGGACAATTGCAGCCATGCAAACTGCAGGCAAACCAAGCAGGGCAGGAGGCCCAACTATAATTAAGTGACAGACAAGAGGGCGGTCAGAAGGGGGAGGAGGTGCCAGGGGATTAGAAACAGCTGCAGGATGTGCAGAAGTGGACTTTGATGAAAGAACTGCAAACCCGAGGGGAGAAGGCAAAATGAATGGAGAGGGGGATGGAGTTCTACAGATTGGGAAACCTACAGAAAAAAGGCAGCTTGGTCTACTGAGGTGGTCCTACGAGGGACAGATAAGGTATGAAGTCAATGTTTCTGAGTGAATGTGAGGATGAGAGAGGAGTGGAGAGGAGAAGGAGAGGTAGGATAGCAGGGATTTGGACCAGAATTTAGTCAAGAAGCTGGCACAGTGGGTACACTGCCTGTTCTCTAAGGAGGGGAGGGACAGGGATTGGTAAAGGATGCAGTGATGGGTGTGTGGGGGGACCGTCAAGAGTGAAAAGGCAGAAGGAGTGGAAGAGTGTGTCCAGTCTGGTTAAGGATGAGGAGGGAGTGGCACTGTAGACCACATCACTGTAGTCAAACATGGGGAGAATCATTTTCTGTACAATGGCCTGGCAAGCCGGCAGTGGGATACATCCACAGTTGTGGTACAGGGCACCCAGTTTGGGGTGCAATTTCTTGTGAATGGCCTCAATGTGTTCAGAAAAGTTGAGGTGCCTGTCAAGCCAGACCCTGAGATATCTAAAGGAGGAGCAGTCCTCGAGCAGTGTCCCATCCAGGGTGTGGAAGGAAGGGAGGGAGGGGAACAAAAAGAGTCTCTGCCTAGTGCCAAAGGTCATGGAGACTGTTTTCTTGGCATTCAGGAAAAGTTGGTTAGAGTGAAACCAGAGCTGAACATTATCAAAATCATTCTTGAGTCTGGCTGCCACATCAGTGCTGGAGGGACCAGATGCCTACAAGACAGTGTTGTCTGCATACATTTGGATAGAGGTATGTGGGCAGGCAGGGGGCAGGTCATTTAGGAAGACAGAAAACAGCAGAGGGCCCAGGACGGAGCCTTGGGGCAAACCAGTGGTGATGGGGAGTGGGGGGGGAGTGGTGTATTAGAGTTTCACCCCATCCCTGGCTTGGATTTTGACTTTCATGGGTTTTTGATCATGTGACTCATCTCTGCCACAACTGCACTCTGATACTTTCTTCACTAGAACAAGTCACTTGTTCCTTGAATTACAAATCAGGCAGATTCTTTTTACTCCAGTTTATTTATTTTTATTTAGTTTTTGTTGACCAGGTAAGTGCACTAGACAAATCCTGCCTATTTTCAGGCACGACCCGGGGGAAGGGGATACAGATGAATGCCAACTGACCTTGAACCAGATTAAGCTATTGGTGGTATTTTTAGTGAATGAGGGAAATTTGGCCAGGACACCGGGGACATTCCCCTACTCTGTGGAGGGGGAACCTTTGGTGGACGGACGCAAGATGGCCACTTCTGCTCTGACTTTGGAGGAGATGGAGGTGACTGGGACAGGGGAGTGGGCCTCCTCCCCTGCTCCCATTGAACATGAGGCTGTGGATTTACTTGTCGCTGATCAGGATGCTTCTTTGCCTATGGAGTTTTTTGACATGGTTGATGCAGCGCTTGAGGATGCAGTTAAGGTACCTACACAGTGCACTTTATTGAAGGAATTGAGTTCTGCACTTACTGAGAAGGAACGTTTGCTGAATGAAGTGCAGGATGCAGCTGAACGCTGCTCACATTGTAAGGCTCAGCTTCAGTCTGAAATTGCTGCTTTGCGTGCTGGCTCGACTGTTTTGGCCGCTTCGACCTCCCTTACTTCCGGGTCGCAGCATTGTGATGCCAGCGTTGGTGCGCAGCAGAGCGTTCCTGCCTCTCAGGTACAGTCTAGCCTGGCTCCTACACTTTGGACTGATCCTGCCTGTTTTCCTGACCAAAACTCGGATTCTGGTAGTCGGGAGGATGATGCGACTACATCACACGGCTTGGTTGTTGCAGCAATGACATTTTTGACAAAACGGATGGGTATGACTTCCATTATTAAACAGAGCGAGATTGTGTTGCACGAAAATGGTGTTTCTACCGAGATGGGGAGTACCTTGCTTGTGGGAAAGGGAACTGTTGGACTTGGCCCTGCTTCACCTTTACCAGTATCTGACTTACATCTTTCTCCTGCTATTCAGTGTCCTCCTGCTGCACAGAGCTTAGATCCCTCTTTGCCCCATAATGACGCTTCCTGTTGGTCTCCTGAAAGAGCGATAGCTGCAGCAGGGTGGTTGCCTAACTCTAATGGTACCTGGGTGCCGGATCCAGCAGATGCAGCTGTACAACGCTACCACTCCTCTGCTAGTAACTCGGTGGCTACATGTACTTTATCTAGTATTGACTCTGTGCCTGCTACTTCTCAACAGTCTGTTTCTATTCCACCTGTTTCTGTGGTTACTACTCCAGCTGTCTCTTTATCTACTTCTGGTGTTGTTCCTCAAATAGCTGTTTCTGTCCCTGTGCAGGAAAACAAAGGTTACCCCCCCCCATTTAAACTTTCTGATTTGTTTTCTAACAAGGGTGAACCTGCACCTCATAGGAATGCTGTACGTTTGATTTATAAGGGGGGTTTGGAGGATTTACCTGATAGGCTCTATATTGCCAAAGTTTGCTAAAAGGGTCTATGAAGTTTTTGTCTGCTGATATTTATGCTCTGATTCATTTGGGTAATTCTAACTATGATGTTAGTTTCAAAACCCCTTCAGGTTTGGAGCGTTTTTGGTCTCTTTTCCAGATGGTTAAGAATTCTCCACTCTGGATACCTTTTTTTGCTGTGCCCCTTACCAAACCGTCTGTTAAGTTAATTACGATCATGTTCCGTAATGAAGGAGTACATATTGAAGATATCCTTTTCTGGCTGCGTAGAAGATGTGAAGTACTAGATAAACCTGTACCGATTCTTGATAGTGAACAAATTTGGAATGGGGGTTGGAAAATTAGGGTAAAGCTTTTTGCTTCAAATAATGGCCCTCAACATTTGCCTAATAGTTTTTTTGGGGGAAAGGATAGAGGGAGTTTATTTTATGTTGGTCAGCCAAAATCCTGTTTTAAATGTGGTTCTAGGACTCATCTCAATACGGCCTGTGACACTCCTCGCTGTTCCCATTGTTTTGAATTTGGACATTTGGCTGCCACATGCCTTAACCTGTTTAAATGCAATTTATGTGAACAGACTGGACATGGCTATGCTAATGTCCTTGGGCATCCCATAATAGGGATGATTGCCCTTCACATGAAGGCTTGATTGTAGGAGCTCAACATGCTGAATCTGACCTGTCCCTCCCCTATTGGTGGAGACTCACTTCCGACTTCACCATTACCTAGTGCATCTTCTTTAACAGTTCCAGACATGGGTTCGAGTGCTTCGGTTCCAGCTGCTCTGCCAGCTGCCGGGACCCTGCATTCCTCAGTAGTTCCTGGGGTTGTCTCATTCCCTGTCACCTCTGATTTATCTCTGTGTGGCAGGTCGGAGGATCCAGAGATGCCTCCTCCTCCGTCACCAGTGTTGCCTTTTAAAAAGGTCATTGCTAAAAAACATCACAGATCGGGGAAACCTGTTCCTGCTCGGCCGGTACCTGTGGCCTCTACTAGTGGAGTTGTTTCTGAATCTTGGAAACTAAGTAACAGCTTTGCTGTTTTGGGGTCGAAGGATGAATCTGATGGTGAAGACCCAGATCTTTCTTCCAGAGCTTCTGTGATTACTGACGCTTTTTCAGAAGGTGATGATGGTGAAGTAACACAGGTGGAGGGCCTACCTAGACGCTCTCAGTGTAGACGTGTTTCTAAAGTCTCATGAGGCTAGTATAATCCTGAAATATTGTTCTCCCTTTCTTTGTTTTCTTATTATGGCTTCTTTGACATTTACTACTATTAATGGTAATAGTATTAAGAGTCACAGGAAGATGGTTACTACTATGTCCTGTTTACATGGCTTACGCAGTGATGTGATTTGTCTCCAGGATACACGTTTAAAATCTCTTTGTGAAGTGCAACGCACACATAACCTATGGTCTTCGGGGGGTGTCTTTCTGGTCGAATGGGGAATCCCCTTGTGAAGGGGTTGGGGTACTTTTTGCCAATCCAGAATTGAAAGTATCAAGGATGGTTGACATTTCTCCGGGACGAGCATTGTTGCTTGATCTTAATTTTGGAAGGGAAAGATTTTGATTGATATATATTTACGCTCCACAGGCCAAGGCGCTTCGTGTTGCACTATTACAAGACATTCAACCCTATTTGTATACCTCTCGCTTACTAGTTTGGGCTGGAGATTTTAATTGTGCTCTTAGTACTAGGGATAGAGGTATGAAGACGTCCAAATTGTTTTGTGATTCTCATAAATTAATGCAGATATTAGATACTGCCCAGCTCAAAGATGCATATCATAGTGTCTATTCTGAGGGTGGTAAGATGTTTTTTTAAGAATACATTATCCACCAGGATAGATTTTAGTTTTCTTTCTGTTGTTTTACAAGTTAATAAGGTGGATTTACGGGTATGGGAATTTTCTGACCATAAATCTCTTACTGTTTGCTTGATGTGGGAAGGTATTCCAAGATGTAAAAAGAATGTATGGAGGTTGAATTCCTCCTTGTTGAGTGAGGAACCTCTTCAATGATCTTGGAAGTTAGAATTACAGGCTAGGCTTTCTGTCTTTGACTTTTATGAAGATGTTGCTTCTTGGTGGGAAGATTCTAAGACGGACTGGAAGACTTTTTCCAGACTTACTCTGCCCAAAAGCACCAGTATCTGAATACTTACGCATAGAGCACAGTTACAGAAATTGATCTCTTTGACGGAAACTGAGGGGTGTGACTATAGTACTCAAATTAGAAATGTTAAAAATCGTATGATGGAATATAGGTATGATAGGGCAAAGTCTTTAGACCATGAACATCGATTTGGTCTGAAATTGCACAAAGGTGCCTTAGATCCCTTTCAAGATTGCAAAGACAGGGTTGGTAAACGTTTCATTTCAGAATTACAAAATGAATCTGGTGACTTGGTTAAGACTTCTTCGGCTCTACTTGAGATAGTTGGATGTTATTTGGAATCTTTATATCAGAAGGATAATAGGGTTCAGTGCGGATTGATAGATTTTGATGGATTACAAATACCACAATTATCTGCTGCTGATGGTCAGCAGCTGTTGAGAGCTATTTCTGAATCTGAGGTTAAGGATGCTATTTTCTCATTGAATGTAGATTCTTCGCCGGGTACGGATGGGTTTGGAGTGGATTTCTACTGGACCTTTCATGTGGATTTGGTTCCAATATTGACTGTGGTGTTTTCCCAAATGTTGTCTACTTCTCTATTGGCTCCCTCAATGAATCAAGCGTTGGTGGTTTACTGTATAAAAAAGGTCTGAAAGCGGACTTGAGTAGTTGGAGAACATTGAGTTTATTGAATACAGATTTAAAAATTTTGAGTAACATTTTTTTGCGTAGATTGTCTGTTCTTGTGGATAGCTTGATAAGTCCCTATCAGACGTGTTCCATATCTGGTAGGACCCAAAATGATAATTTATTATTGTTATGAGAACTTTTCTCTGCATCTCAGTTAGGTTCACTGGAAGGGTATTTACTTAGTCTTGACCAAGAAAAAGCTTTTGATCATGTTTCTTATGAGTTTTTGTTTTCTGTCTTACGTGCGTATGGTTTGCCACAAGGTTTTATTGATTGGATACGGTTATTGTATCATTCCGCTTCCCTTCTGCCGAACGTGAATGGATGGATTGGTACTCCAGTTGCGGTACGGAGAGGAGTTCATCAGGGATGCCCCTTGAGTCCGGTCCTGTATGTGTTTTTTATTGATGTGTTACTTCGTCTGATTAGTGTTCATGATGGCCTGGCGGGAGTAAGTATTGCAGATGGAGTTGTGCCTATCAAGGTCCTTGCATATGCTGATGACTTAGTTATTTGTCTTTCAAAGGTTACGGAAGGTCCTATATTGAGTAATGTGCTGAATCTATTTTCTAGTGTTTCTGGTTCAAAGATTAATTATGAGAAAAGTAGGGGTTTTCCCTTTGGTACCTCTAGTATCCCGGACACCGGTCTCCTTGCTGATGTTTTAATCTCGAAAGCGCTGATACATATCTTAGGAATAGAATTTGGTGATGGTGACATGTCGTATACCAATTGGTCTCATAAATTGTGTATAGCTCAATCAAGGGTAGCGAGTTGGAAGGGTAAACAAATTGCTAAACGGAAACGGGTGTTGCTTATTAAAACCTTGTTGTTACCTATTTTTTTGTATATTAGTTATGTGTTTCCACCTCCAATGTCCCTTTTTACTTCCCTATATAGTGTTTTTTTCCAGGCCTTTTGGGGAAGTAGACTGAATCCCATTAAAAGAGGCTTCACTTATAGGAATATTCAACAAGGTGGGGTTGGTATGGTTCATCCTGTGGCCTTTTTTCTTAGTGTTTTTTTTTCTTACAATTTTAGTCCTCTACTTAGACCTGGTATGAAGGTTTGGTTTCCTTTGGTTTGATTATGGTTTTTGGTTGGAATGCATCTGTGGAAGCAGGGCAAGTCAACTTCTTTTGCTCGACTTCCCCTGTTTCCCAAGTATGGCATGGAAGCCTTTCGTCTTTTATTGAAATGGAAGATCACTGTTTCTTGTTTGGAAATGAAGACTAGGAAGCAGTTGTACGATTCCATTGTTTTAACTGATTTCTCTGATATTTTGACCTTTCCAGATTGTCCTCCCCAGTCTCAAGATAGAGTTTTATTGTTACTCTCCGGTAAACGGTTACTTGACTATATATGGCATAGTGTTTGGTTGGGTTCCTATGGCAGATTACCAGTGGGTAACACGCACAAACATAAACAGCTTAGTGAGAGCCGATGTACCCGTGAGTCATGTGGATCATTGTTAGAAACGCAGGAACATCTTTTTTTGGATTGTCCGTATATTAAATCCTTTTGGGTTTTGTTAGCTACTCACTGGAATGAGCCTCTCTTTCAGTCACTTTCTTATAGGACTCTAATGTATAGTACAAATGGGGGTGAATGGTCCATGTATCCTGCTGACACTTTACTGTTGTTTTTTTTTGTCATTTGTTTTTATATTTGGCAATCCAGGTGTTATTGGTCCACTCAACAACGTACGGTTTCATTTGAGGAGCTTCTTTTCAATATTAAGTTTACTTTATGGAAGATTTATGAATCTGATATGACTATCTATGGCCATGTTAAATGTTCCTCTTTATGGTTGCATTGTGAAAAATGGCTGACATGAGTTCCTTTTTTCAGTTTCTTCTGTTTAGTTCAGTTATTTTTTGCTCTGTTTTTGTATGTATTGGTTTACGTATTTTGTATTCCTTGCTTGTCTGGAGTCCTCTTTTCAATAAAAATTCCCCTACTCTTTTCGATAATATCCCATGGGATCTTTAACATCCACCTGAACTAACACCAATCCAGGCAGATGGGACCTCGGTTTAACGTCTCATCTGAAAGACGGCACATCAGAGATGCAGCACCCCTCTCATGCTGCACTACAGTGTCAGTACTGGGATATTAACCCAAGTGGCAGATGTGGGAACCGAACCCACAGCCCTCTGATCTCCCGGCCTCAGAAGCGAGTGTGCTACCTACTGAGCCACTGACACTATTGAAGTTTGTAGCACTAGAAAGTGAAGCCATAAATTGTAAGTGGTACTTTTTGTCTCCTTTTTCTTTTGTATTTTTGTGGTTACTAAAACACTTTTAAACTTATTTATTTCATGTGTTTTCTGAAATCTATTGTTGCTGCCAGCACCTCTCAGAAGTGAGGATTTTTGTTGATGCTAAGTCTGTGTTTAAAGTTCAGCAAATATTATGTGAGTAATGGTGACTTGTGTCACTTACCTAAGAAGGCTGCCTACAAAAGACACAAAACAATGAGAGGGGAAAGGGAAATGGAAACGTACCGTCTTGCATCTAGAAAAGTCATCCAGATGGTGTGGGGGGGCAAAGTCCAGTAAAGAGCAGCGGCTGGCACAGGGGATACGGGGAGGGGAAAAGGGATTCTTCCAGTACATTGGGGGGCAGAGAAAAACTAAGGGCCATCTCTACAGGTTGAGATCAGAAGAGGGGTGGGTGGAAGAGGCGAGGGACCAGGCAGAGGTATTAAATGAGTACTACGCCTCTGTGTTCACTAGGGAGGGGGATGGGATATCTACAAAGCAAGGCACGATGGGGATAGAAGTGGTAGTGTGTGGGATCAAGGGAGCAACAGAAATGGAGCATAAGGGAGGGAGAGGTACCCCAGGAGTGTCACATCAGGATAAGGATAAAAAGACCAGTAAGGTGGGGGGGACAGATGATGCTATCTCCATTGAACAGGTGTGGCAAGCCCTAAAGGCCCTAAAGAAAGATAAATCTCCTGGGCTGGATGGCATTCATCCAAGAGTACTATGGGAATTGGCGGAAGTACTGGCCGCACCCCTGGTGGAGCTCTTCAACAGGTCACTTGAGACAGGGAGGGTACCTAGGGATTGGCGAGAGGCACATGTGGTGCCAATCCATAAGGGGGGCAAGGGAAGTACCAGGTAACTATAGACCCATCAGTTTGACCTCGAAGGTGGGAAAAGTAATGGAGAGTATACTGAAGGAATGATTGAGGGTGTTCTTGGAGGAGGTGGGAGGTCTGGATAGTCGGCAACATGGGTTTGTGTCAGGTAGAGCACATCAGACCAACCTTGTGGAGTTCTACAAATGGGTAATATCGAAACTGGACAGGGGAAAGCCTGTGGATGTACTATTCTTAAACTTCAGCAAGGCGTTTGTCTCGGTTCCCCACAATGGTCTGGTGGAGAAACTGATGGGGATGGGTGTGGGCCCATTGATGGTCAGGTGGATAAGAAACTGGCTAGCTGGATGCACACAGAGAGTAGTGGTCAGTGGGGAGCTCTTGATTCCTAGAAGGAACGGTAGTGGGGTACTGCAGGGCTTGGTCCTGGGTCTAATCCTGTTTAATGCATACATATCTGACATCAAGGTGGGTATAGGGTGTGAACTGAGTCTCTTCACTGACAACTCCAAGTTGGGAGCAGTAGTAGAGGGGAAGAGGGGAGGTTGGCCCTGCAAGGGGACCTGGACACCCTGGAAAGGTGGGCTTACATCTGGAAATTAAATTTCAATATCACCAAGTGCAAGGTGTTACACCTTGGGTGGGGGAACCCTAAACATGGGTACACCTTGGGAGGGGAGGTGTTGGAGGCCTCAACAGGGGAAAAAGACCTAGGGGTCATGGTGGATGCATGTATGAATAACTCTGAGCAGTGCAGGAGAATATCTAGCAAAGCAAACAGGATGTTGGGATGCATCATAAGGGGGATCACCTCTAGGAGCAGGGAAGTGATACTGCCGCTGTACAATGAATTGGTTAGACCACACCTTGAGTACTGTGTACAGTACTGGAGACCACACCTGAAGAGGGACATACAGCTCCTGGATTGGGAACAGAGGAGGGCTACCAAGATGGTACGAGGACTGGGGAGTTGACATATGAGGACAGACCTGAGGAGCTCGGCCTGTTTTCATTGGATGAGAGGAGAGACGGGGGGGGGACATGATTGAGGTCTTCAAGTACCTCAAAGGAATAAATTGGGTAAACACGAAGGGAATCTTTAGACTAAAGGAGGGAGGTATCACCAGAGGACATTGTTTGAAGTTGGAAGGTGGAAGGGTGAGGGGGGAATAGAGGAGGAGGTTTTTCACTGAGAGGGTATTGGATCCTTGGAACATGCTGCCTGGAGAGTTGGTTCAGATTTCCATGGTGGAGGGCTTCAAAAGAGGGTGGGACAGATGCATAAAGGGGATGTATCAGATGAGGGCCTGGCCCAGAGGGGTGGGGAGGGATGATAGAGGTTTCTGGTACATAGGGGGGGTGGGCCCCGGTTCCCAACAAGGGATCTGAGGTTCGAGCAGACTCAATAGACCATAAGGCCTAATCTGCTGGCAATTTGTATGTTAATATGTATGTTATTTATCCTATGAAAATATAGTTTGCAGAAACAAATTTTGATATTTCAGTTTAATGCCCCTTTAAAGTATCAGTTAGTGCTTTTATAGTCTCATTTTGCACAGTTTAAATATTTTCAATTGTATGTTTAAACTGTGCTTTTAAGAAAATATATACAGTATATATATATATATATATGTAGTGGGCAGTGTAAAACTAGTGATTCTTGGACAGCAGTTGGTCCTATTTAATATTTAATAGCCTCTTTTATATTGATACCTCCTAGGGCTACCTGCAATTTAACCTGGCAAAAGGAGAATAGCAGTCTTGCCATAGGCATCTTCAAATTGTGCAGACACAGCAAGCCAGAAGTTGGATGGATTTTGGAAGTCCCTCGACTTTCACTTCATAAATGAAGATTATTTTTCAAGCTATGATTTACATATTAGATATTCTTTGTTGGTGTGTAAAAAGATCTATGATGGAGACACATTAGAGGGAAAAGATCCCTGTAAAAGCAAACTCCTTGAAATCTTAAAAGGGTACAGCTGAGAAAAAATGGAGGGGGGCCAACAAAAATGAAAATCACTAGCTAAATTCTATGTCCAGGGAATCAAACTGATTTGGTGGAGAAGAAAGAGGCAATAAGGATACAGAGTTCCATAATCTCACCTTTAGCATCCTCACCACTAAAATGCACTAAGGAGATTTATTCCCCACAGCATTCCTTAATGGAGGAAATTAAAGCACGTGAAGAGCAGGGAGAGGCCTTGATATTGTTTCCAACCCCTGTTAAATTTAACAATAGGAGCTACCAGAAAATGTAGGGACAAGACCCAAATGCAATTCAGGAACCTAAAATGATTTCTAAGAATACAGTTTTAGTAGAGTCACAATTAAATTACAACACCTCTAAAGTCCAATGTTAAACAAGGAACATTTGTGTTCTTGAGTAAGGAAAGGGAATAGTAAACCCCCAGTAAATTTAAACAAACCTTTTAGAGACTTTTGAGGTCTTAATTCCTTATACAAATAGACCCATATTAAACCGCTCATCCCAACACCCACCTGGCAGTCTGCATTTATGGAGTGAGCCTAAAATACTAACACATAAAATAGATGTGGAGGATAAATCTAATCAGGGTCCTGAAAATAACAATTTATCCCTTGCTGATTTTGCTCCAGAAGGATCTTATGGTAAAACAATCAAGGAGGGTTTGCTTAACATAAAGAAGGAATTAATATTGCTAATGAAAATGCTAATGCTTATAAAAAGAATTCTGATGGATAAAGAGGTGGTAAAAAGTCCAAACGATGCACTAGTAGCACAAGGCGATAATGATGATCCACATGTGGCCAGATCTGATAAGGGTGATGGAAGACAGGTAATTAAAAATATAACTGAAAATATTACTGCTGAAGTAGCTAAAGAGATGGTTAAACTGGTAAGTGAGCTAAACAAGGGAAAAAAAGGAAAAGGAAGCATAGTGATAGAACGGGCAGTGCAGGAGATAGGCAAATAAATCAAACGGTATCTAATAAAACTATGGAGAACTGCTTCCCAGTACAAATGGACAACATGATTAAGACAATGGAAAATGGCAGAACAAAAAGCTACAGGCTTGTTAAAGATGGGTGCAGGAAACAATAAAGCACAAGGTCCCTAAGTCAATTGGACCACATTTAGGAGGGGGGAGAACAAAATAAAGTCTCTGAAGAGAGAGATAAACATTCAAGTGGTGTTTCTGGGTAATTTAGAGAAACTCTGCTTGAGGGGGAGTTATTCTTCTGACTATATGCACTGAAGTCTGCCTAGAGCCAAAAATGAAAACCATACAACATTAAAAGTGTTGCTCTATAACATGTGCAAAGGAATTATGGGTGCTAAGTTTGCTTGGGCTGACATCTCATCTGTGGATAGGTATAAGACTAGGAAAAACAGGGGATGGATATGTCTTGTAGTCTAAAATAAACATGTATGCAGGCTTATTATGAATTCTAAGAAGCAGTTTCGAGAATTGGGTGTTTTTGTGGAGCCTGTAATCTTGGAAAAAACATACCAGCACAGGATACTACACAACACAATAATAAACAAAAGGGTAAGAAGGGGAAAACCCAAACCAAAGACAGAATACGAATGATATCAAAACTATAAACCAACAAAGAATAACTGCTTGGTTCTGGTTGAAAGAAACCATTCCTTACTGCCTGATGATGATGGTGTTTACACCTTGAAGAAAACAGGAAAGTAATCAGGGGAAGGCTGCAGAAAGGGGAAACGATAAACAGCAGTCTTGTTGTGGTAGACTTTGGGGAGGGTTCTGCATTTACATTGGAAAATGAGGTAGATGATGTCAATGAAGATCCCAATAATTTAAAACTAAGGGAAAGAAACAGATATACTCTCTTGGAATTAGATGCCACAACCCGACCAAAGACTTCATCAGCATGCCCACGTAAGTCGTTGGGTATTGTACAACCTCTGCAGAATATGGAAATATTAATCTGGAATATAGCCGAGCTGGTAGGAAAAGTAACAGACTTAGGTTGCTACAGTTTATCAAAAATGTCCCTATTATTATGCTTCAAGAAACTTGGTCAGCTGACACTGCTGATTGTGTACTGGAGGGACACCAAATCGTGAGAAGTGAAGGGGCCAAAACTGGCTAGGTTTGGTAGACTCTTGGGTGGTCTATGTACCTTTGTAAATACTTGTTTGGGACTGAATAGTAAATGTATTTATATAGATACCTCTTATGGCTTTTTGTGTATAAAGCTGTCAAAGGATCAAATACCTGTATGTATACTTAATAATGATTACACCACTCCGCACTCAGGGAAGTCATCCATAGGAAAATCTCTCCTGGTCTCAGATATTTATCCTTTAGGCTCCATACTGATTATCAAGATGTTTCTCTCCCATTTTTGGAAGGGATTTCAATACCAGAACTGGTAATGTTCCCAACAACTCAAGGAAATAAGTGGAGCCTGGATGATGCTTTAAACATTTCCATTGGGGAATCATTAGTGGAAAAAAAGCAATGGTCTGTTACTGGATACCCTGAAAGAACTGAACCTGAGAATAGCCAATGAGAGGCCTCCCAGAGACTGGCTAAGAAATATAACATATCCTACTGCATTAGAGGGAAGTTTGTTAGACTACTGTATAGTCAATATTTTTGCTTTTCAAACTGCTAAAAAACTTAAATGTTTTAAATATATGGGACAGTGACCATCTACCTGTAGTAGTGGAATCACAGCAAAATTGAACAGATTACATAGAGAAAATAAAATTTAAAAGACTATAGCCAATATGCATATGGAGATTCATAATAGTAAAATCATTAAGTGGTCACCTTTCTGCAGAAACCAGTTCAGGAGGTGTGCCAACCCGACAGTGACACCAACACAGCAACATACCTCGCTGTTGGCAAAATTGATACTCTGCCAACAGATCACTGTGTTGGTGTGCCTGAGATAGGGGCACACTGTTTCCCAGTCCTGCACCTCCTCCCCAAATGAACTCTGATTGGAGTTGAGAATTGAAAGTATGAGGAGTGCAGGAGGCAGAGCTCCCCCCCTGTAAAAAGGACCCAATTATACAGGTTCCTGGTTGGTAATTCTCAGTAATTCAATAAAACCACCACACTATCTCTTTGCCAAATTAGTTGTAATTTATTGAAATAGTATATCATTTCTAGGCATCAGGTAGCCTGCTACTACCTGGATGTACCTGATACAATTTAATCTTACACCCAATGGGGCAGTCCCATTGGGGTGTTTCTAACATGCAATCTAGACGGCTAGTAATATTTGCATTACAGGGCTACTGATTTACAGAGAAATATGAAACCATATATCTCTGGATCCCCCGAGCAATCTATGGATAGTCAGATCTCAGACTGCGTCTTCTCGAAGGGATACTGGGCATAACCATTAGGTCCTGTATTTATACCTAAATTATTTAAAAAAAATGCCAGGTTGGAAATTTCCAAAGCCTACTACAGCACATTTTAGTCTATACATGAAGTAATTCAATAAAAGCATGATACAAAGACTTGGAAATACATTGGCCAAGAAAGACCTTGGTTATAAGATACATTTGACACTTTGAGACAGTAAGTTTATCAGCATTCTTGGTTGGGAAAACAGGTGGTCAGGGAATGTTACATTATTAAAAATAACATGTTTGAGGAGGCAGGAAACAAAAAGGAGGCTGTTACTCTATTTAAAATAAATTGCTTAGAACTGTAAAAAAAAAACATAGTACAAAGACCCTTCTAGTAGAACGTGGCCAAAGTAAAAATATAATTATTTTTTATCATCTTGTTTCCCTATACACATTCTTAAACACAAGCATCATGCGGTGAGGATTTGTACTAGCCAAGCCTAAATGGCAGTTAATGTTGAAGGCGCTGGTCCTTATCTTGCCTAGAACCTTGGGTTAAAGGAAGGTTTTGTACAAGATATTTCTGCTGAGCAAACCAGAGCTAATTTTCTTTAAAACATTTATTTTTAAACACGGTTTATGCTCTTCACCTATTTTCTACAGTTATTTAAAGGGCCCCAACACCTTTTGAACCTGGGCATCTACACAGACATCAGTTTACACAATGGTATCATTATTATTTGCATGGTTTCAACAATTACTCTCCAAACACCCCTGCATTTACAAGGCACATCAATCTACATGTTGGTATCATGTAGTCATCTACTAGCCACTTGCACCTTTTACTAGCCCATTGCAGCCTCTATACTAGCCATTTTACACCTTTCTATCGCCTCAACCTTTTGGTTAGCCAACTACATATTGTTGATAAACGTTTGGTCACTGGTCACTAAAACCTTGGCCACTGGTCATTAAACTTTAGCCACTGGCCACTTTCAACTCCCCCACATGGAGGGTTCATGGGGCAAAGCCCCCCGATGAAAAAGCAGGACCGGGAGACAAATAGGATTTATGTCAACTACAACTTGAAATTGACATAAATCTTGTCACTGTGATGTTGGTCGACAAAAGTGTTGTCAAGCCGGCCCGAGGTTGAAGCGCTGGAAACCACACCTCGCACCATGCCAGCAACCCGTGTTTGGGAATGGGCATGGGCTGCCAGGGGTTGGCAGGGGTGGGGAAGGATTGAGCATCTGGAGGACTGCTCTCCTTCCCCAGGGAGGGGGGAAGTGCAGCACCATTGCCTGAGTGCCTCCTGGTGGAGGCTGGGGAGCAAGACGATGTGCTCAAGTGGGGGGAGCCGAGTGCAGATGCCTCAAGGGGAACACGCACAGGAGTGTGCGGCTTCCACCTTGGTTGGTGTCATTGCATGCACTTGACTCCTGAGACAGCATATAGAAAAAATCCTGCCACAGCGCCTCCATGATGCTGCCTTGCCACCCCTCCATCGCTCCTAGGCTGGCTCCCAACAACCCAACCCATGTCTGTGGCACCTTGGCCGGTGCTGTTTCCCCACCCTGGGGGGGCAAGCCATGGGGTAACACAGGGAATGCGGCTGTTTTGGGAGCAAGGGGCGGAGAGGGCCATGACTGGGCTGAAACTGGTGCTGTGACGGACCAAAAAAAAAAAGTGTTGTCAAACTGTCATCATAGAACCATTCAGGATATTCTAGCTACCAAGGAAGAAGAAAATGCTAAATACACACAAGGTAGACCATGATGCAGTGGTAATGATTTTTAATATAACTAAAAAAATTGAAATTTCAATAATTAACCAATTATCTAAACCAGAGAAGAGCATTAAAATTAATAACTTTAATAAGTAAAAGTTTATTTAATTGAGCGCCCTATCCCGGAGGCTCTGAGCACTGTAGAAGGTAGGAAAACACATACAACGATAAATAATCACAAAACCAATAGTAAGATAAAAGTGTTAAACATGTAGTTTAAAAAGGCATTGCAGCAGGTTACTAGCTTAACTCTAAATAATCTGAAAATGCTTTAGAAGCAGTGCTGAATGGTTTGACAAAGAATGTTATAATATGTGGCAGGCTGTTTTTGCACATGGTTGAAGTATGAAAACATCATTACTTTGTGAAGACAGGGTAGTATTTTTCCAGCACAGGAAAGAGTACAGAATATTATTAGACCAAAAAAAGGTGTGTTATAATCAATATCTGTGGTGTAATCTGCAGCAGGCAATTAGTCAGAAAGATAATTAAACTTTCTGGGAAATGGTAGCATTTGGGTTAGACAAACAAAGATATGACATGGAAGTAATTATTAATCCTGAAGACTGGATAACCACTTCAAAAAACGTTTTGGGTCAACAGAATCTAGTAGTAGCTTGAGTAAATAAATACCAAGTTTAAACAAAGAGGAAATACGCAGTAGGGAGGCTATTGTTTGGTATGAATTTACCCATGATAAAGTATGTAATAATATCTTGGCCCAAAAAATTAATATGGACAAGGCTATTGGTATAGACAAGATGGATGCAAAAATATACAAGGTAGACTGACTGGTGAGCACAGCTTCTAACCCCTCTTTTTAACTTCACTGTCAACCATGAAATATTACCAGAAAATTGGTTGATTGACTAATTGTCCTTATACACAAAAAGAGACCCAAAATGGACCAACATAATTATAGGCCAACAACTCTGTCGTGTATTTTGTCTTTAAGATTTTCTTGTAGACTGAATTTGTCCAAACTTCAGCGTTGGATTGAAGAAAGCAATGTACTATCTCATTTCCAGGTTGGTTTTAGATCCGCTAAACCTGAGAAAGGAAGCATGCCTGGGAAGAGTCAGGCCAACCATGTGAACCCATAGCTCAATGGTTATAGCACCAAGACAGTATTCTGGGGGCCTAGGTTCAATTCCCGGTGGATCACATTATTCTTGTCTCACTACAATTTGTAATCTAAATTGCTTAGCAGTGGCTAAATACTGCACCACAAGCATCTAATGGTCATGTCAATGGTTTCTAGTTGCAGGATTTGCAATACCCAAGAAAGGCAGTGTATCCCTGAAGAGTCAGGCCAACCATGTGAGGCCATAGCTCAATGGTTAGAGCACCAAAACAGTATTCTGGGAGCCTGGGTTCAATTATTCCTGTCTCCATATAATTTGTGATCTGAATTGCTTAGCAGTAGCTAAATACTGTCCCAAAAACATCTAGTGGTCATGTCAGTTGTTCCTAGTTGCATGATTTGCAATACCCGAGAAAGGGAGTGTGTCCACGAAAAGCCAGGCCAACCATGCGAGCCCATAGCTCAATGGTTAGGCACCAGGATGGTATTCTGGGGGCCTGGTTTAATTTCCCAGTAGGTCACATTATTCCTTTCTCACTACAATTTGTGATACAAGTTGGTTTTAGGAAAGGGCAAAGTGCTACAGATTTAATACATTAAACTACATTACAGAAAAATATGTTAGAATTAAGAAGAAAATTTTGTTTTTAGGTTTCATAGATATTAAAGCCACTTGCAATAGCATAAATGAAAAGCTGCTGTTGGTGATAAAACTACTTCATACTAAGGCTTGTGTAATAGTCAAAAAGGATGGTTCTGTAACAGCTCCTTTTGCTGTTGTATCTGGAGTGAAACAGGGCTGTTTGTTGGCCCCCACCCTATTTAATGTTTATACTGATGCGTTAGTTGAACCTCTAGATCTAGTAGACACATTTGCTCCATCAGTTAATGGTATTCTGGTGTCCCATCCCCACGCCACAGCTGAACCCTCAAGCCACCTCCTGCAGCTGCCCCCCACCTGCCTGCCCCATTCAGGAGAGGGCAGCAGAGTGAAAGAACCACAGCAGAGAACTGTTACAATGTTGCCCAGGGTCCCACAGTATTTATACTTACTGGCACTGCAGACAAAAAAAAGTGCCTCCCCTCCCTCGCTCACCTGTCCCTGACTCACTTGCTATGCTTGGTTACAATGTACATGGCGGTATTTTTATTCATTTAGTTTAAAACCACAGTGAGGAAGGGTCATGTGAAGCTGCCTGGGTGAGTGGATGCTGACTGCCAGAGCTCTGCTCCCACTGTAACTTTTAAAGTAAAAAAACAATAATGCAGAGCACAAAGCTTGTAGAAAAATGACATAAAATCCTCAGAACATCAGAGAAGCAGCAAGATGGATTCGGAGAGCAAAACGTATTGCAGTCCTGACTCTGCCAAACCAGAAGCTAAAAGGCAAAATCAGGGGTGCCAGGTTTTTAAAAAGTTTGTGGGTGCTCAGAGTCCTAATAAAAGGCCGGGGTCTGGGGGCCGCCTAGGCCCCCAGAAGCTATAGGTGTTTTTCATGCTTTCTGGTGCATTTTGGTGGTTATTTTGATACATTTTGGAATGAGTATGCTACCATCACAAATACTCCAATGTACAGGATGCCAGGGTACCACTGGGGGCTATTTGATGCCTGAGCAGGTGCTAAGATCAATAAGAGAGTGCCCACCTGGAGGGATCTTTCATGCTCTCAGTTTTGCAAGCATGTCAGAGTATTGATGTTAGGTTGCAGACGCAGTGTCACCACTCAACAGTGTGCAAGTGTATCTTGAAGGGCTCTTAGATGCCTCCAGTTAAGGACCCATGGAAGAGTGCCTGGGTGGTGGGCTCTTTGATGAATCACATGCTTTAAGGATGCCCTTAGTGATGGTTACAGACAGTGGCACCACTCCACAGGGTGCAACAGTGCCTTGGAGGGCTCATTGATGCCTCCATGTGCTCCAAGAAGACATGGAAGAGTGCACTTCATGGGCTGTTTGATGCCTCCAGGCTCAGCCATGTGCTGCAACTGCAAGAAGACATGGAAGAGTACCCTGGAGGACACTTTGATGCCTCCAGGATGGTGCTGCAAGAAGACATGGAATTTTCTTGTCTTTTTTCAGCACCTGGTAGATGCAAACTAAAATCTCAAAGGGCATCTTTAGCAGCTGGAGGCATCAAACAGCCCTCCAGCTGGGCACTCTGCACCCTGTGGGGTGGTGGCAATGTCTGCAACCTAAAATCACAAAGGACATCCTTAGAGCACCTGAGGGCATGAATGAGCCTTCCATGGCACTTTTCTATGTCTTCATGCAGCACTTGGAGGCAACAAAAAGCCCTCTATCTAAGGCACTCTTGCACCATGTTCAGTGGTGGTGGTGCTGTACCCTATAATTGCTAAGGACATCCTTAGAGCACCAGGGCATCACAGAGCCCTTTATGGCACTGTTCCCTGGCTTGGAGGGCTCTTTGATGCCTTCATGTGCTGCAAGAAGACATAGGAATGTGCCCTGGAGGCCCCTTTCATGCTCCCAGGTGCTCTAAGGAGGTCCTTTGTGATTTTAGATTGCAGACAGTGCCACCACTCCACAGGGTGCAAGGGTGCCCTGGAGGGCTCACTGACACCTCCAGGTGCTGCAAGAAGACATGGAAGAGTCTTGTCTTTTTTCAGCATCGAATGGAGGCAAACTAAAATCTCAAAGGGCATCCTTTGAGCACCTGGAGACATCAAAGAGCCTCCAGTGCACTTTGCACCCTGTGGGAGTGGTGGCACTGTCTGCAACCTAAAATCACAATAAACACCCTTAGAGCAACTGGGGGCATAAAAGGACCCTCCAGGGCACTCTTCTATGTCTTCTTGCAGCACTTGGAGGCATACAAGAGCCCCAGTCAGACATTCTCCCATGTCTTTTTTCAGCACCTGGAGGCAACAAAAAGCCCTCTAGAGCACTCTTGCACCCTGTGGAGTGGTGGTGCTGTGCCCTAAAATCACAAAGAACATCCTTAGAGCACCTGGGGGCATTGCAGAGCCCTCTACAGCACTCTTCCCTGGATTGGAGGGCTGTTTGATAACTCTATGCACTGCAAGAAGACACATAAGAGTGCCCTGGAGGGCCCTTTCATGCCCCCTGGTGTTCTAAGGATGTTCTTTGTGATTGCAGGTTGCAGACAGTGCCACCACTCCAAAGGGTGCAAGAGTGCCCTGGAGGGCTCTTTGATGTCTCCAGGTGCTAAAAGGACTGCCCTTTGAGATTTTAGTTTGCCTCCATTCTGTGCTAAAAAGACAAGGAACTTCCATGTCTTCTTGCAGCAGCTAGAGCCTGCAGGCATCAAACAGCCCTCAGGAGCTCTTCCTTCCATGTCTACTTGCAGCATCTGGAGGCATCAAAGAGCTCTTCTGGGCATTCTTAAAAGTCTTCTTGCAGAACCTGGAGGCATCAAAGAGCCCTCCAAGGGAAGAGTGCCATGGAGGGCTCTTTGATGCTCCCAGGTGCTCTAAGGATGCCTTTTGTGACTTTAGGGTACAGTGCCACCACTCCACAGGGTATAAGAATGCCCTGGAGGGCTCTTAGATACATCCAGGTGCTGCAAGTAGACATAGAAGAGTGCCCTGGAGGGCCATTTCATGCCCACAGGTGCTCTAAGGATGTCTTTTGTGATTTTAGGTTGCAGACAGTGTCACCACTCCACAGTGTGCAAGAGTGTACTGGAGGGCTCTTTGATACATGATCCAGGTGTTGTAAAAGGATGCTCTTTAAGATTTTAGTTTACCTCCACCAGGTGCTGCAGAAAGACAAGGAACTTCCATGTCTTCTTGCAGTACATGGAAGCAACAAAGAGGGCACCCCTACACTCTGTGGAGTGGTGATGCTGTATCTTAAATCACAAAGGGCAACCTTAGAGTACCTGGGAGTATCAAAGAGCCCTCCATGGCACTCTTCCATTGGAAGTCTCTGATACCTCCAGGTGGTGCAAGAAGACATGGAAGAGTGCCCTGAATGGCTCTTTGATGCCACCAGGTACTCAAAGGATTCACTTAGCACATTATTTATTTATTTTAAAGTTGATAACCGGGAAAGGTACCATGAGCAGAACTCATTTCAGAAACGACCAGGGGAAGGGGGAAGTTACAATTTTTTAGGACTAGCAGGTCAAAAGCAGGAGTAATTGTAAGTTGCTAGAGACAGTTGCTGATGATTTTCAATAGTAAACATAACTGCAAATGCCATGAATGATTACACATTATTTAACCATATAGAAGGTGTTCTTATGAACTGTTGCTCTCCAATAAACTCATCAGCTATTTTGTCCGTGTCTAATGCATCAGTGTGTTCCTGATGAATGTGAAGCAGAGCAACACTATTTAAGCGTCTCTGTGACATTGTTGATCTAAGATATGTTTACAGTCTCCTGAGTCCTGAGAAAGAACGCTCAGCTGTACAAGTTGATACTAGTACTGTCAGTAAGATTTGAATAAATTTTACAAACTCTGGCAGTAAATCACTTAATGGCTTGTTTTTCTGTGATGACACAGTACACATCTTGCAATGAATCAACAGTTTTCCCACTAGCTTTTGCAATGTCAATGAACATGTCACGGTGTAGTTGCAGACACCCTGCATCTAAGTCATTGCCATAAAATTAGATATGGAATCTAATGGCCCTTTGTCCTATTGCAAATCGTTCTGCATCTAACATAAGCTTCTGAGCTGGAGTCTGAAATCTATCTTTGACTGAAAGAACAACCTGATCAATCACTTGGAAAAATATTCTCCTGAAGTGGTCTTTTGGGGATGCATCAGTAACTGATTGAGAGCCATCATCTATATGACGAGGAACTTTATGCTGACGTGGAAGAACTGGTTCATTTAACTGCAGTTCCTCAGCTCTTCCATCCACTGTACTCAGAAGTTGTCAAACTGCCCTCTGTATTGTTGCATAGTGTCGAGAAGAGTTTGAATCATACAATTAGCTTTTAGAAATTGAAGAGAGGTTGCTTGAAGGGCTGTGTTTATGCTGTCACAGTGAGAAAATTTTAAGAGAAGACTCAAGAAGAAAAACCTTTAAATGATCGTAGCTGTGCCAAGAACCCTCCTGCTTTTGCCCCACACTCCGAGTATTCTCTGAGGACACACTGTCCAGAAATTCCAATAATGCTAAATAGTTTTCTAGAATCGAATTTAAACTATTTGCCCTCACTGTCCACCTTGTTGGAGCAAATGGTCGTAAAGAGCCAGGCCTAGTGTCTTCCATACCGCTTTGTATGTTTTCAAAAAAAGTTAGCCGTTTTGGAGAGTCTCTAATGAATGTTATGAGTTCTCGTAACTGATTTAGTATGTCTCAACATTCTTGTATTTTGCTGATGCAGTCTTGTACTACAAGGTTCAAGGAATGTGCCAAACAACGTATGAAAAGGGCCCTAGGCTCAACAACATTTAGCCTAGCCTGCACTCCAGAGTGAATACCAGCCATAGTAGCAGCTCCATCATAACACTGACCCCGGCATTTATTTATATCCAAGTCAAAACGTAACAAAACATCTTTAAGGATACTGAATAGTGTAGCAGCATTTACAGCTAGTGTTTCATGAAATCCTAAAAATGCTTCTTCAATTCCGAAATCCTCAGTGACAAATCGAAAACATATTGAGACTTGCTCATGAACAGTAATGTCCGTTGTCTCATCCATCATTACAGCAAAATACTGAGCTGATTTGATTTTGGAAACAATTGTGTTTTGCACATCTTGTCCCATAATGTCCAGCATTTCATTCATTACGTCATGAGACAACCACCTGTAGCTATCCCTTAACAACCACTGCTGCAACTGTGGACAATCAGTGGCTCGCACTTTTAGCACTTGCATGTCATTTGAACTCTCATCTGTATGGCCCCTGATAGCAAGCCTCTGTCGGGCCAGTAATCTTAAAGTTGTCATCATTTTTAAAAGTGCAATCCTTGCATCTACTGCTCGCTGCCTACTGGCATCAGACATAATGCTGTACACATTTTGCTTAACATGTGTTTTCATTACAGCCTCATTGTGGCAGCCATTTTTTCCATGGGATTCGTATCTTTCTATCGCCTTATGCCATGCACTATAACCAGTAACTGTGAATGCTTCATCAGCTTTTGTGGAAAATGTGAGCAGTTTTTTCTCTCTCGCCTCTTTACACACTGAACAGAAGGCTTTTTTTTTATTGGAATCATGCAGTAACCGTTTGAACCGGTCAAGCCACCTTTCTTGAAAGGTTCTGCCTTTTTTCTTGGCGACTACTAATGATTCCTGTCTTGTTTTTTCTTTTACAGACAGAGTGCTGCTGCTGCTACATGGCTGCTCAACATCAACCACGTCCACATCCCTAGCAATGTGAACTTGTGCAGCTGGCCCAGCTGCTGTTTCCTCAGCTTCAGTCTCATAACTTGCTACGTCACTTGTTGATGGCGCTGCTGTTGTACTGCTTGCCTCACTCTGTTTAGCCCATTTTTTAATAAAACTTGTCCATTTTAACTTACAGTGTGTGTTTCTCTTGTGTTAATTCAGAATAGGTTACACTGTTAGTTGCTGGTCTGGACAGAATATGATTAAAACATTAAAGTCAGTGGAGGTCAGAATAACACTAGACAATTAGTTCACGGCACTTTGTTTTTGACACAAGGACCCCTCTTAAATCCTAATAGTCTGATTTATTTTGGTATTTTTTTATTGGTTTTTGGATGGTCAGACACTGGTAGGGACTGTCCAGACAGGACAGTAGGAGGACTATAACAGCACTGACAGGCTAGGTTAGTCTCAGCTGCTCACCCTCTCACACAGACTTCACAAGCACCCACAGACAGAGCACTGCCTATTCACTTGGATTATACGGCCCAGAAGACACCTCTGTGCAATCAGCACTCTGACTTTACTATTTTACTTGTATTTTTTCTTTCAGACAGTCAGACACTGGTATGGACTGGACAGGAGGACTGTGACTGGCTGGATAAGACTCAGCTGCTCACCCTCTCACACAGACTTCACAAGCACCCACAGACAAAGCACTGCCTACTCACTTGGACTATACGGCCCAGAAGACACCTCTGTGCAATCAGCACTCTGACTTTACTATTTTACTTGTATTTTTTCTTTTGGACAGTCAGACACTGGTATGGACTGGACAGGAGGACTGTGACTGGCTGGGTAAGACTCAGCTGCTCACCCTCTCACACAGACTTCACAAGCACCCACAGACAGAGCACTGCCTATTCACTTGGACTATACGGCCCAGAAGACACCTCTGTGCAATCAGCACTCTGACTTAACTATTTTACTTGTATTTTTTCCTTTGGATGGTCAGACACTGGTATGGACTGGATAGGAGGACTGTGACTGACTGGATAAGACTCAGCTGCTCACCCTCTCACACAGACTTCACAAGCACCCACAGACAGAGCACTGCCTATTCACTTTGATAATATTATGACACAGCAGACCCCCTCTCTGAAACCTACACTCTGTCTGACTTGATTTTGTTCACTTTTGGATGGTCAGGCTCTGCCACTGGTGGTACAAGCACGACTAGACAGAAGTACTACGCTGCAGCACGTCAGTGTCACAGTCAGCAAACAATGACCAACTGACTGTTCAGTTCACTCAAACTAAAGCAGCAACTCTCCCTTCCTCTCCAGACTGAGACTCTCCCCAACTGCAGCTGGCTAACTTTGCTGCAGACGAAAGACGACCCACACCACCGACACACACAGCCTGAGCCTGGCCCTAGCCTGAACCCACTGCAGAATTTTTTTGTAAAAACGATGCTGTTTTTGTTTGCTTTTACTAGTCTGTTCTGAGTCCTCTCTCCCTGACTGACTGGTGACTGCACTGCAGTGTTGCCACTTGCCAGTCAGATTGTGTGACTGTCACAAAAACTCAACCAAACTGAACACTGTCTAGCACTGCAGTTTTAAAATTATTTTTTTTTAAGTTGTACTAAAATGTTGCCTAAGTTCTGCCTGTCTGCAACAGGGCGGGTACAGTACCCTTGGTCCCTTAGCTAGCTAGCTAAAGAATCGGTTGACCAACGCAACGATGACCACAACACGAAAAAATGACTTGCTTCTCGCTCAGCTCACACTGCAATGGATCCTCACTGTGTGCTAACAGTTGACCAACTCACTGACTTCTTGCATGTGATATGCAGCTCTCAGTTGAAGCTGCTCTCTACCTGCAACACATGACCGTCTCCTTGACGAGTCATGTGTCTATGATATGTATCATTCCCGGCGATTGGAGGAGCCAGTTGCAGTGAGCGTCGGAGTACAGTAGGCGCACGGCACGCAGGTTCGGGTTGGGTCGGATTGGAATTTTGGAAATCGTCGGATCGAGAGTCGAGTATAAATGGGTGCTACTGGGACTCGAGCCAGAAGAAGGAGCTGCACATTTGGTCTCTCTCGGACTCGGTCTGTCATCGGAGAGCATCGGAAACTTCTGTCTTTGTGTGCCAGCCTGTGAGCGCATCCATCGCATTGCCGTTGGGGGGAGACAAAGAACAACATGCAGCTGCTGCTGCTGCAAGTGGATCACATTCAGAGCAGGCTTGAAAACTGATGTGACAGCTGCTGCCTGCTGAACTGTCAATTGTCACGTTGTGAGTTGTTTGCGCCAGTGCCAGGTTGCTGCTACGGGAGGGGGGGGGACCAATTTGTGAAAGTTGTGGACCGGGGCAGGGAAGTGGGGAAATGAAAAGTCAAGGTATAGGAGGACAAGAATTTGAGGGTGCTCATTTAAACTTTGTGGGTGCTCAAGCACCCGAGCACCCACGCTGTCAGCGCCCCTGTGTGCGACTATTTGTAAAGTTAGATTTTTTTACGGCGATGACTTCACCAATCTACAGGTTATGTTGACGACAAAATGTACGGCTTTCATTTGACCGCGACATTTTGTCCGGGGACCAATTGACCGTACATGGAGTCTAACATATGACCTGTATAATGGCATGATCACGTCTGCCTTCCTGTTACTAAAGTTTTCCTTAATGGTCCACAGACCCCTATTTGCCTTAGTGATAGCTGAGAAGCAATGCTCATCTTGGTTGAAATTTTTATTAATATTTACCCCTAGGTCCTTTTCATTGTCGACTGCTTTTAGCACTGTGTCATATTTAATCAAGCTTTTACTGTATATTGTAACTAGTTAGTATGTTTTTTATGAATTATTATTTATGTACATGTAAGTTGTATGTTGTTAGACTGGAATTATATCTTTCTTTTAAAATATGCTACTTTGTACAGCGCATTGAGTCACAGTTTGAGAAATGCACTTAATTAAATAAAATTGATTGATTGATTGATATATTGTGTATGAACGCGGAATGGATTTCCTTCCCAGATGTATAAAACTGCATTTCTTTGTACTGAATTGCATCTCCCATCTGTATGCCCACCTGGATATTTTATCTAAATCAGACTGTATGGATTCAGTTTCTTCAACAGTGCTTGTCATCAGCACATTCACTTGCCCAGTTTAGAACTTTGGTGCACATTATGGAGATCTGAAATATTACTGGGCCAAGAATGGACTGCTGTGGTACCCCACTAGTCACATCCCCCATGTGTGAGTATTGACCAGTTATATTGACCTTTTGGATTCTATTGCCTAACCAGTTACTGACACAGTAATAATTAAGCAATAAGGCATGACCAAGGGTTATATTAATGGTCTGTTAATCACCTTCTAGGGGTGTACTGTGGTATGAGGTGTAGCCGAGTGCCACATGCCCCTAGAGGGTGATTAACTAACCATTAACATAATCCCTAGGAGTGCCTTATTGCTATTATAATAAAAAAATGTATTTAAACAGTGTTAAACCTTGTTCAGCATATGGCTAAGCTCTACATGTATGTTAATAAAAGATTAACATAAGGCTGTCAGAATGTTTGCAGCCAATCAGACAGCTCCATTTCTCAGACCCTTTTTTATAATAATAATAATAATAATAAAATGATTGGTACCTAAATGTATCAATTTTTCAGTGACGGACCAATTCTGTACTGAGTCAAAAGCTTCTGAAAAGTCTAAAAATATATAGTCAACAGTTTTTTTTTTATTATCTAAGGCCTCTGAAACTTTTTCATAAAAGCAAAAAATACTGGTGATGCTTGATCTCCCAGCTGTGAAGTCACACTACATGCTATTCTTCCCTGTAATTATGTTATTCCAATATTTTGCCTTTTATGATAGCTTCAAGTAGTATACCTGGAACAGATGTTAGACTTACGAGGTGGTAGTTTTAAAACTAATTGTGTTACCCTTTTTAGGAAATGGTATTACTGCGGCAGTTTGCCAATCATTTGGCACCATACCATGCTTCAGGGGTACATCAAGTGGAATTGTGTATGGGTATGTTATGTTGTAACCTAAAATTGTTCAAATGTGTGTGGAGATACCATTTGGACCTGGTGCACTTTGTTTTTTAAGGTTATTAAATTTTCGTAGAATATCTTCTTGTTTAATGCCAATTGTTGTATTACTAGTTGCTAGTCTGGTGGATTGTAGACCATTTTTGGAGAAAACTGAGCAGAAGAACTTGTTCAAGGTATTTGCTATAATTGCCGAGTCAGTTCGCTGTTTCCCTTTATATGCAATAGGCCATAGTTTGGTGTTGGACGTTCTTAATGAATTAACTGATAACATTTGGGGAGTTGGAATATACGAAGCAATAACCGGCTTGTGGGGATGATTAAATGCAGAGGTGAAGCTGAGGCATTTAATTATCCACATAAACCGGTTATTGCAAGTATACTCCAACTCCTCGAATGTTATTACTATTTTACGAGTTGGAGTTACTCTTTTACTTGAATTGTGTGCAATAGTGGAAAGTGCAATTAGGATATGAGATGGTATGCTCGCGTAGTCCCGGGCTAGCATCAGGAGGAGCACTGTAAACATTTTTTGTTTGAATGAGGAAGGATATGCAGTTGTGAGTGTCTGCATTCCAGGAAGTGATATGGCAGGAGTGCAGAGACATGAGTCACAGTTAAGTAAAAATAAAAATAATATGGTTCAGTGTGGGATTGTTTAACTACAGTTGAGGGGAGTGTGAGTTGGTTGGTGTGCCAGGGGCTGTGAGGAGTGAAGCGCTTGAGCAGGGTTAGGAAGCGGGTGGGTTCCGGTCAGAATGGGGTATGGCTCAGATAGACTGCTCAGTGAGCTTTGAGTGTGAGTGGTACAGTAGTAAAATGTCTGAGTAAGCGAGAGAGTGACTTACGTTTTTGGGGAGGACGATGATTTGGATGTCGTGAAGGAAAAAAAATCTTTATTTTTTGAATATGTGTTGGAGCAGCTCCAGGAGTGGATAGAGTGGAGGGTAGATCGTGTAGTCTGGAGCTGAAGGTGATTAAACGACTGTGGGTGGGCTTTAAATGATTAAACGACTCTATGGGTGGGGTTTAGATGAATAAATGACTCTGAGGCTTTTTGTGGGTAGTTTGTGGGAGAATAAGTGATGGTAATTCTGTGTTCTGATTGGCTGAGAGGAGATGCCTCTAGTATAATTAACGTTAACAGTAGAATATTTTCATGTTATGTTATGTTTGAGTTGTTAGCCATTTTTAACTCAACTGCACATTTTGTCTGCTTGAGTTTGTTCTGGCATTTCTTAAGTGTGCTTTTTGTAGTTAGACCAAGATTTGTTTGTTTTAAGTTTGACATATATGTAACCCCCACCAGCCCCCTTGTTTAACTAGTAGGGCTTTTCATCTCCAAAAACATCTAGGGTAAAGAGAGGGGTTGGGGTTTACATTTGCAAAGAAGTTTTAAAAAAACATCAAAGCCACCATATACAGGGTGGACTAGACTGTTATACAAAACAGACAACCAAGTGTGGCAACTGCCTGGCACACACCTGGTAGGGACCAACTGCCATGGCCAACAACCTGGGTCCTTGGGAGAAAACATTTGCTCAGGGCTACACTTGGTTTGCACTTCTGGACAGGGGCACCCAAGTAACTCCAGACACAAGGAAACATTACTATCCATACCAGGTTGGGATTCTACAGTGTGACTTTTATTCATGTAAAAGAGCAGGAATAATCACAAAGTGAAGATGGACCCCCATAGGGCTACACACACTGGTAATGCAGATTACTGAGGAACAGACATTCCTGAATTCCCATTTAGCATAGGATGAAGAAAACACACACTGGTGAACACACTGGTTCCTACTGGAAATTGGCACATCTGGCCAGGTACTGGTACATTTCTGATGTTTCACAGGAGTAAAGGTGGTACACACAACCACCAGAGCACATACAGGCTCAGAACTTTCAGAACCCACTGAACTGGGGCAAACTGTAAGAAAAAAACCCACATAAGGGGTAAACACTTTCCTCAGGCACTGGCCAATTGCACTGAATGAAAAGAAATAGGTGCCCTTCAGAACCCGTAGAGGTAAACTGGTTACTCCAGACAGGGGGTCTCCCACCTTTTATGTCCAAGCTTATACTCGACCATTCATCTGGTTAATAACACCACACAATTGTAGAAAATTGTAGATGTTGTCTCAAATGTATATCACACTTAACATACTACACACACCCACCACAGAGGTGCCAGAATTTAGAGGTTCTGTACATGGACAGTCCCATAATGGACTCCAAATGTAGGCAGACACTTTCACAGAGAAAATTTCAGATGACAGGGTCCCTTTGTCAGAGAAATCACCATACAGGAATTGCAGGTACTCCTGGGTTTTCACAGAAAAAGAAGGTACTCACAGAGCAGTTGTCACAAGGCAGCTTCAAAAGTCCAGAAAGGACCAGGGGATTGCCCCTGAATCCCAGAGTTCACCCTATCCCTCCTGGGATGGGGCACAGGGAAAACCTATTGCCCAGGTCTCCACCACTTCCAAAACTGGAACAGTTGTCATCCACTAGGATGAAAACTAAAAGAAAACAAGCAGGTAGCTCTCTGACAGAGCTGACTGAGGAGCTGCATAACACTGCAGCCTGCTCCTAGAACTCCAACTTCAGACTCCCACGAACATTCTAACTAACTCCCTTTCAGTTGCTGGCCAGTGTGGCTTATGCTGCTGTGACAGTTCTAAATGACATCATCCCTCCAGAGCTTGGCTGAGACTGAGAACAGAGTGACAGAGTGAAATCAATTTAACTGGCATTTCACTAGTTACCTTCCCTGCGTTCCATTGATTCTAACTGGGATTCTAGTAACCTCTGGGAAAAAGGGGGTTGCACATAGATTATAACATATTTGTTTCTTTTTATGTGTAATATCTTTATTGATTTTTAAAAAACTAACCATAGACAAAACAGACAGGTATGACAAGTACAAATTCACAATAGATATAGACAGTTTAGAATATCCAATAGAACAACATTATGAGACAAAACTAATGCAGGAGAATTCCAGATCAGTGCATACAGATACTTCCTGTGATAGGTCTTCTATTAACAGAGAATGAGAAAGGACAGAAGAAAAACAAACAAACAAAAAAAAACCAAAAACAAATCGGAATCTACTTCTTAGAACCTGCAAATTCATACTTTGTGTTATTGCTCTAAACCTGTTGAGGGTCCATAGGCAGTATACATGGCTGTCTGATGTTAGGACACCTGGGGCACAACCCCCCATCCCACCCCTCAAATCATGCCTTCCTGTAATAGAAGATGTTCTGCCATTCGCAGAGAATTAAGAAACAGACCCCAGCTGCGTGGAAACATCTCCTCCCTCCCTTTCAGGGTGTATGATAGTTGTTCTAATGCTAAGGATTGAAATGTCAATGTCTTCCAGTTCATGAAGGTAGGCATCACACTGGAGACCCAAAAGTTTTGCATACAGTGCCTGACTAGTACCAACAACACCCTTACCCATCTTGGGTGTTGTGCCCATCCCTCCTCTCCCAGGTCATCAATCCAAACAATAAAGACAACGGGCTGCATACTATTGGTTTACCTGCTACTCTAGTAAGTTCCTGCACAACTGAGGTCCAATATGGCTTAGGCATTGTACATTTACAGAAATAGTGCATATAGGTACCTACGCCACTTTGCACCTACTACATATACGAGAAATGGCATGTTGAATTTATGTGCAATATTCGGCAGGCAGTAAAGTCAATGCAGAAATTTATATTGTGATTCTTTATATGTACTACATATCAAAAGGCCTGTATGTAATCTCAGACCTCCCTCCAGTTTTCCTCCATTATGGGGGCCCCCAAATCCCCTTTGGATAGGTTTTTCACCTTCAAGGATAAATCCATCAGTTTAGTCCTGTTTTGCCTGACCACTTTGGCAATAAATCCCTTGGCTAAGGCTCTCACACTTAAGCTAGTCTGTTCCAAGGAGTACAGTGGAGATTCCTCCAGGGAAGCCTACCTAAGCACCTACCATATGCACATATCTGAAGGTACCTTTAGTGATGTCCGTTGCCTAGTGCCAGCCTTGTTTGCAGATCTGCAACAGGCCTAATATCAGCCGACTCAGATAAATTTCCCATGCACTTGATCCCCCTACTCTCCCAATCCCCAAACCCCCCATCCTCAAGACTTAGCAATAGGTTTGGGTTACCTGTCACTGGTATGAGCATCATGTTATCTGATGTAGCTTTCCACCTGTGTCATATCTCCTCCCACATATCTAGAGGGTGCAGAACCAGGGGATTAGTCCCTCCACCACCTTATAAGCATGCTTTCCATCTGGGCCCAGATAAACTGACAACCGGACTCTCACACCTTCTCCCTTCAGAATCCATCCACCTTGCCTCCTCCCCCTTGGTGACCCAGTCTTCAACATATCTCTTTTGTATGGCAACATAATATCCCTGAAGCTCCAGGTAAACCCAATCCTCCCTGCTTCCACCCACTCTTAAGCCGCTGCAGGCTCATTCTAGGCCTCTTATTTTGCCAAATAAAGACTGAAAAAAAACTTTCTTGAGCTTTTTAAGATCCTGTTTAGTGGGTTCCATTGGTAACATCTGCATGACATAGAGAATGTGTGGTGGGGTGTTCAGGTAACACCCTTCATTACTCAAGTTCTGCCAGAATTGTGCTATACAGCAACTTGTAATTTGGGGCATACAACCCCCCCCCAACTTACTTTCTACTTACCTTCACTCCCAAATAAGTAAGAGCCATGCCAATTATTTTGAGACCCCATTGCGCTCTCAAGCATTCTGGCGGATCCGGACCTAAGCTCATTAGTTCTGATTTATGCAAATTAAGGCGGTGCCCAGAAAACTCCATAAACTGTGTAAGTATCCATAACAAATGGGGCATGGAGTGCTGTGGGTCCATAATAAATGGGAGCAGATCATCAGCATATAAAGTTTGTTTATGCTGCCTACCTATATGGCTGTGAATCCCCTTTATCTCCTCTGTTTCCCTGATTGCCAAGGCAAACAAAAGTGGGGAGAGGGAGCATCCCTTCCTTGTACCTTTGCCTTTCCTTTGTCGGTACTCTGATGTCTCTGTCTGTTTCCATGTTGATTTTCAAATGTAAGTTTAGGCCAATGGGATTCTTAACAACCTTTTAACTGTTTTTTTAATGTCTGATCTGGGTTTAAGAAAGTGTATTCTTCCAAAACAACCGTCATTGTTTTCTGATGAAGAACTCTGTGTAGTTCGAAAGCTCAAAGCACTTTTTTCCTTTTTAGCATCACTGTTCGTCCAAATCAAGGTATCAGATCATCTATTTTTGTGGCTATTGTACCTTTGTGTAAGCTAAATTCCTCCAAAGTGGCTCTATTAACCAATATCCTAGCCATTTGTTTCTTTTTTTTTTTTTTTGCAATTCACTTTATTTTTTTCTCCCCTCGAGACATGCCTTCACATCTGCTGTTCACTGACTGTCGACTTCTGTCTGGAAATCGGCCACCCCGATACCCGTGGCTTACCCCCGGTGGGGGCCCTCGACACGGCAGGGATGCCCCGGGCACTGTAGAATAGGTCGGGGGTCGGCCTGAGGACACATCGGAAGCCGCGGCGGGCTTCATACATGGCAGCAGGCGCTCAGTGTTTTTTCCGGTTTTCTGTGGAGGCGAGGCCACGCTCCCCGATGCCGTATTTCACCCCCCGCCCTGCCTCCAGGGAACACGTAAGTGTCGGATGCTTGGGCACACCCCGGCCTCTGCCAGGGGTCCCCAGTACCGATCACTGCCGCACCCTCCCCGGAGTAGGAGAGCTGCCCCTGGGCTGATCCCTACTCCCGGCCGACCCTCTGGCGGCCGGGTCCATTCCCGAACAGGTCACTGGCGTCGCAAGCGGAAATCCCACCGCTGCGCCAGCGGGCCGGCCCCCATTTGTTTCTTTTTAATTTATTTTTTAATTCCTTTATTGAGCATTTAGGAATGATACCTTTGCTGTTATACTTTAATACTTTTTTTTCAATCTACATTTTATGCCACTGGTATTTCTGGGAGCTGGCAGGTGGCTGGCTCTGGCCCCTCCCTTCAGGGGGTTCATTTCTGACTTCCGGTTGGTGATCCTATCACTGGGAACCTGCCAGCTCTGTTTGTTTCTCCCCTCCCCTGCTGCAGTCACTCATGAGCATGTGGAGGCACGTGCATGCAGCAATCCGCAGCACCCTCCCTATTCTTGCCTCTCTCCACCTGCACTACCCTCGGGCCACCACCCAGGGGTAGCTGTGCATCGCGAGTGACTACATACCTCCCGGGGTAAGGAGAGCTGCCTTGTAGCCACTCAGTCTGACTCCGCCCTCCCCCAGCCAACTCTCAATGACCCAGGCTCATTCCTGAACCCGGGTCACCAGTGCAGTGCAAGGTGTGGCGTCCATCACCTCAATCCTCAGCGCTACTGGGCCAGACACTGTTATACTTTTTTAATCTACTTGTCACACTGTAAAATTATAATGGTTTTTATTTCCTTCCACATGTCTTCAACCGGTTTGTTTTCTTGGGTACTTCCCAGTTAATGTTATCGATGGCATTTATGATACTAGCTATGTTTTCTGTGTTGTATAAATAAACTTCTCTGCTGCCCATAATTGGTGTGAATTTGAGTTTCACGTTGAATCTAATGTTGTTGTGATCACTTTCCCTCGGTGGCATTCCATTCTAAGATGTTGACATTTTCAGAGCGGAGTACAATATCTAGTATACTGGAACCTCTAGTGTGCTGCTTGACACGCTGCACCAAGTTAACTCGGTTGCGTGTTTCTAAAAAATCTTTACTGGGTTGAGACATGGTAGAATCAGATGTCCATTTGATGTCGCCAAAGCTGAGATCGCCCAGAAATATTACATCACCACTATCACATGCTCGCTCTAGTTCTGTGTTGATAGTTTCATTTATGAACTTGTCAGCATGAGGATGTCTATAGCATAAGCCAAGGATTTTAATACTGGGGGTATTATTTATTATTTTTAGCCATATGGTTTCCATCTTGGATTGGGTTAGTTTAATTTTTTGTGAGATGTCAGTGACCATTATTTTATTACAGACACATATGGCTATTTCCCCTCCCTTTTTGTGTTCACGATCGAGTCTGAATAGAAGATATCCTTTTAAGTATTTCCCCCACGAATTATCGGGTGACCAGCAACTTTCAGTTATAAGAATGAAGTCTAAGTTGTCATTTGATGCAACTAATGCTTCAAGCTCTCCAAATTCATTTTTTAGGCTTTTGGCATCGCACAGTAAGCATTTGATGATATTTTTATTTTGGTTAAAGTTTTTGCTACATTTATCTTTCTTTCTATTATAGCTGCCCTTGCCCTTCAAAATTAGTTTAAATGATGGAGTGTTAATTGTTCTTTTATTAATTCACCACGTTTTTCAGCACCCTTCTTGTTTAAATGCAGACTGTTCCTTATGTATAAATGCTTTTTTTCTCTCCTTTAAAGTACTCCCATGTTTTTATAAAAAAAGATCCTTTCTTTTAACCCCGATTTTGTAATCTGGTGTTAATTCATACATTTTTTTTGTTTTGAGTTTTCTCTCAGAACTAGTAATATACCAGATATTTGGGTTGTTCCACCTCTGTTTTTAATGTCTCTACCTAGTTAATTATCTCCTCGCATATATCCTTGTAGCCGTGCCCGATGTTGTGGGTACCTACATGGACTGCCATACAGTGGGGCCTTTACCAAAATTCATTAGCAACAGAGTGGGACTGGCCCACCCCGGATACCTGGAAATGTCCAGGTGGCCCTCTTATGTTGGGTATCTGGCCACCTTTTGAACACTGAAAATCATTATATTTGTCATAATTTCCCTAATTAAATGAGGTAGTGTGGCCACTGAAAGAAAAGTTAAAATGAAAACATAGAGATTGTGCAGCAAATGTATGTGGAATCCTGCTAAGAATGCGTCACCCTAAGCCCCCCATTATTGATGTTCTAGGTGGGCCACTGTACCCCAGTCTGCACCTGTTTAGCAAGGTTGGGATACTCCTTTTACATCACTTATTTTTGCTCACAGGAAGCAGGACACTTCTGTTTAATTTATCTTGCTTGCATATAATGGTATCACAGCGTCTGATGATAGAGTCACCAAGTGCAATAATTTATCTTGGTACATTACTGTTTGGTGGCTTTATATCAACGTAATTATGGTCAGGCAATTCTTGCTGTATTAATACCAGAAATATATTAGATAGTGGGAGTTTGTGTATACCAATGTCAGCCCTTCCTCCATCCATCCTTCCTTTTTTTTTTTTTATTATATTCTACTCGGCACCATTCACTCTGATCAGAGCCATTTAGAGCTTCTCTACCCCTTTTATTTCTGCTTCCGTCTGTATAATGGGCACCAGATTCATCCTTATCTTCCTGCGATCTTTTTTTGCCACCATTACCCCATAGTGTTATCTGACCTCTGTTTAGCATTAGATTCCCATTTTCTAAGAAGTTAACAAAGGACTTGATTTTATTAATTTCAGTGGCATTTGCTAACTTTATTTTGACTTCTCTAATTTCATTAGTCATTTCTTGATATGCTGTGCATTTGTTGCAGATGAATACATTTAGTTCCCCCTGGGATGGCTGTTCTGAGTAAATGACACGCATATGGCACCTGATAATTGATCCTACCTTCCAAAGTAGTGCAAGGATATCCACTGTAGGATCCACCATAAGGTGCATAGTACTGAGAGATAGCTTGAAAGGTGTTACCTTATATAGTGACTAGCCTCCGCCTGACTACCCTTGCTGGATCTTGCCGATGCTCGCTAGGCATCTACTTTTTAAGGTGGTAAACTGGAAGTGACGCAGTCCATGACTTCTGGTTTTGCAGTCTCCACTGGCATTGAATACCAAGTTTAATACCATGCCCTTTATGTACTATAAATGCTTTTAAATGGCATGAGGTCATGATGTTGAAAATAAAAACAGCTACCACAAAAACAGTGCGAGCCAAAACAGCTTATGCACAAAATACCAATGGGCCAGAGCAGCATAACCCAGGCACCAAAGATGTACGCAAGAGAATAGGGAGGCATGAAACGTGCAGCGTACAGATAGCAGTGGATTTTACTGTAACACAAGGTGTGCATACACAGAGACCGGTAGCACACAGCCCCAGAAAGATGTACGGCAGGACATAACCAAGGATGATGTGCATGGCGTAACATAACAGACATGTGTGCCCCCCCAAGCAGAAAAGGACCCATTACACCTGGAAACTAAGATTGTATGCGATACCCTTCAGGTAATTGGAAGTTGAACGGGTGGCATAGTCAGACATGATGGTAACTATGCATTTGTTGGCGTCCTTGTACTTTTTCTTAGCATGTCGCACAGCGGTGCCTGCAATCAGCTGCTCCAGTTTGATGTCCATGAGTCTTTGCTCTGCCATCAGACACTTGATGAACCTCCAGATATTCGGATGACAGGCACTGATCTTGGTATTAAAGCTACAGTGCCATGCCTGCACAGCATTGTTGGTACGAGGCATAACATTCCTCGCCACCTCATATGTGTTCCAGTAGTCCAATGGGAATGCAGGACATTGTCTACCAGATCTACTATGAGGCCTACCGATCCAGGTATCCTTAAAGTAGTTCAGCAGTGGATTCAGCATCTCCCCATTTTCCCTGTAATAGTCTATGTCCCACAAGTCCTCAAAGGCTGCCACAACATGATCCACAAGCACAAATGCTAGTGCCATGAGCAGCCTCACATGCAGGGCAAATCCAGGATCACTACTATATCTCTCAGCGATGCCCCCATTTGCTGTGCCTTCCTCCACACAGCCTGTGCGAAGTGAAACAGACACCCCCGCAGTTGACAGCAGGTAAACACTGCAGTAAACGCCTTCACTGCACCCTGCTCAAAGTCCATGAGGACAGTCCTGGGGTCCAAAGGACTGCTCAGTTCCTTAAACTGTGACAAGGCACTGGTGTAGGTGGCATTGGTGCAACCACTCATGAGGATGTAGACAGCAGGGAACAAGATGGAAGCGACCACGCCATGGATGGTGTACAGCTGTACAAACAGAGGGGGCGTGCACTTTAATGTGCCATCTGCGAACCAGTGTGCACATCCCTCCAGCTGCATGAAGGTTTGTCTGGTGGCAAATATCATACACCTGTGTTCCCATGGGCTGCTATCAAACTGAAGGAACAGTTCACCAGCATCGATCGTAGTAAACTCCTGGGGAATGACCAAGGCTGGCAAGGATGTTGGCACAGGAGGTGGGTGGCATGAAGCTCTCCTGGACCTCATCACGGTCTCTTCATGTGTTGCAGGGTGGGCAGCCTCCCACACACAGCAGTGGACACACCCCTGGTGCAGGCTGACACCACTTCAAAGCTTGACTCAGCAGTGTGGCAGGTGTATTCCTTCACCGAAGCAAGCACACCTCTGGCAGTAACGTCCACTGCATTGGCCACATGGTTGTGCATTCCCCTGACACACATCACCTCCTTAGCCACAGTTTGCACTCGGGACAGAAGTCCCGGATTGATGCTGCATAGCCACCGAGGAGGATGGTGCCGACAGTGGGCAGCTAGCCCAAACAGTGTAAACAGTTTCCAAGGAATCAGCACTCATGTAGAAAAAAATGCCTGTAGACCAGATTCAGTACAAATGCAGACATTTATTTGGCAAGCCAGAGCTACACTACAAGGCCCCAGTGCTTCAGCGATCAAGCCTTCCTCAGGAGGTGTGGCTTGGGATGCACTGCACTCATTTAAATACAAAGGTAATGATGACATCACCAACATGTGCAAACAGTATAAAGTGCAGTTAATAGAAAACACACAAAGATATTGGAGAAAATCTTTACATATTTTACACATAGATACTCGGAGAATGGTGGTTCATGATGAAATTTTAATTTATTATAAATTCAGTATGCATTTTATTAATTTCCACAGCTTGTGATCTCTTGCTGATTTGTAAATATTTCACAGTTTGTGATCTTGTTGTAAATTGTCTATGTACAGTGAAGCTATTTCTTGCTGATTTGTAAATTTACACAGCCTGTGATATTGTTTAATTGACCATGTACAGTGAAGCTATTTTTTCCTATGTGCTGTGTACTGATGTACTATGTAAATACTCCCTCTCCCCCTTCCCCCAGGACGTACCGTGAGACGAGCATTTTGTTGCTCAGTGTAATTCTCCTGGTAAAACTTTTCACTACATAAATAAATAAATAAAATCATGAACCACTACAAAATATAAGTCCAGTAGCAAATTTTCAAATTTTCATTCTTAAACAACTCCAAGGCAAGTAAGAGACAGCAGAAACAGAGGAGGACAAGAGATTGATGAAACAAAAAGAGATGGTTGGGGGTTAGGAGCAGAGCAACTGGTACTGCTGAAATGTGATCGCCCCTTCATATCAATTCCTTGTCAGTATTGGGGATTCACATAAACGCATATTCTCTGGGTCTGGATTGTTCCTGTTAAAAATGACAGAAAATCAGAAAAAGTTATTAGGAAGATAAATCTTTTAATACAAATTCAATATTACACACTTCCTTTCTTCTTTAAAAAGGGTTTTAAATCCCACTGATCATTAAGACTATCAGGCTTAACATCCTGTAGCCTATAGATTCATTCATTCACCCTATCTCCTCCATACTGTAATGGTTGCTGCCAGTCGATGCCCACGAATTTCAGACATCTTGAGTCAGATCCGTGTTTCTGTGTGAAAGGAAGGCACAGTGGAGTATCCTTCCTAACATTAATTATATTTCTAACATGTTCTTGGATTCTCAATTTGTGTCCTAGTAGTCCTCCCTATGCACAGAGTATTGCATTGGCACAATAATGTATATACCACAAAGGTGGTATCACAATTGATAAATTTCCTGACATCATACTACTTACCAGAATACGGGTGAATAAATTCTTTCCCTGTGTTACAGTACCCACAGGCGTTACACCTGTGGCATTCTAATACCCCATTTTATTTGGTCCCCAGCCATGTCTGTGCCCGCTTCTGTACTGGAAGCCTACTGTGTACTAGTACCTGCATATTTGATTTTATTGAATGTATTGAATATGTTTTATGTTTGTTCTTGCTGTATAGCACCTTGAAATTTTGAAAGGCGCTCAATTAAATAAATTTTATTATTATTATTATTATTATTATTACTAGTTTATCTCTTAAATTGGGGCCTCTTGAAAAAGTAATTGTGGGGTTTTCACTTACGACCTCTGAAAGTTATGAGTCTGTGTGCAACAGGTGCCAGCTGTGATAAATGACATTCTCAATCTGACCGGACCCAGTTGTTATACTCTGTCACAAATGTTATGGGGGGGTGGGTCTGTGTTGGTGTGTTTCTCAATGTTCTTTAGTAGTTCCTCCCGTCTCCTGTCAAACGCCCTCCTCATAGCATCTTGAACTACTTGTGGCTTATAACCCCTCTGAATGACCCAATCTCTAAGCTCCTTTCCTTGTGTCCAAAAGTCCATATCCCCTGAACAGTTTCTTCATAAATGGAGAAACTGCCCATACAGGATCTAATTCTTCAGTCTAACTGGGTGAGCGCTATCTGCTTTGAGTAAAGAGTTAGTCGCTGTTTCCTTCCTGAAACACTTTGTCTGGACCCTGACATCTCCGGACCCTGACATCCTCAGGTCCACATCTCCGCAGGAACAGATCCAGTTAATCAATACATTCAGGATTTGTTTTACATGTAAATCGCAAATTCAAAGTATTACTGTTCATTCGCTCAATGAATGGCTCAATTCCCTGTCAGTCCCCCTGCCAGACACACAAAATTTCATCAATAAAGCGGTTCCAGAGCCTAGCACAGCTCACAACCACATACATCTGCTCCTAATGCCTCACGGCTAGGCATCAGCTGCCTGCACCACCTACCAAGCGTTTCAGACTATGCGCACACAGGGGGGGATGGGGGCGACCCCCCCACTAAAGAAAATTTTGTCCTCCGCTCTACACTGGACAGACACTGTTTCTTGCTTTCCAGAGCATATTTCAACCTTCACATAGGGCTCCTCCATGTAACAGTGCTAGCTTGGCTGTAGAGGTAATGCCACGTTATCTTTTTTTGCTGACGCTATTATGTCCATGACATTTTGCTTTAGCTGTTTTTCATGCAACATACTGACCTGGTGCCCTTTTGAATGAGATGTAAGGGTATATAACCCTCTGACAAGTCCTGTATTCGGTTTTCTCCTGCCCAAGATTTTCTCGAGTCACCGGGTTGGAGGCTGATCCTCTAGCTACTCAGAATGCCCTACACCTGGGAGAAGAGAGAGAGACAGAGAGAGAGAGAGAGAGAGAGAGAGGAAGAGATGGGATCAGGGGTATTTTTTTAATTAGCTTTTTCAGGTTTTTTTAAAGCAATAAAAGAAAAAAAACAGAAGTAAAAATAATAAAAACAGATCAGCGGCTCCACCACACACAGGATTTTTTTCACAGCCTGCAGATAGAGATTCTGCCACACATACCCCTCCTAACATCATGATGCTCCAAGCATGAGCTTGCACACACACACACACACACACACACACACACACACACACACACACACTAGCTACAGCTTGATGTCGGCACTGTCTATCCAGGCCCAATTCATAGGCATTGCACTGCTACCTGTGGTCACCCACGTGGCAGTCACATTGTGGCATGGGCAACCCTCCCTCCCTTGAGCACCCCAGGCTCATTCCTGTGTCACTGACCTTCTATTTTTTATTTATTTAATGAGAAATCAAGTGTGACCTCACTTTGGAGTCTCCATCGAAGAAAACAATAGCAGTAGTAGTAGTAGAAGCTTTACTTGGCACCTTTCCCAGGAGGCTCAAGGTGTCTTACAGTACAACAGCATAATACACATGTCAAACGCCAACGAAAACAAATATAAAAACAATATAAACAAATATCATACATACATTAAACAGCATCAGCAAATTGATAAGCAGACTTGTGGGGCCATCACAGATTTCCAAAGGCCTCTTTAAAGAGGTAGGATTTTAAACCCCTCTGAAAGGCCTACCCCGAGGAGGCTTCTCTCAGGGCCCTCAGGAGTGAATTCCAAAGTATCAGACCAGCCACCTCACAGGCTCATTCCCCCAGGGATTTCAGTCTAGCTCTTGGAGCAGTCAAGAAGCCCACATCAATAAAGTAGCGAGGGTGAGAGGACAGATGATTAGACAGAAGGTCAGTCAGGTGGCCTAGACCCAACCCACCTATAGCCTTGTAAGTTAATAGCCCAACCTTGAAGGTAATGCGCTACTTCACCAGTAGCCAGAGCAGTTCATGCAGGACTGGGGTGACATGACATGGCCTAGCCAGGCCTGTCAGTAACCTGCATGCTGCTCTCTGCACCAGCTGCAGGTAGTTCCACAAAGCTGCAGTGACAGAAATCCCAACGATATCCCTTACATCAATGCGATCCCGCCGACATCGCCGACACCGACACATCCTGACAATGACCCACAACACACTGACACTGAGCCCCACACTTCATTGTATCAGTAAGGGGGGGGCTGCACCCTCAGCACCCCCTACTTTAAATGTCTAATTCCATGTCTTACAGACAGTGCAGAAAATTGCAGTTCCCCCAACTGCACAACCACCCGACAACGGTACCCAGTCCAGCACAGCGACAATACCACCCACTGCACATCCCACCCACCTCCCGATACACCTCCCTGTGCACAATGACAATCCCACCCACTGCACATCCCACCCACCTCCCAATACACCTCCCTGTTGACAGTACACACATGTCAGACATCAATTCCCCGTCGCTTCACTTTCCATCACTGTGCAGCTGTTGCTGTAATGCAGTCGATGTACTGCATTTGCTGTTCTAACAGTATACCACTGCAGGCGACAAAGGATACCACCTTTGACCCTGAGGTAATGGGGGCTGCAGCAGTCAAGCTTGGATATCACAAACGCATGCACCAGTGTCACCAGATCCTAGGGGGCAATAAAAGATTTAGTCTGTCAGATGTTCCTCATTCGGAAAAAGCCACTCCAGACTACAATTGACACCTGAGCCTCAAATGTCAGTCTCTCATCCAGAATGACCCCCCAGAATTTGCAGTTTAGTGGAGGCTTCCAGCCTTGAGGACCCAAGCTGAAGCCCCGTCACATCTTCGGCAGCCTCTGCTGTCTCTCCCCCACTATGGTCTGAGCCAATCACTAGTACCTCAGTCTTATCCAAGCTGAGACTCAGTCAGCTAGGGCCTGGCTGGTGTAACTTTCAATGCAACCAGAAAGACCCCTCTGACAGGGAGCACCAGATAATTCAAGCAAACACCTGACCCAAATGCTCCACACAACTCACCAGTAGTTGTGTTCGGCCAGGGTTCAATTCACAGAAGGTGGACCACAGCTCCAACATCACCCTACAGACCTCTTCCATCCTAACTGGCCTAAACTCTTTACAAGACAGATGGGCGTGTTTGTAATGTGCAGGCTCAGTCCTGCCAGGTTACCACAGCCCTCTTGGGGAGATTCCAGCTCATATGGAGTACACTCTGTCTGAGAAGAATCAAGCAAACTCCTCGCAATTTGCAGATGAGCTGGTTCAGTTGGTTTGCAGCTCCCCCCTGGAGGAGCATGTACCTACCATCTATGAAGCCAGCACAATCCAGGGACTGTTTGAAATACTGTATAATGGGAAATAGTCACTGTCTTTTTATTTTCACTATATTCACTGGTTCCATATTAGAGTGAAAATAAAAAGACTGAATGTAACCCCCCTGCAAATGGGGGTTCCCAAAAGTCTTTCAGGAGCTTGTCTCAGTGCTCCAAGTCTGGATGGCATTCAGCATCTAAACCATTTAAATGTGGTTCCAAGTGAGTGCTATTTGAGCCTCCACATACTGTTTCTTTAAGAGTTGTCTGCCTGCAGACATAATTAATTTGGATGGGGGTCTGTATGTGTTCCTGCTTGAGTCCCGCTTGAGCTAATGCCAAATCACTCCATTTCTGCAGTTGCTAAGAGCACAGAGGGAGCTCTTTTGAAAGATGTAACTGTTTACCAGAAATTAATTAGAGTGGTAATGAAAATAAAGTTTGTCTAACCTGCTTTTCTTTGCAGCCTGGACTGTTTTTGCTTAGCCCTCCATTCTGGTACTGAACTGCTGAATTGGACCAATCAGTGTGGGGGGGGGATTGTTAACATGGAGTCTGCTGGCAAATCAGAACTTGGACTCTCATTGTGGAGCCAGCCACCTCTGTACTGTATGGCCAGAGCCTCTGGGAAATGTAGTTGAGACCTTGGTGCCTTTTTCACCTATAGAGGGAGTCTGTTGTAACTAACAAGGAGAATCAGCCAACCGGGACCTTGTGGATCTAAAAGAAAGCCCCAGGCTGTCTGCTGGGGAGCCAGATCAGTAGTGACAGTGAAGAAAGGAGGCGCTCTGCTCTTGCTGCGGTGTGTAATTCACGCGGGAAGCGCATGAGAGGCCCTGAAGTTCGGCCTGCAGTCGTTTATAAGTGCCAGTTCAGACTGAATCCGAGTTTGTGAGGAGAAAGTGGATCCAGAAGTGTGGAAGTCAGGCTTAACCTGAAGAAGACTGAAAGTTTGTTGAATGCGAACGGCCTGTGAGGGACTGCTGATGCTGTGTGTGCTCCCGGGTATTTTTGCAGTAATTGCGATCGGGATCAAGGAGCAGCCTGCCTGGTATAGTACTTTCCTTTTACATATAAATGTGTGTAGTGCTTGTGGGGGATCGCAGTGTTATTTCCCCTTTTTCTGTGAGCTGTGTGCTAAAGCTGGAAGCAGATCCCAGCTTGAGTCGGACTAAATCTGCTTGCTATCAACTGCAGTTGGGTCCAGCCACAAGGACCCTGTCTCCATACCTTGTTTTTCTGGCAATCCAGCTAGAACATCCTCCATCCAGCTTTCAGCTTTGGTCTTGTGAGTACAAATCAGGGTATCTCCCTGCAGCCTTTTATCGATTACAAGTGTGTCATCTGATTATTGCTGTTTCATTTCTTCATGAACTCAGTCTTTACTGAGGAAGAGGAGGGTAATGGGTCTGAAGGGAGTACAAGGGGTGAGAATGGTGCAGAAATGGACACAAGTCCCTTTACACGAGAAAGGGTCCTGAAGGAACTGGAAGTAATAAGAGTTGATAAAGCAATGGGGCCAGATGGGGTGCACCCCAGGGTCCTTAAGAACTAAGAGAGGTGGTGGCTGAACCTCTGGCTATCCTGTTTAGCCGATCACTGGAAACAGGAGGTACCCAAAGACTGGAGGACAGCAGATGTAGTCCCCTTATACAAAAGTGGGAACAAAGAGGAAGCAGGGAACTACAGACCAGTCAGCCTCACCTCGGTATAGGGGAAGATCATGGAAGCACTACTGAAGGAGATTGGTGGAACATCTGGTTGTCAATGGACTACAGGACCCAAGGCAGCATGGTTTCACCAGGGAGGTCATGTCAGACCAACCTCATTGAATTTTTGACTGGGTGACTAGGGAGGTGGATCAGGGGAGGGCAGTGGACATGGCCTATCTGGACTTCAGCAAGGCCTTTGACACTGTGCCACATAGAGACTATTACACAAACTGAGGAATATGGGTGTGGGCAGGACAGTAGTGTGGTGGGTAGGTAACTGGCTGGGTGGCAGGACACAGAGGGTGGTGGTAAATGGCTGTCACTCCATAGAGGAAGAGTGACCAGTGGGTACCACAGGGATCAGTGCTGGGACGGTCCTATTCAACATCTTCATCAGTAACATTGCGCTGGGACTTAGAAGGCAGAATTTCACTGTTCGCTGATGACACAAAGCTCTGTAACAGAGTAGACACACCAGAGGGTGTAGACAGAATGAGAAGGGACCTGCAGAAACTTGAAGAATGGTCAGGGTTTGGCAGTTGAAATTCAATGCAAAAGTGCAAGATAATGCATATGGGGCACAAAACCCTGGCACAATATATCAGTTGGGGGTGAGGATATAGCATGCACCAAGCAGGAAGGGATCTTGGGGTTGTCATCTCTGATGACCTCAATGAGGGAAACAGTGTGACAAGGCAGCAGGTAAAGCAAATAGGATGCTGGGATGTATAGGCAGGGCATCACCAGCAGGAAAAGGAGGTCATAATTCCGCTATACAAGACACTAGTGAGGCCCCACCTGGAGTACAGTGTACAGTTCTGGAGACCATACCTACGTAAGGACATAGACAGGGTAGAGAAGGTTCAGAGGAGGGCAACAAAGATGGTGCATGGATTGCATCACAAGTCCTATGAAGACAGGTTGAAGGAACTGAACATGTACTCCTGGAGGAGAGGAGGAGAGGGATATGATAGAGACATACAAGTATCTTACAGGGAGGAACAGGGTGCAGGAAAACACTATTTTTAAGCGAAAAAGATGTTCCAGGACTAGAGGGCATGGGATGAAGTTGGAGGAGGGGACGATTCAGAGGAAACATGAGAAAGAATTTCTTCACAGAGCAGGTGGTGGACAAGTGGAACACCCTGCCAGAGGAAGTGGTGGGGGCTGAAACAATCACGGATTTAAGAATGCATGGGATAGACATAAAGGAATTCTGGAGGTCAGGGGTAAGGGGCAACAGACTTCTAGGAAAACAAACTGAACTTACAAGCTCAAATGGGCAGACTGGATGGGCCATAGGCCCTTATCTGCCGACACTGTCTATGTATCTATGTATCTATGTAACTGAGCCCCAGGGCTCTGGATTACAATTTGTGTGTGCATGTGTTTTTCCATCAAAGGGCCCCAACCAGCTGCACTGACCCTGGCTAGCCCCCCACCATTCTGGGTACCCATAAAGTGACATTTTGGACCCTATATGCATGCACAGTACTGTGATTTGAATATTTCCAAACCAAATCAACCTGATTACCCCCTCCTTGTTACTGCCTCCTCTAATAAATCAGATTTGTTGTTATTGAACTATATGCTGTCTGTGGTGTCAGTACATATAGAAACAGCATTGCATTGTGTTTGTGTATATTGCCTAACCTTGTTTTATAGGGGGTCCTTAGAGATGTGCTGCAAGACATCAGTCCTGAGGGTAAGTGTTACTGTATGTGTAAGAAGTGTGCATTTGTGGGGTATTGGGAAGGTAACTCCCGTGTATTGTGTGGGCTACTAGTGGAAACAAAGGGGAGTCACAGTGTGCCAGAGGGCTATATCCGAGCTAGTCTAACCACTATCAACCCTGACCTCTGGGTGGAGGCACCCGCCATTGGACCTAGGCCCCTCAACCTGTTAGTAGCCAAGCAGGCAGGGGTAGTAGCCCTTGGGATAGCGCCACCTAGGGGTTACATGAATATTAGGTAGATCACTATATATATAGCAGTACTAGTGTTCCACCACTGAAAATAAGAGGAAGTGAACATGTGGGGGTGTGCTTGAAGCGCTAAATATAAAGGGTATGAATTTAAACTGCTATACAGTACATTGTACATATTTTGTCTAGATCTGCTTACCAGGTCTCATTCCAGTGACTTTACCCAGTGTAGAAACAGTAAAGGCATCACAGAACAGATGAAATATACCCCTTCACTCATGCCAAGTGAGGTGACAGTAATGTCCCTTACTACTTATAGTAGTTGGCGATGACTGATGTGTCAAACACAAGATTAAACAGGCAGACTATGGTTAAAGTCCCTCTCACAGAGGTGAAACAGGTTAAATATCTGTTTGTAATGTCCTCAAAGGGATACTAAGTATAAGACTCTCAGTGTTTGCTCATGATTTCCCCGCACTCTACTTGCCAAACTCCTGATCATCAACTTGGATGTCCTGACTAATGTTACAAAGGTCGGAACTGGACCTCCCCAAAAGGCTTAAAAATAGCCCACATGAATATCTGCAGCTTTCACCCCAAAATACATGAAGTCAAAGGCTGGCTGGAGCTGTACAAACCAGACATTCTGGCTGTATCAGAGACTTGGCTAAAGCCACACATCCTAACACATGAGATTGAAGCCACTGGATACAACACCTTCCAGAATGACAGGGTTGAAAAAAGAGGGGGCGGGGTACTTACATATGTCAGAGACTCACTAGACACAGTGTTTACCTCCCTCCCCTATACTGACTGCGTCGGTAGTGAGTTCTTATTTATTAGGGTTACGTTTGGCCTTACCAAACACCTAACTATAGGTTGCCTATACAACCCTCCCAAGGCTGCCCTCCAAGCCTCTGAGTCACTGAAAAAGGCTCTGACAGAAAATGGCACATCTGAACTACTAATACTGGGGGACTTCAACCTTCTGGGCTTCTGACACTGAGCAGACCTTCATAGCCTCACTCCTGGAAGCGAATCACAGGTCATCACTGAGACAACAAGGCACAATACCAAACCGGAAACCATACCACCCTGGATTGGCTGCTGGCATCCAATCCCCTAAACATCCAGGTGGCTGGCACTCTGGCGGATGCCCTGAGTGACCACTCGGCAATCTTCTGCATATGGAAGAACAGGGCACCCAAGGTCCCCACTAGGCTCCTCACAGCCAGAGATTTTTCCAAATTCTCTGCGGTTGCCTTCCATGAGTACCTCAATAATCTCGATTGGGGCCCCATTCAACTACTCTCAAGTGTAGATGAAGCTCTGGAGTACTTCCAGAGCTCCTTCATCTCAGCAGCCAACCTGTTGACTCCCCTAAGGTGACTGAGAATGAAAGGTCGTTGCTATAAGTGGATCACCCCTGAGTTGAAAGCTATGATGATAAGCCAGGATAAGGCCTGGAGGAAATATAAAACCTCAGCCCTTCTAACGGACCTGGTGACTTATAGGACCCTAAGGAACCAGTGCAAACAAGTAGCGAAGGCTGCGAAACGGGAGTATGTCAAGTGTCTCCAACAGACCAACTTCGCTGATCCAAAGTCCTTCTGGTCGCACATCAATGCTCTGATAAAAGGCAGTGGTAGACCACCCCAAGGCCCAATAGAACACAACGGCCACACACTTAATGATGGCCTGGAGATTGCCTCAGCCTTTAACAGGCTCTTTACTAGCTTAGAAGACTACAAAACGAGTCTCCCCCCCAAGGACCATGGGACAACATTGCACTGAGATGCACAGCCTTTAACAGACCACATTTTACCTAAGGTTGGTAAGGGCAAAGGACATTCTCACTCTTCTAAAGTACATCAAAGTGAAAGGCTCAGCCGGTCCGGATGGCCCGGCTGTTCAGGGCAGCTGCACCAGCCATAACATTACCGGTCACATGGTTCATCAATAGGTCCCTAATTGAAGGGGTTGTGCATAACAGATGGAAGCAAGCAAACATGGTTCCCATCCACAAGGAGGGTTCCAGAGAGCCCATAGGCAACTATAGGCCTATCTCTCTCTCCTAGGCACCCTAGTCAAGATCCAGGAAAGGTTAGTCTACTGCCAACTCAGAGACTACCTGGAGACTAACAAACTACTAGTGCATACACAGCATGGATTTAGACAAAAACATGGGACAGACACAGCCCTTATTAGACTCACAGCTGACATCCTTATGGCCATGGACAAGGGCACCCCTACAGGGGCAGTTTTTATAGACCTGACCAAGGCATTTGGTTTAGTAGATCATGATCTCCTGATAAATAAACTGGGTAACCTTGGTCTTGGCCAGCACTCACTAACATGGTTCAGTAGCTACCTGACTAAATGCTCCCAACAGGTAAAGTGGAGAGGTGTTATATCTCAGTCACTCTCGGGAAGAAGTATTCCAGGGATCCATACTGGGCCCCCTCCTATACACACTACTCGTTAATGACCTGAATAAACACTGTGGAAGCTGCTCATTGGTCCAGTATGCAGATGACGCAATGATATACCAATCCTCAAGTAGCTCCACAGACCTTGGGACCCACCTCCAGTCTGATTTTGAAACTCTTGAATCCTCGCTCACAGAAAACAGGCTAGTCCTAAATGCCACAAAAACAAAGGCTATGGTATTCAGTCCAAGAACTCTTGGACAGGACAGAAACTCCCTACTCCCTATAGTCTCCTCATCAGGCACCACAACAGAGGTAGTGAAATCCTTAAAATACCTAGGCCTTACATTGGATCAAGGCCTCACACTAAAGCCTCATGTCAATCAGATAATGAAAACACTGCACCAAAAACTTGGTCTACTATACGGCCTGAACGCCCAGTTGATCCCCGGGTCTAGGATCATCATAGCAAGCAGCATTCTTCTCCCAACCTTGACCTATACCGCCCCAGTAATGCAGGACATGGCAAAACAGAAGCACAACAGGATGCAAGTACTATACAACAAGGTTGCACACTTTGCCACTTTGTCTCACAAGAGGAGACATCACTGCAAAGCACTGGCCTCCCTTAACTGGCCATTGCTTTACTAACCGCCTGCAGTACCCTTTATTATGCAACACATTTAAGCTCATTAACAGTCCACTCAACAGCCTGGCTGGGCCGCTGGTCCCAAAGAGAGCGGGAAGGCTGCTCCGTACCACAGGGAGAAATCTCCTGGAAGAACCTTGGTACGCACCACGGCGGGCACCAAATCCTTTGCCCATGCAGCTCCGGTGCTATGGAATAAGCTCCCACCACAACTTCAGGATGCGACCACCCTGGGAATTTTCCAATCTGGGCTCCGGGCACATCACCTAACAAAAAGTGCATGTACATGCACTAGAACTCTGAACCATAAAGATTAGTTCCCAGCCTATATTGGCCCTGTCCAGTCCCGAACAAACCTCAACCTGGGAGAATCAAGTATACTGTATATTGTCTGTCTGTGCACTAATTCCACTCCTTGTACAAGTTCTGTTTATTTCTAATGTATGAGTGCCTAAAATCCTACAGTGTACCACGACTTGAACTCAGCAGCGTACTGACCAGATTGTAACCTAAAACGGTCAGCACTCCTATTTGCTCTATATGTGAAATGTTTGTATTTTGTAACTAAATCCGGGTCACCCCTGAAAAAGGACCTTCGGGGCTCAGTGGGCTTACCCGGTTATCAAAACTGAATGAATAAATAAATAAAATAAATAAGGTCAGCAGGTGCACTTCTTCAGGTCGCAGTTCCCATTTAGTTACCCTCAGGAATCTAAGGTACATTATACAATGGCAAGAAAGAATCCTGGTCTCTGATTGGTCAGTTTGGGGCTGGACCTGTGGCGTTATCCCAGCATGACGCCACAGGTCTAGTCTCAGCACTGTGAACCAATATGGATGATGACCAGCAGCATGACCGGCAGCATGACGATTTCTTTTTTGCATCTTCTCTTGAGAAACAAAAATATTTCCACACTAACAAAAACATTCTTTAAAATTATTTTTGTGTTTTATATATAACAACAAGCCGTTGTATAATAGGAATAATGCACTCCAGGGTGTGTGTCGTTTGGGATAACACCACGCCTGGGGTTGACGACTGCCTGCGCCCGTGCCCAACTCCCCCCAGGCATGATAAAGACCTAGCACAACACACACCCTGTTGTGCATTATTCCTTTAGTATTATCTGACTTGCAGCTTAATGTGAAACCATGTAAAAACGTGCAACTTAATGTGAATGTAAAGTTCTTTCTTTAGGGTGGGGTGTTGTATAGGCCACCAAACCAGACAGATGATATGGCCAGGATGCTGAGGAGGAAATAAGCAGGACAGTTGCAAGCATGGAGGCTATACTAATTGGAGACTTCAACCTACCAGATGTGGACTGGGATATCCCATATGCCAAAAGTACATGTAGCCAAGTGCTGCTAGAAATAATGTAAGAGTGCCTGTGTCTACTAGCTCAGTGAGTTAGAGAGCCTACCAGAGATGGGGCAATACAGGACTTCAGTCTCTCCAGTAGGGATAGCATAGGGGAGGTCAGAGTAGAGGAATTCCTCAGGGCCAGCAATCACAACTCAGTCTACTATCATAGAAGTATAGAACCTGATGGCAGAAAAAGACCCACGAGTCATCAACTCTGCCCATATGTTTCACTACCTTATCCACCGAACTAATGTTATTGTTGGATGTCCCCCCACCTTTTGTATCCATTTCCTCCCTTTACCCCCCATTGGGTCTATAAGTCCCTTGGCCCTCTCCCAACCATGTTAGATCTCATTTAAGGTGTTTGCCTCTACCACATCTGTTGTCAGTTTGTTCTATGACTCCACCACCCTTTCCAGGAAGAACATTCCGACACCCTTCTTGAATTTATTCCCTGTCAATTTCCATTTCTGTCCTCTAGTAACTGCATCCCTGTTTATAACAAACAGGCCCTCACAGCTTACTCTATGAATACCCCTTAGGAACTTATAAGTCTCTATCATGTTCCCCCTCACTCCCGCCTGGCCTCCAGCAAGTACTTGTTCAGGGTTTGTAACCTTTCTTCATATGATTTGCCCTTCTGCCTCTGAATCATTTTTTTCACCTTCTGTTTTACTAACTCTGACCTATCTGTGTCCTTTCTCGGGTGTTGGTTCCAGAACTCATCACAGTATTCTAGGTGAGGCCTTACCAGCGATCTATATTGAGGCAGTATCATGTCCTCCCTCCTAGTATCAAGGTCCTTCTCTATACACCCCAGCATCCTTGATGACATGCTACAACCTTTTTGTACTGGCTGGCTTGACTGAGTGAGTCACTGATGAGGACTCCCAGATCAAATCATGCTGGAAACCCCATGTCAAATTCAAGGACAAGGGTCCTGGATTTCAGAAGAGCAGATTTCAGAAAGATTAAGTAGTTAATTCAGAAAAACACTGGAGGGGGTGAAGAAGGGGGAAGGGGTTGAGTATGATTTCAAGCAGGGAATTATGGAAGTAACTAGCTCCTGTTTGAAGCAGGCAGAAAAGAAAAAGAAGCACAAAAGGCCACTTTGGACCAGTCAGCTAGTGCAGCGGTAGCACTATCACTTGCCATCTAGATGACCCAGGTTAGCACCGAGCCTGGGACATCTGGTTCCAAATGGGGAAGTCGCATTTAGGTGTCCTTCTTGGGCGCCTACTTTTTCAGGGAGAGAAGGGAACCTCCTTCCATTGCACAACTGTCCCCTGTTGTCCTGGGGAGGGGTTGTCATGTAGGAAGGAAGGTGCTACCTTACAGAGCAACCTTACGTTAGCACCACCCACTCACTTGGCATGTGATGTGGAGCACACGCACAGAGTGGGGCCGACAGGGGTGTTCCAGCAGAGGGGAAGGGCTCACTCATCCCTCTGATGGTCCTAATAGGTGCAAGGCCAGGTTGCTCCACAGGAGCGTGCCCTGTGGGTGGGATAAGGGGTAGGGCTACACAATGAAAAATAAGGGGTGAACTCTGGACAGATGAAGTCCTGTCATCCTACCATGCCCAATTGGGTTGCCTTACCCTCCTCCTGCTTAGCAGCTCCTCCACCTGGAATCCCTTAGATGTGTTGAAGAAAGTATTCTCCTAGGATGCTTGGTCCCTCTCAGAGTTACAGCCTGCAGGGGACAAGCCACGAGTGAAGGCAGGAATGGAGTGTCTGTCCCCAGCAGTCCAGAGATGGAAAAGGTATACTGAGGCAGATAGAAGGAGGTTTTCAAGTCAGGCCCAGGGTGCTAGAAAAAACAAAGTATATGAGAGAAGTAGTGGAGACAATAAGTATAAAGAGGGCAGAGTTTAGGAAGTACAAGGTGGACCAGCAAATGAGAAAATGGCAAACTCAACACAGAGAAAGTGAAAGAGGCCAACAGAGTAAGAAAATGGAAAGCAGAGGTTGAGTTTAAAATAGCAGAGGGTATAAAGGGAGGGGGACAAACTTTCTTCCACTGTGTCAAGGAAAAGTATAAGACAAAGGAGAGAATCATCAGAGTAATACAAAAGGAGAAGGAATGGAGGAAGACGATAAGAAAAAGTCAGGTATTCTAAACAAGTACTTTTGCTCAGTCTTCACAGAGGAGGTGGAAGGACTGCTCCCAGAGTGTAGGATTCTACCAGGGGGTGAAGGTGCATGGATTATAGATGGGAGGGTGGATAGCAGTGGAGAGAGTACTCAAGGGGCTTCAGAGCCTGAAGTTGGGCAAGTCCTCGGGCCCAGATGGACTGCAACCTAGGGTACAATAGGAGGCGACCAAATTCCTGGTGGAATCACTAACTGATATTTTTAGGTACTCCGTAGAAACAGGGGTGGTTCTGGTGGATTGAAGGGTGGCCAATGTGGTCCCACTCCACGAGAGTGAAGACGAATCAGAGAACTACAGGCCAGTCAGCCTGACCTTGATCCTAGGGAAACTGCTACAAACCATTGTAAAATGACATATAGTTGACTGGCTGGAGGCCAGCAGGCCCCAGGAAAAGAAACAGCATGGATTTGTGACAGGCACTCAGGCAGACCATGCCAGACAAACCTAACAGACTTCTTTGACTGTGTCATAGAGGCAGTCAGTAAGAGCCAAGCGGTACACATACTACATTTGGACTTTGGAAAGACCTTTGACTCCATGCTCCATAGGAGACCAATGAATCTGGGGATGGAAGAAAATTAACTAGGTGGATTGATAAGCCGAATTAGTGGCACTAAGGGTTGAGGTGCTGGACGCCACACCTTGCGACTCACAGGAGACCTGGGTTCTGGAATGAGCCAGGGCCATCGGGGGTTGGCAGGGGAGGGAGGGATTGAGTGTCCAGAGGACAGCTCTCCCTCCCTGGGGAAGGTGGTACTCCTGCTCTAGCCACCTAGCAGCCTCTGGTGGTTCCAGGGGTTCCTAGCAGTTGGGAGACAGCTAATCAGGAGATTGGCTCGGAGGCACTTCTGTGGGCATGCTTGGGAATGAGCGTGCAGCATGCTGGCGTGCACTGCACTTCCCAGCCAATAGGGGAAATAAAAACATGAAAAGAAACCTTCTCACTGGTAGGTAAAGGCGGGCTTAGTGGCGCCGTGGCACCACATCCAATGCCGGGTAATGGCATTTCTCTCGGGGGTACTTAGCGTGCTGGTCCTGGCCTGACACTTTCAGATAGAGCGCCAAGGAGACTGGCAGTCCTTGCCTCTGGGGGACTTAGATCCAGAAGGGCACTGGGATCGGCCACGGGGAAAAGCAAGGGGACTTCGGAGCAGCAGCCAGGGCTTCAGGTGGATGGGAACAGCCGAGGTAAGCCCCATAGCTCAGCTGGAGAGAGTCCAGCGTAGCAAGTGTGATAAACAAAGTCGACAAAAAAAAATAAAAAATTAGGTGGATTGGCAAATGGCCTGGGGTAAGTATTCAGGTGGCAGTTGTGAATGGGGAATACTTGGGGTTAGAGAGTTACAAGTGGGGTGCCACAGGGGTCAGCCCTGGGGCCAGCCCTTTTCAACAGGAGGCAGTATAGTACAGTGGTTTAAGGCTCTCAGCTGCAAATCTGGAGACCTGGGTTTGAATCCCACAGCCCCCAGTTGCATACTGTGTGACCCTGAGCAAGTCACTTAACTTCCCTGTGCTCCCAGGTTGCACCTGTAAACAAGCTTTCAGCTTAGTGTGTCTCACCTGGTTAAACAATGGGGGGAAAAACACATTCATCTACAATGTAAAGGGCTGGAATCCAGGGAAAAAATGGTCTCTGTGGATGATACCAAAATCAGTGGCAGGGCAAATACAGTGGAGGGAGCATGGGGAAAGAAAAGGGACTTCAACAAACTGCAGAAATGATCCATGATACGCCAACTCAGTTAATGGCAAAAAGTGTAATGGCATGCACACTGGCAAAAGAAATTCAAAAGCAGTAAGAGGGAGTGAGAGTGGTACAAATGCCGATGAAAATGGACCTGGGGATCATTATTAGTGTAGCCCCTCTCCCGCGCCGTCCGGGAGAGAGCCACTACACCTGCCTGCTACCTAGGATACAGGTTAAGGGGCCTGGGTTCCCATAGCTGTAACACGGGGGTCCTTTCCCAAAAGCTAAAATAAAATGGCAGTGCTTCCACCCAGAGTATATATTAGTGGGTCTGGTCTCTATTAGTACAACCCTCTGGGATGTAGTACCAACCCACCTCCCCAACAGTTACCCCAGGCATGGACTTACCAGGAATCGAACTTCTCCACATCCAGTTAAACCATTTACATTTACCATCTCAGCCAATATCATGCTCACTAAAATTAGGCTCTGGATTCAGTTCTGCTGCAAAACAATGACATCACAATGTATTTACATGGGGAGGGTTAGGATGGGGTCAGTGTAATAGAGTTTAAGCACACCATTTAGCGACTGCATTTTAAAGATTCACATTTCCCCAAATCACATTTCCCTTTTGATTCAAGCCCCAGATTTCAATCAATGCAGCCACCAGATCTGCCTAACTAGCTAACTGCTGCAAGTGTAGCCCAAACCCAGACCCACAGGTCCCAGTCCAATTAAAACTCCAAAGTCCTGTCACTGGTGTCACCCCCCCCCCCCGAGGGCTTACCTTTTTGTCCTCGGATCCTGTCCTCCTCCCGTTGTTGCTGGTGCCCCGTTTCCTCCCTGCCACATCCCGACTCCTCTGGTGCCCTTAAGCCTCTGTCAGCCTTCCTGATGCAGCCTGTTTGTTTGTTTGGCTCATTTCGGGCTTAAACATGTAATCGTGAGCTGCCGGCCTTGTTTGCAAGCTGCGGTACTCATGTAGGCACGGTTGGTGCCTTTTACATTCCGACCGCTGATGCGGTCAAATAGAAAGGAATTGCCCAGTCCTGGTGCCTCTCTTAGCTTAATGAGGGGAGGTGATCAGCAAGCAGCGGCTCAAATGCCGCCTGTGGGGCTAATTGAAAGAGTTTACTTTGGGGCTACTAGTGGGGCTAATTAATATGCATGAGCCCCGCATGAATATTTATTAAGTTGTTGCTGCCGCCTGGGGGGGTTGGTATTACGGCGGCAGTGACTGAAAACTGTGGAGGTTATAAGTATAAATAAGGACTTTTTTGAAAAGGCACTGCTTGGGCTACAAGTGTGTTGGGAAAGTAAATTGGAATAATGTCGCTCCTGGCTGCACCAGACTTTTAAACATGTAGGACTGCATAATGGGACAGTATATTTTCTCAGCAGACACCATTTTGGGAGGGTAACAGCCAATCACAAGCCATGATTTCAGCCAGAGGCATTTGGGACCTAAACAGTGACTAGTGGGGGAATAGCAGGGGTTTATTCCTGGTGTCAAAGTATCCAGCCAGTCAGAGTGCTCAGACCTTAATTGACAGTTTAGGCAGTCAATCAGAACCCTGGAATCTTGACCTTTGAGCTATGAGAGACTGTTTAGGATAGTTGAAGCCGGGGGAGTTCATCTCAAACATCGAGAGGAAGGGAGCCTGTGTGGCTCTGGGCTGCCTCTTCACAGGGATGGCCCTGTGACAATCCTCCGATCCAAAAGAGGATTGGAGCTCGGAACTGCCTGACTGCAGACCAGAAAGAAGTGCTACCAGCACTACCTGAGACTTCGACCAAAGATTTTGTTTCAGGAAGCAGTCGGCCCAGCTTGTGTTGTGAGACATCCTTCGATTGAAAGGTTTGCGCAGTAAAGCTGTAATTTGCAACCGGACTGAATCTGAACTGTTGACTAAGGTAGTTAAATATTTAAATGTGCTGAATGTGTTTTCGTGGGTCAAGATTGGTTCCCCACGAGAGAGTTGTTACACCAGCTGGAGGCTTTCACCAGCAGAAGATACGAACTTTGCTTGAATTGTTCATCCTACCTGGGCCTACCAGAGACCCTTCGGCGAAAGACCAGCTCGGGGATTCGGCCCCCTGCGCAACACCATCGTGTAGGTTGCGACCATCAAAAGGTGCATCGTGTCAGCTCTACTTCCCCTGGACTACCAGATCATCGCCACAAAGTCTGCATTTCACCAGTCCAACAGCCAAATGCTGGAAGCATGAGTACAATCAGGGCTGCACTCTGCAACAGTGGTTTAAATCATCTGTGGTACCATCAAATTGTTTACTTTTCTTGGGTTACAAAGGACTGAGCCCTCTAGCTTGGGATTACAGTTAGTTGGGTTGTTTGCATGGTTAACTGCTTTTCCTTCCACCAAAGGGCCTCTACATCAGCTGCAACACTGGCTACCCCTGGGCAATGCTTCATTTTTGTTTTATTTATTTATTTATTGATTGAGTTCTTGGATAATACCTGTGAGCGGATGCTCGTTGAAAGGTTCCACGTCAGATACATTAAACAACAAGGTACAATACTGTGCACAAATATACAAATACTAAGAAAAATATTCATGGAGGTTACATAAAACACTAGCTATGCTGAGGCATTGTACAATGTATGCCCATGTCAAGAAGATAAGCAGACAAGGATAGGGAATGATACAATGGGAGGTGGGAGAGCTAGGTGAGCTGAGCACATAAGACAGGGAGGGAGGAGGGTAGGGAGAGGTTCAGGGGCAAGGGGCAGAGCCGGAGTGGGGTAGAGAGGTGGACAAAGTGCTACGGTTTGACTATTCTGTCATGACAGAGGCAAAGATAAGTGCTAGAGGCAGAGTGTTGCTGCGTGCTGAGCCTCAGCGGGGGCACATGCAGCTACTTGTATCAAAAAGGTGCTGGTGCAGTCTACGTTTAAAAGAGCCAATCGTTGTGGAGCCAGAGATGTCAGGGGGCAGTGCATTTACCCAAAGGGGTGCACGGTGAGAGAATACATGCTGTGCCAGGGTAGTGTGGCATCTGGGCACTTGGAAAATTTGAGTGGCAGAGCTTCTGGTTTGTCTGGTATTCATAGGCAGTGTTAGCAGGTTCTGCACCCCTGTTGGAAGCAGATTTAATGTGACTTTTTTGGCAAGAAGTCAGGTTTGACACCTGATTCTGTCTTTCAGTTGAAGCCAGCCAGCCCGAGCATAAAGTTCACAGGTGTGCGTGAGTCTTGGTGCATTTGAGAGTAGGCGGCAGGCTTTGTTTAAGGCAACTGAGATCCACTGGAGTGCTGTGTTGGTAGCAGAACTGTATATGGCCAGCCCATAGTCTATGAGGGAGACAACTGAGCTGCTGGTTGCCAGGTTTAATGCTTCATGGGTTAGGCAATGCCTGTGGTGGTAGAGGATCCCAATTCTGGTATTAATAGCTCTTGCAGTGATATCGATATGCTGGGAGAAGGACAGGGAAGAGTCAATTGTAACCCCCAGGAATTTGAAATGTGAGACGAGCTCCAATGTGTCACTGCTGTCATTCCTTATTGCCAGAGGGTAGCTTTTTTGCTTGCTTTGGGCTGTCGAGTAGAGCATGGTCTTCAGGCTAGCCTGTTTCACATTCTGGGCACCCAGTGTAGCGGAATCATATCGCTGGGACTTAAAATGCATGAACAGCCTGAATTAAATCAGAATAGTAATTGTTTATCTAAATGTTAGCCCCTCCCTTGTTCACGTCCCCCTTAATAAATCTGATTTGCAGTTAAATGTTGAGCTGGCTTGTGAGCATATTATTACTTGGTCTGAAGTCATTAAATGTACTGCAAAGCATATCAAAAGTGAATACTGGTATTGCTGAAACTGTCTTTTGCAGGGGGTTACAGGGAACAAGCTGGAGATCCAGACCCTGCTGGTAAGTGGGCTGAATGTGAGCATTTCATTAAGGGTCAAACTGTGTGGTATGATAATTGTTGAACACTGCACTGCAACTGTTCAGGGTTTTGTGAAGGTCACTAGGCAGAATTGTGGGTGGTGTTAGCTTCCTGGAGAGCTGTACCTACTGTGATAGTTATCCATGCAGTTTTTCCAGGTGGAGGCACCATAAGTATAGCACCACTACTGGTAAGGACCCCCCCCCCCATACTAGGGGGTCACAAACCCAGGCCCCTCAACCTGTTATTAGGGATACATGCAGGGGTAGTAGCCCTTGGTATAATGGCGCCGGGGTTACATCTTTGGAGGCACTGCTGGGATTACTGTCCCCTAGTGGCCAAACCGGAAAACTTTAACAAAAATTTTTATGGGTACCAATGAAGAAATGGCTGTGCAGCAGTTAATTGGTTGGTGCATAGAGAGTGAAACTGACCTCCAGAATGCTCTTCTATTGCTAGATATATCCCTGGGCACTGGTAAAGATACTATTATGGGGGCACTTACAACAATCAGATGTCTTGGGAAGGATGAGGTGGTAGGGTGACAGGCTGATGTGGCTGCACAAACACTAATGGCCCTAGTAGAGTGTAGCAATCCTGTGAACAGTACCCAGGTACCCAAGGTAATTGTCACTGATGGGTCCCCGATGGCCTAGAGGGTGGTGACACAGGACAGAGAGGGTCCCTCAGAGCCAGAACCCCCACCCCATCTGAGAGTCTTGAAGAGAAACTTGCCTAATGGTTACAGGCTAAGGGTCAGTCCCTTGAGGACTTGGAAAAGTTATTGAAGCCTCCTGGGGTATCCCGCCCCTGGCACTTGTCCCGTCCCCAGCACCTGCCCCAGTCCTGACACCCATACCTATCCCTGTGACTGTGCCTGCATCGGCTCCAGTGCCTATCTCTGTCTATGTGCCCTCAATTAGTCATAACTCCTACCGCAGGCTGCGAGTGTTTTCTGGCATTATTCCCACACCCCATGGGGAAGATGACCTAGAGACTTGGATGGACTATGCAGCCCCTTTGGTCCAAGAGTGGCAATGCGTAGAAGCAGAGAAAAGAAAAAGGTTAAGCAAAGGTCTGTGAGGTCCTGCTCTGGATGCTATCTGCTCTGTGTGAGCCGATAACTCAGGTGCCCTTGCTCAAGATTATTTAGCTGCTTTGGAAGTCCTGAATCTGGTGAGGATCTTTTGTGGAGGTTTAAAACTACCCAACAAAATTTAGGGGAACCCTTGTCTGAGTATATACCCTGCCTTGAACAAACTCTACACAAGTGCTTTCGGAAGGGAGGCGTGGTCCCGGGTGAGCTGAACCTTGCCAGGTTGAATCAAATACTTAAGTCTGTCCCTTATTCTGATTTATTGCTGCTCAAGTTGCTGTTGCTGGATCGCAGAGATTCACCCCCCTGCTATAACTTGTTGATGAAGGAAGTGCGAGAGATGGAACAAAGAGGGGTACAATAGGGGCCCTCCCGCGCCGCTGAGGCTGTCATCCAAGTCACTGCTGGTGCGCCACCAATCGAGAAGCAAGAGTTGACAACAGGTGCCATTGCTAAGGACGCTTCTAATAAAGACCAAGGTACCTATTGGCATGTGTCTACTATGGGAGTGGGAGCACATACCCAGGCAACACCTGCGGCAGGAAGATTAGAGGCCCAAGTAGCTGAACTGTCTGGCATGATGCAAGAGTTAATGAAATGCAGTGTATAACCTCAGGTGTGGCAAGGAGAAGAGAGTCCAGATCTGGACCTTCAGCTGTCAGTGCTCCTGCACAGATCTCAAACACGTATTCTTCTCGTCCCACTGACCGTGACTACTGGCCAAATCACGACATGCCCACTCAACCCCGATGGCCTTGAGAAGGTGTATTCTGTTACAAATGTGGAAAGGATGGCCACCAGAGGAGGGAGTGCCAATCCTGAGAGTACCCAGTCAGGGTTAGAGACAGATTGCTTGCAGAAAGGCATTCCGATGCAAGATACTTCTAGCGGCGCTACGGCCCAACCTTGACACAATACCTTTGTGGCCAGATCCTTCGTTCCTATTTCTGTAGATAATATTCTTTCTGATTGGTCAGAAGTGGTGGGTCCCACCATAGGCACTACCGTACATGAGGATGGTACCCAGGCCAGAGCTGTTCTTGACAGTAGGTCTCAAGTTACAACAATATTCAAGGACTGGTATGATCAACACCTGTCTGACCATCAATTACAGCCACTAGATAGATTGCATGTTTGGGGCCTGAGTGAAACGTCTTATCCATACCTTGGATTTGTGAGAGTGTGGCTTTCATTCCCGTCCACTGTGGCTGGTGTGGGTGAATCGGTGGAGACAATTGTGCTAGTCTGTCCGCCTTCTGGATTATTTGATGGAGTCCCCATACTATTCAATTAATCAATCAATCAATCAAAATCTTTATTTATCTAGGTGGACATCATTCAGCACAGCTCATTTGCAAGATGGACTGGGGATAACAAGGTGAGGCACACATGGAAAATCATCATATATAAAAAATATATATATAAACACATACACAAATATATATACACAATGTACAAAATACATATGTATACCGAGGCAATAATGATACATAGGAGTAAGGTACAATACATGAAGGATATACACAGGAGAACATATTACAAAAGAACCATATACAGTTGCGAAGCGATAAGTGATGTGCCATTCACAAGATAACATATTGTGGGAGAACCATGTAAGGATTGCAGCCCCCATGTGCAGTTATAGTACTGGTGCTTAAACTTGGGGAGCTAAATTAAAAACAGCCAGGAAGTACAGCAGTGAGCAGTGAAGGGAAGAACCAGGTCGGGGGTAGGAACCCAGATAAGTGTGTAATATTAGGATCCCAGGGGTCAATTTTCAGGAATCAAGGTGAGGGAGTAAAAGGTGGTAGAAGAGCTGGGATAGGGACTGGGTTGCTAAAGAAGGACTAAGATGGATACTAGGAACTTTGAGAGGTAGGAGTAAGGACAAGAGAATGTTAATGGGCCATGAATACATAGAGGAAGGCAGAGGAAAGGAATAAAATCCACATGATGAGTGAGATTACTGCAGATTAAGGGTTAAAAGTAGGAAGGATAAAAAGACCTAGGCTAGGATCATGGAAAGCAGTTGCAAGGCTCCTTGATGAGATGAGAGTAAAGGGTCTTGAAGGTATCGACACTGACCGGAGTACTCAGCTTCAATGTTTTCTGAAGTTTGTTCCACAGAGAGGCCAACACAGTGCTTATAGCTGCTCTACCTAAGCGAGACTTGACTTTGGGGACTCTCATTGAGATGGTTGTAAGGCTTCTCAGGGCATACTTGCCTATCTGATTTAAAGGGAGGCAGTCAGCGATGTATTGTGGAGGTTTGTTTGAAACTGCTCTGAGGATCCATAAGGCAGCATTTCTATTCCATCTATATTGGAGGGAAAACCAGCCACGGCAGCATATAGGGAGCAGTGGTGAGTAGAAAAGGGGAGACCTGTGATGAATCTCAGAGCTCTGTGGTACAGCTTGTCCAATTTTACGAGGTAGGAGGCAGGACACTGACTGCACAGGAAATCTGCAAAGTCTATTAGAGAGAGGAACGTTGTGTGGACCAGACGTACTTTAGAATCTCTTGTTAGAAAGCGGCTGGTCCTAAAGAAAAGGCCCAATCTTTGTCTTAGTTTTTTTAGAAGATCTTCTATATGATCTATACAGGATAGCCTATGATCCAGCCATACTCCCAGGTATTTGAATTTTTTAATGAATTCCAAATTTTCTCCAAGAATTGTAGAAATTTGCAATACTAATCCTGCATACACTGGATTCGCTGTATGTACTAGAGGAGAGAAAAGCATTGCTTTGGTTTTCTTAGAATTAAGTAAAAGGTTTTTGTTTAAAAGCTGGTTTTGTAATAAGTTGAATTCGACTTGCAGGTCGCTGCATGCAGCTTCTGGGGTAGGGCGGCTTAAGTAGAGTACTGTATAATCTGCGAACAGATGGATGCTGGCCTTGGTTATACAGTCATCAACGTTGTTGATGTAGATGGCAAACAATATATGGCCTAATATAGATCCCTGAGGGACCCCTCTCAGGAGAGGTTTGAGGGTTGAGAATTCACCTTCAGCCTTAACTTGCTGGAGGCAGTCAGAGAGATAACTATTAAACCACTGCAAGGACAATGAGTCCAACCCTATTGTACGCAGAGAGGAGAGAAGCAGTCTATGGTCGACAGTGTCGAAGGCCTTGCTTAAATCTAGAAAGACAGCACAAACGTAGTTCCTACTGTCCAGTTCTCTTTGCCAATCGTCAGTCACCTTTACGAGTGCTGTAATAGTACTATGTTTCGCTCTGAAGCCTGATTGGACTGGATTTAGGAGATTCGTTGATTCTAAGTATAGTCTCAACTGATTGCTTACAATTTTTTCCAGTAGTTCCGACAGTACTGGAAGAATTGAAATTGGTCTGTAGTTGTTTAGCTCACTAGGGTCCCCTGACTTAAACAGAGGAATGACGAGTGCCATTTTCCATGTGGAGGAGATATACCCTTGGGACAGGGACAGATTAAATAGATGCATTACAGGCACAGCCAGCACGTGCTGTGCCACTTTTAGGAAACAGGGGTCGATTGTGTCAGCGCCAGCACTTTTTCCTGTATCCAGCTTCAGCATCAATTCTTCAACTTCTTTGAGTGAGGTAGGAGTTAGGGAGAATCTTGGATCAGTGACTCGGGGTTCCATTTCTTTATCGCTAATCTGTTGACATAGTAGGTTAGCAGGTGAGTTGTCAAATGCTACGCCTGCAGTTGCAAAGTGATTGTTGAAGGAATCCAATATTTCCAGTCTCTCACTAATGATATCATCGCCAGAGATGATCTTGTCTGGTAGAGAGTTTCCAGGCATATGTCCAGACAGATCTTTGAAGGTTTTCCAGAATTTAGTTGGATTCCTGGAGGCAGCATCAAATTCTATGCGGTAATAGGCAGCTTTTGTATCTCAGACCAATTTTGTGCATAGGTTCCTTGCCCTTTTAAACTGGCTCCAGTCTGAGCGGGTCTGAGTTTATCGTGCTTTTTTCCATAACTTGTCACTCTCTAACAAAGCAGATTTCAGTTCTGATGTAAACCAACAACATGTTTTTTTTTTATATACGGACTTTAATAATGGGAGCATATTTATTTAAGGCCCCTAAGAGAATTTCATTGAAGATGTCATAAGCTGATTGTACCGTTTTTGCTAGGTTAAAATCTTGCCGATGCCGGGAGTGTTTTAATTCGTGGATGTAAGCAGATAAGTCAAAATTGTGTCTGAATAAGTCAAAATTGCATCAGCACCAATGCTCATATGTTCGGCTGCCTGGCTCAGATGTACCAAAAACAACGAAAGAAAATGACTGGAAAGGCAATGTACAGGCTGTGGTCAAGAAGGCTTATGATAAGCACCTGCAACCAGAAGAAAATGATAAAGATTAACCAGTGGGTTCTGTATGGAAAAAGGACCCTGAAACCATTATTCTTCCTCTGAATGCACAGTGCAGTATCAGTGGGGAGGTGCGCATCTGAAAAGATATAAACAACAAAATCCTTATGTTGGATGCTCCCGATGAAGGAAAACTGCCTGATGGGCTTTTAGTAAAACCAAGTGTGCTTCCTGTTTATGCTCATGCCTATGCCAGGAGAGTTATAGTACAGATCCAAAATGTCACCGACAGGGATGTAAAAATCACTCAAGGATGTACATTAGCCAAGGTGTATTGCGCAGATACTGCTGTCTTGCTGTCCAAGTGCCGTCAAGGAGAAGATGGAGAAGTATCCCCAGACCTATTTGACTCTGGAGAGTCACCTATTCCTGAAGGTTGGAAAAAGAAAATTAGCCGAAAACTGGCCAAGAGAAGCAAAGTGATCTCCCTGAACGAGTGGGATGTAGGTTGTGTCACTGGTGCCCAACACCACATCTGCCTTCATGACGAGAGGCCTTTCAGAGAGAGATCACATTGGTTAGCTGCTGCTGACACTGATGACGTCAGGCGCCACCTTCAGGAGATGTTAGCAGCCGGGATTATCCAAGAGTCACGCAGTCCTTACGCCTCTCCGATTGCGGTGGTCTGCTAGAAAAATGGCTCTGTCCGCATGTGTGTGGCTTACAGGACTCAACAAAAGAACGGTGCCTGACCAGTACACAATGCCTCACATCCAAGATGCACTAGATTGCCTAAATGGAAGCCAGTGGTTCTCCGTACTTGATCTTAGAAGTGGGTACTACCAAATCCCAATGGCCCCTGAGGACAGGGAGAAGATGGAATTTATTTGTCCTCTGGGTTTTTACAAATTTCTACGTATGTCCTAAGGCATTTCAGGGGCGCCAGTAACTTTTCAAAAGTTAATGAAATGTAGTGGGAGATATGAATCTTCTGGGGTGCCTTGTTTATTTGGACAATGTCATCGTTTTCAGCAAGACCCTCGAAGAGCATAAGGCTTGTCTTTTTAAGGTACTGGACAGACTTGAAGAATTTGGATTAAAGTTATCAGTTGACAAATGCCAGTTCTTCCAAAGCTCAGTGAAATATGTAGGTCACATTGTGTCCTCAGAAGGAGTCCAGACTGATCCTAGCAAAGTAGAAGCACTGACCATCTGGCTGAAGCCAATCAGCCTAAAAGAACTACAGAGGTTTCTGGGTTTCAGCAGTTACTACTGACGCTTCATTAAAGATTACACCAAAGTCATCAGGCAACTGCTAAACTTGACGCAAGGGTATCTACCCACTCATCAAAAGTTCAAGAAAAGTGCTGTTAAAGAGACTGATAAGATATACTTTCGGACTAATGAACTGTTTGGTCAAAGATGGACTCTAGATTGTGATTCTGCTTTTCATGAGATAGTCTACCAACTTACCTGTCCTTGCCTATGCTGATCCATCTAAGCCATATGTCCTGCACATAGATGCTAGCCTGAGTGGTCTAGGAGTCGTGCTCTACCAGGCATACCCTGAAGGACTGCGTCCAGTGGCATTTGCAAGCTGAAGTTTAACCCCTTCGGAAAAAGAACTACCCAGTTCACAAATTGGAATTTCTCACTTTGAAATGGGCAGTTGTGGAACAGTTTCACGAAAACTTGCATGGTGCTAAAATTCTGGTGAAAACAGACAACAATCCCTGATGGCCTTAATACCACCTTCTCTGACCTCAACAGTGTCCTCCTCCCTGACTTTTTTAACAAGACCTCTTGTTCCTCCCCAACCCCCACCCCCACAGGCGTCCCTCCTTTCCATTTCAGGATTGTCTCCCCTCATTAAGCTAAAAAGTACCTAACCTGGGTCCTGGGCAAATCCAGATTCAGTGGGGATTCCCTTGACTTAAAACTTCTGCACCTAGCCCTTGATGTAATCCTTGCCCCTCACCAAGCTCCTCAACCTCTCTCTCTGCCTTGGCCAATTCTCCTCACAGTGGAAGATGGCCATGGCCATGGTTACCCCTATTCTCAGGTGGGGCAACAGAACCCTACCCAGTAATTACCACCCCATCTCTATCCTCCCCCCATCTCTAAAGCTCACGAGAGGATAGTGTTTGACCAACTCTCCAACTAGCTCTCAAAACTCAACATACAGTGTCAACAGCAGCATGGTTTCCAGAAAGGTCACAACAACATCACTGCCCTTCTGGAATATACTGATCACATACATAAAGTCCTTGACCGTGGCCATCTTGTTGGGTCTGTATACATAGACCTAACAAAAGCTTTTTTACACCGTAAACCACTCTATCCTTGTTGACTCCCTTCCCACTCTCAGCCTGTCAAATGAAGTCACCTCCTGGTTCATTAACTATCTCTGTGTTAGAACCCAGCAGGTTAGGATTCAAGACACCCTCTCCTCCTCGCTACCAGTTCATTCCAGAGAACCACAAGGCTCTATCCTGGGTCCCCTCCTTTTCAGTCTCTTCCTTAACACCCTTCCTCTTGCGTGCTCTGGTCAGCTATTACTCTATGCAGATGATGCCGTTATCATTTCCACGCACCCGATCCCTCACCACTAGAATGCAACCTCCAACAGTTTTTCACAGAGGCCGAATCGTGGTTCATTTGACACAAACTCATACTTAATTATAAGAAAAACAAAGTCGTGCTGTTTGCCAACACTCACAACAAATACAAAGATCAGTCCCTGCACATTCTGAATAATCAGCAAAAACCCCTTCATTAGCAAAGCTATGAATACCAGGATTGGCCTTCTCTACTGCCACTGGAATTGCCTAACTCCCAATGCTCTCCGCCTAGCTGTCACAAGTTCAGTCCTGTCCATAGCTGATTATGGCATTGTAGTCTACAGCGCTGCAGTCAACACCATACTAACGTGCATCAAAGTTGCCCTGAACAAAGCCTGCCACCTTATGACTGGTAGGACAGGCTCACTCACACATGTGATTTATACATGCAAGCAAACTGGTTAAACTTTGCCGGTAGACTTATCTACCAGATCTGCCTCCTAGCCAAAAAGATAGCCTCTGGTCTCACCCTACCAATCACCCTCCACCTCTTAAAGCCTTCCCCCACACCCTGGGTTACCAGAAGCTCCTCAAAAACTGCCTATCAGGTCCCCTTCTATAGGACATCCATGGGGCAGAGGGCCTTCATGTACAGGGCTTCTAACTGGCTGAATAGCCTGCCACCTGACGTCTCCTCCTTACAAAGGCTCTACTCATTCAAATTCTCACTTCAGCAACATCTTCTGGCCAGGGGATGCTGTGACTGTGCCTAGCCCCTACCTCTCTCTTATACTCTGGCGGCTCACTCATCCCCCGGGTGCTAGCCTAGCCATGACAAGGTCACCTCTGGCAGCTTCATGTTTCATCCCCTTTCCCTTAACCTTACCCCCCCAACTCCAACAAGGTCCTCCTGGACTGCATCTCTGCTTACCCTATTCCTAATATTTCACTTGGCAGTCTTTCCCTTAGTGGTGGGCCCTCCCCCATATTACTACTTCTGTATGTTCTAGTGACTGCCACTGCACCATTGTTGTTATATTTCTGTATTTTGCACTCCTTGTATTACGTATTTTGCATTCTTGTACCTTTTATTGTTCAATTCTTGCATTATATTATGTTTATCTATTTGTACCCTCTGGTTATTATTTTGTCTCTGACGTGGAGCCTTTGTAAAGGAGTCGTTGACTCAAAGGTTGTAATTCTGAAAGTTCAATAAATAAAAAAATAAATAAAAAATGTACTCGCAAACGTCTGCCAAGTTGGATGCAACCAGATACCACTGGTTGTCAGCTCTATCAATGTATGACTATGCAGTGGAGTACAGATCTAGCCTTAACCATATTGATGCTGATGCTCTCTCCAGGAGACCTGCCTCCAACCAGCAATGGGTGTACATTACCAGAACATTCTGTGAAAGCCTTGTATCATAAATTTGACAGAGGTGAAGTTCCATCTGAAGAGACTGTAAATTGCCTAGCTGATTGCGTGGGATCACCAGATACCTGTCTGCCAATTGCTATTGTAATTTTGCATCCTTAAACCTAAGTGCTTTGCCTCAACTTGCTCCTGCTGATATACAACTAGAACAGTATTATGACCCTATGATCAGGCCTGTACTGAATGCTTTAAGTAAAGGAGAAGATGTCTCTAAGTTGCGATCAAGTGACCCAAGAACTGCTTTACTATATCGAGAGGGGCCTAAACTCAAGCTGAAAGAAAAATTGTTATACTGTGAACTGACCAACAATCAGGGGGAAGTATTCAAGAGACAATTAGTATTACTTTCAAAGTTCAAGTATGTTGTGCTGAAGGCCCTTCATGATCAGATGGAACACTTGGGTAGTGAAAGAACTTTAGACTTGGCCCATGCATGCTTCTCCTAGCCTAAAACGGGCACTGATGTTGAATAATACATCAAAACATGTGGCAGGTGCCTTCAAAGAAATGCTCTACCTCAGAAAGCAGCTCCTTTGGTGAATATAACTATGAGTGCCCCGATGGAACTGTAGTGCATCTATTTTCTAAGCTTGGAGCCTCATTCCAAAAATATCATCAATGTATTAGTAGTAACAGACCATTTCACCAAGCCTATCCAACAAAAGGCCAAAAGGCCACCTCAGTAGCCAAAGTCCTTGTCAAAAAATTCTTTGTTCATTATGGTGCTCCTCCTTGTGTACATTTGGATCAGGGCTGAGACTGAGAGAGTTGTCTCATTAAAGAAATGTTATCTGTCTGGGGTGTTCGAAAATCCAGGACCAATCCATACCACCCACAAGGAGACCCTCAACCGGAAATGTTTAATACAACGTTGTTAGACATGCTTGGTACCCTGAATCCAAAAGATAAACCAAAATGGAGCCAACAAATCAGTATTATTATCAAAAATTGGAATATTGGATTCCGATTAAGAAAATGGTTGACCTATCAGTGAGCCTTCCAGTGATGCCAAAACCAGTAGGCGAAATTACCTAATTCAGGTGCCAGATGATATTTTTATTCCTGCGAATGCTAACAGTGTGTTAGATGACTCCAGCTTAGTTGAAATACCTCTTTTCGATGAACCAGAAAGTTCAAGTGTTACACCAAGTACAAGTAATGCCACACAGTGTGAACCTCAACAAAATGCAGTGGTACCCCTTTCATCAGAAGCTGTCTTGCTGCTGGACAAAGAGCTGGGAGTAGCTACCCCGAATGCTGATGCTGAAAGACAAGTGCCAATGCCCCTTTCATCTAGATGTTCAGACAGACTAGTGAAACCAGTGGTTCGACTCACGTACAACACACCAGGAATGCCCAAAGACCTGCCCATGAATGTAGTTCACAAAGGGGCATATGTTACAGCGAACTCCCTGCCCAAGCTAGTATTCACTGCATCCTCCCAAGTGACAGTTAAGCCTTCTGCCCAGTACTTTAGGGGTCGCCTTAACAAAATCAGAGAAACCAGTTGAAAGGTGCCCCATGCCTGTGTTAACCGAATGTCAGTGCTTATAAGTTAGATGCAAAAAGGTTAAATGTAATTTTCTGAGTAACCAAAATGTAAAGAAATGTAATGTTTACATGTAAACTGTCATGACAGAAATGCAAATAATCGAACTAAGCAAAGTGTTAAAAAGGTGCCATTTAAAGTGACAGTATGCTAGACTGTGTAAATACATATGTTATATATTAGGCCTATCATTGTAAATAGTCTGTATAGTAAAATGTTATAATTTCTAGCTTATTATGGTCTTGGCAGGCACACCAAGCTTTTCAGTAGGAAGTGTAACCGCCACTCTTCCTCGGGGGCTTACCTTGTTCGCCCTTGAGCCCGTCCTCCTCCCCTTGTTGCTGGTGCCTCATTTCCTCCCCGCCACATCCCAACTCCTCTGGTGCCCTTAAGCCTCCTTTAGCCTTCCTGATGCAGCCTGTTTGTTTGTTTGGCCCAGTTCAGGCTTAAACATGTAATCACGAGCTGCCGGCCTTGTTTGCAGGCTGCCGGCACTCGTGTAGGCGCGGTTGGCGCCTTTTACATTCTGACCGCCGATGCGGTCAAACGGAAAGGAATTTCCCAGTCCCAGTGTCTCTCTTGGCTTAATGAGGGCCAGTGACCAGGAAGCAGCAGCTCAAATGCCACCTGTGGGGCTAATGGAAAAAGTTTACTTTGGGGCTGCTAGCGGGGCTCATTAATATGCATGAGCCTTGCATGAATATTTACTAAGTTGTTGCTGCCACCTGGGGGGTTGGTGTTACAGTGGTGGTGACTAAAAAACTGTGGGGGAGATAAGTATAGATAAGGATTTGTTTAAAAAGGCACTGTTTGTGCTACAAGTGTGTGGGGAAAGTAAATTGGAATAATGTTACTCCTGGCTGCACCAGACTTTTAAATACTTATGACTGCATAATGGGACAGTATATTTTCTCAGCAGACACCATTTTGGGAGGATAACAGCCAGTCACAAGCCAGGATTTCAGCCAGAGGCTTATGGGACCTAACCAGTAACTTGTGGGGGAAAAGCAGGGTTTTATTCCTGGTGCCAAAGTATCCAGCCAGTCAGAGTGCTCAGACTCTAATTGACAGTTTAGGCAGCCAATCAGAACCCTGGAACCCTGTCCTTTGTGCTATGAGAGACTGTTTAGGGTAGTTGAAGCAGGGGAGTTCATCTCGAGACATCGAGAGGAAGGGAGCCTGTGTGGCTCTGGGCTGCCTCTTCACAGGGAGAGCCTGTGACAATCCTCTGGTCCAAAAGAGGATTGGAACTTGGAACTGCCTGCCTGCGGACCAGAAGGAAGTGTTACCAGCACTACTTGAGCCATGGGCTGAAGATTTTGCTTCAGGAAGCAGTCAGCCCAGCTTGCGTTGTGAGATGTCCTTGGATTGAAAGGTTTGTGCAGTAAAGCTGTAATCTGCAACCGGACTGAATCCGAACTGTTGACTCAGGTAGTTAAATATTTAAATGTGCTGAATGTGTTTTCATGGGTTGACATTGGTTCCCCACGAGACAGTTGTTACGCCAGCTGAAGGCTTTCACCAGCAGAAGATACGAACTTTGCCTAAATTGTTCACCCTACCTAGGCCTTTCCAATCTCGGCCTTGATCATTGTTCTTGCACCAGAGACCCTTCTGAGAAAGAACAGCTTGGGGATTTGGACCCCTGCACAACACCACCGTGTAGGTTGCGACCATCAAAAGGTGCATCGCGTCAGCTCTGCTTCCCCTGGACTACTAGATCATCACCACGAAGTCTACATTTTGACGGTACAACAGGCAAATCCTGGTAGCATGAGTACAATCAGGACTACACCCTGCAACAGTGGTTTAAATCATCTGTGGTACCATCAAATTGTTTACTTTTCTTGTGTTACAAAGGACTGAGCCCTCTGGCTTGAGATTACAATTAATTGGTTTGTTTGCATGGTTTACTGCTTTTCCTTGCACCAAAGGGCCTCTACATCAGCTGCAACACTGGCTACCCCTGGGCAATGCTTCAGGCTAGCCTGTTTCACAATTTGGGTACCCAGTGTAGCTGAATCATATGGTTGAGACTTAAAATGCTGCATGAACAGCCTGAATTAAATCAGAATAGCAATAGTTTATCTAAATGTTAGCCCCTCCCTTGTTCATGTTCCCCTTAATAAATCTGATTTGCAGTTAAATGTTAATCTGGCGTGTGACCATATTATTACTTGGTCTAAAGTCATTGAATGTACTGCAAAGCATATCAAAAGTGCATGTTGGTAGCCAATTGCTAAACTGTTTTGAGACTTCCTCTGGGAAGGGGCCAAACCCAGATTCAGCCGATCTAAGCTAAGAGCCCACTGAGGCATTGGAGGATGGAACCTCCCTTGGTTGGAGGGATACAAATGGGCATTTCAGGTAGCGCAAACGGTGCATTCGTTCCACACTGACACCTCTCTCACCCCACAGTGGGTCTACATTGAACAACACATGACAAAAATGTTATACCTTCCCTCCCTACTTTTCTCACCTGAAAGGCCCAATCCTTCTTACTCATCCTCCCCTACCATAGAGGCATCCAGAAACAGCTGGTACCACGTGCATAACAGACTAGCCCTGGACCCGCTTTCTCTCTCAAAGGCCCCTTTGTGGCAGAACCCGAATAATACTATAGATAGGAAGAGGGTGCTTTGGGGATTTCTGTGACCCTGGTATATCTAGAGCTGCCACTTTTCAAGCATTACAGGAAAAATGGAACCTATTTCCAGAGGATTTTTGGAGATATCTCCAGATCAGGGCAGCTCTTAAACCCCTCCTGGAAACTCCTAGAGACAGTTCTAAATCTGATGTCCTTCAATCCTGGATAGATAAGCCTAAGGGCCATGCAGAGAGAATATATGCTCTACTAAGGGACACTCTTACCTCTCAGTCTGAAGACTCCAAGACTAAATGGGAGAAAATGCTTCAGTGCTCCATACTCACCAAACAATGGGGCCTGGCCTGGAAGGATAGTCACAGATGGTACAGGACGCTAGGTCTCGCCTAATAAGGAATAAAATTTCCCACTCGTGGTACAGGACCCCTAATGTTCTATGCGAAGCAAAACTCACGGAGTCAGACAACAGCTGGAGATGCCAAGGGAGGGGGTGCTGATTTGGTCCATATATTTTGGTCCTGCCCCAAAATACAGACTGTGTGGAAAGGAGTGTGCTCAATGGCCTTGAAGGTGCTACAGAAACCAATTCCTTAATTGCCCAGGTTCTTTATTCTGGGGATCAGAGTAGACATGCCACTATTGACCCAACTCAAATACAGATGGTTGGCCCTACTAGCCCTACAAACCAAGCGGGCCCTTCTGTGTAAATGGCGCAAACCTTCCATTCCCACCTTTGCTGAGGTGATGGCTTCTCTCTCAGCCCTGCCATACTGGACAGGCTCACCCATCTTCGTAGCTACCAACTGGCCAAATTCCAGAGTTGCTGGGTCCCCTATCTACAATATGCCAACCCCCCCGAAGGAGTAGGTTGAAAAATGCCCAGATGGCTGGACCCAGCTGGCTCTTTTCCCTCATTCTCCTTCTGTCAGTGTTTTGATAGGAGGATGGTGGTGCACTCTGCTCCAATGGGACATTGACATCTGACAGATAACCTCCACTCCCCTCTAGAGCACATCTCCTGTTTTGTACTGCTGAGGGGTTTGGATTTCCACACTATAAGATACTTGGCTAGGAGGCTCCTTTCTTTTAGCCCGTTGCTCTACCACAGGTACAGTGGCCCAGTAATATACCAAGCTCAGATTCTTTGCGTATACCTCTGCTCTGTTTTAGGGGAACTATCCTTGGTACTTGCTGTATGGACCACGTTCATATGGCCTCATGAGATACATAACAGAGTGCTGTACCCTGAAGATGACAAGTGGGACTAGGCTTCCATATCCGAAAATTGGTAAGGACCCTTGCATGGTGAGTAGCCTGTCTGCTTACACTAAAGATTATAGACTCCTAAACCTACCATATTACCCTTGCCCCACGGTTGTCTACATAGATACTGAGTAAAACTGGAAACATTGTACAGACAAGCCTATATTATTGGAAAGGGCCATAGTAATAGTACAATGCTATAGGAGCCAGCTGTCTACCCTTACAGTATATTATAATAGTTACACAGACTACACGCTTGTAACTATGTGTATGCTGTGTTCAGTAATGCTTTCCCTTCTCTTCCCATATTCCCCCTCCCTCACCCCTCCTATTCCTTCCCCCTTTTTGTAACAAAGTCGAATACCCTGTATTTTTGTACTGACATGTACTGTAGTTTAATTTTGAGAAAAATAAAAAATTTTACAACGAAAGTGCATGTTGATATTGTTGAGACTGTCTTTTGCAGGGGGTTACAGGGCACAAGCCAGAGATCCAGGCCCTGATGGTAAATGGGCTGAATGTGAACATATCATTAAGGGTCAAACGGTGTGGTATGTTACTTGTTGAACACTGCAACTGTTCAGGATTTTGTAGAAGGTCACTAGGTGGGATTGTGGGTGGTATTAGCTTCCCGGAGGGCTATACCTACGTGATAGCTATTCATATAGTTTCTCCGGGTGGAGGCACCATAAGTATAGCATCACTACTGGTAGGGACCCCTCATACTAGGCAGTCATGAACCCAGGCCCCTCAACCTATTATTAGGGATACAGGCAGGGGTAGTAGTAGCCCTTGGTATAATGGCGCCGAGGTTACACTGGGTACCCAGATTTGAAGATGCAGGCCTGAGGTGCAGCTGATACCTGGCGTTGGCATGCTTAAAGGATTTAACTTTAAACTTTTTTTACAATCCTTACTCTTGTTTAAACTTTGGCTCTATTTCCAGCCCTGGTGTGCATGCGTAAACTATTTACAGTTCCCAGGTGCAGGGCAATCCCTGCTTTTTACTCACGGTTCTGCAGAATCAGTCCTTGGATGGCACAGTTCTCTGAAGTCCTGGGGGATTGATGGAAACACAGGCAGAACCAGGCTCAATGCTTGGAACAGGGGGGCACAGAGGTTGCAGCTTTCTCTTTCTTCTTCTTCTTGCTTGAGTTTTGCAGATCTTGCAGCTTGTCCCCTGCAACCCATTATAGGCCATTATAGGCCTGTTGCAGGGCGTGTGCGCAAGGCCTGTCAACTACAGAGGAACCAGATTGGGAAGTGGTCCCATGGCCCGGCTCCCTCCGATCAGAGCACCCTAGCACTCGGGTACAAGACCCGTGATCCCCTGCAGCAGCAGTCCCCACTTGATGGGGGTTAGCGAGTTCCCCACCTGGCCTTGGGTGTCAGCAGGAACATTCAGCACATTCTCTTCTCCTCTATCTTTCCTGCCACGGTGTGTAGCCAAAGCGATCTGTTTCTTTTCCTGAACATCACGCTCTGGGGAGCTGTTCAAAGTCTTAGGACTCAGGATCTACCACAGCAGTCTCTTTTTCTCACTGTATCACAGGAGCAGACAACAGGTACCTGAACCCCTGAAAAGCACATGTTCATCCTTCTGCTTTCACAGTCTCTCAACTTTAACACAGCCACTTTTACACTCTGGCTTACACTTAACTTCTGCACTCAAAGTCCCTTTCCTCACCATGCAGGTCCATAGCAATTCTATGAATTGAAGAGGCGCACTCTTCCTTTTCTTCTCTCAGCACATTTATTCTCTTGTTCTCATTGTTCCTCTGTATTCAGCCTTTTCCCAGGCTTAGATGCAACCTTTGTCCTTTTTCTAGGCTCAGGACACAACCTTTGTAATTTTCCAGGATCAAGACACAACCTTTGTCCTTTTTCCAGGTTCAGGATACAACCTCTTTTCTCCTCTCCCCAATGGTCTGGTGCATTTTCAATTCAGCGCAGATTCTTGTAACCTGCAGCTTTTCATTTTTCCATTAGAGCTGCCTTTATCTCACCACTGTGGTGCATCTTTAAACAACGCAGATTCCTTCAACCTGTAGCCTTTCTTTTCCTTTTCAAAGCTGTTTCTTTACTAAATGTTTTCTTCCTTGCTTCTCCCTTTTATCTCTCTTAATGGGGCAGGCACTGCCTGCCCTGGGGGACAGATTGCTGGCAGTCCCCAGGCAGGCCCATTCCCAGCCTTGCAGCCCCATTCTCCTCTAGGGGCGAGAGCCCCCCTTCCTCTGGAGGGACTCTCCCCAGACTGACTCAAACTCCAACAGTCCTTGCCTTTTGGGAGCTCTTTGGCAACTTCCCATTGGTTGGAGCCACTGTCCCTAAGAAAAATGAATATGTATAAGTCTCCCTTGATGCCTCATTGATGCAGAAAAAGGTGCCTAGATTTCCCCCGGTATTCCCCCACAAAGAGTCCTTTCACAAGCCCCAGAATCCTCTTGGCTAGTCCTGGCTCGGTGGTTGGTTGGATGGTGACCGATGTAAACAATGTCCACAGTTTGTACAGAGTCCCAGACCTTAAGTGTTCCTGCAACCAAACCATTTACTTTTATTTAACTGTTTCCCCAAACATTTGGGACCACTGCTGTGCCCTGTTAAGTGACTGCACTGTCCATTACTTTTCTTTTCCCCCTTGTGCTGTCGCTGCTGCCATTTGTAAGAGTCCCTAGGCAGCCTATTCATAGTCCCAACACAGTTCACACAAGTTTCCACTTTACTGCCTTAATGCAGCCACAGTAACCACTTTCATTTTACTCTGTCCCCACAGGACTGTAGACACAGCTTACTCTGGTGGACCACATCATTATTGTAACATTTTCTCTACTTTGTCAGCCTGTTGCTAGTGCTTTATCGCTTGCCCCAGTGCTAGACAGGCTTCAGCTCTTTAATTATTTCTGATTTGCCTCATTAATATTCAAGAGGTGACTCCAAATGCAACAGTGTGATTGGCACACAGAACACTGGCTTTCTTTCCTCTCCCGCTGCTTCTCCAGTTTTCCCAAGGCCTCTGGTCCCTCTTTTGCCTTACCCGGACCACCAGAGAGACAGACCAAGCAGCTGCCAAAACGTCTGAAAGAAAATGCACTTCTGTGCATGCGTGGAGCTCGCCCAGCACCAGAGTGCCATTCAAAATGGGCAGTGGCTCTGCGAACCAGCTCCTCCAGCCCCGCTCTCCCAAAAGCCATGCGGTGACCAGCAGGAGAGGTCCAGGACACAGGGGCAAGCCAGAAAAACTGGGACCCAAAGAAAAAAAAGATGGGGGTGGACCAAAACCCTGGGGAAACATCAGCCTTTTTGGGGGCTCACAGGTAAGCCCCTGACAAGGGGGTTACATTAGCGACAGTCTAAAGTTCTATGCCTCATGCCAGAAGGCTGCAAGGAAAGCAAATAAAATGCTGAGGTGTATAGGGATGGGGTTTGCTAGCAGAAGGAAGGAGGTGATACTGCTGCTGTACAGATCATTGGTGAGACCTCACCTGGAGCACTGGGTGCAGTTCTGGAGGCTGCACCTGAAAAAGGATAGGGAGGACATTTTGGAGGCTACTCAGAAGAGGACCAGAAAGAAGATTCAGTGGAGCAGGAGTAGACATATGAAGAGTGGCTGGACAGTCTCAATATGTACACAATAGAGGCCAGAAGGGAGTGGGAGGACATGATATAGACCTTTAAATTCCAAAGGGGTATTAATTAAGTGGACAGCAGTGCCCTGTTCACAAGGAGTGGGGGCACAGTAATATGGGGCCATGGATGGGAGCTGGTGAGGAAAAATTCAGGAGGGATGTAAGAAAGTTCTTTATTACAGAAAGGGTAGTGGAGAGGTAGAACAAAAATTGACAGAAGCGGTCATCAAAGACTCCATTGCCAGCTTTAAACACAGGTTGGATACGCACTTGGGAATAATTGAAACAGAGGAGGGAGTGAGGGTGGACAGTTGAGGAAAGGGGATGAGTGGGCTGAGGTGGGGGTGGTAAAATACTGTCAGGGTTATCAGTACACTAGCTCTGGCATAGTGTTAGACTGGGGGACAGATGCAAGCAGGTAACAGACTGAGTCAGTGAGCCATTAGGCCTTTTTGTGCTATCAATGTATCTGTTTCCATGTGATTGTACTGGAGAGTGGTTATGCATTCAGTCGTCTTCCTGCTGAACCACTTCCGCAGTTCTTTAGTCATGGCTGGAGGACCATCTTAGAGTCTAACTGGTGGTCTCTCATTGGTCCCAAACAAACATAGAAACATGGACTTTGATGGCAGATAAGGACCGCTTGGCCCACCTAGTCTGCCCATTTCTCTACCTACAGGATAAGGTGCAGATCCTAGTTAACCAATAGCCTATTTCTTCCTACCCCCCCCAAAAAAATTGCCTTATGTCTGTCCCATGCGTTCTTGAATTCTCCCACAGTTTTAGACCCCACAACCTTCTCAGGAAGGCTGTTCCATGCGTCCACCACCCTCTCTGTGAAAAAAATACTTCCTCACATTGCCCGTGAACCGCCCCCCCCATCTTCAAATTGTGTCCCCTTGTTCTTGCACATCTCTTTTTCTGAAAGATAGAAACATAGACTTTGACGGCAGATAAGGACCACTTGGCCCACCTAGTCTGCCCATTTCCCTATCTACTGGATAAGCTGCAGATTCTAGTTAACCAACAGCCTACTTCCTGCAACCTCCCACTATAATTGCCTTATGTCTGTCCCATGCATGTTTGAATTCCCCCACTGTTTTAGACCCAATGACCTCCTCAGGAAGGCGGTTCCATGTATCCACCACTCTCTCTGTGAAAATAAATTTCCTCACATTACCCCTGAGCCGCCCCCATCTTTAAATTGTGCCCCCTTGTTCCTACACATCTCTTTTTCTGAAAGATGCTACCCTGCTGGACTTTGTTGATTCCCTTGAGGTACTTGAAAGTTTCTATCATGTCCCCCCGTCCCTCCTTTCATCAAGAGTATACACATTAAGCTCTCTCAGTCTCTCTTCATATGGTTTCTGCTGCAGACCCTGCACCATTTTAGTTGCCCTCCTCTGGACTGCTTCCATCCTGTCTATGTCCTTGTGTAGATGAGGTTTCCAAAACTGTACACAGTACTCCAGATGGGGTCTCACAACTGTCTGTATAGAGGGATAACCACTTCCCTTTTTCTACTTGTGATGCCCCTTCCTATGCATCCCAGTATCCCCAGGCTCTCCTTAACGACTTTTCACATTGCTTACCCACCTTTAGGTCATCTGATACGACTACGCTCAGGTCCCTTTCCATTTTTGTTGTTGTTAGTACCTCCCCTGCTATTGTGCACTCTACTCCTGGGTTTTTGTTTCCCAGGTGCATTACTTTGCACTTCTTTGCATTGAATGTAAGTTGCCATATGTTTGATCATTCCTCCAACCTTGCCAGGTCCCTTCTCATCTTTTCTACCCCCTCTTGTGTATCAACTCTGTTACAGATCTTTGTGTCATCTGCAAAGAGGCATACCTTTCCCTCCAGACCCTCTGCAAAGTCACCTATAGAGATGTTAAAGAGGACTGGACCCAGTACTGAGCCCTGAGGTACTCCACTAGTAACCCCCCTTTCTTAGGAATGTGTTCCATTCACTATTACCTTCTGTGTCCTGTTGTGCAGCCAGTTTACTACCCAGGCTACCACCCTGGGACCCACTCCCAGGCTGGCTAACTTGATTATTAATCTTTTGTGCGGGACTGTGTCAAATGCCTTGCTAAAGTCTAGGTAGGCCATATCCACAGCCCCTCCCTGGTCTATTACTTTGGTCACCCAGTCAAAGAAATCAATTAGATTCATCTGACATGACCTCCCTGCTGTAAAGCCATGCTGCTTTGGGTCCTGTGCCCCGCTGGCCTCTAGGTACTCAACAATTCTTTCTTTCAGAAGTGATTCCATCATTTTCCCTACCACTGAGGTCAAACTTACAGGTCTGTAGTTTCCTGCTTCTGCCTTGCTCTCACTTTTGTGAGAGGAATTACATCTGCCCTCCTCCAGTTCTCAGGTACCACCCCATCCTGCCATGATTTGTTAAAAGCGTGGTCAGTGGTGTCACTAGGTCCTCCCTTAGTTCTTTTAGGATTCTGGGGTGAATCCGTCAGACCCCATTGCTTTGTCCACCTTGAGTTTTAGGAGTTCTTTCAGGACTCTTTCTTCTGTGAATGGACGTGTCAACCCCTTACCCAGAATGCTTCTATTGTCTGGTTTAGGTAACTCCTCCTCATCTTCTTTTGAATATTGAGCAAAAGTATTCATTCAGTATCTCTGCCTTTTCACTGTCTCCCTCTGACCACCTCCCCTCTCCTTTATTAATCTTCACTATCCCTCCCTTAACCTTTCTATGCTCCCTAATGTACCTATGAAATGTTTTATCCCCCTTCTTAACTGAGTTGGCTATTTTTTCCTCGATTTGGGCCTTTGCTATTCTGACTGCCTTCCCCACTTCTTTCTGCCTTGATTGATACAGTTCCCTGTCATGCTCCTTCTGTGATTCCTTATACTTTTTGAATGCAGCCTTTTTCTCCTTAACCTTCCCTGCCACCTCTTTTGAGAACCATAGTGGTATTTTACTCCACTTTGTTTTCTTTAATTGTTTCACACAAAGGCTTGTTGCCTCTATCATGGCAGTTTTGATTTTTCTCCATTGTTCTTCCACCCCCTCCTTTTTGGCCATTTGCTAGTGCATTCTTCAGGTATTCACCCATTTTGCCAAAGTCAGCCCTTCTAAAGTCCAGTATCCTTGTTTTTGTATGGCTTATCTCCATGGTTGTGCTCATTGTAAGCACACTGTGCAGTGGTCGCTTGTTCTCAGATGTCTACTGACTTCTAAATGTGTGATCCTCTCTCCATTTGAGAGTACCAGGTCTAGTATTGCTCCCTCCTGAGTGGGTTTCAACACTAGCTATCTAAGCCCTGCCCCCTTCAGGGCATCGAGAATGACCCTGCTCTTGGATGTGGCTGCAGTACATGTCATCCAGTTAACATCTGGCATATTCAGGTCCCCATCAACAGTATCTCCCCTTTTCAGCCATTTTGAGAATGTCCTCTATCATTTTCTTGTCCATTTCCTCCCTTGAGATGGGGGTCTGTACACAACCCTGTGCAGTTGTGATGCCATTCCCTGTCTCCAAGGTGACCCAGAGTGCCTCTTGTCCTCCCCCTTTACTTTTTAGTTCTGTAGCTTTGATCCCTTCTCTTATGTATAGAGCTACTCCACCTCCTCTTTTACCTTCCCTGGCCCTTCTGTAGATTGTGTACCCTGGTATGTTGACATCCCAGTCATGGTTCTCTCTGTACCATGTTTCCGTGACTGCCACAATATCCAATTGTTCATCTTCCATCAGGGCTACTAGCTCAGGAAGCTTATTTCCCAGACTACGGGCATTGGTATTCATTGTCCTCCATTTAATGTTGGCTTTATCCTTTTTTCTCCCATCCCTGCTCTTATTGCCCTTGTCTATTTTTCCATTTACCCCTGTCCTGCCCTGTGTTGAGCTCTGTACCTCAGTGTTTACCTTACTACCTGCCATGTTTTGTCGGGGGAGGCTTGAAATTTCCTGCCTTTTATCAGCACCTCCCCCCTTGGCTAGTTTAAAAGCTTGCCAAGGAAGCATTTAAACCTGTCACCTAGGAGCCTGATTCCCTTCGTGGACAGATGCAGACCATCATGCCAGTATAGACCTTTATCTCTCCAGGTGGACCCCCAGTCCCCAATGAAGTCAAAGCCCTGTGCTCTGCACCAGTTTTGCAACCATTCATTAAACTGCATGGTGTGCAGTACCCTAGCCTCACTCCTGCCATGGACTGGCAGGCGCCTCACAGAGAAAGGTTACCGTGCTGGCTACCCATCTGAGGCCCTCCCCAACTCCACAAATTCATTCTGCACTGCACTGATCCCATGCCTAGCTAGGTCATTTGTCCCAAGGTGGACAATGATATCTAGTTCCCTCTCCTGTGATGCTACTTCTGCAATCCTGAGATTCGCTTCCTGTCCCTCCAAGCCATGGCACCAGGCAGGCACCTTACTTTCTTCTCCTCTCCATTCCCCAGTTTTACCCCCCCTAACAATTGAGTCCCCTATCAGAAGCTGTTTCCTTCCCCTGTGGTGTACCTTGCCACCCTTTTGTGGGTCTCCCTTGTGGATGTCCTCAGCATTCTTCTCTTGGACTTTGTTGATTCCACTGAGGTACTTAAAAGTTTCTATCATGTCCCCTCTCTCCCTCCTTTCCTCGAGGCTATACATCTTAAGCTCCTTTAGTCTCTCCTCATATGGCTTCTCTTGCAGACACTGCACCATTTTAGATGCCCTCCTCTGGACTGCCTCTATCCTGTCTATGTCCTTGCGGAAATGGGGTCTCCAGAACTGGACGCAGTACTCCAGATGAGGTCTCACCAACTGTCTGTACAAGGGATAACAACTTCTTGTTTTCTGCTGGTGATGCCTCTCCCTATACATCCCAGTGTCCCCCCAGCCCTCCCTACTGCCTTCTCACATTGCTTGCTAACCTTAAGGTCATCTGATATGATTGCCCCCAGGTCCCTTTCCATTTTTGTTGTTACTACCTCCCTCCAACCCAATGTGTAATCTCCCCCTTGGTTTTTGTTTCCCAGGTGCATTATTTTGCATTTCTTTGCAATGAATCCAAGCTGCCATACTTCTGACAATTCCTCCAACCTTGTCAAGTCCCTTCTCATCCTTTCCACACCTCCTTGTGTATCAACCTTATTGCAGATCTTTGTGTCATCTGCAAAGAGGCATACTTTTCCTTCCAGTCCCTCAGCAATGTCACTTATAAAGACATTAAAAAGGACTGGACCCAGTACTGAACCCTGCGGTACCCCATCAGTAACCCCTCTTTCTTCAGAGTGGACTCCATTTACAATTACCTTCTGTGTCTTGTTGTCCAGCCAAAGTTTTACACAGGCTACCACCCTGGGACCCACTCCCAGGCTGGCTAATTTGACTATTAATCTTTTGTGTGGAACTTGTCAAATGCCTTGCTAAAGTCTAGGTAGGCCATGTCCACAGCCCCTCCCTGGTCTACTACTTTGGTCACCCAGTCAAAGAAATCAGATTTATCTGACTCTGACATGACCTTCCCGCTGTGAACCCATGCTGCCTTGGGTCCTGTGTCCCGCTGGCCTCTAGGTACTCAACAATTCTTTCCTTCAGAAGTGATTCCATCACTTTCCCTACCACAGAGGTTAAACTGACAGGCCTGTAGTTTCCTGCCTCTGCGTCTGTCTTGGTCCCACTTTTGTGAAGGGGAAATCACATCCGCCTTGCTCCAGTCCTCTGGTACCACACCATCCTCCCATGATTTGTTAAAAAGGGTAGTCAGAGGTTTCACTAGTTCTCCCCTTAATTCTTTTAGAATTCTGGGGTGAATTCTGTCAGACCCCATTGCCTTGATCACCTTCAGTTTCAGGAGTTCTTTCAGAACCCTTTCTTCTGTGAAAGGACTGGGATTGACTCCCCTATCCAGAGTGTTTCTGTTAGTTGGATTAGGCACCTCCCCCTCCTCCTCTTTTGTGAATACTGAACAGAAGTATTCATTCAGTATCCTTGCTTTTTCACTGTCCCTCTCTGCCCTTCCACCATCCATTCTATTCAGCCTCAGTATCTCAGCCTTTGTCTTTCTACGCTACCTGGTGTACCTATAAATGACATGGGGGTCTATATTTATTTATTTATTGAGAAATCGGAATTACACCCTTTGAGTCCACGGACTCGTTTGCAAAGGCTCCTCATCAGTAGTCACGGTACATAGTTACAAGCACAGGTTCAGGACAACAAGACATCAAACAGACCATATATTACATTAGCAGGTAAGGAAAGAGCTGGGTAACATATAGAAAAGGCCCAAGAAAGCCCAGCGTCATGTGCAAAAAACAGCAGTAAAAAAAAAAGTTACAGAAAAAGATACAGATTGTAAGGCAGGTATTAAATCATATTAGCGGATAACAAGCAGGAAAAAATAGTAATAAGTCAGTGTGAGGGAGGTGGCAGGGCTGAAGTTAGAATAGTACTTCTAAGAGCAGTCGCAAGTAGAGATGTTAGCAAGAAATACCTTCAGTAGGGTTTTAAATGGGCCTATTTTTGTCCCAGCAGTCAGAGCAACAGGTAGGTCATTTAACCAGCTTGGCACCCTGTGATAGAAGGCTTTCTGACCCATGGATGTCCTGCAGCGGGAAACCAAAAAGGGGATCTTGGAGGTACTTCTGGTGCATCTTTGAGGGAAGAAGGGTTGGATGAGGCCCTGTAAACTGGGAGGGGTTAGTTTCCACTGGATTTTCTTTGCCAGGAGGCAAGTGTGGTACTTTAGGCGACATTCGAAGTTTAGCCAATTAGAACGACTATAGAGGTCTCACATGTGGGTAGTTCTATCGCAACCTGTCACCAGGCAACAGGCCTTGTTTAGCACTGTCTTAATGCGACAGAGAGCACTGTTATCGGCTGAGCCATAGAACACAATTCCATAGTCTAGCACAGAGAGGACCGGGGACGAAACAGCAAGGTGCAGCCTATCATTAGGCAGACAGTATTTGATCTGATGAAGGAAGCCAATTCTGGAATTGATGGTGTTACAGAGGATGTGGATATGTGCATGATAGGTGGGGGGGGTATCAAGGGTGATGCCCAAGTATTTGAAAGTGCTTACCTGCTCAAGGGGGGAGCCTTGGGAGGTGTTGACAAGTAGTGTGGAGTCATGGTAGGGGTTTTGACGGTGTGCGAAGATCATGGTCTTAGTTTTCTTATAGTTTATTACTAGCCTGTGCTCTGTGAAGCAGGTCTCGGCTTCCGTGAAAGACTTCTGTAGGGCATCCTGTAATGGTTGAGGCTGAGAATTGCTCCAGAAAATGACCGCATTGACGGCATAAAGAATTATCCGACTGGAACAGGCACTGGGTAGTGAGTTTAAGAAGAGGCTAAATAGAATGGGGGCCTAAAATGGAGCCTTGAGGGACCCCAAAGCGAACTGGGAAGCAGGAGGAGAGGGTGGTGCCAATCTTGACCTGCTGTGACCTGTTGGATAGGTAATTTTCAAACCAGGTCATAGTATCAGGTGACAGTCCCATGTCAGTCAGGGATCTAAGGAGAAGGGCATGATGAACCATATCAAAAGCCTTAGTTAGGTCGATGTAAACCAACCCAACTAAGTTCCCCAGATCCATGGCCTTGTGGATGTAGGAGGTATATTCAAGGAGAGCTGTGGTGGTGCTGTGACCCCTGCAGAACCCGTGCTGTTCGGGGCACAGAAGGTTATGTTTTGATAGGTGTTCAGAGAGCTGATCAGCTACTATTTTTTCAAGGGACTTCGAGAGAGGGGTATACAGCCCCTGTGCGGATTGTGGTGCCATTTCCAGTCTCTAAGGTGACCCAAAGTGCCTCCTCTCCTCCCTGTTTACTCTTTTGTTCAGTTGCTTTTATCCCTTCCCTTACATAGAGAGTTACTCCCCCCCCCCCTTCTCTCCTGCCTGTCTCTCCTATAGGTTGTGTACACTGGTATGTTAACATCCCAGTCATGGTTCTCGGTGTACCATGTTTCTGTGACTGCTACAATATCCAGGCATCCCTCTTCCATCAAGGCCACCAGTTCAGGGAGCTTGTTACCCAGACTACAGGCATTGGTACTCATTACCTTCCATTTCTAATGACCTTACCCCTTTTGCCCCATCCCTGTCCTTATTGCTTTTGTCACTTTTCCATTTACCCTACGCTTCTCCTATTGACATCTCTAACTTGGTGTTTACCTCACTTACTACCCTGACTTTTTGGGGGGCTAGGATTTCCTGCTCCTTTCCAGTGCCTCCCCCCTTGGCTAGTTTAAATGCTTGCCAATGAAGCATTTAAACCTATCACCTAATATCCTGGTTCCCCTCCTGGACAGATGCAGACCATCACGCCAGTATAGGCCTGCATCACTCCAGGTGGACCCCCAGTCCCCAATGAAGCCAAATCCCTGAGCTCTGCACCGGTTTTTCAACCACTGATTGAATCCCATGGTGTGGAGCACCCTAGCCTCACCTATGCCATAAACAGGCAGCACCTCCGAGAAGGTTACCGTGCATGCTACTTGTCTAAGGCCCCTCTCCAACTCCACAAATTCTTCTTGCACTGCTCTGATCCCTTTCTTAGCTAGGTCATTTGTCCCTAGGTGGACAATGACATCCAGCTCCCTCCCCCATGCAGCTGCTCTGGCGATCCTGAGGATTTGCTCCCTGTCCCTCCAAGCCATGGCGCCAGGCAGGCACCTTACCTTCCTCTCCCCTTCCTCCCCCAGTTCTACCTTCCTAACAATGGAATCCCCCACCAGGAGTTGTTTCTTTCCCCTGTGAGGTCCCATGCCACCCTCTGTGGGTCTCCTTCGTGGAGGTTCCCAGCAACCAAGGCTATCACCACATAAAGGACATAAATCACCATGCATGTTCCAGACTACTTAGAATGCTGGCAACCCTGGTCTGCACACCATGTCCAGGATGTGGTGAGCAGGGTACCAGGTGATATCCGTGTGGAGAAAAAAGTGCAAAGCACGAACGTGCTATGAGTAGTGCATATGCCTTTTGGGCATCAGGGGAATTACAGTGATACAAACGCATCGCTACTCCCTGATGCTCACCACGAAGGAGGAAGTGTTTATAAACGCTGCCGGTCGGGTGCTCAGTCGAGCCTCTCCCATGGTGGAGTGGCTAGAGTACTCGACCCTGCAGTGAATGGGGTTTCATTCCCAACTCGGGAAACTTTTACTGTTTTGTTTTTTTCTTGCTCCTAAGTTCACACCCCCTCGGAGTTGATTATAATATGTCTGGGGGGGGTGCAGGGGCAAAGCCCCCCGAAAAACAAACAGAAAATGGTTGAGCATGTTTTCACACCATTTGCTGCTGTGTGGCTGTGGTGTGCATTTATTTACTTATTTATTTGCTTTTGTTAACCGGGTAGGTCACACTAGACATCCAAGTGCCTATTTTCAGGTGAGACCCGGGAGGGTTACAAAACAGGTTACAGTGAGCTTACATACAATCATGAGTGAAGTTTACATCGAGAAGCGGGATGAGCATACACAGGGGAGAGAGAGTTGAGTGCTACAAACAGTAAGTCTTAAGCTAAAGGTTTACAACAGTATACTTGACAGCTTGAACAGGGCTGTGGTGGAAAGCTAACATGTGGAGACAGTACAGTGCAGGAAAACCTATAGTGCAAAATAACAGAGATACAGTTCCCCGAGGGGTAAGTACACCGAGGGAAACAAAGTTTGGATATACCACATTGCAGGTCGCTGCATGGGGGGGAGACTAACCTTACGCCAGACAGTAGATCTAAACAGAATACAAGTGCCAACGGGGGGGGGGGGACCATACCACCCAAGGGTATAGCAGGCTCAGGTGAGGCATGTTGCAATTACAGGGCCCGGGCCAGGGGTTAGATAACATTAATAGTACCCCTTGGGAGGGGAGGGCCTGTCACAACACATCAAGGCGCGAATTAGACCGAGAAGCATAAACAAGTGGAGATACCCCTCAGGTAACTCCATAGGGAGGATTTGAAGCCCAGATGGGAGGAGGAGGACCAAGTAGAGGCCGGGAGCGAGTTCCAGATTTTTGGGGCATGGGCGGCAAAAGCGCAGTCACCGAGTCTGGGTATGGGTTCTAGGAACCAGGCGGTCAGGGGGCTCTCGACCGGAGGGGGTAGGAGGAGGTGTCGGGAGTTAGGGGGAGGGCAAGGGATATAGGAGTACCAGCCTGACAATGTTGTCAATGAAGTTCCCAACAACATAGATGCAATTATTTCTCAGGAGGTAGCCACTCTAAGCGTAAGTAGAGGTCACATCGATGAGTTGGGGGGGCCGCAAGCGCAAAGCGGCAGACATTATTGTAGGCTGTATCCCACTTTGAGAGGCAAGATTTGGGCGTTGGGGCAAATCCTGCATGGTGGCGTCCATGACATTATGACCCCGCTCCAGTAAGCAGAGAGTAGCAGGAGAGGATGGAACATCCACTTGGATGCTCTCCTTTTCACAGTAAGAGAGGGACCCTTGTCTTGCTACGTGGCTCCCTCATGGGACTAAGCAAATTTCCATTTTGCTAGCTGTTATACCCTTTGAATGGTCTATTTATAACTGATCCTAGTCTCCATGGTGTATTTCTCTCCTAGTTTCTTAAGTGCCTTTCTTTTTTCCTTCACCAGTTCTGTGTGTGTCCTATCCATACAGATAAGACAATTCCTTATTTGCATTCTTTTACTCCTTGGGAGTGCAAAATGATCCACTGCATATTTTATCAACCTCTTAAAGGAGTTTTGCATCTCTTCCTCTCCACCCCCTTTCCTATGTAAGCCTCACCTGCCCACAGCCCTGGCATGGTATACATTATAAGGGGCTTGATGGGTCTGTCCTGTGGGCAGAAGGCCCTGGTTTCATTATGGAAAAGTTTGATTGGGACACAGTGCCTCCACCTGAGATGGCTTCTGTCTTATGGCAGACCCTAAGATGCTGCCCCTTGGGAAACTGTACTGTACACACAGAGGGTCTTGGTGTTAACAGACCATGGGGGGTACAGGATATCTGATGCAAGCTCAGTGACTGTAATACTGTATATAGCTGGGTACTGTCATCGCTGTATGGTGGCTGGCTGTATAACTCCGTGTAACATACAGTTCCTATTAACCTTCGAATTCTTAGTGCATAACTTATCACTATCGGATCTCTGCTCACTGACATTAGGGTCCATGAACCAGTTCACACAAACTTCAAGTTGCAATGAGACAAAAATAGGCATATCTACAGTTGCATACACAGGCCTTTATTAGTAATCACTAGTCACGTTATACCTGGCCATCATAGATGACGTTCCTGGGTACCTTCTCTCCTTAGAGGAGCACGCTGTCTGATATCAGTGGATCCCAGTGTCAACTGTATAATTTTCTGTCTGAACTGTATATTGTTTTTTGTATGAAGTGTTGTTGTTATCTCGTGTGATCTCGCTAGGTCACTCATGAAAAAGGAATCTCTTCCAATGATCTTACATGATTACCACAATAAACGAAAACTCAACTTAATTAAGGTATCGGTTAGGAATCACCACTCCAGTGAGGGACTGTGACTCACAGGTCCAATGGCAAAATCAGAAGTCCAGGTGGGTTTCTAACATGAAACACTCTGGCAGTGTCTCCAAATGCAAGGTTCCATTCTAACCCTATTAATTAGAAGTTTGTTCAATTACTGTAGAAACCTTCTATGACCCTCTCTTATCTCATGCTGCTGCTACACTCCTGCACATTATTTTACCAACCTCAGGTGGACTTTTGAGAGTAACCTGTCTCCGTAATTCTCAGAAGACCCTTATGTTGGTACCCATCGCAGCTGGTCACTCTATACCTTTCTCCTATTTCGTGGGTTCCTTCACCTTATAGGAGGTAACCTCTTGAACATGGTCTTTTCCCTGGCAGCTTACTGGGCATGCAAACATGCTGGCCACCTTTCAGCATTGATATCCCTGGTTCACGTCTTCATGACCTCAGGACTGGACTACTGTAATGGTCTTTAGCTAGGGCTATCAGGGAGGGTGATGTGCTGCCAGCAACTGGTGCAAAATGCCGTGGCCAGGCTGATTGTGGGCTTATCATATAGGGAACATATCACACATGTGCTGCAGCAGCTGCACTGGATTCATATTAGCTGGCACATGATCTACATAATCACATTGTTAACTTACAAAGCCCTGCATGGATAGGGGCCAAAATACCTCATAGGTCTGTAAGCCTGATATGCTCCCAATTGATCCCTCTACTCTATCATGGGTCTTTTTCTAGGTGTCCTGATGGCACATCTTAAACTTTCAGGTGGAGAGTGTTCTTGGTGACTGTCCAGCTTATTTGGAACTCCTTGCCTTTATACCTTAGAAGTTCCCCCTCAGTGGGGACATTTAAAAAGGGGCTTCAAAGTCATTTATTCACATTTAATCAGTAGGTCAGGGCACAGTCTCAGCACTTTCACCGTTCCTAATACTGGTATGTTTATTTAACTTATTATGTAAGTCTGTTATTTTTCTTGAATTTTGTAATGCGCTGCTAGCCCAAGTTGGATGAGGCACTATATAAAAATAAATGCCTTGCCTTCTAGTCCCCAGGCCTGTAGATTCCGTTTATCACTCCTTCTCCTTATCACCCCTTCGTCCCTCTTTTCCTGAACTGTTCATGTACATACTGTATAATAATGTATATTGACAATATTTTTTTATTAGCCTCTTGCATATTTGCCTATATAGACCTTTCCTAATACTGTACTATGTTTTATGCCCTCTTCCACATTGTATTCCTTGATTGTACACCCACCTTTTTCCTTTGAATATTGTTTACTTGTATGTGCACTTGTCCAGGTCCACCTTACAAATGAGCTCGCTCAATGGTGCTTCGCCAAGTAAAATAAAGATTGATTGATTGATAGTCCAGAGCACCAGTGTTAAGTTACAGCTTTAGCACATAAGGGTACACTTCTCCTGCTTTGACTGGCTGGAAGAGACCTGCAGGCCCAGGAAAGGTGGCAGAGTTCCTTGGTTTTGGTGCCACTGACTCCCTCCAGTGCGGATCTCAGAGGCTTGGGCTCAAACTGTGGGTCTAGTATTGGGGATGGCAGGGGTCTGTTGGAGAGCCAATCTCAAGGAGGGTCCTTTGATGGTATCTGCACCAGTGTTCCTGATTCCTGTAAACTGTGAAGAAGTATATGGACTAAATCATGTGCTGGCATGGGACTGTGGTCATGAAGGGCCTGTAAGAATGGTGGAAGACCAGAGCAGCTGGTGCTAAGGCTCTGAACCCCAGGAGAAGGAATGAACCCAGTTGGTATGGTAATCCACTGTTTGTGCTGACAGCATTAGAGTGCTAATTCTACCCACCATGGAGGCATAAGACTTAGGGCAGAGGTAGCCTATTCCTCATTTGTGCTGTGTGAATGTGTCTTCTGATGGGTACATCTTTTTACTTGCCCTCCACCAGAGGTACCAACCGTTATTTCTGTGCTATACAGAGCTGGGTATAACCTGATCCCCAGTCCCTCTTGTGGATGTGCACAGGGCACCGAAAAGTAATAGGTTAGATCTGTATGTGTCACCTTTAAGCAGAGGGGGAAATGTGTAACTGCAGGAAATGTAAAGTGAAGGTCTGGAGAGAGAGCTGTGCTTAAATTGTAACGTGTTGAAAGTAATTGAGCCGATAATGAGGATCAAAACCCTGACTAGCTGGTCAGTGGACAGTGTACAGTAAGTCAACTGTGCTAAATTATGACTGTGAGTAACTGCTAATTTGTTCTAGGCCCCAACCAGGAGATGCAGCTGCAGAGTACCCCCTACCTCATGTTGTACCAGCCAGTAAATAAATGTTGCCATTTTGCAAAAGAAGTTATGCATAAAGTATCATGCCCTGAGTCCGAGTGATTTCCTGCAAGGGTACAATGTCTGTTGCAAGTTCAACTGCCAGTGCAGTTTGATTAAAGTTATGGGTTTACAGTTTGTTAAGTTAAGGCTTGCTCCAAGTTGCCATGGAGGGAGAGTTTGGTACAATATAAAGTGAAAGCAAAATCTATTTTGTGACCAGGAAAGGTGTCTCAGTTTACCCCCAGAGCCAAGGGGATGGTGATAAGGAAGAGAGGAAAATCCTAATGAGGTGCAGGAAGCAGAGTGTTGCACTCAGGCGATGTTGACGGTATCAGGTGGTGGGGTGAGCCACAGGTCCCCATCCTTACAATATGTAGATCGCACATCAGAGAAGGTAAGCGGTCCCCAAAGGACACCGGTAGTCAGAATGGACAAGCATAGCCTGTGAGAGTACACACAGATTTCATTTCCGTGCCGCAGGCAACCACACCTCCAGGGGTGTGGCCTAAGTGCCAAGCCTGGGAACTGTTCAACGCACAGAGGTAGCTCCCAGTGAGTCTATACCATCCAATACCCCAAGACACAGGAGTTGTCCCCAAGGTTATTCTCTGTCCCCTCCTCACCAAAGGGACTTTGTGGTAAGGGATGGCCTGAAGTGTGGGGTGTTTGCACAGGTATGTGCAGGGAGAATGCTTTGGTGTTGCCTACAGCTCTTACTGCTGTCCTGGTTTCCAGCCAGCTCTTGGCTTGACTAAGTACTTAACTTTTTTAAAAGAAAGACTGGATTCTCTATAAAGAGGGCTATCTTTATAACCAGCTCTAGTTTGTTCATATGTGGAAAAGGCGTATTTCCTCAGTCACTAATTTCTGCTGCTGGTCACACAAACTTAACTTTACCAGTTTCTCTCCAAATGAAATGAAAATGCATTATGGGAGTTGCAGTTTGTGTGGCCTTGTCCACACAGGTATAGTACTTTGTGTTAAACTGATTTTTAAACTGTTTTAAACTCCCTGAGCTTGACTGTTCAGACTGTTGAAGAACCTTTGTTATGGTATCGTGTGTCCACATTAATGAAGAATGCAGTGTTAGCTTGGCGGCATGTTTAGTCTCATTGAGGCAGTCTAATGGAAAGTATCTACAGCATGTAGAAGTGCTCCTTTTTTAAAGTCTGTAGCTCTGAAAGCTGATATGGAATGCCTCACTATATGAGAATTAACAGGTTGTAATTGTTTTATGGCCATTTTTAATGTTTTTAAAAGGTGTGCAATGTCAAGCCTTTCAAAGGAAATTGGAGAACAGTAATGCAATAAGTACCATTTCCCATTGGGATTATACTCCCAAGGGATTTCATTTTCCTGTTTTTCTGATATTGCAAGCATCACATTATCCTACTGTGACAAAATTCACTGTAAAGCTGGAGAGTTTCTCAGAATCATTTCTTGCAGTTGAGTCGGACGTTTGTATTATCAAAGGACACAATGCTTCTAAAATGTAATTAAAGTTTCTGGAAACACACGTAATAGGTTATTTAGGTTGAAAACATCCTTGTTCAATAACAACAGGTGACTTATGTCTTTGAAGTCTGTTACACAAGTGCTACACATAGCATTATGTGAGTTGCTTCATACACAAAGGGGTTCCTTGATCATTTGTTAGGGTGCACAAAATGTAAGGTTCTGCATGAGCATAGCAATCCCAGCATTTCTCTTTCTTTCTCTCTCTCTTTCTTTCTTTCTTTTTCTTTCTCGCTTTTTTCTTTCTTTCTCTCTCACACTTTTTTCTTTCTTTCCCTCCCTCTCTCCTTCCTTCCCTTCCTTCCCACAGTATCAGAGTGCTTGGCATAATTTTTTCCACCACTAGGGGCCGAGAAAAACTGTCTCTGAGTTGGGCTGGAACCTATCTACCAGCAAGGAGAGGTTTTCCAGTGCAGTCCTGCTCATCCATTCAGAGGACAAAGAAGTGCTGAGGAGGAGGAAGAGAGCTGAGGGCCTAGCCAGAAGTGACTCATTAAAGATGCTAAACTTCAGTCCATACTGTTGACGTTGCATCCTGCTAAAGCTACAAAAAGAACTGCTGTGTCATCCAAGCAAGAATTTCTGTACTCGGAGAAAGGAAGTGGTCTGTTCCACCCAGTCTGGTGTGACTGAGGGAAGAGCGTGGCCAGGAGCTAGTCTCTGGGTACCTGGTAACTTTGACTGAGAAAGCGCCCACCAGGTTGAGGCAGGGAGCTCTTCATTCTAGGCCCGTTCAGAACTCAACACACTGCCACACTGCTGGAGAGTGTGAGCTGGGTGCTGTGAGGTGAGAGTGACCAGGCCCAGCCTAGGCCTGCAACTACTGCACCCATCTGCAGCCTGTGAACCATCTGTGCCAGCCTGCACCAGAGGCCTCTTTGACCATCCACTTTGCAATCCTGCTACTTCTGCTGTCTGCACTATTCAGGGATGCATGAGTACTGCCCCACAGGCACAAGGCATGGGTAGTAACAGTGATAAACACCTTACCATCTGCACAGTGACAGAGTTACAATCATAACCATTTTCTTTTGGTTTAGCATGAGCTGGTTTGAGATGCACCAGTTTTGGATATTTGTAAAGTCTGTTTGCAAGGACTGTTGCATAACAGATGTAATAATTACAAATTTGAGTGAATGGCATGACACAGTTGAAATCCTTCTACAAACTGGTTTATCTGATCATTTATTTATTTAAAAGTTTTATCAGGAAGGCATACTAAGCAGAGTACTGCTCGATTCCAGATGCGTCCTGGGGGTGAGGGCAGAGAAGAATGCATACATATTTACAGAGAGTGCATAAATACAGAGACAAAAAGAAAGTCACACAGGAATAGTGAGCTTTGTACATAACAAATTAGCTATAGGGTAAGAATAGGCAGCCCAGCAACTGCTAGGGAGGCCATAGACAATTACAGTGGCAGATAGGAGTGCAAGGCACTAAAACATATCTAAGTACAGTACTGTTCAAGTATAACCAACACAAAGAGGTGTTAGGGTTGGTGCAAAACAGGATTTGGACACATGAGCAGGAAGTAGCAAACTGAGTTCTGAGGAGGGAGCTGAGGTGCTGGATGGGGGAGCCTGCCAAACAATCGAGGGAAGGGAGTTCCACAGCTTAGGCATGTGATGCCTAAAGGCAGTCTGACCAGCCACGGTGGACATGATTGGGATGGTCATGAGGCATTGGTCAAAGTTTCTGAGGGGGCAAGCTGGAGGGGGAGCAGCAGTTAGGACAGAGGAGAGGTAAGGTGGTAGGGACTGGGACCAGAACTTAGCCGTTAGCCTTGCACAGTGGGATTTGCGTCGATCATGGAGAGAGGGGAGGTCGAGGTCTGGTAGAAGATGCAGTGCTGAGTAGAGGGAGGACAGTCAAGGGCAAAGCAACAGAAGGAGTGGAAAAGGGGGTCCAGTCTGGCTAGGTTGGACTTGGGAACGGCACTGTAGACAACATCATCGTAGTCCAAAATAGGAAGAATCATTCTCTACACAATTGCGCAGTGGGCCGGCAGCAGGACGCATCCGTGGTTGCGGTATAGGGCACCCAATCTGGGGTGCAGCTTTCTGAGGATTGCATCGATATGTGCAGAAAAGTCAAGGTGCTGGTCAAGCCAGACCTCGAGGTATCTAAAGGAGGTGCAGACCTCCAGAGGAGTCCTGTCCAGGGTGAGGAAAGTGAGGGTGAAGGGAAGCCGAGAAAGCCTCTGCCATGTGCTGATGGTCATCAAGACAGTTTTCTTGGCATTGAGCAAAAGCTGATTTGAGCGAAACCAGAGCTGAACATCATTGCAGTCCTGCTGGAGACTGGTCGCCACTTCAGTGGGTGTGGGTCCGGAGGTATACAGCACTGTGTTGTCTGCATACATTTGAATGGATGAATGGTGGCAGGCAGAGGGCAGGTCATTAAGAAAAATGGAGAACAATAGTGGGCCAAGGACCAAGCCTTGGGGTACACCAGAGGTAACTGGGAGGGAGGCAGAGGTGGAGTCACCAATTCTGACAGACTGGGACATGCCTACCAGGTAAGAGTGGAACCAACTGGTAACCATGGTAGACAGCCCTGCAAGTGAGAGTTTAGGCAGGAGGAGTGAGTATGAGACGATGTCAAATGCCTTCGCCAGGTTGATGAAAATAGCCGAGGTGACATGGCCTTTATCAATACTCATAAGTATCGAGTTGGTGAACCTGAGGAAGGAGGTAGCGGTGAAGTGGGACTTCCTAAAACTAGACTGGTAAAAAGAGAATAAAGATGAGGCATCAAGAGAGTCAGATAGTTGAGCAAGGGCTAGGTGTTCCTGAATTTTAGCCAGTATGGGAAGGAGGGAGATAGGGCAGTAGTCGCCAAGGGTGGAAGAGTCTCCGCCTTTAGGGAGGGAAATGACAGTGGTGTGCTTCTAGGTAGAGGGGACACAAGCAAGTGAGAAAGAGAGGTTGAAAAGCTCAGACAGGGGGAAAGCGATGGTAGGGGCAGACAGGTATTTATTTATTATTTAGCTTTTGTTTAGCAGGTAAGCACACTAGACAATCAGATGCCTATTTTCAGATGCAACCCGGGAGAATTACAGGGTACAAACAATAACAATACAGAGTCAGGGCACAGGTACAGGCAAATAACAGTACAGAGCCAAGGCACATCAGTCGACAATGGACAGTTGGGTACAGGTTAAGCAATACAGAGTGAAAGTACAGCAATCAACAGGGAACAGACAAGAAAAAACATTTTGGAGTCCAGCTCAGTGGGGCATTTCCCCTTGGAAAGATTTAGGGCAAGCAGGATGTTGAAAACTTCAGTGATTGTGATCAGATGGAAGAAAAATGAGGGAGGGAGGCGGCTCAGGCTGAGGGGGTTGGGAGGGAGGATGAAAGTGATGAAGTACAGTTTGTGGAGAAGAAGTTAAATTCTGAGGCCACTGCGAGGGGCGCTGTCACCGCGGTACCACCTATGCTTAGAGCAGGGGTGAGGGGCTGCGAAGGAGGGTGAAAAGCAATTTGACCACCTTCCAGAATTTAGTCGAGTGATTAAAATTAGAGTGGAAGTTGGCTTTGAAGTAGTTTCCTTCAGCCTGCCGGAGAAGCATTGTGTATGCATTTCGTAATGTGCGGTACTTTACATGAGCCTCGTGTGAGCCTGTAGCTTTGAAAGACTTCCAGGCCTGGTCCCTGGATCTGAGATGAGCCATGATGTCAGCCGTGACCCAGGCTAGATGGGCACCTCTTACCCGAGTCCGTCTAAGTGGGGCGTAGAAGTCCCAGATTGTGAGGAACCTGGATTTAAAGTACTCCAGAGCGGAATCGATAGATGTGGCCCAGGGGATGTAGGACCAGTCTGTGTTAGGCAGGTCATTTAGGAGAGAGGCGAGTCCAGGGATTTGTAGGAGTGGATCAGAAGGGTTCTTGGGCTAGGTGTCTTTGGGCGGAAGACCTTCCTTACCGAGTAGATCATTTGGTGATCACTTATGGAGTCCTGTAAGAGGCCTGAGGCAAGTATCCGGTGCAGGTGGGAGGTAAAGGACCGGTCTAGGAGAGAATGGTTCATTGATTTTAGGTTTAGGCGCATGGGATCAGTGATCATTTGGGACAGGTTCAGTGCGGCCACCTGGTTACGAAGCTTGGAGCTACCACTGGATGACCAATTCCAGCTGAAGTCGACAAGGATATGGAGCACATACCCCCATTGCATGTGTTTTTAGTATACCCAAGATGGAGGGCATGGGGGAGTCAGGAGGACAGTAGCATCTGGCTACAAGTAATGGGATTGTGTGAGGGAGGGTACGTTTTATCAGCAGGGCATCGATGGACTGCAAGGGCAAAGATAGCATAACAGGAGTGAACTGCAGGGAGGATGCAATGTACTTAGCTATACCTCCACCCCTTTTACTGCCTGGGCGGTCAAGCCGGATGACTGTGTAGCCAGGGATAAAGATTTCAGCATCCTGGATCTCTGGCTTTAGCCAGGTCTCTGAAATAACCAGAATGTCAGGTTTTACAGATAGGACAATTGGTTGCAGCAGGGTTACTTTGTGCAAAAGGCTGCAGATATTTAGGTGAGCCATTCTTAGGCCCCTCGGGAGTTGGAAAGAGGGGGGCCCAGGGTTTAGCTCGATGTCTCCAGCACCACCCACTGCAGATCAAGCAAAATAGACCCACTCACAGAATTCAAAACTGGCTGACAGTGAGACAATGGAGGTTGGTGGGTCTCACTGTGAGCTCTCATTTTAGAGGGTCAATGATGCTTTATGGCTGTTTTTTAACTTTCGAATATACTGAATAAATGAACTCTTAAACATGCTTTTCAGCCTGTTTTGAATTCTGTAAGTGGGTCTATTTTGCTTGATCTGCAGTTGGTGGTGCTGGAGTTTTTGTTTGACTGGCTGTTTGCTCTCACAAGCACACCCAGCCATTTGGGGCTGCTTTTCTTCATTGTTCTTTAGCTCCATATCGTCAGCAATTAGGAGAAATAAGGTTAGCATTTGTTTGGCTAGTTTGAAGGTCCACTGAAACTTGCGGGTGGACATATGTGACCGAAAGGTATGTGCTGAGATGGCTGGGGCTGGGAATTTCAAGGTGGAGAGCCCAATGTGGAAATTGGGTGGCAGGACTGATGGACCAACTATCCATTTACTAAGTTGGACCACTAGAAAGAGCCTCAAGGTGGGGGACGCTGGAGCTGGTGAGAGGTCACACAGGGTGCTAGTTGCCAGGTGAGTTGCCTGCATCTCAGGGAAGGAGGATGGGGGGAGGGATGCCAATGGGTCAAGAACTGAGATTAAGGACAAGTAAAGAGGCAGCATGGTTAGACCAATCTGAGAGGGTAGGGATCATAGTGAGAGCCCTCTAGTGGTGGGAAACGATTAGCTGTAGAGGGGAAAGTAGGCTGATAGGCTCAGGACAACACGTGATCTACACTATATGCTAAGGAGTTCACCAAGGGTGGTGGTGGGGGCAGTGGAGCAGCTAACGCGAAGCACCCCAGTGCGGAATTTGCAAGGTTCAGTTTTAAATCTGGCGCTTCATCTCGTACCTGCTTCAGTGGCACAGCTCTACTTTTCAACTCGGGGGAAGGAAATCTTCAGAGGGGGTCCTTGCAACCACCTACATCCCAGGGGAGAACTGCAGAGAGAGGCAGAGGAGAGAAAGGTTAAATACAGGTAGGGAGATGGGACTATGCAGGGGGAGGAGGGAATGAGTAGCCATGACAGGTCCACAAGTGAGCAAGGGGCCAGAAGTGATCAGCTAGCAGCAAATTACTTTTGACTGGCTCACTGAGTTTGCATAGACATTTAGTTCAAAAATGAATTCCTAATTAAGACCTGCGTACTGTACATACTATTCTAGTAAATAAATTGAAATTTGTATGCTGTGCTTTGTCTTTAGATGCTTAAACTGCACACCTAAACCTAGTTGCAGAATTTAAATTATAGCATGCTACTAGAACAGTGCACAAAGGGCTAGACCTAGTTCAGCAGCTATACCAAGTTCATACAGAGTGTTTTTTTTTGTAAATTAAAGCAACTGAAGCAAATCCGGTTGTGCCTGGGTTGGTGAGCCAAAGTTCAAATTCAATCACTAGGAGCCTGCTAAGCAGATTTAACAGCTTTAAAACAATCTCGAGAATCAAGTAAGACCCAGCATTTTAAAGAAAACGACTTAAAGCTCACTAATAAAACTTGTTAAAACCCGGACTTCCGGTGACATCACCGATCCATGAGGCAGCACTGGGATAGAGTTCTGTGCCCCCACGCTTTCAAAAATACTTAAATTGCTTCCCAGAGCATTAATTTCTCTTTTTGCAAGGTCCTACACGTTACTGGACAGTATGGTGGGTCGGCCGAAAGCAAAATCGGGCACAGCAAATAGCTTGAAGCAACAAAAGCTCGACCTCCATCCCCGGGCCCGAAGTAAAGCTGCCGCACAGTCTAGGCTGCCAGAAGCCACAGAGATCGAGTTGGAGGGCAGTTCAGCTGAAGAGGAGGAAGACATTACTATCACCTCCTGACAGCTTTGTAGGGAGTTGCACCGCCTCAACCGCACTTTGGATGTCTTTCTGAGGGGAAGTGGCAGAAAATAAAGAAAAACTCGCCTAACAGGACCAAAAGATACAATCGACAGAAGAGACTATATCGACGCATTCAGACACCCTTGAGCTGCATACAGGGGCCATACTACAGCTTCATGACTGATCCCAGCTCCTCCTAGACAAAATAGAGGATCTCGACAATAGATCGCGGAGGGTTAATTTGCATATCCATGGACTATCAGAAAACACAGAGTCGGGGAACATGGCTGAATACATTGAAAGCTTACTCAAAGACCTGTTGAACCTTGATAAAGATTTACATATGAATATCATTCGAGCTCATCGTGCCCTAGTGTCTCCCCCTAAAGACCCAAAAGCCAGACCATGTTCTGTGGTAACAGCATTTTTGGATTATCGCACCAAGAAAATTATCTTACTAAAAGCCTGGTCGCAGACGGAGGTAATTTTTGGAGACACCAGGCTTTTCATTGAGCTAGACTATGCCCCCACAACCATGGCTGGGAGAAAGCTGTGGTGTCCAGTACTCCGGGAGATACGAGTCAAAGGCCTCAAGGCCAGCGTGAACTTCCCAGCTAACTTAGGAGTTACCTCTGATGATGGAGTGAAGATTTTCAAAACTTTAGCCAACGCAAAAAAATATCTTACCTCCCTGGGCATTGCTGCAGTTGAACTTGTAAACCCCAGATAGCGCAAGGAGATAGACCATTGGCAGTGGATCCCAATGAGCAGAAAAATCCCTCAGTCCATCTCGAATGCAGGAAATAGCCCTTGGTCCAAGCTGCAAGCCAATGCCACCACGAGGAAAAGAAATAGAGATGACACCCAGCCACTGAGTCAGAGGGGAAACACTGCAGACATCTCTAAGGACTAATATCTTACCTGGGAAGGTTCTTGATGGCTTTTCTTTGAACACTTGGCAATTCTCTTTCTTTGTATTGCAGGGCTGATGCTCTGCTGGGGGGGAGTTCAGGGGCACACCCTCAGTGATTCTGTTGTGCAGGAGTATCTCCTCTGTTCTTCACAGATTCTAAGATGGAAACATATTAGGTGCCCTGGGGGAGCCCCTGCTTCCCTCTTGGTCTAGCCCCATATTGGCCATTATTTTCACGGAGTGGCTGTCTGTTGCCACTCTTTTGTGTATGGCTGGGAGACGGCAGATAGTCCTTTTATAGCCTGATGGGCTAGAAAACAAGCTTAATCTTCCTACCTTCTCTACAGCAATCTCCAGGGCGCCCTCCATTTGTTATGCCTGGGACTGGTCCATTTGTTCTGGGAAGCAATCTGAAATGGTAGAGCGAGGTTCACAGGGAAAGTTACCCTGTATGAATACCATCTCCCCCGTTCCACCTGCCTTATTAAAATTGTTTTCTCTTTGTCATGGGGGAGATTTCCCGGTACTTGCATCATGGCAAGTGTGACCCCATGCAACTTGCTTTTTGACTCCAGGGGAGGGGTCAAGCAACACGGTGCAGGATTCAATCCAGCACCTCCCCTCACCGCCTAACACTCTCAGAGTGAGGGGATCTGCATGCTGCTATTGAAGCAAATTCTTGTTCTATTTTTCTTGTTGTTTCACATTTAGACTAATTTTGTCCACCACAGTTCTGCAATGTTTAACGGTAATGTTTGTTATTGTGTTATGAAGTTTGTTTCTGGGCTACGTGTCTCCTCCTGCTCACCCTCCTGAAGGGCTTGTCCTGACCGGGGGGGGGGCAGGGGGGTCTCATTGATGATCTATTTTACTTCTTCCAGATCACTGGTATGGGTGACTTAATTGTTACAACTTACAATGTTCGAGGCCTTAATAGCCCAATTAAGAGAGCGAGGGTCCTTCAGGAACTGAGCAGGATGGGAACTCCAGTAACTTTGCTTCAAAAGACTCACCTCACAGATAGTGAGCATCAGAGGCTGTGTAAGCGGTGGGCAGGGCAGGTTTATGCCTTACCTTATTTAGATCACCCCCACCAGAGAGGCACAGCCGTTCTTATTCATAAGTCACGTCCCCTTCAGGTAACTTCCACCCAGTTAGATTCCAAAGGGCCCTACATCATACTCCAGGCCCTCTTGGGGGGCACACCCTGTACCATTGCTTGTATATATGCCTTGAATAATGACAGGGAGGCTGCCTCTTTCTTTAAAAGCTTTTTACAAAAATACTTCAGATTTCAGATCGATGTTGCATCGGGGAGATTTCAACACTATACTTTCACCCACTCTAGACAAAAGGGGAGGATCCCCAAAAGCCAGAATTAGGATGGCAGGACAAACTCTGCTCCACTGGTCTCAAACCTTGAGTCGTGTTGATGCCTGGAGAAGGGTAAATACCACGTCTAGGGACTTTTCCCATTTTTCTGATAGGCACAGTTGTTACACAAGAATAGACCTGCTCTTCCTTACCGAAGAGTGGATGCATACAGTGTCAGCATACTGAATAATAATGACCTGCACACTTTCGGATCATGCCCCAGTCAGGGCAAGATTGACACTCTCACCCTCGACCAGAAACTCCCACTGGAGGCTCAATGTAGGCCTCCTAAACAACCAAGAATTTAAAGACTTGATCTCTACCTCAATCCAAACCTATGACAGAGAGAATCCAGTGGGAGAAACTTCACATGCTATTAGGTGGGATGCCTTAAAGGCAGTTCTACAGGGGATCATCATAGGGTACTCCTCCAAACATATAAAAGAGGATGGAATTGGAGACAGAACTGGCGGATTTGGAGTTTCAACGTAAAATCTCACTGAATAGTTGGATGCAGAAAGCTTTAGCAGAGAAACGTCTAGCCTTAGAGAAGCTACTCATATCCCAGATGGAGGCCTCCTATAGAAGAATCTATCAGAACTACTATGAAAGTGGTAATAGGGTGGGGAAACTGCTAGCAGCCACTCTGAGCAGGTTAGCAGGTTGGTCATTCAACTTAGGCCCCATCCACACTACATTGCTTGCGCCCGGAAACGAATGCAATCCGTTATGGCCAAGGAGTGGTGCAGTGTGTCCACACCTCGGTGGTGTCCCTTGTGGGACCAGCACCGCTGCTCCATATATCGGGATCCGGGCAAACCGTTACAGTGGCGCCCGATCCCACAATGCAGCTCACGCTGCGCTTTGTGCCCTGCAGGGACCGTTACCGGCAGTCCACACTACCGCCGGTAACGGTACCAGGGCGGGACCGGTGTCATAACCGTTATATGTGGTTTCAACAACGGTTATGAAAATGCCTCCTGTAACGTTACCAGTGTAAATGCACGCTGTTACCGATGCGGTTTACACCTTCTGTAACGTTACAGAAGGGTTTTCGGGCTGCAGTGTGGACAGGGCCTCTGAGATCAGCCTGATGGCAGTAAATTAGCCGTCCAGAGGCAATTACTAAGAAGTTCGCAGACTTTTATAAGCACCTATACGCCCAAGAATCGATTCCAGATTATGATGCTAAACTCTCAGCCTTTTTTGAGGGTTTAGAGCTGAGATCTCTCTCCCAACCGACAAGTGACCACCTAGAGGGGGCCATCACTAAAGAGGAACTCCTTGCCCATATCACCAACTTAAAGAATGGTAAAGCCCCAGGGCCTGATGGTTTCTCCTCGGAATTTTTAAAACATTTGCAAACCTCCTCGTACCATTCCTGCAATTGGTGTGCCAGGAAATTATGGATGAAGGTGAGACCCCTGACTCTTGACAACTGGTGCACATTTCGGTTATTCATAAGCCTGGCAAAGACCCCTTGGAAAACGGGTCTTATAGACCCATCTCCGGGTTTGCTGGCTAGCAGACTGCAAACCCATGTCACCTCACTAGCATATGAAGACCAGACAGGATTCATCTCTGGGCGTTTTCTTTTTCATAACATTAGGAGGTTACTTAACATTATTTCTTCCCAAAATATGTAAGATCAGTTTCAGATAGCCATATCCATGGATGCTGAAAAGGCATTTGATAGGGTTAATTGGAATTTTCTAAAAGCATCCATGGAAAAAATGAAATTAGGCCCTAAATTCTTACACACAATTTCCAGATTATACTCCCAGCCACAGGCACTGGTGAGAGTCAATGGTATAAGTTCCCCCTTCTTCCCTTTAACCAGAGGTACTAAGCAGCGCTGCCCCCTCTCCCCCTTGCTGTTTGCTTTATGTTTAGAACCCCTTGCCACCAAAGTCAGACAGAATCTAATGATTTCCGGGGTTATGGGAGGAGGGTTGGAACAAAAACTTTCTTTATACGCTGATGACTCTATATTTTTTCTCTCCTCTCCGGAAGAATCTACCCCAGTGCTGTGCAAACAATAAGCATCTTTGGGGAGATCTCAGGGTACAAGATCAATTTCATGAAGTCCAAGGCTGTGATTTTGAGTGGAAAAGCACCTCGAGGATTCAGAGACAACTTTCCCTTTAAATGGGCCCCTAAAGGCCAAATCAGGTATTTGGGCATACAGATTTCTGTAGATTTATCCAGATTATTCTCACTCAATTATGGGAAGTTATGGGAGGAGGTTGAGAGAGATTTAACGAGATGGCGACTCTTGCCCCTCACACTAGTGGGATGCATGTCAGTGATTAAGATGAACATTTTACCTCAACTTTTATTTTTGTTTCAATGTCTCCCATTGAAATTTTGGAACAAATTGGTTAAGGAAACTCAGAAATTTATCTGGCAGCATAAAAAACCTTGGGTGGCTAGGCGCTTTCTTTTCCTACCTCAGGAGAGGGGGGACCTCACCCTACTCAATTTCTACTTATACTATTTAGCAGCACAAATGGGCTCAGTTTTAACTTGGGCTAAACAGAGAGTTGAATCCCAATGGTATGAGTTGGAAAATCAGTTACCAGAGGGGAGACCATTATATACCTTGACATTGGCTCCGACGCCCCGAGAATACGCAAACCTCATCAGTAATAGATGGGTCAGACAGGGGCTTTATATACTTCAGAGGGTCAGAAAGTTGCTGGCAACTCTGGAGGGAATGGGCCCCCTGTCCCTTATTTGTCATGAAATGAGCTTTTCTCCCCCCATGCTAGTCCTGGGGTTTGCGAGATGGGATGCACGAGGGATCACCAGATTCTCTCAATTGATAGAAGGAGGTGGTTGTATCTCCTTTCAGAGGGTGAAGAAAAAATTTGGCTGGGGTAATGCAGAATTTTTCAGATATTTACAGGTGAGACACTTTATACTTTCCTCGGATCATCTCGAAAGACTGACCAGGCCACTCATGAGCTGGGAAAACTTCCTGTATGGAGTGGTCACAGTTTCTGCCCCAATTAAACCTGTGACAAATCTATACATAATCTTGTTACAGGTAGGGGAGACTCCTTAGAGGATCATAGAAAAGCCTGCGAAAGGGAAGCAAATGCAACTATTAGTGACGCTGCGTGGAATCGCAGATTAAAATTTGGTTGGAGGGTAACCTCATCCCCTGTGTGGCGGGAATTCTTTTGGAAAATTCTTATTCAGTACTTTCAGGTACCTACAATTACATGCTACTACACTTGTGGGGATGCCTTGTGCAGGCAGGGGTGTGGAGGGGAAGGTAACCATTGGCATATTTTCTGGGATTGCCCTAGGTTGACCACGTTCTAGGAACAGCTTAAAGAGACAATAAAGGAGATGATGGGTGTGGACATTCCCAGTACTTTTACAGATTGGGTTCTTGGAATCCCAACTGTAACCCATCTACATGGTGACACACGAGCAGTGTTGCTTATATTCCTTGCAGTGGGTCTGAAGTGTATCACGGCCAAGTGGCTTTGCGAGGAACCTCTACATTATAGGACTGGATAAACAGGGTCGAGAATGTGGTACTGATGGAGTCTCTCACAGCTAAACTGAGGCTTCAACATGACTGTCATACGCTGCGTTGGCAGCAATGGGAGACCTGGAGGCTTCAATTCATCTCACAGGTCCAGCAAGATCCTAGTGGCCCCTGAGCATCCATGCCTGTATAGGCCAGGCCTGACTGGGAGCACTCTGTTAGTTCTGCTGTTACTCTCAGGATTAGTGCCTCCCCCCATTACATGATCCACTCAGAGAAGACGTATGAGTGTCCCTATGCCACTCTACCCATAGTTACCCTTTCATAGAGGCTAAATTTGGGATGTGAGGAGAGTTATTACACGCAGCCGAAAGTAAAGTTGAGGCCTATTTTACGGCCGTGGTTGTTAAATTGAAGTTTCACATCAGCTTAAATAATTGCAGTTTTAATTAAAGGTCTGGACCTAAGGCCATCCTTTTGGAAAGGCCAGGCCAGCCGGTAAGCGTTCTTTCGATGTCACAATTGACTTTTTATTCTGTATGCCTTATATATAGTTTACTGGACCAGCGCTGATTATCAAATGATGTATATTCATGCTGCTATTCTCTGTATTTCTGTGGCTATCAATAATATGAATAAAGCTGAGTTTAAAATAAAAACTTGTTAAAACCCCAGAAAGAGAGCAAAAGCATTTAAATTAAACTATCAGTACTGCTCTGCCAATACTTAATTAAGGCTAGCATTCGGTAGAATTTAAATAAATTAAAATCCAATTTGAAAATTATTTTGGTGCCATGAAGTTCCAATGGCTCGTTCTCCAGTGCGCAATTTGCAAGATTCAGTTTTAAATTGGGTGCTCCGTCTCGTACCTGCTTCAGTGGCACAGTTCTACTTTTCAGCTCGGGGGGGGGCAGGCTTCAGAATGGTCCTTGCGACCACCTACATCCAGGGGGACATAATGTTGTGGTGTCAAAAAACAGTTTTTTAAGGGGTAAAGAGCAGAGGGAGAAAAAAATACATGATACATAGTACAAAATGGGATAAAAGAAAGGAAGAGAGGGCTTGACAGATTAGCATGGGAATTAGATGCAGAATAGTTTCAATTAAGATCATCAAATGAGATCTGGGAAAAAAATGGTAACCTTAGCTAAAAAAATTATAGATCAGGTTGCCCCAGAAATTAAATTGTAAGGTGGGGGGGATAAACCATGGGTGATGGAAGACATTAAGGATAAAGCAAAGGGCTATAAAAATAAATTATGTGGGTAAGTATAAAAAGTTGAGGAATGATATAAATAAAATGGCAAAGAAGCTAAGAAAGGGGTATTATGAGGGAAAAGTTCAAAGTCTTAGGGTATCTGATCCACAAAGATGGTGGGGGAAAAAAACAAGAGTTTTCGGATAAACAGGAGGGAGTGACTGAAAAGTGGATTGAGGCTTGTGGAATTCAGAGTAATAGAAAAGGGCTTTGCTTTATTGAAGAATGAAATAGGACCTTGTGTGAAGCAAGCAAAAGGTTGACATTGATGAAAGAGAGGTAGAAATGTGGGATTTACCTGAAAAATGTGGGATATACCTGATAAGTATTTGTTAAAAACTGATGATGTAGCTAAGGCAATGAAAAAAATTAAAGGTTAACAAAGCTATAAGTCCAGATATCATCCTTAATTGGGTATGGAAAGAAGGGGCTGATCTTATAGCACCCTGGGTTTGCAATATTTTAAGCAAATAAATGAAAACTGGTTAAATACCTGAACAGTGGAATGAAACAAGAGTGGTTCCCCTAGCAAAATTGTTAACTCCAAAGATGCTTTATGAAGATTTTCCAACAATATCTCTTACCTGTATAATATCTAAAATGTGTAAAGGGCTTTTAGTAAATTGGATTATTGAATATGCATCAAGTACCATTGATGAAAACCAGTTTGGGTCCTTGAAGGGCAGCTCTACTACATTAGCCATTTAAAAACTTTTAGAGGCCGGCCCGGTGGTGCACAGGGCTGAGGCGCTGGACGCCACAACTCGAAACACGCTGGCGACCTGGGTTCGGGAACGGACTCGGGCTCCGGGGGTCAGCAGGAGAAGGGGTAGGATTGAGCGTCCATAGGACTGCTCTCCTCCCCTGAAGAGGGTTAGGGATGCATGATCGCTTTGCAGCGGCTCCCGGTGGAGACCAGGGGCACAACAGAGGGATCGCATGAAGTGGAACACCAGAAAAACGGAAATACTGCTCACTGGCCGCTGAATGATGACTCTGTGTCCCCGGTTGCCTCCAGTGCCTTCCCAGGGCCTCCTTCCCCATGGCAGCATTCCCAGGCCCTAAGAAGAGTGTGCTGGGGTCATCACTCTCCCCCCGGTGCCTTCCCCCTCTGAGGACGGGGGCCCACCCGGCGAAGGGATACACTGGGATATCCCAGGGATTGGCTGCGATACGAGGAGTAAGAGGAGGGCTGGGTTAGGACAGGAGGGGCTATCGGGAGATGTGCAGAGCCTGAAGGAGTGGGGGCCTGCGAGCATGAGGAGGGCGAAAAAAGAATATACAAAAAAAAACTTTTAGAAATGTGTATGAAAGCACAGGTGAAGAAAAATTGGTACCTGCAGTTTTGATGGATTATAGGGAAGCTTTTGATCTCATAGATTGTAATACCGCAATGAAAAAATTAATTGGGTGTAGGGTACCAAAATGCATTGTAAGATGGGTTAGGGATTCTTTTACAAGGAAGATCCCAGTGGATAGAAGTAGAAGGAAAAAAATCAATGTCAGATGGGTTATGAGGAGGATTCCTCAGGGTACCAAACTGGGGCTTTTGTTATTTTTGTTGATGATTAATGATCTAAAAACTATACATGAGTATATTAAATATGTGGATGATACAACTGTTGCAGATATTTTTGAATGTGACGAGGACAGTAAAATGCAACAGGATCTAAATTAAATAGCAAGATGGGCAAGAGAAAATATTATATCTAGATAAACCCTGCAAAGACAGAGGAATTTTGATTTGGGAGGAAAGAAAAACAAGAGGGGATACCTTTATTGTTTGGAGGGGTAGAAGTTGAAGTAGTGAATCAAGTTAAGTTCTTAGGGCTAATGATTCAGAGAGATTTTAAATGGGGTGAGTAAGTAGGTAGTATGATTAAGAAAGTGAGTACAAGATTATATTTTTTAACAGTGTTGAAAAGGCTGGGATGCGTAAACAAGATTTGATTTATTATTATTACACAGTGATTAGGCCAGTACTCGAGTATACAGCTTCGGTGTGGTATTGTAGTTTGGACATCAAGGAACGTGATGAGTTGGAGGATATTCAAAAAACAGCACTCAGAATGATCTTATGAAGGGAGGCGGGGTATGAGGAGGCTATGAAGGAGTGTAAAATTGAGTCCTTGTCTGAAAAGAGAGAATTAGTAAAGTTACAGTACATGTTTACAGATATGCAATGAAAACCATAAGTTGCATAAACTCCTGGCTCCAAATGAATTGTTAAGTTATAATTTAAAGAACCATGTAAAGTGGAATAGGTCAAAAATAAGAATAAGTGTGTATGAGAGAATATATATATATATATATATATATATATATATGTGTGTGTATGTATATATATATATATATATATATATATATATATATAGTATTAGTTCTCAGACTTTGAAACTGTAAGCCTCCCACAAGCCATGGAAAAGATCTTAAGCCCCTCACCACTCCTCAGGAATGAAAATAATGTTGGGTCCCCAATCCTACTTTGTACAATGCACCAAAAATCAAACTAAATGCTTTTGAGTAGTTGATTCAGTTTATTCTCATTTTATTCACCTTATTTGTTCGCCCCCTACTTGTTTGCACTGTTGTGCATTTGTTTTGCACAGTGACCTCCGAATTGTGTTAATTCTCTGCACCTTTCCCCTAGATCTTCTCTAGAAATTAGCCTTAGCTCAGAGAGCCATTCTTGGTCACCTATTTGTACATAATTAAATACCTAGACCTGAGCATTGGCTCACTGTGCTTTTCCTGGTCACCAATTTGTACTGTATGTACGTAAATAAAACCAGCTACCATTTACTACTTTCAATTTACCTCATGCCTTCACACAAACCATTAAAAACTCCAAATTTAAATATAGTACATTTTCAGGTTGTTTGAGCCTCCCCTGGAACAGCTCTTTGTTTTAACCTCTAGGCTGTACTGCCAGCTGTAAATCAAAAACTACACGTTTCAAGGCTGTCCCCATGATGCCAGGCCGGTAGGCAAGTAGCAACATTTCCGTCTTGTAGACCTGAGTTCACACCCAAAATTGTAAGAGAAAAGGCTGTAAGAGAGGGAACAGAATAAGACAGAAGTCGGTGCTGTGGCAGCCCCAGAAATCTGCACTGACATGAACACAACCAGGGTTTAGACATCCTGATACAGTATGGGACCCCAATACCTGTTGACATCATAGAGTCAGCCTTGAGATGTGTAGTTGTTAATGATCAGCTGGCAGTGTAGCCTACAGGTTAAGTAATCCTAGAGATGGATTATTTTTACTAACAGTTTGAAATGTAAAGCTGATAACTCACTAGTTTCAATGCACATACAAAACAATTATTATAAATGTAGAAAGTGTTATAATAACACCTTAAAACAAACTGAATAAAACAGATGTTTCCTGTTTAACCTACAGTAAATGGAGGGCCAGGTTCCTCGGCGACATCATTTCCTGTCAGAAGCCTAAAACACGTGGCTTCCCCCAGCCCTTAATTGCATGCTGATTTACATATGAATAACTCTGGACTGCAAAGACTCACACACAAATACAATGGCTCACTCAAATTAGCTTTTTATGGACTTTCAGACATTACAAAACCCTGTTGATGACAGTTCCCCTTTAATGAAAATGAAGTTACAGTAACATTCACATGGACGCTTTATTTATTCAGTGGTTTATTAACACTATAATTTTGTTTGGTTACACAATACACCTTCATCTAACTATAGATTTTATGCGGCTAATATCGCATGAGGTTTAACACACATAAACATAGAACAAAACAGGGGTTCTTCCCAGATGATCTGGCAAAAACCTTTTTTTTTCTCCTGACAGTGTATCCCAAATATAATTTAGCAGTCACTGGGATTATCTGCAACCAAAATACCTCAGTACCACATCTTGTCTTCGGTACGCCCATATACAAACAGTATGCACATAATACCAGCATGTACACCAAAGCACACTAGCCACTTTCTTTGCTTATATGCAGCATATTTTTTTCAACATTTCAATTGTGAAAAGATTTAAAGACAAGTAATAGTCAAATACATGTAAACTTTGCCACTACTTTTCATAATTACCTTTTTCTTGTCTATCACTTCCTTGCACAATCACAATGCAATCAACTAAAAAAATCACAAAATCAGTTTCATTCTGCATGGCTGTAAGGAATAGCAAGCAATACGTATATCAATAGTTTTCTGTGTCTACTGTGAATTCTTACTGAATATAAAGCAAAGACCACCAGCCCAGGAGGAAGAAACAGATAGAGAGCTGATGCTAGCCATCCAAAGGATGGCAGACAAGGGTGAGGTAGTACTGGTTGGAGACTTCAATATACCAGACGTGGACTGAAGCATCCCAGCAGCAGCATCAACTAGGAGCAGATTTATCCTGGACTCCCTTCAGGGTGCCTTCCTCAAGCAACTGGTCATGGAACCAACTCGGCAGAAGGCAATACTGGACCTTGTGCTCACAAACAGGGACAGTGTGATGGGGGTAACAGTGGGGGAGCACCTGGGTAACAGTGACCACCAGTCATTGTGGTTTGAAATCACAGAAAGAGCAGAACCAAACCACACAAAAACACGTATCCTGGATTTTAGGGGGGCAGACTTTGGGAAAATGGGGAGATACTCGAAAGAGGCATTAAAGGAAATGGGACAGGAATCAGGGGTTGAGGAACAGTGGGCAGTATTTAAAATGGGGATTACAAGAACAACAGAATTATGCATTAAGCAGGTTAGCAAGAGGAAAAGGAAGAGGAGACCATTATGGTTTTCCAAAGAGGTAGCAAAGAAAGTGAAAGCCAAAAGATTGCATTCAGGCAATACAAAAAGACACAGGCAGAAGGGGATAGGGAGAAGTACCAGGAGAAACAAAGGAGGCAGGGAAGTCAGTAAGGAAGCCAAAGCTCAGACAGAAGAACACATTGCAAAATCAGTGGGTAAAGGGACAAACCTTTACAGGTACATAAGTGAAAAAGAAAGACAAAGGGAGGGATAGTGAGACTGAAGGGGAGGATGGGAGCCGAGGAGGAGGACAACAATAAAGCTGACATATTGAACAGGTATTTCTGCTCAGTCTTTACTAAGGAAGAAGGGGGTAATGGGTCTAAAGGGAGTACAAGGGGTGAGAATGGTGCAGAAATGGACACAAGTCCCTTTACACGAGAAAGGGTCCTGAAGGAACTGGAAGTAATAAGAGCTGATAAAGCAATGGGGCCAGATGGGGTGCACCCCAGGGTCCTTAAAGAACTAAGAGAGGTGGTGGCTGAACCTCTGGCTATCCTGTTCAGCCAATCACTGGAAACAGGGGAGGTACCCAAAGACTGGAGGACAGCAGATGTAGTCCCCTTATACAAAAGTGGGAACAAAGAGGAAGCGGGGAACTACAGACCAGTCAGCCTCACCTCGGTAGTGGGGGAAGACCATGGAAGCACTACTGAAGGAGAGATTGGTGGAACATCTGGTTGTCAATGGACTACAGGACCCAAGGCAGCATGGTTTCACCAGGGGAGGTCATGTCAGACCAACCTTATTGAATTTTGACTGGGTGACTAGGGAGGTGGATCAGGGGAGGGCAGTGGACATGGCCTATCTGGACTTCAGCAAGGCCTTTGACACTGTGCCACATAGAAGACTACACACAAACTGAGGAATATGGGTGTGGGCAGGACAGTAGTGTGGTGGGTAGGTAACTGGCTGGGTGACAGGACACAGAGGGTGGTGGTAAATGGCTGTCACTCCACGGAGGGAAGAGTAACCAGTGGGGTACCACAGGGATCAGTGCTGGGACCGGTCCTATTCAACATCTTCATCAGTGACATTGCACAGGATCTAGAAGGCAGAATTTCACTGTTCGCTGATGACACAAAGCTCTGTAACAGAGTAGACACACCAGAGGGTGTAGACAGAATGAGAAGGGACCTGCAGAAACTTGAAGAATGGTCAAGGGTTTGGCAGTTGAAATTCAATGCAAAGAAGTGCAAGATAATGCACATGGGGCACAAAAACCCTGGCACAATATATCAGTTGGGGGGTGAGGATATAGCATGCACCAAGCAGGAAAGGGATCTTGGGGTTGTCATCTCTGATGACCTCAAGGTAGGGAAACAGTGTGACAAGGCATCAGGTAAAGCAAATAGGATGCTGGGATGTATAGGCAGGGGCATCACCAGCAGGAAAAGGGAGGTCATAATTCGCTATACAAGACACTAGTGAGGCCCCACCTGGAGTACAGTGTACAGTTCTGGAGACCATACCTACGTAAGGACATAGACAGGGTAGAGAAGGTTCAGAGGAGGGCAACAAAGATGGTGCATGGGTTGCATCACAAGTCCTATGAAGACAGGTTGAAGGAACTGAACATGTACTCCCTGGAGGAGAGGAGGAGAGAGGGATATGATAGAGACATACAAGTATCTTACAGGGAGGAACAGGTGCAGGAAAACACTATTTTTAAGCGAAAAAGATGTTTCAGGACTAGAGGGCATGGGATGAAGTTGGAGGAGGGACGATTCAGAGGAAACATGAGAAAGAATTTCTTCACAGAACGGGTGGTGGACAAGTGGAACACCCTGCCAGAGGAAGTGGTGGGGGCTGAAACAATCACGGGATTTAAGAATGCATGGGATAGACATAAAGGAATTCTAGAGGGCAGGGGTAAGGGGAAACAGACTTCTAGGAAAACAAACTGAACTTACAAGCTCAAATGGGCAGACTAGGTGGGCCATAGGCCCTTATCTGCCGACACTGTCTATGTATCTATATATCTATGAATATAAAGCACAGCAAGGTCTGTCAATACAATAAGCTTCTGACATGTTAAATTACACCAAGATAGTGCAGCCCAGATGAGGACAGCCTTGCTATGGGGTAACCCTCAGTATGATGCACTCCGGAAAAGGATAGATATACATGAGAATTTAGATATCCCGCTGTGTGCAGCCTTGTTTAGGGAAGAAGGGGACAACCACTTAAAATCAAACTATACAGGAACTAAAGCAGTACTAGAAGGATGGAGAAGAGGAACTAAGAAGGGAAACACACAGAAACAGATGTGGAGATACAGTTGGTTTGCGTATGACACACAGTTTGCACCAGCAGAACAAGATGATTGGTACAAAAGGCAAGTGCAAAGAGGACTGGTTTCCCCAGGGCAGTTATTCACAGGGTCCACCATGATGTCCTTTGAAGCTGCTAAACAAAAATTTAAATGGGAAGAAAAGGATCGAATACGATACTATCAAATTAGGAACTATGTACAAGATATGAGAAGGAAGCTGGGAAAAGAGGGATTGGAGATGGGTGACGATATAGTATTCCACAAAATCTGGGCTTCACCAAATGGAGAAAGGGCTATCTCCATTCTTTATGCAAGTTACATAGCAGATACTCAATCTACAGCAACATACATACATAAAGGATAAATGGGAGAGAGACCTGAGAGTGTCACTAACTGACAAACAGTGGGAAATAGTTTGGGTAAACACATGGGCCCAGATATTCAAAAGAGTTGAGCCATGCGCAATAGGGTTGCGCCTGCGCAAGTCCAAAATTGCGCCATTCTGCGATATTCAGCAGGAGGCAGTTGCGCCCCGAATCATGCTGAGCAACAGCGCAATGATAATGAGGCATGCGCAGCCAGGGGGAGGAACGGTACATAAATGGCACAGTGCGATATTCAACGACTTGCGCCTATGAGCAATAGGGGAGCAAGAAGGCAGCCATAGTGGAAATGAGCCAAAATAAAAAGGAGCAAGGGAGAGGTGCAAGAACGCTACAGGGAAGCCACATGAGGCAGAACTCTAGCCAGACAGACAGGGCAGGAGGCACAAACAGGGCAGGCCAGGGAAAGGGCAGTCTGAACAGCCAGGCACAGGGAAGGTGTGGGGAGCCACACAGCACAGAGGCCAGCACAGGCAGGTGTACCCGGTGCAGGGAAAGTAGCAGCCAGGACAGTGGGGGGAATACAGCAACAGCTGCCAGGGGGGTGAACACAAGCCAGGGACATGGCCAGTGCCACCTTCCAAATGGAGGCTGTTATGAGAGGGGTGAGAAGGTGGGCGGCAGGGGGGCGTGGCCGTGGAAGGGCCTGTCAGCAGTATGCCCCCAACAGGCAGTACCGAGCCAGCACCAGCTTTGAGTTGTACACTGATAGTGAGATTGTGGGTCGGTACCGCCTGAATAGGCAATTCTGAGGTGGCTCTGTGAGCTGTGCAGTGATGTGATGCAGGCACCCACACGATGGAGCCATGCCCTGTCAGTGGAGACTAAGGTAACAGCCTGCATGTGCTTGCTCATCATGGGTACCTTCCAGAGACTAACTGGGGACACCACAGGCATAACCCAGTCGGCCACCTTCCGCCACCTCACCCAATTCCTCAGCACACTGCTGCCACATGCTGCAGTACATCCATTTCCCCCAGCACAGCGGCGGAGCGCCACAGCAAACATACAGGAGTTCCACAGGTAGCATGATGCCTGGCATGCTAGGGGCAATAGACTGCACCCATGTGGCCATCAAGCACACCACCTGGCCCTGAGGGGCCACATACACAACTCGCATAAGGGCTATGCCAGCATCAACTGCCAGGTGGTGTGCGATGCCAGGACGCATAATCAATGTCTGTGCCACGCACCCTTGGGGAGCACACGATTCTTTCATCTGGCACCAGTCAGCACTGTGCCACAGATTCAAGAGTGGGGACATCCTCACTGGACACCTACTCGGTGAGTATGCAAACCACATGGACAATCACAGGGCCTGGGGGGGGCATGGCCAGAGTTGGCATGGGTAGTGGCCTACATGACCTGGGGCAGGGTGATGCTGATCACAAAATTAACCTCCGCCCTCTACACACAGGTGACAGTGGATACCCTCTCTGTCCCTTGCTGCTCACACTCTACCGACGGCCCACGACCCCATTGCAGCAACGCTACAATGAGGCACATGCCACCACACGTAATGTCATCGAGCGGGTGTTCAGGATGCTGAAGGCACATTTCTGTTGCCTGGACACCTCTGGCGGTGCCCTACAGTACAGCCCCTCAAAGGCCTGCGGGCTATTCCTGGCCTGTTGCATCCTGCACAACATGGCCAACGAATGTGGGATAGCACAGGTCAAAGAGGAGGACAGCGATGGGGACGATGGGGACGCCAGTGACAATGGTGATGGGCAGCCCCCCCTTGGCCGACGGGACCCCCGACTGCTCCGGGTGGCACAGCTGCACCGGGACATCATCACGGAGGAGTACTTCAGCCAACCCAGGTAAGTCATGGGGCCATGCCAAACCACCAGTGGCTAAGGCACAACCCACAAACATGCATGGACACACACCAGGGGTGCATGCCATCGAGGGAAGTGCAGGGCACAGAAGCACACACACAACCAGGGATGGGTGAGGATTAACATGCCATGCAGATGGACACACACACACGCTCACACACAACGCAACAAATGTGCACAGAGGGCAGGAGGCACACCAACCCAGAATGCACACCCTAGCAACACACATGTCCACAGGTCACCACGCCCACTGCCTGTCCATGTGCGTGTGTCAGATGCTGAGCACCATTGCACACTGGTGTACAGCGCAATGCAGGCATCATCATGCACATGCAACTGCGGACAGCAGCAGGAGAGGTGCAGGTGGATCTGTGTGTCCGCGTGCAGGGCGGGTACCCACCGTGCACTGCCCACTGGCACACAATGCACACAGAGCAGCACCAGACAGTAGCCACGCTGGGAGACAGGTCAGTCATGCGGCACAGTACCCGGCTGCCACAGATGCATGGGCTGACCCCGCCGAGACCCGCCAGCACTGACAGGCTGACCACTGGCCTCATGGGGTGGCACCAATGGTCCTCCAGGGTTCCACCGCGTGAACACGACCATGCTGCGCAGGGTCTGCAGCACACCGAACATGCCTGCACCAGGAGTGCTCGGGATGCCCACAGCTGAACCCGGCGTCGACAGGTGGGACTCACTGACGCTGAGAATGGGGGTGGATAGTGCACTGCGTGGTGTCCCCGCGATGCATGGGCACCTGACTGTGTGCCCATTGTGGCCATGACAGCAATGAATGCCTGTGCATGCCTGTCAATGGCAGCGGTCACATCCTCCTGCAAATGGTCCATCCCTGCCAGAATCAGTGCGGTGTCCCTGCTGCGACGCTCCTTTGCCCGCTCCAGAGCCACACGCAGTGCATCCACGGATGTCGCAAGCTGCATCTGCTGCTGGACCGATGCTTGCAGTAGGCGGGTGTGCTCGTCCAAGAGGTCATCAGCCTCCTTGGCCTCTTGTCCCTCAGGGTGTGCACAGCCCCGATGATCAGCACCCCTTGAGGGTGGGTGCTGCGCATCAGGACCAGGTCTGGGCATGTCCATAGGCGGTGCACAGATGCCGCCGCTGAACCCTGTACCCCCAAGCCCATTGGGCAACTGCTGATGCTGCCCTCCGGCTGCCACTCCCCAGGGCTCAGTGGTGCCGCCGCAGTGACCGCAACAGTCCCACTGTCCTGAACAGATACCAGTGCTGACTGGCACAGCCTGGGACTGTGCTGACACGCAGGCCTCCATGGCAGCACCACCCACAGCCATGGGCATGAATTGCCCTGCTGTGTGGCCATCCCATGGCACACACGTGTCACTGCCCATGATGGTTGTGTCATCATCACCGGTGACGGACTCTGCACTGGCCACAGTCACAGCATGCTGGCATCCGTGGACGCCAGCATGCTGGGACACAGGCAGGGCTTCTTCCACACCTGTTACAATGACATCAGTGTGGACAGCCAGGTGGCCCCACTGTCGCAATGATCCACGTATACCTGTGGAGGTGGATGGTCCCTCCTCCAACTCCAGCTGACTGTCCACAGTGGACAGACCACCACCGCTGACCCATGCAGACACTCAGGATCTGTAAGGGAAAGCAAAGTCGCATTAGTGCGTGTGACCTACCATTCCCCCCCCCATAGACAGACCCGACTTACCATGCAGTGATGGGCCACCACCCGTCTGAAGCCACCACCCGAACACCCTCAATGGCACTGCGCTGCATGCTTCCAGCAAACCTCTCCTCCTGTGGGGTCAGCTACACCACCTCAGCTGTCCCCCACCTGTTGCAACACGTGCTGCCCTGATGGCAGCCACCTTCTCCTTTATCCTCCTCCTGTCCGTGCCTATCTTTTTCTTACACTCCTGCACGGAGCGCTGGTGGCTGTCATGCAGGTTCACAGCACGTGCCACCTCCTCCCATGCAGCAGCATGGGCTTGAGGTGTTCCCCGCCGTCCACTGAGAAGTGGTTCCTGATCCAGGTAGGTCTCGAACAGGGCCTTGGTTTCAGCCTTTGTAAAGTTCGGGCTCCTCCTCCTCCTCCTCCCACCACTGTGTTCCTCCTCTCCAACAACCTGCTCGGTCATTATGTAGCCTGTAAGAATGGCAGTTGTTACCTATGACTGTGCAGTCCCATGCATGTCCCTGAATCCACAGTCCACACTCCCAAACAGCAAACAACTCACCAATAGACTGCAGTAACCGACTATGGCCACTGCAGCACATTGTCGCACTTTTATAGCGCAATCCATGCAAATGAGGCGAGGAGCAACTTTAAGTAGATGCAAATTGCAGTGCTGCACGATTGAATGGCTGATTAGATGATTTGCATATGACGGCTGAATATCGTGCTGTTGCACTTTGCCCAATTGTGTTGAACGTGCTGAGCCAATGGCGCAGTTCTGTGACATGCGTAGTACACCTCACTGTGCATGCCTGGGTTGCTGATGCAGGTGTCTGCCACGCTGATGACATGCTGTGCACGGTAGGCAATGCAGGGCATGGCCACCATTGTGCCAGTGGTGCTATAGCGATGGTCACTACATGGCGCTGTGGCACTGGGCCATCATAGGTGCAATGGGCCAACTGCTCGGTAGGCCGCTATGGCGCTGGCACACAGGCAGCCAATCTCGCTACATGCATTGTCTTCCAATGGCGCTGTGCGTGGCCATGCGCCAGAAACCCTTAACCCTGTGCCCCACCTTTGCCCCCTAGGTGCCATGTGTCAGGCATGGGTGCACCTCTATCGTGCTGTTCGGTAACAGCATGATAGGGAATGGCAGCGCTGTACCGTGCAGCATCTGCACGTGGGGAGCCGCGCTGCAGAGCGCCATATTGCCTACTACTGTATGACTGGAAGAATGGCACGCAGACAGGCAGCGCAGTGGTCTGCAATTGAGTTGGCCAATCTGGTGGCAATTGTGGAGCCACACACTATAGGCCTCTCTTCGGGGAGGCACCCCGGACAGGGCCAGGACCCAGGTGTGGCAGAAGGTGGCCACTGCCCTGAAGGAGGCCACCGGACGGGGGAGGAGCACAGAGCAGTGCAGGCACCACTACGGGGACCTGTGGAGGAGGGAGCTGGAGCTACTGGCACGACTGCGGGCACGTGCCAGGAGGGGCACTGTGCCACGGCCAGGTAGGCGATCCCGCTAGGGATCTATCAGTTCCTGTATTCCCCTACCCCCCTGGACCCACCCTCACACCCCTCCTTTCCCATGCCATTTGTCCACCCCGCCCCTACCCACCCCACCTTGTTTGTGGCCCCCAACCTTGTATATAGTTTTTGTGATATTGTAAATAGTTGAATTTTATATTTGTTCAATACATTTAATTTTGATGTGAATACTGTGGTGGTCTCTGATTTGCAGCGGGCTATAGGTGCTCAGCTGCAGCGGTGTGTATGGCATCAGGGGTGATGCAGTCATGGGTATGTGTGTGTGTCCGTGCGAAGGTGACTATGGTGTGGGGGTAGCTATCAGTCAGAGTCTGTGGTGTGTGTGTTGTGCCCTGTGCACAGGATGACTGTGTGCAGTGGTCCGTGGCGCATGCTCTGTGTCCATGGCGCACCCATCAGCCCGTCCATGGCCTGTGCAGCTGACACACATGCATGTCTGTGACCTGCATGGTCCACTGGCATGTCAGTGGTGGTAGTCCCTGCAGGGCGGCCACTGTACCCGTCACTTTGCTGGGTTGCCCCTGTCACTGGTGTGGTGCATGCCTGGCTAGGTGGCACTGTGGGCACACAGTCATTGTCCCACCTCCATGCTGTGCCTTGTGTGTGTTGCAGGGGATGTGCCCCACTGTCTGTGACTTGTGCTCGGGAGACTGCTGGTGGTGTACGGGACCACAGTGCCTGCGCAGGGTGACTGGCACTCCAGTGCCATGGAGGACTGCGGGTTGTGTGTACACAGCTTACATGGGCCCACAATGGGGGCTTGGTTGCCCCACCACTGCGTCCCTGTGTTGTTGTGCCCTTGGGTATGGGTGGGTGTCTGTCCATACACTGTGTGGTATCTGGTGTGGTGCATGCTTCCACGCACCATTGTGGGTGGCTGTGCTGGCTGTTGTGGCCAGTGGTGGGTCGGGGTGTGTCACTGGACTACTGTGCAGGGTGCTGTACCACTGGTGGTGGTGTCAAGGGCACGCCCTGTCCCATGTGGGGTACCTCTTGTGCCGACGCATGGTTGGTCTCTCAGCAGTACCTCGGGGACTGTGCATGGTGGCACTGTGTCTGCCGTTGTTGCATTGCCGTGTGCTGCCACCCACTGATGGGTGCTCGTGGTGGGGCTGGCTTGCATGGTTCTGTGGTGCACAGGGTTGCAGTGTCACAGTGGGGGTGGTGGCATGCATGGGGTTTCCTGCAGTGGTGGTCACTGCTCATGGGGGTGTCTGGGGGTCACGGTGCAGGGTGCGCTCTGCACTGGGGGGGATGGTGTGGCACGGGGTGGTCTGCCCTCCTTGTGTGCCAGTCACAGCTTGCAGTAGGTGTGATGGGGCACCATGGCCCGGCTGTGGGTTGTTTGCTTGTCTCCATGGGCCAGTGGTTATTCCAGCCCTCCCCCAGTCGTGCAGTGCTTGGGGTGTGAGGGGACGATGTCTGTACTGCTGTGTGTTCCTGTGCCCATCTCTGCATGGGTGGTGGGCCCCTACCTCCCTGGTTGTGCAGTTACATTGCTCTGCTGCTGGGGGGCTCCCTGGTTGCACTATGGCACCTCCGGACTGCTCAGCTGAACATCCCTTGTTGCGCTATGGTGCATCAGATCTGCTCAGCTTCCCCTCCCTAGTTGCACTATGGTGTGGGTGGTGCGATATTCAGTCGTCGGCTGTAGGCACAATTTGGCCTGCTCCATTTTTGAATATCGCGTCTCTTGCGCATGGGCGCAATAGACTTGCACTTACTCCAGCTATTGCGCACTTTTTGGGTGCCGTTTGAATATCTGGGCCATGGCATACAACGACTTCTCTAATGTGGAGAGAATTTGGCTGGAAAATTTAAACCAGATATTTTATGGTCCCAACACAAGCTATACATGGGCCAAGAGGTGGGTCTAGCATGTGTTGGCGAGGATGTGGGGAAGCCAAGGCCCCACAGGCCCATATCTTCTGGTTATACCCAGAGATCCAGGAGTATTGGAGACAGGTGGGTGGACATGTATCAAAGGTGTTTGTGACACCTACACCACTCGATCCGGAACATTTAGTATTGGGAATACACCCATTAGGCATGAAAGGAAAGGATGAAAGATAACTTTGGGGCATTTTAATTGTCGCCGCCTTCAAAGTGGTAACAAGGAGATGGCTGAGGCCTGAACCACCAACAGTGGAAGAGTGGCGAGGGATAGTCAAAGAAATACAGAGAATGGAGAGAATCACAATGGGGCTCAGAAGACAAACACCCAAATTCCAAAACCAGTGGACAAGGTGGCTGCTATATGAAGCTCAAATAGAAACAATCTGATCAGATAAGTGGAGGGATGTGGGGGAAAGGAGAAGAGGGTGAATAAGACCCAACAAGGGAACTACTGAATTGGAGAAGAAGACAGTTAATATTTAGAAGTTCTAAGCACAATAGACAGACAATTTTTTTAGAGGTGACCAATCTTTATTTCAGTAGATGTTTAAGTAGAGCTTTGACAACTATTTATCACTACCATTGGATATAAAGTAACTGATAAAAGAAAATATGTGGTATATATGAAACAAACATCTGTGTAACATAAATAATTAGATAAATAATGTGTCGAATGGAACAGATTATGGATGTATAAAATGAACAGGATTGAAAGATGTGATGTATAATCTAATGGTCATGTAGAAAAGAAAATTTTCTCTGATCTAAATAAAAAATAAGTATAAAATAAATTACACCAAGATAAAACAAAGAAAATACAGTTACAAATTGAGTAAAATGTACTATACAGCCTTAGAACAAATAATTGCCTAAATCAAGCTGAGTTGCTTCCCCTTTAACATCTCCGCTGACATCTGCTTATAAGAGTACTGTACCTCATTTTGGAGAGGAAGAGGGGAACCCGCTAAATTTCCCCCTTCCCCCATCACTTAACTGCCAACAGTTACTGTTAAGTGGGAGGGGCCTGTGACCTGTGAATAGCAGAGTCATGTGTGCCTCAGCTCCATTCTGTTTCTGCTTTCAGAAGCAGCAACTAGCAGCTGAACTGGAGCTAGCATTAACTTTTAAAAGCACCTCATTTTGGAGAGGGAAGCTAGCAACTAAAAGGAAGCTAGCATTTGCTTTTAAGAGCACCTCATTTTGGAAAGGAAGAGGGGAATCAGCTAAATCTCTCCCTTTCCCCATCACTTAACTGCTAACAGCTACTGCTAAGGGGTGGCAATATTACTACCCACTCTCCCAAGTTCTTTCTGCATTTATAGATGCCCAAGTTCTTTCTACATTTATAGACGCCCAAGGGAACTTCCTGCAGGGCTCCCAAAGGAAGACACCAGTGAGAACAGGAAGAGAGGACAGAGAAGACGCAGTGAGGTGAGAAAGAAACAGTGACACCTACAGGTCAGGAGGAAAACAGACATGGACATCCAGATCTGCCAGAGCTGTGGAGGGCTGGTAGGAAGTCAGACATTCTAAAGACTGGGGTGCTCTTTCTGCAGGAAACTGCGGAACTATGGAGAGAACTATGGCAGACAAGAGAAGAGATCACAAACCTGCAGAGGAGACTGGATTGGGGTTGCCCACCAATCCCCCTTACCCATCCACTTTCCCAAAGGCCCATGGGTTTTGAGGGGTAGAGGGAATTGGGAGGGGGCAGGGGGGCACCTAGAGCAAAGATAGGGCACTGCCAGCCACATGCTATCCACATGCAGAATTGTTTTGCCCCCCTAGCCAGGGGACAGAAACCAGATGAAGAAGAAGAATCGAGTAGGACAAACCTAATACAAGAAAGCAAGAGGGAGGTACAAGGAAGGAGAGGAAGAATACACAGAGCAACAGGAAGATTCTGGTCGTGGGAGACTCTGTGTTGCGAGAAGTGGAGGCACAGTGCATCAGTGTGAAAGGAGCTGAAACCACGTTGAAATGCATGCCAGGAGCATCTGCAAGAAGAGAGAAGGACAGAATAGGACGGCTGGTGAGAAGAGATCAGGATGTTGCGAGGATCATTGTCCACCTTGGGACAAATGACATAGCAAATAGGACTGTGGAAGAAACCAAGGCAGACATGAAGACCCTAGGGGAGAGCTTTAAGGAGTACACAACACATCTGGCCTTCTCGGAGGTGTTATCAGTTTGGAGGAAGGGCGGAAGTGAGGACAAGATCAGGAATGAAGAGATCAGGAAATTCAACCGATGGCTCCAGGGTTGGTGCTCAGACAACGAGATGCACTACACTGGAGACTAGGGGACCTTCTGAGACAGAAAGCTTTTCATACATGATGGTCTGCATCTCACCGGAGAAGGAGCGAGAGTGCCAAGGTAGAAGTTGGAGGTTTTCTTGGTGAGTTTAAATTGGGAGGTCTCCAGCACAGAGAAGAAGACCTAAATGAGGACGCAGCAGAAAGATATGAAGGTAAGGGGATCAGCGAATGGAAGGGAACCCCCCCAGCATTGGACTAAAGGAAACAAGCATGGCCATGAGTAAGGAGTGGCCATAGGTAAAAAAAGAGGGACTTTGTGTAAAGTACAGGAGGGGCAGACACAGAAAAGGGGGGATGGTGCTGGGGTTGTAGCAGAGGGAGGAGGCTGTGATTGGAAGGCTATGTGCACCAATGTCCACAGCAATGTGCAACATATATCATGCCGGAAGCTAGCCATTCCAGGATACACACTGCACAGATGGGACAGGGAAGGCAAGAAGGGGGAGGGGTGGCATTGTACGTCAGGAAAGGGATAAAAGAGACAGTCCCACAAGACAAGGGAGGAAAAGCAAAAGCGATGTGGGTATCCTTGAAGGTGAGAAGGGGAACAGTACTTAGAACAGGAGTCGTATACAGGCTCTCAGGGCAGTCAGAGGATGTAGACAGAGAACTGCTGGAGATTATAGAGAACATGGCAACAAGGATGAATTGCCGCTGATGGGTGACTTCAACTTGCTGGATGTGGACTGAAGCATTCTGGCAGCAGCCTCAGCCAGGAGTAAGGGAGTTCTGCAATCCTTGCAAGGGGCGGGACTCACACAGCTAGTGAGGGAGCCTACAAGGGAGAATGCAATTCTGGATCTTGTCCTAAGCAATGGGGACAGGATAAAGGAAGTCACAGTGGGGAACAGCCTAGGGACTAGTGACCATCAAGCAGTGGGCTTCATCATAAGGATGTCGCAGGAGGCTAGCCACACAAGGACTAGAATCCTGGATTTCAGGAGGACAGACTTCGGTAAGATGAAGGACAAATTCAGGAAGGGTATGCAGGGATACAATGACATAAGGGGAGTGGTGGAACAGTGGGATAAGATAAAGGAAGCCCTGCACCTAGTAGCAAACCATTGCGCCAGGCCCTGCAGCAAGAGCAAAAGAAGGAGGAAACCACTGTGGTTCTTGAGAGGAGTAACAGAGCTAGTAAGAGAAAAAAAGATGGCATTTCTGAGGCAACACAAAGCAAGGACAGGCAAGAATACCTGTAAAAACAAAGGGACATAAACAAGGCAGTAAGGGCAGCAAAGGCCAAAACCGCGGAAAAACTAGCTAAATCGGTGAAGGAAGGAGGTAAGGAATTCTTTCGGTATATTAGCGAGAGAAGGAAGCCGAGGGGGGGGGGATTGTGAGACTTAGGAAAGAGGGAGGCAGGGTAGTGGAGAAAGACATTGACAAGGCGACCATCCTCAACAAATACTTCTGCTCCGTATTCATGGAAGAAGACAATGGGGACAGTCCCCCATTAATGGAGAAGGGCAAACAGGGAGAAGGGGTGGACATTATACCTTTTTGAAAGGATAGAGTAAAGAGCACTAGAATGGCTTAGGGTGGATAAAGCTATGGGGCCTAATGGGATACACCTGAGGATCCTAAAGGAGTTCCGGGAGGAACCGGCTACACTTCTGGCTAAGCTGTTCAGTGGATCACTGGAAACAGGCGTGGTTCCAGAGGAGTGGAGGAAGGCACAAGTGGTACCCCTGCACAAAAGTGGTAGCAAGAAGGAGGAGGAGGAGGCAGGAAACTACTGCCCAGTCAGTTTGACCTCAATAGTAGGTAAAATGATGGAAACCCTGCTTAAGGAAAGACTGGTGGACTACCTAGAGACAAGGGGGCTGCTGGACCCAAGAGCAACATGGATTCATGGCAGGGAGGTCATGCCAGACCAACTTGATTGATTTCTTTGAGTGGGTGTCAAAGGAAATAGACCAAGGCAGAGCGGTAGATGTGGCCTATCTGAACTTCAGGAAGGCCTTTGACACAGTCCCACACAGGAGACTAATCCACAAGCTGGCAAGTCTGGGGGTGGGGACAGAAGTGGTCACGTGAGTTAGAAACTGGTTGAGTAGCAGAACACAGAGTGGTGGTAAGTGGGGTTAGCTCACAGGAGGGATGGGTAACAAGTGGCGTATCCCAAGGATCAGTGGTGGTATCAGTGCTCTTCAATGTCTTTATAAGCGATATTGCGGAGGGTTTAGAAGGGAGGGTTAGCCTGTTTGTGGATGATACAAAGCTATGTAACAGGGTAGATACACAGGAAGGTATAGAAAAAATGAGGAGATATCTGAAGAGGCTAGAAAACTAATCCAAGGAATGGCAGTTGGGTTTCAATGCAAAAAGTGCAAGATTATGCACCTAGGGAAAGGGAATCCTTGGGTCGAGTATGAACTAGACAGGGTAACACTGGAGGCCACCACAGAGAAAAGGGATCTAGGGGTAGTCATAGAAGACAACCTCAAAGTGACTAAACAGTGCGACAAAGCCGTTGGAAAGGCTAACAGAATACTAGGGTGCATAGGGATGGGTTATACCAAGTAGGAGGGAAGTGGTGGTACCATTGTACAGCCCCCTAGTAAGGCCTTACCTGGAGTACTGTGTTCAGTTCTGGAGGCCAGGATGCAGCATAATTCACATAAGGAGAGACTCAGAGCTCTCAATATGTACTCCCTGGAGGAAAGAAGGGAGGGGGGGGACATGATAGAGATATTTAAGTATCTAAAGGGGATCAACAGGGTATCAGAGGCGAGCATCTTTCACATGAAGGGAAATAGCAGAACAAGGGGGCACATCATGAAATTAAAAGGGGAAAACTTAAAGGGAACTTGAGGAAATTCTACTTCACTGAAAGGGTGGTGGAGAGATGGAACAGTCTCCTCCAGGAAGTGGTGGGGGTGGCCACAGTTCAGGGATTCATGAATGCGTGTGATAGACACATGGGAATTATCAAGCTAGGGCAAAAGGGGGGGAACTTGTAGCATCTAGGGTACCTTAAACATCAGAAAGAAGGATAGGGCAAACTGGATGGGCCACAAGGCCCTTATCTGCTGACAACATCTATGTATCTGATATCAAGAAACCGGATTAGAAATCAGAAAAAAGAGAGTAAGAAACAAAAAACTTTATTGAAATTGCAAGCTCTTTTAAGTAGCTACAGGCTCATGGCAAGGCTGGCTGTAAATCTGAGTGCCCTACTCTTAATTCTTTTCACACTAAGCTCCTGCCCTACTCTTAATCCTTTTCACACTAAACTCCTGCCCTACTCTTAATCCTTTTCACACTAAACTCCTGCCCTACTCTTAATCCTTTTCACACTAAACTCCTGCCCTACTCTTAATCCTTTTTACAAAACTATTTTGTCTCCACTCTAGCCCCCCGCTGATGGCCTGCCACCAGTCTTCCCTGCCCTCTAATCCTTATTTTAACTTCAGCTGTTTCTCTCTCTCTCTTTTTCCTTAGGAACCTAGCTCTGAGCAGGTGCACCTGCCAGGCTGCAGCGGAGCAGTTTGGCTACACCTTCGGCCACCGGCCGTTACACTCCTCCTGCTCTTCCCAGCTTCTGAGAGCTGCTCCCTGGCCACACTCTAAAGGTATGACCGCCAGGCGCACTTGAACTCCGGGTGCCTTTTCTCCTTCTCTCCGATTGGAGCGGCAGTCCCGGTGGTGGCTCTTGACTGGTCTGCCAACTCACTGGCGAGTAGCTGATTGGAGTGCCTTCCAGCCCGGCTTCTGCCATCTCTTGAAGGGCTCCTCAGACTGCTCTGTAAGGCTACCCCTGTACTGCTGCCTCTGCCTTTCTCCTCTTTCTCTCAGAATTTTTCAGGCCGCCCACCCTTCCCTGGCCAGTATTAAATGTGCAGTGTGCCCCTCTCATTGGTTGTAGCCCTGTAGTGCCTTCCCACACAGGTCCCATTGGACACTACCATCCCATAGGCCTTGACCATACTGTGCTCATCACCCCTTATACAGGAAGCTCTTGAACAGTTCTTCGCATACCTCTTGCTGTTGACTGCAAAGCTACCCAGTTCGCTACAATTATGCCAGCTTCAAATTGACCTGCTTCTTACCAAGTCTGGGTATCCTTATTGCACCACGCGTTCGCCCTCTGCCTCCTCTCTCCCTGCAGATATACACTATGACACATAACATGTATAGCCCTCTCTTAATCACTCTCATTCTCATTCCACTCAGCTGTCATGTCACAACACCCACCTTACAACTCACACATAATCTCATGACTAGTGGTATCCCATGGAGTACTATGATGCACAACACAGCTCAGTCTGAGACACCCACTCACACCGCCCCAGGAAATAACAGATACAGTCCTCGACTGGAGTACCCCCTCCTCCTCCAGTTTCTCACCCTGTACAGTAACATCTCCTCTACAAAACACCCCGCAAGGAGACAGCTTAAGGCAGTGTAACTTCTTGCCCACTATCTCACAAGGTTAGCATTTCTCCTACTACTTCTTGCTGGGAATATCCACCCGAACCCAGGTCCCCCTGACACCTCCGAACTCTCAACCCCACAAACCTGGATCCCTTGTGACTGCCTCCATAAATATACGCAGCTTACTGCCCAAGCTTGATGACCTCCAGGTATGGGTGTCTCTTCATAACCCTAGATTTAGTAGTTGCCGTATTGGTCCTTGCAAGAATAGATCCAGAAGCAAATGATTTGATACCTTTTAATGGACCAATATAGATGTAACAACAAGAACAAAGTGCTCTAGCTTTCGGACCAACCAGTCCTTCTTCAGAAGCTCATGGCAGTTGTTTAGAAAATACAATACTTATAACAGCTAGATAATGCAGAGAAAAACAGAAAAAAATCCCCATTGGTTTAAAATACTCATTTAAAAAAACCAGAAGATGATGTCAGAGAAGTTTAACAGTACAATACTGCCCTCAGTCGAATGAACCTTGGGTTCAGATGTGCTTAGTGCAACACACATGCAAAGAATCCTACTGCACATAAATTTAATTGACATAAGATAACACTGCTGAAGCAAATAACTCCCAAATCAAGCCATGAGTGTCACAGTCAGTATAAGGATGTGATTACTGAAAGGCAACCCCACCCCAGCTTAAAGACAAACTAAGATAGTTATAGGGCTCATGAAATTACAATGTATGCATTAAAGACAAGAATTACCAGTAAAGTTGTCTAAAAAACATCAGTGCACACTGTGTGATGTGTAAAACATAGCTGGACATGCCACCCAGCTGTATTCTCAAGCTAAATAAAAGGCCCAAGAAATTACAAAAACCTCAGGACTATATAAATGATAATTTAAATATAAATTGATAATATTAGTGTTAAAAAACTCTAGTCGAGGAACCTCAAGGAATTCAGACCATGCAGCCTGATATGTACTGATGTCAATATATACTGAGAATGTAGCAACTTCATGTACCACAAGTGTCAAGGGAATCTGAAAAAGAGATAAAAATGTAATTTATCTCCTCCTGTTCATACAAACAATACAACCTAACCCACCCCACATCACAATAATGTGGGTGGGGGAGATACATAGCTTAAACGAGATGTTGTCTCTCTCTCTCTCTCTCTCCCCCTCCTTTTTCTCTCTCTCTCACACACACACACACACACACACACACACACACTCAATCTCTCTCCTAGTGAACCTATATAAACTTCAGTCACTGTAATAGTTCCCCAAAGGAATACAACTTGTCATGAAATCCTGAGTAAATTACTACAATATTAGCCTAATGTAAAAGATATGTGCAGGACCCCAAAGCAAATGAGATCACACATCCCAATATGTACAGAGTTACAAAAATTATATATAACAGTATAAGATAACACTCCTGTATGTACACTAGCAGGCTGGGTAATCTGAATATGGTGCAATGGAATCAATCCTCCCCCCACCCCCCCCCCACAGGCAAAGATAAAAAGTAAGGAGAAATTCTTTATGTGTGTGAAATAAAAATAGTAACACATTATAACTCCATATAGCTAAATAGAGACTTACCTCAAAGTGACAGCAAGTCCCACATCTGTTATATCACATACCTCACAACACATACCCACACACATACATACACACACGCATCCACATCTCACATGCTGAAGGCCTATAATATGTCAGTTTGAAGAAGAAAAGGTCTGTGGATGTTAGTTTCTGTAGTGTCCCATAAAGCCAATATCCAAGTTCATCCCATCTGCTACCATATTGAGATGTAAAATAAGTTTAATCTCAAAAGCTCGTCTCTGTTGTGTGTTTTTGAGATTTCCTTTTAAGACCATTACTGACATATCTGAGACTGAGTGGTCAGGCTGGGAGAAGTGATGCCCACTGGTTTTCAGTCTTCCTTGCTGTAATAGTATGTCTGTGTGAGTTCATCCTAGTGCGGAGCTGTTGGCATGTCTCTCCTACATAACCTGTTTGTGGACATCTCTTGCACTGAATGAAATAAACAACATGTCGTGACATGCATGTATAACTCCCATGCACCTGGAATTGTCTGTTTTGTGATGTAACCACACAGTCTGAGGTAGAAATGAGCCCAAAAGTCTTGCAGGGGCGTCGATTGCAGGGTCGTGTGCCATTGTGTGACATGGTATTCTGTTCCGGTGAAAGTTTGCTCCTAATAATTAGGCTGGATAAATTTGGCGGTTGTTTAAAAGATAGTAGTGGGAGTTCCTTAAAAATACAATTAAGGGTGTCATCCTCACTAAATATTGGGTGGAGATCTTTAATAATCTTACGCAGACGTTCAAGGTCTGGATGATATGTGACTACCAAGGGTATCCTTTCTGTAGCTGTCTTTTCTTTATATTGAAGTAGTTGTTGTCTTGGTACTTGCGTTGCCCGTTCTGTTATCCTGTCAATTTCCTGGAAAGAGTGTCCCTGCTCCATAAAGGTGTTTTTCAACATAGCCAAATGTGTATCTCTGTCATCCTCATTTGAACAAATACGTTGACAACGAAGTGCTTGACTGTATATGACAGATTTTTTGTATGGTTTGGGTGATTACTTTTCCTGTGCAGGTATCTCTGTCTGTCTGTTGGCTTCCTGTAAATACATGTATGTAAGGTTCCATCCTTAATGATGACTGTGGTGTCCAGAAAGTTAACCTTGGTGGTAGAGTACTCCAAGGTAAGCTTTATAGTAGGGTGGAGATTATTAAGTTTGTGATGAAAATCTTTGAGTGCATCTGTGCCTTCCGTCCAGATGATAAACAAATCATCAATGTAACGGAAATAAGCCAGTGGTTTGTGGGGATACTGCCTTAAAAAATCCTCCTCCAAGTCAGCCATAAAGAGATTAGCATACTGTGGAGACAAACAGACAATTCCAGGTGCATGGGAGTTATACATGCATGTCACGACATGTTGTTTATTTCATTCAGTGCAAGAGATGTCCACAAACAGGTTATGTAGGAGAGACACGCCAACAGCTCCGCACTAGGATGAACTCACACAGACATACTATTACAGCAAGGAAGACTGAAAAACCAGTGGGGCATCACTTCTCCCAGCCTGACCACTCAGTCTCAGATATGTCAGTAATGGTCTTAAAGGAAATCTCAAAACACACAACAGAGAGAGCTTTTGAGATTAAACTTATTTTACATCTCAATATGGTAGCAGATGGGATGAACTTGGATATTGGCTTTATGGGACACTACAGAAACTAACATCCACAGACCTTTTCTTCTTCAAACTGACATATTATAGGACTTCAGCATGTGTGAGATGTGGATGCGTGTGTGTATGTATGTGTGTGGGTATGTGTTGTGGGTGTAACCCCCCTGCAAATGGGGGTTCCCAAAAGACTTCCAGGAGCTTGCTTGAATGCTCCAAGCCTGAATGGTGTTTGGCATTTAAGCCATTTATCAGTGAGTGTTTTTAGAACCTCTGGTACTGTCTCTTTAAGAGCTGTCTGCTTGCAGACATAATTAGTTTGTATGGGGACTGTGTGTTTCTTTGATTGAGTACCACTCAAGCTGCTGCCAATTCACTTCATTTTGCAGTCACTAGAGTGCAAAGGGAACCTATCTGAAAGATGTAACTGTTTGCCAGAAATTATTTAGAGTAATAATGAAATTACAGTTTGTCTAACCTGCTTTCTTTGCAGTCAGAACTGTGTCTGCTAGTTCCCCATTCTAGTTTTGAACTGCTGAACTGGACCAATCAGTGTGGGGTAAGCTAGCTCTAAAATGGTGCCTTGGACGAATCAGAACTTGGACTCACAATCTGAGCCAGCCACAAGAGGATTGTATGGGCAGTGACTCTGGGAGATGTAGTTTAGACTTCGGCGCCCTTTTGGACCAACAGCAGCAGTCTATTGTGAGTGACAGCCAATCCAGTCAAGAACTGGGAGGAACTCAAAGGAAGTGCCCGGTTTTGTCGGTTGGAGTTTCAGTTGAGCTTTGGCAGTGAAGAAGGAAGGAGCCCTGTGCTTTTCAGTGTGCAGTTTTAGTCAAAAACGTGTAAGGCCCAGAGTTCCGGTCTGCAGCTTGTGTAACAGCTTGTTAGGACTGAATCCGTCCTGTGAAAAGAATCAAAGGATCTCTGAAGAGTAGAAACCAGGCTCACCCTGTAGAAGACTGGAAGAATTGCTGAAAATTGCACTCGGTCTGTCAGGAACTGAATCTGCTGTGTGTTCTCCGGGTATTGTGCAGTAATTCATGATCGGGATACAGATGCAGCCTGCCTGGTATAGTGCTTTCTTTTATATGGATGTGTGAAGAGGTTTGTGTACCTCAAGTGAGCCCTGCTGACATTGAAGGACCCTATCTTATTTGGAGGTCGTGAGTACTAATTCAAGGTTGCTCCTGTTGAATTGCCACATTAAATCCAAATGGAATTACTGTACTGCTGACTGTTTAATTCTCCTTTCTCTGTGTGAAAGGGCCCCTACCAGCTGCCACGGTTTGGACTAGCCACTAGGGCTTGGGTACCTAGGACAGTAACTGATAGGGATAGGCCTGTGCGCAGAGCCATAGGTAGATTATTAGAGTGATAAGCTGATTAACCTGATTTCCCTGTCCTTGTTATATCCCCTAAATAAATCAGAGCTGCTTGTTTCAGCAAAGTTATACTGTCTGAGGTATTTGTCTATGTTAAAGTACTGTACTGTGATTGTTGCACTGTATCTCATTTCACAGGAGGTCCCAGTGCGGAACCAGACCTGGGGTAGTGTATACTGTGAAGGTAATTCTGATATATTGTGTGGGCCACTAGTGGGAAGAAAGGGGTTGCAGTGTCCCAGAGGGCTGTGACCAAGTTAGTTTAACTATTGCAAACCCTGACCTCTGGGTGGAGGCACCGCCATTGGATCCAGGCCCCTCAACCTGTTAGTGGCAAATCAGGCAGGGGTAGTAGCCCCTGGGATAGCGCCATCTAGGGGTTACATCTTGGAGGCTCACCGCTGGGATTGTGTGTCCTCTAGTGGCCATATTTATGAACCACTGTTAAGAAAAAAATGGGTACCCCGACAGAAGTGGCTGTGCACCGGCTGGTGGAGTGGTGTACTGGGGAGGAGATCGACCCCCAAAATGCTATGCTTATCCTGGACATCCCCCTGGGTATCAATACGGACACTGTGCAGGGAGTACTTTCCAAGGTGGAAAGTTTACAAAACCCTGTGGTGGTGGGTCGGCATGCTAATCTGCTCACCCACACTTTCCTGGCCCTAGTAGAGTTTAAGGATCCCATAGATAGCTCCAAAGTGCCACAGACCATTACCCCAGAGGGAGCCCTCACTGCTTGGAGAGTGATAACTAAGGACAGTAAAGACCCGGGGGGGAATCAGCCCCACCACTATCTGAAACTTTGAGGAGAAATTTGCTGAATGGTTGCTGAGAGGGAAAACTGTGGAGGACTTGAAGAAACTATTCTTGCCACCTGGGGTGTTCCTCCCCAACACCCTCTCCTGCTCCAGTGCCCGTAATGGTGGCTGAACCAATGCAGACTCCTATTTGCACCTGCCATTAGTCACGACTCTTACGAAGGTTGAGGATCTTCTCTGGCACCCTCCCCACCCCAAGGGGAGGATGACTGGGAGACCTGGATAGACTATGTTGCCCCCAAGTGCTAGAATGGCAATGCTCGGAAGGCAGCGAAAGGGTTAGTGAGAGCCTCCGAGGTCCTGCCCTGGCTACCATCCGTGCTAAACGGGCCAGTAACCCTGAAGCGACTGCACAGGCCTATCTTGAGGCCTTGGAGAATGTGTATGGGAGCCCAGATTCTGATGAGGACCTATGGTGGAGAGTAAGAAATGCACAACAGTACCAAGGGGAGTTGTTGTCTGTATGTCTCTCGGCTGGAAAAATTGTTGCAAGAATGCCTCAGAAAGGGTAGTTTGCCAGCGATTGAACTGGACCGAACCAGACTGGACAGAATCCTTAAGTCTGCCCCCTTCTCAGAACTGCTGTTGCTTCAGTTACGCCTGGCAAATCGACTGGAATCCCCACCCTCCTATGATGAGTTAATGAGAGAAATTCGAGGAGTTGAGAAAGGCGACCTCGGAGGTACCTGCACCAACAGCTGTGGCTACGACCGAGTGACTGAGGGTGACCCATCAAGTGAAGTTCAGGGCAGAGGTTGACAGTCAATGAGTGCTCTGACAAGGAAAAGATATGCCACAATGGGGCGAACTGTTGAGAGATCCAGAATTCAAAACAGTCCCTTTATGAAGGCCACGCCTGCAAGTCACAGGCCCTGACCTATATCCGACTGCATTGCCTATGGGGGTGGGGTACCCACCCATGTATCTCCTGCTGATAACAGCTCCAAACTCAATTCCTTGACCATGGAAGTGGAGAAACTGACGAGATGTATCCAAATGCTTATCACGCCACAGACAGAGATGGCACCCAGGTTTCCAGTTAGTAATACCCTGCCCTGGCTCCCAGTGTGGCTGGCGCCAGCTCAAACTCCAGAAAGTATGTTTTGCTATAATTGTGGGAAAGATGGGCACATGAAAAGGGAATGCCAGTCCCCAAAAGACACTGACAAAGTTGCATATAGGCTACAAGGAGAGCTTCGGAGAAGAAATCAGTGGTTAAGAGGTGCACGACATGATCCCAGTGAGGGCACCAAAAATGTTAATTCACGTCCTTTTGTGGCAAGGTCAGTTGCCCAGGCCCCCACTACCGCCTCTCCAGACTGGTCCAGAATAGTGGGTCCCTCCATGGAGACCACTGTAAAGGTGAATGGAGTGTCTACAAGAGCTGTATTAGACAGTGGCTCCCAAGTGACAATTATGTTCCAGGATTGGTATCAAGCATTTGTCAGACGTACCCTTACAACCATTAGAAGGACTGCATGTATGGGGGTTAAGTGAGAAGGCCTACCCCTATTCCGGGTATATCTGAATTTGGCTGTCTTTCCCCACCTCCGTGGCTGGAGTGGCGAACAAGTAGAGACCCTAGCCTTAGTGTGTCCCCCTCACTGGACTGTATGATGGTGTCCCTTTGTTGATTGGAACAAATGCTCATATGTTCGGAAGGCTGGCACAGTTGTGTTATGAAAAACAGGGTCAAAGACTAGTAGAGCTTTAAGAGTTCGGCTTTAATTAAGAAGGCCTATGAGGCACAGAGAGATGCTGGAAAAACAGAACCAGAGGAACCGTCGGAATTGTATGGAAGAAGGATCCTGAGTCTCTGATCCTGGCCAAATGCCCAGTGTACCTTACAGGAGAGGTCCGTATCAGAAAGGATGTTAAGAATAAAATATTAATGTTGGATGCACCAGGCGATGGAAAATTGCCAGAGGACTGCTGGTCAAGCCTAGTATTTTGCCCGCTAGAGCCCATGCTTATGCCAGAAGGGTAATGGTCCAGTTCATAATGTGTCTGAAAGACACATTCGAGTAAATAGAGGTTGCATCCTGGCTAATGTGCATTGTGCAGACACTGCAGTGCTACCCAGCAGCAAGAGTTCAAGGAAGAATGACAGAGTAACGCCTGACTTGTTTGATTTCGCGACTCCCGCTGCCAGCTGAATGGAAAGTGAGGATCAGTGAGAAGCTTGCCCAGAGAGACCAAGGTGTTTTCTTTAAAGGAATGGGATGTAGGATGCGTGCAAGGAGCTGAGCACAATATCCGGCTGCATGAACAAGACCATTTCGTGAGAGGTCTCGACGCCTGGCACCTGCTGACATAGATGATGTGAGACGGCATCTGCAAGAGATGTTAGCTGCTGGTGTAATACAAGAATCCAGAAGCCCTTATGCTTCCCCATTGTGGTAGTGAGGAAAAGAATGGAACAGTAAGGATGTGTGTGGATTATCGCATCTTTAAACCGGGCGGACTATCCTGATCAGTACACAATGCCCCGCATTCAGGATGCTTTGGACTGCCTAAACGGGAGCAAGTGGTTCTCTGTGCTGGATCTCCGCAGTGGGTACTACAGATCCCGATGGCCCCAGAGGACCGTGAGAAGGACGGCCTTTATCTGTCGCTTGGCTTCTATGAATTCATGAGGATGCCTCAAGGGATTTCAGGTGCCCCAGCCACTTTTCAACGATTGATGAAGCGCAGTGGGGACATGAACTTACTAGAGTGCCTGGTATACCTAGATGATGTTATTGTGTTTGGCAGCTCACTGGAGGAACATGAGAGCAGATTATTTAAGGTATTGGACCGACTGGAGGACTTTGGCCTTAAACTGTCCATTGATAAGTGTCAATTCTTTCAAACATCAGTAAAGTATGTGGGACACATAGTATCCACCGAGGGAATAGAGACCGACCCAAGTAAAGCTGAGGCCTTGACCACCTGGCCACAGCCCAAAATCTAAAAGAACTGCAAAGATTCCTGGGATTCTGTGGTTATTATCGGCTCATCAAGGACTATTCAAGAGTGATCCGCCTTTACTTAACCTTACTCAAGGGTATCCCCAACCCAAAAAATACCAAAGTCAGCGTCCCTCAAGACTGAAAGAGTGTATTTTCATCAGTGAAGAGTATTTGGGGCCCGCTGGACTCCTGATTGTGAGACTGCTTTTCATGAGATCATATATCAACTTACCCATGCTCCAGTGCTGGCCTATGCCGATCCAAGAAAACCTTACGCCTGCACACTGATGCTAGCTTGCAAGGGTTGGGGGCTGTGTTGTACCAAGAGCATGAGAATGGCCTGAGACCAGTGGCCTTTGCCAGTAGAAGCCTGACCCCATCCGAAAGAACTATCCTGTACATAAGTTAGAGTTCCTAGCTTTGAAGTGGGCTAGTGTTGACCAATTCCATGAGTACTTGTATGGGGCTAAAATACTAGTAAAAACTGACAACAATCCTTTGACCCATGTGCAGACCTCAGCTAAGTTGGATGCCACTGCACCATAGGTGGCTTTCTGCATTATCTACATATGACTATGTCTCAATACCCAGCAGGTCTGAACCATAGATGCTGATGTTTCTCTCCCGAGGCCTGTTCCCCAGAATGATTGGGTCCGGATTGGCAGAACCTGACATTCGGCACTCTGCCGAAAGTTTGTGAGGAGGAACAAATGTCCACGGACGCAGTGGACTGCATGGTGGATTGCTTGGGAGCCTCTGAGGAATGTGCCCACCTGCTGCTTATTGCCACTTTTCTGCAATAGACATTGGTGCACTGCCTCAGCTGGACAATGACAGTATTCAAGGCTCAATCCACGATCCCATGATCAAAGCAGCTTTAGAAGCCCTCTATGCAGGAAAGAGCATGTCCAAATTACACTTCACACTGATTTGAGAACTGCACTGTTATACAAAAGAAGGTCCTAAGTTGAAACTGATCAATAAACTGTTATACAGAAGAGCAGTAGACAGGGGGGACAAGTAGACAAACAACAACTAGTGCTGCCCACTGCCTTTCGAGACTCAGTACTGAGGTCCTTGCACAACCACATGGGGCACCTTGGTATAGACAGAACACTTGACTTGGTGAGATCCAGATTCTATTGGCCTAAGATGGGGCTGATGTGGAGCAACACATTCGAACTTGTAGTCGCTATACAGAGGAAAGCTTTGCCCCGAGGGCTGCCCCTTGTTAACATCACCACCAGTGCACCCATGGAGCTGGTCTGTATTGATTTTCTAAGTTTGGAGTCAGATCAAAGAAATATCAGTAATGTGCTGGTGGTCACTGATCATTTCACGAGATATGCCCAAGCTTTCCCACCAAAGACCAGAAAGCATCCACTGTAGCCAAAGTACTTGTAGAAAACTTTTTGTTCACTATGGGCTCCACAAAGAATCCATTCTGATCAAGGGAGAGACTTTGAGAGTCGCTCTGATCAAAGAGATGCTTTCTCTGTGGGAGTGCGAAAGTCCAGAACCACTCCTTACCACCCCCAGGGGACCCACAGCCTGAACGTTCAACCGCGACTTTGCTAGATATGCTAGGCACCCTGCACCCAAAGGACAAGCCTAGATGGAGCCAACAAATTAGCACCCTGGTACATGCTTATAACTGCACCAAAAGTGATGCCACTGGATTCTCCCCTACCGCCTGATGTTTGGAAGAGAAGCTCGACTACCAGTAGATGTGTGTTTTGGGGTCTCTCCTGATGGGGTTCAAGCTGACAACTATTTACAGTATGTGCAAAAGTTAAAGGCCCAGCTAACTCATGTACTAACTGGCTCAAACCATGGCTGCCAAAAGAAATCTGGCCAACAAAGAAAGGTATGATAAAAAGGTGAAAGCACAGGAACTCCAGGAGGGAGATCGGGTATTGCTAAGAAATCTGGGACTGCATGGCAAGCACAAGATTGCTGACAGATGGCACCATCTCCCTCACATTGTAGTGGGCAAACTAGATGATCTGCCAGTGTACAAAGTAAGGCCTGAGAATAATTCAAAAGATGTAAAAACAATGCATAGAAATCATTTACTGCCCATTGGACAAATCTTAATTGAGTCTGAGCCCCTAGATAATGCCCCCCTCTGGACCAGTGACTAGAGCTGCTGCTAAGAAAAGACCAAGGAAGTCTGCACCTACAGAAGCAGAGTTAAAGTGTTCCCCTGCACAAGTCCCAGTTGAGCATGACTGTCAGTCCATATCAGAAGAAAGTGAGAGTGACTTTGAATACTATCCTTCTTACGAACTGAGTCAATTGTTTCGGGGCAATCCCCTAGTCAATACTGGAGACAAAGCTGGGCCTTCTGGACTGTCTAAGCCCCCAGCTTCATCCCTGGAGCCATTGCTCCCACAAAGTGAAGTGCAAAGCATCAGATCAGATGAAATGGAATCATTGTGCATGGTTGAACTGTTTGAGCTTTCAAGGGAGGAAAATGATAGATTGGGGCAGACTGGTGATACACCCGAACAAGAAGAGTATTTTGAGTGCCCTGACAGTCCACTGCCAGTGTCCGAAAGCTCCATGCAGCCAAATGTTGTGGACTCAGAAACTGTAACTCCTGGAGCTGAAAGTGCCCCAAGTTCTAGCCTCTCACCCCATGGAGACTCCCTGACAAGTGAGGACAATGCTGAAAATGAGGCTCAGAGTGCAGAGACTGTAACAGTTCCCCTAGAAAGACTGGTCGAGCTGTAAAGCCTGTGGTGCACCTCAGTTATGATTCACTTGGGAGGCCTGTGGATTTGCCTCTCAATGTTGTCCATAAAGGAGTGTATGTGTCCCCGAGCTCATTGCCCAAACTGAGCGTCAGTGCTAACTCCAAGTTACTTGTGTTGCTCTTCTATATGGTGCCCTTGCCCTGTCCAGCCCCAAGGTAACTGATAGGAAGGGCCTCTCTTCAGGTTTCATGTACAAGAGGTAATAACTTGAGTTATGGTACAATGTGTATGTAATACTGTGTAAAGAGTGACGACTGCAATGTTTCAGAAATGTGTTCTTGGTAAAATGATATATTGACTGATGATTACATGTGCGAGCCTAATGCAAATGTATGTGGTTGCAGTTGAAACTTATGGGGGTACTTGCTTGACGCGGACGTCAAGCTTTCCCAGGCCAGGAAGGGTGTAACCCCCCTGCAAATGGGGGTTCCCAAAAGACTTCCAGGAGCTTGCTTGAATGCTCCAAGCCTGAATGGTGTTTGGCATTTAAGCCATTTATCAGTGAGTGTTTTTAGAACCTCTGGTACTGTCTCTTTAAGAGCTGTCTGCTTGCAGACATAATTAGTTTGTATGGGGGACTGTGTGTTTCTTTGATTGAGTACCACTCAAGCTGCTGCCAATTCACTTCATTTTGCAGTCACTAGAGTGCAAAGGGAACCTATCTGAAAGATGTAACTGTTTGCCAGAAATTATTTAGAGTAATAATGAAATTACAGTTTGTCTAACCTGCTTTCTTTGCAGTCAGAACTGTGTCTGCTAGTTCCCCATTCTAGTTTTGAACTGCTGAACTGGACCAATCAGTGTGGGGTAAGCTAGCTCTAAAATGGTGCCTTGGACTAATCAGAACTTGACTCACAATCTGAGCCAGCCACAAGAGGATTGTATGGGCAGTGACTCTGGGAGATGTAGTTTAGACTTCAGTGCCTTTTTGGACCAACAGCAGCAGTCTATTGTGAGTGACAGCCAATCCAGTCAAGAACTGGGAGGAACTCAAAGGAAGTGCCCGGTTTTGTCGGTTGGAGTTTCAGTTGAGCTTTGGCAGTGAAGAAGGAAGGAGCCCTGTGCTTTTTCAGTGTGCAGTTTTAGTCAAAAAACGTGTGTAAGGCCCAGAGTTCCGGTCTGCAGCTTGTGTAACAGCTTGTTAGGACTGAATCCGTCCTGTGAAAGAATCAAAGGATCTCTGAAGAGTAGAAACCAGGCTCACCCTGTAGAAGACTGGAAGAATTGCTGAAAATTGCACTCGGTCTGTCAGGAACTGAATCTGCTGTGTGTTCTCCGGTATTGTGCAGTAATTGCGATCGGATACAGATGCAGCCTGCCTGGTATAGTGCTTTCTTTTATATGGATGTGTGAAGAGGTTTGTGTACCTCAAGTGAGCCCTGCTGACATTGAAGGACCCTATCTTATTTGGAGGTCGTGAGTACTAATTCAAGGTTGCTCCCTGTTGAATTGCCACATTAAATCCAAATGGAATTACTGTACTGCTGACTGTTTAATTCTCCTTTTCTCTGTGTGAAAGGGCCCCTACCAGCTGCCACGGTTTGGACTAGCCACTAGGGCTTGGGTACCCAGGGACAGTAACTATTGGGATAGGCCTGTGCGAGAGCCATAGGTAGATTATTAGAGTGATAAGCTGATTAACCTGATTTCCCTGTCCTTGTTATATCCCCCAAATAAATCAGAGCTGCTTGTTTCAGCAAAGTTATACTGTCTGAGGTATTTGTCTATGTTAAAGTACTGTACTGTGATTGTTGCACTGTATCTCATTTCACAGGAGGTCCCAGTGCCGGAACCAGACCTGGGGGTAAGTGTATACTGTGAAGGTAATTCTGATATATTGTGTGGGCCACTAGAGGGAAGAAAGGGGGGTTGCAGTGTCCCAGAGGGCTGTGACCAAGTTAGTTTAACTATTGCAAACCCTGACCTCTGGGTGGAGGCACCCGCCATTGGATCCAGGCCCCTCAACCTGTTAGTGGCAAATCAGGCAGGGGTAGTAGCCCCTGGGATAGCGCCATCTAGGGGTTACATGAGGTATGTGATATAACAGATGTGGGACTTGCTGTCACTTTGAGGTAAGTCTCTATTTAGCTATATGGAGTTATAATGTGTTACTATTTTTATTTCACACACATAAAGAATTTCTCCTTACTTTATATCTTTGCCTGTGGGGGTGGGGTGGGGTGGGGGTGGGGAGGATTGATTCCATTGCACCATATTCAGATTACCCAGCCTGCTAGTGTACATACAGGAGTGTTATCTTATACTGTTATATATAATTTTTGTAACTCTGTACATATTGGGATGTGTGATCTCATTTGCTTTGGGGTCCTGCACATATCTTTTTACATTAGGCTAATATTGTAGTAATTTACTCAGGATTTCATGACAAGTTGTATTCCTTTGGGGAACTATTACAGTGACTGAAGTTTATATAGGTTCACTAGGAGAGAGATTGAGTGTGTGTGTGTGTGTGTGTGTGTGTGTGTGTGAGAGAGAGAGAGAAAAAAAGGAGGAGGGAGAGAGAGAGAGAGAGAACAACATCTCTGTTTGTTATAGATCCCCCACCCACATTATTGTGATGTGGGTGAGTTAGGTACTGTTTATATGAACAGGAGGAGATAAATTACATTTTTATCTCTTTTCAGATTCCTTGACACTTGTGGTACATGAAGTTGCTACATTCTCAGTATATATTGACATCAGTACATATCAGGCTGCATGGTCTGAATTCCTTGAGGTTCCTCGACTAGAGTTTTTAACACTAATATTATCCATTTATATTTAAATTATCATTTATATAGTCCTGAGGTTTTGTAATTTCTTGGGCCTTTTATTTAGCTTGAGAATACAGCTGGGTGGCATGTCCAGCTATGTTTTACACATCACACAGTGTGCACTGATGTTTTTAGACAACTTTACTGGTAATTTTGTCTTTAATGCATACATTGTAATTTCATGAGCCCTATAACTATCTTAGTTTGTCTTTAAGCTGGGTGGGGTTGCCTTTCAGTAATCACATCCTTATACTGACTGTGACACTCATGGCTTGATTTGGGAGTTATTTGCTTCAGCAGTGTTATCTTATGTCAATTAAATTTATGTGCAGTAGGATTCTTTGCATGTGTGTTGCACCAAGAACATCTGAACCCAAGGTTCATTCGGACTGAGGGCAGTATTGTACTGTTAAACTTCTCTGACATCATCTTCTGGTTTTTTTTAAATGAGTATTTTAAACCAATGGGGATTTTTTTCTGTTTTTCTCTGCATTATCTAGCTGTTATAAGTATTGTATTTTCTAAACAACTGCCATGAGCTTCTGAAGAAGGACTGATTGGTCCGAAAGCTAGAGCACTTTGTTCTTGTTGTTACATCTATGTTGGTCCATTAAAAGGTATCAAATCATTTGCTTCTTCATAACCCTGTTATCCTAGCTCTAAATGAAACCTGGCTCTCTCCCAACATTCCTGATAATGCAATATCCATCTCCAGCTTTGTCCTTTTTAGGCTTGACCGTATCAGGAAACGTGTCGGTGGCTGTGCCATCTATCTGAAGGATATCCTTAAAGGGCAAGTCCTCCCTCTAACTTCCCCTGCCAAGAACTCCCAGATGGTGGTGGTTAAAATAATTCTTGGCCAGCAAGGTAAATCTCTCACAGTCGCATCTGTGTATATCCCCCAATGTGAACAAGCAGCTGGATTTCAAATGGTCACTGACTTCCTTGACAATCACCCTCACCGCAGCAAAACAATTGTCATGGGTGACTTCAGTGTGAACTGGCTGGCTCCCAAAGCTTGTCCATACAAAGATGCCACTGCTACAAGAGACATCACCCAAATGGTTCCTATCCCCACAAGATTCAACTACAGGTCTGGCTGTAGCACCCTGCTCGATCTGATCCCCACCACCCATCCTAACAGAATCACTAACACTGTAGTACTCCCTGACTCTCTTAGTGACCATTTCCCAGTTATCTGCCAATGGTCGAATAAGGCAACCAAGTCAAAGGCCACTTTCTACCACCAGCGTATTCTAAAGAAAGGAATGCTTCCCCAATTCCTCGCTGCCCTCTCGCAGATTGACTGGTCAACCCTTGAATCCATGAGCAGCATCAACCTGGCCCTCAGTTACTTCATTACCCAGTTCAATGAAGTGTGCAACATCTTTGCCCCCCCCCTTAAAAAAAGGAAAATCAGATCCTCCAACAACTCCTGGATTACCACTGAGCTAATCACTCTTATGAAGTACAGGGATAATCTTTGGCACCATGCAACAGCCAGACTTGCAGCGCTATAAAGCTGTTAGAAACCAGTGCATCCAGGCTGTGCATAGAGCCAAACAAGAATATTACAAACGAGAACTAACAAACACATGGGGTAACAGCAAGTCCTTTTGGGGAAACATTAAAAGCCTCAGAGGGAAATCCAATAAATCCTTCCCCTCTATGCATGAGGTCAATGGGACTGTCATCTAGGATCATAAAGAAATTGCTGATACCCTTAAATTACACATTTACTGATCTTAGCAATGTCCTACCCCCAAACTTTTTCAATGACTCCACTCTGCCTAGTCCCAATACTAATGTCGACCCCTGCAGGACTAACCCCCACCCCGCATTCTGTTTCAGGAGAATATCCCTTGCTGAATCTTGGAAATACTTCAAAAAGTCCTTGGCAAAGCCCGCCACAGCCCCCGTAACTAAAATAAAAAACTTCGAGGGGGAGCGGACCTGGCGTTAAAACAAAGTTAGTTACAGGGGGGTAATAAAATAAACGGACGCAGCACTGACCAGAACCCAGGCCTTCCAGGGCACGCTGCCCAAGCTGCCAGTTGTTTAGCCCTCAACACCACCAGGGCAGCTTGGCCAGCCTCTGGATCCAACCAGGATTTGTAAACCATCAGCAGGGGTAAGGTAGCAACCCGCCACATCCACTACCTTACCCCTGTAAATGTCCATCGGGTTTACTGTTGCCAGGATTCTCACTATCCAGATATTGCACCTGTTGGGCAATACTGTATGGGCAGGTCAGTGTCAGGATAGTGAGTCTTGGCACAACTTAAGGGTACCGCCAGAACATATTGTCTGGGACCGGCTCTCTGAACACCTCCACAAATGTTATCTACAGTGTCCACAGCAACGTGGCTTTAGAAAAGCCCATAGAACTACCACTGCTGTTCTTGAATGTACTAGCCATATACACAAAGCCCTGGACACAGGACACATACTAGGTACAGTGTACATTGATCTAACAAAGGCTTTTAACACCGTGAATCACAGGTTCTACTGGATTCCCTCTCTACCCATGGCCTTTTGAATGAGGTCACGGATTGATATGAGAGCTATCTCACAGACAGGAACCAACAAGTTAAGATCAATGACACCCTTTCCTGTAGCCTCCCAGTGCACTCTGGAGCACCCCAGGGATCTATCCATGGCCACTATTATTCAGCCTCTTTATTAACAACCTCTCTGCAGCCTATGATAACAAATTAATACTCTATGCAGATGATGCGGTGCTCTTTTCTACCCATACTGACCCTGTCCCTCTCTCCCAGGATCTCCAGAAGAATTTCAGTCATGCAGCTACTTGGTTCGATAAGCATAAACTGTTGATGAACTATAAAAAAACCAAGGCCATGTTGTTCCACAGCACCCACAGCAAATTCAGAACAGCCAGCCTTACTATCTACAACAAGCAACAACAACCACTCGATCAAGTACCTGAGTTTAAACATCTTGGCATTACCCTTGGCTCCACACTTTTTTATAACTCGCTTGTCCACCTTATCTCTAAAGCCATTAACTCAAGGATTGGGGTCCCCTACCGCCATCACCACTGCCAGACCAATGAAGCCATGCGCACTGCTGTATCTAGCTCTATCCTGTCCATTATTGATTATGGGCTAGTCTTTTATGGGGCTGCCTCAGACACCATCCTAAAAAGAATCAGGACCACCCTTAATAAGTGCTGCAGACTTGTAACAGGAACAGGTAAGCATACACATACCTGTGATCTGTATAAACAATCTAACTGGCTCAATCTTGATGGTAGAATAGCCTACCAGATCTGCTTCTTGGCAAAGAAAATCTGTCTTTACCTCACCCCTCCTGCAACGCATGCCTTCATGCAACCTACCCGTAACACACACCTTACACGTAGTGCACACAAACCCATGTATCTTGTTCCATTCTGCAGTACCTTCCAGGCTCAGCATGCCTTCTTTAGCAAGGCTCCATCCTTAATGAATGGTCTCCCTTCTGAAATCTCAGATGTGAACAAACTTGGCCCATATAAGCACAAACTACATCAGCACTTTACCAACTTCAGCAAGTGTGACTGCACCTTCTAGTTCTGCAGGTCACCCACTCGCTCTTCAGACCCCCTGCCCCCTAGCTGACCTGCCCCCCTCCTGTCCTCCTCTCTCTCCTTCCTTCCTTTCTTCTTCTTCTCTCCTCTCCCTATCCACCCTACCCCTCCTTCCCTAAACATCCAGAACCCCTCCTCCTATCCAGCACACTATTCTCATTCCCTCTCTACACTGACATGACCCCTCCCCGTTTCACACCCTACCTTCTTTTCTCTGACTACTCTCCTCCACTTGCCCACCCCTCTGTGCCCCCACTCACCCTCCCCTCTCCCTCCATTCCTCCTCATCCCTTGGATGTAACACCTGTATGCCCTCCCCCATGTTACCCTCAGTCCTATTCTGTACCGCCTCCCCTTTCCCCCTCCTTTGCCTAGCATTTCACGACAATGTCATTACCTTGTCTGCATTTCTCTCCTCCTTGTTCTCTCTCTACTCTGCATACCTTCTGGGGATCTCATTCGCCCACCCCCGGCTATCCTACTCCCCATCTCCCACCTTGTTGTACATCTCCTTGAATATGTTCTCCTTCTAATCTGTGATGATGCTACCTGCAGTGTCAGTGGCTCAGCAGGTAGCACACGTGCCTCTGAGGCCGGGAGATCAGAAGGCTATGGGTTCTATCCCCACACCATGCACTTGGGTTACATCCCAATACTGACACTGTAGTGCAGCATGAGGGCGGTGCTGCACTCCTGCGGTGCTGTCTTTCAGATGAGACATTTAATCGAGGTCCCATCTCCCTGTCCTGGTAGTAGTTCAGGTTGATGTTAAAGATCCCATGGCACTTCTCAAAAAGAGTAGGGGGAATTTTTATTCAAAAATTCAAAACCAAAATGTACAGAAATGTATTACTTCATACAAAATTATACTGAAAGAAACTCAGAACATAACAAAGTCTTACAACGTACCTTATTGTCACACATTTGTAAAAAAGGAAAAAACATATTAATAAAACCTCTCCACTAGACCAAAAATAAGTAACAAATAAATCCCCCCCCCCTTTTTTTTCCTCTCCCTTTCCAAATCCCAACAGGTCCATACCAACAAACACAGAAAAAACTCACACAAATTCTATACACCTTTTAAAAAACAATCCCCCCCCAAAAGAAAACGTATGAACTTTTTTTGCTCTTACAACAAGAAACCAGATATACAGTAATGTCTCACTTTAAATAAATTTGTATTGAAAAGAGCACAAACTTCATCCAAAATGACCCCATACAACAGAGAAAAAAAGGGGGACAGACAGGAATGGAATCAACCTTACATTGTATAACTAACAGTGGTTTCATACAGGAAATAAGGTAAAAAATCACCACTGAGCAGAAGATTTACTGCAACGCTGGAAACCCCTCCATGCCCCACAGACACCTCAGGCATATTTAAGAAAGAAGGATAATCCTCTCCACCACATATTCACCTTTTTCCTAGGATGTATCCTACACTCATAATTATACACCTCTCTAAGAGCTGCTTCACACAGAAGAGTTATCCCTTTGAACAAGATTTCCCTTTGCTGTGTCAACAGCTGGCAACGACTTTGCCACATATAATATTTTAGGCAAGCACAGAGTAACTGCACCGTAGGGATATGGTATCAATCTTTCAAGTCTGCCATACTTCCTAAAGCCAAATTTCTATATGATATCCTCTTCAGCCAAGGCAACTTCCACTCACTTGCTGAATATAACCATAACCCTTTTGCGTATACGTACTCCAGCAAAAAATGCTCCTGAGTTTCTTCATCCTCCCCACACCCTGGATCTAGACAATTATGGTCTTCTATGGCCTTGTGTTACAAGTTCCCTCTTACACCCACTCTCCCATAAGCCATCAGCCACTGTATATCCCACATTTTCTGAGGAATCCTTGAATTATTTAACATGCCATAAACCAATTTTGTCCCACTTGGCAGACCTCCTTTGAATACTGGCTCCCCAAGTCCCATCTGTTCCACAGTATGGTTATACATTATTTTTCTGGAAGCACCCACCATTTGTACTGCTGTCACATTCCATTTTACCATTTTTTTCAACGCCACTCTGTAGTAACCCGGAATCTCCTGTACCTTATTTCCTTGCAAGGATTCACCTGTCCACTTCCCAATCCAATTCCCTAGAACATTTAGCCCCCATTTACTATTTAAGCATTGTTGCTTTTCAAAAATCTTATACAGGTTTGAGTACCAAAAGATCGTATGAAAGAAGGTAACGGGACTGACCATCCCTAACCCCTCCTGCTTTTTCTGTTTATACAGAATTTCCCTCTTAATAGGGTTCAGCCTATTCCCCCATACCAACTGGAAAAACAGTCTCAGTATTCTTGCCTCAGATTCCACTGGTAAGGGAAAGACCCCCGCCACATATAGAAAGCATGGAACCAAAAACTGCTTCACCACATGAATCCTTTTCAATTTGGTCATCTTCCATGTTTTCTACCTTTCAACCTTCCTTTCTGCCACCTCTAATGCCCCGGTCCAATTTTCTTACCCATATCCGCCTCTCCAAAAATAACCCCTAACAGCTTTATGTCATCATTGGTTATACTTAGTTCACCCACTGTTATACTAGGGACTTCTTTCCTCACAAACCACATCCCCCTGCTTTTCTTCACATTCATTCGTGCTCCTGCTACCCACGAAAACTGATCCAATAACCTCAATAATATGTTTACACTTTCTAAGGAAGTCAAAAAAACAGTCAAATCATCCGCATAAGCTGTCATTTTTAACTCGTCCTTAAGCTGAAGTCCGCTAATACCCTTAAATGTTCTAGTTCTTACAATGGTCCTTATCAAAGGACTTATCATGAATGTGTATAGTAAGGGACTCAAAGGGCACCCCTGCCTGACCCCTGTGAGAACCCTTATCCTTTTGCTCCCTTCCCCCCATTTCTACTTGAAACTCTGCTTTTTCATAAAGCAATATCTCCCATTCACTAAATACCCTAGGAATCCCATATTTCTCTAATACCAAAAATAAGAATTCATGGTTAACCTGGTCAAATGCCTTATTTTGGTCCACCGCTATAACACAACCTTCACACCGAGATTTTTTTCCCATATTACAAAACATCTCTAATCAGACCCAAATTCTCTTGAATATTTCTTCCCGGGATCTCACATGTCTGGACCTCATGTATTATTTTACCAACTATCTCCTTAAGTCTCTTCTGTAATATTTGAGCAAGGATTTTATAATCCAGTTCAGGATACTTATAGGCCTCTAATTGTCCAAATTATTTTTATCGCCAGATTTAAAGAGAAAAATTAACAGACCCAACGAAAACTCAGCTCCCGCACTCTTGTTACTCAACATGAACTTGTACACCCTCACCAGAAATACTGACAATATCCCCAAAAATTGTTTATAGAATTCATTGGGGATACCATCTACCACTGCGACCACCCCGCCTTTCAGATTCTTAATTGCATCCGCAACCTCTTGTTCTGTGATGTCTCTCTTTAAGGCTTCTACCTCACCAGCTTCCAAAACCGGAATTCTTAACTCATCCAAATACACCCCCATGTCCCCTTTCTCTACGTCTATCATTTTTCCTGTTCTAATTAAATGCCCCTCTACAATTTCTCTAATACCCTTCAAGTCACTTAAAATGTCTCCCTTATCATTCCTCAAACTTGTTATGCGTGACCTACTCTTTTTTTCTTTAAAAGCTTCACATGGGTCTGCCACAGGTGTCCTTTGTGTTCCAAAACTTAACTCCCATTTCAGTGTTTCTCCTCTATCACATTATACTGCTTTCATCTCACATTTTACCCTTTTAATCTTACCTGCAACTGCCCCCTCCACTGTACCCTTGTTCCATAAGTTTGTACAACTCAGTCCTAAGGGATAAATACACAAAAAAATCCCAGCTCGGCCTTCTTTTCCCATAAGCCTTAAACCAATTACTAATCTCTAATTTTGTTTCATGCCACTACACCCCCAGGTCCTCATATAACCCTATCACTGAGGCCCTGTCCACCAACAGGTCCCCTATTGTTAACCTCACTTCATTAAATCCCAGAACACTCACGTTCATCTTCCACCTTGTACAGGGTTGCTCATCACCGTGATAGTATTAATGGTACTTCTAATAATTAAGTGATCTGACAAAGCCGTGAAGAGTACAACTGTAACATAAATGTCTATCCTCTTAGAAATAAATACTTAATCAATTTTGGAGCACAATGCACCTTTTGAAAAGGTAAATTTGACAGGAGACATGGCCTTACTAAACACATTCTGAAGATCAGCTGTATCTATATTTTTTTTAAATGCGGCTTTATCACAATATATTTTCTTACCCTCTCTTTTCCTTTTCAAAATATCCAATGAACAGTTAAAATCACCAGCATAATAAATGTTCCTCGTAGAACACAAAAATGGTTGTATTAAAGCAAGCAACTAATCCCTCTCAGCCTTTAACTGAGAGGCATAGACCACTATAAACCTGTTGGGTTCTCCATGCCATAAACCATCACTTACTAAAGCCCTCCCTGGCAAAATAACCATTATTTTAGACATTTTCAATCCCCTTCCAGAAAATAACACACCAACCCCATCTGCTTTGTCTAAAGCAAAGGACCAATAAAAAGGCCCCAAACCCATTCCCTTTTTGCCTGAGCAACCGCCTGCGTTGAATTAAGCCATGTCTCCTGTAAGAAAACCACTTCATGTGCTAGGTTCCGTAATTCTGCCCATAGGGCCCCCCTTTTGTTCCCATTCAAAATGCTACACACATTCAACGATGCCAAGGAAAACAAAATCATTTAGAGTCCTTAATAATGACAGGCAATAGACTTTTTCCAGAAATACTGTAACCACTGCTACATTTTTATTTCAACTTTCTTCTTCTTCTTCTTCCCCTGTTCCTCTATATTGTCCACCCCTAACAGGGGTGGATTCCCTCCATGAAACCCTGAAGACACATCTGACTTCTCCACACCAGAAGGGCTATCTTCCCCACCTTGGGCTTTCAACATCTCAAACGTGTTCTCTAATTTAAGCTCTGATGAAACCCCCTTACTACTCCTCAGGCTCCATTTCCTATGAGGGTCTTGCATACCTCCAGACACTTGTGGGGGGACATCTGTACTTGCCCCACAGATACCCCTTCAAATCTCTTGTCCTCTCCCTTCTTCTTCTCTTCCTCCCGTTTGTCGAAATTGTAACCAGTCACTCTCTTCTCTCCATTTTGGCAGGGTGATGGCCCTTCCTCTGACACCTCTTGTGAGGTATACTCACTTTTATTTGATTTGAGGGTGACAGTTACCTGGGGGTCCTGGATATTTTCCTTCCCCCTCTCCTCCTCAGGAGGGGGAGCCAATGGTTCTGGCCTAGCCCCTGCTTTCTAAGCCTTGTTTATCAATTCCTCCTGGTTCATGCTACACCTGTTATTTTTTGCTGTCCATGGACAATTATGGAAAATATACCTGTACTCCTCACAAAGGTTACAACGCATGTGGTTAGCACATTCTGAATTACTGTATCCACATCCCCCACACAGACCACATCGAATGACATCACACACATTAGACAAATGTGACCGTGATCCACACCTGTAGCAAGCTCTGAGTTGCTGCGGGTAAACCCCCCCCATCTCTCCCCAAGAAAAAACTATTAGGGATATGCTCAATTCCATTCTCATTTTGGTTCAGTTTTATTTTAAACCTCCAACCCACAGTCCAAAAAAAATCTTCATCGAGGATGGCCTCCGGCTGCCCTATTACTGTACTCTTCCAATTCAACCACTGTATAATATCCCCCACATGTACACATTCTGACCGGAACATTACTGTTACGTTTTTGATCAAAGGCTTTGTTAAGGGAATTGCAGTAAATGGGGCCCACAAAGTGGGTATATTTTAAGTCTTCATATTTTAACCGGAAATGCTCCAGACCCTTCATAGACCTAAAACTAATGTCGAAGACATCTTCCCCCCAACTATGTGAATAAGAGCATAAATCTCTGTTGCAATGAACTTCATTGAGCCTTTAACAAGACTCTGCCTACATGGTACCTGTCTGGAAAATTTCCATCCCACCCATATCGCAATCGCATCAGCAGATCTTCTTGGGCTAAACCAGAGTTGTTGAACCACCCAGGCTTTCCTCATTCTCTCTCTGGGGCAGTTTTATCCTGGGGCAAATCTTTCTTTTTCACCATCTCCGAATAAGTTTTGACCAGCTGCGTTTTACTATCTCAGCCCTCACTTTGATCTCCACCACCAATGGGCTCCAAAAACTCCTTTCAGCAACTAGATTTAAACTCAAATTCAGGGTGAGGTGTAACCGACTCCCCATCTTTCCCCTGTCCTTTTCTGCCAGCAACAATGGCCGAACTAGTCCCCGCTAAAACATCTTCATTGCTTTTATAACAGACTGGCCCCATTAACATAACTTTACTACCTGAGGCACCCTCAGGCCGATCAGGGCCAGGCAATCCCATTGTCACTTCTTTGTCCCAGTCCATTCCAAGTACCCCCTTACCTGACTGAGAAAAGGCATCCCATTCCATCTCTGGTTTCCAACTACCGTCCGATTTTTGAACCCAGCCAATGCCTTTAAGTGATGGTCCTGGGGACCATTTTCCCCTTTTTCAAAAGATTTGAGGCCAAAAGCATGCACCGCAACCTCCTTCACTGTCAGCCCTGATGCGGTAGCTTTAAATTTCCCCAGTTCCTCTTCCGGGGTCCGACTTGCTCCCGACTCACTCACCGAAGATCCACGTCACTCCGCCTCCACTCTCCTTCCGGGTTCCTTCCTCTGCTCCTCTTTATGCCTCTCATAATCTTCCTCATAGATTTTAAGGACAGACATTTTTTTCACCTCTATTGCCTACTTTTGGTGAGCTGCAGCCATCCTTTTATCTTTATTAGAAGTAGTAAATACCTCTCCACCACTGGCTACGTTTGTGTCCAGCTAATCCATTAAATCCTCATCTGATTCATCCGAAGCAACTTCCAGTGCAAAAATCTCCACCTCTTCCGACTCAGATATGTTAGCCTCCATATCTTCTTCCTTCTCACAGAGCTCCTCCACAGAGCCCTCCTCCTTTGTTGCCAGTTTTTCCATAATGGCCATAAACTAAGCACTCCATAGCGCCCTCTACCAAACAGTATGGGAATTTTCATGGTGCCCTGGCCAAATTTCCCCCCATTCACTAAAAATACCACCAACAGCTTAATCTGGTTCAAGGTCCATATGTTGGACTGGATCGTCTCAAACCAACCAGCCCACATCACTAACACCGCTGTCTCCCTGACTCACTGAGTGATCATTCAGCCGTTACCTGCACCTGGCAAAACAACTTCAGCAAGCCCCTACCCAGAACCATAACCAGTCATGTACTCCTCAAAGGGAACCTACCACAACTCAAAGCAGACCTTCAAGGCCTAGACTGCTCTGACCTACATGAAACAAATGATGTAGACATTGCACTTGGATCCTTCATCACAAAATGTAATGCCACTTGCGATAAACATGCCCCCCTTAAAACAAGAAAATCTAAATCTCCCTGCAACCCCTGGATAACACCAGAACTCCTGCTACAACTCAATGCTCGGGACCAACTCTGGATAAAGGCACGCACACATGGTACAGCTGCCAATATCCAACTATATAAAAAAGCTAGAAACGTACACAAAGGCTATCTGCCTAGAAAAATGCTCCTACTGTAAGGAAGCTCTCTCCAACTCCTGGAACTGCAGCAAATCCTTCTGGGCCAACTTCAGCGATATTACTGGCAAGGATCCCAAAACAGCCCACTCCATGCTCCTGGTTAACAATGTACTCCTACTGGATCCACTCCAAATAGCAAATGCCTTAAATACTGCCTTCATGGACCTAAGTGGAGTACTCCCAGCAGACTACTTCGACCCTCCAGTCCAGAAGCACGCAGTAGGTAATCAATCCCCTATGGAGAACTGTCTGCTTTTTTACTTTAAAGAAGTCAGCACTACCAAGGCTAGAAAGTACCTTGAGAATGTGCTGGGTAGATTAAGGCACAGTGGAGACACCCTGGATCTTAAGTTCATCGCTATGGCACTTGCAGAAGTACTAAGCCCCCTGACCACCATCATCAACCTATCACTGCACCACTCTCAGTTCCCCCAGCTCTGGAAGTTGGCTTCTGTAACACCAGTTCACAAAAGTGGAGACTGGGCACTACAGAACAACTACAGACCAATCTCCATACTCCTGCCACTCTCCAAAGCACTTGAACAGATAGCGATGGATCAGCTTGTGGAATACCTGAACATGCACCAACTCCTATGCCCAGAACAACATGAGTTCTAAGTGGGACACAGCATGATCATGGCCCTGTTGGAATTCACTGGTTATATCCACCAAGCCTTGGATCAAGGGCAGCTAGTGGGGACTACCTTCATCGACCTATCAAAACCTTTTGATATGGTTCACCACACACTCCTCCTTGAACAGCTAGCCAACACTGGTCTCTCTTCTGATACAATTCTATGGTTTAACAGCTATCTCAGCAATCACTCACAGTGGGTCAAGATTGGGGACATTGTCTCAGATAGCAAACCTGTCTGCTCAGGGGTCCCCCAGGGAGCAATACTGGGGCCCCTCCTCTTCAGTAACTTCTTAAATAAACTTCCAGACTCTAGCACCAGTCACATGCTATTGCTGCTATTGTATGTCATTTTCACCTGCAACCCCAACCCCAAACTACTTGAAAATGACCTCCAACTAAGATTTACTGCTGCCGAAATATGGTTTAAGGAGCACAGACTAATCCTTAACTACAAGAAAACTAAGACTATTATCTACTCCAGCACCCACAACAAACACAAGACCTTCTCACTACCCATCCTGAACAACATTGGCGATGTGCTGGACCTCGTGCAGCACTTTAAGTACCTGGGTGTCACCCTTGACTCCACCCTGTCCCATGCACAGCATATATACAACACGGCCAAGGCCATCAGTTCCAGAATCAGGATACTCCACCGCCACAAGCACAGCCTTACATATGAAGCACGTAACATGGCCATCACCAGCTCAATTGTTACCCTCGATGACTATGACCTGGCGGTTTATGGTTCTTCACTGGACTCAGCGCTCCATCGCATATCCCTGGCCCTTAATAAGGCCTGCCGACTCCTCACAGGTGCTGCAAGACTTACACACACACCTATGAGCTCTGTTCACGGGCAGCGTGGCTCCAGCTGAAGAGCAGAGTTAAGTACCATACCTGCCTACTGGCCAAAAAAAATCACACTAAATCTGATGCCACCAGTAGTCCAGAATCTGCTCACACACCATGTAAGTGCCAGGCTGACCAGAAGCACCCACAGCCAAATTTTCAGTGAACCTAGATGCTGCACTGCACAGGGTCAACGTGCATTGTACTACCATGCACCACACTGGAACAATGACCTTCATTCAGCCATCTCCGATACCACAACCACTGGTGCTTTCAAGCGTAAACTCAGGCAGCACCTTGCCACAGATGACAACTGTGACTGCGTTGGCCATTCATGATGACCAAAAACAACTTTCCTACACTTGGAACACTGTAAAGCTGTAGCACTTAGTGTTCCACCTAATTCCAGGGGCACCTACCTTCACAGCACTTCATTGTTCCACACCCTGTCAACCCCTCTCCCCTCTGCACTGGGCACCCATTCCCCTCTCTGTCCCCACCCTCATGCCCCCCCGTCTGCTGCTTTCCTTGCCCCACTGTCTCCAACCTTCCTTAAGTCTGTTCTTAATCCCTTACGCAGGCATACACTTCACTATGCCGCGGCTGTGCCAGTTCTCCACTCCGTGTCTTCCCTCACAAATATGCCTAACTCTCCGATGCAGGCACCTTCTCACCAATGCCGTAGCAGTGTCTAGATGTTATACCATAAGCTAAATGCTATCCCAGTCTTGTAATTCACACCAATTTATTGTCTACCTAGCTTGTAATGTACTGTTTTGTACCAGTGCAATTTTGTACTTGCTTGTAATGTAATGCTATGTACCTGTTCAATTTTTTCTTGTAACTGACATGGAACCTACAAATGAGCATCCGCTCACAGGTGTTCTCCAAGATATCATTAAAAAAAAAAAAAAAAAAAAGGTCAGTTGGCATTCATCTGTATCCTCCTCCCCCGGGTCGTACCTGAAAATAGGCAGAATCTGTCTGGTGCACCTACCCGGTCAACAAAAAAACTAAATATGTTACCTGACCTATTTTATCTAGTCTTCTTAACCTATGATGACAATATTATTGTTTTCTGTACACCAGTCCCTTGCAACCTAAAACTACTGTAATTGTAATAGATAATGTCAATGTTTATGTTCGATAGTCTTAACTGTATTGTTTTTCCTTTTATTTGAACCCTATCTTGTTAATAATACATGATGACGCGTAACCTTTGCAAATGAACCATTGGTTCAAAAGTATTTATAATCCTAGTGCTCAGTAAATAAATAAATAAAATAAAAATCAGCCCCCACTGCTGTCACAGAACAGACTCCTTGCTGATGTACTTTTGTTTTTGTCCAGTTTAACCCCTTCAAACCTGAAATAAAGTCAATGCAAAGTGCGTTTCAAGTCACTCTTTCTTATGTGTGAGGGGTTAAATTACTGCAGCGGTGCACATTAAAAATGTTTCTGTGGTCTGCCAAGAAGGGTCCTGCTTCTGCAGGATCTGCAGGATGGCTAAATCTGCCACTGCACAGCTAGAGGATAGGTCCAAGCACAGATCCCTGGGGCGCTCCCCAGACAGCTAGAAAGGGGAAGAGATTATCTGAGCAATCCTTACCATCTGGATCCTATCACAAAGATAAGACCTGAACCAGCTAAGCAAGGTACCAGCACAGCCCAAGGCCTCTAGCTTAGCTAAATGTAGGGAAGGAGGTTTACAGTATGAATATCCATTAAGGATAATAGAGTTGGCAGCGACTTTTGGAACCAGCCATGTCTTAATAAGACATAGTATATCTGGCTTATTTAGTGTGATGCATTCACTTTTAGAATCAGTCTTGGGTAAGAAACTAGGAACAATGGAGTAATAACTATGCAGACCTTTAGGCAGGGTCACAGCATTACCAGGTACAGGACAGTCACTATGTAGGGACTGTTGGCTATTATTTATAGTCTTTTCTGCATTGTTGTGGTGAGTATTTATTTATTTATTTATTGAATTTTGATGACCGGGTAGGCCCACTGGGCCCCGAAGGTCCCTTTTTCAGGGGCGACCCGGGAATAACAATACATGATGTTATAAACAGTTGAAACATTTGCATATACAGGTTATCATGGGTATACAGTATTCAGCTGTTTACACATAGCAGAAGGTTACATATATCTAGTTGGTAAGTTGTTATTCATTACATTCTCCATTTGTCCTACAAATTAGTGAGACTGTACTGTGAATTCATAGGTGACATAGTTCAAGAGCATTAGGATGGTTCAGAGAAAGGAGGAAAGTTAGTGCTCCATTGTTTGGGGGGTTGGATAGTATACGCTTGTTGATAGAAGATGAGTCTTAAGTCTAGTGCGGAAGCACGGCACTGATGGGGTTTCTCGTACCTCCAACAGGAGGTTGTTCCACAAGGAAGGGGCAGCATGCGAGAAAGATTTCTGGCCTACCTTAATCCTAACTTTGGGGACCTCTAGCAATGTTAGGCCCGAGGACCTAACACTGCGCTGGTTTCTTTTTACTGTGAGGAGTCCCCCAAGACTCGGGGGAGGCGAGGGACTAATTATCTTCTTCACCAGGCAGAGTATGGGGTAACTGAGGAGAGCTTCGAAGGATGGCCAGTTAAGCTTTGCTAACGCCTCACAGTGGTGACTCCTGGAGTGGGATAAGGTGGCAAAGTGGGCCACCTTGTTGTATAGTCTGTAATTTACCGTACTCCAGTTTTGTGATACCTTGAATGACCAGGGCAGCATATAATAGTGTTGGAAGTAGGACACTCGCTGCAATAGCAGTCCTAGCTTCAGGGGTTAACAGTTCCTTGAGCCGATATAGTAATCCAAGTTTTGTATGGATTACTTTAGTGACCTGGTCCACATGCTGTGTGAATGTGAAACCTTGGTCAAAGGTGAGGCCGAGGTAATTTATCGAGGGGACTACTTCCAGCTTGTTGCCCTCCAGGGACGAGAGTTGTAGTAGTTGTGATCTATCTTGTCCAAGGGCTCTTGGTCAGAACAGCATAGCTTTGGTTTTATTGGTGTTAAGGACCATTTTGTTCTTGATGAGCCACCTCTCCATGATGTGAATATCCTTTTGGAGAGAAATGCGTAGGTCATCCAGGTTGTCCGAGGTTTTGTAGATAACGGCATGATCCGCATATTGGATTGTGTTGCTGCTTCCACAGTGTTTGTGCAGTTCATTGACAAACAGCGAGAACATAAGAGGCCCAAGTATAGACCCTTGGAGTACTCCCTCCTTTAGGGACTGAGGTTTGGAGAGTTTATCCTGCCGCCTGACCCTCTGAGTGCGACCAGAGAGGTAGCTTTCCACCCATTTGAGGGTGTGGGCATCAAGACCTATGTGGCGAAGTTTTAGGAGGAGTAGTCTGTTACCCACCCAGTCAAAGGCCTTAGAAAGGTCTATAAAAACTGCCCCTGTATTGGATCCAGAGTCCAGGTCTCTGAGTACATCAGAAGAGAATTTGGTTAGGGCAGTGTCTGTTCCGTGTTTTGCTCTAAAGCCATGTTGCGATGGGGACAACAGCTTGTATGCCTCCAGGTATTCCTTAAGTTGGGCATAGATGAGTTTCTCCTGTATTTTTGCCAGGGTACACAGCACGGAGATAGGTCTGTAGTTTTCAATTGGTTCTACAGGCCCTCCCTTGTGGACCGGGACCACATGCGCCTGCTTCCACAGCTCCGGGACAGATCCTTCAAGTAAGGACCTATTGATTAGCTAGGTGAGAGGCTGCACGAGTGCCGTGGCACCATCTTTTAGCAATCTAGCTTTGAGTCCATCCAGGCCTCCTGACCCTCTTGTTTTCAGGGTTTTCAGGATGGCCAGGACCTCATTTACCTTAGCCAGTCTCAGGTGAAAGGGTGGGCGGGCAAGAGTTCGAGGGTCCAGCGGAGCAGACTGGTTGTTGGGTACCGATGACCCTGCCTGAAGTTTATCAGGGTTTGTGAAGTATGTATTAAGGGTCTCGGCAATTAGTGTCTCGTCATGTGGTACCAGTCCATTAGCTGTGATAGGGCCCGTGGCAGTCTTTTTATTCCCCTGAATCAGTTCGTTGATGTGGGACCAGAAAGTCCTAGGGTTGCCGAGGTTTGCTTTCTGGAGGTGGTTAAAATACTCCTTTTTCGCTAGTTTGGTGGCCTGTTTACATTGGTTTCGGAGGGTTCTATAGATAACCCGGTCTGCTTGGAGAGCCGTGTCCTTGAACTTTTTCCAGGCTTTGTCATGGTTGGTCATAAGGGCCTTTGGGGGGGTAATCCACTTGTAGCAGTGGCCCTTTACCTGGTAGGTCTTATTAGGGGCCAGAAGATCAGCGGCTCACATGATAGACCTGTTGAAGAAGTCAACCACCCCTTCCAAGGTAGGGAGACTTCTAATCGGGCTCCAATCCAAGTTCCCCAGGAGAGTAATGTAGTGCTCCAGGGAGAACTTTGAGTAGACCCTGAAAGTGAGTATTCTGGGTTGGACCTTTGCCGCCCTGTTTTTCCAAACACAGAAGGTGGGCGAGTGGTCGCTAAGAGCATCTGCCATGGTGCCAGCCAGTTGGACATTTTTAAGGTTAGACACCAGTACCCAGTCAATGATTGAGTGGCTACCCGTTTTGTAGTTCAGCCTTGTGGGTAGGGTGATTATCTGGGAAAGGTTAGCCTCTTGTAGCATACCTATTACTGAGGACCTGGCCTCTTTGGCCCAGTTCAGGTTGAAGTCTCCAAAGATGATGAGTTCAGATGCAAACTCAGTTAGGTTTTTTGTGAGTGACTCAAGGGATTGGAGGGCCCTCTTTGGTGGGCTGTATACACACCCTACGTTAAGGTTTTTGGCACCGCGGAGGGTGATGCGTACAAAGATAGCTTCAATTTCGGGAGGAAGTGTTACTTGCAGGTTAATACGAGCAGAGATCAGGGTAGAATTCACATAGATGAGAACCCCACCCCCCCTTTTCTGGATTCTGTCCTTCCGGAAACAGACATATCCTGGGGCGGCAAATTCATGGTCTTGGATCGATGGTTTTAACCAGGTCTCTGAGACCGCAAGCACATCAGGGTTGTACAGGGCTAGCCACGCTTGTACTTCATGAGTTTTTGGCCTAAGACTACAAATATTCATATGTGCTAGCCTCAAGCCCCTGGGTGTAGTCCAGGTCAGGTCTTGAGATGTGGAGATAGAAGTATTGTCGACACCTGGTCCGGAGTTAGGTTGAATGTCCCCTGCCCGCAGTAGCAAGGCTGTTAGCAGGAGGCGGTGAATATAGGTCAGGGGAGGGAACCTAGTTTTTTTAGGTTTGTGGGTCATTAGGAGGATAGACCTGTAGCAAATCCCGCTCCTACTGAGCTTGGCGGCCAGTAGGGGGGCTAAGTTGTCAGCCAGGGGTGGGTTATGAGAGTGCCTGGTCTGGGGTGGTGCTGGTTCATTGGGAGGCTGTGCAGCGGGGCCTTGTCTACCAGCCAGCCCGACAACCCAGAGTATTGAGGCGATGTATAGGGCAGCTAGGAGGAGACCCTTGTTTGAACTGAGCTGGCCCGAGATTCGAGACAGAAGTCTTCAGTGACCCTTGGACTGGCATTTTAACCTTATGTGGCATTATTAGGCAGCAAGAGCTTGGCCTTGTAATAAAGGATTTAGGGTGATATGAAGGGAACAGGCTAGGCCCTAAGGGTACCGAGACAGTCAGCTATCTTGAGCTTCTTAGAATTGTATACATTCAATAACTTTTACTTGTCCAAGTTTCTAACCCTTAAAATTCAGTAAACTTTAGGATTCTTAGTGGTATAGGTTACTAACACCGATATGAAAGAGCAATATCGCAACAGTTCAGTGTAAGAAAAACATCTAGATATAACCCAGTGGCTGTGTTACTGACTGGTTATTGTAAACTGGGATTGGGCTAGCTGATTATTATGAGCACACATTTCAGTATTTTGCACACTGTTAGGTACATTTAGTTTAGATATGATTTCAACCTTTAACCAAGTAGTCCTTTAATACACAGTTAGTCCATTAGTGTTCCATATAGGTAGCAGGGAGTAATACAACAAGTAACTCATTTTATTGGGCTAGCCTGTGGTTGTTACAGGCTGAGAATAATTTTACCATGGTCGATGCTCCTCCTCCTGCGCTTCCTATTGGTGTAGGGATCACCAGGGTGGGGCTACCCTCTATTTAATGGAAGGAGGAACGGGGCAGGTGAGCAGGAGATTTTCAAAATCCGCAGTCTGTTTCCAGATTTACAATGGGGGAGGTCTGCCGGACAGATTAAGCTGTCAGTGCCTCAACCCTGTGGCTACAAGCTTGTCCCTGGGTGGAACAGTGGGGGGGCCCCGATGCCATCGGTCTCCATTGCCGCAACCAGTCCTGCGATCCATCTGAAGTGCTGAGAGGGGGGAAGCAGCCTATTTCATCTGGCTGCACTCCACGTCAGTCCCCCTCTCAGCCAATGGACTCTGGTGCCTTAATGATGATCAGCCGGGAAAAAGGTGCCAAGTGGGACCTGGGACCCTGGATCAGGACAAAGGCATCCACAGGAACAGTGGGCTAAGAGGAAGGTCTCACAATCTCCTTTCGGTGGCTGACTCAATGTGGAAAAGGTAGTTTTGTTTTTTTTCAAAATCTACTGTCTGTTTCCAGATTTACAATGGGGAGGTCCTTGAGACAGATTAAGCTCTCAACGCCTCAACCCCATGATTCTGAGCTTGTCCTAGGCGGAGCAATGGAGAGGGCTAATGCCGTCGGTCTCCGTTGACGCAACCAGTCCTGCGATCCGTCTGAAGTGCTGAGAGTATATCTCACAATGCTTTTTTGTTGCACTTTTTTGATGGACGGTAAATAAATTACAGTACTGCATCCCTGAGTCCACTGCTTCGGTTTGGTTTACAAACTTTTGTTTTGGGGCTGGCAGTGCAGCCTAGAGGTTAGAGTAATGAGTTGTGAATGAGCTTGGTACATCTAGCAGACCTGGCTTTGAGTCCCACAACCTCCACTTGCATACTGTGTGACTATGAGCAAGTCCTTTAACCTCTCTTGTGCTTCTGGGTCATCCCTGAAAACAGGGACTTGTGCCTAGTGGGCCTTACCTGGTTACCAAAAGCATAACAAAAAAAAAAAGAAGATGCATGTCTCCTTGTTGCTGCATAAGAGGGTGAACAGTTTAGTTAATGGAAAAGTACACCCTCATATCTTGGAAATTTTGTTTCCACGTCAACAGACAATTCATGTTGTGCAGCTGTTAGGGTATATGTGATTTCTTCAGTTTATTTTCACTATTCATACTAGTCCCTGTAACTATCCTGGGGGTCTCATTTTCTGGTTGACGAAATGTCATTGTCCCCAAGAGCTGCATTAGCATATGAGGACATGATGTGTCAGCACCCTTCCACAGTATGCCTGTCTGCTTAATTAGAGTTCAGTAAAACACACTGCAGCAAAGTGTGAAATACCTCATTTACCATCAGTTAGCTTTGCAAACTGTCTGAGTTGCAGTGCAAGGTTTTTCACTTTAAATTGCATTCAGTTTATGTGTTTCCAGAAAGTTGTTTTTTTTCCAGGATATTTGTATTTTCGGGACACGGGTACATGGTATAAGTGGGTGCTGTGACATCATGTTCTCATATGCTAATGCAGCTGTCATGGACAATGAGATTTCAACAGTATAAAATGGAGACCCCCAGGATAGTTACAGGGACTACCATGAACAGTGAAAACAAACTAAAGCAAACACGTATATCTCCACAAGCTACAGGAAAAGAGCTGTCTGTTGACATGGAATCAACTTTTACAAGATATGAGGGTGTAGTTTTCTTTTAAAGATGTAATGAATTGTCAGTTCTGAGAAGCATAGCAACTCTAACACTCATTTTCTCCTACTGTCTGTCTGTCTCTCTCTCTCTCCTCCTGACTGGACTAAGTGTTGACTTAAAATGCTCTCCTGTACATTTAATTCAGTATCCTCTCCCACCCACCCAGTCCCAGTAGTGACCTTATCATCCTCTAGACAGGAAACCCTTTGATTAGTGTTGCTTAGATGGATCCGGACAAATCCGGATCCACAGATACCCGCTGCGGCAGGATAGTGGATCTGCCAAATACTTCCATTATCTGCCTGTGGATCCTGCCATCAGATCCTAACCAGGATCCACCACTATCTGGCCCTGGATCCTAACTATCTGCCCTAGGATCTGTGGATTGTAACCAGGATACCTGGATCCTAACTAGGATCCATCACTATCTGACCCTGGACCCTGCATCTATCTTTGGCAGGATATCTGGTAGGATCCAAGTCAGGCTACCAGCACTATCTGACAGATAGTGGTAAGATCCACAAAAGCGCTATCCGAGCAACACTACCTTTGATCACTCCCTATAGTGGAGAAATGGAGACCAGGAGTCTAGGTTAACTAACATCTGTGACACCTTGGATGAGGGAACACTGCCTTTGAACAACCAGGCTTGTAGTCAAAGTGTCAACGGCTAACATTACATTTCCTCCCGTGTCCCGACTAACTAAACCAAATTATGGAATTACGCGTAACTTTTAAAAGGGAGAAAGTACAGTATATACCTTTGATTGATAACATCTCCACCACAATCAGTTCCAACTACAGTGCTGCCCATAAGTGGTTCTGGAAGAACAGGCTCCTGGACAACATGAACAAAACTAAGGCCATGCTCCTAGGCTCCAAGCTGAAGTTAGCTAGGCATGTCAGTACCCCCCCTCCACCCTATGTGCATCTACCCCTGGTGGTACACCTCTGGACACAGTACCCTCTTTTAAATAGCTGGGAATTACCCTAGACCCCGCACTAACCATTTCTGAACACTTAAGCTCCACCATCTGGCACATCCACCAAAAACTTGCAGTAGGTTATCGTTTGAAACAGTTCCTGATCCCACAGGACCGTCTTGCTATAGCCCAAGGTAATCTCCTCCCATTAATGGATTACTGCGCTCCCGTATATGTGCAGACCTCCACCCATCAACTCAATAAACTAAATGCAACATACAATAATATCTGTAGATTTGCACTAATTGCACAATACAATACCCACCATTGTACCCTATACCAGTCTCTTGGCTGGCTCCACCCTCAGGATTGGAGAGACTACGGCCTTGGATGCATCATTTACAAGTCCTGTAGAGATGGGGGCCAATCACCCCTATTCCCAGTGCTCAAAACAAAAACATACCCCCGTACCCTAAGGAACTCCGCTAACCCTCTGTTGGATGCCCTTCAGATCACCACCTGCCTGGGCAGCAAAGCCTTCTCCACAGCCACCCCAAAACTGTGGAACAGTCTGCCCTCTGCAATTCGCTCAATGAACTCCCACCTCTCCTTTAAATCATGCTACAGAACAGCCATACTAGCTAATGCCATGTGTGCCCACTCCCCAGTATAACTTCCCCCACCCCCAGGTTTTCTGTGAATTCACAGTGGTTATTCAGAAACCCATTTTTTTTTCCACCCAATGAGACTGCACTACTATCTCCTATTTCTTCTCTGTAACACAACACAATGACTTGTGATTCCCAAGTATCTAAGCATTGCTCCAGAAATGTACTATGTACTTTCATCCATACAATGTTTACCTGTGTATTGTTTTTTCTTTCATATATACTATCCTGCATTTTGCACACAATGTTTCACAATATACTGTTGTTCTCACCATGCTCATATGTACACCATTGTATCTGCTGTACTGTATCCTACTCAGACTGTTGTACTTGGATTGAATTTTATACATTCAGCATCTTCTGACATTACTATGTGTTATGTACCAGGGACTTAGTTACTTGCAAGATCTCCTTCACCCTTACCGTCCCCTTTGCCCTCTCCAATCTGCTGACAAGGGATTGCTAGAGATTCCCAGGGTCCATTTAAAGACATCTGGGGCCCGATCCTTCAGCTTTGTGGCCCCAACCCTGTGGAATTCTCTACCTCGTCGGATATGAGATTGCCTGACCGTCCAGGAGTATAAAACTGCACTTAAAACGTATTTATTTGAACAGCATATGGTGGTTTTAACTGACAGTATTTTAACTGTGAATTTTAAATATAGGATTTTATAGATACATTTTAAATCATTTATTATATTGGTTGTGTTATGTACAAGCGCCTTGGTTGTAGAAAGGTGCTTTTTATAAATAAACTATGATTTGATTTGATTTGATTTGTACCTTATTCAATGTGCCATCTTTATGGCCCGAATCATGCCTGAATATGGTCCTTTGGATCAGTGCACCTATCCGGTAAACAAATGCAAAATAATTATCTATCTATCCATCCATCCATCCCTCCATCCATCCATCCATCCGACTTGTGTAATACCTGTTATCAATTACATGTACCCTGTACCCAATTGTATTTGTCTGACCACTATGTGACGTGGCACCTCTGGTGAATGCCTATTGATTTTTTGCAAATCTTTGCTATGTAACCGAAACGCAATGTATGTCTTTATGTGACGAAGTACCTTTGGAAATGAGCCTCTGGCTCAAAGGTTGTAAACTGATTCTTAAATAAATAAAAATAAAAAAAAAATCCACATTCACAGCCACACAGCAATTATTTCCTAGCCAAACACTCATTGTGACTTTGGACAAGTCATATAAATTCCAAGTACTGCAAGGCACCTAGCTGCAGAAATGAGCAGAGGCAGGACCCCACTTGAAATGAGATATTACATCTCATCTGTGCTATTTCAAGTGGCTATTCCAAAGAAAACTGGGTGACTATGGGACAAGGATGTGTTTTTATTGTCCAACATTTTTGCAATTAAAATAGAAATGAAGGAGAAACCTCTTGTTCTGGAGGGAACTACTGAAATACAATGGTTAAATTGCACTAAGAAGTTAGTACTGACTGCATGTTTAGTGAAAACAACTACACATTTTATAACACTGGAAGGATAAGAACCCACTGGCATATGCAGAGTTGGTAAAAGTCCTGAAAATATACTAAAAAATTTGAAATGTTTACTGTGAAATAATTGTTGCTATTTTGACTGAAGCACTAATTTAAGTGAAAATAAATGTGTGCTAATTAGCATTATTAGCCAGCCCACCAGTACAACTGTAGCACTATGACTTACGACACAGACGACCCACATTTGGGAGTGAACCCAAGGCTGTCAGAGGGCTGGCCAGGGGGAGAAGGTTGAGCATCTGAGGGACTGCTCACCTTCTCCAGGAAAGCAGGGATCTGGCACTCGTCAGCATACCAACCCCTGGTGATGGCTAGAGGTGAGTGAGCCCAGGACCAGTGCTGACTGGGATTGGTGGAGGCAGTGGACATCTGCACATTGGGGGTGGGAGCGTGCCTGGCCATGCACTGACATCATTGCACATCAGCCTTCACCAGGGAAGTAACAGCAAGCCTGAAAAACCCTTAGGACAAGTCGCATGATGTCTGGGATCTCTGCCAGTGCCACCTCCACTGTCTCATGAGCCACCACAACCTCTAGATTAGCACCTCGCCCCCCCGTTAGGGCCACAGTGGGGGAGCCCCACCATGGGGGGCAAGCCATGGTCTCTCGGGGGGAGCCAGGTGAGTTCCAGTGGATTCAGCAATGGGGTGCACCTGAACAGAACTCAGCAAAAGACAGATGTGGGGTACTTGTTTGCTGTATTCTTGCACTGTGTACCTTTATTATTATTTGTATACCTCTGTTTGTTAGCCTGTTTGTACTGGATTCTGTACTTGCCTAGATATGATTCACTGCTGTTTGTTCACTGTATTTACCATTGATTGTACTAGTCTCTGGCCCGGGCAGTGCCTGGAAAAGGTCCTTGGACTAGTGCACCAACCCAATTAACAAATAAATAAATAAATATCCCCAGCAGTCCCAAGCAGCAAAAAACAGAATTAAAAAAATAAAACAATAATTAGCATTATTAGCACTTTTTTCATTATAGTGAATGATGTGCTAATGACTTAGCACTAAATAAGATTTACACAGTTATGGTGGTATTTGTCTTTGCACTACAATTACTTTGCATGAAAATAACTAGTTTTACAGTATTATCATTTTAGATTTGATTGTCATCCCATTAAAGGCTAATTGTACAAAAAGCACAGTATGGGAGAACGTGTTTAAGCTGTTAAATGATCTTAGATAAAACTTGTAGTGCTGCGTTTTTCATTGTCCGTTATTGGAGAAAACTGATAAGCATAGTTGGACCTAGATAGTGATTCTGTGGATCCGATTACCGTATGTCGGATAGTGATGGTATCTGCTTCCGAATCTGACTGTAATCCAACCAAAGTTGGGTTCTGGATCCAAACACAGATAGTTGGGGATCTGAAATTGGATCCAGGTGTCTGAGATCGGATCCATGGAATCTGACCTCTGATTGCTGGATCCAACTGTCAGAGCCATCAGATCCTGGCTGGATCCACAGATACCTCAGATATTTATTGTGGATCCTAAGGGTTTGGAGGCTTGGATGGATGTCTATACAATCTGAAGTCTGGCTGAAATGATGGCATCTGATGGTATCCAACCTGGTAGGGCACTATCCAAGCAACTGCAGTACTGTCTTCGGATTTCCCATAGGTACTCTGGCTTGTCTTCTGTGTGTTGTTTAGGTTGTCTCTTGTACTTGTTGTGTCTGTCATTGAAGAGAATGCATTACTAGGATACAGGCTTAAACAATTTATTAATAGTATTTATTTTTTCTTAATACTGTTGTTGCCTTTTGCCTTGTAACAATTTGTATTAGTATTTCTCACCCACATTATTTTATTTATTTATTGATTGATTTCTAGGATTAACACCTTTGTACCAGAGGTTCTTTTACAAAGGTTCCGTGTCAGCAGAGATAATATCAGGCCAAGCATGGCCGGAAGTTACATAGAGAATACTGGATAGGCAACTATGCAGAACCAGTGCGTTCTGTCACAGAGGGATTCTGATTCCCTCTGACCTCGAGAGCGAAGCTTGAGAAGTCCAAGGGAATCAGAACCCTGAGGTGGCAAAACACACTAGTTGTGCATAGAGTTGCTCATCCTGTATTTTTTATAGTGTATAGTACTGTGTGAAAAAATTTTTTGTGAGTTCTTTTGCTTTCAAAATGAAAATGATTCATGCAGTCTCTAGAGGTTCTAGAATGCTGTTCTACCTCAGTAGGCTAAAACAGCATTCCATGACCATGGAACTGTGGTAGAACAGCATTTTGAAAGGGATGGAATTCTATACAGAATAACACTCCACTATACACTATTTAAGCAATAAACCACGATAGGGTGTTGGTGATGCTGGTTTTACACGCTCGGCGTGGTTCGTCACGGTGCGGCAGCTCAGTGAGTAAACCCTCGCCAGGCGTGGTAAACCAGCATCACCAACACCCTGGAGTGGTTTATTGCTATTATACAATGTCACTTAATTTTTGTTCAAAAAAAGAATAGAAAAAATAATTATTTTTGTATTTTTTATAGCTTTGTAATGAATTTGTTCTTACACTAAAAAAAATAGTGCAGAGTAAAAAAAAGTGTAGGTTGGTGGAGGCATGGTCCTATTACAAAGGCTGTATTATTAAAACATCCTAGTAGTAAAAGAGAGATTTGTAGTAAAAAAAGAGTGCATAACAAAGACCCTCTGAGAGGAGTATGTTAGTTTTCCTTCTCTGTCTGTCTGTCTCCCGAGAAAGAGAAGCTGGCCCCTCTCCAAAGACTACATATCCCAGGATGCCCGCTGCACTGCCCTAGGAACAGCTGAGAAGAAAAGGGGAAGCCGAATGTAAGTACCAGCGTTGCATTGAAAGTCAGAGTTCGAGTTTTTGTAAGCCGTGGAGTGTTTAACTTCATTTGAAAATGGCTTGTTTCATTATTTGCGGGTGCCTTCGGCTTTTGCCGTTAGCTTCACATCGTAAGTGCGGTCCGAGCCAAGAACATGCTCGAGAGCGAAGAGGTTGTGGCGGGAATTCAGCCTCTTCATGTCGCTCTTTCCGTGGCCAGTCAGGATCCCTGGTCTGTACTTTTATCTTTTTTATTGTGGTGGGACAAGTAGAGGCCGAATTGTTGTAAGAATGGTGCCGGTGCCACAGTAATGTTTAGCGACGAAAAGAACATGGCGGCTCGGATTGATTTTTACTTTTTTTTTTTTTTGCAGTTACTGAGATGCGGCTGGCTGGCACCTTTTTGCGTTGGTAATGCTAGATTTTACAACGCTTGACAGGTGCCAGTTAGCCAATCAGAGTGGTGGACTATAAGACCTCATTGTATAATTATGTATAAGACAATTACAGTTGAGTTCATAGTTACAATCACAAAGTTTAAATGGAATCACAAGCAGTGTAACAAACATAAGCAGCCATAGTGAGGCTTTGTCAGGTCGTGTAATAACCGCTTCAGTTAGCAGCTGGGTCTGGAAGACAAGGGAAACTAACGTGAGGGATTGGGCAGGTGAGGGGAGGGAGGGTGGACATCACAGGATGGAGAGAGGATGAGGCAAACAGGGGTAAAACAGAGGTGGAAGATGACAGAGGGGAGGACAAGGGAAAAGAGGGACTCGGTGCCAGGGAAGGGGAGAACTGATGGAGAGGTGGAACTTGAGGAGGTGTTAGGTAGTGAAACCAGTTAGGGGAAGAGGAAAAAGGTGGAGTGGTAGGGAGGAGAAAAAGAGCATGGTCGGCAAGTAAGTTAGGGAGGACAGTTGCAGCTGGCAAAGGAGATGAGGTGCTGCCTGAGCTTAAGCTAAAGGGGCCTAGTTTTGATTCACTGGAGATGTCTTGAGGGAGGCCATTTAGATAGGTCAGAGCCCGAGAGCTAAAGGTTCGCTGTGCCTGAGAGATGCGACAGAAAGGGGTAAGGTATGTGCTTTTGGATGCACTACGAGTACTTCAGGGGTTATGAGTCAGTGTAAGTAGATGGAAAGAGGCGGTGGGGTGAGGTAGAGGGTGATTTTCTTGGCCAACAGGCAGGTTTGGTATGTGACTTACCCTCTGAGGTTGAGCCAGTTGGTAAACTTGTAAAGCTCACAAGTATGAGTGTTTTTGTCAGCACCAGTTACAAGCCTACAAGTCTTATTAAGTGCAGTTGAGATTCTTTTCAGGGTAGTGTTGGTGGCAGCTCCATAAATGACTAGGCCATAATCTATAACAGGTAGTATATAACTGGTGGCAGCTAGCCACAGGGCCTCGGGGGTCAGGCAATGCCGGTGGCGGTAGAGGGTGCCAATTCTAGCATTAACTACCCTGGAGACCTGATTCACATGGATGGAATAAGAGAGGGAGCAGTCCAGTAGGACCCCTACATACTTAAATTCTGTTAGTAGCTCGAAAGGGAAGTTGTGACTATTTCAGATAGACAGGGTGACAGATTTATGTTTATTATGGGGGTTAACGAAAAACATCACCTTGTTTGTTTTTTTTATAGTTCATCAGCAGTTTGTGCTGTTAAAATCAAGTTTCAACCAGTGCGAAGTTAGCCTGGAGCTCGTTGGTAAGGCGTGGCGGATCAGTGCTCCTAGTGAAAAGGACAGTGTCATCCACATATAGGACTATCTTGCTACTACAGGATTTGGGAAGACTGTTAAGGAATAGGCTAAATAACAGCAGGCCAAGAATTGATCCTTGAAGTACCCCTGAGCATACAGGTAGGCTGCAGGAGAGGGTGTCATTAATTTTAACTTTTTGTGTGCACAAGCAGCACCATGGCAAAGGATGACTGGCTGATGAAAAAATCACAAGCAGCACCACAGCAAAGGATGACTGGCTGATGAAAAAATCACATACAGCACCACGGCAAAGGATGACTGGCTGATGAAAAAAATCACATGCAGCACCATGGCAAAGGATGACTGGCTGATGAAAAAAATCACATGCAGCACCACGGCAAAGGATGACTAGCTGATGAAAAAAATCACATGTAGCACCATGGCAAAGGATGACTGGCTGATGAAAAAATGACATGTAACACCATAGCAAAGTATGACTGGCTGATGAAAAAGTCACAAGCAGCACCACGGGAAAGGATAACTGGCTGATGAAAACATCACTTGCAGCACCATAGCAAAGGATAACTGGCTGATGGAAAAGATCACATACAGCACCATGGCAAAGGATGACTGGCTGATCAAAATCATATGCAGCACCATGGCAAACGATGACTGGCTGATGAAAAAATCACATATAGTACCACGACAAAGGAGGACTGGCTGATGAAAAATCACATGTAGCACCATGGCAAAGGATGACTGGCTGATGAAAAAATGACATGTAACACCATAGAAAAGTATGACTGGCTGATGAAAAAAATCACATGCAGCACCAAGGGAAAGGATAACTGGCTGATGAAAACATCACTTGCAGCACCATAGCAAAGGATAACTGGCTGATGGAAAAAATCACATACAGCACCATGGCAAAGGATGACTGGCTGATCAAAAATCATATGCAGCACCATGGCAAAGGATGACTGGCTGATGAAAAATCATATGCAGCACCACGGGCAAAGGATGACTGGCTGATGAAAAAATCACATGTAACACCATGGCAAAGGATGACTGGCTAATGAAAAATCACAAGCAGCACCACGGGCAAAGGATGACTGGCTGATAAAAACATCACATGTAGCACCATAGCAAAGGATGACTGGCTGATGAAAAATGACATGTAACACCATAGCAAAGTATGACTGGCTGATGAAAAGTCACAAGCAGCACCACGGAAAGGATAACTGGCTGATGAAAACATCACTTGCAGCACCATAGCAAAGGATAACTGGCTGATGGAAAGATCACATACAGCACCATGGCAAAGGATGACTGGCTGATCAAAAATCATATGCAGCACCATGGCAAACGATGACTGGCTGATGAAAAAAAATCATATAGTACCACGACAAAGGAGGACTGGCTGATGAAAAAATCACATAGCACCATGGCAAAGGATGACTGGCTGATGAAAAATGACATGTAACACCATAGAAAAGTATGACTGGCTGATGAAAAAATCACATGCAGCACCAAGGAAAGGATAACTGGCTGATGAAAACATCACTTGCAGCACCATAGCAAAGGATACTGGCTGATGGAAAATCACATACAGCACCATGGCAAAGGATGACTGGCTGATCAAAAATCATATGCAGCACCATGGCAAAGGATGACTGGCTGATGAAAAAATCATATGCAGCACCACGGGCAAAGGATGACTGGCTGATGAAAAAAATCACATGTAACACCATGGCAAAGGATGACTGGCTAATGAAAAAAATCACAAGCAGCACCACGGGCAAAGGATGACTGGCTGATGAAAAAAATCACATGCAGCACCAAGAGAAAGGATAACTGGCTGATGAAAACATCACTTGCAGCACCATAGCAAAGGATAACTGGCTGATGGAAAAAATCACATACAGCACCATGGCAAAGGATGACTGGCTGATCAAAAAATCATATGCAGCACCATGGCAAAGGATGACTGGCTGATGAAAAAATCATATGCAGCACCATGGGCAAAGGATGACTGGCTGATGAAAAAAATCACATGTAACACCATGGCAAAGGATGACTGGCTAATGAAAAAAATCACAAGCAGCACCACGGGCAAAGGATGACTGGCTGATGAAAAAAATCACATGCAGCACCAAGAGAAAGGATAACTGGCTGATGAAAACATCACTTGCAGCACCATAGCAAAGGATAACTGGCTGATGGAAAAAATCACATACAGCACCATGGCAAAGGATGACTGGCTGATGAAAAAATCATATGCAGCACCACGGGCAAAGGATGACTGGCTGATGAAAAAAATCACATGTAACACCATGGCAAAGGATGACTGGCTAATGAAAAAAATCACAAGCAGCACCACGGGCAAAGGATGACTGGCTGATAAAAAACATCACATGTAGCACCATAGCAAAGGATGACTGGCTGATGAAAAATTGACATGTAACACCATAGCAAAGTATGACTGGCTGATGAAAAAGTCACAAGCAGCACCACGGGAAAGGATAACTGGCTGATGAAAACATCACTTGCAGCACCATAGCAAAGGATAACTGGCTGATGGAAAGATCACATACAGCACCATGGCAAAGGATGACTGGCTGATGAAAAATCATATGCAGCACCATGGCAAACGATGATTGGCTGATGAAAAAATCACATATAGTACCACGACAAAGGAGGACTGGCTGATGAAAAAATCACATGTAGCACCATGGCAAAGGATGACTGGCTGATGAAAAATGACATGTAACACCATAGAAAAGTATGACTGGCTGATGAAAAAAATCACATGCAGCACCAAGGGAAAGGATAACTGGCTGATGAAAACATCACTTGCAGCACCATAGCAAAGGATAACTGGCTGATGGAAAAAATCACATACAGCACCATGGCAAAGGATGACTGGCTGATCAAAAAATCATATGCAGCACCATGGCAAAGGATGACTGGCTGATGAAAACATCATATGCAGCACCACGGGCAAAGGATGACTGGCTGATGAAAAAAATCACATGTAACACCATGGCAAAGGATGACTGGCTAATGAAAAAAATCACAAGCAGCACCACGGGCAAAGGATGACTGGCTGATAAAAAACATCACATGTAGCACCACAGCAAAGGATGACTGGCTGATGAAAAAATGACATGTAACACCATAGCAAAGTATGACTGGCTGATGAAAAAGTCACAAGCAGCACCACGGGAAAGGATAACTGGCTGATGAAAACATCACTTGCAGCACCATAGCAAAGGATAACTGGCTGATGGAAAAGATCACATACAGCACCATGGCAAAGGATGACTGGCTGATGAAAAAATCATATGCAGCACCATGGCAAACGATGACTGGCTGATGAAAAAAATCACATATAGTACCACGACAAAGGAGGACTGGCTGATGAAAAAATCACATGTAGCACCATGGCAAAGGATGACTGGCTGATGAAAAAATGACATGTAACACCATAGCAAAGTATGACTGGCTGATGAAAAAGTCACAAGCAGCACCACGGGAAAGGATAACTGGCTGATGAAAACATCACTTGCAGCACCATAGCAAAGGATAACTGGCTGATGGAAAAGATCACATACAGCACCATGGCAAAGGATGACTGGCTGATGAAAAAATCATATGCAGCACCATGGCAAACGATGACTGGCTGATGAAAAAAATCACATATAGTACCACGACAAAGGAGGACTGGCTGATGAAAAAATCACATGTAGCACCATGGCAAAGGATGACTGGCTGATGAAAAAATGACATGTAACACCATAGAAAAGTATGACTGGCTGATGAAAAAAATCACATGCAGCACCAAGGGAAAGGATAACTGGCTGATGAAAACATCACTTGCAGCACCATAGCAAAGGATAACTGGCTGATGGAAAAAATCACATACAGCACCATGGCAAAGGATGACTGGCTGATCAAAAAATCATATGCAGCACCATGGCAAAGGATGACTGGCTGATGAAAAAATCATATGCAGCACCACGGGCAAAGGATGACTGGCTGATGAAAAAAATCACATGTAACACCATGGCAAAGGATGACTGGCTAATGAAAAAAATCACAAGCAGCACCACGGGCAAAGGATGACTGGCTGATGAAAAAAATCACATGCAGCACCATAGCAAAGGATAACTGGCTGATGGAAAAAATCACATACAGCACCATGGCAAAGGATGACTGGCTGATCAAAAAATCATATGCAGCACCACGGGCAAAGGATGACTGGCTGATGAAAAAAATCACATGCAGCACCATGGCAAAGGATGACTGGCTGATGAAAAACTCACATGCAGCACCACGGCAAAGGAAGACTGGCTGATGAAAAAAATCACATGTAACACCATGGCAAAGGATGACTGATGAAAAAATCACATGTAACACCATGGCAAAGGATGACTGGCTGATGAAAAAAATCACATGTAACACCATGGCAAAGGATGACTGGCTAATGAAAAAAATCACAAGCAGCACCACGGGCAAAGGATGACTGGCTGATGAAAAACATCACATGTAGCACCATAGCAAAGGATGACTGGCTGATGAAAAAATGACATGTAACACCATAGAAAAGTATGACTGGCTGATGAAAAAAATCACATGCAGCACCAAGAGAAAGGATAACTGGCTGATGAAAACATCACTTGCAGCACCATAGCAAAGGATAACTGGCTGATGGAAAAAATCACATACAGCACCATGGCAAAGGATGACTGGCTGATCAAAAAATCATATGCAGCACCACGGGCAAAGGATGACTGGCTGATGAAAAAAATCACATGCAGCACCATGGCAAAGGATGACTGGCTGATGAAAAACTCACATGCAGCACCACGGCAAAGGAAGACTGGCTGATGAAAAAAATCTCATGTAACACCATGGCAAAGGATGACTGATGAAAAAATCACATGTAACACCATGGCAAAGGATGACTGGCTGATGAAAAAATCACATGTAACACCATGGCAAAGGATGACTGGCTGATGAAAAAATCACATTGGGCAACACCACCCCACCCTTCACGCACCAACAAGCATCAGGGTGTGCCTTAGGGTCATGGACCCTAAAGCTCACCCTATTCCATCTGTAAGGAAACTGACATGGTACAGTATAGGAGAATGGGGTGAGCATTAGGGTCTCATGACCCTAAGGCACACCCTAACACTTGTTGGTGTGTGGAGGGTGGGGTGGTGTTGCAATGGCAGGGTTGCGTGTGGGGTGGGTGGGGCCCACGACCCTAAGGCACACCCTGATGCTTGTTTGTGTGTGGAGGGTGGGGGTGGTGTTGCAATGGCAGGGTTTGGTGCGGTGGGGCCCATAACCCTAAGGCACACCCTGACGCTTGTTTGTGTGTGATGGGTGGGGGTGCAGTTACAATGGTAGGGTTTGGAGGGGGAAGGGTATAACACTTTTAACCCTAACATCCAATTTCCTGACCTGTATCACTTTGGTTGAAGACCTATGTCTAGACCCCTAACTTTGTTTTAAATTAAGTTTTTGTTAATTAATATATACCGTGCAGCTATAGTTAGGGTTAGCGCGAGCATTTAATGTTAAAGGCCAATATTTGCAAGGTAATAACTTTGGGCAAGTTCAACTGATCAGCTTGAAAATTGCCATGCATCTTCAGACGTGGCCAGTCTATTAATGTACTAAATGTGGTTTAAATCCCTTGTGTGATTTCTGAGACACAGAGTGTTGAAAAATAAGAGATTTTTATGTTTTTCTTGCTCTTTTTTTGTCAACCTGTATCTCAAAAACGGCTGTAGCTACAGGGCTGATATTTTCAGGGTAGAAAACTTTGGCCTCACAGATGTGCCTTTTGAAGGTTTGGTGAAAAAATATTAATCTGTTTCAAAGTTATGAAATATTCTTTTCCCTATTATTTCCGTGTATAAGCCAACCCACGTATAAGCAGCCATCAATGCAAGCAGGTAATTTTGTAAACATGACTGACCCGCGTATAAGCCAAGACAAACTTATTTATTACAAAAAGTTTTGACAAACACTGCACATTGATTGAAAACCACAACATGACTCTAATAAAAAAATGGCATTGTTAGTACTTGCAGTCCTGTTTCTAATTTCAAGCCATCCTTCTTGATGTCAGAAAAGCCTAGCGCAACCCATTCCTAAACCAGTGTGATATTGGGTCCATCGGTGGGGGGGCGGGGGTAGTGAATAGGGTTGCCACCTTTGGATGGGGCAAAAACGGATCCTAAGCTCCGCCCTAGCCCCACCCTTTTATGACTCATCATGCATTGTTTCTCCTAGAAGACCATCTGTTATATCAATAAAAGATAAGATGCAGTGGAAAGATTAGGTTAAGTAAGTGCTAATGGTGTTAATGGCCATACTTTACACCTCCCAGGCTGACTGCTTTCACAAACAAAGGGTTATATTGACACCAGAACTTGTTTGTAAGCTGGCCATGCAGCTGAAACAATGAATAATATGACAACATTTGTTTCAAAAGTATGTGAGCACTCAAAATGGCTCAAAAACCTGACCAGCACACAGCAAAACCGGATTACCTGTTAGAGACTCAGAAAACCTGATCACCAGGTAAAAAACCTGACAGGTGGCAACCCTAGTAGTGAAGCATGCCATGACTGGAGACAACTGGAGACAGCAGTGCAGAGGGATAGAAACGCTGGCCTGGAAGGGCAGTTTCAAATACCTTTTACATAGGTATTGTATTTGTTCAAGGGGTCAAGGTTCTGGTTTACAGGAATCATGAAGACTTATTAGGAGGGGGTCAGAGCACCAGAGGAACATAATTCAAGGAAGTGGCAGGTGGGGGGTGTGAGCAAAGGCTTCAGCACGTGGCAGGAGTTTGTTTAAAATGGAAAAAAGTTTGTTTACATTACATGTATGGCACTGTGTTAGTTGAGTAGCTAGATAAATGTGCTGGAGCTGTACTAGTGGTTGTGAAGTGGTGCCGATGGGGAGGGTGTACCAGTACTTAACTGAAGTTCCATTACAGTGAGATTGATTACCAGATTTTACCGACGGGCCTGCATATAAGCTGAGGTGCCGGTGTAACCCCCCTACAAATGGGGGTTCCTGAAAGGCTTCCTTGAGCTTGCCTAAATGCTCACTGCCAGGCTGGTGTTCTGCATTTTAGCAGTTTAAATGTATTGCCAGAGAGTGCCTGTATAGCTTCTGTGTACTGCCTCTTTAAGAGCTGCCTGGATTGCAGTCCTAATTAATCTGAGAGGGAGCTCTGTTAGAAGATGTACTTGCTTGCTGATCATTTGTTAGAGTAGTAATAATATTGCAGTTTGTTCTAACCTGCCTTCTTTGCATCATGGACAGTTCTGTTTGTTTCCATCATCTTGGTCCTAGACTGCTGAAATGGGCCAATCAGTACCTTTGGGGACTATAAAATGGAGCCTGTCCCCAGGGGCTTTGTGGGAGCAAAATCTGTAGGAATTGTAGTTTTTGCATTTTGGCGCCAATACAAACTTGGAGGGGGAGCCCATGTTGTCAGCCAACCTTTTGGATCCCGGGGAAAGTCCCAGACTGTTTTGTAGTTCAGTCAGTCTGAATTGGGAAGTGAAAGTGGTAACAACTTGAGTGATTCCAGCAGCAGCCCCAGTGTAATTCACACGGGGGAACTGTGAAAGGGCTGAGTTTTGGCCTGCCTGTCTGCCTGCTGTCCCTGACAAGGAAATTGAAGTTTATTCGGACTGAATCCGAATTGTGAGGACAATTAAAGGCACAGAACTGTGACCAGGCTTTAACCTGAAGAAGACCGAAGATTTGCTGAATGTGATCGGCCTGTCAGGATTTCCAGCCACTTTTGAACTCCCGGTTTGTGCAGAGACTCTGTAATTACGACCCGATAGCAATCTGCCTGATACAGTAGAATTTCTTACATGTAAATATGCTGTGTGCTGTTAGTGGGTCGTGATTTGGTTCCCCACTGTGTGCTGAACTGTGTTCTGCTTGCTGAAGGCTGTATCCAGCTCCCACGGACTGAATCCTTATTCATCTCCATTGGGCCCAGGCTTTATCACACTGGCCCAGTCAGACTACCCGCTGCACAGAGAAAGCCATCGATGAGGGTCCTGCCTGGGGATCAACCCCCTGCTCACGCTTTGAACAGGAATGACACCTGGGTGATTCGTATGGACCCTGCTTCTCCTGGCACTCCAGTTCAACAACCTGCTGTTTCGATTTCATCCTGCCTGTGTGCTGTATTGGGTATCGTGGGTAAACATCAGGGTAGCTCCCTGCAACAACAGCTAAATCTAATGTGTTGTCATCTGATTGCTTTGTTGTCTTTTCTGTCAGGAACTGAGCCCTCCGGATTACAAATAGTGTGTGTTATGCATGTTGCTTTCTTCCATCACAGGGCCCAACCAGCTGCAAGCTGGCCTACCCTGGACAACGTTCCTGGCTAGCCCACTGTCTTCCTACCTGGGTACCCAGAGTGTGTGACTGTGTAGGGACTCTGAAGTGCATGCATAACTGTCTGATTGATATAGCCTTTAAGCAAATCAACCTGATTACGCCCCTCCCTTGTTTAAGTCCCCTGAATAAATCAGATCTAACTCTTTTTGCATTTAATCTGACTATGGTTCCAGTTTGTGCCAAGAGTACTGTACTGTTGCTATTTGCTGTGCATAACCTTGTTTTACAGGGGGTCCCCAGGGTCGAGCTAGAGGAACCAGCCCTGGTGGTAAGTGCAAACAGGGTTGGTAATTGCATGGTGAATAAGAGTCATTGTGAAAGTGATTATTGTATATTGTTCAGGCCACTAGAAGGGAAAGAGGGGGGTTACAGTGTCCTGGAGGCCTGTGCCCAGGTTAGCTTGACCACTAACAACCCTGACCTCCAGGTGGAGGCACCTGTTACAGTACCCAGGCCCCTTAACCTGCTACTAGCCAAGCAGGCAGGGGTAGTAGCCCTTGGGATAGTGCCACCTAGGGGTTACACCTGCTACTGCAATGGAAAAGTGGTAAAAAAAAAATTAATCTTATACGCGAGTATATACCGTAGCTGTCCCTGGAGGCATAGGATTCTACTTCGATGCAGAATCCTGCAACAAACTGCCATGTTGGATTCAGAATGATGATGGTTATTTTGCTCTTATATTGTCTCTTGAATGTAATATTGTCTCTTGAATTGTCTTGCCAGCTGTTATTGTACACTGTATGCTATATGTATTTTCCCATACCCCCTACCCCAGGATGCATCTGGAATCGAGCAGTAGCCTACTCAGCATGCCTTCCTGGTAAAAGAAAGAAAGAAAGAAAGAAAGAATGAATCTTGCATCGAAGTGGTACTTTACAATGCAGAATCCTGCATCGAACTGCCATTTTTCTAGGTGTACCCCTTTGCAGTTACTGTTTTCCAACATCAGGGTCCCAATCCCCATGTTGGCATTTCTTTAACTCTCCACTACTGTGGTGCACTGGGGAGACCACCCCCAGTGCACCGAAAGTGTTAACTTTCTGATAACTTTCTGTTGTTTCTGACACTGGGATGCCCACCCCTGTTGTCAGATGCTCCCCCGCCACCCCCACAGCCCATTCATATTATTCTTTGCTGACATCAGGGCACCCAGCCCTCATGTTGGGATTTATTTCTCTCTCTATTATTGTGGCACACTGGCGAGACCACCCCCAGTGTGCCAAAAACCTTTACTTTTTTTCAGTGTTGTTTCTGACACAGGGAAGCCCACACCCAATGTCAAATGCCCCCCCCCCGCCTGTTGAAATATTTTTTTTATCATGTTAATTTTCACAGCCACTGACCTGCCTTCTTCCAGCCACCTCTCCAACTCCGACCCTGAAGTTGCACGCCCAGCTGGCATATGCAACTGTACCTTCGAAAGGGGCACTCACTATTGCCCCCGCGCCAGGCAAGGAACCAATACAGGCACACGCCGTCCAGGCATCGTTGGCCGATGGAGTAGTAGCCATCAAGCTGCTGCGGTGTGTGTGCTGCCATTATATTCCATTTTTCTAGCCCTGGGAGTGCGAGCGTGCAATGACGTCATGGCACATATGTGCCAACGTCTGTCGCACTCCATACTGCTACTCCAATCCTAGCAGTGCCCCCGGTTCTCACCAGGGGCCACTGCAGAGCGGTGGCACCCTAGATCCCTCCCCAAGAATAGGAGAGCAGTCCTCAGGCTCCATCTTATCCCCGCCGATCTGGCGGGGCTCATCCGAACCTGGGTTGCCAGCGTGGCGCGAGGTGTGGCGTCCAGTGCCTCAACCCTCAGTGCCACCAGGCCGTGTGCCTGTTGAAATATTAATAGTGTTCACCAGCATTGGGGTGCCCAATCCCTGTGTCGACATTATGAACCCCCAGCACTATGGGACACTGGGGAGCCCACTCCCAGTATCCCACAATAAAGTTATCCCTGCCATACAAAAAGAAAACTGTCCCCCAACATCTTTTTTTATCCTAGAAAAAAGAAAACGGTCCCTCATCATCTCCCCTGTCCCTCCCCATCCCAACCCTCCCACTGAGCACCCACCTCCCTACACACCCTCTCACACTATACTTACCTCTGGAGGTTGGTGGCTGTCATTTTCTCTGGACTGGGACACATCCACACTCTTCAAAGCCCAACCACAAACTGAGGAATTAAGGTAGGCTTGTATCATGGCTCTCAATGGGGTTTTCAACTTATGTTGATATCTCAGCCATTCTTAGGACTTTTTACCCCAAATTTTCACGTGGTTCTTGGGACCCCGCCTCATAAACACTGTCACTGCCATTTCATTATTCGGTCCTGAAAGGTGATTTCGCTGTTACTATGTGGAATCTCCTTTCTGGACTGATTAACAAAATGACAGTGCCAGTTTTTATGAGGGGAGGTCCCAAAAAGCACATGTTGAAAAAGTGGTGCAACAATACCCAAAAATGACTGTGTTATGAGTGTGCATTGCGCATTTTCTATGCATATTCGTAACTTTGCCAATGTTTAATATTTTCACTCCAGATTTTGAACATTGAGATTTTTTCACACCTCCTCATGAACAGTGCAGCTGTCATTTTTCACATCCTGCCCAAAATTTTTTTTCACAGCTGTGGCGCAGAATGGCGCAGTCGCGGTGTGAAATCAACTTTTGGGATGTACTAATAAAATCACAGTGCCACTGTTCATTAGGTGTGGTCCCCAAAAAGGCCATGCTAAAAATGTGGTGCAACAATTCCCCAAAATGACTGTGTTACAAGTGTGTGTTGTGCAGTTTCTACGCATATTCGTAACTGCGCCAATTTTTTGTATTTTCACTCCAGATTTTCAACATTGAAATTTTTTCACACCTCCTCATGAACAGTGCAGCTATCATTTTTCACATCCTGCCCAAAATGTGTTTACACAGCAGTGGCGCGAAACGGTGCAGTTGCTGCTCAAAATCACCTTTTGGGACTGAGTAATGAAATGTGTTGAAAATTTGCAGCAAAAGAACCAAAAAACTCCCACAAAACTGGGGTTCTATTACACTATTTCAAAAAGTAAGGAAAGGGACAGCCAGAGGACGCTGTGTTGAATATGGCTGCTTGATTCTTCATCTCCCTGGATTCACCAAATATCATCATCCATCCTACAGATTCCAGACTTCCTACCTTCACCAATATCTGAGATCTTACTATATGTACATCGCAGAACAGCTCTGGTACAGTATTTTTATCGCCTCATAATTACTGAACGAGTTATCTACAACTTTTCAATTTCTCTATTAAGGCCTACAATAATGGCAGACCAATCTCCACATAACAGTTCTCTTAATAGAGTGGAGGCAATGTTTCAGCAACTAATAAGTGAAATCAATGTATTAAAAATTGCATCTCAACAAAATATCAATAATATGCAGGCACTGATCAAAAATCAGCGCTACTGATGTTAAAGCATCTCAAAATGAAGATTCCATTAACACATTACAGGCTACCATCAGGAAGCAGGACAGAGTTATTAGGAACCTTCAGGACAAAATAGATGATATTGAAAATAGAAACAGGCGTAACAACCTTAGATTTCTCGGATTTCTGAAGGTGTTGAACTAGGAGACACCAGTGCTCTTCTAACTCATGTACTTCCTTCTTTGCTTAAATTACCAACCGGCCAAGACCTAATCATCGAGAGATCTCACGCACCTTAAATCTGAGGCCTGGACCCGACCAGAAACCCAGGCCCATCATTGCCAGATTTCTAAACCACGCACATACTGAACTGATTCTTCAAAAGCGAGGCAATTAGGTGCACTTACTTGCAGAAAACAGAATCCTAATTTTCAGAGACTATTCTAAAGAATTATCTAACAAACGAAAAGCTTACAACCCCATTAAAACAATCCTTCATCAGCGTGGAATTAAGTTTGCACTCGTTACCCTGCAACAATGCGCCTTTTTGAATGATTCTACCAGAGATTTCAGTACCCCAGAATCTCTCTCTGAATTTCTGAATTGGACACAGCCGCACTTACATTGCCTTGCGATGCTAATGCAGCTCGTTTCTGCTCCAGCACAAAGCTCCATAATTACAATGTCTTGCCCTTCCTGCTGAAACTGTCCTTCAGGTCCCTGAGAAATCTGCAGCCATCATATCTGCCACTGTAGCTCCTGCCAGAAGCTCTGCACGCATACAAGAAAAAAAAGCATCTGGCTCTTCACTAAATAATAATACCTGCTGTTTAAATAATATTTCCACCTCTCCAGCTTCCCATGTGGAACGTCACATCAGTTTTTCTACTCCTCTTACCTTGTCTAACAAATTCTCCCCACTCCAAGAAGATCTGCTCCAAGAAGATCTGCACCCATCTACGAAGGATCTGAGACAGACTGTATCCAACCCCTTTACTCAAGACCAGAAGAAGCCCTCAATGGGTAATGACTCTCCGATTCTTCCTGGGCTGATCTTGTGTCCAGCTCTCCTTTAAATCATCTGAACCACCCAAAAAGGAGAAGAAAATCGAAGAGCAAGGCTACCTGAGGCTTTTCCCACTAAAAAAAAAAGAAAAATTTGTAATAAATACTATGGCCCATAATTAGATGCGATATAGCAGTTTCTCACCAGAATCCCTCCTCTTCACACCACCTCACTCGATTCCTTCAGTACATTTACCGCAAAGTGCAGTCTCTATCGCACCCAACAGGTTTGGAGCACTTAAAGGAAGGCTGTCCAAAAGTGCAGTCAGTGCGCCGCTTAATGCCGCTTGCGTTCTTCTGCATAGTCGCTAAGTTTAAAATTAAATTTTACTGACCGTTGCAAGCTTTTTTCACTGAACTGTGCGATATGCCCTGAAGTGCTGCTGCGATGTTTGTTCGCCATTTTCCACCGTCAGCCGCACCGGAAGAGACAGTTTTGCTCGCTCCTGGGTGATGAGCATGCACCCGCTTTGGGCACTGAGGCACGCGCTTGCATGATGCTCGTATCACACCTTTCAATCTCCCGCTCATACAATCCCGCGTTTCTAGTCGTCTGCCTGTCGATTTATTAGTGACCACAGCTTCACTGTATAACTTTTGTGTTCAGGCTTTTATTTTTTAAATCTGTGGGTAGCAATCGAAAGTGAAGTTATTCTTAAAGATGCCGACCTGTATGGCAATTGGGTGTTCAAATACATCAGGGAAAACCAAATTATTGCATAAAGTCAGCTACCATCGTTTCCCCAGCAATGATCCCTTCAGAACTCAGTGGATCATTGCGCTGAATCGTCCTGATATTACTGTTGACACCTTCAAGCCAAAGAAACACTGTGTGGTGTGCTCAGACCATTTTACAGCATCAGATTTTTTCAATCGAGGTATATATGTTGAAGTAATGATTGCTCATCAATGAATGTTACATTCATTTCTGTGAATTTTCATTTACAGTGATTTTTGTTTTGATTGTTGCTGTTGCTTTGAAGTGGCCCCCCCACCTTTGTTGCTGATCTGACCCTAATAATAACCTGAGTACTTTAAATGAATTTATATACACAGAGGCTGTTATGATTCCCATTGTAGAGTGGCACTGCATAATTGTATTGGTTTAGAGACCAAGTTCCTGTGACACTATTTATGCTAGGCAGCAGTAGTAGGTATTTCACCTGACCTCTTATTTGTGCAGTTTTATCCACAGATCCCCCGCAGCCTATAATACTGGATGTGTGTTGTGAAACGTAGACATTGTCTGCAATGTGATGTTACCCTTGTGCTGTCATCTCACTCCTTTCAACGGTGTCCTTTTTTGGTGTCATTCAGTAGCAGTACTGTTTAGATTCTATCACTGACCACTATGTGTGACACAGGGCACAGTCTCAAAGGTGTCACTCTGACCCCGACTGGCAGCTTGACACTGTCACTGTGACTGGGGTACGCTTGCAGCAGGCACTGTTACCCAAGGTATCATGTACCATGAGGCAGTCCTAGCCAAAAACGCTCACAACCAGCATGCAAGACACTACCTGGTCTCACTCTGACCTTGGGGATCAACTTCATGCTGCCAATCTGACTCAGGATGAGTATCTCAGCAGGCATTGTGATCCATGGTAGCAAATACGTCCAGCCAGTATGACCCACCAGCAGAATGACACCACAGGTTGTCTGACACCAAGCACTACTACCCTGCGGCCACTGACCACCATGTGTGACACAGGGAACAGTATCAAGGGTGTCACTCTGACCCTGGCTGGCAGCTTGACACTGTCAATGTGACTGGGGTACACTTGCAGCAGGCACTGTCACCCAAGGTATCATGTACCATGAGGCAGTCCTAGCCAAAACGCTCACAACCAGCATGCAAGACAGTACGGGTCTCATTCTGACCTTGGGGATCAACTTCATGCTGCCAATCTGACTCAGGGGATAGTATCGCAGCAGGCATTGTGATCCATGGTAGCAAATACGTCCAGCCACTATGAACCACCAGCAGAATGACACCACAGGTTGTCTGACACCAAGCACTACTACCCACTGCGGCCACTGACCACTATGTGTGACACAGGGAACAGTCTCAAGGTTGTCACTCTGACCTTGGCTGGCAGCTTGACACTGTCAATGTGACTGGGGTACACTTGCAACAGGCACTGTCACCCAAGGTATCATGTACCATGAGGCAGTCCTAGCCAAAAACGCTCACAACCAGCATGCAAGACAGTACCGGGTCTCACTCTGACCTTGGGGATCAACTTCATGCTGCCAATCTGACTCAGGGGATAGTATCGCAGCAGGCATTGTGATCCATGGTAGCAAATACGTCCAGCCACTATGAACCACCAGCAGAATGACACCACAGGTTGTCTGACACCAAGCACTACTACCCACTGCGGCCACTGACCACTATGTGTGACACAGGGAACAGTCTCAAGGTTGTCACTCTGACCCTGGCTGGCAGCTTGACACTGTCAATGTGACTGGGGTACACTTGCAGCAGGCACTGTCACCCAAGGTATCATGTACCATGAGGCAGTCCTAGCCAAAACGCTCACAACCAGCATGCAAGACAGTACGGGTCTCACTTGACCTTGGGATCAACTTCATGCTGCCAATCTGACTTAGGGCTCCCTGTTTCTCACATTTCACCCCAAAATAGTTGCTACCTACACAAACCAGCAATACCTCAGTACTGAGACTCTCCATGCAATCATCCAGGTAAACCTGCTAGCAATGCTGGAGTACTGTGCTCCATGTACTCCTGTAACTCCTTATTCAGCATGACCAATGTATTACTACCATACAACAGTGACTTCGACTTCCCCCTGCTATCTCCTTTCTTCACGCAGCACCGTGCACTGTAAAATACATATAGGTACTTCACAGTGCAACCCTGCTTTGACTGTGTACTGTACAGTGTCATTGATTGTCACATACATATTTGAGATTAATTGACTGTGGCTCCGGTTTCTGTTGCATACTGAAACTGTGCCACCATGAACCATAGTTTTCTTACTTATTTTTGGTGCCTCAAGTAGTACTACCACGATGTTTTGCCAAATCTAACAACTGTGACTGCTCAATGTGTATGAAATGCTTTTATGTTAATGATTTTGATGTTTGTACGCCATGCCGCCTTATGTGGCATTGTTTGTGCTTGACAAAGGACACCATCATCACTGAAGATACACAGTCCACAAAGTCATAAATGAATAAAACAGTAATCGAGATAAACACTTTCTGGACAAGCCATCAAATACATATGACAACGGACATCAAGCATTCTACCTCTTGCATTGCTGTTGCAACTGAAATCTGAACTTTTCATTCATCTGGCTCATAATACAAAGTTAAGTAATTACAACAAAAATTCTTTGATTTGAATTTACATTGCATGACTATAAGCCAAGGACAGGTTTCATCTTGCCCCACTAGGGAAGGAATTCCTTAAACAGGGGATGGGTGACTACATCCAAGAAAGGTGGGGTTTAAACTTGTGAGTGGTGGAAGGGATAAGGGAGGGGCTGACCAGAAGCACTCTCATCCAGATGAGTGGAGTAGCTTTCACGCCCAAGGGGGGAAGGGGGAAACAGATTGGGGATGAAGGTTTCAGGCGGAGCAGAGGGAGGATGGAAGTATAAGTAATCTGGGTGGGGTTCGACAAAGATAATCAGGGCTAAGTGGTGGGGGTTGGTGTTAGTAAATGCCAGGAGCTTGGGAAACAAGTTGCCACAGTTCCAGGCCATGCTGTTCGGGGGTGGATGTGGCGGCGGTCACGGAAACGTGGGCCCACAAAAACCATGACTGGGACCAAAACGTACGTGGGTACACTATGCTCAGGAAGGATAGAGAGGAGGGCAGAGGGGGTGGAGTCGCTATGTTCATTATACATGACATAGAAATTGCTAGGGTAGAACAGGCAGAGGGAAACGTGGAGGCCTTATGGGTCACTTTACGATCCTCAGCAGGAAATCAGGTCAAGCTGGTGTGCATACAGCCCTCTGGGATGAGTGAGGTTCTACAGTATGCTTTACTGGACAACATCATTGCCCATTGTGGACCAAAAGGGAAAGTAGTGGTGTTGATGGAGGACCTTAATATGCCAGTTACACACTGGGGCACCATGTCCTCTAAGGTGGCCAAGGAGCAGAGGCTGCTGGATGGCTTCCAGGATGTTTTCTTAACACATCATGTGCTGGAGCCCACAAGGGAGGGGCATGTCCTGGATGTGGTTCTGGCACATGGGGATCTGGTAAGGGACATGGTTGTACAAGACCCCCTGACTGGGAGCTACCACAATACTGTCTGGTTTCAAATGAGCATGGTGGGATGGGGGGAGATGTAGGACACTGGCAATGGACTTCAGGAGGGCAGACTTCATGGGCATGGGAAATGTTCTCAAGGATCACTTCAGGGTTTTAAATAATTGATTAGCAGTTTTTTTCTTGGGACAATACTAACTGTACAGAAAGCATTTATATAGGTTTTCTAGAAGTGTTATGTTTGTTAAACACAGTGAGGCAAGTGCTATGCATTTTCACAATGTTTTAGAACTTTTATGAGCAAAACAGCTAATCAATTTTAGAGTTAAATAAAACCCTGCACTTGATGGGGATTACCTCAATGACAAATGTGGAAAGGAGATGGGAGGTCATAAAGCGGGACTACATGAGGCAGTCAGTATCTGCACTAAGTTGAAGCGTGAGGGAGCATGGTCACATAAAGCATGCTGGTGGTCCAGTCAAGTACAGGTAGCAGTCAGAGAAAGAAGGCGACACAAAACGTAAAACAAGAGGGGATAGGGATAAGGAAATGTACCAGCTTGCATATAGAAAAGTCACCCATATGGTGAGGGGAGCAAAGTCCAGTAAAGAGCAATGGCTGGCACAGGGGATAAATGGAGGGGAAAAGGGGTTCTTCTGGTACATTGGGGAGCTGAGAAAAACTACGGGCCATCTCAGCAGATTGAGATCAGAAGGAGGGTGGGTGGAAAAGGCGAGGGACCAGGCAGAGGTATTTAACGAGTACTTTGCCTCTGTGTTCACTAGGGAGGGGGATGGGATATCTACAAAGCAAGGCATGAAGGTGATAGAAACATCAGTAAGTGGGATCAGTGGAGCAACAAAAATGGAGCAAGAGGGAGAGAGAGGTACCCCAGGGGTGTCACATCTGGGTAAGGATAAAAAGGCCAGTAAGGTGGAGGGGACGGATGATGCTATCTCTGCCAAAAAGGTGTGGTTAGCCCTCAAGGTCCTAAAGAAAGACCAATCTCCTGGGCCAGATGGCATTCATCCGAGTACTATGGAATTGGGGACATACTGGCTGCACCCAGGCGGAGCTTTTCAGCAGGTCACTTGAGACAGGAGAGGTACCTGAGAGTTTGAGAGGCACACATGGTACCAAACCATAAAGGGTGGTCGACGGAAGTACCAGGTAACTATAGACCTATCAGTTTGACCTCGGTGGTGGGAAAATTAATGGAGAGTATACTAAAGGAACGCTTGGGGGTGTACTTGGAGGAGCTGGGTGGTCTGGATAGTCTGCAACATGGGTTTGTGCCTGGTAGATCATGTCAAACTAACCTTGTGGAGTTCTATGAATGGGTAACATCAGAACTGGACAGGGGTAAGCCTGTGGATGTATTAGTCTTGGACTTCAGCAAGGCGTTTCACTCTGTCCACCACAATGGTCTTGTGGAGAAACTGATGGGGTTAGGAGTAGGCCCTTTGATGGTCGGATGGATTGAAAACTGGCTAGCTGGATGCACTCAGAGAGTAGTGGTCTGTGGGAGCTCAAGAACCCTAGAGAGGTTGGTGTGGGTACTGCAGGGCTCGGTCCTGGGTCGATCCTGTTTCATGCATACATCGGACATCAGGGAGGGTGTAGGGTGTGAAATGAGTCTCTTTGCGGATGACTCCAAGATGGGAGCAGTAGTTGGCGGATAGAGGGTTGGCCTGCAGGACCTGGACACCTTGGAAGCTGGGCTCACACATGGAAATTAAATTTCTATATCACCAAGTGCAAGTTGTTGCATCTTGGTCGGGAAACCCATAAACACAGGTACACCCTGGGATTGGGTTTTGGCAGCCTCAATACGGGAAAAAGACCTAGGGTCATGGTGGATGCATGTATGAATAACTCTGAGCAGTGCAGGACAGCGGCTAGCAAGGCAAACAGGATGTTGGGATGCATGTTGGCGGATCACCTCTAGGAGCAAGGAAGTGATTCTGCCACTGTACAATGGACTGTTTAGACCACACCTTGACTACTGTGTACAGTACTGAGGACCACACTTAAAGAGGTAAATAAAGCTCCTATAGAGGGGTTCAGAGGAGGCGACAAAGATGATCACGAGGCTAGGGATTGGCGGTATGAGGACAGATTTAAGGAGCTCTGCCTGTTTTCACTGGAGGACAGAGAGACAGGGGAACATGATTGAGGTCTTCAAGTACCTCAAGGAATAAATAGGTCAACATGGAGGGATCTTTCGACTAGAGCAGGGAGGTATCAGCAGAGGCATGGTTTGAAGTTGGAAGGTGGAAGGTAAGGGAAAGAGGAGGATGTTTTTCACTGATAGGGTGGTGGACCTTAGAATACACTGCCTGGTGAGCTACTTCAGAATCCACAGTGGAGAGCTTCAAGATAAGTTGGGACAGACACAGAAAGTGGATGTATCAGATGATGTCCTGTCCCAGGGGTGAGGATGGATGATACCGTTTTCTGGAGCACAAAGGGATGGAGGGTCTCGGCACCCAACTAAGGATCTAAAGTTCGAGCAGAGTCGATAGACCGTGAAGTCCTAATCTGCTGGCAATAGTATGTTATTAAAGTTCCATTGCATGCGTTCAGTACCAAATGTTTGACATGATGGCGGCTACACAGATCACAGACAGCGGATGTGCAATCATAACACTACAAATGCATGTTAAAGGAAAAACTGTGTTATTCCAGTGTTGCACGCATCTGTCAAGCTGTCATTGCATGTAGTTCATGTGAGAAGTTCTGCACTTGTGAATGCTTCTTTATACATGTCATACATGTCTGTTGCATGACTCACTAAGGTTTCTGTTCTGTACTGTATTCACACAAACAGGTTCCATGAACATAAAAAACTGAAACCAGAGGCGTCCATCTAAGTTCAACCATCGAGCAACCATGAGTTGTGTCCACACCACTACTAAATGCATAACGGTAAGAAAAGTACATGTTCTGTGTTCCGTCTAAAATGATGTACAATACACATTGTAACATTCCATAATGAACATCGTGTTGCTTCTACAGGTGAGCTGTACAGATTCAGCAAACCATGACAATACTGACATGGATACATCAGTAACACCTGCTCATGTGGGAACCACTACAAGTATTGACATGTACACAGTTCAAGACTCAAATGCTGGCATACGGAACAGTGTGACTGCACATCACTGCAATACAGCAACACCATGAATCGCAGGTGTGACATCATCAGTGGGAATTCAATGTCAGCCTACAACATGTGACTCTTGCCTGCCAGTGGCTGAATCTTCTGAAACTGTATTTAAAGATCATAGGTACTGCTGCTCCACTGTCAGTGAGCCAACATTTTCAATCCACCAACTCAGCATCGACACCTGTGAAGAAAAACAGTATTACTGACACTGCTGACACCACAGACATGTCCATACTGACATCTGACATCAGCACTACAACTGATCAGATGTCTCCCTTTTCGCCAGACAGTGACATCAACATAACTGCGACTTCAGAAGATGAAGACTGTCATGTTGAACACACATCTGACAGCAATCTCGCAACAGAGCAGAAGTTATTAGTGTTCAAAACACAATTGTTTCTTCTGTTTGAAATGATATTGTGCCACATTTGTAGAATGCCACTGATGATTACTCAATCGTACATAAGAGGCACAATGTTTGTTGCAGAGTTACGTGTGGTAACTTACACTCATTCACCTGGAGATCCCACCACCATTGACAAAATGAGTGCGGAAATCTGCTATTTAGTTCTGCTGTATTGTTCACGGGAAACACTTTTACTCGTAAAGCGGAGTTCTTCAAGTACATGCATGTGCCATTCATGTCAGAGTCACAATACCACCGCATACAACGTCGGTACCTGTTCCCCATAGTACATTTCTCAGTGGTTTTACACAGAGAGCAAGAAACATAGCACCAGTCGGTGTGCCTTGACAGTCATTGGTGATGGTCGTTGTGACTCCCAAGTCTGACTCAAGTACTATACATCACTTTTGATGGATATGTCCAACCACATTCTTCAGTCTGAGTTGATCCAGGTAACTGAGGTGGCAAATTCTAATTGCATGGAAAAGGAGGGATTGTAAGGCGTCACAAACATCACTGATGCGGTGTTAACATTGACACAATTGCGACAGACAGACATCCACAAATTGCTGCACTGATGTCGAAAGGTGTTGTTTTCCTGGCATATCACATCAATACGATGTCCGGCATGTTGCCAAGTTGATTATTAAGAAATTGGTGGCCAAGGGTAAACAGCGTCACTGCCGGGATCTGCTGTCATGGACAAGATCAATAGTAAACCACTTTTGGTGGTTTCATCGACTTACAAAGGTAATGCAGCATTATTATGAGAAAATGGGTGTCCGTCCTGGAGCACACCACAAATACACATACTTGGGTGGTCGGATTGGTGTTTGGTCTTGCGAGCATGGAACCCTTGTAGAAACCACAAAGGAAACATGCTGGCTGCAGAGGAACCCCTGCATATGAGCACTTACAGGTGTAAATCATGGATACCCGCTTGCTGAAGGATATTGGGAAGGTCACCGAGTTCTGCCATACTGGGCAGTTGGAGAGTATTCCACTCCTGTTAAACAAGTACTGTTCAAGCGTCAGCACTTCTCATATGATGGCATGCTGGCCAGAACTCAACTTGCCATGCTAGACTACTCAGCAAACTGTAACAGAGCAGTGGCAAAATGCTCTGTCGGTCCGAATAAAGAAGTGAGAGGCATGAAGTTGTGTTTTCTAAGGTTACAAGCAATGGATTACCCGTCCTGTGTATGAGTGCAAAATTATGACTTCTGGACACCATGCTGAATAAGTCATCAGATTAAAGACTGGGAACTCACGTGACTTGCCCATTGCAGAGAAACCAAAACTACCAAACAACATTGCTCCAGTGCCACGTCCGCCATAAGGAAGAATTGCTTCAGCGTCATTATTCCCATTTTTTCAAAGCTTAGCGGTAACACATTCAAGTTGTGAAGTGTATCTATAGTGTCGAAAGGAAATTCTCAAGTTCAAATTTGTCACAATTAATACTGTACATACGTGTACAGTATGTTCATTCTACTGTACAAAATGTTACATTTCATTATCAGTTTGGTGCCACGTCAATCTTCGACGGTATCCTGAGTCTGTGTTCAGTGACATACAATTCTGACAAAGGACTGTTGTGGCTTGTGAGGGTTTGCTGGTGAAAGCAATGAAAAGTCATAGAAACACATATCTGATCAACTGTTTGCTGCTGGTAGTACCATGGCATGTCACTGTGTGTGATGCTGGTGTCAATCACATGGTAATACTGATAAGAACTGTAGACAGTTGCTTAAAGAAGTACACATAATTACCCAGTACCCAAAAATACAGCATTGCGAAACTGTGCAAGCCACATCTGTCGAGATAAGTGTTGCACAGCTGCATGATATTGCTTTCATCACATTGTTTCCTAAAGTAGCAATGATCAGCAGAACATCTACTCACCAAATAGTAGCCTTGAAGTTATCAGTAGGTAACCAAAAAGCAACACCACTTTGCAGAAGCATGATTAAAACACAGTGAAACGAGGATGGCAGTGATACTGCTGTCCAGCAATAAATTGTGCCCAGTACGTGCCATGCAAAACTTTGCACATAATTGTAAGTAAGCCACACAGTGACTCATACTGAATCGTTTTTGATGCTCACACAAGAATCGTGTGGCACTGCATGCTGTCAATGTGTGATCAATGTGGCGCTCCACTATTTTGACATCTGTAGGCACCTGCAGATATCAAGATGTCCTCACGGCTGCCTTACACCATTCCTTTGGTGCAGACATAGCTTACAAGCACAAGTAACATAAATCTGCAAATGGATCCAACCGGTTGTACCACCTTAGTCACATGACCACTGTTGACCCTACCCCTACTTAATTTAGAGACCATCTTGCCTATCCTTATTGATTACCAGTCATGTACTGAACTGTCTCTTTCATGTCACCACTGTCCCTTCCATCCTCCAGTGTGTGCATATTCCGATCTCTCGGCCTGCTGTCAGACTATGCTCCTTCCATGACACATAACAAGTTTGTGGCCCTGTTCCACACCACCTCCAGTTGCTGATAATATGTATTAGGTATGCCGTTCAAAACTGAACACAATAATGTAATCACGGACCTTACCAGCAACCTGTACTGCAACATAACCTACCTTCACCTAGCTAAAGCCCCTCACTGTGAAACACAGTATTTCATTTGGTTTTGAAACCCGTTGTCTGCATTGTGCATTGTTGTCCATGTTCATTATCAGTACCCTAATGTCCTTCTCCTCCTCAGTGATCCCAACCATAACACATTGAAAGCCACTATTGTCTCATCGGGTTCTTCACTGCAAAGTGCATTACATCACAATTCTTTGTAATGAACGCAGCTGGCACTCTCTGACCAAACTGCTGGGTTGCTTACGACACCCTGCAACTGCTTCCTCCCCTCCTCATTCACCACTGATGCAATTCTGCAGTCGTCATCAAAAGACTTAAATTGATCACCACCACATGTGAAATGTGGTGATATTAAAAGCAAAAGCAGTTCCAGGCCAAACACATATCCCGTGGGTGGCACCACACTACTCACGGCCTTACTGTTGACAGCTGTCCGCTCCTATCACCACCACCAGTTGCAGCCTCCCACTGACCCCACTTGTAATCCAAATCCTAATTCCTGCCCATACCACCATAGCACTTCGCTTCACCCCAAAGCCGCCCATGAGGCACAGAACCAAAGGCCTTTCAGAAGTGAAAGTAAATAACATCCATGGTCAATGCTTTTGCCTGCTACTGACCCCTTGTAGTCCGCCCCTCATCCTGAAGCACCATAGTTTGTAGGTGTTAAGATTGACAGTGTTACAGTACTAAAGCAATATACAGAGACTCAACCGGTGACACTGAACAAGTAATGTGAGAAAGATGTGCACCTTACCCAAACACTGGTTCAACAGTAAATAAAAAGCAGAATCAGTGATTGTTACCAGTTGTTATTTCACAGTTGTTTAATGTGCTCAACTGTTTCTGTCACATTTCTTTTACCCAGTCATCCATGACATTATGCATAACAAGTTGATGAAAGCGTATTATTATTCTGTTACAAATGACATAAACTGTGCATTACCGTATGAACAATTACAATGCTTCTACCCATTAAAATGTGACCTCCTTCAGAGACAGATCTCAGTTACTACTTGTACAAATGTTTTTTCACTATGACTTTGGCATATATGTGCAATTACAAACAGTGATATTACAATGTTTTGCTGCAAGCATTACATTATCATCCTATGCTGAGGAGAAAAGCAATGTATGTATGTTCATGGCCACATTTTATTACCATACTATTATGCGACTTTTCAGTATTGCTTCACCACGTGTTCTAGCAATCAGTAACCCACTCCACGGTGTGCATCAGTTGGGGATTAATGAACACCTTGTCCAAGATATTCAAACTGCGCCATGCTGTGGCGCAAACCTAGATGCTGCTCAAATTTGTTGCGCGCAGGCTGTGGCCAGAGCGATATTCAAAGGTAGTTGCGCTATGGCGCAAGTGCTTTGAATATTGCACCTAACCACCCACACTGTCATGGCACAGTGGAGCTAAGCGCAGCATAGTGGTCGCATGGAGCATTGAAATGCGGTGCGGCGCCAAGTACCATTGTGCCATCCACAGCACCTGCGGAGTTCAAGAGGGCATGAAATGGGGCCGACAATAAAGTACAAGTCGCCACGGGGGCCATTTCCATCTGACTCACGGCCCCATTTGCACACGCCACTAGCCTGCAGTTGCACTGCTTCCAGACGACTTGCTGCGATAGCGCCATGCCAGGCAGCAGCCAGTGGAGAACAATGCCCCTGCAGCCGGATCTTAGGACGCCCGTAGGACAAAGAAGGTAGCCTATCCCTGGTGGTCCAGTGCACCGTGATTAACCCAATCGCAGGCATAACTGAACCACCCCAGTCCAATATCCCTGTGGTACAGTGGACGTGAGTAACACCTTGATGACTTCCTCACCCCACCAAATCTGAAATCCCTGTTGATCTACTGGACCCCACCACACCTGCCCACTGAGCCCTACCACCACACTCCCCACCCGTCACCCAGCGTGCCAAAGTCCACCACCCGCCTGCAGCCCCCAACCGTCCCACCAATGACAGCTTAGCAGGCCTGCACACCCATTGGTTCCAGAGCATGAGCCAACGGGCGCAGCCCATACCGTCTCAGTCAATCCAGATAGTGCTGTGGGGAACAGCAGATGGCCAACCACAGTGTGCGGCTGCTGACTGCGCCCTGCAATGCAGCAGCTGACCTGTGGGTGGACCTCGACTTGTTCCTGTTTTGTTCCAGGCATAACCTTTGCAGGCGCCGGTAGGGTTAGCACCGCCAACTCTCTGCATGCCCAGGCTGAATGTGGTTCTGTGCAGTTTATGCCAGGGCACAGACATCTCACCTGTGCCTGCACACATTACTGATGTGCCCCAGCACCTGGGAATTTGTGTGGTACACTTTTCAATTTTATGTACTCACGACCAGGCGCAATCAGTGGGTAGTGCATGGCGCCTCGGTTGTGCCATGCACAACCCTTTGAAAATCTGGGCCCTTGAGTGCATAGTCATGCATGAGCACACAGGCTGAATGTCTCACAGCACACAGGGTGTCAATTACTCCACAATAAACACACACCCTGGAGTGGGTTATTGCACTTGTAAGTCGGTCCACATTTGTGGAGAAGCAGACAAAGGTATTATCATGACATATAAAATGTGTAAAGTTGCCACACAGCCGACAGTTGTTGATATTAACAATACAAATAGTTCCCAGACACCAGTTGGTGCTGAACAAGCAAATAATTAGTGAATCAATGTGCATCGTTAACTTTTTAGTCAGATGTCACACATTAGGCAGTAGGCTACCATTGTACTGGTTGCTTACACTGCGCGCCTGTTCGCGCCCCCACAAAACGATACTAATATTTGTTTCTGCTCAGTGTTGAAAAATGATGAAGATTATTAACACAGACATGCATTATGTATTGATAATTGACAAGCGTAGATTGACAAATTATGATGCACGATGCACATTTCGTTCATATGTGATGCCCATCGGATGCCCCACTCCTACACAATTAATGTAATCTCTGCATTTTATGGGTCAAGTTCATAAATGCAACGCTGGCGCTTGAGTGGAGCTATGCAATACATTGCCAAATATTCACAGATAATATAACTCAACATTTATTTGAAACTTTCACAATAATGGGTTCTGCACTGCCAGAACAACACAACGATCACAAGACACAATACAGGAAAGCTGTCCTGATCGCACAGTCACACTAAAGGCACATGTTACTGTCCTGTGAAGGTTGTAATGTATGTTTCTGCATCCTTTGGGCACATACACATACATGAATGTAAATTTAAACCAGTCTGTGAAGTTGTGGTAGGTATCCATTATCTGCTAAAGTATAGAAGTAAGCCAGTGTGTCGCAGCATGTACAGGTAATGGAGGCCACCATGCATGCGCCACACATCCATGCTTCAACTTTAATAACTTACATTAATGTCTGGTGCATCACAAGAGAAACAGAGCAACATGCATTAAGAACATGACCAGAGAGAGGGTAAGCGTGGCTGTTGCTGGAGGCATGATAAAGACAGCTGTCATTTCAAAGTCTTACCCGTATGGTTTCATCAGTGGTGCACACATGGCTGACTTAGTGACGCCTACCTAAAACAAGGCTGGTGACCAGGGATGATCAGGTGGAGGTGTAGGACGGCTGCCTTAAAGAAGCCGTCCTAAACAGTGGGGGCAATCACCAGGGCTGCAAAACGCCTGAGTAAAACAATGTCGTGGTTAAAAATAATTGCAGCCAACCGCTCTTGTTATTAAGCTTTTTAATGTTGCTCCTGGACATACATGTCAAAAGTACGCCACTAGACCGAACATGGAGTACTAACCTGGCACTGGTGGTACTGGTGACGAACTTCGGGGCTACAAATTCAATACTGATTTTAACTACATTACATGGCTCCATTTTGCGAGGTGGATGTAGAGGTTCAGATGACATACCTCTACATGCCGATGTTTCTTTAATCCCATCTAGATCATCTCGCTCGTCATTTTAGAGCCTTTCCGGCTGGGACAGGATACCGGGGACACCTCATGTTCCAGAGAGGCGGCACTGATTAAGATAGCATCCAGGAGCAACGTGAATAACTCGAGAAGAGTTAGCTGCAATTATTTTAAACAATGTAGGTTGTTCCTAATGGGTTTGCAGCCCTGGTGAATTCCTCCCCCCTGTTTAGGACACCTTTCCTTTCTTTATGGACATGGTAAGACAGTGAGATTAGCTATTTTGTGTTAGCTGAAACATCAATTACCCATGATTGCTCACAAATCCAAATAACATGATGGCATAAGTTTACTGAGAAACAACAGATTCCTGTATAACTATTATATTCAATAATGTCGTGACAGTAATATCTGTACATGTAACAAAATGTAAACCTTATCCAAAAATCAGATAGCCGTGAGTAACAACGGAAATAGTCATGGGTCACGTGAAACAGTAACTGTATAATGTTAGAACTGGTTCAGGAATGACTGTGACCACCATCTCATCATCCTCATCTCGTCGTGGAAACCTCTCATCACCGCTTGCTTCGGCCACCGCGCACGGATGGATGTAACACACATGCTGATAAGTCAAGATTCTTCGTCCAAGAATGTTATGCACCCAGTGCGATACTGAATATAGGATGAAAATGCATGGACCCTCTGATAAACATGACAATAGAAATCATTTAGAAATAGAAACACACTTCTTTTGCAGTATTAAAATACATTCAATGTCCACATTGAACTCACTGGGGCATCCCCATTGCACGAGGTCTACCCAAGCCTCAGACATATAAGTTTCCGAGCAACAGCCCCCACGTGATCAGAGGGCAACATGGAACCCTGGATTCCTCCTAGTGAGAAACGAGCATCCCTCCACATGCTACATATCACTGACCCAATGAGTACTGCCACACGACTGCATACCCAAACAAAGGCTGCTGGCAAGTACTGCACATGGTGTTGTTCACACATAAAGTGACAATGCCATTGTGATGTTCTAAAGTTACCTTAAGCAGCAGTACTTTTCTGCACAACATTGTGCAGTACTTGTAAAAAAAAAAAGTAATGCACACTTGGGAGATTTCTTGCTAAAATTTGTAGTGACTTTAATCTGCAATGCAATTGTCCTCTGCTTGTCGATAACAAACCCTTGACACCTTATGTTGCTGTCCACTATAGTCTGTAAATGGTCTTCATTGGCACATGAAAGTTATGATGAAGTTGAGCAAACAATCTTCAGTGTGGTCTCATTTTTCTTTTTTCTCATGTTTATGCTGTTGTGATAACGCACTAGCGCTTTGAGACCTAACCTTAGTACTTTTACCCATGCATTGTTATTTTTGCTTGCAGCTTGTGGCAGAAACATAGTGACACTATACCACTGTTCATAATTCTTGTAACCCATACTTAGTCCAGTTGCCTATCACAACAGTTCAGATGCAGTGGTGTACAGTTCAAACCCAACAAAGCTACAATCAAGTAGAGAACGTGTAGGCAATGTGCATACCGTGTCATCCACCACTATGAAACGACTACGTCACCCCAGTTGACTATAATAGGCGGTTGCACGACACACCACCATGTATTTTGTGGTGTGGGTGCCTAATCACCCTCTGCTCACACCCACCCAGAACACTGTATGTCCAACTGGAAACACAGTACCCATATGCTAAAGTGCCAAAACCCAAATAAAGTGAAAGGTGCCACACACTAGAAATACACCCCACTGTGACAAAAGTCCGTTGTGTTTCAAGAAGTAAGACATGTCATAAAATAAAAATGTCCCTCGTTGACTGTTGGCCCTCTGTGTGAACCAGTTCCTACCATATGACGTACCCCGGTGTCAAGGGTGTAATTTGGGCTACTCAACAGTAAAGGTCACACCAACCCACACCAACAAGCAGCCTGTGACAAGGCATCAAGGGCACCTTGGACTGGTTTGGTACAGAATTAAAACCATTCTGGTACACTGCACCCATTTGAGTGTATTTCATTATGGAATGATGACAGTGTAAAGCCCAAACAACACAAGGGCACGAGCTGATACCTGTCAGTGTGCACAGAGGTGAGTGAGGTGAAATGTTGACACCAGTTACGGTTGGCGACCAAAACGCACCACAATGCCTGTCCATCCCTGCGGTTGTGGGTGGGGTTGAAATCATCTGGGTATATCAGTGCCATTCCTATACTCTATCTGTGTACCTCCTGCAACCGCTTCACAAAACAAGCAAACATTCAGAATTGATGACTGCTTGCTGTGTGCTGTGAACATCTGTCACATAAGCTTTTAAAAACAAATACTTCAAATGAGCAACATCTACAAATGAAGGTTTACATTGTTATGAAACAGATAGTATACACAGGCATTGTAGGACATATCATTCAGTTGTCCTTGAATCAACAAGTAGCAGGAGTAGCATGCCATCGGTGAACAACTAGGGACACAATATGAACATAGAGGGGACCTCAGGGCCAATCAAACAACATTGCTCCAGTACAGCCACCGCAAGGAAGAATTGCTTCAGCGTCATTATTCCATTTTTCAAAGCAAAAGTAATCACATTCAGTTGTGAGGGTATCTGTAAATTAAAGGAAATTCTCAAGTTCAATTTGTCACAATTAATACTGGTCATTGCACAGTATATTCATTCTACTGTACAAAATGTTACATTTCATTATCAGCCGGTGCACTAATCTGAGAAAATCTGGTCTGTGCCCAGTGACATAATTCTGACAAAAGGACCGTTGTGGCTTGTGAGGTTTGACGAAAGCAAAGAAAAGTCGAGAAACACATATCTGATCAACTGTTTGCCGCTGTGTAGTACCATGGCTGTCTGTGTGTGATGCTGGTTCAATCACATGGTAATACAATGGGGCATAGACAGTTGCTTAAAGTACACATAATTACCCAGTACCCAAAATACAGCATTGCGAGCATGCAGAAGCCACATCTGTCGAGATAAGTGTTGCCAGCCAGGATAATGTTTATCACATTGCTCCTAAAGTAGCAATGATCAGCAGAACATCTGCTCAAATGGTAGCTCTTGCCATCGTAGAAACCAAAACACCACTGTACAGGATTAAAAACACAGTAACGAGGATGGCGTGATACTGCTGTCCAGCAAAAAGCCCAATACGTGCTGCAACAAACCACATAATTAGTGTTACACAGTGACTCATACTGAATCGCTTGATGCCCACACAGAATCGTGTGGCACTGCATGCTGTCAATGTGATCAATGTGGCGCACACTTTGACATCTGTAGGCACCTGCAGATATCAAGATATCCTCAGACCGCCACACCCATTCCTTTGGTGCAGACATAACACAACACAAGTAACATAAATCTGCAATGATCAACGGTTGTACCACCTAGTCACATGACCAGCTACCCACCCTACAATTTAGAACCATCTTGCCTATCCTTATTGATTACAGTCATGTACTGACTGGCTCTTGCGTCACCACTGTCCTTCATCCCAGTGTGCATATTCCGACCTCTCGGCCAGGTCGACTATCCTTCATGACACATAACAGTTTTGGCTACTCCACCACCTCCAGTTTGCTGATAATATGACTAGGTACGCCGCTCAAACTGAACACAATATCATGGCCTACCAGCAACCAGAAAAGGCAACATAACCACCTTCACCCCAGCGAAGCCCCCCACTGTAAAACAGTGTTTCATTTGTTTTTGAAGCGTTGTCACTGCATTGTGTTGTTGTCCATGTTCATTATCAGTACCTATATGTCCTTCTCCTCAGTGATCCCAACCATAACACATTAAGCCACTATTGTCCATCGGGTTCTTCCTGCAAAGGCATTACATCACAATTCTTTGTAATGAACATAGCTAACTTTCTCTGACAAACCCTTCAGGTACCACCTGCCTGCTTCTCCTCCTCCTCATTCACCACTGATGCACCAATGCCATCAAAAGACTTAATTGATCCCACATGTAAAATGGTGATATTAAAAGCAAAGCAGTTCAGGCCAAACACATATCCATGAAGGGCACCACACACACCGGCCTACTGTTGACTGTCCGCTCCTATCACCACCACCAGTTGACCCCCACTACCCACTTGTAATCCAAATCCAATTCCCTGCCCACCACCATAGCACCGCTCCCCAAAAGCGCCATGAGGACACAGAACCAAAGGCCTTTCAGAAGAAGGAAAGAGCATCCATGGTCAATGCTTTTGCTGCTGCTACTGACCCCTGTAGTCCGCCCCTCATCCTGAACACCATATAGAGGAGCTGATACAGTGTTACAGTACTAAGCAATATAGTAGATTCAACTGTGATACTTGAACAAGTAATGGAAGATGTGCACCTTTACCCAAACACTGTTCAACAGTAACAAAAAGCAGAATCAGTGATTGTTACCAGTTGTTATTTCACAGTTGTTTAACTTTCAACTGTTTTGTCACATTTTACCCAGTCTCACGACATTATGCATAACAAGTTGATGAAAGCAGAATTATTCTGTTACAAAAGACAGAAACTGTGCATTACCGTATGAAAATTACAATGCTTCTACCCATTAAAATCTGACTCCTTCAGAGACAGACCGTTAATACTTGTACAAATGTTTTTCCTATGACTTCGGCATATATGTGCAATTACACCAGTGATATTACAATGTTTTGCTGTGTTACTACATTATCATCCACAGGAGAAAAGCAATGTATGTATGTTCATACATTTATTACCATACTATTATACGACTTTTTCAGTATTGTCACCACGTGTTCTAGCAATCAGTACCCCACTCCGGTGTGCATCAGTTTGGGGATAACCAACACCTTGTCCAGAGACCCAAACCGCCGCCAGGCGCAAGCCTATGCGCTGCTCAAATTTACAAGGGGCTGTGGCCGATATTCAAGGTAGTTGCGCTATGGCGCAGTGCTTTGAATATTACCTAGCCCACCCGCTGTACATGGCACAGTGGAGCTGCGCCAGCGCAAGTGGTCCTGGTGGAGCATTGAATGCGTGGCGCGATGCCATTGTGCCATCCACAACACCCGTATTCAAGGGGGTGCAACAACATAATATGCAAGTCCACGCAAAGACTTGCATCTGACTCGGCCCCATTTGCATGCCTCCTGCAGTTACTGCTTCCCGACACTAAGATAGCCATGCCAAGCAGCAACCATGGGAACAATGCCCCACAGCCGATCTTGGGACGCCCGTAAGGGACAAAAGAGGTAACCTACCCTGGTGGTCAGCATGATTAAATCGCAGGCATAACTGACCACCCCAAGTCCAATATCTGGTGGTACAGTGGACGACAGAGCCATCAAGCCGGCATCCTCACCCCACCAAGTCTGAAATCCTGTTGATCTACTGACCCCACCACACCTGCCCACTGAGCCTCCTACCACCCACACTCCCAGCCCGCCACCCAGCGTGCTGGAGTCACCACCCGCCACGCCCCAACCGCCACCAACTGAAAGCCAGGAAGCCTGCACCCACTGGTTCAGGCATGAGCCAATGGGCGCGCAACCGTACAGCACTGAAGCCAATCCAGATAGGTGTTAACAGCCGACGGCCACCACAGGTGGCAGCTGCTGTGTTCGACCCCGCAATGCAACAGCGACGTGGTGGCCCCAACATTCCTGCTTTGAGCCAGGCATAACCTCAGCAGGCGCAGGTGAGGTTGCGCTGCACAACTCTGCATGCCCAGGCCGAATGGTTCATGCAGTTTATTAGCACAGACCCTACCCGCCTGCACACATTACTGTGTGCCCAGCACCTGGGAATTTGTGTGGTACACTTTCAATTTTATGTATAGCAGAAGCATCAGTGGGTAGTGCATGGCGCAGCTGCAATTGTGCCATGCACAACCTTTAATCTGGGCCCTTGGGTGCATAGTCATGCATGAGCACACCACAGGCTGAATGTCCTCCACAGCACAGGGTGTTCATTACTCCACAATACACACACCCTGGAGTGGGTTATTGCACTGAAATCGGTCCACATTTGTGGAGAAGCAGACAAAGGTATTATCATGACATATAAATGTGTAAAGTTGCCATACAGCGACAGTTGTTGATATTGCAACAGTACAAATAGTTCCACAGACACCAGTTGGTGCTGAACAAGCAAATAATTAGTGAATCAATGTGCATCGTTATTTTTGGTCAGATGTCAACATTAGGCAGTAGGCTACCATTGTACTGGTTGCTTACAAAGCTCCTGTTCGCACGCCCCACAAAGCGATACTAATATTTGTTTTGCTCAGTGTTGAAAAAATGAAGTGATTATTAACACAGACATGCATACATGGTAGTGATTGACAACGTAGATTGACAAATTATGATGCACGATGACATTTGCTCATATGTGATGCCCAATGGATGCCCCCCACTCCGGCTACAATTAATGTAATCTCTGGCATTATGGGTCAAGTTCCGCTGATGCAACGCTGTGTTAGTGGAAGCATACAATGCATTGACAAATATTCACAGATAATATAACTCAACAATTTATTTGAAACTTTACAATAATGGGTTCTGCACTGCCAGAACAACACAACGTCACAAGACACAATACAGGAAAGCTGTCCTGATCGCACAGTCACACTAAGGCAAATGTTACTGTCCTGTGAAGAGGTTGTAATGTGTGTTTCTGCATCTTTGGGCACATACACATACATAACGAGTAAATTTAAACCAATGCTGTGTAGTTGTGTGGAGAGTATCCATTATCTGTAAAGTATGAAGTAAACAGTGTCGTAGCATGTACAGGTAATGGAGGCCACCCAGCCATAAGCCACATCCATGCAACTTCTAATAACCCATTAATGTCTGGTGCATCACAAGAGAAACAGAGCAACATGCATTAAGAACATGACCAGGGGTAAACCATGGCAGTTGCTGGAGGGCATGATAAAGACAGCTGTCATTTCAAAGTCTTACCATTATGGTTTCATCAGTAGTGCACATGGCTGACCGTGGCCTTACTAAAACAAGGCTGGTGACCAGGGGATGGTCAGGTGGAGGGTAGGATCGGCGGCGTCTTAAAGAAGCTGTCCTAAACAGCAGGCAATCACCAGGGCTGCAAAACATGAGTAAAACAATGTACGTGGTTAAAAATAATTGCAGCTAACCGTTCTTGTTATAAACGCTTTTAATGTTGCTCCTGGACGCTTACAACAAAAAAGTGCCACCGCACTGAATATGGAGTGTGCCTCGGCACTGGTGGTATTAAGCATGACCCAACCTCGCTACAAATTCAATACTGATTTTAACTACATTACATGGCTCCATTTTGCGAGAATTGGATGTAGAGGTTCAGATGACATACCTCTACATGCCACGATGTTTCTTGCAATCCCATCTAGATACGCCTGTAAGTCATTTTAGAGCCTTTCCGGCTGGGACAGGATGCCGAGGGGCACACTCCATGTTCAGAGAGGCGGCACTGAGATAGGCGCGTCAGGGCAACGGTAATAACTTTCGAGAAAAGTTAGCTGCAATTATTTTTAAACAATGTAGGTTGTTCCTAATCGGGGTTTTGCAGCCTGGTGATTCTTACTGTTTAGGACACCTTTCTCGCTTAACATGGACATGGTAAAGAACAGTGAAGTTAGCTGATTTTGTGTTAGCTGAAACATCCCAGTACCTTTGTATTGCTCACAAGTCAAATAACATGATGGCATAAGTTTACTGAGAAACAACGATTCTAACTAATATATTCAATAATGTCCCAGTTGACAGTAATATATCTAAAATTTTGTGTAACAAAATGTAAACCTTATCCCAAAAATCAATTATGACAGTAACAACGAAATAGTCATGGGTCACGTGAAACAGTAACTGTATAATGTTAGAACTGGTTCAGGAATGACTGTGACCACCCATCTCCATCATCCTCATCTCGTCGTAGAAACCTCTGTGATAGCGCTGCTTGCTTCTGGCCACTGCGCATGCGGATGGATGTAACACACATGCTATTATAAACAAGATTCTACGTCCAAGAATGTTATAAACCGAGTACGTAGCACTGAATATAGGATAAAGCTTACGGACCTACGGTAAACATGACAATAGAAACCATTTAGAAATAAGAAACACACTTCTTTGCATTAACAAAATACATTCAATGTCTCATTGAACTCACTGAGCATCCCCATTGCACCGAGGTCTACCTCCAAGCCTCAGACATGTAAGTTTCCGAGCCAACAGCCACGAGATCAGAGGGCAACATGGAACCCTGGATTCCTCCTAGTGAGAGCATAGCAGTCCTCCACATGCCACATCCTGTCACTGACCCAATGAGTACTGCCTACAGACTGCATACCCAAACAAAGGCTGCGGCGAATTGCTACACATGGTGTTGTTCACCTGTAAGTGACAATGCCATTGTGATGTTCTAAAATTACCAACATGAAGTACTTCTGCACAACATTGTGCAGTACTTGTGAAAAAAAAAAAGTAATGCACGCTTAGAATTTCTTTTCAAAATTTGTAGTGACTTTAATCGCAATGCAATTGTCCTCTGCTTGTCGTAGCAAACCACGCATGACACCTTGTGTTTGCTGTCCACCTGGTCTGTAAATGGTCTTCATTTGTAGAAGTTATGATGAAGTTGAACAATCTTCTTAGTGTGATCTCCTTTTCTTTTTTCTCATGTTTATGCTGTTGTGATACGCACCTAGCGCTTTGAGACTATTATTATTTTTTACCCATGCATTGTTATTTTTGCTTGCGCTTGTGTGAAACATAGTGACACCATGCCACTGTTCGCGTTGTTGTAACCCATACTTGGTCCAAGTTGCCTATCACAACAGTTCAGATGCAGTGGTGTACATTTCAAGCCAACAAAAGCTACAATCAGAGTAGAGAACGTGTAGGCAATGTGCATACTGCCGTATCATCACCACTATGCAAACTGACTACAGTCACCCCAAGTTGACTGTAGTGGCGGTTGCACGCACACCACCATGTATTTTGTGGTGGGTTGCCTAATCACCCTCTGCTCATGCCACCCCCCCAGAACACTGTATGTCCAACTGTGGTACACAGTACCATATACTAAAGTGCCAAAACCCAAATAAAGTGAAAGGTGCCACACAGAAATACACCCCACTGTGACAAAAATCCGTTGTGTTTCAGAAGTAAAGACATGTCATAAATAAAAAAATGTCCTAGATTGTTTTCTTGGCCTCTGTGAACCCAGAACCACGTGTCGTACCCGGTGTCAAGGGTGTAATTTGAGCTTCTCAACGTGAGTCACACCACTACACCCAGCAAGCAGCCTGTGACAGGCATCAAGGCACCTTGGACTATTTTGGTACAGAATTAAAACCATTCTGGTACACTGCACCCATTTGAGTGTATTTCATTATGGAATGATGACAGTGTAAAGCCCAAACACCACAAGGCACAGCTGTACACCTGTCAGTGTGCACAGGGTGAGTGTGAGGTGAAATGTTGTCACCGTTGCAGTTGTGGCGATACTTTTTACAATGCCTGTCCATCCCCTGCGGTTGTGGGTGGGGTTAGGTCATCTGGAACCTCAGTGCCATTCCTATACTCTGTCAACCAGCCTCCTGCGCTTCAACCTTTAATAGGCAAGCAAACATTCAGAATTGACTGCTTGCTGTGTGCTATGAACATCTGTCATAAGCTTTCAAAATACAAAGCACTTCAAATGCAGGCAGCATCTACAAAATGAAGGTTTACATTGTTATAGAAACAGATAGTATGTACAGAGCATTGTAAGGACATATCATTCAGTTGTCATGTGAATCAACAAAGTACAGCAGGGTAGCAAACAAAAAAAAAAAAAAAATACGGTGAACAACTAGGGACACAACATGAACATAGGGGGACCTCAGGGAACAATATCATGAAATATGTAGTCATAGAGGTTGGTGGAGGCATGCAAGCGCGTTCCAGAGGAGGTCGTTACGTCAACAACAGTAGAATTGATGAATGCATAGCAAAGACAAAGAGCAATCAAGTGGTTGTATGAAGAAGTATGCTTCAAGGAACCACGTGGCTCCATGTAGTAAACAGCGTAGGACCCAGTCGGATGACTGAGAAAGGTAAGTAGGCGCTGAAGATAAGTGTGGGATGACAGGACATAGCGATCAAAATAATAAGTTAAAAAAAATTAAATAAAACATGGTCAGAATGGTGGCATGTAGTTTAAGTAATATTATATATTTACCTATTGGGTGCTGGATCAGGTGGGTGAGGATGCCTGTAGCAGGCACAGATGGTTGTCAGTACTAGGCAGTACCACCCAAAGGATCTAGGCAACCAATCAAAAACTAGGGGGTGCTGTGATATGCAGTTTAGACCGTCAAGCTATCTCCAAGATCATGTTGCACCTCTTGCAGCACACCAGATTCTCGGACAGTAGGCATCACGCACACTGTCCACGGGTACACCAGCTGCCATCATGTAACCGATCAATCGTGGATGATTCGCTGTCATCATTTCCAGAGGTGGATGCATCAGCATTGGATACTTCTGGATGCAGAAATTTGATATTCCGTGGCTCAAACTGGTATGGCTGTATTCCGGTGGCAACAGTCAGAGTAATGATATCCCTCAGGACATCCGACGCCACTGTCACTGTCAGTATCACTGTCATACTCAGCTAAACGATAAGTCAGACAGGGTTGTTGAACATCACGAACAGCACTTGCCATTGCTGCACGTTGCATCTAAGGAGTACTGAGGAGACACTGGCGATCACGCCTGTCTGAAAAAATAAAGTACAATTGATTAAGTAACACTGTGTTAAAGAGAATACAAAGGGCTGTAATACAGGTTGAATAATGTTGACACGACACACTTATCAACATAAACAAGCAATGATCATAACATATAAATTTTAATGAAGTTGAAGGAAGTATGTGAAGAAATCATCAAAAACACTTGAAGTACATGACTGCCCTCTCCACTGCCATTAGCAATTGAAATTTGAAATAAATAATCCAGCAGTGTCATGGTATGTCACCCCTGGCGATATGCTCACGAAATTACCAGTATGAACATAATGTTAATGTCCTGCAGCTGCACTGAATATTTCAAATTACATGGGAAGTATTGGTAACCACTCTCCATTCCATATCCACCTGACAATTACAATAAAGATCTTGATGAGTTGGTACCAAGTGTTAACAACAGCCACACAGTATGACAAACCAGAGAGCCACCACAGCATTGTCCAGTGGAGGAAGCAAACATAGCCGCATACCTCTGCGCCATAATGCAGACGTGATTGACGTATCATCAACAGAGCGTTGCATAACAGTGTGTACTGCAATAGTCAGTCACGACTTTGTTTTGCTGCATGCCGTAAGTGCTGTTGGAGGGATGGTGGTACTCTGTTGGCTGCTTGTCCTCTGTTGGTGGTGGTAGCGCTGGAACACCACGGCATCAAGATCTTTGTTATGGTGTTCGGGCTGCGTGCAGAGTGTTGGTGGACAGTAAAAATTCAGTTTCTAAAGTATTGACCAATGCAAATTGGTGGGTAGAAGGTGGAGGAAAATAGCACAGTACCACTGGAGAAGTATTCTGCATATGGCACTCGAGGCAGGGGAGTGAAGGGTGGGACCATACACCACAAGGGAAAATATTCCTGCGCATACAGCGATGTGAATCATGTCAGTGGTTGACAAAGTACAGCACCAACATGGACTTTAAAAGTCACGTTACAGCACTCGCTTGAAGGATGAGGAGGAGGCAGTAGTGCAGCAAATGGTGAGGGGAGCTCATGATTTCCAGGAGTGACAGTTGCATTTTGATGCCATCTCAGGCACAAGTCATGAAAATGCATCCATACTCACAGACACATGCATTAATGAAAAAATTTAGTAACATACTAACATGACAGCCAAACAGGCCAAATGGTCTTCTGAATCAGCTACTTTCCAGCACCCACATTGAGGCCAAATGCTGCTGTTCTCCCATCCACCTTGGGGTCTGCATTGGACATGATGAAATGCACTGTAACACTTGCACCTGTCACATCAACATTCTGAAGGAGGAAAGAAGAGCACCGGATGGAGTACAAGGACTGTGCCTGCTGGAATGTGGATTGGGCACTTGCCTCCTGACCTCGCTGCACCCAGCCAATAGGTCATCAATCAGCGTGCCATGCACAGCACTGACAGCTGAGTTGGCAAATTGTTGTTGTGACTGCCTGTGAACTTGCATGGAGGTTGTACTGAACATTCCTTGCTGTCATTTCGGATACCAGCCATTTTAGCTGCATAAGTGTGTCGGGCAGTTTCTATTTGTCTTGACTGTGGTGCCGATCGATCAGTGTGGCCTGAAATTAGAGGCAATAATTAGCAGGTAGAGACATGAGGTTCTTTTAAAGATTGTTATAGTAAGAATTAGAGTTGTTAGGGGTGGGGGGATAGTTTGGGTGAAATCTCTTGGGACACAAATAAAAAGTAAAGGGGTTGGTGAAAGCATGGGTTAGTGAGCTGTTGATGGTTGGTAGGCAAGTGGGCAACCGACTAGTCAGTCAGGTAGGATGGGGTCTGTGTTTTGGGCCTGATGATAAGATCAAGGTGTCTGTGAGTCTGAGCCAGACAAGTACCAAAAAGAAAAGTCTTATAAAAAAAATTAAAACAGCACAACCTAACAGCCTTCATACTGATTTACAAGCTAGAGGTCCCTACCCAGCCAGGAAGAAACCAGCGCCAGGCATCCATAAAGTTGTTTAACTGTGCTCACTTGTTTAATTGAAAAGCAAAACAGGAAAATAATATAATGAGAGAGAAGTACATGTGAGATGGATACTAGAAAACATCGAGCAGTGAAAGAATACTGTAGTTACTAGTCGGTGGCGTACTGTACCGAACAGTTACAGCAAGTTGCTCAACATCACATCTATTTTGTGTCAGGGGAGTTGGGCAGTTTGCTTTGCTGTGTAGGTGGTAGGCCAGAGAAAGGAGTGCTGTACGTTACAGTTCAACACAGAGGAGGATAACAACCAAAACACTACAGCACTGACAATTTGAACTAAAAAGAAAAGGGTGTAGGACTTGCCCACACAGTGTTGTGTCCTCAAGTCAACTGTCCTGTGTCGGCTGACTGAAAGACACATAAAGACATATAAAAATAAAGACAATGTGATTACAACAAATAAAATAAAAAGGAGGAGCCTAACTGTGTGTGGGATCATGGCTGGCTATAGGCTTATGTATAGCCTGTATGGAGTGTGGAAAGGAGTGAGGGGTGACCTGTCAGTGCCTCTAGTGTCCTGTGCCCAACTGACCTGGGAAAGACAAAATAAAAAAAAGCTAATAATAAAAAGATAGTAAGGAAAAGTAAAATAAGATGAACAAGCCTAACTGTTTTGTGGTTTGTGTGGAAAGGCATGAACTAAGAGGGGTACTAACCATGCTTCTAGTGTCCTGTAGCCCAGCTGAGCAGGAAAGACTTACACATAAAAAAACAAAAATAGATTAACAAAAATAAAATAAGAGAGCCTAAAACACTGTGTAGTGGGCTGTGTTGCTGGAGAACTAAAGTAACTTGTGCAGAGGAGTCAGAGTATATGCCTGCCACTACTGTCCTTTTGCAGACTGGCTTGGGAAGACACACATAAAAGAAGATAGTTATTTAAAAAAAAAAGGACTGGAGCCTAACTGTGTTTTTTTGGGCTGTGTTGTTGTGGGAGAGGTGTACTGTTGAAAGGAGTGAAGAGGGTGAAGTGCGAAGATTGATTTAACCTCAGTGTAACTCATTCATTCAACTACCGCAAACTGTGCTGTAACAACACTGTACAGCCAAACATTTGCTCGGCACGCTTATCAGCAGGGCAGCATGAGAAAACATGACCGACATTGAAAACACACTTTCAACTATTCTACGCAAACTTGTACATTAAGCAATACCTTATTAAGATCAATGTTGTGCAGTAGTAGACGCAGAAATTAAACAGAATCAAAGAGAGCGATCAGCATCAACAGGAAGTGTGTCACTGAGCGCGCATCCACAAATTTGACCTCCGATGAGGAATAGGAAGTGAAAAGTATGAGCAACGCGGGATTAAAAGCAATAGCCAATGAGAAGGGGACAGTCACCATGACGGGCCAAGCACGACGTCTTAATTTGCATGACTGTGTGGCGAGAAGCGGGAAGCGAATGGCAGCATGGCAGCGCAGTACTGTGGTTCATTTTTAAAAATTTGAAACAACAATCAACACGGCAGACACCCACAGAAGGAAGACACACTCAGCTAGTAGGTAACAATAATGATGTCCTGCTACTGCGATCATGACAGCCTTCCTTTAAATGCAGTAAATCACTATCGCTGCTGAGAAGCCTGTATCTGTCTGTGGGAGGTGAGCCAATTGACACTGGAGGTATTTAATCCATGTGGGAGTTACTCTCAATGTATTCAATGGAAAAAAAAAATAAATGAGAGAAAGAATAAATATTACAATGTTTGTAAGATCTCTTTTAATTAATCCTTGTGTGGTGCCAGACATTAGTATATATAATTGCTATTTACACTCTAATTTTTCATAAGCTTTGGCGCCACCATGTGGTCAGATGCATACATACATATATAGAGTTCAGTATTTCATATCAGTGTGCCCTTAACCCCTACTATTATAGCATTTTTCCACATAAATCTATCATTTGGAATGTGGAGGATGATTGAACAAATACTCTAAAATCATTTACTTATTTAATATTGTTTTGCATACTTCTGGTGTGTAGTACATCAGGGTGCATTCCCATTATATCTCACAGATTTTGCACAAAATATGCTTACAATTGTATTTCTATACATTGAGTTTTTTCGCCTTTTTCACATTATTCTTCATCCCATTTTCTTCCAAATCATTGGAACTTATAAAAATGATTTCACAATACACTGATGCACTATGAACCTATAGTATATACTGCATTCCCTAACCTAGCTTATGTGGATTAATACACATCGGCATCCTTTTATCTGGCTCACACTGTTTCAGCATTATCTGCCATCATGTTGGTATACTTTATTTAATATTGGACTTATTGCTAGTCAAGCTAATTCATTATGTTTGAATTTAACACTATTACATAATTATCCTTTTTATTTGGTAGAATGATGTTTTGTTTTTCAGGGTAATGCTTTAATTACCTCAGCACAAATCTCAATTACACTTCATTAATATACTGTTATATAAAGTTTAGTATCTTAAGATTATAGGGTAAACCGTATCATGAGATTCACTAATTACTCTACAGCCTAGTAGTGTAGAGTGAGAGTCCTAGTATATTAATCGACTCTTATTGCTCTGCATTTCATAAAAGTTTCAAATTAATATTCTTGTTACTGAGTTTATACTAACGTTTGTTGGTTCTAATGTTTAATTACTTGATATTCTTATCTCTATACTCTCCCTCTGCGAGACAAAATGAATACAAATACTCAATCATCTCAAACCCACATAAGTTAAGAGCCCTGCATACATTTGTTTATTATATATATTTACCTTTTGAATCTCTGACATCCTCCAAATTAATGGTATTGAGTCCCTCATTCCTATTTGTAACTAATTACCTTATACCCTAGTACCATGAGTGATCTAATCTTACATTCATGGAATGTCAAGGGACTCAACTCGCCTTGTAAGCGTAAGCAAATACTACCTATCTTAAAAGCATAAAACACATATTGCTTTCTTACAAGAAACTAAACTTTTATCAGAGGATGTCGACAGACTTAAAAGGATACAATGGGTCAAGTATGCGCGTCATCTTCTCCATCCAAAAACATGGGGTTGCTATCTTAATACATAAATCTCTTATTTGGCCCCCATAAAAATCATTAGAGACCCGGATGGTAGGTGGATTATAACCCTATTAAACACCACAGCAGGTCCGCTTATGTTTGTGAATGTATATGCACCCAACTTTGATTCACCCATTTTCTTCATAATCTATCCCAACAAATTATGATTAATAATAAAAATAATTCACCTATTCTTGTTGGTGACTTTAACCAGCACTACAAGCATATTTAGACAGAAGTAACTCATCACATGATGCCCACCCGTAGTATTAATGCTCTATCAATGCTTATGAAGGATTTAGGTCTCTCTGACATTTGGAGACTACATCATCCCAGACAACGAGATTACACCTTTCATTCCTCTTTACATAAATCATATAGTAGGATTGATTATTAGTTCTCTTCTCCCCTCATTACTGAAAAAATTATTGATACATCGATTCTCCCTATTGTTATATCTGATCATTCCCCTATCAGTTTGCATTTACTCTGGGGTCCACCTTCTTCAAATCCCCATCTTGGCGTTTAGACCACTTTTACTCAGAGACCCTGAATTCACTGCTTGGATTAAAACCCAGATTCAAGATTTTCTTTCTATTAATGATACTCCAGATATGTCTCAAGGTACTATCTGGGAAGCATTAAAAGCCACTATTAGAGGTAAATTATTAGTTATGCAGCGCATAGAAAGAAATTAAGAGAACAACAATTAGCTAATTTAGAAAAATCCCTTAAAGAAAAAGAAACCCAATACTATAAATTAAATAAACCAATCATAATTCACAGCTTCATCTGGAAATTCTACAATTAAAATTAAAATTAACGAGTTGATATCCAGAAAGCTGAACTTGCCCTTTTAGGATTAAACACGGTTATTAGGGAACAAAGGGATAAATCTCGGACAGTTGCTTTCTTACCAGCTAAAACTCAACAGATGCAGAGACATTAGCAGGTCTAAAGATCCATCAGGTCAGACACACACAGACAACCTTTCAATCAATCGTATTATGCAATCCTTTTACCATCAACTATACTAGCAACCTAATACTACAAATCCCAACCTAATACAACATTTTCTGGAAAAATTGAATCTACCCCACCTATCCCCTCAGGACAAAGCTGTGCTTGATAAACCAATCACTTTACAGGAAATCCAAACTGCTTTATCATCATTAAAAAGCGGTAAAGCACCTAACAGCTGATGGGTTCCCTCATTTTTTATAAAACCCTATCTGACACTCTTGTCCTGTATTAGTCAATGTATTCCAAGAAGCAACCTTAATAAAGAAACTCCCATGCACAATGACCAAGCCATCATAATAAGTCTTACCAAAAAGACAAAGACCCTTTTACTTCCTTCAAACTATAGACCGATCTCACTTCAACACTGATGGAAAAATCTTTGCCAAATTATTAACTCTCCGCTTAGAATCTTTAATGACTAAACTCATCCATACTTCTCAATCAGGTTTATCAAAAATAGAAACAGTTCCGATCATCTTCGCTCATTACTCAGTTTAATTCACAAGCAAAAACTCTTAAAACCCTGCAGCTGCAATAGCCATTGACTTTGAGAAAGCATTTGACTCTCTCAATTGGGAATATCTATATCAGGTGCTATCTCATCTAAGCTTTACAAATAATTTTGTGCTTGGATTCAATTATTGTATACTCCCTTCAGCTCGAGTTCTCACGAACTCTATTTTATCCCCCCTCCTTTTACTTAGCAAGAGGCACCAGACAAGGATGCCCCTTATCGCCTTCATTGTTTATACTTGCCATGGAACCTATTTCTGCGTCCCTACGTCAATCCGGTACAATTAAAGGCATTACTATTGGTAACTCTCACTATACTTCACTCTCATATGCAGATGATCTCCTTATTTTACTCGAAAACCTCGAAAGTTCTGGGCAACCTTTAGTTAAACTACTGAATGACTTCACCTCCCACTCGGACTAGCTTTAAACCTTAACAAATCCGAACGCTACCACTGAATAACCTTTGTAGTCCCTCATGAACAACTCATTAGGCTTCGTTGGGCCCCCCAAGGTATATCTTATCTTGGCATTCGGATCACCCCGACATTGAATAAATTATGGGATGCTAATCTTTCCCCTCTGTTAACCAGTATCCAAACAACACTTGATAGATGGAAGCTACTTAAACTTTCTTTTAATGGTAAAATTTCCACCATTAAAATGTCAATAACTCCTAAAATATTATACCTATTTTCCAATATCCCTTTGATACTTCCCTCTAGTTTTCTTACCAAAATAGACAAAATTATCGGCAGCTTCATTTGGGAAGGCAAAATACCTAGATTTAGTCGTAATAAACTTAGATCCCATTGGTCAAAGGTGGCTTTGGCCTTCCTTGATTCAAGTCTACTATGGGCTTTCCGTACATCTCAAACAATTAAATGGTTTAACAAACCCAACATCAGTCTCCTTTATGGGTCAATATGGAAACATCCTTATGTCCTGGTAATGTGGCGACTTCTTTCCTTTATAACACCCTTACCTCTTCTTTAAAGTCTCACCTACCATAGCTGCTTCTATATTCTATTGGAAAATCATTCACAAGCATATTAAATCTAACCCCAAACCCTTAGCTTACACCCCATCTGGGGTAACCACCATATATCTCTTGATAATCACCCCATTTTTGTCGTACCTGGAAAATAAGGGTATTCTCTTTTGCAGGATATACTTGAACCCAAGTCATTAAAGTTAAAATCTTACACACGACCTCACGAGGCATATGGAATCTTCCCCATCAGGATTTTTGGAAATATCTACAGCTTAGTACGCATGCAACTCTTACCTCACACCCTTCTCTATCAATTCTCTGTATGATAAGCACATCTCTAAATGGATAAAAACAACATCCAATTTAAATAGCACTGTTTAAAAAGATATTTGTGATATCCTTCCTAGACTACTCTGTCAATGCTAAAACAGATGGAGTACTTTGCTACAATATAATATCACCAATGCACAATGGTCCAGATGTTGGCTCTCCTGTCACAAATCTTTTAATGATAAACGAGTTCCCTCATTCAAACCAAGATCCTTCATTTGTGGTACAGAACTCCTGTTGTATTACAAAAATGGGTTTATTGAATAATAACAATTGCTTGGCTGCAGTTCCCCAATGGGATTTATGCATATCTTATGGCACTGTCCCTCATACAAAAGATTTGGCACTGTACTCACAGATTTGCAATGAAAGTGGTAGTTCAACCTTTTACACTAGACCCTAAACATTGCATTCTTGGTATTTTTTAATCACCGTTCTTATAAAATTTCATATTCAGAGCAGATGGTTAAATATACTCTTCCTTCAAGTTAAATGCACAATCCTCATGCATTGGAGATCCAACATAATCCCTACCCTTCCGGTATCATTAATCAACTATTGCAATATGCCTCTCTGGACAGTATGACATATATCTTGTCTGACCGACTCATGTTATATAACAATTGTTGGCAGGGCTTTTTTAATTTTTGGAATCAACTAAATCTTTAACACCAATGTATGGACTTAATATATATGGATTTTCCTTTTACTGATACATCATTGTAGTCTCGCCTTTTTCCCCTTTTTATAGTTTCCTCTCTCTTCTTAACTTTCTTATATATCTTTTCTTTCCTATGCTCTGTTCTCAATCATTCTTTATTACTCCACAATCCTTTTGAATGTACTTTTTCCTTTTGCAGCATCATATATAATCATGTAACATTTTAATATAAACCGTATCTAATCATACTATCCTTTAAGTTCACTACAAATGTCAAGTATATACTAATTACATGACCTGTATTGTTTACTATATTTTAAACCAAAAGCTCCTTGTATTATTGTAGCAATGTTCTTATTATATGCTGCCTCTATTTCTTTAAAAAAAAAATCCTCACATTGTACTGTACTGTAAGAGGTTTGTCTGTATATATCTTATGAAAAATTAATAAAAAAGTTTAACTGCAAAAAGTAAGGAAATTAATTAACAAAAACTTTGTTTAAAACAAAGTTAGGGTTCTAGACATTGGTCTTCAACCAAAGTGATACAGGTCAGGAAACTGGATGTTAAGGTTTACAACTGTTATACCCCTCCCCCACCAAACCCTACCATTGTAACTGCACCCCCACCCTCCAAACACAAACAAGCCTCAGGGTGTGCCTTAGGGTCATGGGCCCCACTCCACCCAATCCTACCATTGCAACACCACCCCCACTCTCCACCCCACACCAGCAAAGCCAGAGAAGTGTGCAGCAAGAATCATGGACCCTAATGCTCACCCATTCCATCTTAAGGAACCTGACATGGTACAGTATAGGAGAATGGGTGAGTGTTAGGTCCATGACCCTAAGGCACACCCTGACGCTGTTGGTGTGTGGAGGGTGGAATGGTGTTGCGATGGTAGGATTGGGTGGAGTGGGGCCCACGATCCTAAGGCACACCCTGATGCTTGTTTGTGTTTGGAGGGTGGGGGTGAGGTTACAATGGTAGGCTTTGGTGGGGGAGGGGTATAACAGTTGTAAACCCAAACATCCAATTTCCTGACCTGTATCACTTTGGTTGAAGAACTATGTCTAGAACCCTAACTTTGTTTTAAACTAAGTTTTTGTTAATTAATACTGATATAAGTAACTCCCAACGACATGTTAAAAAACATTGTTGTTATTGTTATGTGTATTTAAAACAACAGGACAAACTATTTAGCACGAGCTCATTTAAAACATTGTCCTGCAATCACATAGAAACTTTTTTTTGTTTGCAATACGTATCAATAGTTTTGTACTATGCAATACAATTACATGTCCTTTTAAAGCAATAGTTCATGTTAGCCGAGAATATTTTTCTCCATCCAGTCTCACTTTTCACAGACTGGTGCTCCTGCATAAAACGAGACAGACAACTTGCTAGTTGTACACTATTGCATTTATTTTCTCCAAACAACCATGCTACAAGTGAATGGAGGCCTCATGAATTCTTCAGCACTTCAGACTGCCCAGTTTCTTCCTCACTCCAGGAGAAAAGTGATACTGGCTGTAGTTATGGGGTGGCTACCCACGAGCAGCGCACGCTTGAATTTGTAAGTGCGTCAATGCCTGAAATCCAAGTGCAGCATTATTCTCCATATCTGTTTTTGACAGCTATATTCCTGACGTCCTTAGCTTCTCTGATGCAATATGTTTTGTACAATCAAACAGTTTAAAAGTACATTTAATATTTGCTTTGCAATTAGTGTGGATCCACAATAAAAATGGCAGCCCCAGCAATGTTTAAAAATCTTCTTTCCTGAAGTCTGTCTCTAACTGTAAAAACAGTATTTGGATTGCACGTGTGTCTGGATACCACAAACAAATGATTATGGTGATTTATGGCATAGTATTGCCCCCCAAAACAAAGCTTTATTGAGGTGGGCCTTGCAAGGGAAACAGGATATTTTTAAAAACTTTAAAACACCTTATCCTGCCTTGAGAGTAATATAAAATGGTTGGATAAATTGTGTTTGTTCTAACTGCAGGACGGGATATTTCAATTTTCTGTACCATGAACTGAATATTGGTGCATCAATTCTTTCCTTTTTATCTTGAAAATGTATTAAGTAATTTCTTTCTATTTCAAAAGTAATAATTTTCTTTTCCATAAAGGGTTTTTCCTTGCTGGTGCAGGAGGGAAGGCTCTCAGCCCTGTCCCAGCTCCCTGCCCCCAGCCAGTGTCCACCTCACCAGCTCACTGGAGGCTAAATCTTCCATGGATTGCCCTCCCATGGCAAGGCCTGGGGAAGGGCTGTCCTCCTCCCCGGTGCACATATCCATATGCCCCCTGTGGCCAGGTGGTGGTGTGGGTAGAGGGAGGGGTAACAGGGCTTCATGAAGCCCACTGGCACCATTTTCTGTTTTTTTGGTTCCCCTGCCACAGCAACACATCAGGTAGCACGCCTGGAGGTGCACACATACAGCAGAACTGTAGCTCCTCCCTTTCGAGATACCTGTACTACCACTGTGCCTGCACCCAGAGGCAAGTCAGAGATCTAGAAGGCTAACCGCCCATCCCCATCAGACACTCAAGTCTTTCCCAGCTCAGTTGACCCCCAGTGCCCCATGCTCATTCCTAAATGCTGGTCACTGGTGTGGTAGGAGGCAAGGCATTCATGCCTCAGCCCTCCATGCCACTGCGCCAGCTCAAAATCTGTAACATTTTAATCACAAAAAAAGGGGAAAAATAGTCTCAGTTTCATAGTTTTTGTTCCAGAAAAGCCTTTTGAGAACCTGAGTAGTTTGAGGTCCTGTCTCTTAACCCTTTGTTTCTTCTGTATATGAATATTGTATGTAGGCTGTTGCCAGGTTCACCCTGGACGCCCCACGGCTGACTCATCATTGTAAATTGCATAGGTCTTTGAACTGGATTAATCTTATGGAGCGTAGACACCTACACACAATGCATTTGATCTATAAGAACCTGAAGAAAAAGACTCCTCCGTATCTAGATAACATGTTAGAAATACATACCTTTAGGGTAGATCTGCAGACAGCTCAACATTAAGAACTTGTAATTCCAAAAATGAGAACAGCTAGGGGCAACTCTACTGTAGCTGCCTGCTGACCAAGAATTTGGAATGGACTGCCAGATAAATTGAGCTCGAAGGTAGTTGTACCATGGAACAGGATCAAAAACTGGTTGCTCCAAGATTTTGCACAACCAAAAAGCTGCTGCTGCTGATATCCCTTTTTTTATTCCTATGACTCTATTTATTTCCATGCTTGTAAGTGATTGTAAATGCCCATGTCTGCTTATGTAAAGTGTATTTTTTATGGTAAGTATTTATTGTAATTTTGCTTTTCTTTTTAAATTGTATGAATGTGGACCCCATTGTAAATGAGCAATTGCTCAACAGGGCTATCCTTTTCCTTGGAATGTTCTTAGGAATACACTTTTATAAACAAACAATGTAGAATCATTTAAGAAACTTAACTTACGGTTTTACACAAATAGAATTAAACAGTCTTGTTTAAAAAGTATTTTAAGCCGGCCCAGTGGTGCTGAGGGTTGAGGCACTGGACGCCACACCTCACTACATGCTGGCGACCCGGGTTCTGGAATGGACTTGGGTCACCAGGGATCGGCAGGGGCGGAGAGGGATTGAGCGTTCGTGGACTGCTCTCCCTCTCCGGGAAGGGGGTTCTCAACTGTTGGCGCACTAGCAACCTCTGGCGGAGGCTGAAGGTGGTGTGCTGGCACTGCATGGTAGGGAGGATGAGCTTGGGGCACGGCACCGGGAGGGAGCGCGTGCACGCTCCCTCCATTGGTGGCATTGCACGCCCCAGCTCACGTCAAGCTGAAAAGGGAAAAGCATAGTGCTTGGTCGCGACAGCTTGATGGCCATCTGAGGGAATGCCTGGCCTTGGGGCACCACTGCTCAATACTGGATCCTGTGTCGGTGGGGAGTGAGGGAGACTCCCTGCCGCCCCGCCGTGGGGGGCAAGCCACGGGGGTAGATGGCGGTGGGGGCTTCACTGGGGGCCAGGGCAAGACCGGAGGGCGGCTGAAGATAGACGGATGCCGAGATGTGAAATATGCAGACTGATGGGCCACACAAGGTAAAAAGTACTAACTAAAAAGGAAAAAAAAATGTATTTTGAGAACTGATTGCCTCTCCTCCATGATCTAGCCTGATACCTCCTAGGAACATAATTACACCTGCTGGGGCATAAATCCCAGTCCCTCCTAACCTACCACAATGGTACCTCATTTGTAAAGTTATTCTTTTCATACTGTCCAACTCTGGAGATATCAAAAGTAACCTTGGACTTGAAGCAGAGACACCCTTAGTCAGTAACAATGCCTGGCTAGGCTCAATAGGCCTCAGGCTGATGCATCTTAAAGTGTGCAACCTAGTCCCCAAGGTGATGAGCTAGTGGCTCTTGTCATAGCACATAACCCTGATGTGCTAGCCATCTCAGAGAGCTGGTTGAGGTCATGCATCAACAATTCTGAGTTTGCACTGCCTAACTACACTACCCACTGTAAGGACAGAATGGGCAAAAGAGGAGGGGGAGTCTTATTCTGTGTTAAATCAGATGTGGGCACCAAGGCGGGAGGCAGTATAATGCAGTGGTTTAAGGCTCTGAGCTGTAAATCTGGTGACATCCAGCAGACCAGACCTGGGTTTGAATTCTACAGCTTCCACTCACATACTGTGTGACCCTGAGTAAGTCACTTAACTTCCCTGTGCTCCCAGGTCGCACCTGTAAAAAAAAAGCTTTCAGCTTAGTGTGCTACTCCTAGTTAAAACAACTAGAAAAAAAAAAAAAAAGAGGTCCTCAGTCCTAATTATACTGCCTTGACTTGGCTGGTACTGCAGTCAACTGTAGGTATCAAGAAACTTAATTTATGTTGTCTTTACAACCCTCCAAAACAGGTATTGAAGAACTCAAAGATGTGGCATGCATGTTATCCACACTTTGTCACACTGAATTAATAGCACTGGGTGATTTTAACTTAAAGGACTAATACAGTCAGAATTTGCAAAAACATAAGTTGTGCAGAGTGTTTTGGTTTATGTGTGTGGTCCTAGTGTGTCCTTCCCTTTCTCTGCTATTAGGAGTTTTTCTACATTAGCCTGCTAGTTTTATGGCAGTTTTATAAAATGGGCAGGCACATTCCAGAATTCTGATTGGTCCTTACCTGTGCATTGAATCCGTTCAATTCACAGGTAAAAACAAGTTCTGAACACCAGGACTGCAGAATAAAAACAAAAATCAGTGTGGCGTTAGAACATTGAGTTTTGAAATGCCGCTATTTTTTTCTTGTATACTAACGAGAGAAGCATTCGGCCAAATAGCCACCAGTAACCATTGTTTCAACAAAGTACCATCCATAGACAAACATATAACACATAAATTCAAATTAAAGGTATTAACCACTCTGGTTCTTTGACCTGTCGATAACTGCTGACTTCACGATACGGCTCACGCAGCATGCCTGCTCACGCTGTCTCTATTAGAAAATCGCACTCCTGCCCGTGTAGTTCCAAAACGGAAGAAACATTTTTGTATGTTAGTTATGTATGATTTATCTCTTTTTGCTATGCAATAACTCACTTCTCGTAGACAATGTGCCACCAAGAAAGTGCTTCTGCTCGCTCAGAAATGGCGCTTACACTGTCACGGGATGGGGAGGGGCCACTCAGTTCTCTACATGTCCTATGATAAGTCATGGTTCCCCCCCCAAAAAAAACAGTTTTACATTCCACCACCCTCAACAGCTGCTGTCCCTGTTTTTTCCTTCAGCCCAATAACACGGGGGGGGGGGGGGCCCCTGGCTGCCAACAATGTGAAAGGACAGTAAATAATAAAAGCACAGTACCAAACACAAAGACATCATTGTATACCTGGCAGAAAGACTATTTTATCAGAAATTCTGATAATGGCCTTTTTTATATATAATAAAGTTGATTTTAGTAACACTAAACGGTTAAAAGAAAGCAGCCCATTTTATAAGCGCAATAAGACACTCCAGGGTGTGCGTTGAACAGATATGACTGCACTTCCATGGGCTGAAGGCACTCATCACTACACCCCTGGCCATGCAGTCAGATCTCTTCAATACACACCCTGTCATGTCTTATTGTTTACTTATGGCCCTAGGGGATCTCAATGTTAGCAAGGTTTATTGCTCTTCCTTTTCCTACAGTGCCTCCAGTCTCATATGACAGTGATGTATCTGGAACCATAGATTCAACAGATACTGGTTTAGAGTCAATTTCACAACAGTAGAGCTGTGATTTTAAGTAACTTTCCTTATCCTGTGAGCCCTACTGGCTACACTTAAAATTTTAGCAAATATTTAAAGGGGGTTATTCTGTAAGAAAACAACTAGGGTCTTTACTACCTATAGCATTGATGATCTGGGGCGATTTGTGTGCTTTTTATGACTGTGTGGTTCGATGAAATGAAACGTTTTAAAAGGAAAACATTTACTCTTGCTGACCACACTTTACACACACATAGAAAACAAAAATATTGAATTAGAGTTATTTAGTGGAGGGCAGACCATCAGGCTTCTATCTCTAGAACTCACTGAATCAGTGGTCTCTGACGCATCACTGTCCATAAATAGAAGATCAATAAACCGTGCGAACATGGAGATCCCCAGGGGTCAGAAAACTAGCAGGCTAATTTAGAAAAAAAACCCCTAATAGCAAACAAAAAGAAAGACACACCAGGACTACACACACAGCTCAGCTCAGGCCCAAGCCAGGCCAGGCTGCAAGCCCTCACAACTCCCTCCCACAGTCAGGAAATCAGCCAGCACAACCCTGGTACAGAGCAACTGTGGAACTGTGTTAAATTACTTTAAAGTCAGCAGACAACTACTGATTGAATTTTATGCACTGTGTTTGCTCAGTAGGAGCCTTGTTTAGTCCACCTGCTCTGTGTTACTTTAAGAGGTCTCTGCACTCATTTCAGCAGGTTGGTGTGCTTACATTGGTTTTAATGCCTGTTCTAAGCCTCTGTTAGACTGTGTTAGCATTGTATTTGTACTGTGCCTCTGTTCTAGCACTTCTCAGCTGATTTGTGCTAGCTTTGCTTGTTGCTTACTGTGTTGTAATCCTGATACTGAAGAGGGTCTCCTGAGGCTGGACTTTCCACCATTTTCTGAGGACAGGAGAAGGAAGCCCCCTCCTCCTCCCTCCTTTGTCTAGCTTCCCACCCTGAACTTGACTCCTTTTGTCTGCTGTCCTAGCAATCCCCTTCCTGCCTAAATCTTCTGTTTTTCTTCCATCCCCACAGGCTGCAAGCCCTCACAACTCCCTCATCCAGAAAAGCAGCCAGCACAGCCCAGGCACAGAGGAACTGTGTTAGCCTATCGCTGTTTATGCAGCAACTACTCCACCCACCCTGGCTCAGCTTTACCTATATACATAGCCTATGTCACATGATCAGTCATGTGACTGGTCATCTCTGAAACAATCACCCAAGTTTCCCTTTAGCAGTTTATACTACACGGCCACTAGGAGTCACTGTTGTGCCTGACTTTCTCCTCCTAGACCTCTAGTATAATTAACTCTATCTGTGCTGGATAGTGCTCCTCTTCTACACTCCTCTCTACTTCCCTGCCCACCTCTAGTGAAACCCCCCACCACCTGCCCTGTACTTCTACCCAGGTTTCGAACCCTCAACCTTCCACACCAGGGGTGGTGACCCTAACCTCTAAGCTACTGTATCTCAGAGATACAATTATACCTTGCTTGTCAAAACCCTTATCCTCTCTGTCTCTCCCCCCATGGTATACCTTCCTGCTCTGCCACCTACCACAGCCCCTCTCCTCCCACCTTGGGATCAAGCGGGTCTGCAGGTACATATTGCTCCTAGTCGTCCACCAAACAGACTATAAAGAAACAGTCGCAGCCAAGCCCCTACCTTCTGCCCTAGTATAATCTCCTCCCCTGATTAGCATCTCCAATTCACCATCCTTGCGATCATGCTGCTCCCCTTCTTACAGCTATCTCCTCTCCTCCTATTCACTCCCTTGACCCTAATCCTCATTCAGATCTCTGTCTCCTCTTTCTCCACCCCCTCCACAAACCCCCATAAACTACACCTTCCCCCACTGTCAATGACACCTCCCCATTGCTCTCCCACTCTTTCCTTCTCCCCAGCTCCCTGCCCCTCCCACCTTCTTGCCCATCTCACTCCCTGCAGTAGGCTACCCCTCCGTACCCTAAAACTGAGGTCCCATCCCTCTGGCCTTCTTAGGAGGAAACGCCTCCCCAAATACCTTGCACCCTGCCTCTTACTTCTCCTCCTCACTGGAGACATCGAAACAAACCCAGGCCCTGATAACTCGGCCTCTAGTCCCCCCCCAAGCTAGCGGCCTTGGCATTTACCACATAAATGCCAGAAGTCTCCAACTTAAGTTGGATCACATAAAGGCCTGGATAACTCAAAATACCTCTGATGTCCTATGTGTCTCCGAGACTTGGCTCTCCGCTAAGGTCCCAGACTCGATGATAGTGATCTCTGGCTACTCTCTATTTCATCAAGATGGGGCAAACGTGGTGGCAGGGTTGCCGCTTACTTCCATGAGTCCCTATGTGCCTCCATCGGCCATCAGGAGGTCACCCTCCAATCACATGAGCTTCTACTCAACAAGCTGGTGCTCCCATCATCCTCTCCCCTCTTCACTGGAGTATGCTATTACTCTCCTAAAGCTAATCCCACGACTATTGTCTCCAGCCTAGCCACCCTCGTCTTCCACGCTGCATCAGGAGAGCTCCTAGTCTTAGGAGATTTTAATCTCAATTGGCTTGCTCCTCTAACCAGATCGGTCACCCAGGAGATAGAGGCCCTCAACCTTACACAACTTATCTCTGAACCCACCCGACTCAATCCCCGCTCTGCTAACCATTAATTACTAGACTGGATCCTAGCTTCACATCCCCCAAAATTCTCTTCAGCTGGAGTCCTCCCCAATGTTTTCCTTGATCATTGCATTACTCACTGCCTTAGGAAAACCCGTCCTCCCCCCGCCCAAGTACCTATGGTTCAGCCCCCTAAATTCACTTAATCCCCAAGCTCTCCTGGCAGACCCCTATTTGGCTGACTGGTCCGAGTATTCTCCACACCTGACATTGACTTCGTACTGGCCACATTCAACTCTACCTTCTTAAATATATGGAATAGCCATGCCCCCCTCCCCCACCAAAAGGCTATGGCTCTGCTGCAGGCACTTTCCCTGAATCTCACCCAATCTGGTGAGGCTCTTCAAATCCAGAGACCACGCCTGGAGAGTGTTCAAGTCTTCCTCCAACACCTTGGACCTTCACACATACAGGTTCCTAAGAAATGCTTGCACCAAGGCAGTGCGCCCCGCCAAAGCAAACTTTTTAAAATCACAGCTCGAAGACTGCCGCCCTTCCCCCATGGCGTTCTGGAAGGTTCTCCACTTCCTGCTCAGTATCTCTTCCCACTCCCCCTTCCCCCAACGTCCACTCCCGGCACAGATGGTGTTGACCCCGGATCTGCTGCCTCCTCCATAAACCACTTCCTCACTACCTACACTCTAGCCCCTGGACCACCCCACCCCTCTCCCCCAAACCCACCAACACTCTTCAGCCCCCTATGTCCAGCCACACCTCCCCCCCTTTATCCCTACAGAGGTTCTACGTGCCCTCAAATCCCTAAACTCATCAAAGCAGAGTCCCGTTGGACTCAATCCCAATCTCCTGAAGATTTCTGCGCCTGCAATAGTCCCGCCACTCACCTATCTTTTCAACCAATCACTCTCTACATGCTCACTGCCCAAAGCCTGGAAACTAGCCAAAGTGATCCCGCTCCATAAGGGGGTGATCCCTTCATTCCAGGCAACTACAGGCCTATCTCCCTCCTCCACTCCCTCTCAAAAATTCTTGAATCCCTCATTTCTAAAAGGTTAAACTCCTTCTTGGACACAAATGACATCATGACACCTTACCAATCTGGCTTTCAGAGTCTTCACTCCACCTTCTCCTCCCTCCTCCGTCTTACTAATCATATCCATACCGCTATGGACAAAGGCCATCTGACATTGGCCATCTTTGTTGACTTAGCCATGGCCTCTGATTCAGCCTTCATAGGCCCCTCCTGGATAAAAGCTCCTATATTGGCCTCTTGCTCTCAAGCACAGACTGGTTCAAGGCCTATCTGTCTGACTGATTTCAGTATATGCAGCTGGACGACACAAATCCCCCCTTCCTCCCCATCCTGGCCAGGGTACTGCAGGGATCCATCCTTGGGTCTTTACTCTTCTCAGTATTTGTAAACAACCTCCCCTCCATCAGCTCTGTCTCACATGTCCATATGTACGCCGACGATACGGTGATCTGTGCATCTGGCCCCTTCCGTCCCCATATCGTACCCATCCTCCAAGCCAACTTTGATAATATGCTGCAATAGTTTGAAGCCAATTTGCTCAGATGTAACACCAATAAAATGGTTGTCATGGCATTTGGCTCTGCTCAGAAACTGGCCAAACTGCCTTCTCCCCCCCTCTTCCTTGCCCTAGATGGCTCCAAAATTGAGGCCGTTGAGTCCTGTAAATACTTGGGAGTATGGCTGGACCCTAAACTGGATTTCTCCCGCCACCTTGATGCTATCCACAGCAAGTTGCATACTAAATTAGGCATGCTGTATAGACACAAGGACAGCCTCTCGATCCCATCAGAAAGGAACTCATCTTCAAGCTCATTCTCCCGTCTTTTGACTACGCTGATGTAGTATACAGCTCAGCACCTTAGTCATCCCTTGCCAAGCTGGACCCTCCTTTCCATGCCTTCTGCCATTTTGCCATTAACCTCCGTTATTACACTTGTCACTGCTCCCTCTATCATGCCATATCTCACCCCTCTCTCCCAAGCGCCGTCTTGCCCATTGAGCCACCTTCATTGACAAGTACTGGTTTGGCATCCTTCCCTCCTACCTAGTGTTTTTTAAATAAACTTTACTTACATACTTACCTTTCATCACTGATAGCCCCAGACCCCAACTCAGGATACTCGCTGCACAACCGCAACCACCGCTCCTTTGCTCTGCCCCAACCTCACTCACTCTTGAGGAAATTATTCTTTGCCTACAGGCTCCCAGCCCTCTGCAACAGCCTCCCTCTCCTGGTCCGCATTCTGCCAACTGCAGCATCCCTCAAAAAGTACTTCAAACTACTCCCACTCCCCCGGCCCCATGTATGCTCTCCTACTCCTTGCACCTGAGTCAGCATTCCTCACATTCCCTAACCTCCCTAGCTGCCCCCACCTTCCCCCAACCTCCCTTCGCCCACTTGCCCTACCTCCCTGGTACACCCCTCAGCAGCCTTCCTTTGCTTTGCCCCCCTCTTCGGCACTACTGATAGATTCCAACTCCGCTACATGGAGTCTCCTGGTTGCTAATCTAGTCTAACCACTATAAATCCCCAAACATCCCTACCTGCGCTTCTCTGTGCTTTTGTCATATGGCTATCTCCTGACTTTAGTGCTACTGTACTTATCGCCTATACTTGATTGCTGTATCGTCGCATTGTGCAATGTCTTCACTTCAATGTACATATTGTTTTCATTGCTGTTTTAGCCACACTATGTATTAGTCACAAGGCATAATGTTTCTGCAACTATGTAAATATTGTATTTATGGCATTTTCTATGTATTTATGTTCTCCTGTATATGATGTTATATTTTTGTCCCTATCCCCTACCCTGGGTCACACCTGGAGACGATTCTTAGCTCAGTGTGCCTTTCCTGGTTACCAAATTTTAAAATAAATACATAAAACATACAAATAGAAACACTCTGAACAACATAATATTTTTGCAAATGTTGATTGCAGTACTCCTTTAAATTGGCTATCCAACACACTGCAGCTTACAGAAAAGTGCTGGTTGATCACAATCCATAGCGGATCCTTTCCACCCAAACTAGGATAAACAATAACAAGCATTTGTCAATGCCAAATGTTGTCTTGCTGGCATTGGCATTGGTAGTGCAGGAGTTAAAAAGATGCATAATAGGAATGGCAGTGAAGTACTGAATTAATATTACCCACCCTGCAGAGACGACAGGCGTTAGGGTGTGCCTTTGGGCTGATGGCCAACGTTCATGCCATTTCACCTCATCCTACCCTGCAGACACTGACAAGTGTTGCAGTGTGCCTTGGGGTCTTCAGGCCTTACGCTCATCCCATTCCATAAGGAAATACACTGAGATGGGTGCAGTATAGAATGGGGTGAACTTTGCGACTGAAGACTCCAAGGCACACCTTGATGCCTGTCACTGGCTGCAAGGTGGGGTTGGAATGGCGTGAGAATTACAGCCGACGATCCCAAGTCACACCCCCTGATGCCTGTCAGTCTCTACAGGGTGGGCCATTAGGGTTGGAAACCCTAATGCCCCAGGCATTTGTTGGTATTTTCACTCCAGATTTTCAACATGGGCTTTTTGTGACCCCACGTCATGAACAGTGGCACTATCAGTTTGTTAGCCGAAAGGTGATTTTGCACAGCAACTGCGCCATTTGGCGCCACAGGTGCAAAAACACATTTTGGGCAGGATGTGAAAAATGACAGCTGCACTGTTCAAGAGGAGGTGTAAAAAAATGACAATGTTGAAAATCTGGAGTAAAAATATGAGAAATTGGTGAAGTCACGAGCGTGCGTAGAAACTGCACAACGCACACCTGTAATGCAATTATTTGGGGGATATTTTAACCACATTTTCAGCATTGGCATTTTGGGACCTCCCCTCATGAATAGTGGCACTGTGATTTTGTTAATCTGTCCCGAATGTTGATTTCCACTTCCATTTCCATTGTGCACAGCAGGTGTGAAAACACATTTCGGGCAGGATGTGAAAGATGACAGCTGTACTGTTCATAAGGAGGTGTGAAAAAAATGGCAATGTTGAAAATCTGGAGTGAATATATAGAAAATTTTTGAAGTTACAAGCGTGTGATTAAACTGCGAAATGCACGCTCGTAATGCAGTAAGTCTTTGGCATTTTTACACCACATTTGCAATATGGCCTTTTTGGGATGCCACCTCATGAACAGTGGCACTGTCATTTTGTTACTCGGTCCTGAAAGGTGATTTCGCACAGTGACCATATTGAGTATCAAGATGACAGTGCATGTGTTCATGAGGTGGGGTGCCAAGAATCCCATGTTGAAAATCTGGTACCAAAATTCCTAAAAATGGCTGCAATATCCACCTAAGTTGAACCCCCCCATTGCCTGCCATTATAAAGCTTACTGCATTTTGTTCAGTTCCCCGTCGGCTTTTGAAGAGTTCAAATGTGTTCCCGCTGCACCGAAGATCGCAGTGCCAGCCCTCCGGAGGTAAGTATGGGATGGGGGGTAGCGGGGAGGTGGGGTGCGTAGTGGGTGGGTACAGGTTGGAGGAGGAGGCACGGCCGGACGATGAGGGACCATTTTTGTTTTTTACAGGTAAAAAAAGAAACTGGACTTTGGGGGATGGTTTTCTTTATTTACAGGTAAAAAAAATGATTTGGGGCACACTGGGTGGGCTCCCAGTGTGCCATGAGTTTGGGGGCATGATGCAGATGGGGATTGGGCACCCCCATCGGCAAAGAAAGTGTGTGTGGGGGGGCATGATGCCGATGAGGATTGGGCACCCCCATCGGCAAACAAATTGAACTGGGGGGGACATGCCGACATGGGGATTGGGCATTTTGATGATGGCTTTGTGGGGACTGTGTAGTGGGTGGCAGGAGCCGCCATACTTATTGGAATGTTTCACCAGGACAGGCACATAACGGAGCCTTGTCATCTGACGCTCCAATGAGGAAACTACACCTCATTGGAGCGGCAGATTTCTTTCAACTTTGTGGCTCTCTCTGAAACTGCTGTCATCACCAGCATGCTCACTGATTGGCAGCTGAGGGACGCACCCACTAAAGCGTCCCCTGCATTGGCCACTACACTGACACACCTCTGAATGTGCTACTACCACAAGATGTTGCTTGCGCATGTGCAAGGCAACTTAAAAAAGGGAACCATCCCATCACAGACTGGGTATTAGTCAGCAACCCATCTAGGATCAGGTTATCGGCCACCTGCCAGATACAATCAGCGACTACTCCACTATCTACTGCCTCTGGCACAATAGTGCTACACATAACCCTGCCCCAAAGGAAGTACTATACTGCAGCTACAAAGATTTCACTCCTCAAGCATTCCGAGCTGACAATGCTGCTATGCTTGTTCTTTCCTGGACACAATCCCATATCAGTTGTGCTTTGGACTTTTTCATCACTGAATTCACAAATCTTCTTGACAAGCATGCCCTCCTTGACCAGGCTCACAGTTAAGAATCTAAATTCAGATTGGCTGACCATCGACCTGCTCAAATTGACATGGGTATCTTTTAAAAAATCCAAACTCCAAAATGGCCTGGGAGGCCTACAGGCACCTAAGAAATAAGTGCAAATGTGAATTTCACCTAGCCAAGAGTTTGTGTCTTAAAGTTTAACAAGCAGCCAGCGTAAGTGACCTGAAAAAATTCTGGTCTTGCATAAATGACATACTCAACCCAAGAACCACCATGGCCCCCGTGTCATTGAAGTTAATGGAACCTAATACACAGACCCAAAAAAGGTGGCAGATCTATTCAACAACCACTTCTGCAATCTAGAGAAATATGACCAATGACCAATCTGGCACAGGCAGGAAGCCCAATTCAGCTGTACACGAGTCAATCTTAGATTTGTTCTCTCTCCGTTTCTACCTCAAAAAGGTCTCAGTTAATGATTTTTTTCAAAGTTCCAACCAGATTAAACATGGATAAATCTGCTGGCAGTGATGGATTTCCTCCCAAATTTCTTAAGTTGGTTGCACCCCAAACTACCCTACCAATTACCAAAATATTTAACCTTTCCTTCGAGACTCCATCAGTTCTTGACATCTGAAAGTCAGCCACTGCAGTACCCTTATTTAAGAAAGGCAAAAGCACTGTCCTGGAGAACTATAGGCCCATTTCAGTCTCTCTGTCCCAGCCAAGGTACAAGAAAGAATAGTCCATCCACAACCAGCTAACATCTTACCTATACCAGCACAAGCTCCACTGCAAGGAGCAGCATGGCTACAGGAAGGGCCATGGATCCTGTGCTGCTTTGGTCAGCTTCATGGACTCAGTCTACCAAGCTATGGACAAGGGCCTGATGACAGAAGTAGTGTTCATGGACTTGACCAAAGCATTTGACCTGGTTGACCATAGTGTGCTGTTGCATAGATTAAGCACATTGGGCCTGGGCTTTGCAGCTACCTGGTGGTTCATGAGCTACCTCGGATAAAACAGGTCTCAATCTGTCAAGCTTGGCAAAGTAATCTCTAGTGAACACATCATCATGTGTGGTGCATCCTAAGTATCAAGTCTTGGTCCCCTTCTGTTCACAGTTTATATTAACAACTTGCCTTCATGTCCGCTAAAACCCCACTACATGCAGATGATGGATTTGTCTGTGTTCATGGGAGAGTTTATGGCAGACATCAACAACGCCCTAGTGCACAATTTTCATTCAATCCAATGGTGTTTCCTTAAAGAAAAATTGGCCCTAAATGTGCCTCAATGAAAGCCATGCTCCTTAGCACAGCACAAAAAATCAAATGCCACTCCAGCAACCTAACTGTCTACCCTAGATGGCACCCAACTTTTGATTTGGTTGGTGAATTAAAAGATCTAGGCATAGCCAGCCCGGTGGTGCTGAGAGTTGAGGCACTGGATGCCGCACCTTGCACCACGCCGGTGACATGGGTTCAGAAATGAGTCCGGGCTGCCGGGGGTTGGCAGGGGAGAGGGAAGATTGAGCATCCGATGACTGCTCTCCTCTCGCTAGGGTGGGTAATGGGGTTTGCATTGCTCTGTAGCAGCAACTGGTGGAGGCCAGCCGCACTACAGTATAATGCAAAAATAGGGGAGGAGAGCGTGGCTGGCGTCAGCACTACATGCTCGGATGCCATTGCACCGCTGGCTCTCCACAAGGGAGAAAAAAGGTGGAAAACACATGGAGGGTGATCTTCGCAGCTGATGGTCACGCTGTTGCACCCCCGGAAGTGACCTGAGAGATGCACGTACCTGATGTGGTGCAAGAGCGATAATGGCTGGCCCATTGGGGGTACGGGTTCATGTGGCCCGTGCGCATGACTGGGTCTGGGGGTGCAGGGGCCGGTGGCTGGAGATCGTGGGCACCACTCTGCCAAGGAGGTAGGAAAAATAAGAATAATATGAAAAAAAAAAGATCTCGGCATAACCTTGTATCTATGCCTCTTTCAGCAACCTCTTAAACAACATTGACAAGCCCACCAGAAACTAAGGCAGATCTACCACATTCAAAGGCAACTCACAGCTGATGCTAAAGTAAGGATAGCACAAAGCAACCTCCTCCTCCCACTATTGGATTATGGTGCCATAGTAACAGATACTGCCCCTAAGGTTGTCTGTGTAAGAAAAACAGTCATATACCACAAATTGGCCAGATTTGCTACCTCCATGGGCCTAAGGTTCCACCATTGTGCCAATCTCAAGCAGCTTGGCTGGCTGCAACATGAACATCAAGAACTACTAAACGAAAATGGCGGCAGCCAGGCTGGGTTAGCCGTCTGGTCTGCTTTTGCTCTGATTTATGTTATTTTATTTGCTTTCAGTGACATCGTTTGCTGTGTGTTCGCTGCCTAATGCCTACGTCTTTTGCTTTTAATTATTGTGGTTAAGAGCCGGTTAAGCGTTCGGTACGACCTGCTTATTTCGACGTTGCTCTTTGAATTAGTTTTTAATCCTTTAGCGCGTTTAACTGGCCATTCAAACGTTCGGGAAGGGGTGGTAGCTGTTTTTGGCCTCCGCTTCAGGGGGATTTGAGCATTTGTATGTGTGCCCATACGCTTTTGGGGCTTGGTCCACTTTTAGATTCCCCCAGTTTGCCTGCTTCGGCAGTGACTTTTTACTGTGGGGTTTCGTGATTTCTCTGGGGTTAATGGTGAGATCTCCTGCCCCTGGATTAATTTTGCTGTCCATTTTATTTGACCCAATACGCATATGTGACTTCTGAATCTCGGACTCTTGGATCACTTATCGGAGTGTTATGTTCCTACCTTTGTAGGATTTAATTGGGACCTGTCGTCTGTGAAGGATGTGCTCTGGTCAGGACTGATTTTCTACTTTTTTGTATTTTCTGGTGATCCTGGCACTGTGTTTGTGGCGTTTACTCCACTTGTACTGAGTGACTTGGTTGTGCCTGCTGTTGGACCTGTGGGCTCCTTTGGGGATCTCGGCTTTTTTGGGGCACTCACAGGGGTGGGGAGTGGGGCCGGTCGGAGGATCGGTGTTCTGTTCCCCTCACCTAGACTTGTGGGGTGGTCAACCGGAGGCCTGGCATGCCCATGGTTGTAGTGATGGGCCATTGATCCTCTGAGATATTTTCCCCTATTAGTAGCTGAAGAAATCTGTGGGCCCTGGGTGGATCTTTTCCGGAAATTTTGAAATTGAAGCCTGGGATTTGCTGTTTTTTGACTCTGTCAGATATCTGCCCTGGTATTATGAATTTTGTGAACGACTGACTGAAAGCAGCTGCTGGACGTTTTTGCTCCTTGAACTCCTTTGGACCGCAAGTACTTCTTAATCTTCATGTATTGTCAACCTGAATTTCTCCTGTCATTAAGTTTTGTACTTATTTTTGGAAATCAGCTCGAGCAGCGAGAGGGCTGAGTAAAGATCTTTAATCTCACCCTTATATTGATAAATCTGGAGGGTGGATTATCAAACTGTTTATTTTTATTTATTTTGGTTTGTTCAGTTTATTATTTTGTATGTGTATTTATTTATTTGTTAATTTTCTGTAAGCTCATCCCCCACTGATATTTGTGAGAGATTTCTTTGGAGGGTGATTGTTAGGATTATTTCTATTTTTATGTTTTGTGTTTAATAGTAGCACTAGGAAGTGAGAAGCCTGGGTGTGTTAAGATTGGTCCTTTAGTTCTGGGTCGGGAGGTGAAATTCAAGATTAGCTGAATTTTAGAGGTACTATATTATTGTTTTTAGATTATTTAGTTTGATTTAGAGTGTAGGGTTAGGTTGTGGGCCTGGGATATGTGTCTGCCTGTTACACCCCCGGTCATGCGCTATTCAGCCTCTGCTCTCCACGTCCTCCGCCCTTTTCCCCCCTCCTTTGTTTTTTCTACCTATCAATGTTGTCGGGCCTTGGGTATTGCCCGTAGGAGGGTGGGGAGGGGGTGGGGATGTGAACAGTGGAGGCTGGAATTGCGGGATGCTCTCATTAGGGTGGTTAAGCCCAGGAGACGCCCTGGGATGAAGTGGAGCTTGGAGCGTAGGCCATCCTGTTTGGTCCCCATACCCAAGGGCACCATCGCTGGTGATGGGCAGGTAGTCGGGACAGCTCAGGAGTTCTGTCCAACCCGGGCACTGTTGTGCAATGCCAGATCTGTCCGGAATAAGACCGCCGTGATTTCTGATCTTATTGGGTCAACAGATCTGGCTTGTATCACCGAAACCTGGCTGGATGATAATGCGGGTCCAATACTTGAGGCCGCAATTCCAGCCTGGTATACGGTGATACATCGCCCAAGGTTGGACCGTGGTGGGGGGGTGTGTGTGGTTTGCGGTCTCTTTTAAGACCGAATTGGAACTCACTAGTGTTCCAGTTGAGGAGGCCATCTTATTTGAATGTGCTGTAGTAGCAGGTGTGGGCTATCAAACTGCTCACATCTACCGTCCACCCAGAGATGGGAAGCAATTCCTTAAGGAAGTGGTGGATTTCGTCATCGACATGGCATTTGAGTCACCCAGGCTGATGGTCCTGGGTGATTTTAATGCCTGTATCGACGATGAACTCTCGAAATTTGGACAACACTTCCTTCTGTTAATGAAGTCACTGGGCCTGACACAGGTGGTTACCACTGCTACACATAAATGTGGCCATTCTCCTGATTTGGTCTTCCTCCTGGGGATTGAGGCTTCTGACGTGGGGGTGGGATCAGTCAGTTGGTCTGATCACTTCACTGTGAGATTCAATTTTGGCACCCCCCCTGTAGGCTGACCCCTGTGGAGATGGTCAAGTACCGTCCTTTACAGAATATTACTTCCGATGGTCTTGCTGTGGTCCTTGACCTATCATAATTTCCTGTGCAAGGCAATGATCCAGAGGCATTGGTTTTGGCTTATCATAATGCCATTACTTTAGCCCTAGATTCTATTGCTCCAGTAAGTGAGCGTCCTCTCTCCCTTCGACCTCAGGCTATGTGGTTTGATGGAGCCTTGAGGGAGTTGCGGCAACTAGGACACAGGTTAGAATGTTACTGGTGGAAATCCAGCTTGCATACTGACCATCTTAAACTGTTAGAACATCATCAGTTCTACCAGTCAGAAATTTCTCGTAAGAAGGCAGAGTTCCTGTCCGGGGAAATTTCTGCCACTCAGAATCGACCAGCTTAGCTTTTCAGAACTGTGGATAGATTGTGCAACCCAACCTGCCTACAGCTCCGAAGAGCATTTTCACAATTACAGTGTGATGAGAAATGTGATGAAAAAGAATCTCAGATTTAGAAGTGGGTAGCCATCTGGGAACAAGCGACCACCAAACAGTGTGGTTCACGATAAACACAGCCATACAATCAAGCCATACAAAAGCAAGAGTACTAGACTTTAAGAGGGCTGACTTTGGGAAAATGAGAGAGTGCCTCAGAAAAGCACTAGCAAACAGGCAAGAAGGAGGGGTGGAGGAACAATGGGGAGTGATCAAAACAGCCATCACAGAGGCAACAAGCCTTTGTGTAAAGCAAATCAATAAAACACAATGAAGGAAAAAAACGCTATGGTTCACAAAAGAGGTGGCAGGGAAGGTTAAGGAGAAAAGGACAGCATTCAGGAAATATAAGGAAACACAGAAGGAGCAGGACAGAGAACTTTATCAGTTAAAGCAGAAAGAGGCTGGGAAGGCAGTCAGAATAGCAAAGGCCCAAACCGAGGAAAGGATAGCCAATTCTGTTAAGAAGGGGATAAGACCTTTTATAGGTACATTAGGGAGCGAAGAAAGACCAAAGGAGGGATACTGAAGCTTAATAAATGGGAGGGAATGTGGGTAGAGGGTGACAGTGAAAAAGCAGGGATACTGAACGAATATTTCTGCTCAGTATTCACAAAGGAAGAGGAGGAGGAGTTACCTAAACCAAACAAGAGAAACACTCTGAAGATGGGGGTCGATACCAGTCCATTTACAGAAGAAAGGATTCTGAAAGAACTAATAAAATTGAAGGTGGACAAAGCAATGGGCCTGATAGGATTCACCCAAGAATTCTAAAAGAACTAAGGTAGAACTAGTGACACGCTGACCTCTCTTTAACAAATCATGGGAGGATAGGGTGGTACCGAGGACTGGAGGAGGGCAGATGTGATTCCTCTTCACAAAGTGGGAGCAGGACAGAGGCAAGAAACTACAGACCAGTTAGTTTGACCTCAGTGGTAGGGAAAATTATGGAATCACTTCTGAAGGAAAGAATTGTTGAGTATCTAGAGGCCAGTGGGGCACAGGACCCAAGGCAGCATGGATTCACAATGGGAAGGTCGTGTCAGACGAATCTAATAGATTTCTTTGACTGGGTGACCAAAGTAGTAGACTAGGGAGGGGCTGTGGACATGGCCTACCTAGATTTTAGCAAGACATTTGATACAGTCCCACACAAAAGATTAATACACAAGATAGCCAGCCTTAGAGTGGGTCCCAAGGTGGTAGCCTGGATAAAAAATTGGCTAGACAACAGGACGCAAAGGGTAGTAGTAAATGGAGTACACAGTGAAGAAAGTAGGGTTACTAGTGGGGTACCACAGGGTTCATTACTGGGACCGGTCCTTTATAATGTCTTTATAAGTGACATTGCAGAGGAACTGGAAGGAAAAGTATGTCTCTTTCAGATGACACAAAGATCTGCAACAGGTTGATCACGCAGGATGGAGTGGAAAGGATGAGAAGGACTGGCAAGGTTGGAGGAATGGTCAAATGTATGGCAGCTCTGATTCAATGCAAAGAAGTGCAAGGTAATGCACATAGGAAACAAAACCCAGGGAAGCGTACACAATGGGGGGTGAGATACTGACAACAGTAAAATAGAAAGGGACCTGGGGGTAATTATATCAGATGACCTAAAGGTGGGCAAGCAATGTGAGAAGGCAGTAAGAAAGGCTGGGAGGGAACTGGGATGCATAGGAAGAGGCGTCAATAGTAGAAAACAGGAAGTTGTTATCCCTCTGTACAGACAGTTGGTGAGACCCCATCTGAGTACTGTGTGCAGTTCTGGAGACCCCATTTCCATAAAGACATAGACAGAGTGGAGGCTGTCAGAGGAGGGCAACAAAATGGTGCAGGGTCTGCACCAGAAGACATCTGAAGAAAGACTAAAGGAGCTTAATATGTATACTCTTGAGGAAAGAAGGGAGAGAGGGGACATGATAGAAACTTTCAAGTACCTCAAGGGAATTAACAAAGTCCAAGAGGGTAGCATCTTCCAGAAAAAGAGATGTGCAAGAACAAGGGGGCACAATTTGAAGACAGAGGGGGGACGGCTCAGGGGTAATGTGAGGAAGTATGTTTTCACTGAGAGGGTTGTGGATGCATGGAACAGCCTCCCTGAGGAGGTCGTGGAGTCAAGAACAGTGGGAGACTTCAAGAATGCATGGGACAGGCATAAGGCAGTCCTAGTGGCGGGTAAGAGGAAGTAAGCTGTTGGTTAACTAGGATCTGAGCTTATCTGTTAGGTAGGAAAATGGGCAGACTAGGTGGGCCAAGCGGTCCTTATCTGCCGTCAAATTCTATGTTTCTATGAGCTTGCTTGGTTCTTTGCTGATAAGGTGGCTGACATTAGGTTGGAGATCCACTTGACACATTCTATGCGAGTTGTTAGAGATCAGGGCTTGGTCACCTCCCCTCCATTTTCCTGGAGTACCTTCGACCGCCCAGAAATCATAAATGTTATGCGGATTGCCCAGGGGATGCACCCTACATGCTGCAGTTTAGATCCAGGCTCTACATCCCTGATTATGGGTTGTGGTGAATCTATCGCCCCGTTTCTGGCACAGATAGTCTGGTGTTCCCTCAACTCGGGTGAATATCCCTGCTTCTTAAAAGAGGCGGTGGTGACACCCTTGTTGAAGAAAGCTTCTCTGGACCCAGACTCTCTTGCAAACTTCAGGCCTATCTCAAATCTCCCCTTTGTCGGGAAGGTGATCGAGAAAGTAGTGGCAGCCCAACTGGAGAAACACTTCACCATCCATAACATCTATGAACCTCTCCAATCAGGTTTTTGAAAGAGGCATAGTACTGAGACTGCGCTGGTTCGGGTGCTCAGTGATCTCTTGATGGTGAGAAACCAGAGAAAATGGTCCATTTTGGTACTATTAGATCTGTCATCAGCGTTTGACACCATCGATCATGGGGTTCTGCTTGAGCACCTGAGATGTATTTGTGGGCTTTCTGGGGTGGTCCTCAGATGGTTTACTTCATACCTCACCAGAAGGACTCAGAGGGTGGTTTCAGGGTTTTTTCCTCTGATCCCATCTCTCTGTTTTGTGGGGTTCCTCAGGGCTCAATACTGTCCCTCATCTTGTTTGCAGTGTACATGCTTCCCCTCGGAGACATTTTGAGACGGTATGGGTTGAGGTTTCATTGCTATGCTGATGATACCCAGCTATACCTGTCTTTTGCCCCCGACCAGGAAGGAGCACTCTCAGTATTTAATAACTGCCTCCATGAAATCCAGGATTGTATGAGGTCCAGTTGGCTGAAGTTGAATTCTGGGAAGACGGAGGTGCTGGTTTTGGACCCTGATCACTGGATAGGGGGACTTGAGGCAGGCTTCCCATCAGGATTGTTTCTTGAGGGTACTGAGCTACAGGTCTCTGAACAGGTGCGAGATCTTGGGGTGATGTTGGATACGGGGCTGACACTTCGGACTCAGGTGTCAGCTGTGGTTAAGTCATCTTTCTATCACCTAAGAAACATCGCTAGGATCAAGCACCTTGTTCTGTCTGGTGATTTGCCAACATTAATCCATGCCATTGTGACCTCACATTTAGATTACTGCAACTCGCTGTACTTTGGGCTTCCGGGGGTTGATATCCATTGCCTGCAGTTGGTGCAGATTCCTGCAGCCTGGTTGTTGGTGGGAACTCCTACATCTTCCCATATTACTCCAGTGCTGTGGGAACTGCACTGGCTGCCAGTTCAGTGGCAGATCACCTTCAAAGTCGGATTACTGATTTATAAAGCCCTGCACAAACTGGGCCCCGACTACCTGAAAGAGCTCCTGATTCCTTACCACCCTGTGAGACTGCTCCGCTCGGCCAACGAGGGGTTGCTAGAGAGTCCGAGGGTAACTTTAAAATCTGCTGGGGCCCACGCTTTTATGTTTACAGCCCCATCCCTTTGGAATTCTCTACCCTGTCGGATTAGGGAGTTGCCAACAGTGGTGAGCTTTAAACAGGCTTTAAAATCTTTTCTCTGGGTCAAAGCATATGGTAGTGTTGATTTCTGATTTGTATTATTTTTATAATGATGATTCTGTTTTTATGGTGTTTTATTGTCTTACTGTATTGCGTCTTGATATTTTAAAGGCGCATAATAAATAAAGCATTATTATTATTAACTTACTCTAGCAAACTTAATGTTCAGGACTCTGTTTGGAAACATGCCTCAGTGCCTTACTAAGTTATCTACACCTGTGAACCTCTCCCACTCCCACTCCATTCCACTGCAAGCAGTTCCCTTATGATCCCACTTACGCAAACAGGTATGGAGCAGAGATACTTCAGATACTGAGCTCATATTCATTTGGAGTAAAAATTGATCATTTGTATTAGATGAATCTGACAATGGAGAATAATGCATTTTTGTAACATTTTTTACTTATGTACATTTTAATCGTGGTGGCACTATTTCACTTTTGCACTTTATCATTTTATATATTGCCCCTGCACTTTTAGTCAAAATAGCGGAGCAAAACAGCAGACAGGTTTATGAAACGTAAGCTTAAGAGGGACAACAACATGTGGTTCACCCTAAACCTCCTAAAGAAATTGAAAGACTGCGACCTTCTCTGGTATCGGGCCAAGGCAACTTGCTCTCCTGCCGACTTGCAGGCATATAAAATAGCCAGAAACACCTGCACCAGTGCTATTTGCCTTGAGAAAGTTAACTATTACAGGGACGCTCTTGTCAACACCTGGAAAGATGGGAGAAAGTTTTGGAGCAACCTCACCAAAATTACAGGGAAGAAAACCAGAACATCACCCTCAACTCTGAACATTGATGGCATCATCACCCAAGATCCAGTAACCATAGCTAATGCATTCAACGCCACCTTTTCGGACCTTAGTCATGTGCTACCCTCTGACTTCTTTGCCCCCCCCCCCGACTCCACTACCCCCTATGATCCTGTGCTGCCTCAGAAGCACCATCCCTTCTACTTCAAAGCTATTTCAGAAAAGTTAGCCAAAAAACACCTCCTTATAGTGTGCAGAAAGTCCAGATACAGTGGAGAGTCCCTCGACCTGAAACTACTCATCTTTACCCTTCACAAAGTCCTTCAACCTCTTACTAAAATTCTCAACCTCTCTCTTATGCGTTCCCAGTTCCCTCATAAATGGAAATCGGCCGTGGTGACCCCCATTCACAAAGGTGGGTACCATACCCTTCCTAACAACTATCGACTGATCTCCATACTTTCTCCGCTCTCAAAAGCCCTGGAACGTATAGCTGCTGATCAACTAAGAATGTACCTAGAAAAATATGCCCTACAATGCCCTCAGCAGCAAGGGTTTTGTAAAGGGCACATCACCATCACAGCGCTCCTCGAATTCTCCACCTTTATCCAACAAGCCCTAGACCAGGGCCAACTTGTCGGCGCTGCCTTCATCAGTCTAACAAAGGCGTTCAACACAGTCAACCACTACCTGCCGATCGAACAATTATCTTTAGTAGGTCTCTCAACTAATACCACCCTCTGATTTCATAGCTACCTCAGTAACCGTACCCAACAGGTCAGAATAGGTGACTCTCTTTCATCCTCCCTTCCTGTCCACTCTGGTGTCTCTCAGGGATCCATCCTGGGCCCACTGCTATTCAGCATTTTTCTAAACAATCTCCCTGCTGCCCGTGAGGACTGAAAACTTCTGTATGCTGATGATGCAGTAATCTTCACAAGTAGCTATGACCTGTCTCTTTTACAGCCACAACTGCAGAAAATCTTTACAGAAGTTGAAGCCTGGTTTAAGGCACACAAACTAATACTCAACTATCTAAAAACCAAAACAATGTTGTTCCATGGGACCCACAACAAATATAAGGACCATGAATTAACTATAGGAAATTACACGGGTGTCGCCTTGGAGCAGGTGGATCCATTCAAATATCTGGGTGTGACGCTCGACTGTACGCTGTTATTCTCTACACATATTGACAACATCGCAAAGGCAGTGAATATTCGCATAGGGCTCTTATACAAGCAAAAATATTGCCTGACTACCGAAGCCCTAATACTTATCATCCAGAGTTCTGTCACCTCAGTAATTGACTATGGGCTTGTGATACATGGCTCAGCCACTGACACTGCCCTTAGATGCATAGCACTAGCCCTTAACAAGGCCTGTCAGCGTCTTACCTCAGTAGACTACCTCTCTCACACCTGTGACATCTACAAGCAGGCAAACTGGCTCCAACTCTCCACCAGACTAAAGTACCAAACCTGCATTTTAACCAAAATTACCAGCATGGCTCTCGTAACTCCCAGAGTCCAGAACTTACTTACCACCTACTGTGTCCTACGTACAAATGGATGGACGGATAGTCAATCTTTCTCCGTACCTCGTTGTAGAACCACCCAAGCACAATGTTCCTTCTTTGCCAGGGCCGCAAACTGGTTCAACTCCCTTCCGATGAATATCTCCAACACTCCTACACTGAGCACCTTTCCAGAACAAACTTCACCAACACCTTGTAGCGAGCGTTTCCTGTGACTGCTTCCTATAACATATCCCTGATCATGCTCTCTCCTTTGCCTTTCCTTCCACCCTAACCTCGGACTGCCCCCGGCTGCCTTTCTTCAACCCTAATCCTTTTTCCCTCCCTTTCTCCCTCTCTGAAATTGTCTCTCTCCACTACCCTTCCCTCCCACTATCTCCCCACTGCCCGGCCAGTGGCCACCTTATATGACCTTGTGCTGCCCCCCTCCCCCCCACCAAAACTTCTAGTACTCTGACCTTTTATTGGTCGCTGAAACAGATAGCTGCTGCCTCCCCTTTCACCTTCCATTGTTTCTTTTTTCCCAAGGTCCACTTGGCCTCCAACTTAGTGATGTTCTTGTTTTTAATAAGACTTCCCAATCCCTGACAAGGCCCCTGGCTGCTTATACTGTTCCTGCAATTTCAATGCATATTTATTTTTCCTGTAGCAATATATTTTTGCTAATTTAGCTGTAACCGTTGCACCTCATTTGCACCTCATTTTTTTTTTATTGTTAACTGTTTACCTGTCAATGTACCATGACATGGAACCTTTGTAAATGAGCCTCTGGCTCAAGGTATATTTCCGAAAATTAAATAATTAAATACATAAAATAAATAAGGGGACTTTTTATAGAATCAAACAGAAACCTTAAACATAATTTCTAAAAAAAAATGTCTCTGGTATGAATATTTTGGATCGCCATTTAGGACCGACCAATATGTAACCAGTTTAAGATTTAAAGTTCTTTTGAAACTTTGCCTACGTAACTCTGCTCTGCTGTTATTCTCATTCAAAGGCACAATTTTTGTATCTGTGAAAGACGGCTTTATACACTAAAAAATTTCTGCTCCCATAAAGAATGATTGGGAGTTGTACAAATTGATGTATGAATTTCTGAGTAAGAAAAACTGTCAGACATAAAGCAATGTGCGATTTAAGAGGTTAATGTATTTTACATTGCAAGCACATTTTTAGCAATGAACTTATGATGCCAGCACTCTGTTGGCTGAGTGGTGCACTTTGAATTATGGCATTCATAACTGACTATTTAATGAACAAACTAAGTACCTTGACTCAGCCCCTCCCCCCCCAATGAAGAGGGTCAGTGCCCTCGAAGCGCCAGGGAACTTTGGTTGTTAAAGTCTCAATAAATTTGTTATTGTTTTGCCTTGGAGTCTCATTCGTGCATCGTTACTTTCTGCTGTATGTTTTACTGTGCTGCCTCCCTCTGGAACTCGACACCTTCAGTCATTAGATTGTCAGCCTCGCCTCCTAAAACCTTTGCACTTAAAATGAAGGCTCATCTGCTGAACCTTAATACATGTGTTTGTGCCACTTAACTCTATTTATTTATTTAGTTTTTGTTGATCGGGAAAGGGGGTCTAGACAAGTCTGCCTATTTTCAGCATCGTCCCAGGGGAGGGGAATACAGATGGATGCCAACTGACCTTGAACCAGATTAAGCTGTTGGTGGTATTTTTAGTGAATGAGGGAAATTTGGCCAGGACACTGGGGAAATTCTCCTACTCTTTTCAAGAAGTGCCATGGGATCTTTAACATCCACCAGAATTATCACCAGATGGGACTTCAGTTTAATGTCTCATCTCTTGCCCCCACTTTGCCTTATAACCAGTGTAATTTTACCACTTTTTTCTTTTTTTTTTTTGCTATATTAAGTGTCATATTTGTTGATATATTTATGTCTATTTGCACTATGTTAAAATGTGCACAATTGTTCTACTTATTGTACCTCTGATATATTTTATTTATTTATTTAAATGTTTAGCCAGGAAGGTACACTGAGCAACAAGCTGCTCGTCTTCCAGTGCAACCTGGGGGGAAGGGGTACAACTGGAATGCAACATTAAACATTCAAGTTACAAGATCAACATTAACATTCAGTTGTACGGCAGGTGTTACAAACAGTGTTACAACAGTGTTGCACATAACATATAGAAAGAGTGGACAATAATAAGTGCCAGGTTAATAAGTAAACAAGTGTTTACGTGAAAGAGAAGGGAGGAAAGGGGAGGAAGAGGGGAGGTGGAAGAGTTGTGTCCCTGGAGACCCCTTCAGGATGCGAGGAACCCTGCAAGGGGACTGGGGGGACCAGAGAGAAGGGGATAAGATAGTGTCCCAGAGAGACCCCTTTAAGATGGTGGGGGAAGGGTGTAGATGAGAGATACAAGCCCCTTGGGGGATATGAGAGGGTCCCATAGAGAGCATTTGGGGTCCTTAACATTCTGTGAGAGATCAAGGGAGGCCAGTAAGTGGGGAGCAATTAGGGGGAAGGGGAGGAGGGCTAGAGATTTGGGGGTGGGGTGCACGGGTAAAAAGAAGGTGAGGGTAGGTGAGGAGGAAATTAGGGAGGGACATGGCAGGAGCAGTTAGGTGCAAGGTAATTATTGAGGGCAGAGTTGATGGAGTAGGCGGAGGATGAGTGCCGGATTTGAGGGGGGAGGGAATTCCAAATTTTTGGAAGGCAGTGAGAGTAACTAGATTGGCCGATTTGGGTGGATCTGTGGGGAACAACCAGGGTAAGGGAGTCAGTTGATCTAATTATCAATTATCTAATCATATCCTATTCACATTGTTCTGGTTACCATATCATGTAATGTATCATATTTTTGCTGCTTTTACATTGTACTTTTGGTGCCCAGGTCGTATCTGAACAAGCACCTGGCACATGTGTACCTCCCCGGTCAACAAAGAATAAACTAAATAAATAAATATATACATACATAAACATAAGAGCTGTTGTTTTTTTGTTTGTTTTTTATCTGCTTCCACCTATCCCAGAGCACAAAAAATACTGGCCCAGATATGAACGCAGGGCTCTCAGGTGGCACAGCAGAGCTCTTCTGTCATGCCATTGAGCGTGGATAACACTATTTGTTCAGTTTCCATGCCTTCCTTACAAATGCAGAACGTCTAAGATGTTGAGATTAGTGCCAACTTTAGTTGGATGTGGAGGTCGATGAATGAGCTCAGAGCATGTTAAAAGATTATTTACAGGCCAGGTGATCCCATAAAGCATTAGCAGCATGGTAGGCTGACCCACTAGTGACTTGGACTCTTGCCTGACCAGTCAGGATCTTCCTTCCTGGGTCAATGGAGATGACACTGCTGAGTTCTGAGGAAGCACTTAGCCCATCCGTTGACTGGGCAGCCCATCATTGACTGGTTTCTCAGTGGCCTTGGTGTTTATCTTGGTGCCTAACTTTGTAAGTTTGAATGCCTGTGCACATTCTGTACTTGCACAGAGTGCTTTAACCCACTTGCTAACCTTGTTTGATGTAGGGTGGTAGTTTTGTACATACTATATACAGTATTTAATGTATTTTATTTGGTACTTGTACATTTTAATTTATCCGTTCCCTTTGATTGTATTACTTTTTCTTTCTCTCTCTCCCCCAGTTCCCCCACCCCACAAACCAGTTGCATCCAGAAACAAACTCCAGCATGCTATTTCTTTACTGCTCACCAATTTTCAACTAACATGAGAAGCTGTTCTGGATAACAACCCATCACTTCCCACAAATGGAGTCTCATTACATCTCTACCTCATTTACCAGTATACATGAACTGGGTGCCTTAAAACTCTTTTGCATGCTGTGTTTGTTTATTTATTTATTCAAGAGTTTCACCAGGAAGGCATACTGAGCAATATTGCTTGTTTCCAGATGCATCCTGAGTATGTTTGAACGTATATAGATTCAGGATGTATATATACACCTGCAGTTCTATAAGGGAAGGGATAAAGCACTGTGGATCAATCCCTACTTTGTGCACCCCACCCATTTGCTGGGGTGGAAGAGGCACAAGAATGCCAGGAAGAGTCTTGCTGGACAAAACCCCTTTAGTTAGATTTGAAAACTTTAAGTTCCAAACAAAACATGAGCACATCCAGAGTTTCAGATGAGGTTTGTTCCTGGAAGCCCAATCATTCTAGCCATTCAGATCTGGAAGTCTTGCTAATTTTTAGAAAGTAAAACTTGCAAGTATGCCACTTTAAGGTGGGAAAATGGAAGTAAAATAAATCCACCTGGATAAAGTTTTAACTTTTTATGAAGTTCTGGAATTAAGAATACTCCTTAAATTCCAGGGTGCATTCAGGACACACTGGGTCCAATTCTAATAGCACTGCTTAGATCGGCGCAAGCTGTGGCAAACAGCAACTTGTGCCGATCACTTGTGCACGAGGGACTCTGCACCCGATTCTCAAAAAGGAGGGGTCCCAATGCCAAACTCATGCAACCTGTGGCAAGCGCTCCCATGCATCAAAGGAAAGGTGCATGGAAGAGGAGTGCCACATGCTGCAGGACAGTCCTGCTGCAATGCCGCCAGCAGAAATGCTGCCCACAGTGCAGAGCCAATGTCTGCTGCACTATTCCAGCTCTACCACTGGCACTAATGTAGTCAGCCAGCACTGGCACTCCTGGCTGGCATAACGGCATACGTCCCTGCCTCCCCCCACAGCATGCCTCACAGGTGTCCCTGGCATGACAGAGGAAACACCCTCTCTGCAATCATGCCATGCAGCCAGCAGTGTGGCTGGCCTGTGGTCCACGCTCAGCAGCAGTCCACCACCATCACCATCAGTGTAGGTGGGCAGCCCTGCAGGCAGCGGGCTCTGGGTCCTAGAGAGCCTCCCCAAGGGTTCCCATGTACGTCCAGCCCACCTGACTCACTGACAGTACAGTAGTCAATACCCCTGTATGGCTGTGGGGTTCTGCCACTACTGCCATCACACTCTGGGGGTCCGATGGTGGGACCCCTTTTGACACATGGGATATTAGTCCAGTTCAGGACTGGTCTAACTTTGGGTCAGCACTGTGGACATTGACGACCTTGCAGAATCCCACATTAGGGGATATGGCAGCCAATGTCCGGAGCACACAGTCCCGTGCACCATGGCACCCCCACCCCATGTTTGGTGCTGGGTTGGAGCAGGGCCAGTCCGGTGCAAAGGCACCCATCCTCAAAGCAGCCTGCATTTGAGAAGTGGGATTGGCACAACTAAGGTGCCCCTTGTGTTAATTCTTTATGATGCAAGCACCTTGCATCAGTTGCAGGGCTTTGAGAATCAGGCCCATTGAATCAAGAACTGTAGCCTGTTTGGCTTTGCAGTTGTTCCCACCTTACAACTCTGCTCCAAAAACAAGACAGTGACTGCCATCTACTGCACAAGTCTTAGAACTACATGTAACTGTGCAGCTTAAACTCCTATTAGCAGAGAAATTATCTGTTTATTTAGTTTTGTTGACTGGAAATACAATGTTTGAATCCCTGTTCAAAATGGGGATGTGGCAGAGTTTGCCCTAAAGGAAGGGCACCAGCAACATGATTAAATAAACACAGTATTCAGCCAACTTTTGTCACCAACTTGTGACTGCCCAGTGTCCCCATTCCATGATCTGTGATGGGAAATTACCTCTGGGAATCTAGGGATGGAGAGACAGCCTGTAGAATAAAGAGATATACAAGGGTACTATATATAGAACAGATGATAGACAACAGGGAATTACAATGCTCTAATTCTACAGAATGGTTCTGGTGACATCATAAACCAGAGCAGTGACTCTTGAGTGCTTTGTAAATGTCACCAGTGCTCTGATATTGAATTGCAAGCCTTGTAATATTCCTTTGAAGTACTTTTTATTTTGTATAGTTTAGGGTCAGATATCTTACTTTAATGTGGGGAAAATGGAAAAACAAATAATTACACCTGGACAAATGTTGAACTTTTTATGAAGTTCTGGAATTCAGAATTCTTCTCAAATTCCGAAGTACATTCAGGTTGCAGTGAATGCTAGCCTATTTGGCATTGCAGTCTTTCTTACCTTACAACATTGCTCCAAAAACAAGACAGTGACTGCCATCTGCTGCACATGTCTTAAAACTACAAGTAGCTGTGCAGCTTAAACTCCCATTGGTGGGAACGTGGTTTATTTATTTAGTTGACCGGAAATATAATGTTTGAATCCCTGTTCAATATGAGGATACAGTAGAGTTTACCCTAAAGGAAGGATGTCAGCAGCACGACTAAATAAACACAGTATTCAGCAACAGTATCTTGTCACCAACTTTGCCCAGTGTCCCCATTCCATGAGATGTGATGGGAAATTACCCCTGGGAATCTTTACGGATGGGGGAGACAGCCTGTAGGATAAAGAGATGCACACTACTAAATACAGAATAGATGATGAGCAACTGGGAATTACAAGGCTCTAATTCCATAAAATGGTTCTGGCGACATCATTAAACGGTGAGAGTGACTCTCGAGTGGTTTGTAAATGTCACCAGAGCTCCAATATGGAATTACAAGCCTTGTAATTTGCCATTGGAATCTATTTCATTTTAAATAATTTAAGGCCAAGCACTGCAAACTAGGTTCAGGACTGTCACATATGACTGAGGCTCTTTTCCTGTCGGCATAATTTAAATCAAGAGGCTTTGTTTACCTCAGAATGCTCTACAGTAAGTAGAACATCTCAGACAGTTTGATTGGCATTGATATACCAAACAAAGCTATCATTTACAGCTCTGATATCACAACTTTAAATTACGGGATTTCTGATGTCAGAGCTATGAATTACAACAAAAAGGTTTGGGCTGTCTGATTTTACTATGGTTGACCAGCTATTAATATTTTATCTTTTTTTTTTTCAAGAGCTTTACCAGGAAAAACATACAGAGCTAACTAGCTCATTTCCAGATGTGTCCTGTGGGGAAGGGACGAGGAAAGTGCTACAGCAGTAATGTTACAATTGTTTTACCAATAATAAAAAAGTAAAGAGTATGCAGTAGAGAAGTACAATGTACAAGTAATGCAAAACATAGCACATCAGTAGCAACAGTTCAGCAAAGTGCAAATGGCAACAAAATGCAGGAGGGAAGGGAGATTGCAAGTACAATGGGGGACAAGTCAAGGGGAACAGTGCACCAATAAACTAGGGTAGTAGGGACAGGGAGTAGTATGGAGGAAGGAGCAGTGGGACCAGCCTAGGATCAGCGTCAACTGCAGGAGTAAGTAGTGACGTCACGGAGGAGGGATTTTACTGATAGGGAAGAGGGACCATTGCGAATAGCAGTGGGGAGGGTGCTCCAAGGTTTGGGGAAGCTGAAGGAGAAAGCAGCTTGATTAGCAGAGTATTTTACAGGGGGAGAGTGAGACAGCAGTGTCAGAGCTACAAAGGGAGTAGGAGGTGGAAGGAGAGGAGGAGAGGAGGGAGGAAAGGCAGGGGAGAGGGAGCCCAGCCAGAATTTGGAGACAAAGGTGGCACAATGAGTGTGGTGCCTGGCAGCAAGAAAGGGCATGGAGAGGGAGGAATTCAAGGAGCGGTGGTGAGGCAATCCAGGGCAAAGAAGCAGAAGGAGTAAAGAAGGGATCCAGCTTAGCAAGAGTAGACTTGGGGGCAATGTAGTATACAATGTCGCTGTAATTCAAGGTAGTTGAATCATTTTCAGGGCAACTTCTATATGGGCAGGAAGCGGTATACTTGCTTTGTTCTTGTAAAGTGCCTCAAGTTTAGGGTGCAGTTTCTGGTGAATGGCATCTACAGTATATGAGCAGAGAAGTGCAGATGACAATCCAACCATACCCCAAGGTATTTAAAGGAAGAGACATCCTCAATCACAACACCATCAAGGTCGGCGGGGGGAGGGGGGGGACCTGACAAAGCTCTGCCAGGTCATAGGGACACTTTTTTTTCACGTTGATTGGCCTGAAATGAGAGTTGGATGTTGCTGAAATCCATCTGAAATCAGATTGTTAGGCCACAGGCAGAGGAACCAGAAATGTAGAGAACCATGTAATTTGTGTACATTTTATTTATTTAATTTATTTATCATCGTTTTGGATTACAACCTTTGAGCTACAAGCTTATTTACAAAGGTTCCATATCAGAGTGAGAACAAAACGAACAGGTACGGTAAATACAGTGGAAGGTACAGTAACGTGCAAGTATTATTTACAAAGGAGCAACAAGAAAGCAGGAGAACAATAACATAGCCGCATCAGGAGGCAATGAGATTTGCTATGCAACAGTCATTTTGGTAATAAAACTAAAGTGCTACAAGACAGGTAATTAATTGCAACAAAAAGATGGGCAAGGGATTAATGTACAAGAGGGAGGGGAAGGGGCAGTGGAGAAGAAGTGATAAGGGATGGGGAAGAGCTGCCAGAGAGTGGCAAGAGGGATAAAGCAGGAACAGAGGGATAGAGCGGAACGTAAGGTGTAGATAAGTGCGGGGGGAGATGGATCAGTGTGGGGGTACCCCAGATTGGTTATGTTGAGGGATTTAGATGGGCAGGGAAGCATTTGGAGGGAACATGAGGGGGAGGACTGAGGGGAGACAGGATAGGGAAAATGTGGGGAGAACTGGGAGGACAGGATAGGGAGCATTTGGGGAGGACTGAGGGGACAGGATAGGGAGCATGTGAGGAAGGACTGAGGGGACAGGATAGGGAGCATGTAGGGGAGGACTGAGGGGAACAGGATAGGCGAGCATGTGGGGAGGACTGAGGGCGGACAGGAATAGGGAGCATGTGGGGGAACTGAGGGCGAACAGAATCGGGAGCATGTGGGGAGGACTGAGGGGGACAGGATAGGGAGCATGTGGGGAGGACTGAGGGGGACAGGATAGGAGCATGTGGGGAGGACTGAGGGGGACAGGATAGGGAGCATGTGGGGAGGACTGAGGGGGACAAGATAGGGAGCATGTGGGAGGCCTGAGGGGACAGGATAGGGAGCATGTGGGGAGGACTGAGGCGGACAGAATAGGGAGTATGTGGGGAGGACTGAGGGGACAGGATAGGGAGCATGTGGGGAGGACTGAGGGGGACAGGATAGGGAGCATGTGGGGAGGACTGAGGGGGCCAGGATAGGAGCATGGGGGAGGACTGAGGGAGGACAGGATAGGGAGCATGTGGGGAGGACTGAGGGGAGACAGCATAGGGAGTATGTGGAGGAGGACAGAGGGAGACAGGATAGGGAGCATGTGGGGGAGGACTGAGGGGGACAGGATAGGGAGCACTGGGGAGGACTGAGGGGGACAGGATAGGAGCATGTGGGGAGGACTGAGGGGGACAGGATAGGGAGCATGTGGGGGAGGACTGAGGGGACAGGATAGGGAGCATGTGGGGAGGACTGAGAGTGACAGGATAGGGAGCATGTGGGAGACCTGAGGGGGACAGGCTAGGAGCATGTGGGGGAGAACTGAGGGGGACAGGATAGGGAGCATGTGGGGGAGGACTGAGAGGAGACAGGATAGGGAGCATGTGGGGAGGACTGAGGGGACAGGATAGGAGCACGTGGGGAGGACTGAGGGGGACAGGATAGGGAGCATGTGGGAGGACTGAGGGGGACAGGATAGGGAGCATGTGGGGAGGACTGAGGGGACAGGATAGGAGCATGTGGGGGAGGACTGAGGAGTAGACAGGATAGGGAGCATGGGAAACCTGAGGGGGACAGGCTATGGAGCATGGGGAGAACTGAGGGGGACAGGATGAGGAGCATGTGGGGAGGACTGAGGAGACAGGATAGGGAGCATGTGGGGAGGACTGAGGAGGACAGGATAGGAGCATGTGGGGAGGACTGAGGGGACAGGATAGGGAGCATGGGGAGGGACTGAGGGGGACAGGATAGGGAGCATGTGGGGGAGGACTGAGGGGACAGGATAGGGAGCATGTGGGGAGGACTGAGGGGGACAGGATAGGGAGCATTTGGGGAGGCCTGAGGGGGACAGGCTAGGGAGCATGTGGGGGAGGACTGAGGCGACAGAATAGGAGCATGGGGGAGGACTGAGGGGACAGGATAGGAGCATGTGGGGAGGACTGAGAGGAGACAGGTTAGAGAGCATGGGGGAGGACTGAGGGGGACAGGATAGAGAGCATGTGGGGAGGACTGAGGGGACAGGATAGGGAGCATTTGGGGAGGACTGAGGGTGGACAGGATAGGAGCATGTGGGGAGGACTGAGGGGACAGGATAGGAGCATTTGGGGAGGACTGAGGTGGGACAGGATAGGGAGCATGTGGGGGACTGAGGGAGGACAGGATAGGGAGCATTTAGGGAAGCCTGAGGGGACAGGCTAGGGGCATGTGGGGAGGACTGAGGGCGGACAGAATAGGGAGCATGTGGGGAGGACTGAGGGGGACAGGATAGGGAGCATGTGGGGGAGGACTGAGGGGACAGGATAGGGAGCATGTGGGGAGGACTGAGAGGAGACAGGATAGGGAGCATTTGGGAAGCCTGAGGGGACAGGCTAGGGACATGTGGGAGAGGACTGAGGCGGACAGGATAGGGAGCATGTGGGGAGGACTGAGGGGACAGGATAGGGAGCATGTGGGGAGGACTGAGGGAGGCAGGATAGGGAGCATGTGGGGAAGGACTGAGGGGGACAGGATAGAGAGCATGTGGGGAGGACTGAGGGGACAGGATAGGGAGCATGTGGGGAGGACTGAGAGTAGACAGGATAGGGAGCATGTGGGGAAGGACTGAGGGGCACAGGATAGAGAGCATGTGGGGGAGGACTGAGGGGGACAGGATAGGGAGCATGTGCGGGAGAACTGAGGGGGGACAGGATAGGGATGCCATTCATTCATTCATTCATATGAATGGACGCAGATGAGCAGACAAGAGGGAGGTTGTTCAGGAAGATGGAGAATAGGATAGGCCAAAAGACGGATCCTTGAAGGATGCCAGAGCAGATAGGGAGAGGAGGGAAGATGGTATCGCCAAGCTGGTGTCCTACTCTTAAGGTAGGACTGGAACCACTCAACCAAGAAGGAGGAAATGTCAACAGCTTTTAGGCTGTCCAGCAGGATGGGGAGAGCAACAGTGTCAAAGGCTTTGGCCAAGTTGACAAAGATGACAGAGGTGACCAGCCCTGGTCCATGCCAGAAAGGATGGAGTCAGTGAGCCTAAGGAGTGAGGGAGGAAGGGAGGAGGTGGTGGTGGAGTGGGATTTCTTGAAGTTAGACTGGTAGGGACTGAAGAATGAGGAATTGTTAAGGAAAGAGGAGAGTTGGAAGACGATCAGGTGTTCCTGAAGTTTAGCCAGGCAGGGGAGGAGGGAAATGGAGTGGTAATTGCCAGGGAGGTAGGGGTCATCCCCTTTCGGAAGGGGGGATGACTGTGGTCTGCTACCACAGATCAGGAACCAAGACAAGGGACAAAGAGCGATTTAAGAGATGGGTGAAGGCAAGCGCAATGGCTGGGGCAGAGAGAGACAAGAGTTTGGGGTCAATGCCATCAGGGTTCCTTCCTTTGTGTTGGTTAAGGACTAAGAGGGCCTTTGGGGTAGCTCGGGAAAAGGACATGGGATGGAGGGGGTTGGGAGGAGAAGGTTGAGACAGAAGGGGAGGGGGAGGTGGAGAGAAGGAGGGAGAGGGCATAGGTGGTGAAAAAGGAGTGAAAAGATGAGGCAACTGTTGTGGGATCAGAGATGGTGGAGGGAGCTAGGAGGCTGGGGGAAAGAAGGCATGAATGTCCTTCCAGAACATTGAGGGGTGGTTACTATTCTTCTAGAGCACGAATGCAAAGATGTCAGCCTTCACAAGCCTAGTAGCTCTTGTACAGCTGTCATGAAGTGACTTGTATTTAGCAAGGTAAGTTGGTGGTGAGTCAGTGGACTTGTGGGTCCACCAGGCAAGGTCACATACATGGTGACAAACCGTCAACTCTGCTGTGATCCAAGGGATGTGTGAACCACAGACCTGAGTTCTCCTTAGGAGGAATGAAGATCCCAGGCCAACAGGAATTTGCAGCTAAAAAACTAGAGCAGTGTTAGTGTTGTTAGCAGCAAGTATTGGGGACCGGTCAGTTGCCATCAGGTCAGCAAATCATGATGGTAGATCCAGAGATTGCAAGAATCTAATCTGGATCAGGCCTGGGAATCACTCAAATCACTGCATAATTCTGGAATGGGGCCAACTGTCCCTCCACCCTCAACGCTGTTCTGTGTGCTTTTCTCAAAAAGGGCCACCATGGGTCAACAAAACAGTATGTAAAATTCCGAAAGGAATCCATCTGTTCCAGGGCACGTCCAAATCTTGCTTCACATTATCTCAGCTATGATCTCTTCAGTGATTGGTGCACAGAGTGCTGCACTTTGCTCCTCTGTCACCTGTGGGACATTGAGCCCAATGAGGAATCTCACCGTTTCTTCATCTGACTTCCCTAACCTAGTCTTATGCAGTGTTTTATAATAATATTGAAATGAATTGGCCACTTCAGCCCTCTCTGTAACTCTGATTCCAGTTCCTTGGTGCATTATTTTAGCTATGTGGCCCTGACTCTCTGTGTTCTAAGTCGAATCCCTAGTAGTTTCAGGGCCCATGGGCCTCCTACATGGTAATGTTGTCATAAATATTTTGGGTTTAGTTCGACTCTATAGTCCAACAACTGATTCAATTTCACCTTTAGTTCCTTCACTTCTGTTCCCCTTTGTCTATCCAATGTCAAGTGCAGTTAAGAAGGGGGATAAAACCTTTTATAGGTACATTAGTGAGCGAAGAAAGACCAAGGGAGGGATAGTGAGGCTTAATAAAGGGAAGGGCGGTTGGCAGAGGGTGACAAGGAAAAGACAGAGATACTGAATAAATACTTTTGTTCATTATTCACAAGAGAAGAGGAAGGGGATATACCTAAACCAAACAATAGAAGCACTCTGGATGGGGGGGTCAATACCAATCCATTCACAGAAGAAAGGGTTCTGAAAGAACTCTTAAAATTCAAGGTGAACAAGGCAATGGGGCCTGATGGGATTCACCCTAGAATTCTGAAAGAACTAAGGGGAGAACTAGTGACACAACTGACTACTCATTTTAACAAATTGTGGGGGGATGATGTGGTACCCGAGGACTGGAGAAAGGCAGATGTGATTCCCTTTCACAAAAGTGGGAGCAAGGCAGAGGCAGGAAACTACAGACCTGCCAGTTTGAACTCGGTGGTAGGGAAAATGATGGAATCACTTCTGAAACAAAGAACTGTTGAGTACCTAGAGGCCTGCGGGGCACAGGACCCAAGGCAGCATGGATTTACAGCGGGAAGGTCATGTCAGATGAATCTAATCGATTTCTTTGATTGGGTGACCAAAGTATTAGACCAGGGAGGGGCTGTGGACATGGCCTACCTAAACTTTAACAAGGCATTTGACACAGTCCCAAACAAAAGATTAATAAACAAGTTAGCCAGCCTGGGAGTGGGTCCCAGGGTGGTAGCCTGAGTAAAAAAGTGGCTGGACAACAGGATGCAGAGGGTAATAGTAAACGGAGTCCACTCCAAAGAAAGGGGGGTTACTGGTAGGGTACTGCAGGGTTCAGTACTGGAGCTGGTCCTCTTTAATGTCTTTATAAGTGACATTGCAGAGGGACTGGAAGGAAAAGTATGCCTCTTTGCAGATGACACAAAGATTTGCAACAGGGTTGACACACAAGGGGGGGTGGAAAGGATGAGAAGGGACTAGGCAAGGCTGGAGGAATGGTCAAAAGTATGGCAGCTTAGATTCAGTGCAAAGAAGTGCAAAGTAATGCACCTTGGAAACAAAAAATCCAGGGGAAGAGTACACAGTTTGGAGGGGGGGTGATAACAACAAGAAAAATGGAAACGGACCTGAGGGCAGTCATATCAGATGACCTAAGAGTAGGCAGGCAATGTGAGAAGGCGGGTAAGGAGGGCTGGGGGGATATTGGGATGCATATGAAGAGACATCACCAGTAGAAAACAGGAAGTTGTCATCCCTCTGTACAGACAGTTGGTGAGACCCCATCTGGTGTACTGCATGCAGTTCTGGAGACCCTATCTCCACAAGGACATAGACAGAATGGAGGCAGTCCAGAGGGGGGCAACTAAAATGGCACAGGGTCTGCACCAGAAGCAATACAAAGAGAGACTAAAGCAGCTTACTATGTATACCCTTGAGGAAAGGAGGGAGAGGGGGGACATGATAGAAACTTTCAAGTACCTCAAGGGAATCAAAAAAGTCCAGGAGGGTAGCATCTTTCAGAAAAAGAGATGTGCTAGAACAAGGGGGCACAGTTTGAGGATGGGGGGACGGCTCAGAGGTAACGTGAGGAAGTATTTTTTTCATAGAGTGGATGGTGACACATGGAATGGCCTTCCTGAGGAGGTCGTGGGGTCAAAAATAGTGGGTGAATTCAAGAATGAGTGGGACAGACATAAGGCAATTATAGTGAGGGGTAGGAGGAAGTAGGCTGTTGGTTATCTAGGATCTGCAGCTTATCCAATAGGTAAGAAAATGGGCAGATTGGGTGGGCCAAGAAGTCCATATCTGCCGTCAAAGTCTATGTTTCTATTTTTTTTATATTCTCTGTTTATACACCCCCTTCAACACTGCATCTGCCCCTCTCATCTGGGACTCCCAAGGTGTCCTATAGGGCTCTTCCAATCATCTCTCGGATAGCTTCAGAGGACCGACACCCCATTCAGCCATGGTTTGTCCCCTAGGTCGGGAGGAGGGAGACCCCAGGTCATCCTCCTCCAGTTCAATTCTAATGTATTGGGTGGTCCAACTGAGCCCCCTTGGAGCCTGGTCATGTGGCTAAGGCACCGGGGCCCATCTCCAGGCACAGATGTGGGGATTTTCCTTGTTCTGGTGTCCCCATACCCTTCAAGGATGATGGTACACAAGAAGGTCCAAGAAGATGAAGGTACGCTGAGACATCCTCCACTCCCTTTACTCTGCAATCCGGCTGCACTGCCACCCATGGTCACCCAGGTGGTGGTATAGCAACGGGACCTGCATCCCATCCTCCCGCAGGAGAGCAGCTCTCTGGGCACTTGATCCTCCTTCCCCTGGCTGGCCCTCCAGCAACCCGGGCTCACTTCCAAACCCAGGTCGCTGGCATCGCAAGCGGTAGCTCTACTGCTGCGCCAGACAGCGGTCAACTTCAAATGCTGTTGACCCTCTAATGCTATGATTTAGGACTCCAACTGTCTCTGCTTCTCCTCCTTGGTTTTCTTTTTCCCTGTTGCTATGACAGTCAATTTCCCCTCTCAGTATTGCTTTGATGGCATCACACAGTATTCTCAGGGCAACGTTGGGAGAGGAATTTTCCTAAACTGCTTATGCTATAATATGAGGGATCTGGTACTTTACCTCCCTATCCTGCAGAAGAGACAGACACAACCTCCAGAAGGAGGATTCTTTTTTCAGATTCATATCTAGTTGCAGAATGAGAGGGGGTGTGATTGGAGAATCCAATAGGTCCTATCACACAGTCCCGTACTTTGGCTACCTGTTCTTTAGATGTCAGAAAAATATTTAGTTAAGAGTATATTTGATGCATTGCTGAGCAAAAAGTATATCCCTTTGTCTAACCATAGAAATTTTGCCACATGTCCGTTAACCCCAATTCTGCCAAAAGAGTTTTTACCCTCCTTGCTACTGTGTGTTCCCTTCTAGGGATTTTTGACATACTATCTATTATCAGGGCAAAAGCTAGAAACAAGTCACCTCCACATAACACTATACCCTACCCCTTCTCTGCTACTGTGGTAAATAGTTTGTGGAAAAATGCAAAGTCAGCAGCCAGGGGGCATATACTGAGACCAGGGTAATGAGTTGTCCTTATATGTACCCTTCAAGATCACATATCTCCTCTTTTTGTCCCTGCGCACATCTTGTATATCAAATCACCTTATAGTGTATGGTAGAACGTTGTTCTACCTTGATTTTTATCTGGACCGGAAAGCTGTTCTACCAAAGTTCAAAGGGCATAGAATGCTGTTCAACCCTTCTGTGCTAGAACAGCGTTCCAGCCCAGATCACATGCGCTAGAGCCACAGCAACCGAAACCGCAGGATCAACCAGATAATGTGGCAATGGACCGACGCACAGTCGCATAACCTCCCTGGCAGATGCAGGATCAACCAGATAACATATAAGCAGGATCAACCAGCCATATTTTTTTAAAACTCATGATAATATGTTCAGGGCGTCCACCTCCGATCACAACGCGAGGCATACATCTGCCATGTTTTTTTTTTTTTTTGAAAGACCGCCCAAACCCACCTGACAACCAATGACTTTGTGCGTTTCAGATGCTGTCATGACCGAGCCCTAGCAACTTCTAACCCTAGCAACCAGTCCCAACTCTTGGGATAAGGCAGCGAACAGTTTATTTTCTGCACTAAAAAAAATAAGTACAAAAGAACTTAAAAAGATGTAAAATTACGTTGGGGGAACCATACACTATAAAAAATACTGGATGGGCAAATCAATGCAGAACCAGTGTGTTCTGCCACTTAAGTAGATCATTATATTTTCCTGTTTGATAGAGTGTGTGATGCCATTCACATTGTAAGTTAAGGCTGTGGCTAGGGGGTCAAAGACATTTATTTTTGTAGCGCCACCAATGGAGGTGTTAACTCCCCACCACCTGAGGGCCTGTAACAGAAGCTGTGTTCATGCACCATTAGAATCAACAAAAATAACTAGCCAACGGAGCTAAACAATGTGAACCAGAACATCTGGTAACCTGAAACAGACAATAATGCTTCCTTGGAAGGAGAATATGTCAGATTATTCTCTAGGCTGGGGTGGAGCTCCCATCCAACCAGCACTCTGCTCCTCACTCTGGCATGTAGAAGGCTTGTGTCTACCAAACTGAGGAACACCTACTCGAGCTACTCTCAGGAAAGAGAGCTCAGAAAACAGGAAACCAAAAAAATTCAACCATTAACAGGCAGCACTTGTAAGATATTCCTTTCCCCCTTCCTCCCACATAAGAACTTGCACTTTATGGTCCCCTTTAGACCATCGTATAAAATATTGATATGGGGCTTCCATATTGGTCTACTTCATTTTGTCGACCCCACCTCAAAGAGCCCCCAGAGACTCCACTAAAGGGTCCTCCACTGGCTGGCTTACAGCTGGTATGTAGCAACTGTGTACCTGCCTCCTGGACTGCCGTCTAGGGTGTGCTAAAGGTCACAGAAGCTAGCAGACAATCCCTGGGTGGTAGTTTAACAATAAGTAGATCCCAAGGAACTGGAAAAACATGTCCCCCCGGGAGGTACAGTCCAAGCTATTTAGATAAAGCTCTGTTAAATTAAAACAAAAGACCCCAGTGCACACCTCCCCCCACAAGAAAAAAACCTGGTGAGTCAATAAATTGTTATAGCATGCTTTCTGACTCAAAACTCTGGTAGTTGCATTTTAGAACAGGGCCTCAGCCAATGGGAGGTCCACCTTATCGACTGATGGCTGAGCTTACTTTCACACTAGAGCAATAGTTCTTAGACTTTGTCACAGTGAGCCTCCACAAATCCATGGAAAAGATTTGGAGCCTCCACCAAAAACTGAAATAATCTTGGGCTTCCCCAAAGAAAAATAACATTCTATACTTTGCGCAGTATACCATGAATAAATTGAAACCCCTTTGAGTCCTTGGCTCACATTCAGTTCTTTGTCTTATATTGATGTGTAACCTTTGAAAAAGAGCTCCTGTGCTCAAAGGTGTTATCTGAATAACAAATAAAAAAAACAATTATTATGCAGCTTATTGCACCCCCACACACACACACACACACACACATACACACACAGGCCAGCCTACTTGCTCTGCTATTTTCATTCTTGAATCATTGTTACCCCTTGTTGCAGTACCTTCATGGGTCAGACTACTTTCTCTGTTTCCTCTCTATATGAATTAACCTTCCTACATACTTTGCCTCTCCCCCTCCTTCCCTGCTCCTAAGCAACTTCTCTGGGATTACTTTGCTCCTTCCTGCTATTGCTCTGAGCACTTCTATGCTCAACCCTTGTATTTGGGCTGTTCTGCCATCAATCTACAAATTGATCAATTACCACCACTCATTATTAATTTGTTTACATTTGTTTGCACTATTGTTCACTGTGTATTTCTTGTTTGTTCTGCAGTTACCTTTTGAAATGTATTCACTCCCTACCCTTCCCCAGGTACACATGAAATGAGCCTTGGCTCATTCACTTTCCCTTGTTACCTATTAGTAAATAAATACATAAAATTCACCTAATATTATCCTCTTTCAGTTTGCTTCATCTCTTCACACAAAATACATAAAACTCAAAATTTAAATACAATACTTTTTCAGACTTGCTTGAGCCTCCCCTGGAACAGGTTGGGGCCTCCCCGGGGAGGCTGGCCTCACCATTTGAGAACCCCTGCACTAGAGCTTTGATCTAAAAAACTGAGAGACCCTGGCTCCCCATTGAGATGTGGATGCGTGGAACTGCCTGCCACCTAAGGTGGTGGAAGCAAAAACAGTTGGAACATTCAAAAAGGCTTGGGATAGGTACAAAAGAATCATAACACTGAATAGCAGTTAGGGGAAGGGGGTAAGCTATGGGCAGACTAGACGGATCTGGAGGTCCCTTTCTGCTGTCACTTTCTATGTTTCTATTACGGATAGCCACTACTACCAACTTTTAAAAATTCCTTCCCTCGAGCTTACTTTTTGACTTTACATGGATTCATCTAGTAGATGCATTAGCAGTGTGTTAGCACATATTTCTGATGCTAAACTGCACAGCACCAAACCAGTGCACCTTAATTCAGGAAAGGAATACTATGAAAAGATAATGGGTATGCTGATATTTTGCCAGCAATACATTATCACTAAGAAAAAAAAATAATGAAATTCTTTTCTGCTAACAAATAATGCTGCTGTTGGAATTAGTGCCACGGCAGCTGACAATCCTGAGTAAACAGCTGTTACAAAGAGTAGTCACAAGTGGGAATGGAGGTCCATAAAGTAATATTGGTGCAGCTCAGTGACACTGCTGTAGTGCATTGTGCTGTCACGGGGAGATCGGGGTTTGGGTGTGAGCCCCAGAATCCCACACCAAGGATGGGGGATGGGTGCAATTGCGTTGGGGGAAGAGGTGCTGGGCTCTTGGGGAAGGAAGGCACATGATAAAAGGTATTCATGCACTAGCCAACCATAGACAGGCATTGGTGTCAGCCAGGAAGGTGACAGGCACACGCATGGTTAAATGAAAATGAAATCAGCAAGGTATTGATGGTCAGTTACACAGGCTGAAAGTATGAGAAAGTACCCTGGTGCTTTGCATACAAAATGCTTCATGTGGTGGGGGCACCCTTTTCTAGATGAAGTGTGCAGTGACAGTGACCACATTGTTGGGGATGGGAAAACTGGGAATACATAGAGTGATAGATTTTAGACACTCAGGCATATATGATTAACAAGAATTAGAGCATATCTCAGATTTCAACTTCACAGAGAGATTTTAATGTCACATCGCATCACTTAACCCCTGTTTTATGAAGATGCTGTAGTAAACAAATTACTGAAATTGATTTTTTGGGGGGTTGGGATGAGGGGGCTTTGTCCCACCAAATTGTTATGTGTTGAAATTGGTGACAGGGGTTCAGGGGACTTTGCCCCCTAGACAAATGTTAGCACGCTATTTTGCATCTAAATACATGTGTTAAAACACTTCATAGGAACTGTCCTGATAGTGCAGAGGTCTGAGATGTTGGATGCCTTACCTCCTGGTGCCCCAGTAACCCGGATGCAATAATGGACCAGGGTCTTTTGCCAGCCAGCCAGGAGGAAGGAGTATTGTATGTCCATAGGTGGCTTTGCCCCTTTGGGGAGTGGGGACAGCACATGCCAACCAGTGGAGGCTGGGTGGTGAAGCATGTGGGCACATCTCAGAGGGATGAGTGCAGCCAAGTGCAGTCATAAGAGTATGTGTGGCATCTTTATGTTGCATGCCCATGCCAGTGCACATGCAACAACCTTGGGACAGGAAAGAAAACCACAGAACATCAGGGGATGTGCAAACAGGAAACCCCGCTCACCTGCTCCAGTCCGTGCCATGGCCAGGGGACCCTACCGCTGAACTGGATCCAGACCCCAGGGGGAGGGTAGCCTTCCCTTCTCCAGCCAAGTTATGGGGGGATAAACCATGGGGAAATCACAAGGTAGGCGAGTCCTGGGGAGAGGTGGTCACCAGTTAGGGAGGTGAGCAGAGGTTGAAGAGCCCAGTCAGCACCCCGGAGCATGAAAAAGCTCTATAAGGAGAGAAAAAAACTCACAAGAACAAAATAATGATCCCAAATGAGATTTACTATGAAATCTTGACTGACATTTTGGTATGAGTCAGTATTTATAGTCACGCCATAAGAATAATAAAATATACAAATGAAAAGAAGAACTTTGGAAGTTGGCAGTGTCCTTAACAAGAACATAATTAACAAACTAATAGAATGTGGTGCTGTTTCACTCCATGCAAGCCATTTGCCTTCAAATTGTTGTTCTTCCTGCTCTCTAGACAGTCTATTTATTTACTTTTCACTGTCGAGCTGATGATCAACAAATCTGAACCTGATGCAGTTTTGCTGCAAGGGGAACCACAGAGTGGAGGGCAGAGAGCAGCAGCAGCAGTGCCAATGTCACTGCGCCTGATGGACAGGAATAGTGCAGTAACTTTAAAGGGGAAACTCATGTCTGCTAGGAAAAGAAACATTGCAGCACCAGTAGTTAGGCAGTGTAATGCGGTGGTAGAGCACAAGCCAGGTGCAAGCTCTACAACATCCATTTCCTGAGTTTGTGACCCTGAGCAAATCGCTTCAGTTCTCTGTCCTTCAGTTTTCAGAGCAGTAAAATGGGTAGAAACAGAACCCCACCAAAAAGTTTAAACAAGATGCTGCATCTCAACCAAGCTATCCTGGGGAATAAATTGTAGAAACCAAATACAGTTAGCAGCCATGTGGTGGCCCAGCGAAAGCCCACTGCACTTCATAGCAGGCAACCCAGCTTTGGGACAGGAATCAGGAGCCTGCATTCAGGCAGCTGTTGGCAGCACGTCCCAGTCCGGGGCGGGTGGTGATGCAGCCCGCTGCCACAGTGGCCCCTAGCAGTAGATTAGACAGATTACTTCCTCACAATTTGGGGGGGGGGTGATGCATAAGCTGTGTGCAGTGCTGGCAAGGGGACAGGTAGAAAGCAATGGGATGCCATAATGTGCACACCGACTCTTGCAGCAGATGAGACTGCAGCGGGAAAAGTAACCCACTGCTTTCAGTATGAAGGAGTGATATTCTTGGGCCCAATGCCATAGAACAGGCTGCCCCAACTAGACTGTGGTATCACAGAGGGGCTCTACTCTGAAGATCCCACTACTGGGGGCATGCTGTGAGGGAAGAAGGGCCTCAGTAAATGGTTTAGGGGGTAAGAGGTAACTATACCAGTTTGGGGACTAAAATAAAATACATATATGTAATGGGGATTCATGCCTAGTCAGAATATAAATACTGCAGTAACATCAAGAGACATCTAAGCCAGTTAAGAATATAAATACAGCATTATATATTAGGAGAATCTAAGCCAGCTAAGAATATACATAGTGTAGTGTATACTGTACAAGAGGAATTTAAGTTGGCAAAGAATATAAATACTGCAGTATTTAGAGGGGTATCTATGCAAGCGAGGAATACAAATACTGCAGTATATGCAAGGGGAATTTAAGCCACCTAAGAATATAAATACTGCAGTACATAGAGGAGTACCTATGCCAGTTAGGAATATAAATACTGTAGTATTAATACAATAGGAATCTAAGCCAGCTAAGAATATAGGCTACAGTATATATAAGGAGGGAGAGGGGGGACATGATAGAAACTTTTAAGTAACTCAGTGGAATCAGCAAAGTCCAAGAGGGTAGCATCTTTCAGAAAAAGAGATGTGCGAGAACAAGGGGACACAATTTGAAGATAGAGGGGGGACGGCTCAGGGGCAATGTGAGGAAGTATTTTTTCACAGAGAGGGTAGTGGACACATGGAACAGCCTTCCTGAGGAGGTTGTGGGGTCTAAAACTGTGGGAGAATTCAAGAAGTCATGGGAAAGACATAAGGAAATTCTTGTGGGGGGTAGGAAGAAATAGGCTGTTGATTAACTAGGATCTGCAGCTTATCCTGTAGGTAGGAAAATGGGCAGACTAGGTGGGCCAAGTGGTCCTTATCTGACGTCAAAGTCTATGTTTCTATGTAATATAAATACTGCGGCATATACAAAAGAAATCTAAGCCAGTCACCTAAGAATATAAATAGTGTAGTATAAACAAGAGGAACACAAATCAGCTAAGAATATAAATACTGTTGTACTGTATATACAAGAGTATCTAAGCCAGTTGGGAATATAAATACTGTAGTATATACAAGGGGAAGCTAAGCCAGATATGAACATAAATACTGCAGTATATACAAGGGAATTAAAGCCAGACAAGAATATAAATACTACAATATATACAAGGGGAATCTAAGCCAACTAAGAATATAAATACCATAGTATATACAAGAGGAACCTAAATTAGCTACGAATATAAATACTGTAGTATATACAAGAATATCTAACCCAGTTAGGAATATTAATATTGCAGTATATACAAGGGGAATCTAAGCCAGCTAAGAGTATAAATACTGCAGTATATACAAGGGGAATCTAAGCCAGCTAAGAATAGAAATACTGCAGTATATACAAGGGTAATCTAAGCCGGCTAAGAGTATAAATACTATAGTATATACAAGAGGAACCTAAATCAGCTAAAAATATAAATATTGCAGTATATACAAGGAGAATCTAAGCCAATTAGGAATATAAATACTGCAGTATATACAAAGGGAATCTAAGCCAGCTAAGAATATAAACACTGCAGTATATACAAGGAGTATCTAAGCCAGCAAAGAATATAAATACTGCAGCATATATAAGGGGAATCTAAGCCAGCTAGCAATATAAATACTGGCCCGATGGTGCTGAGGGTTGAGGCGCTGGATGCCATACCTCGCGCCACGCCGGCGACCCAAGTTCGGGAAATGGACTTAGGTCGAGGGTATCAGTTGAGAGAGAGGATCAAGCTCTCCTGTCCAGGGGTGGGTAGAAGGCTTGCACCATGCACCAGTTGCCCCCGGTGAAGATCAGGGAGCACTGCAACTTGTGGTGCCAAACATAGGGGTTGGCGTCAGCATGTCCAGTGCGCAAATGCCATTGCATGTCCACACTCCAAGGGAAGAAGCACAGAAATACTCCTGCTTCCTGGATAGGCAATGACACTCTCCCATGCCCTGCTGACACACACCCAATGCTCAATCCACTGGCTCTCCCAATCCCCCCATCCTGCCTTGGTCCAATGATTTTGGAGCCTGGTCAATGGATCAGGTAGGTGGGGGAGTGTCTGTCCCTGATATCCCAGTGGGGAGAGCTTCAGGTGGGTGGTAGTACAGTGGTGGCCAGTAAGAGACGCTAGGGAGAGTTTCAGGGTAGCAGGAGAGAAAAAGAGTTACAAAAAAGAGAATATGAATACTATAGTATATACAAGAGGAATCTAAGCCAGCTAAGAATATAAATACTGTAGTATATACAAGGGAAATCTAAACCAGCTAAGAATATAAATACTGCAGTATACACAAGGAGAATCTAAGCCAGCAAAGAATATAAATACTGCAGCATATATTAGGGGAATCTAAGCCAGCTAAGAATATAAATACTATAGTATATACAAGGGAAATCTAAGACAGTTAAGAATATAAATAATGTAGTATATACAAGGGGAATCAAAGCCAGCTAAGAATATAAACACTGTAGTACATACAAGAATATCAAAGCCAGTTAGGAATATAAAAACTATAGTAGATACAAGAGGAATCTAAGACAGATAAGAACATAAATACTGTAGTATATACAAGAGGAGTATAAGCCAGCTAAGAGTATAAGTTGAACCAGCATAACATTCTGTGGTGATCTGCATATGCAGCCCATGATGCTTTGCATTGTGTGGGCATGTGTGATTTTGTATTTTCTTGAAACTTGGCTTCCCAGCCAAATGCTCTTTGGGGTAACTCTTGCCTCAGTGTTTGCGCACAGAGGTTCTTTGTCTTTTAAATATTTTTTTTATTTTAATGGGTTCACCACAACATAACCCAGACAGACCATCTTAGGGTAGCTGGTTCATTCCACTGGGGTGTCAAACAGACGAGGCATACTGATGAGTCCTGGTAGGATGAAACATGTGTCTATGTCATCTGTTAGCACCCTTTGCAAACTGTGTGAGAGGCCTTTTGGCACCATGTAATTCTGCTTAAAGTTGAACCAGCATAACATTCTGTGGTGATTTGCATATGCAGCCCATGATGCTTTGCATCGTGTGGGCATGTGTGATTTGTATTTTCTTGAAACTTGGCTTCCCAGCCAAATGCCCTTTGGGGTAACCCTTGCCTCAGTGTTTGCGCACAGAGGTTCTTTGTCTTTTAAATACTGTAGTACATATAAGAAGAGTATAAGCCAGTTAAGAGTATAAATAAAACTTGGCCACTTCTATTTAACTGCCCCATCACCTATTTATTCAACACCTCCCTCAAACAGGGTGAGCCACCTGTGTCGTGGAAAACTGCACACATCCTACCTTTATTCAAATCTGGGGATCCAAGTGATCTGAACAATTATTGGCCTATCTCTATTCTAGCCATCCTCTCAAAACTACTCGAGAAAATTGTCAACGCCCAGATCAGAGAATACTTAGACTCAAATAACTTGCTAAATCCAGCTCAGTCTGGCTCCAGAGCCAAACATAGCACCGTCTCGGCCCTAGCAAAGGTATCTACCGATTGGCAAATTGTCCTGGATTCTAAGAAGCATGTAGTTGCCCTATTCCTGGATCTTAGCAAGGCCTTCGATACTGTGGATCATAACATCTTACTTAATGCTCTGGGTAATATCGGTCTTGATAGATCTGCCATCAAATGGTTCACCAGCTACCTAACCAACAGGCTACAGCAAGTCAAAGCTATAGGTGATCTGTCCCCACAAAAATCCCTCTTACGAGGTGTCCCACAAGGCTCCATACTGGGTCCAATCCTCTTTGCAATCTATATCAACAACCTGGACTCGCACCTGCACACAGCCAATGTGCACTTATTTGCAGATGACACTGTACTCTACACCACTAACTCATCCTTGGACTTGGCCCACGTGAACCTTCAGCAAGACTTCACCATTCTCCAGTATAACCTCATTAAACATAAGCTTCTCCTCAATGCCAAAAAGACTAAAACCATGATTCTCTCACCAAAGTCTGCCTCTGGATCTACACATATCCCCCAGAACACTGCTAGACAAACCCCTAAAGATAGTTGATACTTTTAAATACCTAGGGTTCTGGCTGGATAATAGGCTCAACTTTCTGTGCCACCTACATGAAATCTCGAAGAAACTAAGGCAGCAATTAGGCCTTTTTTATTGCCTTAAACATCTGCTTCCCTTAGAAGCCAGGAAGAGGCTAGTGCAATCCACATTTCTACCTGTACTGGACTATGTTGACTTCCTCTACAGTCATTGCCCTACAATGACGCTCAATAAACTTGACACCCTTTACCACCGGGCCTTAAGATTTATCCTTAACCTACCTCGTCGCACTCACCACTGTCTATAATACCAGGAGCTGGGATGGCCCTCACTCTCAACTAGGAGGAAAAGAAACACTCTCCTTTGGATGTTTAGAGTGCTATCCAATAATCTCCCTACATACATCTCAAGCTTCTTTGAACGTGCCAAGGGATCTTATGGATTAAGATGCTTCTCCATGATTTGTTTCCAGATCCATAGAATGAAAACAACCTTTGGCTTGGCAGCAATCAATTTTTCTCTGCCAACACTTTGGAATACTATGCAAAAATCTTTAAAGCTTTCCGAGCTCCCTAGCATCTTCACATTCAAAACACTGATATGGGACCTGTTGAAGGATACATGCAGTTGCTTTAGATAACTCTTTACCTCAGCCACTGGTCCCTCCTGCAAACCTTACACTCCGTCTGTCGCACCCTCTCTCCTAGCAAGGTATCCCCAGCACTTCCTGGTTCTTTTTCTCCCCTAAACTCAGCCTAGTCGGTTTCCCCTTCCTAGCGCACTCTCACTCCCCTTCTCCTCCCTTATCCGATCCCCCTCCCCCCGCTTTTAGTACAATGATACTAGCCTCTAATTAGTGGTAACAGCTAGGATGGTAATCTTACACTCGTGTAAATCATGATAGAAAATGTTGTACGTAACTATGTTAGACCTTATGTATATCCCTCCCTTGGTCTACATCTGCTCACTGTTGCCACAGTGATGGCTACCATATCTGTGCTATATTGTTTTTTTGTTTTCCCTTTCGCTTACTGTATTTTTGTATTGTATCGTATTTATGTCCAGGACCACCTTGAAAATGAACTTGCTCAATGGTGTTATATGCCTGGTTAGATAAAGCTGATTGATTGATTGATTGATAGATTGACTGATAAATACTGCAGTATATACAAAGGGAATTTAAGCCAGCAAAGAATACAAATACAGAAACTGCAGGAGTACATAGTGACCAGAGTGGATTTAAACTAAGTGTGGGGGGAGGTAGGTGGGAGGACATTAAACAATGTCTCCAGGCAGGGGAGCCCAACGGTCCTACACCCCAAACCAGTAAGAAAGGATCAGGTGAGTATAAAAATATGTCTGGCAGTAAGTGTGATCAGACAGGGAAGTGTAGTCAGGGCACATACTTGAGGGTGGTCTCCTTGAATGCAAAGAGCCTGGGGAACAAGGCAGGCAAGTTGCAGTTTCTGATGGCAGAGGGGGAGGTGGACACAGCTGCCATCACTGAAACGAGTGCCACCCAATACCAGGACTGGGAAGTGGTAATCCCAGGGTACAGGCTGTACCGAAGAGACAGGAAAAAGGGGAAGGGGTGGGGTGGCTATTTATGTAATGGAGGGGACATTGTGTAGCAGGGAGGAAGGGGAGAAGGGCAAGGTGGAAACATTATGAGTGCAAATCCAAGACTCGAAGGGCAGAAGGGTAAGGTTGCGAGTCATGTATAGACCACCATCTCAAAATGAGGACACTGACAGGAAGCTAGCGAAGCAGATAAGGAAGACCAGTGGGAAGAGTAACACCATGATTGTGGAGGACCTCAATATGCCTGGGGTAGATTGGAGCACCCCAGCCACCTCAAGTGCCAGGGAGCATGTCCTCCTGGGGGTGCTCCAGGGCAGCTTCCTGGTGCAGATGGTAAGGGAGCCAACCAGGAAAGGTAACATTCTGGATCTCATGCTGACAAATGGGGAGCTTGTCAGGGAACTGGGGGGGGGCCGCTGTCAGGGAGTGACCACCACACTGTGTGGTTCTCACTCAGTATGGGTATGGAGGCTGCCAGTACCAGGACAAAGGTGTTGGACTTCAGGCAGGCAGAATTTGGGAGGATGATGGACATAGTAGCAGAGCACCCAGCCAGCATCTGCCCATACATGGATGCTAACCAGAAATGGGAAATTATCAGGCTCGGCCTTGCAGAGGCCACTAGCACATGTACAAAGATCCAAAGTAAAAAGACCAGGTCCAGAAAGCCAAGCTGGTTAAGCAGGGAAGTATTTGAAAAGGTGAGGGATAAGACAGCAGCCTTCAGAAGATTTATGAGATCCAAATGGGGGAGTACAGCGAGGCGTACACAAAGAAATCAAGGGAAGTGAGCAGAGCGGTCAGGGCAGCCAAGGCATCAAGGCAGCTGAGGCTGGCACAACATATCAGAGAAGGAGAATTGGATTTCTTCAAGTACATTAGGGAGAGGAGGAGCTGCATAGATTTATTTTATTTATTAACTCTAGGATTAAACACCTTTGAGCAAGAACAGCTCATTTACAAAGGTTCCACATCAAAATGTCAGTAGACAAACAGGGTGAACATCATTACAAAAATTATACAGTAGTTACACAGATGGTAGAGAACATAAAAGGGTGAACATCATTATTCATTATACGAGACTACACAGGTAAGGTAGGAGTAGAGCTAAAACCAGTGACAGATGTGGACAGGCTGGCTCAGACTGAGAACTAGGCAGTGTATCGGTAGACTAGATGGGATAGCATATGAGGGGAAGAACAGTAGGGAGGATAGCCCCAGAAGAGTGGGCAGGCTAGAAGGCCATTGTCAAGGGGGGAGGAGGGATTGAGAAGTGCTAGTTGGGTAGGGGTAGGGGACAGGGATGCTATAAGTGCTGGTGTTGGCGGGGGTTGGAGTAGAGGGTAGTGGAAGGGAATGAAGGTGGACTAGATAGCAGAAATTTATTGGAGAGGAGCAGGAAAGTCTGGAGTACTAAGGGAGGTGGAGCTCTAAGTGAAACAATCGCAGCTACTAGAAGAGGTGAGGTATACGCGGAGCAGCCGTTTGAAGAGGACAATTTTGGGAATAGTCAGGATATCCTGGTTGAGAGCATTATACCAGTGTGGAGCCCTGTAGGCAAACAATCTCTGTCCCATGGAGGTCCGACATCTGGGAACCTGGAAGGTTTGATTGATGGTGTTACGGGTACACTGAGTGGTTCTGTACATGTTTAGGAGCATTTCAACGCCTGGTGGCATGAGGCCTAGGAGTACCTTTTTTTTTAGCAGGCAGGTCTGATACTGGATCCTACAAAGGAGTAGGAACCATCCAGATTGGGAATATAGTTCACAGGTATGAGTAAGGTGGGCAGTGCCAATGAGTAGTCTACAGGCTTTGTTAAGTGCCATTGTTACCCTATGGAGGGCAATAGGGGAGGCAGAGCCATAGATGGCTAGACCCTAGTCAATGATGGAGGTGACTGAGCGATGGATTGCCGGCTGCAGAGCATCTTAGTCATACAATGCTTGTGCCTATGTAGCATTCCAGTTCGAATGTTTATGGCCTTGGCCACATTCTCGATGTGTTGTGTGTAAGAGAGGAAGTTATCCAACGAGATCCCAAGGTATTTGAAATGCTTGGCCTGCTCAAGCTGGGTGCCAGTGCTGTTCTAGATAGTGAGGGAATGGGCTTTATGCTTGCCACGCACACTGCTGAATAGCATGGCCTTGGTTTTGCTGAGGTTCAGGATCAACTTGTGGGCACTGAACCCATTCTTCAACCCTCGCAAAGTCAAGCTGTAGATGATGCTCAATGAGTTTAGGGTCCTGGTGGCTGGTAAAGATGACAACATGATCTGCATATAGTAACATTCTCTGGTGACAGGCACAAGGAAGATTATTCATGAATTAACTAAACAGTAATGGTGCCAGGATGGAGCCCTGTGGTACGCCTGAGAGGACTGGCTTTTGATTCCAGGTGGTACTGGCAATCCTGACTTGTTTGAACTGGCCCACAAGATAGCTCTCGAACCATTGTAGTGCTTCATTGGAGAGACCAGTGGAGGAGAGCTGTCTGAGTAGAAGTGGGTGGTTGACAGTGTCGAAATTTTTGTTAGGTCAATGAACACAAGCACCAGCACAGTTTCCCTGATCGAGTGTGCTGTGGATGAAACCCGTAAACTCCAAAAGGGCAATGGTGGTACTGTGCCCTTTTCTAAATCCATGCTGTTGAGGGCATTGGATTTCATATTTCTCCAGATATTCAACTAGCTGGTCCGAGGCTATGCATTCAAGTGCTTTGGAAAGTTGAGAGAGAATGGAACTGGGCCTGTAGTTGGTGTGAAGCACCCTGTCTCCACTCTTATGGACAGGTGTGACATGCACCTGTTTCCAAAGAACTGGGAACTATGCTGATCTAAGTGAGAGGTTAAAGATCTTTGTGATAGGCAAAAGGATTTCTTCAGGGACAAGTGAAATTAGTTTGAGATCAAGAGAGTCAATGCTGATACAAGGTTTATGGATGGCCTTGTGTATGTAGGCTTTTGCCAGGTGAATTGGAGTCTCCTTGAAATAGAACTGTGGGGTGCTGCTATCAACGGATGTGTCAACAAGGTGAGAACTAGTGCTGGGTGTGTCAGAGAAATCAGGCTGCAGTACACTACCCAGATCAGAGAAAGCATCATTGAAGGTATTGGCAATTTTCCTGAGATCAAGAACTGGGGCTCCATTGATGTTAAGCATTGTGGGTGGTAGCTTGGGATCTTTTCCCATGAGATCTTACAGGTTACTCCAGAATTTTTTCCCATCTCCCCAGGAGTTAGTGAGCGTTTCCCTGAAGTATTTACTTTTACAGGTTTGAATAGCATGCATACATTCGCTTCTGGCAGCTTTGCATCTTTGGATGTCCACTTGCCTAGATGAGGCTCTTGCACAATGCCAGAGGTGGTCCCTCAGTTTCATCTGAGATATTAGCTTGGGCGTTATCCATGGGTTTGAGTTCTCTCTTACCTTCATCTTTCCGATAGGTGCAAAGGTATCACAGGCAGCAGTGAATTGTGAGATGAGGAGTTCCAGCGCCCGAGTTAATATCAGTGATAGTGTCTAGTGGGGACCAATCTAAGTTTTGAAGATGAGATTTGAAAGATTCAAGGTGACCCCACTTTAAAACTCTTGCATATAGAAACTTAGGAGGGGGCTTATAGAACTTGTTGGCCCAGACAAAGGTAATGGGGGAGTGATCACTAATGGTGTTAGGGAGCACATCCACCTAGGAAATATGTTCTGGATGGTTAGACAGGATCCAATCAAGCAGGGTGTGAGAATCTGCCTTGTAGTTGTACCTGGTGGGGGTGGTGACAAGCTGGGTGAGGTGCTGTGCTGCGGCAGTGTCCTTATAGGAGCAGGCATCAGGCGAGAGCCAGTTTATATTGAAGTCTCCTAGGATTATTGTTTCTGAGTTAAGACGCTGTCCCCTAAGATATTCCAAGATGTTGCTGAAACCAATAGATTGCCCCTTAGGGGGAAGGTACACAGAGGCTATTGTCAGTACTTTGTTATGTGCCCCAAGGATAACTTTTATGGCAAGGACCTGGGATGGGGATCCAGGGTTTGGTACTGGAAGGGCATGTCCTATGTAAGTGTTCCTGAGATAAATGGCATGGTCCCCACCCCTTTTTGTAGTCCTGTCCTGCCTGAATATGACATATCCAGGCATAGCGACTGCAGAGTCAGGAATTTTTGGGTTAAGCCAAGTTTCAACTACATTGAGGATGTCGGTACTGTGTTGCAGAACTCAGGTACAGATATTATCAAGCTTGCTTAGGAGGCTGTAGACACTGGGAGAAGCAAGCATGAGGGTTCCACCCCTCCTTTGACCAGGTAGTGAGGTTGGTCCAGTGGGTCCAGTGTTAGGGTGGATATTGCCAGACAGGAGAAATAGCATTAGCAAGATTCTCAAGAGGTAACCTTTAAGCATGTTACAGACAAGCTTGGAGGGTTGTTGTCTTTTAACTTTAGGACGACAGCTGGGTGTGTGCACTGTGAGGCAGAGTGGTAGAACTGAAGGGGGGTAGCACACAGTAGTGCTAAGAGTAGGTAATCCCCGAAGGTATATTAGGATCCAGCTAGAAGTGCCTAGATTCACGTTGTTATGTGCAGGTATTCCAGTGACCATGCCAGGATCAAATTGTTAGAATCCAGAAAGATGATGGGTGGGTGGAAAAGTGGGCAACAAAGCAGAGCGACAAAGATGATCAAGGGGCTGGGGGACTTATCATACGAGAGGAGGTTGAAGGAGCTGAACATGTACTCACTGGAGGAGAGGAGAGACAGGGGTGACATGATTGAAACCTTTAAATACATGAAAGGAATAAACAAGACTGGTACAGAGGGGCTGTTCAAAGTAAGGGAGGGGAGGGCCACCAGGGGCCATGATATGAGACTGGAGCGAGGAAGGTTCAGGAGGGAGATGAGGAGACACTTTTTTACAGAGAGGGTGGTGGCTGGGTGGAATGCATTACCTGCTGAAGTGGTATGCAGTAGAACAGTGGACTGCTTCAAACAAGGATGGGACATGACAAGGGAGAGGGTTAATGAAGGGGAAGGGTGGAAGGGAAGGGCAGCTGCAGAATAAGGGGTGCTAGCTGCACATTTGAGAAGACTTGATAGACCTCTAGGCCTTTATCTGCTGGCAAATTTCGTATGTTCGTATGTTCATGGGTAAACCAGGCAGAAGCGCTCAATGACTACTTCTGTTCTATGTTTACCAGGGAAAAGATTGGGACAATGCTTCAGGGGATGGGGGGACACAGGGAGGGCGGGGTTAACCGATGGGGAAATCCCAGCAACAGGGTGATGGAAGGCCAAAAAGCCCTGCAGGTAGATAAGGCACCTGGCCCAGATGGTATACACTCCAGGATTCTAAAGGAGTTTGCAGAGGTCCGGGCAGAGCCACTAGCAGACTTATTTAATACCTCACTGGAAACTAGGTGTGCCCCCCAGGATTGGAGGAAGGCGCACGTGGTGCCCCTTCACAAGAGTGGTCCCAAGGATGAACCAGGTAACTATAGACCAGCCATTCTTACATCCATTGTGGGGAAGCTAATGGAGACTATTCTTAAGGAAAGGCTAGTAACTTTTCTGGAGATGAATAGTCTCCAGGACAACAGAGAGCATAGGTTTGTCTCTAGAATATCTTGTCCGACCAACCTGGCGGACTTTTGTGACTGGGTGACTAGGGCACGCAACGGGTGCCAAGCGGTGGATGTCTTGTGTCTAGACTTCAACAAGGCCTTTGATTTAGTGCCACATGGGAGACTGATTAGCAAGTTGAGATACCAGGGAGCAGGGGAGAAAGTGATGGAGTGAATCATGAACTGGCTGAATGACAGGAAACGGAGGGTAGTCATAAGGGGGGAACTCTCAGCTCCAACAGCCTAACCAGCGGAGTACCACAGGGCTCGGTACTGGGTCCAGTGTTGTTTGGCATTTTCATTGCTGACATCTTGCATGGTATTAAGAATAAGATCAGCCTTTTTGCAGATGACACAAAGTTAGGTGCACTGGTGGACACCAAAGAGGGGTGGCAGGGGCCACAGGATGATCTGGCTAGACTCAAGCACAGGTCAGAAACATGGCAGCTGGTGTTAGATGCAAAGAAGTGCAAAAGTCATGCACCTGAGAGCAAGAAACCAAAGGAATCATTACCGACTAGGGAAGGGGTACAGTTATCCCCTACAGAGGAGGAAAAAGATCTTTGGGTGATAACAACATGGCAAATGAACCATTCAGCACAGTGCAGAAAAGTGGCAGCTAAGGCTAATAACATGCTGAGGTGTATTGCCAGAGGAATCACATCCAGGAGAGGGGAGGTCATCCTGTCACTGTACAGGTCATTGGTGAGACTGCACCTGGAGTACTGCATGCAGATCTGGTGCCCCTACTTAAAGAAAGATGTTAAATTGCTGGAGGGGTCCAATACAGAGCAACCAGGATGATCCTCAGTATGGAGGACAAACCCTATGAGGAGAGACTGAGGGAGCCTAACATGTACTCCCTGGAGGGATGGAGGGACAGAGGAGACATGACAGAAACCTTCAAATATATGAAAGGTATAAATAAAGATGGTACAGAGGAAATTTAAGATTAAGGAGAGGGAGGGACACTAGGGGGCACAATCTAAAGTTGGAGGGTGGTAGATTCAGAAGGGAAATGAGAAAACACTATTTCGTGGAGCGAGTGGTGCCAGGGTGGAACGCACTGCCTGAGGAGGTGGTATCCTTGAAGATGGTGGTCAGTTTAAGCAGGGATGGGACAAAGTCAGGGGGAAGGTCACCAGTGAGGCACGGGAGGGGGGTAACAGCTAGTATGGGCATGAAATTGGATATGCGAGTAGGAGAGGGGGAGAGCAGCTGCAGCGTAACAATCTGCTAGCTGCACACTCGAGCAGACTAGACAGACCATCAGGCCTGTATCTACTGGCATTCTTCATATGTTCGTATGTTTATACAAGTACTGTAGTATAATGGCACTGAGAGCCATTGGTCCTTAATATTAAACAAAATACAAATATTCATGGTATCCTTATAGGGAGTCAGGAACATAAACTGTCGGTTTACGCTGATGGTGAACTCCTGCACATAAGAAACCCAGCAGCCTCTCTTCTGGAAGCCCTAGTGGTGATTAGACAGTTTGGCCAAGTATCTAATTATATACTAAACATAGATAAAACTGAGGTTATGCCCTTATATAATAAAGTATACAAACATGATATCACCAGTCTGGGGCCGATGTGAAGAGTGGATGCTCTCAAACACCTTGGGATTATCTTGCATAGACCTCCGACTCAACTTAAAAATTTAAATCTAGACTGTTTAGTGAGCCAGCTTAAGCAGGATATGGGGAGGCGGACATCCCTGCTTATAACACTATGAGGGTGTATTAACATCATTAAAATGAGCCTGTTACCTCACTTTCTGTACCCGCTGAATATGTTAAACCAATGCACCCTCAAATCTGGTTTCAAAAAATACAAAGTGTGATCAGTCAGTTTATTTGGGCAAGAAAGACAGCTAGGAGGGCACAACACAAGCTAGTAGCTCCCAAACAAGTGGGAGGCCTCAGATTGGCTGCCCTGTGGCTGTATCATCTAGTCATACATAGTAGCAAGTATCTTCTTTGGAATTGTAATTCAGGGGACTGGAACTTGGGACATACTGAGTCCAGTGGCTAGAAACAGAAAAATCCCTTTGTGAGAAGTACTGGATAGATATTAAAATGCTGATACACACCCCACCTAGCAAGATTCCAAGAGACCTGAAAAATATACCCATAGAGGAGTCCATAAGGGCACATATTGAGTTAAGCAGAATGCTAAAACTGGATCCTGTGCATGACGCCACCCAGATGCTATTTAATAATCTTAACTTTAAGATTGAGGGTAAGTGGGTATAATAAATTTTACAGGGAAAAGGAATTTTTTTTTGTTTTAATTCAAAGTTTATTAATTTTATTCAACCAAGCATAGACATGTCAGTCGTCAACATTTACGGTACGCTCAAATTGGTAGAATCAATCTAGTCTATACATAGGCCAACTAACTAAACGCCCCCAACTACCCCTCCCTCCCTCCCTCCAACCCTCCCACCCTCTGAATGTGCAGTTTATTATATTTATGAGGAGAAGGGATATCCCTTGACAGAGAGCACTGGAAGCATTAATCAGTCAACATTCACCTATTGTAAATAAACCGTGTAAAGTTTCCCCCATTTCTTATCGAAACCAGCCATGTTATTCCGGAAACCAGCTATTAACCGTTCAGCTCCAAAAAAGATGGACATGTCCCTTAACCACTCCTTATAAGATATTACCAGTTGGTCCCTCCAATGTTTCAGAACAAGCTTTTTGACAATGATGGCTATTAGGGCCATGTGATATTTATGCTCTTTAACCCTAATATCCTCATAGCATCCCAGGAGGCAAACTTCTACCATAAACAAGTCCTCTAGTCCTAAACAGGGATCTAGTTTGGCCCTGATTTCCTGCCAGAGTGGAGCTATTTTCTAGCAGTGCCAAAATATGTGTACCATATTCCCTTCCTCCTTGGCACACCTTATGCAAGTGGTGTCTGAGTGGGTGCGTGGGAATCTTTAAAGACCTCATTACTGGAAGTGGTCCAGGCCAGTCACAATACTACCTCCTTCCCAACCTTCTGGAGACAGGCAACAATCTCCGCTATCCTGAAACCACATAAACCTCCTCATCACTGTGATTCCTACTGCACGACTTTGGTTCATAACCAAGATTATAAAATTTATACGAGTATTTTAGCCCACAGATTGGATAATATACTCCCAGGAATACTACATCCAGACCAATCTGGTTTTATTAAAACCAGACAGACCACTGATAATATTAAACGCACATTATTCCTTATCAACCACTCATACGCCACAAAATCCCCTCTCCTTTTACTAAGTCTTGATGCCCAAAAAGCATTTGATAGGGTCTCCTGGGAGTTTTTACACTCCACCTTACTCAAATTTGATTTCCCATAGGGCTTCCTAGATACCATCAAAGGCATCTATACCGCCCCAGAGGCAGTAGTGAAAATTAATGGTTTCCACTCAACTAGAGTCCCCCTGCAAAGAGGCACAAGACAGGGTTGCCCACTATCATCTTACTTGTTTGCTCTCTATGTTGAACCTAGTGCCCAGTTTCCAGCAAGAAGACCTAACAGGCTGCAGCATGGGGGGAATGCATCATAAGGTGGTGTAACCCCCCTGCAAATGGGGGTTCCCAAAAGCCTTCCAGGAGCTTGCTAAGTGCTCTAAGTCTGGATGGTGTTCGGTGTTTAAGCCATTAAATGGCACTGCAGCAAGTGCTTTAGAGCCTCTGCGTACTGTCTCTTTAAGAGCGGTCTGCTAGCAGACACAATTAATTAGAATGGGAGGACTGTGTGTTACAATGCCCGGGCCGAATCCCACTCGGGCTGCTGGCTAAGTGCTCCGTTTCTGCAGTCGCTATATGCACAGAGGAAGCCTAATTAAAAGATGTAATTGTTTGCTGGTGATCTGTTAGAGTAATAATGAAGATGCAGTTTGTTCTAACCTGCATACTTGTAGCAAGGACTGGGCAGTGTCGTTTCCTCATTTTGGTCCTGAACTGCTGAATTGGACCAATTAGTGGAAAGGACATCCTTAAAATGGAGCCTGCTGGCAAATTAGAACTTGGACTCTCATCTACAGCCTGCAACAAAGGGGATTGTATGGCAGATGCTCATGGGAAATGTAGTTTGGACCGTGGCGCCTTTTTGCACCAACAGAGGGAGCCCTACAGTGACTGACAGCCAAACCAGCCAACCAAACTGCTGTGAGCCCAAAGGAAATGCCCTGCACTGTTGCTGGAAAAGTCAGTTCAGTAGAGACAGTGAAGGGAGAAGGAGCTCTGTACTGTGCGGCGAGTAATTTGCACGGGAAGCGCATGTGTAGGCCCCCAAGTTGGTCTGTGGCCATTAGTGCAGCTGAATCAGACTGAATCCAAGCTGTTGTAGAAGGAAGAAGAAGCAGAAGTGTGGAAACCAGGCTTAACCTGTATGTAACCCCCAGGTGGTGCTATCCCAAGGGCTACTACCCCTGCCTGTTTGGCTACTAACAGGTTGAGGGGTCTAGGTTCTATGATGGGTGCCTCCACCCAGAGGACAGGGTTAGTAGTGGTTAAACAAGCTTGGGTACAGCCCTCTGGGACACTGTGACCCCTCCTTTGTTCCCACTAGTGGCCCACACAATACACTGAAGTTACCTTCCCAATACCTCACATATGCACGCCTTTTACACATAGAGATACTACTTACCCTCGAGACTGATTCTGCAGCCCATCTCGGAGGACCCCCTGTAAAACAAGGTTAAACAACATACACAGCAATTTGCAATACAGTTCTAGATGCATTAACACCACAGCCAGTATACAGTATAACAACAATAAATCTGGTTTATTCAGGGGACAGTAACACGGGAAGGGGGTAATCAGGTTGATTAGTTTAGATAAGTTCGAATCACAGTACTGTGCACATATATTTAGGGTTCAAAATGTCACTCTCTGGGTACCCAGGATGGGGGGTGGGCTAGCCAGCTCTGTTGCCTGGGGTTGGCCAGCTGGTGCAGCTGGATGGGCCCTGTATGAAGAAAATATATGCACAAACAAATTGTAATTCGGAGCCAGATGGCTCAGTCCGCAAACAGAAGCACACAAAACAATCAGTTGACACACTTTGATTAAATGAAGGTGAGGGAAGGTACCCCTATTTGTACTCACAAACCCCAAACTAAAGCTGAATTGGGGAGGTAGCTCTGGATGGCCAGAATGAGCAGGGCATGGAGATGAGACCCTTGTGACAGGGCCTAACTGATTTGGATAGCAGATGGATTCAGTCCGATTAGCTTTGAGTCCAGCTTCCAGCTTCAGCTCACAACTCACAAAACAAGGGGAAAAGGAATCACGATCCCCTACAAACACTAGGCACATTTATATGTAAAGGAAATTGCTACACCAGGCAGCTGCTTCTCAATTCCGATAGCAAATACTGCAAAACCTGAGAACACACGCAGCAACAGAGTCCCCGACAGGCCAATCACATTTCTGCAAATCTTTGGTCTTCTATGGGCAAGCCTGGTTCTGCACACTTCCTCCTTCTCTTTCCACAACTCGGATTCAGTCCAAATGAGCACTCGCTAACAGCTACAGGCCGAATTCAGGACGTCACACTCACTTCCCATGCGAACTGCACGCCGCAGCAGAACAGAGTTCCTACTCCCTTCACAGTCAACTCGCGCATCTGGCCTTCCAGGAACAGTTCAGGGCATTTCCCTAGGCTCCATCTAGGTTCAGTTGGTGGATTCATCTGTCAATCACTGCAGGGCTCCCTCTGTTGGTGCAAAAAGGTGCCAAGGTCCAAACTACAGCTTCCAGAAGCACCTGCCATACATTCCCCCTTTAAACAGGCTCCAGGTGAGAGACCAAGTTCTGGTTGGCTCAGGCAGTCTCCATTTTAGGGCTCCCCTTACCCAATTGGCCCAGACTAGCAGTTCAGGTCCAAAATGGAAGAGCAACACACACAGAGTCCCAGCTGCAATAAAGGCAGGTTAGACAAACTGCAATTTTACAAATGCTCTAAATGATTTCAGGAAAACAGTTACATCTCTCAGATGGGCTCCCTCTGTGCTCTTAGCGACTGCAGAAATGGAGCAATCAGACGGCAGTTCAAGGCGGGATTCGAGCAGTAACTACACAGTCCCCCTATTCAAGCTAATTTAGCCTGCGAGTAGGTAGCTCTTAAAGAGACAGTACCAGAGGCTCTAAAAGCACTCACAGATAAACGGCTTAAATGCCGAACACCATTCAGGCGGGGAGCACTTAGCCAGCTCCATGGGGACTTTTGGGAACCCCCATTTGCGGGGGGGGGGGTTACATGTAGAAGATCAAAGATTTTGCTGAAGTGTGATCGGTCTGTCAGGGACTGAAGCTGCTGTGAGTGCTCCCGGGTTTTTGCAGTGTTTTGCGATAGGGATCGAGAAGCAGCCTGCCTGGTATAGTAATTTCCTTTACATATGAATGTGCTTGGTGCGTATGGAGAATCGTGGTCTTAATTCCCCTCACTCTGCAGTGTGTGCTGAATGCTGGAAACCCAGAAGCAACACCATTCATCCTGTAACTGTCTTGGGTATCGTGAGTACAAATCAGGGCAACACCCTGAGACATTCATTTAATCAAAGTGTGTCAACTGATTTCCTTGTGTTTTCTTTCCACGGACTGAGCCATCCGGCTCCGGATTGCAAGTGTGTGTTGTGCGCATATTTTCTTCCTACAGGGCCCCATCCATCTGCATCTGCAGGCCACCCCGGGCAACGGACCTAGATAGCCCCCTCCCATCCTGGGTACCCAGAGTGTGACTTTTTGTACCCTATATGTGTGCACAGTACTGTGATTTGAATATTGCCAAGCTAAATCAACCTGATTGCCCGCTCCCGTGTTACTGTCCCCTATATAAATCAGATTTGTTGTTATTGAACTATATACTGTCTGAGGTGTCAGTACATATAGTGCCAGCATTGCATTGTGTTGTGTATGTTGCTTAACCTTGTTTTACAGGGGGTCTTCAGAGACGTGCTGCAGAATCAGTCTCAAGGGTAAGTGGTATCTATATGTGTAGAAAGTGCTCATATGTGGGGTATTGGGAAGGTAATTCCCGTGTACTGTGTGGGCCACTAGTGGGAACAAAGGGGAGGGTCACAGTGTCCCAGAGGGCTATACCCGAGCTAGTTTAACCACTACCAACCATGACTTCTGGGTGGAGGCACCCGTCATAGAACCTAGGCCCCTCAACCTGTCAGTAGCCAAGCAGGCAGGGATAGTAGCCCTTGGGGTAGCACCACCTAGGGGTTACATCTTGGAGCCTACCGCTGGGATTAGCGTCCGCTTGTGCCCACATTTACGAATCACTGTAAAAAATAAATGGATACCCCGACAGAAGTGGCTGTACACCAGCAGGCAGGGTGGTGTTCTGGGCAGGAGATCGACCCCAAAATGCTATGCTTATCCTGGACATCCCCCTGGGTACCAATAAGGACACTGTAGAGGGAGTACTTTCCAAGGTGGAAGGTTTACAAAACCCTGTGATGATGGGTTGACATGCTAATCTGCTCGCCAACACTTTCATGGCCCTATTAGAGTATAAGGACCCCATAGATAGCTCCAAAGTGCCACAGACTAGACTATTACCCTAGAGGGAGCCCTCACTGCCTGGAGAGTGATAACTAAGGACAGTAAAGACTCGGGGAAGGGGGGGAATGAGCCCCCCCCACTATCTGAAACTTTTGAGGAGAAATTTGCTAAGTTGTTGCTGGAGGAAGGGAAAACTGTCGAGGACTTAAAGAAGTAATTTCTGCCACCTGGGGGTGTTCCTCCCCCAACACCCCCTCCTGCTCCAGCACCTGTTATTGCCCTTCTTTCTGTGGCTGAACCAATGCAGGCTCCTATTTCTGCACCGGCCATTAGTCACAACTCTTACCAAAGGTTGAGATCTTCTCTGGCACCCTCCCCATGCCCCAGGGGGAGGATGATGGGGACACCTGGATAGATTGTGTTGCCCCCCCACCCCGATACCTGAATCAGTGCACGGTGGCTGAGAAATGAAAAAGAATCATATAAAGTTTGAGGGGTCCTGCCCTAGAGGCCATAATATTTTTGAGGTCCACAAATCCTGATGCATCTACCCAGAAGTACCTACCTGCACTTGAAGGCAATTTTGGGAGCACTGAGTCATGGGAGAGCTTGATGTGGAAATTTCAAGGTACAAAACAGTGGCCAGGGGAAAGTCTGTCTGCATATGTTACTCGTCTGGAAAGAGCTCTGCAGAAGGCTTACTGAAAAGGTGGGGTTGGAGCATCTACTACAACATGCAAAGCATTCTAAATTTCAGCTCCTTCAATTAAGGCTCCCAGACAGAAGGGGTAACCCACCAGACTATTGTGACTTGATAAAAGAACTTTGGGAGGTTGAAGATGAGGAGGGGGATTTTAATTCTGGGGTGGGCGCAGCCCAAGTGATCACAGCATCGGAAGGTCCTTCTGAAGTGGGGACCAATGAGGGTGTGCCACTATGGGGTGAACTGCTAAGGGAGTTCAGGGAAATGAAAACCAGTCTCTTTATGAAGGCCACTCCTGCAAGTACAGGCCCCGACCCTCATCCGACTGCATCTGCTATGGGGGTGGGGGTACCCACCCAAGCATCTCCTGCTGGAAACAGCTCAAAACTCGAAGTCTTGACCAAGGAAGTGGGGGAATTGATGAGATGTCTCCAAATGCTTATCACACCGCAGACAGATGGCACCAAGGTTTCCAGTTAGTAGTACCCCCGCCCTGGCTCCCCAGTGTGATGCCTCGGCCAGCTCAAACTCCAGAAAGTATGTTTTGCTATAATTGTGGGAAGGAAGGACACATGAAGAGAGAATGCCGGTCCCCAAAAGACACAGACAAAGTTGCATATAGGCTACAAGGAGAGCTTCGGAGAACAAATCAGTGGTTAAGAGGGGCATGAAATGATCTCAGTGAGGGTCCCAAAAATGCTAACTCACATCCCTTTGTGGCAATGTCAGTTGCCCAGGCCCACGCTACCGCCTCTCCAGGCTGGCCCAGAATAGTGGGTCCCTCCATGGAGACCACTGTAAAGGTGAATGGAGTGTCTACAAGAGCTGTATTAGACATTGGCTCCCAAGTGACAATTATGTTCCAAGACTGGTATTAGAAGCATTTGTCTGATGTACCCTTACAACCGTTGGAAGGGTTGCATGTCTGGGGGTTAAGTGAGAAGGCCTACCCCTGCTCTGGATATATCCGAATTTGGCTGTCTTTTCCTACCTCTGTGGCTGGAGTGGCCGAGTAAGTAGAGACCCTGGCCTTAGTGTGTCCCCCTACTGGACTGTATGATGGGGTTCCTCTACTAATTGGGACGAATGCGCATATGTTTGGATGATTGGCGCAGTTGTGTTATGAGAAACAGGGGAACACAGACTGGTAGAGCTTTAAGAATTCCGGCCTTGATCAAGAAAACCTATGAGGCACAGAGAGATGCTGAAAAAGTGGAACCAGAGGAACCAGTTGGAATTGTCTGGAAGAAGGATCCTGAGTCCCTGATCCTGGCGCCAAATGCCCAGTGTACCTTATAGGGGAAAGTCCGTATCAGTAAGGATATCAAGAATAAAATACTTATGCTGGATGCACCAGGCGATGGAAAATTGCTGGAAGGACTACTGGTCAAGCCTAGTATTTTGCCTGCCAGAGCCCATGCTTATGCAAGAAAGGGTAATGGTTCAAGCTCATAATGTGTCTGATAGAGAGATTCGGGTAAATAGAGGTTGCACCCTGGCTAATGTACATTGTGCAGATACTGCAGTGCTACCCAGTAACAAGAGTTCAGGGAAGAGTGACAGAGTGACGCCCGACTTGTTCGATTTCGGTGACTCCCCTTTGGCAGCTGACTGAAAAGTGAGAATCAGTGAGAAGCTTGCCCAGAGAGACCAAGTGTTTTCCTTAAAGGAACAGGACGTGGGATGTGTGCAAGGAGCTGAGCACCATATCCGGCTGCATGATGAAAGGCCATTTCATGAGCGGTCTCGACGCCTGGCACCTGCTGACATAGATAATGTGAGATGGCATCTGCAAGAGATGCTTGCTGCTGGTGTAATACAATAATCCAGAAGCCCATATGCTTCACCTATCGTGATAGTGAGGAAAAAAAATGGGACAGTAAGGATGTGCGTGGATTATTGCACCTTGAACCGGTGAGCTATCCCTGATCAGTATACAATGCCCTGCATCAAGGATGCTTTAGACTGCATGAATGGTAGCAAGTGGTTCTCAGTGTTGGATCTTCGCAGTGGGTACTACCAGATCCTGATGGCCCCAGAAGACCGTGACAAGACAGCCTTTATCTGCCCGCTTGGTTTCTATGAATTCATGAGGATGTCTCAAGGGATTTCAGGCACCCCAGCCACTTTTCATTGACTGATGGTGCATGCAGTGGGGGACATGAACTTATTAGAGTGCCTGGTATACCTAGATGATGTTATTGTGTTTGGCAACTCACTGGAAGAACATGAGAGCAAATTGTTCAAGGTGTTGGACCGATTGGAAGACTTTGGCCTTAAGCTATCCATCAATAAATGTCAGTTCTGCCAAACCTCTGTAAAGTATGTGGGACACATAGCATCCACCAAGGGAATAGAAACAGACCCGAGTAAAGTTGAGGCCTTGACCACCTGGTCACAGCCCCACAGTCTAAAAGAACTGCAAAGATTACTGGGATTCTGTGGCTACAATTGGCAGTTCATCAAGGACTATTCAAGAGTGATTCACCCTCTACTCGATCTTCCTCAAGATTACCCTCCTACTAACAAAAAATATAAAAGGTCGGCTTCCCCTGAGGCTGAGAGAGTGCATTTTCGCCCCAATGAAGTCTTTGGAGCCCGATGGACACCTGCTTGTGAAGCTGCTTTTCATGAGATTATACGTGTATCAACTCACTCACGCTCCTGTTCTTGCCTATGCAGATCCAGAAAAAGTCTATGTCGTGCACACTGATGCTAGCCTGCAAGGTTTGGGGGCTGTGTTGTACCAAGAGCACGAGAATGGCCTGAGACCAGTGGCCTTTGCCAGCAGAAGTCTGACCCCATCTGAAAAGAACTATCCAGTGCATAAGTTAGAGTTCCTAGCTTTGAAGTGGGCCATTGTTGACCAATTTCACGAGTACTTGTATGGGGCTAAGATACTGGTAAAAACTGATGATAATCCTTTGACCTATGTGCAGACTTCAGCTTAGTTGGATGCCACTGGCCATAGATGGTTTTCCGCATTAGCTACATATGATTACGCTGTTGAATACAGGGCAGGCCTGAACCACATAGATGCTGATGCTCTCTCGCGGAGGCCTGTTTCCAGAAATGAATGGGTCAGGCTGTCAGAAACTGATATTTGAGCGCTATGCCAGAAGTTTGACAAGGAGGAACAAGTGTCCACGGACACAGTGGACTGTCTGGTGGATTGCTTGGGGCCCTCTGAGAATTGCATACCTGCTGCTTATTGCCACTTTACTGCATTAGATATTGGTGCAGTGCCTCAGCTAGACAATGACGGTATTCAGTGGCCTCAATCCCGAGATCCTATGATCAGATCAGCTCTAGAAGCCCTCTACGCAGGGAAAGATGTATCAACGTTACACTCCACTGATTTGAGAACTGCTTTGTTATACAAGGAAGGTCCTAAGCTGAAACTGATTAATCGACTGTTATACCAAGAAACAGTAGACAGAGGGGGAAAAATAGACAAACAGCAGCTAGTTTTGCCCACTGCTTTCAGAGACTTAGTATTATGCTCCCTGCACAACCACATGGGGCACCTTGGTATAGACAGAACACTTGACTTGGTGAGATCCAGATTCTATTGGCCTAAAATAGGGGCTGATGTAGAACAACACATTTGGACTTGTAGTCGTTGCCTACAGAGGAAAGCTTTGCCCCAGAAGGCTGCCTCCCTTGTTAACATCACCACCAGCGCCGCCATGGAGCTGGTCTGTATTGACTTTCTAAGTTTGGAGCCACATGATATGCCCAAGCTTTCCCCATCAAGGACCAGAGGGCATCCACTGTGGCAAAGTACTGTAGAAAACTTTTTTGTTCACTATGGGTCTCCACAAAGAATCCATTCTGACCAAGGGAGAGACTTTGAGAGTCGTTTGATCAAGGAGTTGCTTTCTCTGTGGGAAGTGCGTAAGTACAGAACCACCCATTACCACCCAGGGGGACCCACAGCCTGAACGTTTTAACCGCACTCTGTTGGACATGCTAGGCATCCTCCACCCAAAAGACAAGCCCAGATGGAGCCAGCAAATTAGCACCTTGGTACATGCCTACAACTGCACCAAAAGTGATGCCACTGGGTTCTCCCCCTACCACCTGATGTTTGGACGAGAAACCTGACTACTGGTAGATGTTTGTTTCAGAGTTTCTCCTGATGGGTTCCGAGCTGATAATTATTTACAGTATGTGCAAAAGTTAAAGGCCCAGCTGAATCATGCATACCAACTGGCTCAAACCATGGCTGCCAAAAGAAATCTGGCCAACAAAGAAAGGCATGATAAAAAGGTGAAAGCCCAAGAACTCCAAGTGGGAGCTCGTGTATTGCTAAGAAATCTGGGTCTGCATGGCAAACACAAGATTGCTGACAGGTGGCATCATCTCCCTCACATTGTAGTAGGCAAACTGGATGACCTGCCTGTGTACAAAGTAAGGCTTGAAAATAATTCAAAAGATGTTAAGACAATGCATCGAAATCGTCTGCTGCTCATTGGCCAAATATTGAAGTGCTCCCGCTGGACCGGTGACCAGAGCTGCTGCTAAGCAAAGGCAGAGAAAGTCTGCACCTACAGATGCTGAGTTAGAGCTGTCTCCACAGCAAATCCCAGTCGAAGATGACTGCCAGTCTACCTCAGAGGAAAGTGAATGCAACTTTGGGTACTACCCTTCTTATGAACTGAGTCAATTGTTTCAAGGCAATCCCCTAGTCAATTATGGAGATGAAGCTGGGCCTTCTGGACTGTCTAAGCCCTTAGCTTTGTCCTTGGAGCCAATGCTCCCAGAGAGTGAGGTGCAGAGTGTTAAGTCGGATGACATGGAATCATTGTGCATGGTGGAACTGTATGAGCTTTCAGAGGAGGAAGATGATGAACTGGGACAGACTGGTGATATACAAGAGCAAGAGGAGTATTTCGTGTGCCCTGATGGTCCACTGGCAGTGCAGGAGAGCTCTTCCTGTGAAACAAGTGTTGTGACCCCTGAAATTGCAAATACTGGAGCTAACGGTGCCCCAAGTTCTAACCCTGCTACCCTGAAAGAAACCTCCCTAGCAAGTAAAGATCACACTGAAAGTGAGGACCAAAATGCAGAGACTGTAACAGTTCCCCCTAGAAAGACTGGTTGAGCTGTAAAGCCTGTAGTACACCTCAGCTATGATTCTCCTGGGAGGCCTGTGGATTTGCCTCTCAATGTGGTCTATAAGGGAGAATATGTGTCCCTGAGCTCATTGCCCAAACTGAGCATAGGTGCTAACTCCAGATTACTTGTCTTGCCCTCTAGGTATGGTGCACCTGTCCCATCCAGCCCTAAGGTAGCTGACAGGGAAGGGCCCCCCCTCTCTCCAGGTTTCATGTGCAGGAGGTAATAACCTGAGTAAGGTACAATGTGTGTAAAAAGTAATATGCTGAAAAGTATCAGAAATGTGTTTATGGCAAGGGTGATATAGTGACTGATGATTACACGTATAAGCCTAACATGTTAGTGATGTAAATGTATATGATGTTGTATTGCAATTTATGGGGGTACTTATCTGACGTGGATGCCACGTTTTTCCAGGCCACGAAGGGTGTAACCCCCCTGCAAATGGGGGTTCCCAAAAGTCTTCCAGGAGCTTGCTAAGTGCTCTAAGTCTGGATGGTGTTTGGCATTTAAGCCGTTAAATAGCACTGCAGCGATACTGCTTTAGAGCCTCTGCGTACTGTCTCTTTAAGAGCTGTCTGCTTGCAGACATAATTAATAACTGGAATGGTGGGACTGTGTGTTACAATGCCTGAATCCCACTCAGGCTGCTGGCTAAGTGCTCCATTTCTGCAGTCGCTATATGCGCAGAGGGAGCCTAATTAAAAGATGTAATTGTTTGCTGGTGATCTGTTAGAGTGATAATGAAAATGCAGTTTGTTCTAATCTGCTTACTTGTAGCAAGGACTGGGCAGTGTAGTTTCTTCATTTTGATCCTGAACTGCTGAATTAGACCAATCAGTGGAAACGAGGTCCTTAAAATGGAGCCTGCTGGCAAATCAGAACTTGGACTCTCATCTGGAGCCTGCAACAAAGGGGACTGTATGGCAGGTGCTCATGGGAAATGTAGTTTGGACCGTGGCACCTGTGACAGGGGCATGGAACCCTCACCCCTTTTTTGTATTTGTTTGTTTCATTATTTTGTATAGACATAGGTTTATTCAGGATACCTATAGAAGGGCACTCAGAAAGTGCCTTGATCTTACTGGTAGTGTGGTATCTGGACTTTCCAAAGATTCCTCTCTGTCAAAAAGTACAAATATGTTGCAACAGTATCTTATTTTGGCTCTTTTCTATCCTTTCAACCCTATACTTTCCCTACCTACATACTGGCCACATGTGGGTATCTTTCTGTCTCTAATTTTATTCCCTCATCTTTTGGAAATGCCTAATACACCTGCTATCAAGTAATGAAATGGCTTGCATGCCCGTTTGTTTCAGTCGCTAATTAGCGGACCTATGTGACAATGTGCATGATCGCACTGCATGAATGTGCGCACGGAGCTGTGCAACTGTGCGAATATACCTAAAAGTGAGCGCTAACGTCTCACTAGTGTTAAACTCACATAAATCTTTCGGAGCCTGTAGTTTGGGCAGGTTTTCTCTGTTTGTGGTGTCTCCCAGAAATGAAAGAGGAAAAATTAGCAATTATAAATCTGGGCTTCTCTGAAGCCAGTGAATCCTCCCTTATTTCTCTTGGTTTAAAAACTTTCAACCATAGTACAAAGCAACAAAATAAGCCAGGCATAAAATTATTCTGCTGCTTGACTCATTGAAAATACACATTCTTTTTATTTCAATAAACACTCCAAGCCCTTGAGAGAAACTGAACAGGAACTAATATTCACAAAAGCACAGTTGCAAGTTATACTTGCAGCTTGCATGTAGAAAGAAGTTCTGGGCTGCATTAAAAGACATATGTAACAAAGAATAGTTACTGCCAGCTTTTAAACAAGCTTAAATATAATTATAATGTTTTCTCTTCAAGTCATATTGTACTCATCATTTGAAATGTTTGTAAAACTAATAGTTTTACCTTTTTTTCCTTTTAACTTCCTGGTTCAGGGCTTCCAGAACCTCCTGGCTGATTTTATGTTGTTCTAAGGGCTGGCTGGCCATGACTCCTCCCCTTTTATGATGTTAAAGAGGGGGCGGTGTCTGAATCCCTAGGATAAGCTATTTCCTTTTATCTTACTAATTATTGTCTTGCTGTGTCTAAAGTCCTTTTCAAATCTGTGTGATAGCAATATTAAGGTATTGTATTAAGAATTGAATCCCTCTAAAGGATAATTTTGTTTTTCAAGCTAGGTATGGGAGGGGCTATGGTTGACATGTGACTATGTTTCAGTATATAAGCATTGCAAATTGTATGATGAATCAGTTGGTTGGTAGGAGCTGTACCCTGCCACTCCCCTAGCTTGATATTAGGTGGATGAAGGAATTTTTTGTTTGAAAGTGACTTAAGTTCTGTAATTTTGACTTGACTTTATGCGTTTATTATTTTCCATGCTCAGTCCGCTTATTTTGTCTGTTGGAAAAATTCAGTTCTTTTGTTTTGAATTCTGAATCAATGTCTGGACTCCATTTGTTCCCACGTCCACAGTGCCTTTTTGCACCAACAGAGGGAGCCCTACAGTGATTGACAGCTGAACCAGCCAACCAAACTGCTGTGAGCCCAAAGGAGATGCCCTGCACTGTTGCTGGAAAAGTCAGTTCAGTAGAGACAAGTGAAGGGAGAAGGAGCTCTGTGCTGTGTGGTGAGTAATTCGCACGGGAAGCGCATGTGTAGGCCCCCAAGTTGGTCTGCGGCCATTAGTGCAGCTGAATCGGACTGAATCCAAGCTGTTGTAGAAGGAAGAAGAAGCAGAAGTGTGGAAACCAGGCTTAACCTGTAGAAGACCAAAGATTTTGCTGAAGTGCGATTGGCCTGTCAGGGACTGAAACTGCTGCGAGTGCTCCCAGGTTTTGCAGTGTTTTGCGATCGGGATCGAGGAGCAGCCTGCCTGGTATAGTAATTTCCTTTACATATGAATGAGCTTGGTGCGCGTGGGGAATCACGGTCTTAATTCCCCTCACTCTGCAGTGTGTGCTGAAAGCTGGAAACCCAGAAGCAACACCATCCATCCTGTAACTGTCTTGGGTATAGTGAGTACAAATCAGGGCAACACCCTGAGACATTCATTTAATCAAAGTGTGTCAACTGATTTCCTTGTGTTTTCTTCCCACGGACTGAGCCATCCGGCTCCGGATTACACATGTGTGTTGTGCATATATTTTCTTCCTACAGGGCCCCATCCATCTGCACCTGCGGACGGCCCAGACAGCGGACCTGTTCTAGCCCCCATCCTGGGTAGAGTGTGACTCTTTTGGACTGTATATGTATGCACAGTACTGTGATTTGAATATTGCCAAGCTAAATCAACCTGCTTGCCCCTCCTGTGTTACTGTCCCCTAAATAAATCAGATTTGTTGTTACTGAACTATATACTGTCTGTGGTGTCAGTACATATAGTGCCAGCATTGTGTTGTGTATGTTGCTTAACCTTGTTTTACAAGGGGTCCTCAGAGACGTACTGAAGAATCAGTCTTGAGGGTAAGTGGTATCTATATGTGTAAAAAGTGTTCATATGTGGGGTATTGAGAAGGTAATTCCTGTTAACTGTGTGGGCCACAAGTGGGAACAAAGGGGGGTCACATTGTCCCTGAGGGCTGTACGCAAGCTAGTTTTACCACTACCAACCCTGATCACTGGGTTGAGGCACCCATCATAGAACCTAGGCCCCTCAACCTGTCAGTAGCCAAGCAGGTAGGGGTAGTAGCCCTTGGGGTAGCGCCACCTAGGGGTTACAGTGGCATACTATGCTGCTGATTTGCTCCTCTATATCACTAATCCTGAATCCTCCTTTTCTATGATTGAACAAGTTTTGGGCTATAAAATAAACCAAGATAAATCAGAAGTATTAGCTGTAAATTATACCTCCTCACCTTCAGTAATACAGAAATGTCCCCTTAAGTGGAACAGACTGTACCTAACATATCTAGGGATTAAAATAATCCCCCATCACCCTTCCTAAATAAAATTAAACTTTGACCCTGTATTTCTGACTATACAGGCAGATCTACACAGATGGTCTCAGCCACCCATATCAATATTACCAAGAGTACAGTCCATCCAAATGAATGTACTGCCTAGAATTCTATATATTATGCAGAACATTCGTTTGTCCCCCCTCCCCCCAGCCTAGGGAGCTAAACAAATAGTCCAACGCTATAAGCAGATTCATCTGGAGAAATAGCAGGCCACGTATAGTCTTCAACTGTCAATTGTCGAAAGAGGGGGGTAGCCTAGCACTCCCTAACCTAGGTAACTACTTAACAGTTATAGTACTAACTTACATGTCTAAATGGCTCCTTTCGGAGAACCAATCTCCGATTTGGACAACATTAGAAAGGCACCTCTCTGACACTTCCTTGTCCGAGGACCAGGTCATCCAACTGAACCCTCCCCAAGGGGAGGAACAGATCCTCATATTTACAAAAGCCATTATCCGACATTGGAGGAAAACCCTTGGTTCTAGGGAACTCTGTCCTGTGGCTGCATGGATGGGCCTCCCAGCGAGGGATTCTAGATTCCTTCCAGGCAGATTGGCCCATACATTGCGAATCTGGCAGGTGAAGGGCCTTGCTCACACCTACCAATTTTTTCAAACTGGGACTTTTAAAACTTTCCGTCAACTACAAGAGTAGTATGCACTACCTCATCTGCATTTCTTCCGATATTAACAAATTAGGCATTACAAAACATCAGAATAGAAACAAATACCTTGCACCAACAAGAACATGCCCTAATTCTTGTTTTAACACAGTTGTCTACCCTTGAATCCCATCAACACCTTATTTCCCATTTCTATAAGGCACTCCAACAACCCACGAACCCAGCTGGCAAAGAATGACATTTCAGTGGCACGGAATGGCATTTCAGCGGGCATTTGAAAATGTTCACCTACTAGTGCTTGAGGTTGGGGTAATAAGGTAATGCTGAAAATCTGGTGTACAAGTGCACTAAAATGCCCAGGTTATGACTGAACATTGCAGTATTTCAACGTTCACTCATAGCTTTGTTAATTTACAATAATTTGACTCCAGACATTCAACATAGCCATTTTTCCACACCATGCCATAAATGTAACATGTGCCATTATACATAGAAACATAGAATCTGTCGGCAGATAAGGACCATATGTCTCACCTAGTGTGCCCATTTCCCTACTCACTGCTGCAGCCCCAGATCCTATTTGGTCCTGGATTATATTAAACCCTGGATGAGATGTGTTTTCACACTTTTGGTGTGAAATGACATTTCAGCCAATATACTATAAATGCTACATGACATGTTTATGATGGAAGCCATAAAATGACTATCTTGAAATTTTGGGGTCAAAACTGAAAAAAAAAATATATATATATAGGTTTGCACTTTAATAATTTTGCAACTGTTTGTCCAATTTGCCTTCACATTTGCAGGCACGGCCTCTGACCATAGATCTCTGGATCTGGAAAGTTGCGTTCCAGTCAGATGTATGGTTGTAGAACCACAGAGCATCCAAAAAGTGAAAATTACTAACTTTTGCAAATTTTTTTGGTTGGGCATAATGGACTGAAGAATGCATGTGAATGGATTCAAATTTGCCTGTCTGTATGTGGCCTGGGTTAAATGAGTGCCTCTTGAAGATCTGGTGAAAAAATATTAAACTGTTCAAAAGTTATGCAAGTTTTTCATATCCCATTGTAGCCCATGGGAAAATTTATACGTGCATTGAGAAAACTTTCGTGATCACATTTTTGTTGTTGTGCTCCCTGAATTTTTCGTGCTGCCACCTTCTTGTTTTCAGTTTGTGAGAGGCAAAAAACACTGTAACTCAAAGAATAATGTCCTTTGGTAAACACCAACAGTCATGTTTACCTAATTGGACCCTTAGGAACATGGTCCTGGCATTAGTTTTTCAGCAGGTGGTGTGGAAATATGTTTTTCAAAGTTTGTCTACCATTTTGCTGTTTTATTGTTGCAACAACAGTTTTTGTTGTCTCGGCAATAACCGCGATAAAAAAAAAGGAACCACGCCAACATTTTTCTGTGTGTGACAACATTCCCATTAAAGAGATAGGATTGCCATGAACACATTAAAGTTATCACGAAAACACTGCACAAACACATTTTCCCACGTGTTGTTTTCTTTGTCACTACGTTGTGACAAGGTGGATTGTGCTTTTGGGCTGAAATTTGTAGGGTGGCAAGCCCTGGTCCCACAGATGTGCCTTTTGGTGGTTTGGTCCCAAAACATTACACAGGCCCATAGTTACAGCATTCCGAAGTTGAGAAATTTCCCATAGGATAACACTGCGGTGCCTGCAACACCTTTCGGTGCCCATATCTCAAAAACTATTCCAGATACAGATTTTGCGCTACCCACAGCTTAGTCCACCTTTAAGCACGAAGTCATGATTACAACTGCAATGGAATTTTTTTCAAAGCTTGTACGGTTACTGAGATATTGGTAAATTAGTGTTACAAGGGTTTCTTTTCAGGCCTACTGGGCTACTGTATGGCTCTGTTGTTACGTGTAAGTGGGAGTGCAGGGCCCACACTCCCACAAACTCATCATTATGCACAATTGGGCAGTTTGGTGTTAGCCTGCACTCCTAACAACACATATCATTTACTACTTACATTATACTTTTTCAAAAAGTAGGGAAATTCATTGCCAAAAACTTTGTTAATGCATCAGTTAGGGTTGATGTCACAGCGACAAAAGTTTTGGAAATTCTGTGTTAGGGTTACCACCCCTATCACCCCGGCCCACCCAGCAGCACCAACAAGCATTGGGGCATGCCATGGGGTCATCAGACCTCTCACTTCATGTTCCTATACTGTAGTGTCAGCTTGTTTACAAATGGAATGGGGTTGAGAGTCAGGCCTGATGACCCCATGGCATGCCCCAATGCCTGTTGGTGCCTGTAGGGTGCGGTGGTAGGGGTGGTAACCCTAACATGGAATTTCCAAACTTTTGTCACTGTATCATCAACCCTAACTGATGCATTGACTGAGTTTTTTGCAAAAAATATATCTATGTTTAGAAACGTGTGTGGTGCCAGCCTTCACCCCAGCGGGCATGCTTTGTGATTCCATGCCAGTGATCTGTGTTTGGGTGCAAGCTCAGTGACCCAGCTGGACTGGCTGAGGGTAGGGGGATACCACTGTTATTCAACCCCCTCTCAACCAGGGAATGCAAACTGCAGGGTTATCTGCATGGGCTCTGGTACCATGCAGTGAAGACAACTCTCCTCATTCTCTCTTTACGCATTCACTTTTTACACATTCACTCTTTACACATTCACTCTTTACACATTCACTCTTTACACATTCACTCTTTACACATTCACTCTTTCTTCTTTTAGGTCTCATTGCCTCTTTAGATCTGAAAGAACAAAAAGTGAATGTGTGAAGAGTGAATGTGCAAAAGGTGAACGTGTAAAGAGTAAGTGTGTAAAGAGTGAATGAGGACAGCTGTCTTCTCGACATAGTACCCAGGTCCGTGTGGACAACCCTACAACTTGCACTCCCTGGTTGAGGGGAGGGGCGATGTGCCAGGCCCTGCACTTCTGTAGGCGGATGGAGTCTTACCATGGCATAGGGCCCAGAGGGATCCCACGCATCTGCACTTCTCCACACAGGTCACAAAGGGACCAGCGTGACTCCGATACAATTCAACCATCTCAAAAAGAAAGGAAATTATTTGCAAAAAACTTCATTAATACACCAGTTAGAGTAACTTAATGTCACTAAAGTAGGGAAATGTGGCGTTAGAGTTTCCTACCCTAACTCCCCACCTCCATCCCCCAACCACCAAAAGATAAAAAAACATTAGGGTTTGGGGTCTCCAGAGTCTTGGTGAATCAATGGTGCGGTCTTCCTTGGGGTTGTCGACCCTAATGGTCACCCCTCCCTCTCAGTCTGTAGCCTCCTGTCCGAAGCACAAGGAACAGCTCCAAGCCTGTGCCTCATAATGATACACTCTTCAAAGGTAAAAAGGTATGTGTTACCATACATTGCCAACACAATCGGTTGTGCAGAAAGAAGATCACGTCTGACATTGTTTGCTCTGGGAATGAGTTGACAACCCCAAGGAAGACCCCCCACACACACTAATTGGCCTAGACTCCAGAGACCCAAAACCCTAATATTTTGTCCTTTTGCTGCTTGGGGGAGAGGTGGAGGTTGGAAGTTAGCATATGGAAACCCTAACACCACATTTCCCTACTTTTGTGGTGTTAAGTTACCCTAATTGGTGCATTAACAAAGTTTTTTTTGCAAAGAATATATCTATATATGTCTATATTTATATATCTATATTTATATATATATATATATATATATATATATATATATATATTTATATAGCTATATATAGTTATATATATATTTATATCTATATACATATATTTAAATATTTATATAATTATATTATATTATAGTCACAAGGGGACTCAAAGCCAGCTAAGAATATAAATGTTGTAGTGTATACACAAGGGGGCCCAGATATTCAAAAGAGTTGAGCCATGCGTAATAGGGTTTGCGCCTGCGCGTAAATGCGAAATGCGCCATTCTGTGATATTCAGCAGGCGGCGATCTAAGCCCCAAATCACGCTGAGCAACAGTGCAATGATAATGAAGGCATGCGCAACTGAAGGGGGAGGAACCATGCATAAATGGCGCAGTGTGATATTCAACAACTTGCGCCAAGCGCAATAGGGGAGCAAGCAGAAGTTGCGCCATAGCGGAAATGAGCCAAAATAAAGGGAGCAAGGAGAAGTGCAAAACGCTACAGGAAGCCACATGAGAGCAAAACACAGCAGGACACACTGGGCAGCAGGGACACAGGGCCAGGCAGGAAAGGGCACCTGGAAGCAATAGCCACAGGGGAAGGTATGGGGAGACATTGCAGAAGGGGGAGGTACACCGCATAGCAGTGAGGCAAGCACAGGCAGGTGTTCCCGGTGCAGGGGAAGTAGCAGTGAGAACAGCAGGGGGAATACAGAAACAGCTGCCGGGGGGGAGGTGAACACAAGCCAGGGACATGGCCAGTGCCACCTTCCAGATGGAGGCCGTTATGAGGGGGGTGAGAAGGTGGGCAGCAGTGGGGCGTGGCCATGGAAGGGCCCGTCGGCGGTATGCCCCCAACAGGCAGTACCGAGCCCGCACCAGCTTTGAGCTGTACAGTGATACCGAGATTGTGGGTTGGTACCACATGAATCGGGCAATTCAGAGGTGGCTCTGTGAGCTGTGCAGTGATATGATGCAGGCACCCACATGACAGAGCCATGCCCTGTCAGTGGAGACCAAAGTGACAGCTTGCATGTGCTTGCTCACCATGGGTACCTTCCAGAGACCAACTGGGGACACCACAAGCATAACCCAGTCGGCCACGGCATGCCACCTCACCCAATTCCTCAGCACACTGCTGCCATAAGCTGCGGAGTACATCCATTTCCCTAGCACACGGTAGTGCACAGCAAACATACAGGAGTTCCACAGGGCAGCACATATGCCTGGCATGCTAGGGGCAATAGACTGCACCCATGTGGCCATCCACACCACCTGGCACCAGGCGGCATTCATCAATCGCATGAGGCTATGCCAGCATCAACTGCCAGGTGATGTGATGTGAGGCGCATAATCAATGTCTGTGCCACACACACCCTGGGGAGCACACGATGCCTTCATCTGGCACCAGTCAGCACTGTGCCACAGATTCGAGAGTGGGGATATCCCCACTGGCCACCTAGTGGGTGAGTATGCAAACCACATGGACAATCATAGGGCCTGGGGGGGCATGGTCACAGGTGACATGGGTAGTGGCCTACATGGCCTAGGGCAGGTGATGCTGATCACCAAACTAACCTCCACCCTCTACACACAGGTGACAGTGGATACCCACTCCATCCCTGGCTGCTCACACCCTACCGGCGGCCCGCGACCCCATCGCAGCAACGCTACAATAAGGCACATGCCACCACATGTAATGTCATCGAGCAGGTGTTCGGGATGCCGAAGGTACGTTTCCGTTGCCTGGACACCTCCAGCGGTGCCCTACAGTACAGCCCCTCAAAGGCCTGTGGGCTATTCCTGACCTGTTGCATCCTGCACCAACATGGCCCAACAAAATGGGATAGCCATACGGGCCAGAGAGGGGACAGTGATAAGGATGATGAGGATGCCAGTGGCGATGGTGATGGGCAGCCCTACCATGGCTGACAGGACCCCGACTGCTCCGGCTGGCACAGCTGCACAGGACACCATCACAGAGGAGCACTTCAGCCAGCCCAGGTAAGTCATGGGGGCCATGTGCAGCCAACAGTGGCTAAGACACAACCCACAAACACGCATGGACACACACCAGGGGTGCATGCCATCAAGGGAAGTGGCAGGGCATGGAACCACACACACAACCAGGGATGGGTGAGGTCTAACATGCCACGCAGATGGACACACACACACACACACACACACACACAATGCACCAAACATGCACAAAGGGTAGGAGGCACACCGACCCAGAATGCCACCCCTAGCCACACACATATCCACAGACCACCACGCCCACTGCCTATCCATGTGCATGTGTCAGATGCTGAGCACCATTGCACATTTGGTGTGCAGTGCAATGCAGGCATCATTATGCACATGCAATTGTGGACAGCAGCCGGGAGGGTGTGCAGATGGACTGTGTGTCCGCGTGCAGGGCTGGGTACCCACCCGTGCACTGCCCATTGAAAGACACAATGCACACAGGGCAGCACCAGACAGTAGCCACATTGGGAGACAGGTCAGTCACGCGACACAGTACCCCGGCCACCACGGATGCGTGGGCAGCCCCGCCGAGACCCGCCAGCACTGACAGGCCGACCACTGGCTTCATGGGGTGGCACCGATGGTCCCCCAGGGGTTCCACTGCGTGAACGTGACCATGTTCGTTCAGGGGTCTGCAGCACACCAAACATGCCTGCGTCAGGTGTGCTTGGGATGCCCACAGCTGAACCCGGTGTTGACAGGGAGGGTGTCGCACGATGCTGGGAATGGGGGGTGGACAGTGCACTGCGTGGTGTCCGCAATGCATGGGCACATGACTGTGTGCCCATTGTGGCCACGACAGCAGTGAATGCCTGTGCATGCCTGTCAATGGCAGTGGTCACATCCTCCCGCAACCGGTCCATCCCTGTCAGGATCAGAGCGGTGTCTCTGCTGCGATGCTCCTCTGCCCACTCCAGAGCCGCACACAGTGCATCCACTGACGTCGCAAGCTGCATCTGCTGCTGGACTGATGCTTGCAGTAGGCGGGTGTGCTCGTCCAAGAGGTCATCTGCCTCCTTGGCATCTTGTCCCTCAGGGTGTGCGCAACCCTGATGCTCAGCACCCCTTGAGGGTGGGTGCTGTGCACCAGGACCAGGTCTGGGCATGTCCACAGGCGGTGCACAGATGCCACCGCAGGACCCTGTACCCCCAAGCCCATTGGCTGACTGCTGATGCTGCCCCTCTGGCTGCCATTCCCCAGGGCTCAGTGGTGCCGCCGCAGTGGCCGTAACAGTCCCACTGTCCTGAACAAAACCAGTGCTGCTCCACTGGTGCTGACAGACACAGGCTGGGACTGTGCTGACACGTAGGCCTCCACGGCAGCACCACCCACAGCCATGGCCACAATGTTACCTGCTGGGTGGCCATCCCGTGGCACACACGTGTCACTGCCCATGCCGTTAGCGACATCATCATCAGTGATGGACTTGGCACCGGCCAGTCACAGCATGCGGCCATCCGTGGATGCTCGCGCGCTGGGTACTGCGAACGAATCTCTTCCACACCTGTTACAACAACATCAGTGTGGACAGCCAGGCGGGCCCACTGTTGCACTGAGCCACGTATACCTGTGGAGGTGAATGGGCGCTCCTCCATCTCCAGCTGACTGTCCTCAGTGGACAGGCCAACCACCGCTGACCCATGCAGACGCTCAGGATCTGTAAGGGAAAACAAAGTCGCGTTACTGCATGCGACCTACCATGCCCCCCCCCCCATAGACAGACCATCACTTACCATGCAGTGATGGGCCACCACTGTCTGGAAGCCACCACCCGGAACACCCTCAATGGCACAACGCTGCATGCTTCCAGCAATCCTCTCCTCCTGTGGGGTCAGGTGTACCACCTCTGGCTGTCCCCCACCTGTCGCAGCTCGTGCTGCCCTGATGGCAGCCACCGTCTCCTTTATCCTCCTCCTGCCTGTGCCCATCTTCTTCTTGCACTCCTGCATGGAGCCCTGGTGGCTGCCATGCAGGTTCACAGCACGTTGCACCTCCTCCCATGCAGCAGCACAGGCTTGAGGTGTTCCCTGCCGTCCACTGAGAAGCGGCTCCTGACCCAGGTAGGCCTCAAACAGGGCTTCGGTCTCGGCTTGGTAAAATTAGGCCTCCTCCTCCTCCTCCCACCACTGTGTTCCTCCTCCCCCACAACTTGCTCAGTCATTTTTTAGCCTGTAAGAACGACAGTTGTTACCTGTGACTGTGCAGTCCCATGCATGTCCCTAAATCCACAGTCCACACTCCCAAACAGCATGCAACTCACCAATAGACTGCAGTAACAGGCTATGGCCACTGCAGCCCAATGTCGCACTTTTATAGCACAACCCATGCAAATGAGGCGAGGCGCAACTTTAAGTAGATGCAAATTGCAGTGCTGCACCATTGAATGACTGATTAGCTGTTTTGCATATGACGACTGAATATCACGCTGTTGCGCTTTGCGCAATTGTGTTGAACGTGCTGAGCCAAAGGCGCAGTTCTGTGACATGCACAGTACACACCTCACTTCGCATGCCCGGGTTGCTGACGCAGGCGTCTGCCATGCTGCTGACATGCTGTGTGCGGGAAGCAATGCAGGGCATGGCCACCATTGTGCCAGTGGCGCTACAGCGAAGTTCAACTACATGGCGCTGTGGCACTGGACCATCATAGGTGCACTGGGGCAACAGCATGGTAGGCCGCTACTGGAGGTAGCACACAGGCAGCCAATCACGCTACACGCATTGGGTTCCAATGGTGCTGTGCGTGTCTGTGCGCCAGAGATCCTTGACCCTGTGCCCGATCTTTGCCCCCTAGGAGCCATGCATCAGGCATGGGTGTACCACTATTGCACTGTTCGGTGACCAGCGATAGGGGAATGGCAGCTGTGCCTACTGGGCATCTGCATGTGAGAACCACGCTGCAGAGTGCCATGTTGCAGACCCGAGCTGTGAGAATGGCGTGCAGGAGGCTGCTCAATGGACACAGGTGGAACTGGCCAACCTAGTGGCCATGGTGAGTCACACCATGGACCACTGTTTGGGAGGCACCCCTGGACAGGTCCAGAAGCCAGGTTTGGGAGGAGGTGGCCACTGCATTGGAGGAGGCCACTGGATGGGGGCGGACAGCTGAGCAGTGCCGCCACAGGTATGGGGACCTGCGGCGGAGGGAGCCGGACCTGCTAGCCCGCCTGCGGGCACGTGCAAGGAGGGGCACAGTGCCACAGCCAGGTAGGTGTTACGTCAACACACTTTTATCTTCCATATGGGTATCACGGTTGTATGTGCCCAGCACATGGGGGAAGGATCGTCCGGTGTTGGCTGTGGTGATGCTATCATGGTGTGGGGTGGGTGGGTCTGGCTGGGTGGGAGGGCACACACCTGGGGGCAGGGAGGCTTTGCTATGGGATTGTACTGATGTTCCTCTCTCCATGTTTGCACCACAGGGCCGGAGGAGCGGCACCTGGCATGTGAGCTCTTGGGCGCAACAAGAGGAGAGGAGGCCAGGTGGGGGCGAGGGCCCTGGCGCCCAAGGACCGGCCCAATGATGGTGAGTGCCATGCCTCCATGATTACTATTGCATGCTGTGTAGCAACAGGAGTGGGCAGCGGGACACGACCACCATCCATTGGACACCACTGCCATAATGCACGAACTTGTTACAGTCAGCACTGTCCAGTGGCAATGCAGGTCTGGGAGTGCGTCGATGGTGGTCCATGCATGCACCGAGTACATGGCTGTACCACTGCCTTTGCGCCACATAGCCATGTCACTAAGCAGCCACGGTGGTGCTGTGCGTGACTTGGCCAGTGGGTGTGTGCAGCATTCCGCATGGCTGTATGCGCCTGGGTGGGAAGGTCATGTGGACGTGATCAATGTGGATGGTCACACACCATCACAGGGATATGTCCCACGGCTGTATGCCATGCACAGTGGGTGGGCTGTATGGGGCTGTGCATTCACACCTATTGACTGTGCTCCCTTGTCCTAGGTGTCCACCAGCTGAATGACATCTGGGAGGCACTGCGGGAGATCCTGCACGTGGCAAGGGCATCCCTGGAGATCCTTCACCGCATAGATGAAATTGGGGTCCGCAGGAGGCACCGGCAGAGGAGAAGCCAGAGCGGAGTGGGGCTCTATTGAAGTCCTCTGCCTCTGATATCCCCTACCCCCTGGACCCACCCTCACACCCCTCCTTTCCTGTCCCATTTGTCCACTCCTGCCCCTTACCCACCCCCACCTTGTTTGTGGCCCTCCATCCCACCTTGTATATATTATTGTAGATAGTTAACTTTTATATTTTGTTTTAATACAGATATTTTGATATGAATACTGTGGTGGTCTCTAATTTACAGCGGGCTATAGATGCTCAGCTGTAGTGGTGTGCATGGCGTCAGGGGTGGTGCAGTCATGGGTATGTGTGTGTGTGCCCGTGGGGAGGTGACTATGGTGTGTGGGTAGCTATCAGTCAGTGTCTGTGGTGTGTGTGTTGTGCCCTGTGCACTGGATGACTGTGTGCAGTGGTCCATGGTGCATGCTCTGTGTCCATGGCGCCCCTGTCAACCCGTCCATGGCCTGTGCAGCTGACACCCATGCATGTCTGTGACCTGCACGGTCTGCTGGCATGTCAGTGGTGGCTGTCCATGCAGGGCAGCCACTATACCCGTCACAATGCTGGGTTGCCTCCTGTCACTGGCGTGGTGCATGTCTGCCTTGGGTGACACTGTGGCCTCCACAGTTGTTGACCCATCTCCATGCTGTGGCTTGTGTGTGTTGCAGGGGATGTGCACCACTGTCTGTGACTTGTGCTCTGGGCAAATGCTGGTGGCGTACAGGTCCACAGTGCCTGCACAGGGTGGCTAGCACTCCTGTGCCATGGAGAACTGCAGGTTGTGTGTACACAGTTTACATGGGCCCATGCTGGGGGCTTGGTTGCCCCGCTACTGCGTCCCTGTGTTGTTGTGCCCTTCGGTATGGGTGGGTGTCTCTCCATGCACTGTGTAGCATCCAGTGTGGTGCATGCTTCCATGCACCACTGTGGGTGTCTGTGCTGGCTGTTGTGGCCAGTGCTGGGTCAGGATTTGTCCTTGGGAGGGTGTGCAGGATGCTGTACTACTGGTGGTGGGGTCTGGGGCATGTCCTGTCCCGTGTGGGGTACCTCGTGTGCCGACGCATGGTTGGTCTCTCAGCAGTACCTCGGGGGTTGTGCATGGTGGCACTGTGTATGCCATTGTTGCATCACTGTGTGCTGCCACCCACTGATGGGTGCTCGTGGTGGGGCTGCCTTGCATGGTTCTGTGGTGCATAGGGTTGCATTGTCACAGTGGGGGTGGTGGCATGCATGGGGTTTCCTGCAGTGGTGGACGCTGCTCCTGGGCAGGGTGTCTGGGGGTCATGGTGCCAGGTGTGCTCTGCATTGGGGGGATGGTGTGGCATGGGGTGGTCAGCCCTCCTTGTGTGCCAGTCACAGCTTGCCAGGGGGTGTGATGGGGCACCATGGCCCAGCTGTGGGTTGGTTGCTGGTCTCCATGGGACAGTGGTTATTCCAGCCCTCCCCCAGTTATGCAGTGCATGGGGTGTGGGGGGACGATGTCTGTTCTGCTGTGTGTTCCTCTGCCCATCTGCGGCATGGGTGGTGGTCCCCTACCTCCCTGGTTGTGCAGTTGCATTGCCGCCCTGCTGCTAGGGGGCATCCCTTGTTGCGCTATGGCGCCTCTGGATTGCTCAGCTGCACATCCCTTGTTGCGCTATGGCGCATCTGATCTGCTCAGCGTCCCCTCCCTAGTTGCGCTATGGTGCAGGTGGTGCGATGTTCAGTCGTCGGCTGTAAGCGCAGTTTGGCCGGCTCAGTTTTTGAATATCGAGCCTCTTGCGCATGGGTGCAATGGACTTGCGCTTGCTCCTGATATTATGCACTTTTTGGGCGCAGTTTGAATATCTGGGCCGGGGAATCTAAGCCAGCTAAGAATATAAATACTGCAATATATACAAGGTAAATCCATGCCAGCTAAAATATAAATACTGCAGAATATACAAGGGGAATCTAAGTCTGCTAAGAGTATAAATATTGTAGTGTATATACTAGGGGAATCTAAGCCAGCTAAGAATGTAAGTATTGTGGTGTATATACAAGGGGAATCTAAGCCAGCTAAGAATACAAATATTGTGGTGTAGATACAAAGGGAATCTAAGCCAGCTAAGAGTATAAATACAGCAGTATATACAAGGGGAATCTAAGCCAGCTAAGAGTATAAATACTGCAGTATACACAAGAATATAAATACTACAGTATATACAAGGGGAATCTAAGCCAGCTAAGAGTATAAATACTGCAGTATATACAAGGGGAATCTAAGCCAGCTAAGAGTATAAATACTGCAGTATATACAAGGAGAATCTAAGCCAGCTAAGAGTATAAATACTGCAGTATACACAAGAATATAAATACTACAGTATATACAAGGGGAATCTAAGCCAGCTAGGAGTATAAATACTGCAGTATATACAAGGAGGATCTAAGCCAGCTAAGAGTATAAATACTGCAGTATATACAAGGGGAATGTAAGCCAGCTAAGAATATAAATACTGCAGTATATACAAGGGGACTCTAAGACAGCTAAGAGTATAAATACTGTAGTATGTACAAGGTAAATCCATGCCAGCTAAGAATATAAAGACTCACCGTTTGTGACACTGATGACCCAAGTTCAGAAATGGACTGCTGTCCTCCTCCAGGGAAGGTGGAGGGCAGCACCCAGCAGCATTCTGACTCCAAGTGGAAGCTGGGACTACGTTGGCCAGGGACCACCAGACATGAGTGGAGATGCATCAGACAGTGCATGGGTGTGAGTGCAAATGGCAGCACCTGTACATCACTTTACATCTGCTCCTCCATGGGGGAAACAAAGTGAAAACTCCCCATGACTCAAGCAGCATGAAACTAGGAGGCTCCTCTGAATCACGCTCGAATCACACTCGAATGATACCCAGAACTGCCAGCCAGAGAGGTTGATCTTGGTTTGACTCCCTGAGCCCCTCAACCCCACACTGAGGATCCTGCTGTGTGGGTTAATTCACAGACTGGTAGCCCATGCAGGTGAGCCTGGGGATGTCAAGCTGGTGCAAGAGGGGCCTTCAGAAGGGCTGATATGGGGTATATCGCCACAGAGCAGTGAAGCAAAAAAAGTTATCCCCTTCCACCCAAAAAAGAATATAAATGCTGTAGCATATACAAGGGGACTTTAAGTTAGCTAAAATATAAATACTATAGTATATACAAGGGGAGTCTAAGCTAGCTAAGAATATAAATAGTGCAGTATATACCACGGGTAATCTAAGCTAGCAAAGAGTATAAAAGCCTGCGACCTCTTTGCCCCTGCTAAAAGGCGCAAAACAAAATCTCTCTCTAACCCATGGGTCACCGTGGCTCTTCTCTCACAGCTGAAACTAAGGGATCACCTCTGGGCAGTTGCCAGGGCCACTGGCAAACAACTGGACATCCAAAATTACAAACAAGCACAAAATGCCTGCACAAAAGCCATACAGCTAATGAAATCTACCTATTACAAAGATGCTTTCACCAATACATGGGGAAATGGTCGTGCTTTCTGGGACAATATCAAGGATGTCACAGGGAAGCAGCCACAAACCTCTCTGTCCATGTTAATAGTTGATGGATCCTCAACCCTTGACCCCAAGGTGATCGCAAACATCTTTAACATGGCTTTTTCAGACCTTACTGCTGTTCTACCCCATGACTTTTTCGAAAACTCCCCAAATACCTCAGCCCCTCAGTCTAACCATCCCTCTTCTACTTCAGGAAGGAAGGCTGAATGAAGCCCGCGCTATATTACTGCAGCTATCTCTAAATCTAGATCTAGTAGCGACACCCTGGACCTTAAGCTTCTGTTGCTCACCCTCGATGAGGTAATTCATCCATTAACAAAAATCCTAAACCTCTCTCTCAGCTGTGGAAAATTCCTGGACCTATGGAAAACAGCCACCGTGACACCCGTCCATAAAAGTGGGGAAAAGACGATTCACTCAAATTATCGCCCTATCTCCATACTGCCCCCACTCTCTAAGGCACTTGAGCGCATCGTGGCTGATCAACTTACCGACCACTTGGATAAATACAATATACCTTGTCCACAACAACACGGCTTCCGGAAAGGTCACAGCACCACCACAGCCCTTCTTGAGTTCACTGGAGCTTTGCACAAATCCCTTGACAACGGCCTTCTCACAGGGGCTGTTTTCGTCGAACTCTTCAAGGCCTTCGATACAGTACACCATGGACTACTAATACACCAACTACTGAATGTTGGGCTATCACCCGACTCTTCTCTCTGATTTAAAAGCTACTTAGAAAACCGGTCACAGAGAGATAAAATTGCGGACGCTGTTTCTAACACCCTGCCTGTTCGCTCGGGTGTCCCACAGGATCCATACTGGGATCCCTGCTTTTTAGCCTTTCCTTAAACTCCCTCCCTACCACTGCTCTGAGCAGATCATACTATATGCCAATGATGCTGTTGTATTCTCCACTCACAAAGATCCTGCAACTCTTCAACACAACCTTCAACTTGGTTTCAGTTCAGTAGAGACATGGTTTCTTAATCATAAACTGGTTCTCAATGATAAGAAAACCAAATCTATGCTCTTCTGCAGCTCTCATAACCCACACAAGCTACACCACTTGGCTATCTCCACCACCCAGGGCAACACTCTAGATCAGGTTGTGTCCTTCAAATACTTAGGGATTCAGCTTGAGCCTAATCTCTCCTATGGACTTCATGTAGATAATGTAGCTAGAGCTGCTAATACACGGCTTGGTCTCCTCTACAAACACAGACCACACCTCACGCCAGAAGCTTTGAAGGTTGCAGTCCTGAGCTCTGTGATCTATGTAATAGACTACGGTCTCATCATTTATGGCTCGGCCACAACCACAACCCTTAGACGCCTCTCAACTGCCTTAAATAAAGCATGTTGGCTCATCACTGGTGCTCTCCGTCTCACCCACACATGTGACCTGTACACTCAGACCGGCTGGCTCCAACTATCAAACCGCATAAAGTTTCTCACCTGCTCCATGGTCAAAAAAATCTACCTTGGCCTTGCACCTTCTGGGGTCTCAACTCTGTTACAACACCGAATTAACAAATGGTGCCTTAGGAGATCCACGCTACAGCTACTGAAAGTCCCCCCACTGTCACACTTCACAGGGACAACGCTCTTTTGCTTATCGAGCACCACTCTGGTTCAATGGCCTCAGCCCAACCATCTCCTCTGCCCCAACTATTGGTAAGTTTAAAACTAGGCTCAGGACTGTCTCACTACCAGCAGCTCCTATGACTGTACACCAACCTTGTTTCTCCACTTCCCTTTCTGCTCTAGTTGTCCTCCCCTCCTCACTGGATTCTACTCTCACATCTTGGTATACCCAATGCTGCACTTTTTCACCCTCTTGCCACCCTTCCTACATTCCTTCTCCCCTACCCTCTTCCCTCTCCCTATGACTCTGGCACTTCTTATCTGTTGTCTATTTTTCTGACAAATGCCACTGGCTGCCTTGTTATAATGCTACCCTTGAACTGTATTAATCTGTACTCTGTTTTCAATGTCCACATTGTTGTAATGCCTGTCTTGATGTTCCCCATAATTTGTATTTCTCTGACGTGGAACCTTTGTAAAAGAGCCATGGCTCAAAGGTATTTGTAATCCTAGACTTGATAAATAAATAAATAAATACTGAAAAAAATGCAAGGGGGATCTAAGCCAGACAAGAAAATAAATACTGCAGTAACTACAGGGGTAATGTACAGTAGGCCAGATAGGAATATCTGTGCTGCAGTAACTACAAAGAGAATCTAAGCCCACTAAGAATATAACTACTGTAGTGTGCACAGTGGAAATCTAAGCCACATAGGAGTATAAATAATGCAGAGTATACAGTGAATCTCAGTCTAATAAGAATGTAAACATTGCAGTATTTACAAGGGAAATCTAAGCCAGATAATAATCTATGTACTGCAGTATTTACAAGGGGAATCTAAGACAGATAAGAATATATGTACTGCAGTAATTACAAAGGGAATCTAAGACAGATAAGAATATCAATATGGCAGTAAATACAAGGGGAATATAAGGCAGCTCAAAAAATAACCATAGCAGAATTACAAGGAGAATCTAAGACAAATAAGAATATAAGTACTGTAGTGTAATACATGGGTTGCTTTTTTTCCATAGGAACACTGGTTAAATAAAAACTAGTAATATTACTGCTATGAATATTCTAAGTCATAATACCATCAATCTGATGGGAAGCACCAAGGGAGGTCAACGGTGAAAATGCCGACCTCCCCCACAGCGACAGCACAATAATGACGTCGGTATTGCGCCACCCATACAGTGAGTGTTTTCTGTGTGGGGTTGCGCCTCCTACACCCCATTTTAGGCTGTGCCTCTCCACACCCCCAGACCTTAGGGATTATCAACTCCAGGTCTGGAGTTGGTCGGGGGGGGGGGGCGGAACACTGGTGGAAAGTGAAACACAAAGAAAGGACAATTAAGCAACTGTCGCCGTAATGATCTTTTTTTGTGTTTCGCCGTCAGGGTGTCGATGTGCAGGGGTACACCAGATCTGATGTCAGATCAATGATATTACGACTTAGAATCCTGCTGAAAGTAGCATGCAGTAAAACTTTCATAAACGGTGCTCACAGCCGACCAACTGCAGTGTCTCAAAGAGTCTCTTGTGATCAAAAAACATAACCTCACAGAATCACCAGGTCTATTGTGGCTCTGTCACTTCACAGAATATGACTGAACAAGGAAAGCCAATGCCGAGTTTGAAGGTTGGGAGGGTTATCGTAATTTTCAGGGAGAAGTGAGAGAAGGCAATTTCCATGCTAACAGCATGGTTTCTATGAGCTTTGTCATTCAAGAGTAGGCTGAGAGTGACAGACTCTGTGAAAGAAAGTGATGGCATTCTGCAGTTAGGTGATCAGGTGACTGGTGAACAAATAATGGGTGGGGGTACTTTTGGTTTCAGATAGGGAGCCATGTATTACAAAAAAATAACATATGGCTTCCTATCTGTTACAGAGCTGGCAACTCCGTCTCGGGATTCCAGTGACTACATAAACCTCTCGAGCGTCACTCTTGAGGTTTGATATCACTGGAAACCCTCAATGGAGAACAGACAGAGACCCATATGTTATTTTATTTATATACAGGGGGACTCTAAGACAGAAGAGAACATAAATACTGCAGAAAATTTAATCAGAAATCTAAGTAATTTAAGAATATATATACTGCAGTAATTATAAGGGGACTCTAAGACAGATAATATAAATACTGCAGTAAATACAATGGGGATCTAAACCATTTAAGAATAAATGTACTGCAGCAGGGTTTCTCAAATGGCGAGGCCAGCCTCCCAGAGGAGGTCTCAACTGTTCCAGGGGAGGCTCAAGCAAGTCTTAAAATGTACTATATTTAAATCACACATGCCCCCATAATGCAAAGCATCATGGGCTGCATATGCAAATCACCACAGATTATTATGCTGGTTCAACTTTAAGCAGAAATGCATAGTGCTGAAAGGTCTCTCACACAGTTTGCAAAGGGTGCCAACAGAAGACACAGACACGTGTCTCGTCTGCAGTTTGACACCCCAGTGGAATGAACCAGCTACCCTAAGATGGTCTGCCTGGGTTATGTTGTGGTGAACCCAATTAAAAAAAAAAAGTTAAAAGACAAAGAACCTCAGTGCAGAAGCACTAAGGCAATGGTTACCCCAAAGGGCATTGGCTGGGAAGCCAAGTTTCAAAGAAGTACAAAATCACACATGCCCCCATAATGCAAAGTATCATGGGCCGCATATGCAAATCATCACAGAATATTATGCTGGTTCAACTGTAAGCAGAAATGCATGGTGCCAAAAAGTCTCTCACACAGTTTCCAAAGGGTGCCAACAGAAGACACAGACACTGCTTAAAGTTGATGGGCAGATGGGGTCCTTGTGCACCATCTAGTCTGCCCGAGAATCCTACCTCTGCCCCTGTAGGTTGCTTGTTTTGCTTTTGCTGTAGTGTCGGTCCCATGCGTGTTTAAATTGATTCACCATCTTTGCTGCAACCATCTCTGGGGGAAGGCTGTTCCATAGGTCTGTCACCCTCTCCATGAAAAAGTACTTCCTGACATTATTTCTTAGCCTTCCCCCTCTCAGACATAGGTTGTGCCCTCTAGTATGCACCTTTGTTGGCCTGGAAGAGGTTGTCTGCCTGAACTGTGTTTATACCGTTGATGAATTTGAATGTTTCTATCATGCCCCCTCCCCCCGTCCCTTCTCTGTTCCAGGAAGTACAAGTTAAAGTCCCTGAGTCTAGATTCATATGGCTTGTGATAGAGGCTCTGCACCATCTTAGTGGCCCTTCTCTGAATAGTCTCCAAGCGCTGCTTATCCTTCTTTAGGTGGGGCCTCCAGAACTGGATACAGTATTCCAGGTGTGGCCTCACCAAGGATCTACAGAGTGGGGGTGATTACTTCTTGTTTCCTGCTGATAATGTCCATGATTATGCATCTGAAGATATGCAGCAAATGCACTCAGGAACTTTGACTCTTGCCTACTGTCTGTTCCACTCAGGTCCTCTGCCACAGGCCAGGCAGCTTTCTCATCTCGGATGCCCAAACTGTGGAACACCCTTTCTGAGGATATCCGGCACTCTACCTCCACTCAACAGCTTAACTCCCTCCTTAAAATACACTTCACTACCACCTGCACTTGCACCTGAATAACACTCTGAACTAGGGCCTAAGGATCTACCAGTACAGTGATTACCATATTACTGGATGAACCAGTTACTGTACTATTGTTCTGTCCGTAATCTGTCCAACTCTATTTGCACTATATAATGTATGAACTCTTGTTGTAGTATATTTTTATGCTGCACCTCAATTGTATATTTTGTTTTATTATTGTATTCTTGCCGTAACTGTCCAAATCTATATGCACTAAGTAATTATGTTCTGTTTTATTATGTATTCTCTTGTTGCACCTCATTTGTATTTCCCCAACCCTTCCCCCAGGACACATCTGGAATCAAGCAGTAGTCTGCTCAGTATGCCTTCCTAGTAAAACTTTTAAATAAATAAATAAATATTGCTTGCCTTTCGTGCTGCCTTTTTGCCTTGTTTCCCTACTTTAAGGTTGTCTGATATGATTACGCCTAAGTCCCTTTCAGTCTTGGTCACCTCTAGTGTATGCCCATCTAGGATATACTGTATTCCTGGGTTCTGTTTACCCAGATGCATCACTTTGCATTTTTTAGAACTGAATCTACGTTGCCAGCCTTTGGACCACTGTTCAAGCCTTTTAAGATTTTCTATGATACTAGAGGCTCCCTCTAGAGTATCCACACTATTACAGAGGTTTGCATTGTCTGCTAACAGGCAGACTTTATCCTCTAGAACGTCAGTGATGTTGCTGATGAATATGTTGAAGAGAATTGGACCCAGCACAGACCCCTGAAGCACAGTCACATAACCCTCTTTTGACATGGCACCATTTACAGTGACCTTCTGAGTCCTATCTTGCAGCCAGTGTGCAATCCAGCTTACTATCTTATAACCGACACCTGTGAGTTCAAGTTTTTTGATTTGCCTCCTGTGTGGGACGATGTCAATGGCTTTGCTGAAGTCCAGGTATATCATGTCCCTAGCCCCACTCTGGTCCACTGTCCTGGTCACCCAGCTGAAGAACTTGATCAAGTTAGTCTGGCATGATCTGCCTGCAGTGAACCCGTGTTTTTGGGGTTGAGTTTTCCTGCCCTCTTTAGGAAGTTTATTATCCGCTCTTTAAGGAGTGTCTCCATGATTTTACCCCACTATCAAGGTCAAGCTAACCAGGTGATAGTTACCTGCCTTCTCCCTGCAGCCAGTCTTGTGCAAGGGCACCACTGTTGCCCTCTTTCAATCTTGTGGCACCCTTCCACTTTCTAGAGATTCATTATATAATTCTGTTAGTGGTGTGGCTAATTCCTCTCGAAGCTCTCTCAGTATTCTTGGGTGAATTCTGTCCTGTCCCATAGCTTTGTCTGTCTTCAGTTTCACCAGCTTTTTCAGCACCCTTTCCCTTGTGAAGGGACTTGTGTCTGCACCCTCTGTAGGGTGTTCTGTTATGTTTATTATTGGCCCACTGCCATTTAGCTCATTTGTGAAGACTGAACAAAAGAATGCGTTGAGTGCTTCACCTTTGTCCTTGGCTTTTTTCCACTATCTGATCCTTGATTGTTATTATTCTGACTATCCCTCCTTTGTTCTTCCTTTTTTCACTGATATATCAGAAAAAGGCTTTGTCCCCCTCTTGACTCTGAGTGCTATTCTCTCCTCCATTTGAGCTTTTGCCAATCTGATAGCTTTTCCAGCCTCCTTAAGCTTTTCCCTGTGAAGCTCCCTATCAACTTCCATGTCTTCTTAAACCGCCTAAAGGCTTTTTTTTATTTTCCCTGATCTTTAGCGCTACCTCTAGAAAACCAGAGAGGGTTCCTCTTCCTTTTTGATTTAGCTATTAGTCGTATACAATACGCAGGTACTGTGTTCAGTGAGTCTTTTATGGATTTCCAGTGAGCTTCTACATCTCCTGTGGTGCCGTTTCCTAACAATGCCTTAATACTGGATCTCATTTTATGGAAATCTGTTTTTTTTTAAGTCAATCACTTTTTGTCTGGTGTGGCCTGAAACCTCCATTTTACTAATTTGTAGCCAGACAGATCTGTGATCACTGGTTCCCAGATTGATGCCAACATGGGCATTGGATATTCTGGGACTGTTAGGCCAGATAAGAATATAAATACCGCAGTGACTATATGTCACCTTTAGTGTCCCATTAGGTTCCATCCTAGGGCCCCTCCTGTTTTCAGCACTCATCAATGACCTCCAAAAATCACTTAGCACCTTCTCTAAGATTTACTTGTATGCTGAGGACCCCATGATTTATTCCTCTGGCCCATCTAACCCTTCATTGAACAGGACCTCCAAACATGTCTACACAAATATCCAGAATGGGTTCCACTCTAGTTAGCTAATGGTCAATCGAAAGAAAACAGCCTCTGTGCTACTTAATTCCAAACATTTGCTTTTCAGATCTTCCTTAATTCCAAAGATCTGCCCCTTGCCAGGTTTCTGCATTGATAATTTATCTTCATGCAAACATCTGGGTTTGATGCTCAGACAGTCCATGGACTGCACAGCTCAGATGAGCAGTTCAGGTTCTCAATGCTTTACAAAAATGTGAGGTGCTTTATAGAGTGAAAAAGATGTCTACCCCTTTGCACTAGAAAATGCATTGTGGAAAGGATGATTTTTCATACTCTGGACTATGGGGATGTGGTCTTCTCTACTGTTTTCAACATTGCTATCTCTAAACTTATTATCTTCTTTAATGCCCTCTGCAGGTTTGCTCTAGATTGCCCTTCTGGCACACACCACTGTACAGTATGCAATCAGCTGGGCTAGGCTCCACTGGAGGTAGGATACTCACTGCAAGTGGCTTCACTGGGTGTCAAATTCTGGGCTTAAAAACTTCTTGCATACCTAAACAGGATCCTCTCCCCTGCTTCCAACTTTCCCTACTCCCTCATATCTAAAGCATGTAACAGATTTCAGACACCCCGCAGCCCAAGCATCTTTCAGATACAGACTCCCACGACTGTGGAATAGCCTACTCAGTACCATAACTTCATTGCCCAGCATCTGGCTACCAAGTTCCCAACCTTTAGCACAATTTCTGCCAATTCTTGATAGACAAAATGCAGTGTTACGGTTTCCCAACTTGACAATTTCACCTGTGCTACATATGATTATACTGCATATCCTTTGCATAACTTAACCTCTACCTGTACAATGTGATAACTATTGTTATACTGTAAAATGTTATACCTTTTTGGACTATTGTAACTAGCTGGTGCCCATGTCTGGCCTAATTTGTGTTTTTTCCCTTGTTTTAACTGGTCACTTCTGTGAACAAGCTATCTCACTCATCTTGCTATCCTGTATAATAAACAAATACATGTAATAAATTAAATGACATGAAGTTTAAGCTTAAAGAATTATACAGGGCCTCATTATCCTGCCATAACTGGTCTCCACCTCCATTCTACCTATATCCAGTACCTGCCTTCCTACTACATGTTCATTGGCCAGGTTACCACCTTGACTGTGTCCACATTGTTGTTACTTTTGCTGTAAGTCCACAATGATGTTTTAAGTACCTGTACAGTACACCTACTGTACCTTAAGTACTGTACATGTATGCCTGCTGTGACTCATGCCTACTCTTACTGTGCTCATCTTTGATTTATTTGCTCATTGATTCTCCTGCATCACTCCCCCATGTCACAACTGGTAGAGAGCCTCCTGTGCTCTGTTTACCTGGTAAATGTGTCTTAAAATGAATAAAAATAAGGGAAATCTAAGCCAGAAGAGAATATAAATTCTGCAGTAACTAATGGGGAAAAGCAGTCAGATAAGAACATAAATACTGCTGGCCCAGTGTGGCACTGAGGGTTGAGGCGCTGGACGCCACACCTCATACCATGCCAGTGACCCAAGGTCAGGAGCGAGTTCAGATCACTGGGGGTCAGCTAGGGGAGGGAGGGAGGATCGAGCGACCAGTGGACTGCTCTTCTCTCTCGGAGAGGGTGGGTCATAGCATCCCTGCTATCAGCGACTCCCAGTGGAGACTGAGTGTGCTTCAGCAGGGGCATCATGGAAAGGGTTAGGGCGATGGTGGACATCTTCAGGGAGTGGTGTGGAAGCACTGGATGTCATTGCATATTTATGCCCCCGACGAGAAACAAGCAGGAAAACCCCATCACCTGGGAGGTAGACATCGGCTGCCTCCACATCCAATGCCAGATGCTGCCCTCCAGGGACCTGCCAACCCTCAATCTTCACCTCTGCTTAGGGGCCTGATTAAGAAGGTAAGCACTGTGGTGAAGAAGGTGGCCCCGCCCTGGGGGTCATGACCGGGGTTACCTCGATGGTGCGCCATAGGTGGATCGGGGAACCGGTCCACTGACAGGGAGGGTCTCAGCGGACAGGATACAGCAGTCCGACCGAAGGGGCCCCAGGTGGTGGTGACCGAAGGAAAAATAATTGAAGAAAAAAAAGAACATAAATACTGTGCTGTAGTAACTATAAGGGGGATACCAGCCATATACAAATATAAATACTGCAGTAACTATAACGGAAATATCAGTCAGACAAGAATATAAATAAAATGTCTGAACAACTTGTTGGAATTCTTTGAACCAGTCAGCAGGGCCCTTGTTGAAGAAATACCAGTGGATGTAATATATATAGATTTCAGCAAAGCATTCAGTACTGTTCCTCATTATGAATTAATATCAAAACTGCGCAGTATGGGTATTCACCAAAATATTATTAGTTGGATTAACAGCTGGCTAACAGGAAGAAGGCAAAGGGTCAGAGTAAATGGCTTTTACTTGTACTGGGGAGAAGTAACTAATGGTCTGCCCTAGGGGTCAGCACTGGGACCAATGTTCTTTAACGGCTACATGAGTGAAGTGAAGTGTAATGGAGGCTGGATGGCAACATTTGCCAATGACACCAAGCTAGGCAGTATAGCGAGTACACAGGAAGAAATGAATAGCCTGCAAAATTAGCTTGATTCATAAAGTGTATGGGCACCTAGTGCCAAAATTAATTTCAACCCAGAAAAGTATACCGTAAAGCACTTTGCAAAGAACAGCACTAAAACTGAATACTTTCTAACTGGCATATAGCTTTCGGAAAGCATCCATGAGAAAGATCTGGCACAGTGTGAAAGTACAATAAATAAAGGAAACTAAATCTTGGCTTGTATAAGGAGAAATTGTGTCAGCATAGAGAGGGCAGTGGTTATGCCATTGTGCAGATCCCTTGCCAGATCTCACTTAAGAGTACTGCATCCAGTTTTGGGAGTCCACAGTATAGAATTGAGGTGACAAGAACTGAGGCAGTGCAACGTAGGTCAACAAGACTGATTTTGAACTTTTGGGGGAAGGACTATCACACTAGACTGAGGGAGCTTGAGCATTATTCACTGAAGAGGAGACGAGAGAGAGGGGACTCTGATTCAGGTCTATAAAGCTTCAAGGAATAGTGAATTACAGCAGTGTCTATCTTTATGTCCAGAACTGGTGAGTCCAAACTTAAAAGGATACAGATATCAGTTATGAAAGAAGGAAACAGTGATTTTCATAGAGTGGTGGAAAAGTAGAATTCACTACCTAGTGAAGTGGTTGAAAATAAGAATATAGCAATTTTTAAGATTAGGTTAGGTAAGTATATGGGTAATATGTACTTGACACAACAGCTGGGACAGCAACTGGCAAACTTGAAGTGTAGGTGCTTACTTTTACCTGAATTACCTATGAATTTATAAATACAGCAGTAGCTATAAGTAGGAAAAGCAGCCATTTAAGAAACACAGAATCTGTAGGCAGAAAAGGATTGTTTGGCCCTGCCAGTCTGCCCATATGTTCCCTGCCTATTCTGCCTTGGTAGACCCTAAGAGGTTTCCAGTGACCCTCCCCCTTCCTGCCTCTGTTCTACTATACCGCTGAATTTATCCCACGTTTGTTCAAAGTCCTCCACCATTGCCTAGCCTCCACCACGTCAGCTGGCAGTCTGTTCCATGCATCCACTATCCTTTCAGTGAGGAGAAATATTTCCTCATATCCCTCTTGAACTTCCCCCCTTTCAGCTTTATGACATGACTCCTAGTCCTAGAGCTCATCCTCATTGGGAAGATACTCTGCTCCTACACCCTATTCACCCCTGTAAGGTACTTGTAGGTTTTGATCATGTCACTGCGTGCTCTCCTTTCATTCCGGGTGTACATGCTGAGAGCCCTCAGTCTCTCCTTATAGGGCTTCACTTACAAACTCGTCACTATTTTGGTTCCCCTTCTCTGTGTCATAGAGGCATAGGTCAGGAAGCACAAGCAGACCAGGAGGAGTTATAAAATGTGCAAATTGCATTTTATTATTATCAATAAAAGTAAAACTATACATGACAGATCTTCACAAAGGCAGTACAAACAACAACAAAAAAAATCCTTCATCTGAGTCTCTTTCTGGAAAAGCACTTCTGTCATTGTATAAGATGTTGCTACCTGGCAGTTCAAACTCTGCATCCTGTTCTTATACTTTTCATCTTCTGTCTTTCATAAAATGTATCAGAAATTTGTCACTTTCCTTCCTGTGACAAGCCTGAAGAGTACATTAGCCTTAACAAATGCAACAAAATAGAACATTTTGTCCCAAAGCTGGTCTCCTGTTGAAAAGTTTGTAAGGAGGCTTGTGTAGCTCAAAATACATCGCAAGGTCAACCCCCTGTACTAGATTATCTTCTAAGAAACTCAAATAGCTATCTGCAGTTATTTCATCAATATATGTATATGGATTTGCAAACCATGGTATCCTAGTTTTACATAAAGATTCACACATTTTTTTAACCACAAAGAAGTGAGGGGGAAAAGAAAGAATAGAAACAGCAGGAGAAGGAAGGGAGATAATGGGCGGGAGGTAGGGGGTGGGAACATCAGAGTTGCCAATTCTTGGGTGCCACAAGAAAAATGTGATTGTGCAGTCACACAGGCAAGAGACAGAAATAGAAGGGACAAACAGATCCTCACTTTTAACTCTCTGCATAATAACTGGGACAGGGTCTTACCCAACACTGTCACACACACCCGTCTTTAAGAGGGAACCTGTTTGGTTTTTTTTTGTTTAAAAAAAAAAAACTGGTTTCCAAAACCTTATTTTATATCTCCTATAACATTATCTTACAACATTCACATTTCTTTGCACATGCAGAATCCCTTTTTTCATAACACCTTCTACAGCAAACATTTCAGTTAAGCACACACATTTTTTTCAACCTTCTGAATTCTCAATTCCTGAACCATACCTTGACAGAAAATCAACACTGACATTCTCTTTTCTGGATTTGTGCATCCCTTTGCATTTAAATGGCTGTAGTGCCAGGTACCACCTTGTGATTCTGGGATTTTTATCCTTCATTTGATTAAGCCAGTAGAGAGGATTGTGATATGTTATACTTACAAAGTCAGCTCCTAGCAGATAAACCTAAAGGACTCCACTGCCCCTTTCACAGCAAAGCATTCTTTTTCAATAGTGGAGTGCTTTTTCTCTCTGTCATGGAGTTTTCTACTGATATATAGAATGGGATATTCCTTCCCATCTATATTCTGACCCAGGACTGCATCTAGGCCTACCTCTGATGCATCTGTCTGTAATAGAAATTGTTTCTCAAACTCTGGACTTCTTCAAACAGGGGCGGAACATAATGCTTTATAACCTTCAGACAGAAAAGCACTCCACACAGGTAACTGCAGCTGAATTCATTTACTCAAATACTCTTTGATAACAATAGTCATACCAGGGACACACAGTTCAGCTTATTCTTATACACAGCATATTACTTAACGTTTGCTGCTGATAACTTCTTGCTGAATCAGTGTCCCATAACTGGATCAAGGAAAAAACTTTTTAAAGCACTGAGGCAGTAGACTATATGACCCAGCGCTTCATGAAATTTGCCAGTAACCCTTGGTGAGAATGAGGGTACTAATGTACTTGGCATTTCCCAATCTAGCTACCAAATCATCCATCCTGGGCATAGGATAGCTGTCAAATATAGACAATTAAGTTTCCTAAAATAGAGGCAGATTCTTACACCCCCTTCTTTTTTATTTACAATCACCATCAGTGATAGCCAAGCATCTCGATTCTTCAATGATACCCAACTCTTTCATTTGTATTATATTTCCTTAAGTCTTTTGTCTTACAGAACAAGCATTTGGTGTCAGAATTACATGTTTGACCCCTTTTGTTCAGCCTAGCACTGTGGTAAAAGTGCTTTTAAATGTCATTACCAAGTTATAAATTTCTGTGTCTTGTTCTGTCGGTAAAGAAACATTCACCTTTACAGCATCAGAAGTCACAGTTTGTTCCAGTATATCATAAGTTATATCAATATTTTCTTGAGCAGTTTCTGGCAATACTAACAAAGCAACATTGGTGTTTTTTTTCAACCCAGTTCTTCAGGAGGTTAGCATGGTGTATCTTGGTAGAATTTTTCCCACCAGGGGTCTCAATCTCTTAGTTAACTGTACCAGCATGTCTAACTACTTTATAAGGCCCTTGCCACTTCACTAACAGTTTTCTATGGTGGGTAACAGTAACAAGACCTTTTCACCGGGATCAAAAACATTTTCTTTTACTCCATGGTCACGGTACACCTTCTGCTGTTTTGTGGCTTCTTTCCTGATTACTGGGGGCAATTTTAACATATTTTGCCAGTTTATTTCTCAGTGCATACATACAAGATGTAATATATTCTTTCTGAGTGGGGTATCATCCTATATTTCTTTATTTACATCTAGTGGCCCTCTAGGTTGTCTATCATACATTTCAAGGGGTGAAAAACCTGTTGATGCTTGTGGCACTTAATTGTAAGCAGAATGCAAGTAAGGTAAGTATGGGTCCCAATCTTTTGCTTCACCTTTTACAAACCTTCTTAACAATGCATTTTTAGGGGTTGATTAAAATGACCATGTCTGAGGCTGATAAGGGGAGGTTCTTATGGCAGTGATACTTAGTAGCTGGTACAGCTCCTTTAGCAACGTAACACCAAATTACTACCCTGATCAGTAATAATCTTTTTAGGTATGCCCACCTTGCTGAAAATTTTAGAAAGCTCTGCTGCCACTTTTGGGGCTGTGACAGTACACATTGGAATTGCCTTTGGGTATCGAGTAGTATAGTCACATACAACTAAAATGATTTGATTACCCTTTTTACTTTCGTCTAAGGGGCTAACCATGTCCATTGCAATTCTTTCAAAAGGCACATTTATCAACGGTATGGGCACTAGGGGCACCTTGTTTTTTTTTTCAGTTACTGGGGCTATCTTCTAACATTCAGCACAGGAACCAAAATAAGTAGCAACATCCTCATGAATCCTAGGCTGATAAAATCTGTTCAACAATCTGATAAGGGTGCATTCCCTCCTCAGTGTCCAGCCATAGGACTATCATGTGCTATCTGTAACAACTCTGTTCTATACTTCATTGTATGACTAATTATTGAATTGGTTCCTGTACATAAGGATTAACAAAAACTCTGTACAGTAGCCCATAAAATTTGTAAAAATTGGTTCACCCCATTTCAGTTTCACCCACAGCTGCTTAACATAACCTTGGTGAGAAACATAATTACTTTGATCTGAAACAAAATCACAATCAATTATCAGTTTAGTTTCAGCATGTTCATACATCATCCCCTTATGTCCACGAGCCTTTTGTTGCCATTGTTTTTTAAGGCATCTTTTTTCTTTCTTTCCTGGACTTCTGGATCTTGGAGCTGGGCTCAAACAAAGTCAGAATCAAAGTCACCAAAAGGAAAAGAGTCCCCAACATCTGATTTTTTTTTTTGCCTGTGCTCTTATCAAAGGTGCTGAAACTGCAGAGTTTACTCCCTCTGTGATTAACTTAGTGTTAAGGTGTGGGATGACAGATGGAAAAATAGTCAGGAAAGTAATTTTGCATGCAGAGCATGATATTTAGTTACCATAAATACATAAATAAAACATAACAATGAAAAATAAATTTCTAAATAAAAAAACAAACAAAAAAATAACTTTCTTTCAAGAAACAAAAAACAAATATAAATGCTGAAACACAGCAGTACTTCTACAACAATCTTTCTTCACATTTTTCTCAGTTCAGTCACTTTATCCAAGGCATGAAAACTCATGTCTTCTCTCCTTGCAGGTCAGTATCTCTCTCACCATTAATCTCCATTACCTCAGGAAGCCTAGCCTTGTATACCCTCCCCCAGCATATCATGTAACCTACTCCAGTTTCCAGAATCAAATATCTTAATTTCTACAGTCTTTTCACTTTTGTAATGCTGATAATCATTCTAAATAGGATACAACACTTTTACTAATGTTAAAGAATACGTTAGCTCCTCTGTAAAAGGTTAACACATGACTTTGCAAAACAGACTGGCTCCTCCCTTTTTTGTGAGGTCACTACTCTCCTTTAGTAGAGAGGCATTGTCATTGGGGCAGGCAGTCCCCTAAGGAACCTCAGAGGGAACAGGTAAGAAAAAAAGACTCCTATTGTTTTATTTTCATACAAGAACTGAATTAATTACAGAACACATGGGAACAGGGCTAATGAATTACCCATATCTTAGTACTGCAATGAGCCCCTTTTCTATTTATCTAGGGCTTTTTAACAATATGCCAAAAGAAAAATAACATTTTTGAAAACAGCAAAGCCCCATTTTTGCAAATTAGGCCCCAATACAACCTCTAGTAGAGAATAAATAACATTTTATTTATTTTTTGATAACTGGGTAGGTGCACTAGACACAAACGTGACTATTTTCAGGCATGACCCGGGAGGTCACAACATATAGAGATACAGGTACAAAGTATACAGTGTCAGAAATGTACAACACATCACATATAGGAAGTGGACAAGTTTAAAACAATAGTAGTACCAGGGCACACAAAGTGTATTATACAAATATAAGGTAAGTGCCTGCATATACAATTATAGTAATATCACAGTTAAAGTGCAGAAATGCCAAAGAGTATCATGTCAGTATAAGTATGTCACACAATCAGCTGGCTGAATACCAGTTTCAGCAGAAGGTAGCGAGATAGGAAATGCAGTATAGCATAGAGAGAGAGAGAGAGAGAGAGAGGGAGAAAGAGGAAAATGGGATGGAAAAAGGAGGTAGGGTAGATTAAGTGGGGGAAGCAGCAGAAGCAAAGTGCCAGCTCACGCCATAGAAAACAAAAGGGAACTACGTGGCAGAAATAGGAGAGAGAGCCATGGCCTACAGTGGGTTGAAGCAGGTGCATCGAGCACGTACAGCAAGGAGGGAGCAGTGCCTCTTCTTACATGTGGCATGACTAAGGGCCAGGCATACATCTAGGGGCAGCAAGTTCCAGTAACTGGGGGCTGCATGAGAGAATCCTGATTTACCTTTAGTTGTTCTGGAGGGCTGGGGGGATACTGGGATGCATAGGGAGAGGCATCACCAGTAGAAAACAGGAAGTTATTATCCCTCTGTACAGACAGCTGGTCAGACCCCATCTGGAGTATTGCGTGCAGTTCTGGAGACCCAATCTCCGCAAAGACATAGACAGGATGGAAGCTGTCCAGAGGAGGGCAACTAAAATGGTGCAGGGTCTGCACCGGAAGACATATGAAGAGAGACTTAAGGAGCTTAGTATGTATAGCCTCGAGGAAAGGGGGGAGAGGGGGATGGGGATGAAAAACAGGCAACAGCAACAAACATCAACCTGACAGTAAACTCAAAACCAAACAGCCACCCACAACCCTGAACACCAAACCGCACCCACATACACCCCAACACGGGCCCACCAAGTAAACCACATTCCCACCCACAAACAAACAGCAAAATGCAAACCTGCCCACACAATGTCCACCCACAACACCCATATGAACAGACCCAGCAATAACAACCACCCCTATATATATATGCCCACCCACACGGACATCCTAACCCACATCCGGCGGTAGCGGTCTCAACTATGTGCCAGAGTTCACCAAGGAGGGTGGCCACTGACCCACGTAAGCGCCCAATGTCTTGTAGAATGGCTGTCATCAGAAGAACAAGGCGTTCCCGGTCTGGGCCCCCACCCTGCATGGGTTCGACAGCGGGTCCCTCAGCTGCTATGGGCAATGGCTCCTCCTGCTGCAACATTGGCATGGCCACCTCCTGCCATGGTCCAGAGTCCTCAGCTGCAGGGGCAGCAGCACATGGCACAGTGTCTGTTGGTGGGGCAACCATGCCCGCTCCTGCTGCGACAGCCACAACAGTGGGCCCAGTCGGTGGTGCAGCCATGGCCCCATCCTCAACCGCTGCTACACTGCACTCCCTGTCCAGGCTGAGTGGCTGTAATTCTTCCAGCCCCTGTTGCCCACCATCAGTGGGGTCCCCCTGGTCAGGCTGTGCTTCCATCATGGCTGGGTCCCCATCTGCTGCTGCCACTGCAGATGAGATGAAGGAGGAGGAAGATGATGAAGATGGTGGAAGCACCCTGGCCCTCCTCCCTGCTACCACTCTTGTGGAGCGGGGTCACATGAACCCTTCTCCAGTCTTCTGGTACGTCTCCTGTGTTCAGAGACTAACTAAACAGTTCTGATAATGGCTCTGCTAGTTCCACCCTTAGCTCCTTTAGTACCCTGGGATGTATGCCACCAGGTCCCATTGCCTTGTCCACCCTGAGCTTATCGAGCTCTTGTAGGACCCTTTCTTTAGTGAAGGGACTAGTGCACACCTCTCTCCCCCCTGTGTCCATGGTGCTGAGCTGTGCGCTCCGCCCTACCTTCTCTTCAGTAAATACTGGGAAGAAGTATCTATTTAGAATAGATGCTTTTACATGGTCCTCCTCCTCACACGCCCCCTTATCCCCTTTGATCTTAGCAATACCCCCTCTGGACTTTCTCCTTTCACTAATGTATCTATAGAAAGTCTTGTCACCTTCTTTTACTGTTCATGCTAGTGTTTCCTCAGTTTGGGACTTTGCCTGCCTTCCCTGCTTCCCTTAGGGAAGTTTGGTATGCCTCCCTATCTTCATCCCACTCTGTTCCCTTATATTTCCTGAAGGTCAGCCTTTTGGCTCTGACCTTTTCTGCTACTGTTTTTGAGAACCAAAGTGGTTTCCTTCTTCTTTTGCACTTCCTTTTCTCTCTAATCTAATACAATGGGATGTTACTTCAAGTAATGCATCCTTAATGCTTGCCCACTTTGCCTGTACCCCCCTCACCTGTATTTCTTCTTGCCAGGGCTAGCTTTACTCTGTTGGCCATCTTATCAAAGTTAGTTCCTCTGAAGTCCCATATTTTTGCCTTGGAATTGGATGATTTTGTTCTAGTGGGCAAATTGAACCATACCATGTGATGGTCACTGGCCCCCAGGTGACCTTCTACCTGGAGATCTGTGATCCTTTCCCTGTTAGTCAGTACAAGATCTAGGATAGCCCTGCCTCTTGTGGGTTGTTGTTGTACTAGTTGTCTGAGGCCCTCCCCCTGCAGGGAATCCACTATGTGTCTAATTCTTGCAGATGTTCCCCGCTGGTATTGACCAATCTGTATCTGGCATGTTGAAGTCTCCCATTATCAGAACCTATCCTTTAGCTGTTGTGTTTTGTATGTCTTCTAACAGTAATGTGTTTATCTCCCCCCCAGTCTGGAGGCCTGTAGACACCCCCAGTTCATATGGCTGTCCCATTTCCTGTTTCCAGGGTGACCCACAGTTCTTCTGGCTCCTTACGTGTATTCTGAATTTCTGTAGCTTTGATATTTTCATTGACATAAAGGACCACTCCACCCCGCCCCCCTGTTTTTTTGCACCTCATTCTCTTCTGAACAGTACATAACCAGGTACTGAAGTCTCCCAAGTGTGGTTACTGGCGAACCATATCTCGCTAATGGCTACTATGTCCAGTTTAGCCTCTGTCATTATTGCCTGCAGGTCTATGATCTTGTTTCTCAGACTGCGAGCATTTGTGTACATTTTATTTATTTAAAAGTCTAGGAATTACAACCCTTTGAGTCAGGGATTCATTTACAAAGGCTCCTCGTCATACAGAGAATGAAGACAAATACAGAGAATAACAAGTACAGATACTAAATACAATGACATAGCACAGAACAACTACATAGAGCAACACCAGAGGTGTATATGGTACAATTAAACAATAGAGTCAAGTACATATTTAGCAGAGGAACTTGTTGTTTCGGGGAACAAGGAGTTATCTGTAGTCACAGTTGGAGCTGGACATAATGTAGTCACGCAGCTCAGTTTTGAAAGGCCCCCAGCCTGGGAATTGTTAGGGTAGGCCCAGGGATTAAGTTCATCCAGAGTGAAGCCTTAAAGTAAAAGGATCTTTGGCCAGCACTGGTCTTTACAAGAGGGATGTGAAAGGCAGTAGTGTCAGAATTTCTTGTGGCCCACCTCAGCAAACTTGGTTGGAGAAGCGAGACACCCAGGGACAGCTAGACCTAGCTGGATTTTTTTGGCCAGTAGGCAGGTCTGATAGAACAGACGCCCATGAAAGATTTTCAGTTGGCCAGATTTTGGTGTGTTAGTTATTGGGCAAGGTCTGGCATTTCCCCTGTGCGTTGTATGGGGAGTCGGGCCTTTTTCCTTACCTGGTGATGCAAACGAACTACAAACATGCTGAACTCCTGTTTGACCACTAGCTGAGGGGGGAAGGGTGTTTTTCCCATTCGACGTATCGGCTGCTACTCCCCTCTCCCCATTTGCTAGTTTAAATATTCTGCAAAGACATCAAACTTCTGCCCCAATGCACTGACTCCCTCCTTAGTCAAATGCAGTCCATCAAATGTAAAGAATTTTCGCTCCCAAAACTGTTGCCAGTTACCTACTGTACAAATGTGTGTCCTTTTTCCTGGCACCAGCCCTTGAGCCGCATGTTTAGCTCCCCAAGCTCCTCTTCTCTGACCTCCTGTCCATCTGCCTCCCTCTCCCAGACTGGCAGGATCTCACAGAAGGAGAGGCCAGACAAAATGCTTGATAGTTTGTCACCCAGCCTGGCCAGGTGTTCCTTGGTCTCTACAACTGACCGGCTGGCGAGATCGTTAGTCCCCATGTGTACCAGGACATCAATGTTTTCTTCTGCTTCCTGTACAATTTTAGCAATGTGATCAGTGTCTCTCCACGCTGATGTACTTGGGAGACATCTGACCATTAACCCTGGCTGGAGATAGGTATCAACTCCCTGAATCATGGAGTCTCCTATGATCAGAAGTATTTTGGATTTCCTTTTTGCTTTTTTTGTTTTGGTTCCTGTTTTGGGTGAGTTTTGTTGTGCTAGCTCCTGTGCTGCAGTGTCCTGCTCTGCAGTGTCCTCTGCCCCTTTGTTTGATTTTGGAGTTAGAGGCAGATACCTGTTTGTAGTTTTTATATGGTTTGATATGTTGGAGAGCACTGAGTGATGGGGCACCCGATTTGCCCCTCCTAAACACCTGTCAACCTCCCGGACCATCTACCCTCTGCAGTCGAGGTGCTTTTGTTGAATGTTGGGGAAATGGCGGGAGGTTCTTATAATAAAATTCCTCCTGAATATGTGATTTGAGGCGTGCAGTCTCTGCCCATACTGCCTGGTGCTGAGCCCTTAGATCTCCAATGGCCCAGCATGTAGGACAGTGTCCTAAATCTTGTAAAACTGCCCTTCTGAAAAGTGTCCGCAGTACCTGCAGTTAATAATATCTATTCCAGATAAGTTGCTGGGTTTATAAGGCTCTAAAGGATACTGTAGCTCCGATACTGCTGACAGTGACTAATGCACTGTATAGGGGAGTGGACCCAGCTTCATGTTAAATATAAATGATAAGTTATATGCTGCAGTGCTTGCAAGGAGGTTACAACAGGTTCTTCCATGTATTATTATTCATATGGCTCAGACTGGGCTTATTCCAGGTTGGCAGGCACCAGATAATGAGCGTAGAACTCTGCATATTATTGATCGTATTAAGAAACATCAGATCAGGGCATTTGTTGTTATTCTTGACACAGTTCCAGGCACTGGCAGCATTTACTGTAGGTTCTCCAAACCCTTTATCCTGGGTATTACGCAGCTTTATCTGGCTCCTAAAACATACGTCCAGGCTAATGCATGTTTGTCCAGTGTATTTTCTCTGTACAAGACAGGGGTGTCCCCTCTCCCCCTTACACAGAAGATGATGACTGAAGGGGACCCAAGGTCCATCGAGTCTGCCCAAGCGAGGTATCCCAGAACCTACTGCGCACCAGTCTTCCGTCCTCCTAGACACCCAGCCTAGCCCTTGCCAGTACCATGTGTTTGTTTCCAATACTTGTTCCACCCGTACCTAAAACTTTATACTGACTTTGCAGCCACCATCTCAGGAGGTAATCTTTTCCAAGGTTTCACCACCCTCTCTGAGAAGTAATGCTTTCTGATGTCCCTCTTAAACACAGCACCCTTCAATTCCACTTGTGCCTTTTTGTGGTATAATTGACGTTCCTGGTAAAAAGGTGCACTTCCGCACCTTGTTGAACCCTTTAAGGAACCTGAAGGTCTCAAGCATAACCCCCTCTCCCTCCTAGTCTCTAGTGAGTACGATTTCAGAGCCCCAAGCCTCTCTTCATGGGTGATTTCCTGAAGGGCATGTATCATTTTTGTTGCCCTTCTCTGGACCACTTCCAGTCTTTCAGTGTCCTTTCTTAGGTGAGGCCTCCAGAATTGTACACAGTACTCCAGATGAGGCCTCTCTAATGACCGGTAAAGTGGTAGTATCACCTCTCTGTCCCTGCTGTCTATCCCCCTGCCAATGCATCCTAATACCCTGCTAGCCCTGCTATAAGCCTTATTACACTGACTTTGCTGTCTGAGGTCATCCCTAATGATGATTCCCAGATCACGTTCCTCAGCAGAGGAGCTCAGCTGGACTCTGTTCAGCCAGTATTCTTCCTTGGGGTTGGCCCTACCCAGGTGCATCACCTTACATTTCTTAGCATTGAAGTTTAATTGCCATATTTGTGACCACCTTTCCAACTTCTTAAGGTCCTTCTGTAGTTGTCTGACTCCCTCCATACTAGCCACTCTTCCACTGAGTTCCATGTCATCCTCAAACAGGGCGATGTTGCAATTTATGCCCTCACTGATGTCACTAATGAATACATTGAAGAAGACCGGCCACAGGACCGACTCCTGAGGTACCCCACTAGTGACCTGCCTCTCATTAGATTTCACCCCGTTTACTACCACCCTTTGTTTTCTGTCCCTCAGCCAACTCCATACCCACTTTACTATCTGTTCTGCTACCCCAAGGTCTTCTAGCTTTTTTAAGAGGCGTCTATGCAGGACTGTGTGAAATGCTTTACTGAAGTCAAAGTAAAGCAAGTCCAACACATGATCCCTGTCCAACTCCTTGGTCACTTCATCAAAGAACATACTAAGGTTCATTTGACATGACCTGCCTGTCACAATCCCAAGTTGTTTGTAGTTCTGGAGGTGATTTACTTGAAGTTATTCCACTCGCTCTTGCTTGACAAGGACCTCTATAAGTTTAACCACTATTGATGTGAGGCTGACTGGCCTATAGTTACCTGCATCTTCCCTGTCGCCACTCTTGTGCAGTGGCACATCAGCCACCCTCCAGTCACCTGGAACTACCCCAACTCCAGTGACTTGTTGAATAGGTGCATGAGAGGCACTGCCAGCTCTTCTACAAGTTCCCTAAGCACTCTAGGGTGTAAACCATCAGGGCCAGGGGCCTTGTCAGGTCTGATGTTTGAAAGGCCCTTCCAGACCCTGTCTGTGGTGAACTCTTGTGTGCACATTCCCTGAACCCCTCTGGTCTCGGCTCTGATACCGCTGTCTGGCAGTGGACCCTGATTCTCCCTCGTAAATACTGAGCAAAAATATTCATTCAGGGTCTCAGCTTTTTGTCCACTGTCCTCCAGAGCCTCATTCCCCACTTTTAACCTTACAATTCCTCCCCTGTTCTTCCTTTTTTGCTGACATAACGGAAAAAATGTTTTCTCCCCATTTGACTCCACAAGCAATTTGCAGCTCTTTTGCTGCCTTGGCCTACTTATTTTCTGGGCTCCTTACTTTTCTGAGTGTAATTCTCCCACTCCCTGTCCCATTTATGTTGCCTGAGCCATTTGCATGCATTCCGTTTGGCCCTGATTGCCTCTCTTCCTAGATGGGAGAATCACAGTGGTCTTTTAAATTTACTTTTCTTTGTTGTAGTCCTGATGCAGAGTCTCATTGCCTTTAGAACGGTATCCCTAATATCTTTCCAATATTTCCTCCATGTCTGACTTATCTCTGATGTTTGTTAACTTATCTCTCACTATCTGCCTCAATCTACCAAAATCAGCCTTCTGAAAGCACAGCACTTCTGTGCTTCAGGTGGTTTTAGTAGCGCCCGTGGTTATTTCAAACCAGACTGTATTGTGATCGCTATTTGCCAAGGGTTCTTCCACCCTCACGGATCTAATTTCTTCCGAATTTGTGAGGATCAGATCCAAGATGGCATCCCCCCGGTCGGGTCCTTCACTAGTTGAGACAGCAGGCAGCCCCGGAATGTGTCCAGTAAAGCCTGATGTCTGGAGCTGTTGGCAGGTTTAGGTCCCCAACCACCACTTTGACACCTTTACCAGCCATCTTTTGCAACTCCTCACCTAATTGTTCATCTTTCCCCTCTCCCTATCCTGGGGTCTGTATCTCACACTCATGTGCAATTTCTTTCCTGCATTGGTGGCTAAATGGACCCAAAGTGACTCTAAGACCCCCGTCTATTCTTGGTGCTTTCATCCTCCATTGCATTGATGCCCTCCCTCACATAGAGGGCACCCCCCACCCTGCCTCTCCCCACCTGTCTGTCCCTTCTAAAGAGTGTGTAGCCTGGGATGGCCAGGTCCCATTCATTGTTGTCTGTGGCCCAGCTTTCGGTAATAGCTACCACAACAATGTTTGTGTCTGCACTAGAGCCTGGAGGTCACTGATCTTGTTGCCCAGGTTCCTAGCATTGAGGCAGACTCCTTGTCATGAGCTAGCATCGTGATTCTTGTTGGGCGATTTTGTTTCCCTTTTTCCTGCTGGTTGTTCCTTGTGTCATTTTTCTGATGCTGTCCCTTTTTTGTATGCTTTGTGTGTCCTAATGTGATTGGTGCACTTAAGTTTGTTCTCACTTTTCCTGTTGGGTAAGGGTTTGGCATAGCACGCTACCTATTTCCATGCCTTAGCCTCCCCTCCAGTTAGTTTAAATGGTCCAAGTATACTCCCATCTTCTGGGCCGGTGCTCTTGTTCCCTCTTGTGTGAAGTGAAGTCTGTCCTATTTGAAGAGTGATCTATCCCAGAAATTCCCCCAGGATCCAATAAAATGGAAGCCTCTTGTCTGGCACCAGCTCTTCAACCAGTTGTTGAATTCATCTATTTCCTCCAGTCTGATTCTTTCCATGCTGACATCTTTACCCCATACAGGTAAGACTTCTGAGAAGGCTACTGTGGTCGCAGTTGTTGTTTATTTAGGAATAACCATTGAGCTTACGCTCATTCGCAATGGTGACCTTTTAACACAACAAACCAGACAAACACATTACAGAACAACATTACAATAAACCATTACAAACAATTAAATATTCAATTCCCTTACAAAAACACAGACATACTGTACATTAAACATACATGATAAATTACCACAATTAATTAAAACATTTACATGGTTGAACATTAGAGAGTAGATATTTCTTTAAGGCAGAGGCTGGCAGGAGTTTAGAATAGGCATCCTTAAAATGAGGAGGAAGTTTATTCCAAAGCTTCAGAACCAAATAACTAAAATTTTGTGATGACTTTTAATGAAAGACTTGGGAACAGCTAACTGAGAAAATTGGGAATTTCTTAAGGATGGGTCAATTTTCCGAAAGGCTATTCTATCAATCAGATACTTTGGAATAAGTCCTAGACCAGACTTGTATGCAGACAAACTTGCATGTATATTTCTCCTTGAAGACAAGGGAACCCAACCCAAAGAATCATATAAATGGCAATGGTGAGTGGTAATAGGACAATTCAAAATTAGCCTGGCCAATTTATTATAGAGACTATCTAATCTTTGTAATCTGTCGAGAGAGTCACTGCCATATAGATACCATAATCAAATAATGGTAGGATCTGAACTTGAATTATATTTTTCATAGTATTTGAATCTAAACATTTTCTATTCCTAAACAAACAACCAACCCTCTTACCCGCCTGACCAATTAACTTATCTACATGGTTGTTTCCTGTACCTAACTGGTCCAACCAATATCCTAGGTATTTGTACATTTTAACCGATTCTGAACATGTTCCTGTTAAATCTAAAATCCCCAGTTTTACATCTAGTTTTAATTTTGAAACTGGACCAAATAGTAACGATTTTGTTTTAGGTGTATTTAACTTTAACTGGTGGAAATAGTTGTTGAAAGCCTATCTCCCAGCTTCACAATACTCCCTTTTGCATCCTCCACCATCTGGTCAGCCAGATCTTTTGTTCCAATGTGTACCAGTATTCCCATGTCTCCTTCCTCCCTGTCCACAATTCTCCCAATGCGCTTGCAGTCTCTTGTTGCTGAGGTGCTGGGAAGGCATCTGACTTTTACCCTCTTCTGTGAGTACTTGTGTATCCTAGATTCCATTCCTCTGATCATGGAGTCACTGACTACCAGGATCTTCTTGGTTCCTTGACTGGCCTGCTGCTGTTTGTTGAGGTTGCTGCACTCTTCACCCCCTAGATGGGACTAGCATCCCCCCTAAGCAGAGCTGACTGATTTCCTTCTGCTAGTAGCTCAAAGTGATTTGTTGTCCCAGTTGGGGTGCCTTGAGTTGTGTTGTGTTGTGTTGTCCATGCTTTTCTTTGCTGGTTTCCCATATCCCCTTTTCATCACTTTCCAGCCTCCTGGTTCTGTGGATCTTTGAGGTGGGAGGGATGGAGTGGTCCATGTCAAATGTTGCCGAAGCCTTTCAGTTTCATTCCAGGCTGCTACCAGTTGGGCATGCAGGTCATGTATCTTCATGCATACTGGGCAATGACCTGTCCTCCAGAGGTGCTCCTGGGAGATGAGTACTCCCCTTTTTATTTGCCATTTATTTAGAACCTCTCACAGAGTGGATTTGGCTAAACCTATACATCAGAGGAGTGGGGTATCAACAGGAGATGCGGAACAAAAGAAGACATTATATTTAGATGATATGTTACTATATTTGATGAACCTGGGGGCCTTCTTGGAGGAGCATCGCAGGGTTTGGAGAATCTGGTGAATAGGTGGTTTGACTTTTTTAGCAAAAGATGTCCCAAGCTTTTAAAGAACAGTTCCCTCTGAGATGGAAGGCTAAGAAAATTAAATATTTGGGGGTATATTTAAGTACTGATAATGGCAAATTGTTTGCTAACAATTTTGTGCCTCTCGTCCATAAGATTCAGGAAGACTTTCATAGAAGGGAAACTTCTTTATTTTCTTATGTATTCTAGAGTGAAGGCAGTCAAGATGGTAGTCCTTCCAAGGTTGTTATATTTATTCCAGTATCTCTCAATTTACAGGTGAAGTACACAGTTTCAAGAGTATAACAGGGTGATCTATCAGTTTATTTGGGCAGGAGGGATGCCTCAAGTTAAATTTCAGGCACTGTAACTCAACAAGAAGGGGGAGGTTTGGTAGTTCTTGATTTGGTGCTGTATTATTTACTTGTACAATTTAGAGTGATACAGTTATGGTCTGCTCCACATTATCAGGCCATGTGAAAGATGATAAAGTTGGTGGAGGAGGGGGATCTCTCCCTTTGGTGCATCGAATGTGTGATACAATTTTTTGACCCAGGAAAGTGCTTTTAAATCTTTCAGTGGTATCTGCCACAGTATGGGCAGGGAGGAATCTTCTGTACAGGTCTGGTTCAGAAGCCCCTATGTGGTAGTTTTGCTGGTTCTCTAGAGATACACTTTTCATCTTGGCAACCCTTAAGATATCTGTAGTGGGAAAGGGGCAGGGTCTCTGTGCTTTCCCAACAATCCCTGGCCCTGAAGATCAGGCCTTTCCATGAATGTATACAGGAATATGTGTTAAGTCAAGTAGATTTCAGTAAAGAGAGCTAAAGGGATAGTGGATAACCTCAAGTCTATAAATAAATTTTTTTATCTCCACTTTATTTATCCTCCTGTGCAGCCACCACTCTGCCCTACATTCAGCCACCCAACGGCCCCCTGGGGTGCCTCACACAACCAGCTGGCATATGCTGCTGAATCTGCGAGAGGGTCCCCCCCCCAGTCCCTGCGCCAGGCCAGGATCCAATACCGGCATGTCTGGTCACCCCCGGGCCGCCGCCAGGCTCAGAAAGCTGCGGCCATCAAGTTGCATGAGTGATGCTGCAGTTATTTCCTCCTATTGCAAGTCCCCGAAGTGCAGACATGCCATGACATCGGCACACGACGTGCTGACGTCCGCTGCACTTCCCCTTTGCTGCACCAGCTCTAGCAGTGCCCCCAGTCATTATCAGGGGCCACTGCAGAGCAATGGAACCCTAGATCCCTCCCAGGGATAGGAGAGCATTCCTGCAGATGCTCAATCCTATCCCTCCCCTACCGACCCCTGGCAACCCAGGTTCGCATCTGAACCTGGGTCGTCAGCATGGCGCAAGGTGTGGCATCTAGCGCCCCAACCCTCAGCACCACCGGGCTGGCACTCATGTCTATAAATTTAATAAGCTGGTAATGACTATTGGGTGGGTATGTACACTAAGGGTGAGTTATCTGTAAGTTATAAGGAGATACATCATCTGAAGAAGGCTAAGATGGCAGGAGTAAAGGCCAACAGGAAGACAGAATTGGGAGTATCTTTGGGGGACAAGGACCGAGAACAGTGGTTTAGGAATGCACATTGGACCACTCATTCTAGCTTGTGGCATGATTTTTTTTTTTGTAATTGTTTAACCAGGAGTAGCACACTAAGCTGAAAGCTTGTTTACAGGTGCGACCTGGGAGCACAGGGAAGTTAAGTGACTTGTTCAGGGTCACACAGCATGTAAGTGGGGGCTGTGGGATTCAAACCCAGGTCTCCAGATTTGCAGCTCAGAGCCTTAAACCACTGCGCTATACTGCCTCCCTTATTTTGCTGACTTTGCCTGGAATGTGACATGTAGGTTTTTTGTAACTCCCTACTTTCACGTTAAATGGAGGAATTTTCATTCGGGGACTTGTAGGGGGGCTTGTGGGGAGCTGAGAGCCACCTACTCTCATATATTTTGGGCTGTACCAAAATAACTATGTTTTGGGACAAGCTGTGCACTTCCTTCTGGGAAATATTTAGGAAGTTTACAGGGGACATTCCCAAGGAGACTGTAGGCTGGGAGGCTAAGCGTTTGTGCAATAGTTTGGTTATGACAGCCTAAAATTTGATTGCAAAAAATTGACTGCAAAAGATACAACCCCATATTTTTACTTGGGTGGCTTCAGTGCAAGAGGTGCATGCCTTGGAATGGATAACTTTTTCCCTGAGCAATCAAGTCCATAAATTTCAAAACAGGTGGTCCCACTGGGAGTGGTGTTTGGCAGATAATGAACAGGACCTTATACTCTGGCTTTCTCCACAGTTAGATCTGTGGTGATGAACGTTTGACCACTGTGGACCCAGTGCTGTCCATTTTGGAATTAGTATAATCTTGATGAGCCTTCAAGTTTTGTTTTGATATTGCTACAGGAAGTGTTTACATTGTTGACCTGTGTTTACATGCATCCAAGGATATTTTATGGTCTTCTCTTTTTGCTGTGCTTTAGAGAGAGGATACATTTTCATTGAGGATATTGCTGGTTTTTGTTCTTCCTTACTGTACAGCATGTGACATTCATTTACTATGTGTTCTGAATGTTCAATAAAGTATAAAAAGGGCAGTAAGATAAGGGCTGCCCTGCTTAAAGGGAGTTGAAGTGGTACTTGGTAGCTTAGTTCTCTCATTTGGCTATTGGGCAAGGCACTGTAGTAATACCTTAGGGTGAGGTTTCAGACTGTCATTTTAGCAACTTCATGGCTTTTGAATTGTGAAGGTAAATTTAGCAGTTGTTCGTTATTTAATTTAAAATGCACTATGCTTGCCACGCACGGCAACATCATCTGGCCTGCAACAGTTCACCACTGGGTGCCTAGGAAATGCTATAAGGCAGCTCCATAAAGGTTTTAAAGGGAAGTACTGTACCAGGAGGGAAAGGGTAGTGGCCTGCAGTACAGGAGGGTACCAACATTTGCTGTACAGTGCATTGCGGTGTAGGGGGCAGGCATAGTGAAAGGGTTGTGCCTGAGGGGCACTTTTAGTGGCAGCTTGGGTAAAGCATTTGATTTGACCATGCCTGCTCCGAGCATGTAGTGGCAACCATGGTTAACATGTGGTTTAGGCTTATTCTGTGTAGGTCACTGGAAGACTGGCCATGGCAGACTGCATCTCGCACTAACCCCCCTTTTGCTTTTTCGGGTGCATCCCTAAAATTAAGTTGTGTTGGAAGTCACTGCTCCTTATTATCGCTAGCTGAAAAGTGCATGCTAATTGGGGAAAATATTTGCTGGCTGCTTAGGGTCTGCATGAATGGTGATCACAGTGGGGAGATGGGAAGTATAATTGTTCAGCATAGATGCCCCTCCTCATGAGTCATGACAGACCCTAGCTAGGGAAGGGGGCAGCTACAAACATCATATTTAAGAACTGTGAAAGAGGAGGTCCCAAGTGGAAATCCCACTACTGCCTGGTTGGTGTGTGACCTTGAGCAAGTCACCCGATTTCCCTGTTCATTTTTTCCAGTTACAACATGTGAAAAAAGTAGAACACTCAAAAGAAGTAGGCTCTTTTTCTCACATAATTCCTACTACCTTAATGACCACAAGAAAATCTAAACTATAAGTTGTTTCAGTTTTGTGGACTGGTGCCAAGTTCGGGAGGCCACAGCAGCATAGGACATGATGGAATGTTGCTGCGATTGTCAGTCTTCCAGTTGTAGGGTGCTCTCAGTTCTACCTGAGGAGAGCTCCAGGCCAGGTGTGTGATCTGTGCCTGTCCTTGCTGAGGAACCCAAAATTATGGAGCAGAGTAAGACCAACCCCATCAAGTACATGGCAGTGGCTGTCTCCTTGTGTGCCCCTAGGCAGTTTCTCTGAAGTGAAGACCCTGCCCAAGGCACACTACAAGGCCCTACTGTCTTGTCATAACTGCTCCTGCGGTGTTTTCTCTTCTCATCCAAACAGGACACCAAAAATGTTTCTGGCTCTAACCTTAATGAGTTGGTCTTAGTTTAGGTGACTTCCCAGATCACATAATCCCAAAAATCTTTCCAAGTGCATGTCACAATATGAACTGCTTCTCTGCTTTGTCTCTCCAGTAACACCTAGTAATTCTGCTTATTGATAAACAGGGCTTGAAATAACTGGTTGTCTGCTCATCCCAGACAGCTGTTTCGTATTTTGGACAGGCATTTGCCATTCTTGGCTGTCCCTGGGACAGGCAGCTGCCTGTGTTCTGTAAATGGGCACTAGGACCCATCAGTAAGTTGCTTTAGTTGGCCACCACCTGAGTCGAGTTGTGATGGACGCACTTGACATTCCGATGTCACTTGGTATGCTGCGTGTATCCAACTAACTCTGTATGGGTGGCCGACAAGCAAGAGAACCGCACTGATGGCTGGCTGGATTCACAACTGCACCTAGGTAGTAGCCGAGGGTTAAGCACCAGCATTGAAGAAGCAGGCAATGCAAATGGAGGTCCCAGTTGAGAGATGTGGTGAGAATTTATTTTGCTCTCAACAGGACAAGGAAGGTGGAAAGGCAGGTGGCAGTAAAAAGCCTTTTTAGGCTGAGCCTGCAGTTTACAAAAAAAGATATTAAAAGCCTTTCTGCAGGATAATTAAGGAGAAGAGGCAGGCTATAGACAGAAGAGAGGGGAAGGAAAAAGAAAATCAACACAGAAGGCAACAGACTAGCAGGGTAACTGATTAACACCATTTGGAAGGCCTAATCTTGAAAGAAAAGAGGGAGGGTAGGAAAAAAGGGGAAGCAATTAAAAACCCCTTTCAGAGCTCTGCAGGCAAGTTGCATGTTTACTTATTAAAAAAAATCTAATAGACTCCTACAGCCCAGCCAGAAACAAGGCACACATACAACTTAGGCCTGTGTATTATGTAAGTGTTAGCCTAAGGAGGGGAGGCAGTTAAATGTCTAGTCGGGGTGCACCAGCTTTGATTCCAGAATATACTAAATGGACTGCTATAAATTCTGTGGGACAGGCAAAATTTACATTCAACCTGTCCTTTGCACAGCCATCCCCAAAACCATATTTCTAGCCCTGTTGACTTAGTAAACAATAAGCCACAACGGGATGTGCATGATATAGAGAATAATGTATGGGCAACCATACACAACAAGGCTGTGTTTCCATCGAGGGGTTGAGATGACAGCATATGAACCTCGAGAGCGAAGCTCGAGAGGTCCATGCTGTCATCTCAACCCTGAGATGGAAACACATGCCAAGTAGTGTGTGATCGACCATATTTTATTTTTTATAGTAGATGTTTTTTGTTTTTGTTTTTGTTTTTTTTTTACACTAGAGTGACAGACCCTCACTGAAGTGAAAACTAAAAATCTTGCCATTTCTTTGTTCTACTCACATAATAAAATCAGTTTTCCTGACTTTTGGAAGTTAAAAGATATGACTTTGGGCACTGGGTGGTTAGTAAGTAGCTATGTGTAGAATAAATGAGAAAAGTAAAATTGTATGACCTTTGAACTGTGCATAACAACTGTTTGGAATGCACACAACATCACTTTGGAATGTGCATAACGGTTTAGAACGTGCTTAACAAGGATTTTGAGCAGGCTGATTTTTATACATAACAAAGGGTAATCACATACTATTGAGATTTAATGTATGGTCAGGTGACATTTCTCGGCTAATTAAATTTCTAGAATTTTTCTTGCCATTTTATAATTACAAATATTAACCATCATATATAGATACACTGTACCAATACATATACATTATCTCCTGATTAGCTTGAGAATGTAAATGCATATTTACACTATGGCCCAGATATTCAAAAGGGTTGCGCATGCGCAAGTCCAAAATGCGCCATTCTGCGATATTCAGCAGGAGGCAGTTACACCACTGGCAACAGGTTGCGCAAGAGAGCAATGCAAATGAATGCATGCTCAACAGGAGGAGGATCCATGCATAACCTGCGCGGCCCGATGTTCGGTCGGGTTCGCAGAGTTAATACATCGCAACCAACCTGCGCCCGCACAAGCAGAGCCAAAAAAGGCTTAAGTTGAGGGCCACCCACAGGTGAGCTGCTGCATTGCAGAGGCGCAACACAGCAGCTGCCATCCTGGCTGGCCCCCAACTCGGTCCTGTGCCCCCCCAGCCCGATCGTGGGCAGTACAGGTACATGAACCCCCACATCTCCCACAGCCCGATCGCGGGCAGAACACATACATGTCCCCCACACATCTCCCACAGCCCGATCGCGGGCAGAACCTGTAAGACCCCCAGTGCCCGATCGCGGGCAGAACTTATGAACCTCCCAGTGCCCGATCGGGCAGGAATGTAACCCTCCCCAACCCGAATACCTCCCTGGTTGTCCAGTGGACCGTAAAGCTTCGATCGCGGGCAGAATGTCCAGCACAACTCCCCACACATCTCCCTGGTGTCTAGTGTCCCCCCACCCCGAACCCCTCCACCCCGCTCCCCCGGCGGCGGCGCGACAGCATCCACCGCCTGCCGCCCGCCGCCCGCCGACTGACTGTCCGGTGAGGGCTGCCGCCCACTGGTGCAGAGCTACAGCCAATGGGCGTGCAGCCCGCCGTACTATCAGACATGACAGTCCAGATTTGTGAATGATCATTCACAAATCTGGACTGTCATGTACGGTATGTGTGCATGCCCATTGGCTGTAGCTCTGCACCACTGGGCGGCAGCCCTACCAGACAGTCAGTCGGTGGTGGCGGGCGGCAGGCGGGTGGATGCTTGCTCACCGCTGCAGGGGAGGAGCGGGTGGAGGGCTCTTCGTGGGTGGGGACACTAGACACCAGGGAGATGTGGGGGAGTTGTGTTGTGACATTCTGCCCGCGATCGGGCTTTACGGTCCACTGGACCACCAGGGAGTTATTCGGGTTGGGGGAGGGTTACATTCTGCCCGCGATCGGGCACTGGGGGTTCATAGGTTCTGCCCGCGATCGGGCACTGGGGGTTCTACAGGTTCTGCCCGCGATCGGGCACTGGGGGTTCATACAGGTTCTGCCCGCGATCGGGCTGTGGGATGTGTGGGGGGACATGTATTTGTTCTGCCCGCGATCGGGCTGTGGAGATGTGTGGGGGACATGGTACGTTCTGCCCGCGATCGGGCTGTGGAGATGTGGGGGACATAGACGTGTTCTGCCCGCGATCGGGCTGTGGGAGATGTGTGGGGGTGTCATGTAACTGTGATGCCCACGATCGGGCTGCATTGTGCGTCGGTCCCCGACGGCTGCTGCCTGGCAGGGTGGCCAGGAGCAAGTCCTCGGGGATCAGCGCACCTACATGCAAATGGCATGCAAATGGGGCCATAAATAGATGCAAATGGCCCCCCCTGCGCCTTGCATAAATTATGGCCCCATTTGCATGTCACCTTTTGAATATCGGAAATTTGAGCATGGCGCAATGGTACTTGGCGCCACCGCAGTTTAATGCTCAACTCTGGCAACTTATGAAGCGTTAGTTCCACTGGCGCCATGCGCAAGTGTTGGAGCTGGGTGATATTCAAAGGAGTTGCTCAACAGCGCAACTCCTTTGAATATCACCCCGGCCACACCCCTGCGCAACTATTTTGAGCAGCGCAGGGGCTTGCGCCTCAGACTGGCGCAGTTTGAATATCTGGGCCTATGTGTTTATAAACTAATTATAAATGCAAACCATATATCTACAGTGTACAAGTATGTATGAATTACTTTTTTACTCACTTGAGAATGTAAATGTTTGTTTACAATATTTATCTCTGTGTTTATTACATCTGCTGTCCCTTGCTCCTCTCCCCCAGATCGCAGCTGGAAACAAGCCCTCCCGGATTCTGTTTTCTTACCTTTGTAAAACGAGGTTTGAATAAATAAATTAAACCATGGGTCTGTGAGTAGAATCTGAAGGTGCCTATCCAACTTCTGAGACTGTTAATTTGCACTTGCTGCCCTCAGAACTGGAAGGACCAGGAACTAGTCTGGCAAACAGGATGACTTGTGTTTATGTGGGTTTTCCCAACCCTTATGCTCACCTTTCCTGAACTTTTTGAAAAGTGCCTGAATTGTGCCATGGTTTGCTCAAAAGTGCCTGTTTATTGCTGACCCTGCCGGACACTATTATACGGGAATTAGCTGACTCCACAGATTTTGGTATGAATTTGGGACATGTGTAATGTGGTTCTCTAGTAGGACTATAAGTGTAGGAAGACATAAACTGGAAATGTGTGTCACGATTGTTGCATCTGATGTCCTAAGGGGCTGGCTGGTAAGAACTTGGCTACAGTAAATGGTATGCTGCTGTCTGACTCTACTTTTGTGAGGACATTGGTATGTGTGTAGGATGCATTTTTCTGGTGCTTATGCTGGCCTTGGCTTGTCTGTAGCCCTCTTCCCCAAGTAATTATAAATGTCCACTTTGCGTCCCCTCCCACGAGAGACAGAGGCTTATGCCAGTAAAAATCCCTAGTGGGGGAGGTTCACATGGTGTGTCAAAGGTGCAATGAGGTAGGGCACAGAGCAGTATACCTTTCATCCTGGTCTGAAATTTGGGATGACACTCAAAATGTAGGAAAATGTGGAATGCTAGCCCTCAAAATGTGAGTCACAATCAAACACGGGAACTATGACATGTGTAAAATAAAACTGATCTGGAATCGGCAGGTGCCCAGACATGGAACAATTCTGGTTCTTCTACTGGCACCAATCAGATTGCACCTCCCTCTGCCGGAACAACCATCCCAAACTGCTGGAATCCCTACCCAACCCACTAGAATGCCTGCCCGACCAGCCGGAATGCCCACCTGGGCTGCCAGAAATGTCCACCCCAGAAGAATGCCCACGTAACCTGCCAGAATACCCACTCAGACCCATTGGAATACCCAAAGACCTGCAGGAATGTCCACATTCCAGTAGGTTGGGGTAGACATTCCAGTGGGACACTGGCCATTCTGTTGCATCTTGGCAGCCATACTGGAGGGTTGGTTACCATACTGATGGGTCATGATGGACATTCTAATGGGTTAGGTGGGCATTCCAGCATGTCATGGTGACCGTTCCAGCATATCACATGGCCAATCCAGCTTGGTGGGCATTTCAGTGGGTTGAGGTGGTTGCTCCAGTGAATCAGTGGGCATTCCAGCAGTCTGTAGTGGTCATTCTGGTGGGTCAGGGGCACTTACAGGACTTAAAGTATGATACAAACCCTAATGGGGGCTCCCACCATAGAGATGTATAAAACCTAAAGGGAACATCACCTGGGGTACTAGTGGCTTTCATGCTGCCATATGCAAGTGCTCTATGGGGATACTATGCATATGAGTGGAGGTCACATAATGACCCCTCTGCGATACTGTTTTCCCTGAAGTATTTTTCTTCCAAATAGAGAAAAATTAACTTAGATAACTTACAAGTTTAGCGACATGGAAGTCAAAAACTATTGATTTTTCTGAACAAAACTGTTTTTTATTTGAACTTCCCAAACGCTCTCTTTTGACAACTTTAACTTCCAAAAGGTAGGAACTCAGAAGTATGTTGACTTCCAAATAATTGAAACGACTTCCTCCTCACAATAAAGCTACCAACTTTCTGAGGCCTAAAACTGGGACAGTCCATTCTGACCCATGACCCCCCACACACACTGTGTCACTCCCACGGGCACTACTGCAGACAACGCTGCACACAATCAATTACATTTTGCTGCTTGCTCTGGCCATGCCATCTCACAGTAACACTAGTAGCAAACATCCAGACTAAAACTATACATCATTCTGCTGCAGCAAGTTCCAAACCATGATGTACAGAAAGTTCATTAGAAGCAAACCTGCGTTAAATTGTGATCAGACATTTGAGCTGCATGTATTGCTCCCCCTGACAGCATACCTCTCAACCTCCTGCCTCGTAAATCAGGGACAAGGCTTAAAAAAAATCAGGGACAAAGGACAAAAATCAGGGACACATCTTCAAATTTAGAGCTATCCACCCAGAAAGCTGGTAGAATATGGGGCTTAGTGCAAAATGCATTTTCTAAAGAAGAACAAGTCTAACTTTAATGCTTGACATTGTTTTGTGCTTACAGTCCCCACTGTTTAGCCACAAAAACACAAATTTTAGGAGGGACAGAGTAAAATTTTGAGGCAAAATCAGGGATATCCCTGAAAATCAGGGACACTTGAGAGGTATGCCTGACAGTCCCATCCAAACCGCTTACACTCACCTCATTTGCTGAGCAAACTTCACTTCAGTGACTCCCACCACCACACCGGATTGTTTTCCCACACTTCCATACAGTTGATCAGGTCTAGGTACCTTAGTTCACTTAGCTCTTTTCTGTCTAGAGTCCCTCTCAGCTGCTAGCAGATAGACGTCCACATGCGCTTGTTTGCACTACTACCCAGTCTAATCTGACCGGAAGAAACATGCTTTACTGTGCTCCACTGACATGCTCGCAGCGCAACACAGACACAGGGATTGAAGTTGCAAACTGCTGTCCAGCCCGAGCAGCGCAACAGCGGTGCTGAAATAACTGTCACCCAGGGATTAGCAGTTCGCAAAAAAAAAGGGACAAAACTGGGACAAGTAATCAAAAACCAGTACAAAAGTGTCAAAACTTGTGGGGGCACTGGGACATGCTGACTAAAATTGGGACTGCCCTGGGAAAATAGGGACTGTTGGTAGCTTTACGAGGCTCACAAATAAATAAATACATAACTGAATTACTGAACTCTCTGAGCGTCCCTCATCATCTACTGGGACAGCTGAGACAGGAATGCATTGTAAAGACGTTGACAGACCTAACAACTAACGAGGACTGCTACAGTTCGAGTAGCGCACATAGCGGAGAAAGTTACACTTTTTGAGAATCGAAGCTTGTTGCTCGAGAGTGTTCTGTCCCCTTCGCGTTGCCGTCCTGTCAGACTGGGGGCGGAGCGGAGAGGTCAGAGGGAGCGCCAACATGGCTGCCTGCAGGAGGGTTGCTGTCAGCTCCGCTATATGCAGGTTAAATGGGGCGAGTATCGGGAACAGCGCTGTGTGTACCCCGCGAAACCGTGAGTGTCTATTGAAAGAGCAGTTAGAGGACTGTGCTCCGCCCGGTTAGAGCACAATGTGAGCCGGGAAAACGGCTGGCATGTGCGGCCAGTAACACAACAGTGGTGCTGAGTAGATTCAAGTACATGTGTAGGGTGTACCATAGGCAGATGTAGAACAACCGTATGTGTATCTGATCCATGCAGTTGCTGTAGTTTGTCTTGAATGCTAAGCGGTATACATGCAGCAGCTAAAATAGTACCACACACACACAAACTGTATCTAGACTGTTACAGAGAGAGATGAATGTTGACTTGTTTCCTAACGGTTAAAATTGAAAACGTTTAGGAGTTGAAAGTGCCCTTAATGGAGAAAAGTGCTAGACGAGCAGGATTCCTCATGCTTGTGTGTAATAGAAGGTGGAACTGTGGGTTCCTATCCAGTTTAACATCTCTCGACAAGTACACTGTCGGACAAGACCATTATAAATGTTGGGGTTCTGCAAGGCTCCATTCTTGAGCCCCTACTTTTTTCTCTTTTCCCAAATAACATCTCCACTGACCTCTGCAGGACAACTTCCTTGCTTTATGCAGATTATATTGTTCTGTATGCTAGCGCAAAAAGCATTGAGGACATAAACAATCTTCTCTCGCTCTCTCTCTCTTGACTTTCAGGTAATTCAGGGATGGCTGTCTACTCACAAACTTGTTTTAAATGAGTCCAAAACCCAAGCTATGTTCTTTGGGACAAATACTAAACTCAGACATACACACCCTAATTTCAAAGTCACCTCATTAAATGGATCACTAGTTGGGGTGGTAAATGCCTTTAAATATCTGGGCCTCACCCTTAATCCGTCTCTAAATTTTGACCTGCACATCAATTAGACCTGCAGACTGGTCAACTCCAAACTTGGAATAGCCTACCGAATCAGCTATGTGCTCACTCCCTCAGCAAGAGACAGTCCCTAAAAAACACACAGAAACACTTTACGCAACATATTTTTTTGTAAATTTTGACTGTAGTTTTCCATTAAGCTGGTGGATGAGATTTGGCGCAAGAATTTTTTTATGATGAAACTATGTACTAGCAAGGTGATTTTTCTTTTTATAAGATGATTTGAAACTAAAATGTTCATTTCAGCTGCTTGTAACTAACCATAAAATGTACCCCAAAAGTGAAAAAGCTGAATCAAGCAGAGGCATAATCTACACTAAGATAGGAAGTCCAAGAGTGAGGACAGAGCCAGTGTGCAGTTCAAAACCGTTAGCAAGCCCAGCCCGGTGGCGCTGAGGGTTGAGGTGCTGGATGCAACACCTCACGCCACGCCAGTGACCCTGGTTCGGGAACGAGCCCAGGTTGCTGGGGGTCGGGAGAGGATTGAGCATCCGGATGGCAGTTCTCCTTCCCCAGGAGGGACAGAGGTCCCTAGTTGGTGCTCGGCTGACCTCTGGCAGAGGCCGGAGATGCAGCAAATGCTGACGACGTAAAGAAGGGGCCGGGAAGTGGCAGACGTCAGTTCCGTGCCTTGATGTCAGGGCGTTAGCCACTCCCCAAGAAACGGGAAAATGCCCTTCAGCTTTGGCGGAGACGGGGCACCGGAGCTTGCCCTTGATCTGCAGCCACTTGCCTGGCACCCTCCCGACCGATGCTGCTGACTGCTCGGGGTGTTGGGGCCCACCTCGTCCCCGAGGCTATGTGGGTGACAGAGGACTGTCCAGGTAGGGTGGACCGCAGAGGGATGACTCCTTGGTGCTTCCGAGGAGACCAGAGCTGAGGGGAGGAGAGGAGGAATAAATATGAAAAAAACAAAAACATTAGCAGAGCAGAACTAGGAGAGAATATGTAAGCAGTCATCAACAACAGAGGATGTATTTCCAGAGAATTAAAGGTGAACTGTCAGCACTAAGATTCCCCACAACGAAGTTTGAGAATGGTTCCAATTTGCATTTTGTGTGCAAAAAACTTTCTTTTTTTTTTTACTATTTACAGTAGTATAATATGTTGTAGTAGACTAATTCTGCCTACATGCAAGCTGACATTTTCTGTAATTACAAATCCCAGGATCCCCAGTAGCTGACATAAGAGGAGGGTGGCAGCAGTGGGAGATTAAATAGCCTACAGTACATGTCAGAGCTTTAATAAGCTCTGATCAGATGTTTGTCGGTCCTGCTGTACTCCTGGGGCTAAGTACATTCCACTGGGACTGTACTTGGCCCCAGAGAGGACAGTGAACCAAAAAACAAATGGTCAGAGCTTATAAAAACTCTTTTTTTTTTTTATTTAGTATTCTTTTTCTCTGCGCCACCAAGGCTCAGCCCCTGTCCATCCTGGACCCCCTCCTCATCCCTGGGACGTGCCTGCAGGCAGAGGATACCCCCTGGATTGGCTCCTCAGGGTGGGGCCAATGTAACAGCACTAAACCCCCACGAGAACAGGAGAAGGGTTCTGGCAGGGAGCCTACCGGCATTGCAGCCCTGGCTTACCACCCCAGGACAGTACGTGGAGTTGGGCCAGCTACACTGGGAGATGGGGATAGGTGAATGGTCTGGAGTGCCTCTGTGGGTGACCAGAGCCGGGAGAGCATGGCATCATATAGGCAGCCAGTATTTTTCAGTTGTTGTGGATGGGAGGCATGACGTGCAGTGACTTGGTGACACAGAGCGTCAGCGTCCAGTACGTCTCCCAGGAGATTCCAGGTGCTGGTCGCAGTGGAACCCCCAGCCTCTGCCAGGGGTCTCTATGTGCCGGTCACACAACTGCCCCGAACCCTCACCAGGAGAGGAGAGCCGTCGTACTGACCTCCTCAGGCTGACCTCTGACAACCCCGGTCTGTTCCTGACCCCGGGTGACCAGCATAAAAACTTTTTTTTTTAATTTGCTCTTTATTCCCCTGGAAGCTGGCAGGGCTTCCACTGACCCAGCTTGACCCACGATCCAATGGTCAGGCACCCCCATGTAGCCTTGGATATGCCCCCCAGGCAGGGTTGGCGTGGAGGGAACCCCAAAAACCTTTTGTTTTGTTGGGCCCCTCATTGTGGCCTTGCAGGATGAGTGGTGAGGGGCACCTTCCTCTGCTGGTGGTGCTCCACCAGGTCCTGATTTCCCCTGTAGCCTGGAGACCACGGTTGGCCATGGCATCTAGGCGTGTCATGACTTGATCTGCTGCAGCTCCTCCCATCTATGTGGTGTAGAGCTGCTGTGCCTCTGGCCTCCACCAGAGGTCAGACCAGCACCGGGCCGACATCCCCTCTCACTCCCAGGGGAAGCGAGCTGTTGGTTGGGCGTTCAAGCGTCCCTCCCTGGCCGGCTCCCCAGGCTCGTTCCCAAACCTGGGTCACTGGCATTGTGAGTGGTAGCGTTACTGCTGTGCCAGCGGGCTGGTGGCATCAAAACTCTAAACATGCACTGCAGGCAATTGAATCTCCCACTGCTGCAGCTCTCCTTTGATGTCATCTGTAAGGGATTCTGGGATTTGTAGTTGCAGAATATATTTCTGTAACAATCTTTAGCACTAGATTTGAAATTAGCTACTCAGCTCTGTAAGTATGGCTGCTATTTGCAATTTTTTTAATCTCTTCCATGGAAGTTGCTTTTTGACTGCACATACTTAATTCATGCTGTAGATTTATTGGATGATGCCAATAAATGTTTCGGTTGGTAAAGAACTCAACACCAAATCAAGAGAAACCATAAAAACAAAAAATAGCTGCTCAAACCTTTAAATTACTACATACTGGAATTCACATTTCTTATAAGGGGTGCTGCTAAATGGTAACAAATAACAAACAAAGAAGGACCGAGAGTTAGATAATTTACCTGAGTAGCAACACACAACGTTATAGACGGTCCTTTGTCTTACACTCTCGGTTACCATATCTCGCTTTCTATACTGTGCTCCAACAGGGGATTTTCCACATTGTATTATTTAACTTACACTCTGTAAAATCTCCTGTTGGGAGCACAGTATAAAAGCAGTTAGCTAGTAGCCATTGAGGCATTGTAAAGTTAGGGACTAAATCAAGGGTCCCACCTTGATGTTTGGTGATTTAGCTTACTCAAATTGGAATTCCAATCTGAAACTAAGAGGACCCTCTCCCACATGGAGCTTGAAAGTAATATAGCAATTTTGCATTTGAAAGTTTAAATGTTATGCTGTGTGGGGTGGGGGAGGGTGTGCTTAGTCCTTTGCTTTGTTTACCAAATCAAGAGTTGCTTTTTTTTCATATTCTTTATTCCCCCTACCCCCACCAGTGCTTTCTTGCTCCGTTCCCTCTGTTTTGGTACTGTACTACACTTAGTAGCAAGTTAGGAATGGAGATTGAGAAACTCTCATTCTTTTGAAACTATTGTGCTCTGTTTTCAAATGTTGTAATTTGATGTGCAGAACCCCTACAGTGAGCTCAAAGCAGTGCAAGACCCAAAGTTTTATATAGTTGAACATGCACAGAACACAGTGTGAATATGCAAAGCTTGTTCGAATATACCCTCTGCGAAGCACAACGTAAGGCATGAACAAGTGTGCTCAGCTCAAAATACAGCTGTCTACTGGCCACATAAAGGCATGTGTCTATGGTGGAACAGTAGGCTGCCAAGGAGCAAAGTAGCAGGGCATCCCAAAGATGTTTGCGCTGTTGTACAAAATTGTCCCATCGAACATCTGCATGTAAATTACCTAATTTTTCATGCAAAACCCTAAGAGATCATTATCACCCCATCTGAGGTCACTTGCATGTCTGCTGCAAGCCTTTGCACCTTGTATTGTGTGGAGGTTGGGTGTTTTGTTGTGAAAAAGCAACCCATTGCCTCATGTAAATGGGTGATTTGCAGAGGTGCTGTACAACATGGAACGACCTGCACGGCAGTACAGGAGCTCTTGTGCAGTGTTTGTACAGTAGTTTTCAGAACATCGTGTTAGTCATGCACCCTCATCCCTCTGCGCAGTGTGGATAATGGAGTCTCACTGGTGTCCAGTGGGTCCTCCCTGTGCCCATGAATCAAGTCCATGACATCTAGTGGTCCCCCTCTCTCTCCCAGTACTCATAAGTCCCCTGTGTCCAGCGGTCCCCACTTCCTCTCCCAATGCCCATGAGTGAAGTGTCTGGTGGTCCCCACTTCCAATGCTTGTGCCCCTAGGATAATGCCCTGATGTCCAGTCCACTACTTCTGCTCTGAGTTATAATCATGCTATTTGTGCTGTCTGGTTGTGCACCTCCCCAAAATCCGGAGACAGTAGCTGACACATGCCCACTGTTCATCTCCACCGCTGACCGCCATCTGCCGCACACAATCACTGTATCAGTAGATGAGCAAATATATCACTGCAACACCATGCCTTTTTTCTAGGTGCCTCACAAGTACTGTAGCGATATACATGCTTGTATGTCGATACAGTGCTTGCACGCGGCAGCGTCTGGCTGTGAAGTTGAACAGAGGGCCAGTATCTCAGAACTGTGTTGGGGAGCTCCAGGCAGTGCAGCCAGACTGCACAGATGACTTGATGGGGAGTGAAGATGAATCAGCTGACATTTTCCTCCATGCACTAGGACCAGGAGGAGGAACCAATGGACAACAGGGACTTGACTCATGAGCACCGGGAACGGTACCATCAGACACCAGAGACTTGACTCACAGTCACTGGGGAGGCAGCACTGGATGCCAGGAATTTGACTTATGGGTACCAGGAGAGGAAGGGGAGGGGACCACTTGATGTTGGCAAATTCTTTAACTGGAATGTTCAGGGGAGTAGAGCCTTTGGATGCCGTGGAGGGTTACAATACATAGTGTGCATGTTGTTAAAACATGGGTTTTGAAGTGTTTACTAGCACTGTGCTGACAGTGCTTTCAGAAATCTTCCAGTGTGCCAGTGCGCCTCTATGCATGCAGCACCATGCTACATATGCGCCTGGTGTTCATTGGCACTTATCCACTAACAGATATGGGCTATGCTAACTGGGCCTTTGAATATGGCACTTCACATGCTAACCAAGGTTTGAGACGAGTGCGCAGTTAACAAGACCTAAAGCTTGTTAGTACTGCAGTAACGGTTTGACTATCAGGCCCCCAGAATTTGATACTTTAAAGCTTCAAATAGTTTTAAATCAGGCAAATGTCTGGTTCTTTAACTGGAGATTGAAGAAGCTAAGCTGTCAGTTATGCTTGTTTGTAACGGCAGTGCATGTAAATGGCTACACTCCTCAGATGTATGCCAAAATGAAGACCTCTAGATGCTTATTACTGAACACGCAAACTGCTGTTAGGGATGGCACAAAATTATGGTTTCACTGTATACTGTGTTATAAGAAGTCACTTTATTGATACTGTTGGCAGCTTCCTATACCATGATAACTGGTTTTCCGGCCTTTCTGCCAATTTCTGTGTGTTTTTTAGGGATGACTGTCCCATGACAACTCTTCTTACACAGTAGTCTGAGTCTTTTTTTCTTTGTAGAAAAATACTACCATAATCATAATAACCAGATATTACGAGAACCATAGTAGTACAGTACTCGTAATGGTTATACCATCAGAATGTAATACTGTGACATTTGTAACCACTATAAGATTATGTTTACTAGAGTACCCTTATGGTGCTCAGGCTTCAGATGACAGGAAGTGGGGCTGCCAGCTGGCCCACAGCCAGCCTGCCATGCCTACCATATGGAAGACGGGGGTTCACTTTGTAAGCTCAGATCTTAGGTAGCCTGGGGTGCAACTGCTGCCCAAGGTAGTGCTATCCATCACAAAGGAGGAGGCAGATATGCGTATCAGTAGCAACCCTTGCGGCAGGGCCAAGTGTTATCGGTACATATTACATGTCCAATGAGTGAGTGTGCATGTGAGTGTGTGGTTGCTCCAGGCAGTAATATGTTAGTTTTAGGAGGCAATGCACTGGATATGGTGTGTGCATACATCCACCTGAAAAATGGAAACTGGCTTGAATGAAGTCCCCTGGATGAACTTCAGAGCCCAAGCATGCTTAATGTTCATTGCTACTGTTAGGCACTCATTATTATTAAATGGGCTAAAACAGCATTAGAGTATTGCAGCCCCTTGCCTGTGGACTACCAGCACACTCCATTGACGTCACCGTATCAACTTGGTGGACATTGTGATTGTGTATGTGTGTGTGTGTAGGTAGGGGTGGATATTTATCTTTCTTATTCACCCTCATAGAGCCTCCTGTCCCCCACCTCAGTGGTCCAGTTGCCATGGCTGCACCATTCCTCAGGCTTGGAAGGCATGCAGGTGCTGCCTTCACAGCCATTACCACTGCATCACTTTGGTCTTTTGACAGGGGGTGCACGAATACTGAGTGGTCCAGGTTCTTCCCAGGAACTGAACACCTCGCCCCCATAACACATATGGTGTGGGATTTTATGGCTCGAAAATTATGCCTGGTCTCCTAGCTGGCAGTGCAACATGCTATTGCTACCTGCGGTGCCATACAGCCAGCTCAGAGCTTGGATATTTTTATTCCGTGACGGTGGTTTCTAAACGTTAGCAACGGTACTTCATTTAAACTGGTCAAGACTGAAACATTAACTGCCGCATGGAGTTCAGCACCAGGCACAGCTGATTTTTTTTTTTTCTTTCACCAATGTGATCCCCAGTACATCACTCCTTTTAATCCTTCAGTGCCTTTCTGGACACTCTGCAGTCTCTGGGTTCTTTCTCTGATATTGATACCCCCAGTGCATCCTCTGTCAAAGTCTTCTTATTTATACCACCAAGGGAAGGCCTGTTTGGGATGACATTGGCATGAGGGGTGGGGTGGATGGGTGACCCAGGACTGTTGGAGACCTTGTAATGCTGGTGGATTGGAGGCAGTTACTTGAATTACTGGGGTGCACAGTTTTTCCTTGTTCTACCCAGATAGACCCACCCAGCCACTGACTCTCTTGAGGAGCTGCCTCTATCAGCACCCCTCTGGGTGGGCCTATTCTGCAGCATGTGGTCACCCAAGCTGCCGGTTCCGGGCACCTATCCAGCGTACCACTTTGGGAGCCGCTGTTGCAGCAGGCATCTTCTCTCTTAGTTTGGAGTATGAATGAGCTGCCACTGTAGCGCATCCCGGAATCCACTGACCCGGAGAGAGTGGCCAGGCCTGCAGCCTGAACCCGGGTCCCATGCATGGTTTTGTCAATTTGAAGTAGGCACCACCTCACAAAATTTGGTTTACGTAAACGTTAAGCTACATTCACTATTCAGCACATCCCCTTCAATGTCTAGAGGATATGTGTCATGTAATTTAACTCACAATCACCAGAGTGTTTTTTTCTACTTAGAAAATGGCATTAATTTCACTGAAACATTTAGACTTTGTAGTCTTGTTAAGGGATATGGTGCTTGATCACAACCCATGTGACCATGGTTTGAGGACCCAGGAAGCAGGATTGATCAGGTACATTTAAGTAAGAACATATGAGGGGTGCAGTGGGTAGCATGTCACACTCTGGCACCAGTGCACTGGGTTTGAAAACGAACGTGGGAGCTGGGTAGGGCGTCTTAAGATTGCAGCCATGTGACTGCCTTCTCAGGTAGTGAGGGCTTTCTGGGAGGTTGCATGCATAAGGGACAGATGGAAGATGCAGGTGCCAGTCCAGGGCTAACAGCTCTATATTTGAAAAAAAAATAGCCTATGTCAGTCAGTGTTTGGTAATACTGCCTGCTGCAACACGAACAGTTGCACTACTTTTCCTGGGCAGAGATTGGATAATTAAAAAGCTAGGTGAAGAGTTAATGCTTCCAAAACATGGCAACATGCTGACATCTTCCTCTTTGTCTGTTAAGTGTTTCAGGTGGCAGTGGCCAGACTTCTGAGTAGTGACCATGGAGATGGAGAGCCCCCGAAATTCAAGCCTCCTTCAAAGCCAGTGATTGTTGACAAGACTCGGACTGAGGCATCCCAGAGAAGGTAGGCACCATCAGCAGCATTCTGTAGCAGAGTGTTTGGTCAAGAGGATTTTAAGGTACACCACATGGCCCGGGGTTAAGGGCAGGGAACTGTACAGAACTTTTTGAAGGGGAAGCACTTTCCCCGAAAGCAATTAAAGTGTTCCCCATTTAAGTTCAGATTAGGCTCAGACAGCTACCATTTGCTGACCTAAGGCGGCTGAAGGTTTTTCTTAACTATCCAGCTGGATTCTGGATTGGCTAGTTGTTAATTGGTGGTAGTATCAAAGGGCCCCAAATCAGCTAACACACTCACTATATACAGGCTTTTAAGATGAGACTCCTCTTAGTTATTTCACAATCAGTATATTTTCCCAGGAAATCCCAGCTAACATTCAGAAGTTCTACATTAGAGTGGTGCCCTTTTTCTTTAAAGGAACACTGTCAACCCCCATTAGGTCTCAAAGTGTCCTAGATTAAAAACACAGTTTATGGTTGTCAACAGTCTGTAAAGATTGCTGATGCAGCTGGTAGTTTGATTCTGACTCCTTTTTCTTAGAAAAAATGAAAAACAGACTGCCCACCAAACTGATGTTACCATGTTGTTTGCTGTGGTTGCTTGCCTACATCTGACATCACAGCATTTACTCTCCTTTAAAATCCTCAAAGCCTCTGCTATTCATAACGGCTGCTTATAAAGAACAGGTTTGTTTACATTCCTTAATGAGCTCCAGCTGCATCTTTCCTGGACTTGGGAACAACCACAATACAGCCTAGCCACTTGTGATGCAGTGGGAGTTTAGGAGGCTACTGCCTCATGAGTGACTGCACTCTTTGGGTGTGTTACTAATGCTCAGGAAGTATGTAGTAAGAGAAGATCTAGAATTGTAAACAAAAACAAAGTTGTTTATAAATGTACATTGCCATGAATTTCAGTTCTACTAAACAAGGAGACAGACCAAACAGCATCATCAATGAATTTTAGAGAAGGTGTAAGCAATCATAAAATGTGAGTTTTTAACTGGAATTGATATCATGAAAAGAGGTTGACAGTGTCCCTTTAAAGAGACCCTGACCCACTTGTGGCAACTTTGGAAAAATTTAATATTTAGACACATTTCAGTTTATATTACATATTTTATTTCTGTTATCATCGCCCTTACTTCTTTATTACTGAAGCCATTAGCATGAAAACAGGATTTTGACCTTTTTTGATGTGGTTGCTTGCCTACATTTGACATCACAGCATTTACTCCCCTTTAAAATCCTCAGAGCCTCTGCCCTTCATAACGTCTGCTTACAAAGAAAAAGACGTGCACTCCATCGAGTCTGCCTTGACCCTGTCTTAGTTTCCTAGCGCCCCCACATGGCAGATGTCCCTCCAGGTGGTGGTTGCAGCCAGTATCTACCCAGGTTTTCAGCTAGAAGGACTAACACGCAAGGAGGGAGGGCTAATAATATCTTAGTAAACCAGTGCTGGTCTCGGTTGCTGTTTTCACGTTCCTATGACTTTCTCAGGGTTACTGAGTGAGCCAGTGGTTGGGCCAGGGTTTTGAACCTGGATCTCATGGATCACAGCTCTGAACCAGTGGATTACACTGCTTTTTATTCTGACTTACTGAAATTCACCCCTTCGCTGAACCTGAACTTTAGAAACGAGTATTGTGAGCCACAGATGGCAGTATGTAATTGACACTGCACATGCTAGTAATGTTTTTGAGTGACTGGTTGCATAGCAGAACTTTTATACGAATACAGATCTCTGCATTCCTCATAAGTTTACCCAGTGTTGACCCTGGTGGCAGTTATATATTTTTCTGTTGTAAGGACTACTTACTGGGTGGATGAGGGTGGGGCTGTGGTTAGCTTCCTGTTTGCACTGCAGCAACTTAATATAGGCTACATCTGTGAAAACCACATGGTATTCAAATCAATCATGGTGTCATCACAGTGCGAGACAGTGTGGTCTAGTGGTCTGGAAACCAGGAATTCACATTTTCAAACCTTACTAGAGACTAATACCCTCTATGTGGTCTTGGGCAAGTAACTTAATCTCCCAGTGCTTCAGCCCACCCTGCTGCGGAAATTGGTAGAAGCAAATCTTCATTGAAAATGAGATGCTGCATCTTAGTTGGGCTGTACTGGGCAAATAAGTTGTTTAACAAAAAAACCAAAAAAAAATAAGATCATTGCTGGGGAAAACAGGAAAATAGTAGAGGATATCTTGCCTATTTGAAGTCTTGGAATTCTGTACAGCACATTTTGTAGGAAAAAAATTACCTTTGACTTTTTAATAATGTTATATCTGAATCTCTTGAGTTTTATTTAGTTTTTGTTGACCAGGGAAGGAGGGCCAGGCAGTTCTGCCTACGGGGCGCACAGGTGGTAACCAACTGAAATTGAACCAGATTAAGCTGTTGGTGATATTTTTGATGAATGAGGAAAATCTGGCCAGGACACCGGGGACATTCCTCTACTCACCTGTAGGGGAATTTGCTGGCCATCTTCCAAGATGGCCACTCGGAGTGGTGTGGTGGAGAGGATGGACGTGCTAGAGGCAGAGGGGCAGGCTTCCTCCTCTGATCTGTTATTACAAGAGGCTGATGAAATTTTGGTGGATTCTGCAGGGATAAATGAAGATGATATGGGCATTGAAAAGGTTCGTTCATCCAAGGATTTAAGTACTGTATGTGTGTGGAGGAAAGTTCAAAGGATACAACTTCTGAGCAGAAATCATCCGTTTGCATTTCAAGTCTGGAGGCAAACTTACACTTGGACATGTTAAATAAACTTGTGGTGGAGGAATTCAGGCAAGCACATTACACTGCTCACCTGTAAGCCAAAATTGCAAGACTGAGCGCAGAATCTGTGGCTGACAACGGGTGTGGTTCGACTAACAGGCAAAACGCTGACGCACCAGCATCAAAGGATAATGCCGCCCTGACTGAGGATTTCTCTCCGGATTCTAAGGTAAAAGTGGTTCCCAAAGAGGTTTCAGCAAATGCCCTGGCTGGCAGTAGAAACTCTAGCAGTAGCGTGTGCCAAGAGCCATCAGTGGGACACATTGATATTTTACTGATACCACTCCAAATTGTGGAGGAAGGTCAGCAAAGTTTGAAAAAGCAAAACAGCACTGGTAACCTTGGCACTCACTCATGCACAAAGGAGATAGACATTTTATAGAAAATGCTTAGTCCTTTAGTTATAATGATAATTCAGCAATCCCAACACCTCCTCCACACCTCCCAGAAAAAATCCCAATGTTTCACACAGGCACACTGCGCTTTGTCAAGAGATAAACCAGTAACACACACCAACTTAAATAGTAATCACACAATTAAAAACAGGTGTTCCCACTACTGGGTTATTATGGACACAATTGATCAGCCTATTAATTAGCGTAGTCATTATTATAAAATACATTTCTATATAATTTTAACTCATGTTTGCAGTCATCACCCAAAAATTTTTTTTTTGTTTTTTTTTACTCTTCAGATATCTGTGACGCATAATGTCAGAGCCACGCATTACCATATACATTCATAAATGTGGAGGTAATTCTGTTTTATCATTTAAGCCCGGATAGCTAGAAGCATGTAGCTTGTGAATCCAATAATTTTCCTTACAGCCTATTTATTTATATTGCCTCCCCTAGGACCCAGTTTTACTTTAATACCAGTAAAGTGCCATTCATGCATATTTTTATTCTGTACAAAGTGCATATGATGTGCTGTAATATATTCCAAATTCTCATTATGAATTGCACGCATATGCTCCCCCACTCTCTCCTTTAACTTACGTTTTGTGCGTCCAGCATAATAAACGACACATTTGCATGTGGCTAAATAAATAAACATAAGTAGTATAATAATTTATGAATGAATTTATGTGCAACATTTTGCCATCAACTGGATTTAAAAAAAAACCTTTGTGGCATTGATGTGTGTACAGTATTTATACTGCATTCTCTTAAAACATCCTGAAGGTAAGGCTGGCAACCAGTTGGGTACGTTTAATGGCTTAAAGTTTGAAAAACTCTAACCTGCTCCCTATTAACAATAGGCTTGGTGCAAAGATAAATGAGGCAGTTAATTTCTCATTTGCCACTCCTGCCTTGGGCCCAGTTGCGACTGCAGTTGTTGCTCCTTTATCGTATATCAGTTCTGGGGCACCACCAACTCCACAAGGGAAAGGGACCAATAATGCTGCAGAAGATCCACCCTTATCAAAAGACACTGGTATTGTGTACTAAACGGTACTGCATTATCAGGCGGGTGTCAGAACTTTCTCTTTTTCTGCAAGATCCCAGCATGCTAAAACCTCTTTAAAAGAGGACTAAAAAAACAAAAGTAAGAGAGCAGCTATCGCTCATGCTAAAAGGAATATCACTTCTGCCCCGTTAAATTTGAGTGAGGACTCTGCTGACGATTCTCTCTCTCACACCCGAGAGCACAGCTGCAGCCCCAGTACACGTCGGCGGCTATTCAAGCTGCTTTTGCTCTAAAACCTCTCAGTACAGACCCCTTTTCGCAGTGGTCCCCCAAAAAGTGCTTCTAGAGGCAGGATGGAAAAAAATGTCAGATGGGAAGTGGCTCCCTGATCCTGAGTGGACATCAAAGGACCCTCTGTCACAGGACTCTCCAGAATGGCACCCGCCAGTATAGATACAGATACCTGCTCCTAAGACTGACTATTGCAGATGGACAGAAGGATTCTAACATGAATGAGCTCTCTAAAAATGTTTGTCATTCCCAGAATAAGAGTTAAAGTCAGAGTCCCCCCCCCCCCCACTGAGGGCAGTAGTGAAATGGTGTATCCTCTTAAAGAACATTCAGGCAGTGATGACTCTGGAGGGTTAGAGGGCCCTGCTTTCCAGAGACCATTACTGTATATTTTCTAAAACTAAAAAAAGAGGTAGCTCCTAGGAGAAATCCTGTAATGGTACAGTATAAGGGTGGGCTAGAGAGCAGACCCGATAGGCAGTATGTGGGGGAAACATTGCCTAAAGATTCTCCCCGAGGGGAGCACTGTGGAGCATACCTACAGATCAGACGCACTCTAAGCTCGGCTCCATGTTTTATGAGCTTTTAAGTCTAATTTAATTACTTTAACTATAATTGGTGACTATAAGGCATTTTGGAAAGAGGATTCCATCCTGAAGAGATTAGTGCCGAATATTGTAATGGGGCATACGCAGAAGGCAGGAGAGTGGAAACAAAAATCCCCATGAAAGTGGACACCCAGGCACAACCACATCACAGTTAATGGCAGCTGGGCCTGACCCCCATGGAAGCACTACAAACATCCATACAGGCGATCGACATGAAAATGGAGTCAATTTTGCAACGCGCCGCAGACCAGGACATTAAAGTAGAAGCTGCCTCACAAACAGTGGCTTCAGCTGAAAAGGTCGCCACACAAGCTTTGACTGTCGCCTCTAAATTGGTGCAGGAGAACACACATTTACGGTGCCGGTTGGAAGCGCTAGAAAATGCGAATAGGGCCTCTCATGCACGTTTGAATGGGCTTCCAGAGGGGAATGAAGAGGACAGCTTACTGACCTTTCTACAATCCTGGCTCCCTGAGGCATTGCGATTTAGCTCAGTTGTAATTGCTGGTCAGTTGCATAAAGCGTACAGAATTGCGCCTCGCACAGCAGGACCTCAGGCAAATGCTCCCCGAACAGTCCTGTTGGTGACGGCCAGTGCAGCAACTCAAGACCTACTCCTCCAGGCCGCAAGATTTACAGGCAACCTTAACCATAATGGAGCCACTGTACATATATTCCCAGCTCCCTCCTATGCAACGAGGGTGCGCAGAAAGAAATTTGCGGTTCGAGCTAAACTCTGGACTCTTGGGGTACCTACTGATGCCAGCTTGTCTTCATATCTTTTATGGGGGGAAGACTTTTCAGTACACGGATCCACTTGAAGCAGGGAGGAAGACCGAACTTATAACCAGGGAATTCGAAGCTTGGGGAGCTAGCTAGCCAGCCAGAAGATTCGGATGAGGAGACCTGAAAAAAAGGGACTGTAAAGTAACAATTTGATAGTTTAGTCAAATGACCTTAGTTAATTAAGCTGGATTGATCACGGATTCTAGGGTGTGCCTAGTGGATAGTCACTGTTTTAATGCTCTAGTCCACTTAATTTTGGCAATTTAAAACATTGTTGGACAAATAAAAAGCTTTTTATATTTTTTGCCCAGGAATAATTAGGGCTTATTTAATTTTAAATGATAGAGTCTAGGGGATTTTTCTTTAGTGGATTACCAATGTAAGGTTCTGAGGCATGTGAGCGACAGCTTCTAAGTGTTTCAAATTAAGATAACAATGTTAGGATTTGGGGTCATATCAACACTTTGTGTTGTGGTAAATCTAATGGAATTAAGCATTTTGGGTTTGACCACCAAAAATCTTTTGTGGGGTGCAGCTTATACTGGATTAAAATTTAAATTATATATACACTTATTAGAATTTCCCCCACTTCCTTACTCCAGATTGTATAGGCTTATTAAAACCTGATACATTTGATATATAACTTGTACAGTTTTGTTCCTATGCCTTACATGATTATATTGTATGATATTGCTTATGTCTTTATGCAATAAATATAAATTAAAAAAAAAAAAATTCTCCCCAAAAGAAGAGTTTGTGTCTGTATACATTTCTAGAGAAAATAACTTCAGTGTTGGCTTTAGTTCATCTTATGCTTTAGAAATGTTTTGGCAACATTATAATCAGGTAAAGTTTTCTCCTTTGTGGTCTCTTTTCTTGGTTATCTCCTTAACTAAACCATTAATAACATTTGTATTGGTTATGTTTAGAAATGAAGGGTTTCATGTGGATGATATTACCTACTGGCTGTCTCAGAAATGTGAAGTACTGAGCACCCCAAGGCTATCTTAGATTTTGAGTTCTTTTGGATGGGTGGTTGGAAATATAAGGTAAAACTTTGTTAGAATGAGGGTGAAATTGAACACATTCCTAACTCCTTTTTACTGGGGAGATACTGAGGCGTATGCTTCTATGCTGGACGACCTCGAGCCCATCTTTCTAGGGTATGTGACAAACCTCGCTGTGATATTTGCGAGGAAGTCAACCACATTAGCCACCAGTGTGCGAACCTTACAAAATGTAACCTGTGTGAGGAGACTGGGCATGTCTTTCCAGAATGCCCGTTGGCTGCCAAGAACAAGGCATCTGTCACTAGTCCTGAACTATTCATCCAAAATGCCTAAGATATTGTAGAACCAGACTACCCCAACCCCCCTTCTCCCACACCTGCTCCCCTTCAACCCCAACCACGGATCCCCCAGGATGGTGGGAATGGAAATCTTGTAAAACCGAGGATCTAGAAGACTCAACCCCACCCACGTCGGTCCAACTAGGATGACTTTCCCCCGGTCTGTTATCATGATACTCCAGAAAGGTCTCAGGATGGGACACCTGAATCCTCTTTATCCCCTCCTAAAACTGGAACCCTAACCAGGAGGCAGGTAACTAGGAATTCAAAACCTCCCCCCCAACCCTCCGGAACTAGAATCAGCGAACCACTTTTCTGCCCTAGCCTCCTCTTGGGGGTGGGGGTGATTCAGAAGGGGCTATAGGTGACTCTGAGTCTCTTTCTCAGAACTCTGGGAACAGTACAGATGACTTGGGGGAAAAAAAGGGAAGAAAAAAGTTTTTGAATTACTTTTTTATGGCCAACTTGCACTTGGGATCTGTTAATAGTTGTAGTTTGATAAATGGTATAAAGAGACAGGCCCTATTCCAGCATATTCATGAAAATAGGGTGGATATTTGTTTTTTACAGGAAACCTGGATGTTTTCTATAGAGCAGCTTAGGACATTCCAGACAGAATGGACCTAGGGCCCCTCCTTCTGGTCCTTTGGGCTGGATAAAGCTGATGGAATATATATATATATAGGTTTTAATTCTTATTCTTTCTCTTTAACTAAGCTTATTGATGCAATTCCAGGCCGCTTATTGATCTTGGATGGTAAATGGAACCAGACTTCATATAGGCTTATTAATGTCTATGGGCGACAGATCAAGGCAGAAAGAGTGGCTTTACTTGCACAACTACAACTCTTCCTACATACAACTTCATATTTAATTTTAGGTGGAGATTTTAATGGTGACCTTCCAAAACCTGGCAAGTCCTTAGAGTGAAAAAAAACCTGTTGTGATTCTAATGCCCTTAAAAAATGTATAGACTTAGCAGACCTCAAATACTGTTTCCAGTTTCTAACTTAGGGACCAGCCTGTACCTATAGGAGAGATAGATTAAGCTCGAATATAGATCACATTTTTTCTCTTAGACTTTACCTGATCCCTCCCTTAAAATCCAACAAATAGAATTTTCAGATCACCTCTTTCTCTATGTTTTGTTCCAGAATATCCCACTCCAAAATGGAAAAATAATAGATGGAGATTAAATACCTCTATTTTAACTGACCCTAGTTTTACAAAAGGGTATATCATCATTTACTATGGGCCAGGGCTTCTGTGTGTGATCTTTACGAGGACTTCCGAGATTGGTGGACAGACACCAAATCGGATGTGGCATCATGGTTTCAGAGATTTAGTAAGGATACTGAAAGAAACAGATTTTTTCAGTATTTAAAACTACGTAACTAGCTGCAGTATTTATACACATTGGATGCTACTTCTAGACAAAATTATGATTCACAGATATATAAATTTAAACTCAAAATGAGGGGATTCCAGTACGACAGAGCTAAAACTGAGGGCAGAATTGCAATATGGGACGCAAAAATCTGTGATGGGGGACCTGTTTGAGACCTGTAAAATCTGGAAAGCAACTTTAGCCTTTCAGTGTCTAGTGGATGACAAAGGGAATGTCATTGATTTAGAAGACTGTTTACCTCAGGAAATAATTACATGGTTACAGTCCCATACTATGAGTCGACCTCCCTTCAGGGAAAAAAATAACCCAGTATTTGCAAAATATTCAGATTCAGGCCTCTTTGGATAAATATAGTCCTTTTGTTCTGCTAATTAAGCTCTTTCCCTGCCTCATCCCCCTGCTGTTCCACTGTCTTCCTTCTTGTAGCTGACCCCCACCCACCATTTCTAAACTGAACTTAAATCCATTTCTCTCCCTTTTTCCCTCTAGAGGAGGCCCGACCTCAGGCGCTTCCCCCACCAGCGGACAGGCTTCTTGCTGCCAGCGGTACGGTCGGCTTTGACCAAGCCGCCGCCCGTGGTCTCTTGCCCGGCTCCAGGAAGATAACGTATGGCTCCCCTGAACTGCCATTTGAATACTCTACGCTCTCTACTTCTGCTACTCATTGGCCATGCTCCTTACAGGTTAATTCCCACCGGCGTTTTGCGCCAGCTCCCCATCCATCCCCCACCCTACTCGGAGGATTCTTTATATTGCTCTCAACAGTCACGTGGTTGATAGGACTGTCTAGTTTCTGTTCTGGAAGTTATACTGCTACACCACTAGAGGGATACCTGATCGTCCCCAAGATCCACTCCTCCCTCTCAAGGCATTTTCATCTCTCTTTAACTGAGTCTTTTGCTACTGATTTGCAACTTCACTTTGCTTCTAGCACACAGTGCTACCTGTTGCACCCTGCCTACTCGTACCTCATCCCCTCCCTTTCCACCATCAAACCCCAAAATGTTGCCCCTCCCTTCATCAGCCTTCCACCTGTACCTGACCCAAATTTCCCCTCAGTAGTGTCCCTCTCATCTTTCCAGCTAAAATGGCATCACTTTCCAGATAGTCCACTGGCTTCTCTTGTGTTGATACCAAACTCATACGTCCCTATTCTTCAATTAATTGCACGTCCACCACCCCCACCTAGCCCTACCCCTTCCTAATATGGTTCAGCCTGTCATCCATGGTACAAAAATAATAAGCTCCATTCAGTCATCATCGCATTACTACTACTACTACTATCAGCTGGAGATATCAGTCCTAACCCAGGCCCTGCCCCAAGCATTGGTCATTAAAGCACAAGCCCATGCAGTAACCCTTCCCCTTGGCCACTACAACCCTCCCTCATGGCCTAAAAATACTCCACCTTAATATCCGGAGCCTTTTTCCAAACCAGACCTACTTCAACCACTGGTAGTCTCGTATAACCCTGACATTCTCGTACTGAATATCTGAATCATGGTTAAAGAGCAAAATCTATGACTCTTTTGTTGGCATCCCTGGCTACTCACTCTCCTGGCAAGACCGTGCAACCCACGGGGGAGGTGTGGCTATATACACTAACTCCTCACTACAGGTCACTACCACCTTCTCCTCCTGTGCTCCTTCAGAGTATGAGGCACTAGTAGTAAGGCTCTCCCTTGCTTTCTCCAGTCCAGTTTATGTAGCTTGGATTTATTGATGCCCTGGTCTCGATTCCACAGCTGTGACAGGGCTCATAGCTACCATAATGTCACATGCTACTGATGGCAAGCTTCACACAATGGGAGATTTCAATCTCAACTGGTTGTCCCCCTTCCTAGGGAAAACACGGAATGAGTTAACAGCCCTAAACCTTAAACAGCACGTTCAAGAACCCCCACACACCATCCAAAAAACTCTCAATCATTTCCTGATTGACTGGGCTGTCACCTGCCACCCTCACCGGGTCATCCAGTCCAGGCTACTCCTGGATGCTCTAACCAGTCAACATATGATTTACCTAATTAGTAAAATTCACAGAACAAAAGCCCCACACAAAATCCTCATGTCCAGATCATTCAAATCACTTGATCTTGCCTTCCTCCACCGTGACTTAACCCTGATTGGCTGGTCACTAATAGTATCAGCCAACACTATTGACCAAGCACTAGGGTACTTCAAGGACAACTTCCTCAGAGTCTGGAATACACATGCCCCATTAAAACATAGCAGAGTACGTGGGAACCACCTCCCATGGGTCACCCCTGAACTCTTGGCTTGCCAACATGCTCATGACTGTGCTTGGAAAGTACACACGCAATCCAAGCTGTCTAGGGACCTCAAACACTACCGATCACTCCATAACTCTTGTACCAAGGCCATTAGGTAGGACAAAGCTGATTACCTCTGCACGTCATTTCATAAGAATATATCTAACCCTTTCAAGTTTTGGAAAGTAGTCCACTCCCTTTTCTCTCTTCCTTCAAAACTGCCCACGCCACTCATTAAGGTAAATAACGCCCTTATATCGGAGCACCCCTCAGTCACATCTGAATTCTACACCTGCTTCACTTCATGTGCTGCTGCCGTCCTGTCTACTCTTCCTACCCCCTTTCCAACTCTACCCCTACCTCCCTCTCACCCCTCCCCATGGGAACTTCTCCTTCCTCCTGGTATCACCTTCGATGTTCTTGATGCCCTCCTAGCACTTGACCCATCAAAAGGCAGTTCCCAGACGGACTCAACCCAAAACTCTTATACCTGTCATCACCAGCAATCTCTTCCCCTCTATCGGCCTTTTCAATCTCTCCTTCTCACTATCATCTGTTCCTTCAGTCTGAAACATGCTACTGTTCTCCCTTACCCAAGGAGGTGGCGCCTCCTCTCCAAGTAATTACTGCCCAATTGCTCTTCTTCCACCCCATCTATGATCCAGGAACACCTGGTCCTTTCCCAACTATCAACCTACCTCTCTGACTCCTCTTCTTCCTCCTTTTCAGTCTGGCTTTAGGAAAAAATCGCTCAACAATCACCTACCTACTTGAACTACTGGACTCCATTCCTCACAGGGATGGACAGTGATCAAATTACTTTGGCCATTTTGCTGACCTAGCCAAGGCTTTTAACACAGTCTCCCACTCCATCCTACTCGATAACCTTGCCTCAGCTAGCCTTTCTGACTCTGCCACTAGCTGGTTCAGAGTTTACCTAACAGGTAGGACACAATTGATCAGGATAGCTGAAGCAATCTTCCCCCCCTCTCCGAATCCACACAGTTGTGCCACAGGGCTCAGTCCCCTGTTATTCTCCATCTTCCTAAATGACCTCTCAACAGTCTGTACATCTGTCTCCATTCATATGTATGCTGATGAAACTGCCCTGTTCACCTCCAGCCACTGCTCCACAGATGTAGCAACTAGACTACGACTTGACTTCACCAAAGTTCAACACTGGCTTCGCTCACATCAGCTGTTCCTGAATGCTAAAAAGCCTGTGTTTATAACCTTTGGCACAAAGCAGAGACTTTCCAGGCTAACCACTTTCCTCTCCTTCCACACCCTTGAATGGACTACACTCAAGAACACTTCTTCATTCAGGTATCTTGGGGGTTTGGCTAGATCAACACCTCAGTTTTTCTGGACATGTGGATGCCATCCTGAAAAAACTACACCCTAAGTTGGGCACCCTATACAGGAACACCAGCCTTACTCATACGTCTAGGCGTGAACTTGTTCAGAAGATGATACTACTTATTTTCGACTACTGTGATGTGGTCTACAGTGCCGCTTCCAAGTCCTCCCTAGCCAAATTGTATACCCTTTTTAACTCTTTCTGTCGTTTCACACTGGATTCTCACCCTCTCACCCACGACTGCAACCTCTATTGGCCTTCACATTCCTGGACAACCGACATCCCTCCCACTGTGCTAAATTTGTATCCAAGTTCTGGTTTTAATCCTTCCCTCTCTTCCTCCCTTTCCACTTTCCCACTCTCTTCACTCGCTCAGATCAAATGACTCTAGTACACTGTCTGTCCCTCGCTGCACAACTGCTGTAGGATAGTCGGCATTTACACACAGTTTCCCAAAACTCTGGAACTCGTTAATACCCCAAATATGTCACCCCTCATGCTTACTAAACTTCTTCCCCCCCAACTGTTCCTACATTTAAGCTTTCCCACTACACTCTACCTCCTCGCTAAGCTTATTCGGATTGTCCTACGCTTCTACTGCTACCAAAACCCTTGCGTCCTCCTGTAAGATTTATGCAGTTAGCCAAATGTTCAATACCTGGATTATATGTTATCCCTGATGGGTACTACTATTTGCACTTTGTATATAACTATGTATTATGTCTTATGTATGTTGCATCTTGGCAAATCTACATGTTTGATGTTCCCTTTTACCCCCTCCCCAGGAGACGAGCAGTCTTGATTGTTCAGTGTGCCTTTCCTGGTGAAACCTTTCGATAAATAAATAAAACTTCAGGACCTGACCCTACCATTTAAGGGTGAGAAGACCGAAAGAGTGATAAAGAAACTAAACTTAGGATCTTCTCCTGGCCCAGACGGCCTGCCTTATGAATTCTGTAAAACTTTTATAAAAGAAATTGTGCTATGCCTAGAGGTAGTGTATTTCTTCTTTGTTCAGAGCAAATCAGTCCCCCACCCATTTCACCTCAGGACTCCTTATTTTTTTATTTAAATTGGGTGACAGATGGAAGATTTCAAATTGGAGCCCTATTACTATCTTAAATTCAGATTTCAAAATATTATCATAATTACTGAATGATAGGCCGAGGGGCATAGCACACAATTTAATACACCCAGTACAATTCTGTGGATTGCCAGATAGAAAGATACAATGTGTTTTAATGATAATCGGGGACATCATTGAGTATTTTTTCCTACATTAAAAAAAGGGGGGTGCATTATTTCTTTAGACCAATGCAAAGCATTTGATAGGGTGTATCACCCCTTTTTTATTTCTTACTTTGCAGCATTATGGCATCCCTATAGAATTGATAACGTGGATTGAACTGTTGTATGCATTTGCAACTGTTCACCCCAACATAAAAGAGCAAGCTACTAAAAGCATTTGATAAAGAAGAGGAGTCAGACAGGGGTGCCCTCTAAGACCTCTGCTATATATCTTTTCCCTTGACCCCCTCCTCAGGAAACTTAATAATTCTCCTAACTGGCAAGGTTAGCTGGATCCCTGTGCCAAGGGATGACTAGAGTCCAAGCCTACGTGGATGATATATGCCTGTTTATGTCAGATTATTCCCAAGTCCCCTTTCTTCTTCAGTAGCTGAATGAGTATGCTGAAGTAGCAAACTCAAAATTAAATGTGGATATGTGTGGAGGCCTTTTTATCGGTTCTCCCCATCAGGAGCCGGTAAGAATAAATGGGGTTTCAATTTCTACAGAACCTGTAAAAATATTGGGTGTCATGTTTGGGCCCCAAAACCTGCCATTGGAAAATTGGGAAACAGTGCTGAAAGGGGTGGAAAATAAGGTGCAGTACTGGAAAAGCTGGATATTATCTAAAATCAAAGAGTGCATATAATAAAAGATTTATTATTCCCTGTTTTTTTTTTGTTTTTTTTTTTTTTGTATATAGCTATGATCCCCCTTCCAAACTTGGAAACAACTTTATGCGTGTTTTCTTTCAGATGGTGTGGGAGAGTAGGCTTGACCCCATAAAAGGTGTTATACTTACCCAAAGCTCGGGGAGAGGCGGTCTAGGGATGGTGGATCCTGTAATATTTTATGTTCTCTTTTTATTTCTCAGCCTATTAAAACAGGCTTACAGCCTGCCAATAGCCTTCAGTATTATTGGTTTTATAGTATATAAATACAGTATATAGTTTATAGCTGAATATTTTCAACTATGGAATGGTGATGACCCCCCCAAAACTTTCCCCTCATATACAAATTTCAGGTTTTGTCAGACCTACTTTATAAAAACTTCATAAGTGGGGCTTGACAAAAGTACAAATCCAGCAGTTTTCAGGGCCTCACCTGTATAGCTACATTATGCCTAAAATTCACCCGGCAACCTGAATTTAAAAGCTGCCCTCCTGCTTTAAGGAATAAAGTCCTGAATCAGCTGAATAATGAACAAGTTCCTGTTCATATGTGGGAAATCCTGTGGCTTTCTGCCTGTGGTAGATTGAATATTAGGGGTAATTCCAAACACAAGGCTCAGCAAGAGAGGAATCGTCCCTACAATTCCTGTCAGGCAGCGGAAGAAACGACGGAGCATTTTATGTTTACTTGTTCATATGTCAAACCCCGATGGCTTTACCTAGCAACAAAATGGACTCTTGGGTGGCTAACAGCCATGACATTTGAAAATTTGGTGCTAGGACATTGCCCTCATTTGTTGAGCACATTTGATACAGGAACTCTAATGGTTCTTTTTCGCTGCTTAAAATTCTGTCTCTGATAGGCAAGATGTCAGTGGGGTTTACAACAGAAATTAATGTCCTAGGAAACTTATAGCACTCAGGTGGAACAGGCGATGTTTTCACTGTATATTAAAGATAAATCCCTTCATCCTGCTAGGAAGGTGCTGCAATGGTGGAAAGGGTGTTTTATGTTTAAGTACAAATAATCTTCCAAATTCAGTGGTATGTTAACAAGTACATAGAATGTATAGTTGCCCTCTGTACAAGGTTTAGAAAGGAAAAAGGGTTATCAAATGTTTATGAACATAATAGGCTTTTTGAATGAATTCCGGAAAAGTGTCTTATAACTGATATTTTTTTGTGTGTTTCTGTTATGCCTTTTGTTTATTTTTTTTTTGGTAATATGATGGCGTTGTTTAGGTGTGACTTGTGTTTTCAGTAAAACTTTCGCCTAGTCTGTTTGAGAAGTGCCATGGAATCTTGAATGCCCTCCTGAACAACTACTGGAACAGGCAGACGGGATCTCGGTTTAACAGCTCATCTGAAAGACAGCACCTTAGGAGTGCAGCATCACTTCATGATGCACTACAGTGTCACTATTGGTATTTTATCCCAGGTGTCTGGTGTGGGGCTTGAACCCACAGTCTTCCAATCTTATTTATTTATTTAAAAGTTTTGCCAGGAAAGACATACTGAGCAGACTACCGCTCGATTCCGGATGCGTCCTGGGGGTAGAGGGAACGGGATATTACACACAAGTAACATACAGAAATTATAGAACAGCAAAATTACATAGGTTACATACAATATGTACAAGGTTTTATAATTACAGTGATAAGTAATCTAGAAATTGTATGTACAGGAGGCAAGAAACAGAGAGTGAACAGCATAGTAGTAGGCAGAATAAGTATAAAAGGTAATAGCAATCAAAATTTGATAGTTAAGCATTTGAGTGGACAACATAGATTTGCATTGGGTAGTTGGCCCTTACATTGTGCACACCAGATTGACATGGCCCATGCTAGTGCAGGTCAAGTTAACATGAGCAGCTTGTGGGGACTTGCCCTTTTAGAAGGGAGATTTGTTGCTGAGGGGAGGGGGAGAGCCGGATGTCAGCCAACAGAGAGTTCCATAGTTTTGGTAGATGGACTCTAAAAGCCGACTGCCCAGCAGAGGTAGCCATGTGTGGAATATGTAGTAGATGTGAGTCGAAATTTCTGAGTGAGTATGCTGATGGTTTTTGGGCTGTTAGGGTAGAGGCTAGGTAGGAGGGCAGTAACTGGGTCCAGAATTTGGCTGTGAGTCTGTTGCAGTGGTATAGGCGCCTATTGGTGAGGGAGGATAGGTTAATGTGACTGTATAGGTTGCAGTGGTGAGTGGAGGGAGGACAATCCAGTGCAAAGCGGCAGAAAGAGTTAAAGAGAGGATCCAGTCTAGCCAGGGTAGATTTAGGGGCAGAACTATAGACTACATCCCCATAGTCAAAAATAGGGAGGATCATTTTCTGTAGAATCACTTTGCGGGCAGGCAGAGGGATGCAGCTGCAGTTCCGGTATAGTGCCCCCAGCCTAGGGTGTATTTTTTTGTGTGTTGCTTCAGTGTGCGTGGAAAAGTCTAGGTGTTGGCCCAGCCAGACCCCTAGGTATCTGAAAGAAGTGCAGACTTCTAGAGGGGTCCCATCAAGTGTTTTGAGAATGGGAAAAGCGGGAGGCGGGAGAGTCTTTGTCTTGTGCCAAAAGTCACGGAGATCGTTTTTTGGCATTTAGAATAAGTTGATTTTGACTAAACCAGTGCTGTACTTCAGTGAAGTCTTGCTAGATCTTGGATGCAACTTCCAGAGGGGAGTGACCTGATGCGTACAGGACTGTGTCATCTGCGTACATGTGAATGTCAGCATGCAGGCAGATTGTTGAGAAAAATGGAGAATAAGATAGGGCCGAGGCGAGTGTGCAGCCTGCTGAACCACTGAAAGTGATAGCAGTGCCATGCCATCATCCCCAGTCCATATGTCAAGAAAGTGTGAAGTAATACGTCAGTAAGTCATCCCCACTGAGCAAAATCCAAGTAAAACTCTTTCCTGTTCCCTATATGATGAATAACAGAATCTGTAGTCATCAGTTACAAAAAAGGTGATTCAAAATATGGAGAGTTTTTTTTAATAATGAAGCTGTGGTAAAAATCTGTAGAGATAAATTGTGTTGTCTTTGTCTATGACAAACCCAGCCATCAAGATGCAGTTTATTTTTGCTGTTTGGTGTGTCACAGTTGATATCTTAATGGTTGGGTACATTACAGTGAAATACTGAACTAATCAGAGAGCAACTTTCTCAATGTGATGGCGGCACAGTTGCCTTGTGCGGCCCTGAAGCCACCAGTTGAAACAAAAGAAAAACAAATAATTCTCTACACAAACAAAAGATTTAAAAGTTATAACTAGCACATTGATGAGGTAATTCAGAATTGTGAAGTACTGTAATGATTTTGCGTTACTGTCCTGCAGTGCTTAAAGGGAAGCAGTCAGCATTAAGAGACCCAGACTCAGTTGTGGGGCTGGTCCCAATTTGCACTCTGTGTGCAAAAAATATTTTTTTTTACTTACCATTTACTGCAGTATAGTGGATTGTATCTGGCTGATTATGTTGACTTCTAAGCTGACATTTTTTGTCACTGCAAATCCCAGAATCCCCTGCAGCTGACATCAGAGCATGGCTGCTGCAGTGGAAGAGTCAGTAGCCTGCAGGGCATGTTAGAGATTGTATAGGTTTTCAAGTTTCTTGCAGGAAAACTCCATTGAGCAAGCTCATTCACAAGGAGGTCCTGTGACATATAGATTTACACAACATACATACGTAGTTAATAAACAATATATACATAAATGCAAGCATCACATAATACAAGCAAGATAAACATTCAATGACACCGCATGGGGTGACCGCAGATGGTAATAACTAAGGTAATACAGGGTGGCGACTTATAGATAGCATAATGATACTTGAAACATGGTACTGGTGTTTGCAATATATACATTTTGGCAGATGGGTCGATCACAGAATAAAATGGATAGGGGAGGTAGGAATGGTTTGATAGTGTGATCAGAGGAGTATATATGTAGACTGAGCCAGGAGTAGGGAGGGAAGGGATAGCAGGAATTAGATTGCTGCAGCAAGGTAGTAGATATGAGTCAGGAGCTGGTGGTGGGGTTGCTCAGATCAGATGTTTGCCAATCCCACTGTTGTCCCTGTTCTAAGTAAGTCCTCTGTGACTGTATGTAGCCCCACGAGTACATTGGGACGAGCAAACAAAAGATCAGAGCTCATAAAAACTGCTAACACTCATTACAGGCTGTTGAATCTCCCACTGCTGCAGCCCAGCTTTGGCATCGGCTGTAGGGGATTCTGGGATTTCTGGTTGTAGCAATGTCAGCTTATGAGTCAGCAGAATCAGCCTGCTATGTAAGTAGAAAACAAAAAATGTTTTTGCACACAGTGCAGACTGGAACTAGCCCCACACTTGGATGTGGGACCTTTATTGCTGTCCCTTTAAAAACAGAAATGGCTGTGGTATTCAATTCTGCTGGAGTTCTCTGCTGTGTGCCCCCGAGGACAGTTGGGGGAGCTGTGAGTTTCTGTTGTAAAGCATATGAAACTGTTCTCAGTGGTTACTCTCTTGTTTTGTAGATTCCTTAGCCCTGAGTTCATTCCACCCCGACAGAGGACTAATCCATTAAAATTTGCCATTGAAAGGAAGGACATGATTCAAAGAAGAAAAGCCCTCAACATTCCCGAGTTCTATGTAGGTCAGTACAGTACTTGGGAACCATGGTGGGGCTGGCAGTGTTCTTAACATTGGTTTCATGTCGGTGTTCAGTCCTTAAAAATGAAGTTTTGAAAAACAGCTTGATAGTACAATCTCCATGCACTGTTCCCAGGGTTTAAGTGCCTTGAGTAATGCTTAACATAGCCGGACAGAGTGATGAGTTTTGTTAAAAAAACGGTAATATTAAATGCACACTAAATAGAAAATGGTTAGCATTGATGTTTCGACCATAAGTTGTCTTCAGGAATGATCTAAAAGAGAAGAAAACAAAGTTAGTGGAGAGGTAAGGGGAAATAAGGGATATATATGTGGGGAAAGAAAATAGCAGGAGGCTGTAGGAGAAAAACTGACAATAGGCAGCGTAAGAATGGAATCTGGAAACAGAAAGATGATGATGGGTGTGAAAAGGCATAGTAAGAGTAAATGAGCTGAGGAGTTCTCGAGTGGGGACTAATTAACAGCATAGTGAGAAGGCGGGCTGAAAAGTGACAGTTTTGGGGGAAGGAGACAGAAATGGAGACATCTGCAGAAAATGAAAATGGATGTGCACACATAGCTGGAATGTTCTTGTGAATCTCTTGCCCCCAACTGGATGGAAGTGTGTGCAGGCATACCCACACATGCAAACATACCATGCACACATACAAACAAAGATATGATGGGGTGGGGTAAAAAAGACTATGGTAGTAAACCATAAGGTGGCTAAAAGATGTTAGTAGAAAATAAGTCTGTCATTTAAACCAGAGGACTGCTGGGAGCTTAGGCAGATGGTTCCCAGTTTTCACCTACCTTGACCCTCCCAGCAGTGAATGTCAGAACAGTAGTTAACAGGTACCTTATCTTAGTCAACCAGCAGAGTCCCCTGCCTCCCTGCTTCCTCCCGCTGATGCCTAAGGCACCAGTCTTGCACCTGTTCCACTCCTGTGCTGGGACACAAATGTGTGTGGGGACATATTGAGAGTGTCTGTTTTTATACACCAGGTTGAACCTCCCCTAGGCGGGACTTGAGTCAGCTAGAGCCTCCAATTGGTGGGTTCATTTTCTGAGCTAATTTATCCCCACACTGTTACAATTTTAGAGCCATGTTGCAAAGTGCACCAAATACTGCCTATAAATCTATCTTTCTCCCCTCCTACCTTGCTACTGTCAGTATGCAAAGAAATACAAATAAATTTAAATGTCATTAGTGTACAGTTAGGTGCTTACACTCCTTTTTGTCACCAAGTTTATACTTCTAGCCTCACGCATTTTGCAAGCTGCCCCATATGAACTGTGATATAAAAAACCTATATAAAAAAATCGATTGATCATTGGTGGATATTTGGTTACTTCATCAAGATGGTTTCGATATAAACATTTGCCATTCAATGAAGTAGATAGATATTAGATACACAAAATGAATGTTTGGCTTCTGTATGGCTGCAAACAAACTACTGTAATATAAACAGGGCATTTTCATTCAAAGTTTACAGCGATCTAAAAGCACCTATATAATTGAAGTACATGAACTGTCCAAATAGAATCTTTTTATCTTTCAAAATCAGTTCCTTTTTCATGCCTTCAGATGGGCTCCTGTTCATTTAAATGCTACATTTCATTTGAAAACGCTAGACAGTGGCATATAAAAAACTGCAGCACGTGATTGTGTGGGTTCCATTTGTTGTCTGACTGCATACTGCAACTTTGAAGTGCTTTACATTTTACAGTTGCAACTGTTTGGTACTGGTGGTGTGCACAATTAAATCTAAATAAACCAAAAGATACTCGAACTAAGTTCATGAAGGGGTATTTGAAACAAATGGACATGTGCTTATGAAATATTGCTGTTTATTTAAATTGTTGTTTTTGTACGTTTACACCTGTAGATTTGCACTCCATGCTATGGTTTGCACATGCTGTGTAATGTGGATTCACTTAAATATTTATGGATGTGATTCATTACTTTGGACTCTAAGAGTGTCTTTGTTTCAGACTTTGCCCTTGAATGCGATTTCTCCCCTTCCCCAAGAGTGTCTTATCTAAATTAGTTCTTACAGGGAGAACTCTGTGGCACTGGCCATTGCATATTGGGCTCCTTAAAGTGATTTTTATGTACGCAGGAGCTGAAACTGCCAAACCCCCACCCCTTCATGTACCTCAAGAACTGTTTTTTTTCCCCTCCTCCCTTGACCCCCCTACGCAATACAAAGTAAGTAAATGTATTTTTTTTTAAGTGCTTTTCTTAAACCACAGTGCTGTACAGACAATAAATAACAGAGAAATATAAAACATTGACAATAATAAAATCAGACATCATAAGCTTTTGTAAATAAAAATGTTTTTAACTCTGCTTTGAAGCTCTCGATGGTCAGGCAGCTTCGTATCTGACGAGGTAGAGAGCGGCATATGAAAACACACATGCTCCAGATGTTTTCAAATGAACCCTGGGAATCTCTAGCAATCCCTCATTGGTGTTTCGGAGTGAGCGAGAGGGGCAGTAGGGAGTAAGGAGATCTTGCAGATACTGTGGTCCCTGTTCGTGTAGGGCCTTATAGGTCAGTAATCCGACCTTGAAGGTGTCTGTGTCTGCTTTTGTTTCTGACTGCCTTCTTTGCCTCCTTTGCCTCCTTCATCTTTACCTGGTAATTTCTCCATTTCCTCGTCCCCATATTTCTTCTTTTAGCTAATGCGGGCTCTTTCTTGGCCTTCTCTTCCTCCCTGACCTTAGAGAACCAGATTGGTCCCTTGTGCCTATTACCCTTAGTAACTGTTCTCGAGCATTGTTTGATGACTTTTAAGAATGGCCTGTTAATTTCTCACCACCAGCTGCTCCAGCAGGCATTTGTGCCACAAATCCAGCAGAACCTGACTTCTCGTGCTAAACTGAAAACTGTCTTAACTGGAACTAAATGACTAAACTGATTTAAACTGAAAAAACGAGAAAAAAAAAGGACAACTTTATTTAGAAGAAGAGACTAAAATACATTGTTTTTTGGAGTTAAGCTACCCTACCCTACCTGATAGCACCGGCCACGTTTTGATGTGGTGTGGTCCAGACTGCATTCACTTGGTATATTTACCAAGCAGTTTAGCTTCCTGTACAATTGGGAATAGTATATGCTGGTAAAATTAATCTGTATAATGATCCTATTGAGGCAGTATTGAGACTGGAGACGATAAGAAAAGACTCTGAACAGCAGCAAAATGCTTCCAAATCGGAGGGGGAAGACTAATTTTAATGAACAAGGTGCACCTTCAAAGACCGTGCTAAGACAACCACAGGAAAAGAGAACCAATCTTGGTTGTCTGATTTATATATTTTATAAATATATATTCTTAAAACACTCACATAAAAGATAGCAGCACTCCACATAATGCACCAAACGTTTTTGAGACATACTAGCCCATTGTTAAGGCATACCAGTGGCTTGTATCTAAGGTAATTTATACTCTTAACAGTGTATAAACATGAGTTGTTTAACCACTTAGGTATGTAGACATGCTGGAATTTAAGGTAACGAGCCACTGATTGTATCCACACTCACATTCATTAAATAAAACAATTAATCAATTACAACGATGAACACAGAAGGGATGGAAGTTGGGGAAACAGGAAAGGAAGAGGTGTGGGAGAGGTGGGAAAGGACCGGTGAAACATACACAAATCATGGCCTAAATGCTATGATAACACATAACTATACATAGATGAGTAAAATAGATAAAACATATATGACCCATACAGAGATCAATAAAAACTGTAGCCCCAAATCCGTATGCATGCGGGCTTAAAAGCTCATATGTTATTTTTATTTTATTTATTTATTTGATAACCAGGTAAGTACACTGGTCCCAGGGACCTTTTTCAGGTACTGTCCGGGCCCTTTAGATGGCACATAACACTCAGGTTTATTTCGGAATCTGACAGGGGCATGCGGTTTTATAATATGGCAATCACACAATTTTGGAATGTGGCAGGGACACACAATTTCAAAATATGGTAGGGACATGCAGTGCTGTAATGTGGCTGGGACACACAGTTCCACAATCTGGAGGGGACAGTCAATGTTGACAAGGGCTTGTAATGTTGGAATGCGGCTGGGATGCACATGTCTGAATGTGGCATGGATACACAATTTCAGAATGTGTCAAAGATGCACAGTTTCAGAATGGGGCGAGGACATGCAATTTTGGAATATGGCTGGGTAACACAATTTCTGAATTTGACTGGAACGCACAGTTTTAGAAAATATGGCAGGGATGTGCAGTGTCAGAGTGTGGAGAGGCGCAATGATGGAATCTGGCGCTGAAGTGCAGTTTAGGAATTTGGTGTTGATGCACAGTTTCAGAAAATGCCACTGAGACAATTCAAGGATATGGTACTGACAGACAATTTCGGAATGTGACTGGGCATGTAGTTTCAGACTGTGTAGGGACAAGCAATTTCAGAATGTGGTGGGGACACACAGTGTTGAAATATGGGGATGTACAATTTTGGAATGCATAAATACCACTAGTTTCAGAATATCATTGTCCAGCCACGTTCCAACAGTGTGTATCCCTCTATATTGCAAGATTTCCACCCTGCCAAATTCCTAGATGTGTGTCCATGCTACATTCTAAAATTGTGTATCCCTGCCACATTTCTAGACTTCATGTCCATCGTTCCAAGATTGTGTGTCCTGGTCACATTCTCTGATTGTGAATCCTTTTCATCATTATGACATTGCCTGTCTTTCATTCCAAAATGAGTTTGTTTGTTTATTCATTCATTGGTAATGGGCAAGGCCGACTAGGCAGAAGTGCCTATTTACAAGGGTGACCCGGGAGGTTAAGTGACTTGCTCAGAGTCAAACGGTGTGCATGTGGAGGTTGTGGGAATCAAACCCAGGTCTGCTGGATGTATCAAGCTCATTCACAGCTTGTTACTCTTACCTCTAGGCTATACTGCCAGCGCCCTTCACAACATTCTGAAATTGCATTTCCTTAACATATTTCAAGATTGTACATTTCCTTCACATTCTGAGATCACACATTCTGAGATGACAGTTCATTACCACATTCCACGTTGCGTTCTAGCCATATTCCAAAATTGTTTGTCCCTGCTGCATTCTGAAAGGGAGTTCTGGTTGCATTGCAAAATTGTGACATGCCAAAATCTCATCACTGCAGTATTCTGAAATTGTGCATAACCTTAACATTCCAAATCCATGTCCACGGCTGCAGTACGGAAACTGCCTCCCTACCACATTCTCGAGTGTATAGTACCGTGCATCTGTGTAATCTGGAAGTGCATGCTCTGCACCCAACCCAGAGCCTTTTTTTTTTTTTTTTAAATGATTACTACAACTACAGTTTCTTGGAGTTCGGAGAAAGAAGTCCCTTTACTGTTGTTGCAGAGAGGACTAGTCTGTGAGTTCTGGTTATAGAAACGCAGAAACATAGATGATGATGGCAGAAAAAGACCAGAGGTCCATCCAGTCTGCCCAAGTTCCTTATAATTTCTGGAACCTACTGTTCCTCCAGGGTACTAACACTTCCCGTCATCTCTCTATTCTCCTCACTGATCCTGTCACCCCCGGTAACCACTATTCCCTTTATTATGTCCCAGCCCTGCTTGAATCCCCTGACTGTTTTCATACCCACCAGTTCAGCTGACAGCCTGTTCCAAGATTCCACCACACTTTCTGTAAAGTAGTACTTCCTCACATCCCTCCTGAACATTCCTCCTGTTAATTTCCATTTGTGTCCACAAATTGGTATTCCGGTTAAATAGTTCCACTTAGTTGACTTTAATTCCTTTAAGGAACTTGAAGTTCTCTATCATATCTCCCTTCTCCTTTCTGGTCTTCAGTGAGTATCATTTAGTGCCTTGAGACGCTCCGCGTAAGATATGTCCTGCTGGCCCTGAATCGTTTTTGATACTTTGTACTGCACTGTCTCCAGTCTATCCTTAGCCTTTCTGAGGTGAGGGCTGCAGAACTGGGTGCAGTACTCTAGGTGAGGCCTCACCAAGGATTTGTAGAGGGGAAGTATTACCTCTTTTCTTCTGCTATCAATACCCCTCCTGATACATCCCAGTATCCTGTTAGCCTTGCCATCTGTCTTGTTGAACTGACTGGATTGCTTAAATGAGTTGCTGGTGATAACTCCCAGATCCCATTCCTCATCTGTAGTGCTAAGTCTCTCTTCTCCCATCCAGCACTCTGTCTCTAGGGTTCTTTTCCCTAGGTACATTACCTTGTACTTTTTAGCATTGAATTTTAACTGCCAGACATTTGACCACCCCTCTAGCTTTTGTTGGTCTCTCTGCATTTTCTTTATTCCCTAGTCACTATCCAGCCTCTCACATAGTTTTGTGTCGTCTATGAAGAGAGACAACCTGCCCTGGATTCCTTCTCCAGTGTCACTAATGAACATGTTCAAGAGGACCAGACCCAGGACCAATCCATATGGAACCCCTCTCATAACCTCCCTCTCTTCTGATTTAATCCCGTTGACCGCCACCGTCTACTACCTCCCTTCTAGTCAGTTAGCCACTCAGTTCACTGTGGGTTTAGCTGCACCCAGGTCTTCTGTCTTCTTGAGCAATCGTTTATGAGATACTGAGTCAAAAGCTTTGCTAAAGTCAAAGTAGAGTAGGTCCACAGCATGGCCCTCATCTAATTTTGGAGCAATATCAAAGAACTCAGCGGTAAAGTAGTTTTCCCCGCTCCTGCTCAACTCTCTGTTGAGGGCTCCATCATCCAAGACCCTCTGGCCATCTCAGACACCCTAAATGCCGCTTTCTCTGACCTGAGCCATGTCTTTCCACCAAACTTCTTCAAACCCTCCCCTCAAGGCTGCCCACCAGACCCCCCACCTCGACCAACATCCCCCTTTTTCGGTTTCAGACCATCTCCCCTCAAGGGTCAAGAAGCTATCTCTCTAAAGTCCTGGCCAAGTCCCGCTACATCAGGAACTCCCTTGACCTCAAAATACTCCTCCTCCTCACCTTAGACGAAGTCCTCCCCTTGCTAAGCAAAATACTAAACACGTACCTCTGCCTCAGCCAATTCCCAACACCCTGGAAACGTGCCATAATAACCCCTGTCCTTAAAAGGGGGAACAGTACATCCCCCAACAATTACCGACCCATCTCTATCCGACCTGCTGTCTCTAAGGCACTCGAAAAGATAGTATCTGATCAGCTCACGGACCACTTGTCAAAGCACAACCTGCTGTGTCCCGAGCAGCATGGCTTTCGCAATGGCCACAGCACCTCAACAGCATTCCTAGAGCACTCCTTTATTCATAATGCCTTTGAGCAGGGACACTTGGTTGGTTCGATCTATATAGACCTAACCAAGGTGTTCGACACCGTCAGTCACTCCCTGCTCCTCAACTCCTTCTCCTCCTTAGGCCTCTCACTTGAAACCACATCCTGATTTAAAGGTCACCTCTCTGGCAGAACTCAGCAGGCCAAAATCAACACCACAATCTGTTTCAGCCACCCTGTCCTCCCGGGGGTACCGCCAGGCTCAATTCCTGGACCCCTCCTCTTTACCCTTTCCTAAATTCCCCTACCTAAATCCTGCAGTGGTAAACTCTTGCTCGACCCAGACAATGCCATTGTATTCTGGAGTCACCCACACCCTAATTCCCTCGGACATGCCCTACAGGGCTTTTTTACTGAAGTCGAAACCTGGTTCACAGCCCATCAGCTAATCTTTTTTTTTGTTCCAACTTTATTTCACTCCAGTCACAGCCCAAGGAACCTTCTCTCAGGCATCCCGCCCACCTGAGGCTCCCCAGAACTGCACCTCCCCTCTCCCCCAACTCCCTGCAACCAGCACCCCCGGTTTAACCCATCCGGGGTGGGTCGCCCCCTTCTCTTGGGCACTCTTCTAAGGCAGTCTCTGGCTGCAGGCGAGGGCTGGCAGGAAGAATTGGAAGGCCAATCTAGATGAGCCCGGCAGAGGGCATGGAGGACAGGTGCGGTCACCTGTTCCTCGGAGCCTGTGTTTTCCCTGTTCTTTGCAGACCTCCTCCCTGCGTGAGCAGACCTGATGCAACGGCGCATGGCAACCCTGTCTGCGTCAGCCACGCTGTGTAGTGTGCAGCCTGCACACTGCAGCGCTCCCGATCTCCACGGGAGCCGCTGGTGGCGCCGGACTATCCCTCACCCACCCGTCTGGACAGGAGAGCCACCCATTGGGCGCCCATTTCCTCTACCGTCCCCTGCCGACAACCGGCTCCTGAGTTCGCTCCCGAACTCGGGTCGCTGGAATGGCGTGAGGTGTGGCGTCCAGTGCCTCAAACCTCCATGCCACTGGGCAGCCACCCATCGGCTAATCTTGAACTACAAGAAAACCAAGACCATGGTCTTTGCTCACCGCCAGAGCCCACACCGTGATTTCCCGCTGAACATCATTAACTCCCTAGGAACCCCCTTACAGCAGGTAATGACTTTCAAATATCTAGGTATTACCTTTGATACCTCTCTCACCTACCATGCTCACATCCAGTTCCTATCTGCTTCTGTCAACTCCAGACTTGGTCTCCTCTGTCGCCATAAGCATTGCTTTACACCAGAGGCTATCCGCCTTGCTGTTTCCTCCTCGGTACTCTCCCTGGTAGACTACGGGATAATTATATATAGCACTGCTTTACTGCGCATTAAAACTGCCCTCAACAGAGTCTGTCGGCTGGTCACGGGATGTAATAGACTAACCCACACTTGCGACCTCTATATACAATCTCACAGTGGCTAAACTTCGAGGAGAGACTTAAGTACCATACCTGTGTGCTTGCCAAGAAAATGTTCCACAGGCAAGCCTCCACCCCCTTATCCAACCGTCCCCTTCCCACAGGGTCTCCAGGAGCTCATCCAAAGCATATCTCTTAGTTCCCCATTGCAGGACCACTCTGGGACAAAGGTCCTTCCTTTATCGTGCTTCCCTCTGGCTGAATAGCCTCCCTGCCTCTATCTCCCTGGAACCCAAGCTCAGTTTCTTTGAAACTAGCCTAGAGAATCTGCTTCTTAATTCTGCTGCCTGTGACTGTTCTTAATCCTCCCTCCATGCCCACCACTACAGGGGATGTTAACATTCCAGTCCACCGCCAGTCCTGGTCCTAGTACTGGATACCTCTGTAAGCTACATAGCTTATTCTGACCGCCATCTCTAAACTGCGTTACTTGCTCACTAGTCTGTATCATGTATTATTGAATATGTACCAGCCAATGTTGTGTTATCTGGCCCTTGAATGTGTGCTCTCATATATGACCTCACTGTACTGTGATGTCACTATTATGGAACCACTGTACTAAGATGTGGAACCCTGCAAAGGAATCAAATTATTGACTATCTTTAATACGTCTTTTGACGCTGGGTTTACAGACCCTAGAGTTATGTTGTCTTGTATGTCCACACTGTATTGGACTGTTCACTGTATTTGCACTGTTCATAATGTTTGTAATCTCTGTAGCAAGACGTGGAGCTTTTGCAAAGGAGTCTAGACTTAAAGGGTTGTAATTCTGATTGTGATAATAAATAAATAAATTAAATAAATAAACTAATTCCTTTGTCACCCAGTAAAAGAAAAATCAGGTTAGTCTGACAAGATCTTCCTGCCGTGAAACCATGCTGTTTACTATCCTGGAGCCTGTTGCTCTCCAGGTAGTCTGTGAGGTCCCCTTTGATCAGTGACTCCATCAGCTTCCTTACTTTAGAGGTTAAACTGACAGGCCTGCAGTTTCCTGGTTGCTCCTTATCCCCCCCTCCCACCTACCTTATGAAGTGGTACAACATCTGCCCCCTTTCAGTCCCTTGGAACTTCCCCAGACCTAAGTGAGCTGTTGAATAGACATACCAGTGGTTCAGCCAGCTCCAGGGCTAGTTCCCTGAGTGTCCTCGAATGCAATGCAGCAACTGTCTAATTTCTGGTATGGACCCGCTGTCCTCCTTAGTGAAAACTGAGCAAACGGAATCATTTAGGATGGCAGTCTTTTGCCCATCCTCCTCTATTACTCTGCCCCCCCAGCCAGCCTTATGATTCCCTCACCTTTTTCCTTTTTTCACTAATATACCTGAAAACTGTTTTTTTCTGTTTCTGACCCCCTCCACGATACACAGCTTTGTGTCTGCTTTTGTCTCCCAAACGGCCCTCTTTGCCTCCCTAATTTTCTATAGATAATCCTACCTCTCCCTGCTTTTTTCTTGTAAGGCCTTCTTTTTGGGCCTTACCACTTCCCTGACCCTTGCTAAGAATCATAGTGGTCTCTTAACCCTTAAGCTACCGACAGAATTAGAACATGTAGGAATTTTAGACTGATATTTCAGTCTGCAGCCATGCAAGGGTTAAACCTGTTTTTCTTTGTTGCTGTTCTTATGCATATTGTAGATGTCTCAAGAATGGACCCCATAATTACCATCCATCTCTTCTCTACCCCACCTATGTCCTGCACCCCTACTAACATATTCCTGTCCAGTTCCCTCATCCTATCAAAGTCAGCCCTTCTAAAATCAAGAACTTCAGTTCTCGATTGTGGCTTGCTGGCCCCAGGGGCAGTTCAAACAAAACAGAATTATGTTGCTCTTCATCAGTGGTTCCCCCACTCCCATGGCTCCCACCATGTCTGAGTTGGTGAGCACCACATCAAGGACTGCAGTCTGCCTGGTGGGTTCCTTAACTAGCTGCACCATAGAAACCATAGAAGCTGACAGCAGATAAGGACCGCAAGGCCCATCCAGTCTGCCCATTTTTTCTACCTATGAATGTGCCATAGGTCTTTACTCTGTCAGTGGCCTACCAGTAGACAGCCCAGTCAGGACATCATCAGAAGCTCTTTAATGAAACCAGTGTTTGTTTTTTAAACAGGAAATAAAGTCAGAGTTACAAATTGACTTGTAATGTTTAAACAAAGTAACTCGGAAATCTTATTTTTGGTGAAGATACATACAGACATAGAAGCTGATGGCAGATAAGGGCACTCAGGCCCACCGCGTCTGCCCTTTTTTGTAGCTGTCGTGACCCAGTGAATCCCAAATTAGACTTATGGTACTCTTTTAGTGTTTTCAGGCTTCTTACATGCCTTTCCCATGCCCTCTTGAAGCATGTAACTGTTTCTGCCCCCACCACCTCAGCCAGCAGACTATTCTGTTTATCCACCACCCTCTTTGTGTAAAAAGTAGTTCCTCATGTTTCCTCTGAGCCTCCCCTTTCTAGTTTTATGTTGTGGCCTCTAGTCCTTGAGCACTTTTTTCTTTGGAAAATTTCATCAACTTGTGCTCTGTTTCTTCCCAATGAGGTATTTATATAGGTAGGTAGGTACAATTTACAGGTAATACATGTCATTTGGACATAATCCAGTTTACAAGACAGACCTGTAAACCTGTATGTTTGTCATGTCCCCCCCGTCTCTGTCTCTCTCTCTCTCTCTCTCCTCTCCTCTAGTGAATACATATTTAGCTCCCTCAACCTGTCTCCATAGGGTTTACTGTGTAGACTTCCCACCATCTTGGTTGCCCTCCTCTGTACATCCTCCACTCAGTTTATGTCCCTCTGGGGAAAGGGTCTCCAGAATGGGATGCGATACTTGAGATGAGGTCTCACCAGTGAACTGTACAGTGGTAGTATAACCTCCTGCCTTCTGCTGGTTATACCCCTACCTTTCAAACATCATGAAGTCTTACTGTATTATGACTATTGCAGTTTGTCCCAGCCTTAGAACTGCTCCAGAGGTGAAAGAGTTAACTTCCATGCAGAGCATGGAGCTTAGAGCGCGAGCTCGGTTCAGAAGCTCTGTTAGGTTGGTTTCAAACCGAAACCGTCAGATTCTTTACTCCGCCTCACTGAACAGTCGCTCCGGAGATTCCTCCTGTTGCTCGGTTCATTTCTTCGGTTTAAAGCGCTATTTCTCGGTTTAATTTAACTGCGATTTAATTATTTTAACCGCAAAACCGATCGGTTCAAGCTCTGTCTATGGTAATCGTAAGTAATAGATAGGGTTTTTTCTGTGTGGAACTTGTAAAGTGTTATCGGTTCGGCTGAACCGATTGAATTGTATTAAAATTTAAGTTTAAAGCCTTTTAAGGCTTCTTAGTGTGCGGTTTCCGGTTCTTATCGGTTCTAAAAAAAACAGATTTCATTACGTTTTTTTCCACGACCCGTGACACGGTTTGGAACCGATAAGGGCGTCTTGCCTGGCACTGCCATTAAAAGGGCAAGTTGTTGGTTAGGCTGGCATCATGTCTGAAACCCAAAGAAAAACCGGGCCCACTGGGTTTCAACACTGTAGTGTCTGTGGGGAAGCCTTTGCCAAGGCTGACCCACACACTATGTGTCTATTGTCTGGGGTTTGACCACCTCAATTCAGACTGCCAGATTTGTAAAATTTCCTGCAGCCACCCTGGACAGAGAGTGGGCAGGCTCAGGAGCGAGGCCAAAAGTCGCTGACCGGATGGCCAGCCCGGTTCGGTGCCAGCCGAACGGAGGGGTGCCTCTGACCAGGGCGAGACTTCTCGGCAACGAAAAGCTGGCTCTGAGAGCCAGTTCAACAAAGAAAACTAAAAAATCAGCAGGTTTGGAGTCCAAAATTCCTTCTCCAACTGCTGCAGAGATATGCAGGGCAATACAGATTGTCCAGTCCCTGTCCCTGGTTCCCTCCGAACCGCCACTGTCTGGCAAAAGGTCGGTTCGGTTGGTTCCAATGGTTCAGGATTATGATATAGAAGAGTTCTATGAACCAGAGGAGGGGGATGAGGATTATGATCAGTGTGAATGTGACTTTGAAAGTCTGGATGTGCCCATTGAACAGGACATCTCCCCAGACAGACCTTCAGGTGAGTCTCCCCCTAGGCTTTCTGAGTCCCTTCTCATTTTTTGTTTTATAAAAGTTGCTGAGACCCTCCAGCTTCCCTTAGAGGAGGCTTTGGATGAGCAAGAGGAGCCTGACTATGTGGAGATGATGGATATCCCAGAGTCCAGGAGGTTGTCCATCCCTTTACATAAATCTTTTAGAAAACAACAATAACAATTTTAAAGCTCCCAATTCTGTGCCTCCTGTGGATAAAAGATGGACAGGAGGTACACTTGTCAGGTCCTGATACAGATTTTCTTTCACAGCAATGCAGTCATGTTGGGTAGTTAAGGCTGCAGCCTGTGATAAGCTAATATTCCACTGGCTTCACATCCTCCTGACAAGGATTCCAGGAAGATTGATGCCATGGCCAAAAACAATACATGGCAGCATCCTTGGGACTCAGACAAGCAAACTATATGGCTTATGTTGCAAGATACCAGAAATCTAGATGGGATACTGTCATGGCCTTAGCCAAACAGGTCCCTGGCCAGCTTGCAAAGGAGCTGGAACAGGTGGCTCTTGATGGTATTGAGGCATCTAAGGTGCAATTCCATGCTGCAGTGGATTCTAACGATGTATCCTCTAGAGTCATGGCTACTTCTGTGGCTTTTGCGGAGATTGGCCTGGCTCAGGTGTACTACTTTGTCACAGGATACCCAGTCTAAGGCTATGGATTTTCCTGTGGTGGGAAATTCTCTGTTTGGGGAGCAGACAGAGAATTATATGAAGAAATGGATGAATATAGAACCACTTACAGGAGTGCACAAGCCAAGGAGCGGCAAGCCACTCCTCAGAGGCAGCCCCAGGGGTAGGGTAAGCCTTTTCACAGGCCTTTTACCAGACCCAGGCCTCCTCCTCTTCAGCCTATGTACAGAGGGGTTCTTCAGAGGAGAGGCAGGCGGGGTTCGAGCAGGCCTGCTCCACCCTCAGCCTAAAGCCCCTGCCAAACAGGCACCCTGATGGGATGCCCAGGTGTCGCTCTCCACTACCTGTAGGGGGCAGGTTGGCTCACCGTCCAGGACTGGCAGTCTTTAACTTCAGACAGGTGGGTCCTGGAAGTAGTGAGCCAGGGTCTAGTTCTCAGCTTCAAGAAATTTCCAAAGATGAGAGCCAGATCTTTTCCACCTACAAACCCTTTAGAGACTCTTGCTTTGAAACAAGTCGCAACCCTCTTGGCTCTCAGAGCTGTAGAAAGGGTTTCTCCCTTCACCAGGGCAAGGGTCTGTACTCCAGGTACTTTCTTACCCCAAAAGACAGGAGAGTGGCGACCTATCCTGGATCTAAGATATCTAAACAAGCACCTTTTAAAGCCAAAGTTCAAAATGGTGACACTGGGAATGATTTTACCCTCCCTAAGGCCAGGGGACTGGCTAGCCTCCCTGGACCTCAAGGATGCCTACTTCCATGTTCTTATCAGAAGCTCCCATCGAAAGTACCTCAGATTCGAACTACCCTCAGGCCATTATCAGTTCAGAGCAATGCTCTTGACCTCACTTCTGCCCCAGGGTGTTCACAAAATGTCTGGCAGTAGCAGTCGCTTATCTAAGAAGGCAAAAGATTGCCATTTTCCCTACCTGGACGACTGGCTCATTGTGGGTCAGTCTCCAGACCAGGTCAAATCACACCTGCTAGTTACCCAGCAGCTGCTTACCTCTCTGGGATTTCTTCTCAATCTTCCAAAGTCAGTTTTGGAACCTGTCCAGGTACTCACCTTTATAGGCGCCAGAACTGGACACAAAGCAGAGCCAGAGCCTTCCTTCCCTTGGAAAGGATAGGGACCTTAGTGGCCCTGGCCGCCTCCTTCACTCTGCAGGTCTCTCGACCAGCAAGGCATTACCTGCAGCTCCTAGGGCACATGGCTGCCTCCACAGCTGTGGTGCAAGGAGCAAGATTTCAGATGAGGGACATTCAGTTCCATTTGAGAGCTTTCTGGTCTCAAAGAGAGATCCTCTATCCATGTTAATCCCAGTGACTCGAACTCTGATCCAGGCCCTTCAGTGGTGGCAGGATCAGAGCAATCTGAACAGGGGTGCCTTTCATCCTCTGTCCCTTTCCTTGACCCTTACTACAGATGCATCCCTCTTGGGATGGGGAGCTCATGGGCGACCTCTCCACCCAGGGGTTATGGTCCCTCAGGAATCTCTGCTCCACATCAATCTGTTGGAACTCAGAGCTGTTTTTCTAGCACTTCAGGTTTTCTCTGCATCTGTTCAGAACAAGGTGGTACAGGTCAGAACAGACAACACCACTACAATGTGGTACATCAACAAACAAGGGGACACTCGGTCTTCGACCTTGTGCACTGAGGCGATGAAGTTGTGGTCTCTGGCTTATTCCCTGAACACTTCCCTCATAGCAGTTCACCTCCCAGGCAAGGACAATGTCCTGGCAGATGCTCTCAGCAGGATTTCCCAGGGCCATCATGAATGGTCACTGGATCCCCTAGTACTGGGGATAGTGTTTGCCAGATGGGGCACTCCTCAGATAGATCTTTTCGCAGCCCCAGACAATCATCAACTTCCACTGTTTTGTTGCAGGCCCCCAGTGTTGGGCTCAGTTCCCCTGGATGCCTTTCTCCTCGATTGGGAAGGGAAGTTTCTTTATGCCTTTCCCCCTTCCCTCTCCTGTTCAAAGTACTAGTCAAAATCAGGTCTCAGCCCTGCAAAATGATCCTGATTGCTCCAGACTGGGCCAGGCAGCCCTGGTACCCACTCCTTCTGTCCTTAGCAGTCCATCTTCCCCTGTGTCTCCCCAGGAACCACAGTCTGTTAACCTGTGCTCAGGGGAGAGTTTGGTATCCGAATCTCAAATCCCTCAACCTCAAGGCTTGGCTCTTGAGCAGTTAGAGTTTGCTGATTTACAACTTTCTCAAAGTGTTCTCAAATCCTGAAGGCTGCTAGAAAGCCTTCCACCAGGGCTACCTATAACTCCAAGTGGAAAAGGTTTTCCATATGGTGTTCTGGAAGCATGTTTCCGGAATCTGCTGATCTACCCACTGTATTGGACTACATGGTCCATCTTAATTCTTTGGGACTGAGACCATCTACCCTGAAAGTGCACTTGGCTGCTGTCTCTGCCTTCATTTCAGCAGGAAGCCCTCTTCTCTTTCTGCTCATCCTGTATTTTCCAAGTTTTTAAAGGATTGCTTCACACCAATCCTCCATTCAGGACCCTGCCCGGCTTGGGATCTTAAAGTATGCATTGCTCAGCTAATGCAACCCTTGAGCCTCTGTCTTCGGCAGAGCTTAAGTATTTGACTTGGAAAACTGTATTTCTGGTAGCCATCACTTCTGCCAGGCGTATAAGTGAGTTGCAGGCTTTATCAGTAGAAACTGACTTTATTTCCTTTCACAGGGATAAAGTAGTCCTCAGGACTAACAGGAAGTTTTTGCCTAAGGTGGTTTCAGATTTCCACCTTAACCAATCTATTTCACTTCCAGTGTTCTTCACTGACCATTCCTCCTCTGGTGAGAGGAGGCTGCACAGCTTAGATGTTAAGAGGGCCCTAAGTTACTACATAGAGCGTACCAAGGGTCACAGGTTTGACTCCCTCCAACTGTTTCTCACTTATGGTGAGGTTGGGAAAGGGAGACCTGCCACTAAGAGATCCATTGCCAGGTGGATCGTTTCTTGTATCCAATTTTGCTATCAAAAGCTGGGTAAGGTTCTCCCCTCAGGCCTGAGGGCTCACTCTACCAGAGGTACAGCTGCATCTCTAGCTGCTGCTAGAGACATCCCTATCTTGGAGATATGTCAGGCAGCTACTTGAAGACTACACACTTTCACCAACATTACTCCCTGGATATTCAGGCCAGGAGGGATGCTCGGTTTAGCACAGCCGTGCTTCAGAGCCTATTCCCTAGTAGGTTCTGTCCCTCCTCCATGGAGGTACTGCTGTGTAGTCTGCAATAGTCATAATATAGCAAGACTTCATGTTGTTTGAAGAAAAATTACCCGCCTTAGTAATGTTGTTTCTTCCAAGGAGTCTTGCTATTATGACCTCCCCGAGCCTGCCCTCTCAGAACTCCTACTTTGGATATGGGGTGGTAGTCCTCTGTTGGCATTTATTGATGCCCTCTTTCATGTTTGGGTGTTGTGTTTAGTTATTTTATCTTATTTTTCTGGTCCACTGACTTGAGTCTTTGTGTTGGGACCAGGAAAATGTGTTAATATATTAGTGGCCAGTTGGCTAGTGTAGGTTACAGCTTCCACACAGAACCTTAGTGAGTTTTTGCTCGTAAAGATCTGACTGTTTCGGTTTGAAACAAACCTAACAGCTTCTGAACCGAGCTCGCGCTCTAAGCTCCATGCTCTGCATGGAAGTTAACTCTTTCACCTCCAGAGCAGTTCTAAGGCTGGGACAAACTGCAATAGTCATAATATAGCAAGACTCCATTAGAAGAAACAACATTACTAAGGTGAGTAATTTTTCATGCAACCGGCATCCTACTAGCTCTTGCTGCTGCCTTGTCTCATTGTTTGGCCATCTTCAGGTCATCTGAGATGATGACACCCAGATGTCCTGCTTGGAACTTGAAATGTTCTGTCCCCAGGTTGTACACTCCCCTTGGTTATTGTTATCCATATGCATAATCTTGCATTTTTAGCACTGAACCGTAGCTCCCTCCCTAGACCAGTCTTCCAGTCTTTTTAGGTCCCGTTGCATTTTACCAACCTTGTCTGGAGTGTCTACCCTGTTGCAGATTTTTGTGTCGTCTGCAACAGGCAAACTTTCCTTCCAGACCCTCAACAATGTCACTGATTAAGACATTGAGAGGACTTGTCCAACACTGATCCTGGGGAACTCTGCTGGTCACCCTTCCTTCCTCTGCAGAACATGTGCCATTTACTTCCACCCTCTGGGTTCCTATTGCCTAGCCAGTTCGCCACCCATCTGAGTATCTTGCACCCTACACCCAGGCTCCTTTGTTTATTTAGCAGCCTTCTGTGTGGTGCCGTATCGAAAGCCTTGCTAAAATCTAGATATTCTGCATCCACTGCTCTACCTTGATCCCTCTCCCTGGTTACCCAGTTGAAGAACTCTATAAGATTAGTTTGGAATGACTTCCTCTCAGTGAAACCATGTTGTCTCGGGTCTTGGAGACCGTTTGCTACCAGGTGGTCCACTGTCCTTTCCTTTACCAGTTTTTCCATTAATTTACATACAACTGAGGTCAGACTTACTGGCCTGTGGTTACCTGGCTCTTCCTTACTACCATTTTTATGTAGTGGAACCACATCATCCCTCTTCCAGTCTTCTGGCACCTCCCCTGTCTCCAATGATAGACTGAACAAAACTGCCAGTGGTGCCGCCAACACCTCCCTCAGTACCCTAGGGTATGCTCCATCTGGACCTATTGCCTTACCTGTTTTTATTGCTGTTAGTTTTCTGAGGATTCTTTCCTCTGAGAATGGACTAGTGTCCAACTCACTTCCCTTTGTGTCCCTTACCTTTAAAGATGGGCTGTTCCCTTCCCTTCCTTAGTGAATACTGAGCTGAAGTAGTGTGATAGGGGTATGCTGATTCTTACTCTGCAAGTTAGTTCTTTTGGCTGGACTCCCTCTTTAAATAGTTCAACTTCTGTGTGTGGTTGTTTTTTCACTTTACATTTTTTCCCTGCTGTCCTGACCTGCGCACCATTGGCTCTGCCTTACACCCAGCCCAGTCATCTATCTTCTTCAGAACTCAACTCTCCCATCTTCCTCCCTGGCATACCTCCTAGGGCGGTGCTGCCAGAGGGGACCTCACCACCAGTGAAGCTGGATCTTTGTGTCAGGAGAACACCTTGGTTGGCAATGCAGGGCCTGTGATGTGAAGCAGGAGTTATCCTGCTCAGTTAGGGATATTTCTGGGTTTTCTTCCCCAAGTCCCTATGGTGTTGATGGGCGCCAGTTCCATGCAGGCACACAGTGCGTGCCATGCATGCTGGAGCATGCAGGTGTCCATCCTCCCTGATCTTTGGTCGTCCACGTGGCAGTGTAGCAGCAGAGACCAGATCCCTCTCTCCCAGAGGTGGAGAGCTTCCTTCTGGGATGCTCAACCAACCTCTTCCTGCCTGCCTCAGATCCACTGCTCTCTGTAGCTGCACTCCAGTCTCAGCATAAATACCCTAAACACAACACCAGTTACTTTTTGAATGAAAATAAAGCAACCGATGACCGACTGCAACCACAAAACACAGCACAGCAACACAATCCATCACAGGCTCTTCAGTGGCTCTTCTTACCATCCACAGAATTAGCAAACAGCTCACAAGCAGTTTAACTAAACACCGCAGTCTAACAGATTTTCAGTTTCTTTTCTTTATACATAAAATCCAGTACTGTCGTATTTGCACTGCAGAATGGTTGCTTCCTCTCCTCTGCTCCTCCATTCACCTTTTCTCCACTTGCATTTTATACTCCATCACTCTCCCTCAACAAATCCAAAACACAAATCTATTTTTTTTCCTGCTGGGTTCTGATTTTAACCATGACTTTCACTCTGTCTACTCGTACTCCCGATCCTGCCCACCACTGCCAGTGCCCCCGTCAGCCCTCCACTACTGATGCCACCTTCCACAATGAATGTACACCTTAACAGCAAATAAAACTTAAGGGGATTTCAAACAGTCGTATCTCTAAACCAAGCACATTTAACTCAACTTTCCTTGCGGCTTTTCAGTACAAGAGCCACTCATTTAACTCTGCGCCATTTTCTCCTACCAGTTTTGATTTACTTGCTACTTAAACCAATCAGTGGCCACGTTATGTCTGTGCACCATCAACACATCGCAACATGGCAACCACAGTAAAGGCACAGTAAAACGGCATTTTACAAAGTCAACCCAGACAAATTGAAAAAAATAATAATTACACAAGCAAAAACTACACACACAGCTCCCAATCCTATTACATAAATGAAATATGCGATGGGGAGCTTGTTGGATAAAAGATGTATTTTCAGTCGTGCTGTTTTGACCTTGGGCACATCACTTGTGGTGTATACTATTTGTGAGGTTGCTCAAGGTCAAACAGCATTAGTGCAAATAAATAATTTATCCAACAGTTACCTATTGCATAACCCTTATATTTCACATTAGTAAGTACTTTTCCCACTGTTTCAAAACCAGCCAGTTGTCACCAGTGGACCTCAGAGTTGGTGTGTTTGTGACATCACCGCCTATTGTCATAGTGAGCATTATGATGTCATAATGAGTATACTGCAAAATCAGACTTTTCTCATGAAACCTTATTGTATAGACTGCTTTGATAGAAATATAGAAACTGTGTGTGCGACATGATGGGCGGGAGGAGGGGGGTGCCTTTTCTTCATCCCCAATCACCTTACCTTCATGGAACTTACCACCCAAACCAAGACTCCCACACTCAAAGCACTTTCCATAAATCCAATCCTTGATAACAGCAAAACACTGACTGTGGCCTGATCATCTCAGGCACCCCCAGCAGCGAGTTGTAATTGCTCCTAGAACTCGAACACCCTCTCCCTTGCAGTAGGGAATGGATAATCCTGGGAGACTTTAATCAAAACTGGCTATCTAGTCAAGCAGACTAAGCCAGAGATGATATTGCAGGGCTCAGCCTTCACCAAATTATCACATCCACCACTCGTACCCACTATAACACTGGGTAAGAATCCACCCTTGATTGGGTCATTGTCTCAAACCCTAACTGGGTTGTGGCATCAGGTGTCCTCCCAGACTCAGTGACCACAGTGCAGTTTTCTGCTGCTGGTCAACTAAAGGACTAAAAAGTGAACCTATATGCATTCTCTTCAGACACCTAAAAAGAACTTAGAGTAATTTGGGATTGCCATCTCCTCCGCTGACTGGTTCTTCACCACCAACAGTTAAAGTATTGATAATGCCCTCAGCACCTTTAGTAGAACTTTTCTCTCATCTGTAACTCCCTAATCCCGAGTCTGTTAGTACTTTTATTTGCCATTGATCTTGTCTGGTTCAGGGGCAAAAGTACATGAAAGCGGGGCTGCCTGCCATCGTCGGTGCTTCGTGCGACGCAGTATTCCGTTACCGACCAACATGATCAATGTTTAATGTGTCTTGGCTTGCTTCATGACATAGATTTGTGTGATGCCTATTTCTCTATGGATCGCGAGTTCCTGAACAGCATGTAGAAAGTTGGGCCGAATCCGCCGACTTTGGGGGATGAAGCGCTTGCCAGGCCCAGCCGTGGTTGCTCGGCCTTTCTTCTGGGTCCCCTCTACGGTTCTGTATGGACCATGGAGGAGGGGCTTCTGCCTGTAGTAGCCTTGCCATGGTGAAACCTCTTCCGCATTGCAGGAGCCCAGTCCACTCCCCGTGGGGGTGGGAGGCACTGCTCTGGCAGTCACCCCTTGAGGAAGGCTCCCCTCATGTTGTGTCCTCAGGTTTGAGAGCCTGGGCCAGCACCATCCTTGATGCTGTCCCTTGGTGCCATTTGGGCCTCTGCGCCTTCGTGGCACCATAAGCCCTGGCGGCGCGTTTCTGCTGTCAGCGCCGATTGCCTTACGAGCGCCATGGAAGTTCTACGGTGCCATCTTTACTGTTTCTGGACTCGATGCCCCACAGTGCCAAGACCAGGGATAGCGCCGTGCTGGTCCATGGTGCTGTGTGAAGTGGTGTTCTTGCTCTCAGCGCAGTTTGCAGTGCCGAGGGGTTGTTGGCACCGCTGTCAGTGCCTTTCCCAACCCCAGCACTGTTTGAGGTGCTGTGGGAGCACCAGCTCTGGTTCTGCTGCCATACTTGGCACAGTCTTTTCCTCAGGCACTGTTTGCAGTGCCGTGGGGGAGTTCAGCACTGATTCTGGTGGGGACACCCAGATTGGCACCTCCCTCAGTCCAGACAGGAGCAGGCACCCACGGGTGGTCTGGCACTGGGCCTCAGCCTCCACTTCTTTGGAGGTGGACTCGGGTCTGCTTCAGACTCGCATTCTGATTCCTCGGACTTGGCAGAACCGTGGGCACCTCAGTAGTCACTTCCAGCAGTCGGACCCAGCCTCCTTCTGAGGGTGGACAGTAGTCCCTGAGTCTAGGGTCAGGGTTCCTGACCAATATCTGAGTGGTCCAGGCCACTGTTGCCCTGCAGCCTGGACTTGGAGGATTTTCTGCCCCTCATCTGGGGCACCCCCTCTGTGGTATGCCTGGATCGCCCAACTTTGGGCTGACTAGGGCACCCACGAAAGGGGAGGATGCTACTCTCTGGGTGGTTTCCTTGGGGACCGACCAGGGTTTTCGGCTGCCTAGGCTGGTGTTCTTGAGGTGGAGGGCTGTCTCTGAGTCCGAGGGGTCAAGGGGTCAGGGTTGGAGGAGGCGACCCTTCTCTGGGACCCATCCGTGTTCAGAGAGGAGTCTCAGCACGGACCCCCACCCTTCCTTCTCGGTCTCCTCGAGAGTGCCCTTGTCTTTGGAGGGAAGGGACCATCCTTTTGGGCTCACAGGATCCTGGTCACCTCACAGGGCATGGTCTAGGCAGTTTCAGTGTGGTTGATCAGCTGTCAGCTATTGCGCTTTCCGGAACTCCTCCTCCATTGGGGACTTCTGGTGGTCTCTTTTTCCCGGACAGAGGACGTTCCTCTTCTGTTGTGGATCTGGCCCTCATTCCTCTGTTGCCATCTCCTGCTCTCCCAGGCATTCCTGGTACTACGGGACCTCTCACTTGGCAGCAGTTCAGGGCTGCGGCTGCTCGCATCCCTACTTATGTCAGGGCCTTGGACGAGTGGGGGTTCCATCCTACCCCCGAGCAGCCAGCCCCTGGATCTCCGAGGTCTTCCACTTCCTCATCATCCTCCTCCTTCTGGAGGAGAGGAGCCTTCGGTCCACATCTCCCCTACTGCTGATCTGGCCGAGTATCAGCGTTTCCTCACGAGGATGTTGGAGGACCTTCGTATCACCCCACCTACCTCTCAGCACAATCCAGAGCATTTGATGCATGCCTTCTTAGGCAATTTCAGTGTGGCACCCTTTGTGGTGCCCGCCTGGCCTGCTCTTTTTCCGGGGGCATCATTGTGCTTCTGGCAATGACCCTTTTCCGGAGTCCCACCCCTAGGAATCTGAGCCAGAGGTATTGTGCCCCCCACAGAGTCTCCGGATCATATGCCTCACCCTCAGTCAGGGTTGGCCTTAACTGGACACTCCTGATGGGCTCGCCTTCACGTGACCAGCCCCAGATCAGACTCTGCAGATTTTGACTTCTGGGGAGGAGGACCATCTACTCGGCATGGTTGTTGTCGTCGGTTTACTGCTCATCAGGCCCACTATGCTTCTTATGATAGGTTCTTGTAGTCTAGGCTGGGTCAACTCCTAGCCTTCCTGCCTGATTTGGAGGTAACCAGACAAGCCATTGCACTCTCTGCACAAAGCCTGGAGCTAGCAAGTCACCAAGCGAGGGCATCCTATGACGCCAATGAGGTAGCTTCCAGGATCGTAGGGACAGCGGTCTGCATTAGGCGGACAGCATGGCTGCGTCTTACCTGGTTGTCCCCCTTGGCCCGGTGTAGGGTGATTTCCTTCGCCTATTGGAGAACCCACCTTTTCTCCCATAGGGTGAGACGGTGTCTGTCGGGGCAACTTCCTTTCCCCTCCATGGGGTCCCCGTCTTACTCTCCCCAGTCTCAGGCCTTGCCAGGCCCATAAAGGTTCTCCCTCCCAGTGCCTCCCCCACTGGGAGCTAAGGGGCTTAGTCCCTTAGGGTCTCAGGCACTCTTCGGGGGGGGGCTTGGTACTCACCCACACATGATAAATGGTGAAGACTGACACAGATAAGATATGAAAATGACATACCTACCGTAATTCTTGATCTTTCTGTGTATCTTCACCATTCATCTAATTCCCACCCTCCGTCCCCTAGGGCCTCAGTCTCTGGGCCCCCTCCCACCTGTGTGCTCCCTGCCCCCCATTTCCGTTGGTCAGGGTGGGGTGACCTTGGACACAGGGATTTTTCCTTCCATCCTTCTGGCGGTGGAGGGATCAGGGGCTGCCCTCCTTATTGTCTTGGCTCCACCCCTTTGGGGTGGGATGTTGATGGCTGCCCCCTCTCCCCCAATTCTCCTCCTTAGGGACTAATCTCTTCTCTTCATTTTAAGTAGGGAGATTTGTTTTCTCTCCTATTCTAATTTTACGTTGGTTGGGGAGAGGACAACTCTAGGTTCCTGTTCTCTTCCTGTTCCTTCTGACCTTAAAGTGGTTCTGCTGGATACGTTGCCAGTAATTTCTGTGCCTTGATTCTGGCAATCTGAGCCTTTATTACTACTCCTGGGCAGTAACTCAAACTCGGATCAGAGACCAGATTGCAAGTCTGGGTATGTCCTCTTCCCTTCCACTTCTTGTTCCTCCCTCCCTCCTCCTTCCCTTCCTTTTCTGTTTCCAGAGATTGGGGCCCCTCCCAATTTCCTTGGTTTCTCTATCCTCGTCTGTCTTCTTAGTCGTTAAGTTCTCCTTTTAGTTCATATATCTTTTCCTTTGTCTGTCTCTTGGCCTTCCTGTCCCTCCCTCCCAACCCTTTCTTACTCTCTGGTGATTCAGAACTGGCGGGAGGGTGGGATCGCGACATAATGGCCAACTCTGGCCGCCATGCAGTGTGTCGGCTTCAAGCGGTGCGCCGTCTGTGCATCACTCCGCCCATCCCAAAAAAAAAAAAGAGCTCTGCTGGGTCGTGACCTCCGCCACAAACCCACGTGATGATAGGTGAAGATGCACAGAAAGATCAAGAATTACAGTAGGTAAGTAATTTTCATTTCATGCCTTTGTGACATCACGGCTTGAGTAATGCAATGCCCTTTATCTAGAGCTACCCAGGAGTTGATCTTCGCTGCCTACAGCTGATGCAGAATGCAGCAGCCAGCTACTGACTCAACTTCCCAGGTCGTGTCATACTATGCCTGTGCTGTGCTCTCTGCACTGGTTCCCTATTATGTGGCAGATCACCTTCAAGGTCGATTTGCTGACCTACAAACCCTACATGGTCTGGGGCCCAGTTACCTGCAAGACTTCCTGCAGCCCTACCACCCTTTGCCCTCTCCGATCATCCGAGGAGGGCCTCCTAATGATTCTTAAGGTTCATTTGCAATCATCCGGTACTCAGGCTTTTTCAGCCGCTGTGCCTACTTTGTGGAATTCACTGATGCAGGCAGTTAGAAGCCCCCTCGGTGGATGCCTTCAAGAGGATCTGAAGACCTTATTTAGAAAAGCTTTCCTCCTTTTAACTTACTATATTTAGTTTTACATTTTATGTATATTTTGTTGGAAAATGTCATTTGTTTATTTTATTAGAGGTATTTGTAAGGCACCTAGAGTCATAATGAAATAGAGCTCCCTAACAAATAAACAAAACCTATACAATTATTTATAATCTTCTCCATTATGTTTGTATACTGTGCTCTATAGTGTTTAGACTGGGCGCTTGTGAAAATGGGCAGTTATGCTCACATGCCTTCCAATATACTGTAAAAAAATAAAGTGAAATGACAGAGTTTGATGACAGATAAGGACCACCTGACCTGCCTGCTGTAACACCGAAGACCCTACTTGATCATCAACTTTACCTTCCCTTTCTCTACCACTGTGGTTCCTTTTGCCTATCCCATGCCTTCTTGAATCCCATTACAATTTTGCCCCACAAATCCACTGGGAAGCTGTTCCAAGCATACACCCTCTTTCTGTGAAGAAGTACTTCCTTACATCTCCCTGAGTCTACCCTCTCTCCTGCTGTAGCATGGTCCCTTGTTCTTGAGCATCTTTTACTCTGAAAAGGCTTCTTTCTTGAACCTTATTTATGCTCTTGAGGTATTTGAAAGTCATATCCTCCTCTCTCCTTTCCTCAGGGTATACATATTGAAGTCCTTCAGTCTCTCTTCATAGGGCTTTTGATGCAGACCCTGCAACATTTAGTTGCTCTCCTCTGGAATGCCTCAACTCTATGTCCTTTCTAAGATGTAGTCTACAGACTTGGACACAGTATTCTAGGTGATGCTTTACCAGTGATTTATACAACAGTATCGCCACCTCCCTCTTTCTGCTGGTGAGACCCCTCCCTGTACACCCTAGAATCCTATTGGCTCTCCCAACTGCCTTGTCACACAGTTTGGCCACTTTTAGGTCATCAGATCTGATTACCCCAAGGTCTCTTTCCTGTTCACTCCCCTTCCCAATTTTATGCTCCGTCCCGTGTTTGTGCACCCCAGTGCATGATTTTGCACTTCTTCACATTGAAATTTAGTTGCCACACTCTTGACCACTCCTCAAGCTTTCTTACATCCCTCTTCATTTTTTCATCTCCCCCCTCCCCCGGTAGTTTTGACTTTATTGCAGATCTTAGTGTCAACAGCAAAAAGGCATACCTTCTAGTCCCTCTGCAGTGTCACTAAAAAGGACCCGATCCTTGCGGCACCCCACTGTCACCCTCCCTTCCTCGGAGTGAACTCCGTTTATACCACCCTCTGTCTCCTATCCCCCAACCAATTTCTTTTCCAGTTTACCATCTTTGGACCCTTTCCTAGCCTAGCCAGCTTATTTATGAGTCTCTTATGTGGAACGGCGTCGAAGGCCTTGCTGAAATCTGGGTAGGCCACATCCACTGCTCCATCCTGATCCACTTCCATGGTCATGCAGTCAAAGAAATCTATCAGATTTGTTTGACATGACCTCCATAATGAGTCCATGCTGTTTCATATCATGTAAGCCACTGGATTCAAGATATTCCACAATCCTCCTCTTCAGTAGTGATTCCAATTATTGCCCCTTCACCAATGTCAGGCTAACTAGTCTGTAATTGCCAACCACCTCTTTGCTACCATTTTTGTGGAGTGGGACTACATCTGCCCTCCTCCAGTCCTCCGGCACCACTCCTGTCTCCAGTGACTGGTTGTACATGACTGTCAGAGGTGCAGCTAGCACCTCTCTGAGCTCCCTCAACATCCTTGGATATATTCTGTCTGGCCCCATTGCCTTGTCCACTTTCAAGTTTTTAAGTTCCTTTAGGAGGACCCTTTCCACTGTAAATGGACTACTGTCCACCTCCCTACCATCGATACCCCTGACACTTATCTGTGGACCCTTGCCTTCCGCTTCCTCTGCGAACACTGAACAAAAGTATTTGCTCAGGATGTCTGATTTTCCTGGTCCACTTCCACACCTCCCACTTCCTCCCTAGCTTGATGATTCCTCCTTTGGTCTTTCTCCTTTCACTTACATACCTGAAAAGTCCCTTTTTTTTTTTTTTTTTTTTTTTTACTTTGCTGCTTTTTCTCCTCTGTTTGCACCTTTGTGCTCCTGACTGTTTTCCTGTCTAATTCTGCTTTTCCTGGTACTCTGCCCTAACTTTCTCCCTCTGTGTCTTCTTGTACCTCCTGAATGCTAACTTTTTGCTTTTATGTTCCTAACCACCTCTATTGAGAACCATAGCTGCCTCTTTTTCTTCTTGCCTTTGCTTATTTGCCTGACACAGAGGTTGTTGCCCTCATTATCCCCAATTTAGTTTCACCCTCTGTTCCTCCACTCCCCCCCCACCATGACATCCCTGATTCTTTCCCCCATCTTTATAAAATCAGCCCTCCCGAAGTCCAGGACCCCTGCCTTTGTGTGGTTCGCTTCTGCCACACTTTTTATATTGAACCACATTGTGTAGTGATCACTGGTCCCCAGGTGGCACTTTTGCAACACTGTCCCCATTGATGAGTACAAGTTACTGTTTTCTGATAAGTTTCCCTTGATGTTTAATATATAGATAATTGTGTGTGGATCCACAGGAAATATGGCAGCCCCCAGATCTCCTGTTTTTCACCCTTTGTTTGCATCGCTTGTTTCTATGAACATACAATGGGCAAAGGAAGGGTAGTGTGTTCCAGTTACATCTGACAAAATAACCAATGAGATAATGGTACCCACACCTTTTCCTCAGAATCCAGTATGTTGTGCCTGGCAAGGGTCTTTGCAAAACTGTCAGAAAAATAAAGAATATAAAGACCAGTGCCCCAAAAAATGAAAGCAAAGATTTGTTAGTTGTAGAATTGTCTGACATAGCAGTTGTTAAAAAGAACATTTTTATTAACTAGTACTGCTTTAAGAAAGGTGTACACTATTCTAGTAAATTTTTAACGTTAAGTAGCTGAACTGAGTGATTTTATAAAATCATATACTGAAGTGGTATCTGCTCTTTCACATAACCTGAGCCTGTAGTAACTTTTTAAACCTATAGGAAGCATACTTGCTGTCAGCATGGCAGATACATATGCCAATGGAAAAAGCAGTCGCTTTGTAGGAATCTGCACTCAGAGGTCAGGAAAAGGTCTTGGAGCTACCTTTGTGCTCCGAATGTCATAGACGGACAAGGTGAGTTTTTTTTTTTAATATAATTTGTATTAAATTTTCAAAGGTCGTTACAGTACATTGTAATGGCAAATAAAGGGTGAAGTACAGACTGTTTGGTCTGATGCACAACTACCTGTATATCTACTAGACCCCCAGGTGTAGCATGGGGGGATAAGACAGGTTTCATATACACAGCTTCTCTCTATACAGAGTCAGTAAGGATATTTAGTGTTTACCCATGTGTTTGGGTACAGGGGAGGCTACACCTGAAAAGTGAAGAGGGAGCAAAGGGGAGGGCACCACAAGACCTGCTGAGCTTCAGTCAGTCTTGTTTGATATAGCACACTATTCATTGTGATTCAAGGCGCTTTTACATATAAAACATTTAAAATGAGCAAGTGAACAGTGAAAAACAGTTGCACACCCTTCCTGGTAGGTTAATATTTGGTTAGATCACACTAATCAATTTGATAGATGTATTGGAAGGAATATCTCTCTAGTTGCTGAATCCTTGGTCAAACTGCCAGCGGATAAATCCTTGAGCTGTGCTATGGGGTGAGGTGCAGGTTCTTCCTTAGGCTTGTACCTTCACCTGGTGCCACAAGCCAGGGGTGTAGAACAGTGGTGTCATGCGTATCACAGATTGGCATTTGGGAATAGATCTCCCCATATCGAGCCCCAGGACATGACACCCTCTCAGGTGGCAGTGCAGAGGTGGATGTGCACTGCTCAGTAATACCTTGAGGTTGGGAAGGCAAGGCCACCCTAAAAATCTAATTCTACTGAGTTTTCTACCTTCCACTTTTGTAGTAAATCTAAACTGAGTGATAGCAGTTAACATTGTATAAAGTTGAACAGAGTTCTACTCTTGCCAGGTTGGTGGATTCTGAGAGATATCCACAGATTTAATGATGGAAATAGGACTAAAATGCCCCCCGATTAATGATCTTGTGGAGAGTGGCACATGACAACCACAAGCACCCCTAGTAGCACAGCATGGTCAGTCTTGAGTATGAAGCCAAGTCCAGGTTTGAGATTTGAACCATGATCTTCTGACCACAGGTCAGAAGTGCTACTTCTCAGCCACAATGACAACATGCAAAATCTGGCACTAACTTTTGTGACATGGAGGTGTAATTAGAAGTGGAAATGAACAACCAGGCTTAAGTATGTAGAGATTGCCTGCCAGCTCAGCTCAATAAGCTGGTTTTGTTTGGTGGTAGAATCCGGGACAGGGAGACTGAGTGTTGCAAGTATATATCTCGGGTGTACTGGTTTAGAATTATGGGACTACAGTACTAGGGAAGTGCTCAGCAGATGGCCTCACTGGTAGACCTTCACATATGAGGTTTGCAGTAGGATCCTGACCTGAACCAGTTCATGCACAGAAGGTAAGTTGAGAAAGTTCAGGAAAGCTGTTTCATGGTATTGGGTGATGTAATAAGGGGTGGTAAAAGAAATAAATTATACTCTGTACCCTTCTCCCAGGATGCCTCTGGAAACTAGCAGTCATGAGCTCAGTGAGCCTTTCCTGGGTTGATTTTTTTAAATAAAGGACAGAAAAAAGTACAAGTCCATTGAGACTCTCCTGTTGTTCCTTTGTTGTTTTCTATGCCCTTTCCAAGTCCTCCTTCCATCTACTCCTTGCTCAAAATTACCCACTTGAATTTGTCGCTGGGGTTTTGAACCCCAAGGTATTACAGAGAATTCATCAACTTGCTGAATAGACTGTTCCACCTATCCACCACTTGCTTTGTGAAAAAATTATTTCTGACATCCTTCCTGAATCCTCCTTTCTAGTCTAAGGTTGTGCCCCTGGTGGTCATGCTGTTCCTTAGAGATCATGTACCAAACGTCTACATATGTTTAGAACTGCTGTATTTTATGATTCCCTTACATGGTGTGATGGAGGCCCTATCTGATGAATGAAAGACCAACATTTTTTTTTTTTTTTTATTGTTTTATTCCTCTTTTGAGTCAGTAGGGAATGAAGATAAAGGGCAGTTATACTGACATCATCAGTAGGCAGGTATAAAAGCTTGCCTCCTGAGATGCAAAACAGATGAGTCAGTCAATGGGGACATGGCGGTCATGGAGGAAGCATTTCATAGTACATGCAAGTTTTTACGTAGTAGGAATCTATTTGGCTGGAACTAAACCTGGAAGTTGTGCACTGAGGAATTGTGCACTGTTTTTGCAGAACTGAAGGACTAATCACCTATTTCCTTTCTGTATGTTTATTTTTTATTTTGGAAATTAAATCCCATAAAGTGTTCTACACCTTTTACCTGTGTTTGTTGCATTTGTCTACCCACTAACCTTCACCACGATACTGATGGATTTGTGTGTGTGTGTTTTGTTTTTTTTGGGTCTTTGTTGCTGTCTTAAAATTAGATAAGATTGTTATCATGGCACTGCAGCTTCCATTCTGGCTTAGATTTGTGTTTCCTGCTTTAATGTGTGTAGGATGTGTGTCGACATCATTTGGTCTGCAAGCGGGAATGTAGCAGGGTACTGACACTAATGCTGAGTGTGTGCCATTTGCTTTTCTTTCTTTAGTAACTGAAGCCACTTAAAACGATCACTGGAGTCTGGTGCCAGCCCCGTCCCTCTCTTCATCCCACTTCAAATTGTAAACTCACCTAAAAAGACAAAATCTGTAGTCGAGGTTCTTTCCTTTGGTGAATGCACAGCACGCTCCTGCTTTGCAAAAGGCGGCTCCACTACACAACATAGCGCCTGATCTGCTGAAAACTGACAGTTGCACGGCATATGTATTTTGGACCTCTGTTAGATAAATATTGGGTCATATAGCTGACTTTAATCTGGTAAAGTGATTCATTGTTGAAAGTGAGCCCTACAAACCTCTAAGTAATCATTTGTAAAAGTGGAGCTGTGACTCTCCGCACGTGCAGGAGCGTTGGTGGCACATTATGACCCAAACTGCTTTGCTGAATGTTTGCTCAGAAACCCACCTACATTTTATAAGACAGCCGAAAGGAGAAACGTCTGAGGAAGAAAATCTCTATTAGTCACTCATGGAAATACATTTTTGATCTAAAGGTGAAACAAATATTACAAGTATATAAACACACAACAGATGTCAAGGTTTATACAGCAACAATTGTTAGAAACCTAACCCATACCAGTTAATATTTGTGTTGTTTTTTTGGTACTTGAAGTCCCAATGCAAAATACAGATCATCCCAGAGATGGGCTGACAAGGCTTCCATAAACTACGCATCACCTGAAATAGTCTACGCATTCATTCCTTAGTCCACTGCAACAGACTTATGATGACTCTTAGATGTGGTGGATGAAATGCAGAACCCTGTTTCACGTAATTTTTACTCCAACTGCAACTTGGTTCAAATCCCTCCTTTCTGCTAGTACTGGTTTGCATATAGCTACCCATCATGCTATGCAGGATGACTTCCTGTATTCGAAACTAATTTTGCATGTCCTGAGGGTTCTTGTAAGTGAATGGGTGAATGCATATTCACACCCTTCCAACCAGATCTCTGTCACATATTGGAAGCACAAGTGATCATGATGGCAGTGGCTCTTCCAAATCATGCAAAACCAGACCTGTCTTATTAATAACATGACTCAACACTGTGACTGTATAACACTGCTACTTTAATGTAAATTGACAGAATGCACAGAATGTTCAGTAAAATACTGTATATTTACAAAATATTATGACAGGCATCATTTAATGAGAGGAGGGAGGAGGAGAACTTTGAAAGAAACACCACTCTTCCCCTCAAAATACTGTACTCCCCATATGTTCCACTAAAGGTATAGCTGTGGGGTATAAGGTAACTATGTTCTTCAGATGTGAAAGCGATTGTGAGCCTGCAGTCTCAGCTCATTTTATCCATGGCAAGGATGAGAACATTCAGAAACTCACATCAGCCCATCCTGACTGCTCTGCCTCTGCCCTCCTTCTCAAACCATTGGCACCTGCATGTGGGTTTGTGGCAGAAAGAAAAAGAAACACAATAGCTTTTAAAGAGTAATTTTATCAAAGACAGGCTCCATAGACCCCAAACATGATGGATAGCTGATGAGAGTTTGAAATTGCCTGCTAAATGTCAGGCAGATCTGTAGCCCTGGTTCTCCTCTACTGAATGCCTCAGTGCACTCCTGTTCTACAGAGGATGCTTCTATACAACATAGTCCCGATCACCAGAAACTGCCAGTTGCATGGCATGTGTATTATTGGACCACTGCTGGATAAATACTGGGTCATCTAGCAGACTTTATCATAATGTGGTAAGTGATCATCATTGAAAGCAGGCACTACAAACCTCGAAATAAGCATTTACAAAAGTGGAACCCTGACTCAGCCCATGTGCAAGAGTGTCACTCCTGATGCGCATGCACCAAGTCATGGCTTCACTTTTACAAATGCTTAGAGGTTTGTAGTGCTCTTTTTCAATGATGAATTACTTTACCAGATTAAGGATAATGTCTGCTATACGACCCAATATTTATATACTAGAGGTCCAAAAATACATATGCCATGGAACCGTCAGTTTTCAGTGGATCGGGGGCTATGTCGTGCAGTGGCGTATCCTCTGTAGAGTAGGAGCATGCTGAGGTATTTGGTGGAGGACAGAAACTCGGCTACAGATTTGTCTATTTTAGGTGAGTGCAATTTTGAAGTTGGGTGAAGTGATGGATGGTCTGACACTGGACTCAGAAGTAGTTTTGAAATGGCTTCAGTTACTAAAGAAAGAAAAACAAATGGCACACACTCAGCATTAGTATCAGTACCCTGCCACAGTCCAGCTTGCACACCAAATCACGTCATGATGCTATTGATATCCTTAGTACTGCTTGGCTCAGCATGTGTGCAGATCGGAAATAGCACAACTGAACAGTGCAACAAATCAGAATAAAATAGAAAGGACTATATTGATCTGTGCTACAAAAAAAGACAATGCACGATTTAAGGTATTTTTTATTGATTTCTGAAGTTTGGGTGAAAAAAGCAGTGTGTTGTACGTGATCTTTAACTTCAGTAATTCCGCTGAGTCTATCCTATTATGTTAGTTCATGTATTTGTACTTTTCTGTCATATTCCCCCATTCCTCTTGCCCTCCAGAGAAGGCATATTAAGAATGATTGATCTTTTCTCATAGGTCCTATCTTGCTACCCCGGATCATTTTGTAGCCCTCCTCTAGATATTCTGTAGCTTCACCCTATCCTTTATTAGATATGGGTTATAAAATTGCTTATAAAATGGGTAAGGAAATGCTGTGCCCTGATTGGCTGAGGGTTTGGAACCTGTTGCCTTACGGGGTGACAACTACTGGGTCAGGAACCCTTCTGGCATCCAGGATGCAGTGCTCGTAAATATCCATGCCTTCCAGAAATTTTTTGAAAATAGATTTCTGGCAGCCATTTTTGTAAAGTTAGAAACTTTGAACCTTTGGCTTGCCATCATTTCAAAAAATACATTTTAACATGTTTTAAGAACTCCTCTCCCTAAATGACACCTCACATAAAAATACAGAACATTTAAACCCATCTACTCACCACTTTTTCCCACTATTCTGTCACTTTTTATGTTCGCTGTGAGTGCACGTGCAGTGAACATTTTCTTACAAGGTGGCTTTTGCGGGGTGAGACACTGTTAGTTCAGTGTAGATTGGTCTGCAAGGGGTCATCAGTGTCAAACCAATCATCAGCCAGGCTGATCATGACAGTATTCTGACTTGCTGGGCGGAAACTTAATGTATTTCAAAGGAAAGAGCTGGCCAGGCAAGCACAGTTGATCTGTCAAGATCATCCTGCTGAGGAATTGCACCCTGTAACAAAGAAAACTGTCCATTGATGTCTGTTGCTGGCACATACATTTTCATAAGCAAGCAATATGTAAGTCTGGTTCGTAAACAATTGTTCCAAGTGAAGCAAAGTGAAACTTTCATGCCAGTTTCACATAAAGCTAGAACATTATTTTTTTTTCTCTTGGCAGGGTTTGATGAAGGTTCTCTTCCAACCCATGCAGCAACATACTGCTGTCTGTTGGCGGAGAGTTAATACTAAGAATAAACCAAGAAATTTCAACTTTAATAGTGATTAAAATATGCATTTCAGAAGAACGGAAAACATATATATTTTGTAAAGTAAAGGATCCATGGAACTTTGAATGATTACTGTTCCCACCAGCCGACCTCTCTCACTCAGCAGTCCCCATCACACCCACCCCCACCCCACAAACATAACACCGACACTGGGGGTGCCTAATCTCAGATTGCCACCTGAAATAAAGAAAATTGCCCTTCTTTTTTTAATTTTTTTATTTTGAGCCCTGTAAAATAGAAAATCATCCATTGATGTCTGTGCCGTTAGTCAACACCCACCCCCAAGCCCTTTCTTACCCACCGAGGGTCCAACACTGTAATCCTCGCTGGACCAAAGACATATTTTCACTCTTCAGGGTCAGACTGTGAACTGAGAACTTGCACCATGGATAACAGACATTGGGAAAAGTTCCCTATTGTAATGCCTGTATACTCGCTGATTGGTGTCGAACCATAGTAATACCAATTCATAAGAAGGGCAGTAAAGCTACTGCTAGTAATTGTAGGTCCAGTGCCTGTGTACCTGCTGATTGGCCTCACACTACAGTAATACCAATACATAAGAACGGAAATAAAGCTACTCCTAGTAATTATAGGCCAATTAGCCTAACAACGGTAGTGGGCAAAACAATCAAAAGCATAATTAGGGACATATTGGTTAATGATCTGAGGAGTAGAGGTTTAGGAGACAGAGCACAACATGGCTTTTCTAATAATGGATCATGCGCCACTAACTTGACTAGCTTTTATAAGTTTGTAAACCTGAATATTGACCAGTGCAAGGGGTGGATGTACTGTTTCTGGATTTCAGGAAAGCATTTAATGTGCTACCACACAGCATCTTGATAAGGAAACCGCTTAATTTGAGAGTGGATCTGTGTCTAGTCAGGTGGATCCAGAACTGGTTAGGAAACAGAAAGCAGGCTGTAATAATTAATGGTGTGGTTTCCTTTGGGGGGGGTGACTAGTGGGGTGCAGCAGGGCTCTGTCCTGGGACCACTGTTGTTTAATATATTCATAAGTGATCTCAACATCTCAGGTAATAATAAACTGGTGAAGTCTGCTGACTAACACCAAGCTGGGGGGAATAGTTGACACTGAAGAGCAAAGGAATGAGATGCTTGAGAATCTTGAAAATATAGAGAGATGGGTTTTGAAAAACAAATTGCAGCTTAATATTGAAAAATGTGTCATCTTACATTTTTGGTAGGAATAATGATAGGCAGACATATCAAATAAGTGGGAACAAAATCAGATCTGTTACCACAGAGCGAGATCTAGGAGTAATTATTAGTAATTACCTCAAACTTAGTGCCCACTGTCAATGTGTAGCATCTAAAACGGGACATTCCTAAGCTGAATACCAAGGTCCTTCACCTCAAGATCAAGCGCAGTACTATTGCCTTTATAAATTCTATGTTAGGCCTCACATCGACTACTGTTCCCAAGTATGGAGTCCATATCTCAAAAAGGACATGGATATGATAGAAAAAGTTCAGAGGAGGTTCACTAAATTTCTCCCTGGCTATAAGGACTTTCCAAACAAGCATCACTTAATAATAATCTTTATTTATATAGAGCTCTTCACTGAGTACCAGATCGCTGTACAATGAACAAAACCATAAAATGCTAAAATACATTTTCCAGTAAATAAATACAACTCAGTAATAAAAATCCAGTTACAAGACAGCACCAAAAGCAAGTTCAAATAAATAGGTTTTCCAGGCAGTCTTAACGCTCTCCACTGTCAGGCACTAACATATCCGAAGAGGCAGAGAATTCCGCAGGATTGGGGCTACAAATGGAAAATGGCCATGATCCAGATGTTTTTAATCGTACCCTGGGAATCTCCAGCAATCCCTCATTGATCGAGCAGAGTGGTCGGAGGGGGGCAATAAGATTTCTGGAGCTCTTGCAGGTAACTTAAGGAAAATGGGACTTTGGATTTAAGCCCAAGAAGATCTAGGAGAGATATGTTACTATTATACAAACTTTTAGAAGACCCAATTCTAAGTTTAGACTCTGGTCTAGTATACAAGGACATCAAATACGAACTAAGCCTAATTTGGCATACAAATGTTAAATAACAGAGTTATGAGCCTATGTTGAAATTTACGCACGCATGCTCGTAACTTTTTTGAAATTTTCAATATTTTGACCTCAGATTTTCAACATAGCCATTTCTTCATAACATCTTATGGATGTGACAGCTGTCTCTTTTTGTTAAATCGTAGCCAAAATGTGTGTTCGCGCTTCTGGTGTGAAATCACCTTTTGGGCAGGATTTGAAAATGTGCTTCGCCTTTGTTCATGAGGTGGGCTCATAAGAAGGCCATGTTAAAAAATTTGGGGTCAAAAATATAAAAAAATAAAATAATGAGTGTGTTGCAATTTTTCAGCGTGCTAAGTAACTGTGGTAGTTTTCAGTATTTTGATCCCAGCTTTAAGCATAGCCATTTTTCACGCCACCTCATGAGTGTGACAGCTGTCATTTCTCAGATCCTACCCAAAATGTGTTTTAACACTTGTGGTGGGGCAAAATGTCGTTTCAGCCATTGTTTATAAATGATACCTGTAGTGCTCAAGAGTGTTCATAAAAAGATTATAAATTTAGGGTAAAATGTGGAAAAGCAAGTTATGAGAGACAGATTAATCCAACATTTACTCATACATTACCTTATATATGGATATTTCTTTTTTTTCTTTTTTTTTTTTTTTTTTTTACAGATTTTGGCCCCTAATGTTCAACAGATCTCTTGTGTTACACCATCTCCTGAACACGACAGGTGTCATTTTTCAAGTCCCCTTCGAAACTTGTTTCCATAGTCGCACAGCGAAATTACCTTTCAGATGGGATCTTAAAAATTCCATAGAAACATAGAAGTTGATGGCAGATAAGGATTGCAAGGCCCATCCAGTCTGCCCATTTTTTTCTATCTTATGAATGTGCCATTGACCGTTGCTCCATTAATGGCCTATCTATTCATACTCCTCTGTATTGCTCCCTTATGCCTATCCCATGCCTGTTTGAAGCCCTGCACTGTATTCATATCCACCACTTCCCTGAGGTAGGCTGTTCCGTGCATCTACCACCCTTTCTGTGAAAAAGAACTTCCTCATATTACCCCTTAATCGGCCTCCCTCTAATTTTATTCTGTGTCCTCTTGTCCTGTTATTTTTCTTACATTGAAACATGTTAGATTCTTTCACTTTGTTAATGCCATTAAGATGTTTGAATGTCTCGATCGTATCACCTCTCTCCCTCCTTTGCTGTCGGGTATATGTCAGGTCATAAAAATACTTATCTGCTTCTGTCTGTCCATCTTACATTTACTCTAATTATTGTCTTGTACATCACATTATGTATACCACTTTTTGTATATGCTCTACTCTTCATGAGTCTTACATTGTATTCTCCAGATCATGCCACGGGGATGTCTTTCTTCAGGTACATAAGTGAGAAGAGGAAAACAAGAGATTGTAATAAGTAGAAAGATGGGATAGGTGCAAAGCGGCCAAGAAATAGCTGTACTTCTGCTCACACTTCACAGTGGAGGACAGACCACCAAAGGAGAGGGGTGGGAAGGGATAGGTACAGGTCCATTTTCAGAGGAAAGAGTGCTGAAAGGACTTGAAGATGCACAAGGCTGTGGGACCAGGCAGGGATTCACCCCAGGGTGCTAAAAAGAACTGAGGGAGGTTTTGGTGCCACACGACAGCCCTGTTCAACAACTCACTAGAAACTGGAGTGGTTTCAGAGGACTGGAGAAGGGCTGATGTTCTCCTCTACATCAAAGCAGTAGTAGAGAGGAAATTACAACCATAGGCCAGTCAGTTTTACTGCAGTAGTGGGGAAATTGATGGAAACACTACTGAAAGAAGGGCTGACAGAGCACCTTGATTCCAGTGGACTGCAAGACCACGGACAACATGGATTCATTGGGGGGCATGACAGGTTGCATATAAACCTATCCCATTTGTTATGCAGAGAGAGTTAAAAGCAAGGATCTATTCTTTGTTCTGTCACTTGTGTGTGATTTATTTTATTGTTATTGATAATAAAATGCTACTCATAGATGTTATGACTTCTGGTTTGCCAGCGCTGCTTGACTTGTGCCTTGACCACAAAGAGATCATGCTAAGCGAATGTAATAGATTTCTTTGACTGGGCGACCATGGAAATTGATCAGGGAGAGCAGTGGACATGGTCTGTTTAGATTAGTAATTAGAAAATGTGTGCACACACGGCTATGGTGCTATAAATCTATTCAAGCTTCACCATGGTGAGTACGGCATACAGTTAGGAACAATTCATTTATTTATTTGCCTTTGTTTACCAGGTAAGCACACTAGACAGCTAAGTGCCTATTTTCAGGTGCGACCCGGGAGGATTACAGGGTACATACAATGCATCATACAGAGTCAAGGAAACATACAGGAGCATCAGGCATATACAGATAGGTGATGCAGCATATGGGACATCAGGCATAAGTAGTTAAGTAGGCAGATAGCAACAAGATTCATATACAGAGTTGATTAGTAGAATACCATCTAAATAACAAAATGTAGTGTAATATCAAATTATCGAGAATACGGACAGGTACCCACTCAAAACAAGAGGGCAGAAAGTGCCTAGTGCAGATTATCAGCAGAATTGAACAGCAAACGGTAGCAACAACACTCAGGACGTCACCTCAATCAGTCGAAAAGGGAAGTGCAGCAAGTTCACCCCAATGTTTCATGCTTGCACGATTTCTCAAGGAGCTCATTCAGACTGTAGCAGAGCCTTTAACGTAGTGCCGCATATAAGGCTGATTAGAAATTAACCAACTTGAGACTGGTGTCCATAGTGGTAAACTGCATTCTAAACTGGTTAAAGGGTAGGAGAGAGAAGGTGATGGTTAATGGCACTCATTCTAAAGAGGGAAGTGTGACAAGTGGGGTACCGCAGGGCTCAATACTTGGACCAGTCATCTTTAGTATCTGTAGAGGGACATTGCAGAGGAGTGGGAAGGAAAAGTATGTCTTTTGCTGCTGATACCAAAATCTGCAGTAGGGTGAACACTCAGAAAGGATTGGAAAAAATATGCAAGGATGTTTCCAAACTGGAGGAATTCTTGTGTAGTACAGTGACTACATGAGCTGGCAACATTTCTAGTAGTTCATCATTTCCAAAACGGTTCCCTTGTGGTATTTTCAGCATTGCTGCTATCTTCATGATGAGGATTCTGCAGTGTAGGTAAACATGAAGAATCTATAGAATCTTAATAGACACAGGATTCTATGCTGTTGTACCACAGTGGTGACATAGCTACTGTGGTGATGCATGCACTACACAGTCTGACATCACGCTATGGTACTGCAGCATCTAGCAGTGCATGCATTTCCATAAACAACACTGAACCATATACTATATTAGGATGAGGTCTTTATCTTTTGAATGCATCTACTATCATTCCTGGATTTGCCTTTTGGTTTGCCTTTTTCGTTTCTGGTCCTAGTGTTTTTCCATAGTGTAGTGGATTTTTTGTTTTGTCACTGATTGTTTAATGTAGTATAGGATCCTTCTGTCTACGGAGACATGGCTGGGCCAGTCCCTCCTTTACTTTGTTTGTAGCATAGTATCTATGGTTGCGTTTGGTGTGTCTGAGGTCAGGACTAGCATGCGTGCAGTCAGGTCCACCAGCTAAAGGAGCTTTGCATCAGAAGCAGTAGCATGAAGGGCATGGTGACAGCTGCAGGAGCTTGCAGTCCATGGCAGTAGTATGAAGAGCATGGTGTCTGAGGGGAGATATGCAGTGATTGTTTTGTGAGATGGGGAAGCTGTTAGGCTATATTTAGTGGGTGGTTGGTTGTTTTAGTCTGGATATGGATTTTGTTGGTTTGGGAGTTTTTTTCGGTGTGTGCTGTGGCTAGTGCTTTAATCAATGTAGGAATTCATGGAATCAGTTTGGTAGGTATGTTAATGTATAAATTGGTTAGTTGATTTGGTAATTAGTTGTAATTAGTCTGTTACCTTGGAGTTTTGTGTACTGTAGGCAGGGCTCCAGATAAGATTTTTTTGGAATGAGTACTTGTACTCTTCATTTTGAAAGTGAGGTGAGCAAAACCAAATTTAGATGCGTACACATGTCTGGATGGAGTAGAGCAAGGAGTACATTTTATTTATTTAGTTTTTGTTAACCGGGTTAGGTGCACTAGCCAAAGTTGACTATTTTCAGGCATGACCCGGGAGAATACAAACGTAAAATGAGATGAGATTATACAGTACATAGTATATAGTACAGGTAGGTTAGAATACAGATCAAGTCAGACAGTACTGAGATAATAGCTTGGCAGAAGACACCGAGAAAGGACCGCTGTGTGACTGGACTTCTGTGCTGGGACTAAAAGAAGAACTTTGTACTTGGACCTTAATTTAGGGTAAAAAAAAAACTAACATGCAAAACAAAAAAAAAGTGTATGTTTGTTTGGGGTATCTGAACAGTTATCTAGGTGTAAATCTCAGGTGATTGAAAGGACTTAACTGCTGTGAAGTTTAAATTACTTGTAGAAAGCTCTAGTAAGTAGGGGGAGTGGCTTAGCTAGAAGGAAGCTACATTTAAAGACTGCCTTAGAAAGATTCTGCTAATAGCTTGACAGAAGACACCAGGAGAAAGGACTGCTGTGTGACTGGACTCTCTGCTGGGACTATATTGCCCTCATTCCCTCCCTCCACCCACCCAAAGCTAGTTCTGTTTTTCTAGGCACAGGATTTGACTGACAACAGGAACTTCCTGTTTGGGAGCAGGAAGTGAGTGATACAGAACCACCAAAGACCCACCATCCTAGAAGGGCAGGAGTAGCCTCCCGGCCCCTCTAGCTGCTGGAGGTCTGCCTCTGAGCAAGTAAGTGGTCTACTGAGAAATATAGGATATTCTTGTCTCAGAACAGGACAATCAGGAGCTTAAAGGGCACACAGGCAGAAAGTAAGGAGAGAGATAAAAAAAACAGAGGAAAGAGTAAGGATTGCAAACAGTTAAGGGGCCAGAAATAAGACATGATGTGAGTGGTGCAGTGCAGTGGCTGTGGAACAGCAGTCTTCCGGGAGACGTTCTGGTGGATGCGGTGTTGTCCCATCTGCAGGCACCTGTCTGGGCTGAGGGAGGAGGTTGCTCATCTCCAGGCTGAGTTGGCCAGGATTTGTGGGACCTCCCTTCCATCCAGGGACCACCAGTGCCACTGCTGCCTCAGAGATTGCCAAGAAAGAGGAGCGGTTGGACCACAGTGGGCTCAGGGAGGGTGAGGGTGGTGGAACAGAGGCGCATCCCTCCAGTTGTACCTCTCACACATCCTATGCCATTCTGGCAAGTGTGGTTCCTCTTTGGAGGCACCCGCAGTGGAGACCAAGGAGGATGCTGGGAACCTCCACAGGAGGGTGGCAGGGGACCCTGCAGGGGAAGGAAACAACTCCTGGTGGGGGACTCCATTGTTAGGAAGGTAGAACTGGGGGAGGAAGGGGAGAGGGAGGTAAGGTGCCTGCCTGGCGCCATGGCTTGGAGGGACAGGGAGCGAATCCTCAGGATTGCCGGAGCAGCTGCACAGGGAGGAGCTGGATGCCATTGTCCACCTAGGGACAAATGACATCGCTAAGAAAGGGATTAGAGAAGTGCAGAAGAGTTTGTGGAATTGGGAAGGGCCTTAGTCAAGTAGCATGCATGGTAACCTTCTGGAGGTGCTGCCCATCTATGGCATAGGAGAGGCTAGGGTGTTCCGCACCATGGGATTCAATCAGTGGTTGAAAAACTGGTGTGGAGCTCAGGGATTTGGCTTCATTGGAGATCCACCTGGAGTGATACAACCCTATACTGGCATGATGGGCTGTATCTGTCTGGGAGGGGAACCAGGATCCTAGGTGATAGGTTTAAATGCTTCATTGGCAAGCTTTTAAACTAGCCAAGGGGAGAGGCACTGGAAAGGAGCAGGGAAATCCTAGCCCTCCCCCCAAATAATCACAGTAGTAAGTGCGGCAAACACCAACATAGATGTGTCGATAGGGAGAAGGGCAGGGGTAAATGGAGAAAGTGAAAAAGGCAAGAAGAACAGGGATGGGGCAAAATGGAGTAAGGCCATCAGGAAATGGAGGGTAATGAGTACCAATGCCTGTAGTCTGAGCAACAAGCTCCCTGAGCTGGTGACCTTGATGGAAGAGGGATGCCTGGATATTGTAGCAGTCACAGAAACATGGTACAAGAGAACCATGACTGGGATGTTAACATACAGGTACATAACCTACAGGAGAGACAGGCAGGGGAGAAGGGGGGAGGAGTAGCTCTCTATGTAAAGGAAGGGATAAAAGCAACTGAACAAAAGAGTAAACAGGGAGGAGAGGAGGCACTGTGGGTCACCTTGGAGACTGGAAAGGGCACCACAATCCGCACAGGGGTTGTGTACAGACCCCCATGTCAAGGGGAGGGAATGGACAAGGATATGATAGAAGGCATTCTTAGAATGGCAGAGAAAGGGGAGAAACTGTTGATGGGAGACCTGAATATGCCATATGTTAACTGGAGCACATTTGCTGCAGCCACATCCAAGAGCAGGGCCATTCTTGATGCCCTACAGGTGGCAGGCATTAGACGGCTAGTTTCGGAACACACTCGTGAGGGAGCAATCTTAGACCTCGTACTCTCAAACGGGGGCAGTGAGAGGATCTCAGATCTAGAATGGGTTGCCATCTGGGGACAAGTGACCATCAAACAGTGTGGTTCACGTTAAACTCAGCTACAGAGTCAAGCCATACAAAGTGAGGGTACTGGACTTTAGGAGGGCTGACTTTGGCAAGATGGAGAGTGCCTCAGAAAAGTACTAGCAAACAGGCTAGAAGGAGGTGTGGAGCAACAATGGGGAATCATCAAACTGCCATCACAGAGGCAACAAGCCTTTGTGTGAAGCAAAAAACAAATCAAAACAAAAGAAAAAGCCACTATGGTTCTCAAAAGAGGTGCTGTGAAAGTCAGGAAGAAAAGATAGCATTCCGAAGTATAAGGAAACACAGAAGGAGCAGGACAGAGAGCTGTACCAGTTAAGGCAGAAAGAAGCAGGAGGAAGTCAGAATAGCAAAGGCCCAAACTGAGGAAAAGATAGCCAATTCAGTTAAGAAGGGGATAAAACCTTTTATAGGTACATCAGCGAGTAGAAAGACAAAGGAATGATAGTGAGGCTGAATAGAATGAACGTGGGTGGGCAGAGGGAACAGTGAAAAGCAGGGATACTGAAACTAATATTTCAGCTCAGTATTCACAAAAGAGGAGGGGAAGTGTCTAATCCAATTAACAGAAGCACTTTGATATGGGGGTCAATCCCAGTCCTTTCACAGAAGAAAGGGTTCTGCAAGAACTCCTAAAACTGAAGGTGGACAAAGCAATGGGTCCTGATGGAATTCACCCCAGAATTCTAAAAGAATTAAGGGAGGAACTAGTGAAACCACTGGCTACCCTATTTAATAAATCATGGGAGGATGGTGTGGTACCGAGGACTAGAGGAAGGCGGATGTGATTCCCTTCACAAAAGTGGGACCAAGACAGAGGCAGGAAACTACAGACCTGTCAGTCTGACCTCTGTGGTAGGGAAAGTGATGGAGTCACTGAAGGAAAGAACAGTTGAGTACCTAGAGGCCAGTGGAGCACAGGACCCAAGGCAGCATGGGTTCACAGCGGGAAGGTCATGTCAGACGAATCTAATAGATTTCTTTGACTGGGTGACCAAAGTAGTAGACCAGGGAGGGCTGTGGACATGGCCTACCTAGACTTTAGCAAGGCATTTGACACAGTCCCACATAAAAGATTAATAGTCAAGTTAACCAGCCTGGAAGTGGGTCCGAGGGTGGTAGCCTGGGTAAAACATTGGCTGCACAACAGGACACAGAAGGTAATTGTAAATGGAGTCCACTCTGAAGAAAGAGGGGTTACTAGTGGGGTACCGCGAGGGTTCAGATTGGTCCAGTCCTTTAATGTCTTCATCAGTGACATTGCAGAGGGACTGGAAGGAAAAGTATGCCTTTTGCAGATGACACAAAGATCTGCAACAGGGTTGATACACAAGGAGGTGTGGAAAGGATGAAAAGGGACTTGGCAAGGTTGGAGGAATGGTCAGAAGTATGGCAGCTAGGATTCAATGCAAAGAAGTGCAAAATAATGCACCTGGGAAACAAGAACCCAGGGGAAGAATACACAATGGGTGGGAGGTAGTAACAACAACAAAAAAGGAAAGGGACCTGGGGTAATCATATCAGATGACCTTAAGGTTAGCAAGCAATGTGAGAAGGCAGTAGGGAGGGCTTGGGGTATACTGGGATGTATAGGGAGAGGCATCAGCAGCAGAAAACAGGAAGTTGTTATCCCTCTGTACAGACAGTTGGTGAGACCCCATCTGGAGTACTGTGTCCAGTTCTGGAGACCCCATCTCCGCAAGGACATAGACAGGATAGAGGTAGTCCAGAGGAGGGCAACTAAAATGGTGCAGGGTCTGCAACAGAAGCTGTATGAGGAGAGACTAAAGGAGCTTAATATGTATACCCTTGAGGAAAGAAGGGAGAGGGGGGACATGATAGAAACTTTTAAGTACCTCAGTGGAATCAACAAAGTCCAAGAGGGTAGCATCTTTCAGAAAAAGAGACTTGCAAGAACAAGGGGACACAATTTAAAGATAGAAGGAGGGCGGTTCAAGGGCAGTGTGAGGAAGTATTATTTCACAGAGAGGGTAGTGGATGCATGGAACAGCCTTCCTGAGGAGGTTGTGGGGTCTAAAACTGTGGGAAAATTCAAGAATGCATGGGACAGACATAAGGCAATTCTTGTGGGGGGTAGGAAGAAATAGGCTGTTGGTTAACTAGGATCTGGCCTATCCTGTAGGTAGGGAAATGGGCAGACTAGATGGGCCAAACGGTCCTTATCTGCGTCAAAGTCTATGTTTCTAATACATATAGCTATGCAAAGATGACAAAAGTGACATTAGTACATGCAAATAACAACTGAAACTGGGTTAAGTGGCAGCTATAAAGACATTTTATAGCAAAGCTTGTTTAGAAGTGCAGCAGTGTCTTAGGCAAATAAGGTGGTTAGCTGTGACGCATTAAGTGGGATCAAAGCATGTGCAGGGGTCCCGGGACAGGTGGCGATATAGTTCTTCTTTGAAGATTGGGTGGGAGTTAGCCTGCCTCAGGGCAGGAGGGAGGGAGTTCCAGGTGGCTGGGGTGGTGCATTGAAATGCTCTAGAGCCTTTTGAAGTAAGACACCTGGGTATGGTGAGTAGAAATTTGTTTGCCGAGCATAGTCCGTGGGCAGGTATCTGTGGTACAAGTAGAGCTGCAAGGAGGAGGGGTTTGCTACGGATTACAGAGTCTGTGAGGGTCCCTAGGGAATATAGTGTAGGCAGTTGAGGAGAGCCAGCCTCAGGTCGCTATACAGTGTGCAGTGGTGCTTGAGGAGATGGAGTGTTTTTCTAGATAAAATTGATCAGGTGCCAACAATGTTCCAGATAATGTTGGTAGGAGTAATTTACTCACCAGTTTTAAAATATAGTGAGTAAAAACAAAATTGGGATGGGTACAAGTGCTGTAAATCTGTAAAAAAAAAAAAAAAATGCTCATTTTGAATCACCAAATATGAAGTACTGTTCTTTGGAGTGTGGAGTATTTGCAAATGTTAGGTGAGTATTGGTACTGATTAAAAAATTTCTGAAGAGTATTTCCTAAATGAGGTGAGTAAAAATAGGTTGGCACTCTTATCTGGAACCCTGACTGTAGGTATATTCTTTAATTGTTAAATTAGAGTAGGTATTATCGTTTTAATTGTTTTATTAGTGCAGCTATATACATTTGGTATCAAATAAAAGAATTGTACCCACCTCCAGTTGAACAACACTGAAAAGAGTTATACTTGCACAGTTTCTCTTTGTGAGGGATGTTCCATTCCATTTATTTTGCCACCATATTGTATTTTTAAAAAATATTCGGTCAGCTCTACATGTCCAAAGTGCAGCTGAAAGTACAGAACAGTGCAAGTTGTGGGCTGAATACGGGTGAGTATGACTCACTTTTCAAAGTGTTGTTCAACAGGGTTTTATTTATTTATTTATTTTTATGCTGGTTCTGGAATAGTGTGCTTACCGAGGAGAGGTTTCCTTTGCTATATAAATTTAATTGATACTTTTACTCATGGGTATACAGGAAAACAAATGATGGTGTTTTCTGTGGAATTTCCATCCTTGTATTATAAGAAAATAAACCTTTATGTAAATAGTGTCACCCCATAGCAGAACCTGTAAAGAGTACCTCCATATGCAAGCTTTTTTTTTATTAAAACATTTTTTAATCAAAGCTTGTGAAAAGCTACTAGAAAAGAAGCATTGAAATCTTTTTTCCCCTTTCCTCGCAAGGTGTTGAAATTTGTTACGACCTCTATAGCCCCCGTATCCAGCAAATTGAGGTGCTGAAGTTGGAAAAGCGATTGGATGATAATCTGATGTACCTCCGAGACGCTCTGCCTGAATACAGCACATTTGATTTTGATATGAAACCAGTGTCTCATTCTCTGGGGGCTGATGTCCCTGTGAATCAGGTAAAGTTCTTAAGTAATATCAAGTGAAGTAATTGGAACAGATTGAAGTAGTCCTCCAGAGCATGGTTGTGTTATAATTCTCTTAGCTTGTCTAAAATTAAGTCTTTGAGAAAACAGCATCTTCTCTTGACCCTGTTCCATAACCGTATGCTGTGTAGTGTGTTTTGATTTGTGTGTGTGTGTGTGTGTGTAGTCCTGTGCATTCTTCCCTTTGTTTTGCAAGAGTTTTTTCTAAAGTAGCCTGCTAGTTATATGATAGTTTTATGGCCCATGGGATCTCCATCTTAGCAAGTCTATTGCTCTTCTTTTTCCTACAGTGTCTCTTGTCCCATGTGACAGTGATACATCTGGGACCACTGATCCAGCAAGTACTAGAGATAGGGCCTGTTGTTCTGGCCTCCACTAAATAACTCTCAGGATTTTGTTTTCTGCATGTGTGTCAGGTCTAGCCAGCAGAAGTAAATATTTTGTTTTTAAAACTTTTAATTTCATCAAACTATACACAGTCATAAAAGCACATAGATCCCCTAGAGCAGTAGTTCTCACACACTGTCATAGTGAGCCTCCCCAAGACCTGAAAGATCTTGAGCCCCCAATATAGAAATAATTTTGGGCCTCCCATAGTTTGAACAATTATCGTACTTTGCACAGTAAACAGGAAATACAGTGACACTCCTTTGAGTAGTTGAGTTTATTCTCATTTTATTATACTTATTATTCTCCTTCTGTATAACCCCCTCTCCATGTCAGCCTACTCACTCCACACTTCTGGTTTTGGATCCTATTTACTGCACCCTCACTGCAATACATCCAGGCATCAGCTTGCTTTCTTTGTTAGTTTTACCTTGTTCTTAAACACCTTCTCATGGACCATTTTGTTTTTGTCCTTCCCTTGCTCCTAGTACCTCTCAACCTAGCCTCTGCATTTGTGCTTTTCTGCAGCAAGTATAATGGGTCAGTTGTTACCTTGTACCTATTCATTTGTATTATTTTGCAGTTTGTTTTGTATAGTTTCCAAGAACTGTACTTCCTCCATTCAGTTTTCCTCCATGTCATACCAAGAAACAAGTGTTTGTTGAGTGCGACTTTCCTGGTCACTCATGTTGTACATAAATTCACATGCCATTATTCACTTTAGTTTGTTGCATCCTATCACACAAAGCATCCAAAACCTGACATTTAAATACAGCACATTTTAAGGCTTGCTTGAGCCTCCTGAACAGTCTGGGGCCTCCCTGGGAGGCTGGCCTCACCATTTGAGAACCCTGCCCTAGAGCATCAATATTATAATTAGTAAAGACTGTAGCTGTTTTTACTGAATAACCCACTCAGTTAGCCCTCAAGTGTTTAACTATTAATGTAGACATTAGTGCTTACTGGATAAAGAAAGTTACTTAATATCACAATTCTGCTGTTGTAAATTGACTCTGAACCAGTACTTGATTAATCCATGGTTCCGGATACATCACTGTTACATAGGAAAGGAGGCATTGTAAAAACAAGAAAATCAATATAACTTGCTAAGATGGAGATCCCCATGGGCCATAAGCTACCATACATTTAGCAGGCTAATTTAGAAATAACTCCCAGTAGCAGACAAGGGAAGGACACAGCAGGACTACACTCACAGATCAAACCACTCTGCATAACGATGTTTTTACAAATTCTGACTATGCTACTCCTTTAAACTTTCCTTCCACCCATTGGTCCTACTGCACCAGTATAGTTAGGGTGATGGGGCACTTTAGTGTTAAAACTGAATTTTTGAACCTTAATAACTTTTGAACCATTCAACAAATTTGCCCATAAGTTGGTATGCAGAAGTGCCAGGGGTAGGTCTGTCGACCTGCCAAATTTTGTGTTACTCCATTGAGCAGGTCAAAATTTATGAAATATTAAAATGCTTGTGATTTTCCGTTGTTTTTTTTTTTTCCTGTTTTTTTTTTTTTATTTTGGTTGGTTTGTGTGTCTCAGAAATGGGTGTAGACATTGGTCTTTTTTATTTGTTTGTTTTTGTTTGTTTCAAACCCTTGGGCCTACAGATTTGCCTTTTGAAGGTTTGGTGTAAAAATATCAGTCCATTTAAAAGTTATTTAATTTTGTTTTTCCCATTATTTTCTATGGAAAAAGTTAGAATGTCCCGTGTGATACTTCTGCAATAATAAAAGGGTTACATTTGCGAAAAGGTTTCCCAAAACTTTCTCAAGTTTTCAGCAAAAGTGCGAAAGTTTTTGAAAAAGTTTTGCAAATGAATTCAAATGCATCTGCCAACATCAGGGTGCCCAATCCCCATCTTGGCAGTATACAACCCCCCCCAACCACCGAACCAGTGTGGTACACTGGTGAGCCCCTCAGTGTACCGAGTGGTTTACTTTTTATTGATCCTTTTGGGGCCCATCATCGAGTGCCCAATCCCCTGCAGCAGCACTACCCCCAAACAGTGTGGACACTGCAGCCCACTGCCAGTGTCACCAGCTCTGTTTATCCCTGCAGTGTGGTGGAGCACTGGGTAGCCCACTCCCAGTGTCCAGATATATTTTATTTTGTTCCTAAAAAAAAAACCTGTCCCCAAAGGTTTTTATTCCTGAAAAGAGGAAATGGTCCTTTGTCGCCTCCCCGTCCCCACCTCCCTCTGCACACCCACTTCCCTTACCCCATATTTACCTACAGAGATCGGCACTGTCCTTGGAGGCAGCCCAGAAATTAATCTCAAAGCCCTGTGATACTGGACATCTAGCCTGGCGAGCTGCAGTGCCTCTATACACTTGGTTCCCATAGTCCAACAGGGACAGAAACAGAAAGAGAAACTGTCTAAAGCTGAGCTGGAATTCCTCCATCTACTTGACTATCTGCTTTGCAAAAACGGTCCTTAATCTTGGGAGTCCTCCCTCATCATGAAGTTGACTAACCTTTTCAAATAATCTCAGGAAAATATACTGTATGCCTGTATAGCATTGCCTGAATTTGTCATTACCTTGACATTTCTTCTGCCAAAACCATTGTTCATGCCTTCATCTAAATAACTATGCATAATTCTCTTCTTCCTGGCCTCCCTAGAACTCTGCATGCTAAACATTAGCATGCCTATAGTGCTGATGAAACATAGAAACACTTGGCCCATTTAGTCTACCCATTTTCCTACCTAACAGATAAGCTGCAGATCCTAGTTAACCAACAGCTTACTTCCTCCTCCCCCTACTAGGACTGCCTTATGCCTGTCCCATGCATTCTTGAATTTCCCATGTTCTGACTCACGGCCTCCTCAGGGAGGCTGCTCCATGCATCCACAACCTCTCCATGAAAAAATACTTCTCACATTACCTCTGAGCTGTCCCCTCTATCTTCAAATTGTGCCTCTTGTTCTTGCACATCTCTTTTTCTGAAAGATGCTACCCTCTTGGCTTTGTTGATTCCCTTGAGGTACTTGAAAGTTTATATCATGTCCCTCCCTCTCTTCTTTACATTCTAGAAAGTTTGGAGACATTACTCTCACCTACATTGCTCAACCAGCTCCAGAAACACTTCAGAATTGCACTTACTGTTTTTAAAAATCCTCCCCGAACATGCACCAGTTTTTCTGATCTCAGTGATGTCTTTGCTTCTCTGACACTCGTCTTCCTAACATTCCTATGTTGAAATGTTTCACAGTCTGTGGTGTATCTGTTTCCTTTGCTGCACCTACAATCTAGATTAGCTTTCTTACCTATTTTTGTTTGCTTGACTGTCTCCCACTCTTCAAATCTCAACTAAAAGCAAATTTATTTCCCTCTCCATTCATACAAGAGGACAGGAAATTATTTCTAACTGGTGGTTCTTTATAATGTTCCCATTTACAGAAGTGATATCAATAAGCCTTAATGATCCATAGCCAACTGTACCTGAATAAAAAGAAAAACTGTATTTTGCATTGTTGTGCTTTTATGGGCAGCATTCTGTTGCAGTTCTCTTCATGGAACCAGTGATGTGGAGTATTGACTGTCACAGTTTGAGCAAAGAACTGTAAGCGTGGTTCTGATAGGACAATAGCTCATGTTTAGTATTCTGTACTCAAACTGTGACACAGTAAACACTCCAAATTACTGGTTCCATGAAAAGAACTGTGCAGAATGTTGTCCATGAAAAGAAAACAAAAAGACATTTTTTCTCATCAGTGTGTATCTATGTACAGTTAATTATGGCTCATTTGAAGTTGTCTTTTATTTCTCTTACTAGGAACATTACTAACTGCTGCCAATTAGCACAGATTTCATGTCCCTTTAATTTCATCCTCCTTTATTTGATATTTTATTATTGTTTGTAACTGAAATTTTATGACCAGTTTTTATTAGTTTCATATTTCAGTTTTTCTCACCTGTTTGTTTCCTATCTGACCTCCATTTTATGATTTGTACAACTGTACGCATTGTGAAGCATCTTGAGGCACTTTTGTATGAGACAATTAAAAAACGTGTATCGGCAAAACAGAGTAAGGGAGCTTGCATTACGCCTACCAGTCCTGTATCTACATGTGAATAACAGGAGGACTTTAGTCTTGAGAGTTCTCAGTCTGGCACCTTTCAGAAGAACTACATAAAGGACAGTATTTGAGAAGGAAGCGGCCAGCATAGTGGCTTCATGTCCCTATGCATCCAGTAGTCTTGGGACATTGAGCACTGCTGATCTTACTTCGAGAGGGCTCTTGCAGTAGGTAATTACATATGGGACTGGCGTCGGCAGGGGCGGCAGGACCTGCAGGCTGTTCTGGCTAGCGGTCCCTGGCGAGGACCGCCCCACGTCAGGTGACCAGCGTCAGGCGAGCGTCGGTATAAAGGCGGTCCCGGGTGCCCGCCTTCCAGTTCTTTCCACCGTCAGCTCGTGCTTCCTCATGGTAAAGTTTGCAGCTCAGCCCTGTTACTACATTCGTTTTTACCGAAAGTTATAGATATTTTGAGATCTTTTTGTCAGGTGAACATCAGTTTATATGGTCCTCTTCAAAAATAAGTGTGACTCGTGGCGTAACTGCTCCACAAGGGCGGTCACTCCTCTACCTTTTTGCTTAGGCCCGACCACATGAGTCGAAAGTGCCCGCATTGTCTGCATTTTAATGCTGCCACCCGCAGACGACGCCAGCAGTCCTTGAAGCCCATCTCCTAAAAAGTAGATGTCTGCAATGGAGAAAGAGTTGAAGAACCTTAGGCAGGCATCAACCTCCCCAGAGGGACACAAGAAGCAGGAAAAGAAAGGCACGGGAGAAGGCCTCCTCCTCTGCGACTCCGGCGGGCCTGGGCTCAGATTCGTCCCTCAGAGGATCATCTGACAGCAGCCTCCAAGGCTTTGGAGGAGGCGTCGGCCCACCCGTTGAGTTCACGTTCGGGCCGTTCGGGCGCCTCCAGGCAAAAGGAGGCTTCTGCCTCCAGTACTGCCGCAGGCTTGCGGCCTACTGGCGCGGGCGCCTCCCATAAGCCGGACGTCGGCTCTTCCGCCCGCCGGGAGAAGGCCACTAAGACGCCTGACCCTTCGGGGTAGCGCACGGCAGTGTCCCCCACGGACCGGGCCTCTTCCCATCCTCGGCCGGCCTCCGAGGGACCCCTTAAGTCGGACGCCGGCTCTTCTGGCGTCCGCCGGGATCCTGCCCCTAAGTCGCACATCTGAGCCATGACAGACCCTCCATCGTCTGTCGTCCCAGGTTCCCCACAGCCTTTGCTGCTGTCCGGGGAGCCCGTGTCGCCCCTGCCTGACCTTGGGGATTTTTCACCACCATCCCCGGACGAGACACAGTATGCCTTTCCGCCGCCGGAGCCCTTCTGGAACTAGATTTGACGCAGGGCCCCGGACGCCCGGCTCCGACACGGCCCTGCTGATGCCGGTTCCGATGCCGGCCCCTCCAACGCCGGCGAGGGATACTCCTCTTCCATCAGGCCCTCCCCCCACGGGCCTATCAATATTGATCTGCCCGGGGGGTACCAACTGGGCCGTCTGCTCCGGCAGCTCCTCCGGTGCCCGGGTATCCACCGTCGTATCCGACAACGGCTTACCCGGGTCTGCAGTATCCTGCGCCGCAGTACTCGGCGCCGGTCCCACCGACGCCACAGTACCCGATGCCGCAATACCTGGCTCTGGTATTTCCGTAGTTGGGTCACGGATACTCACCTCACGGATATAATCCATACTACTATCCCTCTCCTCCTCCTCCACCACCTCCTAGGCTGCCGGTGGATCTTCAGGAGACTCTGGCCTCCTGGTGGGCTGAGGCTATGGCTCAGCTCACCAAGGAAGTCGAGAGCCACCTTACAGCAACAGTGCCACCTCCGGCCCCTGTACACCCCAAACGGCACACTCCCTGTCCGCCTCCGGATTCCCGAGCCCTTCCCTCGGGATCCAGAGAGGGGCAGGACACGCATCCAGGAATTCCCCGTAAGGAACCCATTCCTCCCCCTAGACTAGACAGGGAGTCTTACTCTGCTTCCAGTTCTTCTTCTTCTCTCTCGGACTCCTCGGATTCCTCCGATGGATGCTCCGAGAAAGACGACGAGCCTCACTCTCTGTCCAAGCCCCGGCCAAGGACTCCTCCGGAGGATCCTTCCTTCACGGAGTTGCTCAGGAAGATCCAGGAAGTACATCAGTGGTGCTCCTTAGAGCCAGATCCTCAGCGGGTTAAACTCGCCGAACATCTGGACTTGCCCCTTACGGCCCCTACTCTAATGCCACCCTGGATCGAGCCTCATGCCCACCTTGTTTCCACTATTTGGAAACAACTATCGGCTTTTGCCCCACTTCCTCGGAAGTCCAACAGGCTACACCAGGCTCCAGAGGGTGTAGATTTTTTAGATTCTCACCCCGCAGACTCGGTTGTGACTAGGTGCCGCCACGGCCGGTCAGGCACACCCAACACCTGAGCCCTGTCCTCCGGATAAGGAGTCTCACCTTCTAGATCAGTATGGAAGGAAGATCTATGCTTCTTCCACACTGGGTATTAGGGCCCTAAATTATGTAGCACATATGGAGGATTACCAGAAGGCTGTCCTTAGCCAGGCAGAATCTAAGATTGACTCGTTGCCTGACTCCCAAGTTAAGCAGGAGTTAGCTGACCTTGTCTGTTCTGCTCGTTCGGCCAGTCGTCACATTCTGAGGATGACCTACGATGCAGTGGATACCACAGGGTGGAGCTCCGCGTTCGCCGTAAGTCTTCGGCGTCACGCCTGGCTCTGAGTGTCAGGTTTGGTCCCGGAGGTGCAGTCAGCAATTCAGGAAGCACCTTTCAGGGGTTCAGTGCTTTTCGGTGGTGATGTCAAGGCCATCATCACCAACTTGCAGGAGAAGGGGACGGCCCTGAAATCTGTGGATTCCATGCACCGTCCCCATCCCCCACAGTGCCATCCTTTTTGCAGATGCAGCCGGCCTCAAGCGAAACCCCAAGGAAGGCGGGCCACCAAACGTCGGGCCCCCACAGCTGCCAGGCCCCCGCTGCCCAAAAAAGCAGCGGTACCCCAGCTGCAGCGCTGCTCCATACCATCTGCTTCTCTCTCCCACCGCCCCCGGGCTCCCCGGAGGAACCGGTAGGAGGGAGGTTCTCCCTCTGCCTTCCGGGTTGGGAGAGGATAACATCGGATTCATGGGTGCTTCAGATTATCTCAGAGGGGCACTCCATAGAGTTTCTACAGAAAGTCCTCTTACTCAAGGGACCATCTTCCTTTGGTCAGGGAAGAAATATCTGCTCTCCTCGTGAAGCAGGCCATAGAACCCGTCCCTCCTCACCTCCACGGGACAGGTTATTATTCCCATTTCTTTCTTGCACCAAAGAAGACGGGAGATCTCAGCTCCCTGAACCTGTATGTAGAATACAAGAAGTTCAGGATGCTCTCCCTTCAAACCCTTCTGCCCCTTCTTCGGCCGGACCAATCGCTTTGTGCACTGGATATGCAGGATGCATACCTGCACATCCCCATTTGTCCCTCGCACCGAAAGTACCCTGGTTTGCTTTTCCAGGGGACCATTACCACCTGGGCACTCCTTTGGTCTTTCTCTGCTCCCTAAGTTTTCACCAAATGCCTGGGCGCTGGTAGCGGCCCACCGTGCGCTTTGGGAGTTCAGGTGTTTCCCTACCTGGACGATTGGCTCCTGGTGGTCTCATCCAGGAGGAACTCCTGCATTTTCTCTCCTCACCCAGCAGGTTTTCACTTGTCTGGTATCACCATCAACCATTCCAAGTCTCATCTGGACCCTTCCCAGAGACTCCAGTTCATCGGGCAATCCTCGACACGACAGTGTGCAAGGCCTTCTGCCTTCGGACAGGGGCCTCCCTCCTGTCACAGATTTCCTACTTTCAGAACACAGGAAGGTTCCGCGAGGTCGGTGCTCTGTCTTTTGGGGCTAATGGTGGCCGCCATCCCAACGGTTCCGCGCGCGCGACTCCACATGAGGATCTCTCAGTGGACTCTCCGCTCTCAGTGGGATCAACTTGTAGACGACCTAGATCATCTGGTACTGATCTCCTCACCGATAACAAGAGACTTGCAGTGGTGGATGGTTCGAGAGAACCTGTTCCAGGGGGTCCCCTTCTTTCATCCTCCCCCCTCCCAGACTCCGACCACGGACGCATCAGGCAAAAGTTGGGGAGCCCATCTGGGTCCTCACCGAACCCAGGGTTTATGGTCCAGGCTGGAATTAGCTCTCCACGTCAATGTGCTCAAGCTAAGAGCAGTTCTGTATGCCCTCCAAGCCCTTCACCAATACATCCTTCCTGGTCACCTGGCTGTCCAAATGGGCAACATGTGCGTGGTGTGGTGCATCAAAAGCAGGGAGGACTCGATCCTACTCGCTGTGCAGGAAGCAGTGAGGATTTGGGAATGGGCAACGCCACAACCTTCACCTCACGGCGATCCATGTTCCAGGAGTCGACAATGTCCTGGCAGACAAGTCGTTCTTCGGCTCTGCCACGTGAGTGGGAACTGGACCAAAAGGTTCTAAACAGCACCTTCCAGCTTTGGGGGACTCCACAGGTAGACCTGTTCGCCTCTTCCCAAAATGCAAAACTTCCCACCTTTTGCTTGCTTGCTCCAGAGCGAGGTGCTTTCTGGAGCCGCTTCTGTCTCTAAGCTGGAAGGGCAGATTGGCTCATGCTTTCCCCAATTCCTCTGGTCCTCGTGTGCTGCAGAAACTTGCATTGGAAGGAGCGAGAATGATTCTGATCGCTCCTTTCTGGCCCAGGCAAATCTGGTTCTCTCTTCTATGACAATACTCAGAGGTTCCTCCTCTTCCTCTTCCTTTATCTCGAGGATTGCTGACCCAGGTTCATCCGGGACTCAAGTCTCTACAACTTCATGCATGGCTCCTGCAGACCTAGCCCAATCTCATTTTGGCGTCTCTCCTAAGGTGGCTGAGATTCTAGCGGAGGCTAGAAAACCCTCTGCTAGGTCCACCTACGTTATAAAATGGAAGCGATTTTCCATTTGGGCTGCCTCCAGGAACGTGGACCCTTCTCCTGTCCTGTGGCCGCTCTGCTCGATTATTTGCCGCCACCTTTTCAACCTGGGTCTCAGTCACTCCGCTTGAAGGTTCATATGGCTGCTATTTCAGCCTTCCATGTTCTTTTTGCTGATGAAGCCTTTGCCCAATTAGACATTTCCAAGATTTTTCAGAGGGTCCTTCATCTCAGGCCCCCTGTTCGGACTCCTGCTCCCCTTGGGATGTGAACTTTGTTCTCTAGAAACTTACCCTTCCTCCTTTTGAGTCTGCGGCTACCACAGACTTAGTTTTGGTCATGGAAGCGCTTCTTCTTGGTGGCCATTACTCTGTTTGAAGAATTTCCGGCTCCAGGCCCTTATGTGTTAAGTCCCCTATCTGAACGAGTGCTCTTCACACGTAACCCTAAGTTTCTTCCGAAAGTGGTAGCGGAGTCTACCTTAAATAAGTCTATTGATTTACCTGCCTTTTCATGCAGTACTCCAAACAGGGAGAATACTTAGTCCATACCATGGATGTCCACAGGATTCTGAGATACTACAACCGATAGGGACGAAGGATCTCAGAAAGACTGATCAGTTGTTCGCCCTTTGCTCATTAAAAGGAAGGCAGTGCTGTTCCAAGCAATGCCCGTCAAAGGCTTGGCTGATTGCATCACTGTTCGTTATGATAAGTACAAGACGACCTTACCGGGTCAAGTCAGAGGTCACTCCATCATGGAGTAGCTGCCTCTGCAGCTTGTTTCAAGAACGTGTTTACGTGTAGACATCTGTGTTGCTGCCACCTGGACTTCCGCTCCATACCTTACGAAACATTACAGTCTTTACATTGCCACCGCCAGAGCTTGGTTAGCTGTCTTGGCAAGGCCTCATATCTTGAGGGTTGCAAGGTTGTTTGCTACTTTGGAGTAGTTCCGCCCTGGTGCCTTTCATTTGTTCCAGACTGCTTGGGATCTGTCCATATGTAATTACCTACTGCAAGAGCCTCTCTCGAGTAAGATAGTACAGTTACACAAGAACTACCGTAACAGTAGATCTTCGAGAGAGGCTTTTGCAGTAGGTACTACTTCCTGCCTCCATCCCCTAGGCTTTTCAGCCCTTTCCATTGAGGGAAATATCTGCTTCACTCTCGTCCGGCCTTCCGCGCCTGTAGCGGGAAAGAACTGGAAGGCGGCGGCCCAGGACCGCCTTTATACTGACGCTGCCTGATGCCAGTCACTTGACGTGGGGCAGTCCCCGCTTAGGGACCGCTAGCCAGAAATTTTTCCATGGGGTCCCGCCGCCCGCCAACGCCAGTCCCATGTGTAATTACCTACTGCAAGATCCTCTCGAAGATCTACTGTTACGGTAAGTTCTACGAACTGTACTTTCTAGGGACATGGATATGTTGTTCATCCACACTGTCTGGCAGGTTCCTTGTCGCTTTAAATCTTGCCGGAAGGTCTTCAAGTTGGCTCCTCCCACCCACCCGGTGGTGTAAACTCGGCCCGCCCCATGACGCCAGATCTTCCTTATCGCTTGGAAGCTCAGGTTCTCTCCTTAACGCTTCTGCGATAAGACTGGTTCCCACTCCTTCGAATTTTCAAATTAAAAAGTTTTTGCTAAAAAGACTTCGGTCTTCTCTCCCTCGCGGCTGCGATGGACAAATCGACCCTGCTTCGGAGATGCCCTTGCGGGCAGAAGATGTCTCGGACGGATCCGCACCCACGCGGCGCCTACTGCTTGGGCCTTGAGCATCCACCCGAGGCCTGCGACTGTGCTCTTCCTTTTCGCCCACGCCCGAAGACCGTCTGTCGCCAACTGGGGCGCCCCTGAGAAGAGATTTCTCAGAAAGTCAAAGAGGCCCGGTCATGTGTCCATGGGGTGGCGGCTCAAGCGGATCAGCTCAAGCAGATGATCGCTTCGAAGAGGAGGCGGCGTGGTCGCTTCTACCTCGCTGCGTTTGTTCCGCTTATCTCTCGGTGCCTTTATTCGGCTTCTTTTTAAGGAGCTTTGTCTGACCCTCTTGACTAAAGGTGAGGGTCCACTTTTTCTGGACCATTTTCTGGTCCAAAGAGAGACAAGGGTAAGTCTCACCGTCGACGCTCTTGGGAGCGGGAAAGATCCCTCTCTCCGAGTTGTCGGCCGTCGACTTCGGTCGACTGCTCGGCTTCGGCCACTGGTCTCACGGTGTCCCCATCAGGCCAGTTGACCGAGACTCCCGTCGACGCGGTCGAGATTTTTCTCGACCCGTTGGACGGGTTGTCGGCAGGAGAAGCCGAGAATCCCCTCTCCCCGGTTCCCTGGTGGAGTTGAGGATCCTGCGGCGCTCGCCTGTGCCTCCGGGTTCTGGAGCCTTCGTTGAATCGTCTAACCGAGAGGGAGTGCCACCCTGCAACACCTCCTCGACACCGTCCTCGGCATAGCCGAGGTTCTGGTCTCGGGACGCCTGAGGTCCAGCCGATCCCGCCATCATAGGCGGTCTCGGGTCTCGCACTGCTGCAAGAGGCGCCGCGGGCCACTCTCTCCTCCTCCTCGGACGACGGGAGGCTTCACGCAAGCTGCGCCGGAGGTATGAGGAACTCATGGCGACAGCTCCTTCTGACCGGGAATAAGCCGACACCGCTGCCTTCCCCAGCCATTAAGTGGCTGTCACCAGAGCGGCAAACAACCCTCGCTTTAGCCAAGGAGCCTGTTCCCAGGCCGTTGTCTGGCCAACCAGCTGCCCCACCGATTCCGTGGAACCTCCGCCTCCACAGCCGTTAGTTGGGGCTCCGACCAAAAATTCTCGGTCGGCTCAGGGACTGCCCCATAGGCTGTCTGTCACCCTCACTCCCGACCGGCCTCGGCAGGTGGAAGGTGGCTCAGGCCCGAGGCAGCTATTTGAGGACTCTTCTGAGTCAGAGGACGATTCCTCCCTTTTCTCCAAGCGAATGGACTTGGAGTCCTCAGGAGGTCAGTCGGTGGACGATAGCCCTTCGTCCTTCCTAGGATTGCTTCGGCTCATCTCGGAGTCCACCGGGATGAAGCTCGAACCTGTTTCTAAACGGGCCAGGTATCCCCATGGAGATTCTGGACCGAGGGACTTCCCACGGAGGCCTTTCCGGTGCCGAGGCCATAGTGGGTCCGCCTGAGCCTGGCAGCCCTGCTTCCTGTCCCCGCGCCCGGCGAGAAGTATGCGATCCCTACCGTTCCCTGTTCGGTTTTTTGAACACCCTCGGCTGAGGTTGGTTACCGACATTGTTTTCTCGCGTGCGGGAATGCTAGGATGTGGACAAACCTCCCGACAAGGGAGTCCAAGAAATTGACTATGCCGGGCTAAAAGTCTATGCTGTGTCCTCCCTCGACCTTCGCCAGGCCAGTCTGGCGCCCTCATGGCACATTTTCTCATGCCTGTTGGGCTCCTGGATGAGGTTGTCCCTCATCTTCCCATGGATCTGCAGACCACGGTCAGGCAGGTGCGGACCAGGGAAGGCAGTGGCCAAACAGCAGCTCCAGACTGCTTTAGACATTGGGGAGTCATGTGCCAGGTCTGTGGCGGCGCGAGTGGCTATGCGTCGTCCGGGCTTGGCTGAGGATATCCACCTTTACTGGATACCAGCACAAGTTGGCGGATGTTCCTTTTGGGGACTGACCTCTTGACCCTGGGGTGGAAGGTCACCTGCAGAGGATCGAGAAGTCCAATGCTATCTTGGACTCAGTCTCTTCCGCTCAGAAGGACAAAGGCCGCAAACCACAGCCTAAGCCCTTTCGTCCTTCTGCGCCCGCGACGCGTCCGGCCCAGCAACGTCAGGGCCAGCAGGCTTGGGCTTGGCATCCCAAACCCAGGCCGGAGCTTCCTCCAACAGGAAGCAGGGAGGCAAAGGCCCAGGAGGTCCCTCGGCCGGTCCCTCCTCCAAGCCTGCCCAGTGACGGGCTGAGGGGTGTCGCCCCCAACCCGTCACTCACCCCAGGTTCCCCGTGAGGGCGGCTCGGCATTCCTTTCCACCTGGTCCGTTATACCACGGACAGGTGGGTACTGGAGGTGGTGGGAAAGGCCTGCCTCTAGAATTGAGCAGGCCCCGCCCTTCAGAGCCGTCGCAACTCGGGGGCCTCTGGGTCCCAGAGCCTCACTGTCGGCTCGTCGGGCCGACTATCGCCTCCTCCTCCAAAGGAGGTGATCAGGGAGGTGGCGGACCCTCCCTCAGACCCGGGGTTTGTGTCCAGGTACTTCCTGGTTCCGGAACGGGCGGGGCTGGCGCCCCATTCTCGACCTACACGACCTGAACAAGTTCCTAAGGTCTCGAACCTTCAGGATGGTCACTCTGGCTCAGATAATACCATCCCTGGAACACGGCGTGTGGTTCTGCTCTCTGGACCTGCAGGACGCGTTCTTTCACGTCCCTATCTGTCCATCACATCGGAGATTCCTTCGCTTTCGAGCGGAGGGATCCCTCTTCGAGTTCCGAGCCATGCCCTTCGGCCTGCCTCCAGCTCCCAGGGTCTTCACCAAATGCATTGCAGTGGTGACAGCTTTCCTGCGGCGCCGAGGGGTCCGGGTATACCCTTACCTGGACGATTGGCTGATAGCAGCCCCCTCCAGACAGGAGGTGGAGCAGTCCAGAGATCTAGCCCTCCAGGTTTGCTCTCAATCGGCCTTCTCATCAACGAGGCCAAGTCGGAACTCGAGCCGAAGCAGGTGATTCTGTTTATCGGGGCAGAGCTCGACTCTCTTCGAGCCAGAGCATGGCTCCCGGCGGACAGGGACAAGGTTCTTGCCTCCTTTGCCTAATCATTTCTGGTTGGGCAATCGCGCCCTGCCGGACTTCCACGCCTCCTGGGTCTCATGGCGGCCTGTACCAGCGTGGTCCGTTGGGGCAGCTGGCACATGTCCTCCTTCAGTGGGGACTGGCCAGCCAGTGGTCTGGCAGCTGCGATCCATTGGACCAGCTAGTGATGGTGACCCAGGAGATGTGGCAGCTCTCCGGTGGTGGACCGTTCCATCTCATCTGCAGGAGGGCATCCCGTTTGTCCGCCCCGCCGATGGTCTCTCTATCGACCGATGCCTCTCTGATGAGTTGGGGTGCCCATGTGGGGGAACACCGGGCGCATGGCCTCTGGTCCCTGTGGGAGTCCCGATGCCACATCAACCTGCTGGAGCTCCGAGCGGTCCGCCTAGCTCTCACCGCCTTTGCTCCGTTTCTCCGGGGTCAAGTGGTCCGAGTCCAGACGGACAATACCACGACCATGTACTACCTAAACCGCCAGGGCGGGACGCTGCCCATGCTTCTGTGCAAGAAGCTCTCCAGATTTGGTCACTGCATGCAGCCTGGAGGCGGATCTCCTAGCCATTCTTGTGGCAGGAGCCTCCAACACCCTGGCCGATGCCCTGAGCCGGATAGGGGCTGCATCTCACGAGTAGTCTCTCCTGCCGGAGGTAATACAAGATCTGTTCTCCCATTGGGGCACACCTCAGGTGGACCTGTTTGTCTCCAGGGAGAACGCGAGGCTGAGGCTGTTTCATGCCCGCCCCCCTCAGCAGGGCTCGCTGCAGGGGGATGCCTTCTCGAGGCTGTGGACCCCGGGCCTCTTCTACGCCTTTCCCCATTTCCCTTGATTCACAAGGTGCTTCTCAAAGCAAGGAGGGACAAGGCGCAGGTGATTCTGATAGCCCCAGACTGGCCCCGCCAGTTCTGGTACCCAGATCTCCTCAGCCTCAGCTCCAGGCTCCCGAGGCAGCTTCCAGCTCGCCCGGACCTGCTCTCAGTCAATCAGGGGAAGGTGTTCCATCCGGACCTTCAATCCCTGCACCTGACGGCCTGGTTCCTGAGCGGCTAGAGTTCCAGGCCTTGGGTCTTTCCGACGAGGTCCTCAATGTTGTTGAGGCATCCCGTAAGGAGTCGACCAGGAAATGTTATGCCTTCAAATGGAAGAGATTATCCATTTGGTGTCAGGGCAAGGGCTTGGACCCTTCCTCTGTCCTTTGGCAAGCATCTTGGACTATTTGTGGTCCCTTTCTAGTCAAGGGCTTAGGTCGACGACCCTAAGGGTGCACCTGGCAGCCATCTCTGCTTACGAGGCGGGCAGAGGGCAGTCGGTGAAGCAGGAAGATGGTCCTGGCGTTTTTCAAAGGCCTTGATCACATTTCCCCTCCGGTTGAGAACCTCCACCTCCGTGGGATTTACTGCTGGTACTGGCAAAGCTCATGGGCAGCCATTCGGACCAATGCACAGGTGTGAACTCTCTCACCTGTCGTGGAAGACCGCCTTCTCTGGTGCCTATCACGTCAGCCAGAAGGATGGGAGAACTCCAGGCGCTCTGCATAGAGTCTCCTTACCTGGTCTTCCACAGGGACAAGGTTGTCTCGCCCCAAATTCCTTCCGAAGGTGGTGTCGGAGTTTCACCTTAACCAGGTGTTGACTCTGCGGTGTTCTACCCCAATCACACCTCGGAGGCCGAATACAGGCTCCATACTTTGGACCCTAGAAGGCTCCGCTTATTATAAGGAGCGCACGGCTGATATTCGGGAGAGGTTCACCAGCTGTTTGTCACCCACGCTGAAGCCGCACCTGGCAGACCTGCAGCTAAGCGGACGATAAGCAGGTGGGTCACCTCCTGCATAGATCTCTGCTACAAGTTGGCCGGGCATGGAGCCTCCCAGAGGATAAGAGCTCATTCTACCGTCATACTGCTGCATCGGTGGCTGCTTCCGGGGGCGTCCCTATCCAGGAAATTTGCAGGGCTGCTACCTGGAAGTCAGCACACACCTTTATCACCCATTACCACATCGACCTTGAGTCACGCTGGATGCTGGTTTTGGGGCCCTGCCTCCAGTCTTTATTCCTTAAGTAGGGGTGTGCCTTGCCTTCCTCCCAGAGAACTGCTAGAGTCTGCCAGACAGTGTGGATGAACAACATATCCATGTACCTGAAATACAGATTGCTCACCTGTAACAGGAGATCTAGGAATGGTATATGTTGTTCATCCACGACCCTCCGACCTCCCGGCTTCGACGCACAACCTGAGCTTCCAGCGGCCAGATCTGGTGTCATGGGGTGGAGCCGAGTTTTACCACCTGGGTGGGTGGGAGGAGCCAGCTTGAAGACCTTCCGGCAAGATTTAAGCTGCAAGGAACCTGCCAGACAGTGTGGATGAACAACATATACCATTCCTAGAACTCCTGTTACAGGTGAGTAACCTGTATTTCTTGGTGATCACTTCATATGTTTTTTTTTTTTCCTTATGGTGGGACAAGAGTTGCACTCCGAAGGTGAAGTTGCTGTCTTTATGAGTGCAGATGTTGAGAAGGCATAACTACAAGGAAGCTTGCAGCACCTTCTGTACTGTTGGACGATCTTTGGTCACCATCTAGAACTAGAGCTGGCGAAATTCATGCTGAATGTCAATTCTGCTTCTGAAATGTTTTCGGAATTTCTTTTCTTAATTTTATGAATTCAAGAAGCATTTCTATACAAATTGTGGATCAACGCTCCACGGATCACACAAGTCTCAGAATAATTTTCCATAGATTCTGGAAAAGGAATCCACAGTTTACGGAACTGCGTATATACTAATCTGCAAAAAATATTTTTCTTTGAAATTCTGGAATTTGCTACGGACAGAATTCCACAGAAAGATGTGACATTTTCTGAAATTCTGCGAATTCTGTTTTATCGAAATCTGAAACTTCCACACAGCACTACTAGGAGCACCTTTCAAACTCCTATTCTGGGACTTAGAACAGATTGTTTCTTTGATCAAAATTATTTTATGAACGGTCTGAGAAAGTAGTAACTGTGGCTCTGTCTCTTCTTGCTGCCAGTTTAAGGTTCTGCATCTGCTTTGCCATTGGTCAGGATGCTGCCTGTATTTTTATATGCCTGCAGTCTTTACTGTGCAGGCATCCACAAATATACAGCTGTACTTCTGTGGACTTTTGGTTTTTAAGCAGCTGCTTACATGCGATTTCCAGCAAAGATTAAAAGTTTGCATCAGAAGAGCTACTACACAAATTTCCGCCCACATTTGAATGTTAGGTCTTTCCTTTTTGCTATTACAGATGCCATTTTCATTTAAACAAGAATTTTATCTGGTAAACATCATCTGCCTGTGTTATTTGTTGCTGTCCCATAGTCCTAATCCTCTGCTTAGGACATCACATGTTACCAGGGAAATGATTCTGATACCATCAGCAGATTAGTGACTTCAGGGCAGAAAAAGGAGCAGAAACAGGTGAAATTTAAAAGGCAAATTGTCTATTTTATGCAACTATCTTTAGTAGTAATGAATGGAATGGCCTACAAACTACATGTTATGGGTGGTACTTATATTTAAGCCCTGTAAAGGGCAGTTGTAATTTTTTTAAAGAAAACTGGAAAATCCTGTAAATTAAGGAACATATTTAGGTTTTTCAGAACTGATCATTGTCTTGGTTTTCATGGCACAAAAGGTGCTTTGACATAAAGTAGGCTAACAGCTTCTGACAGGTAGCAAACCCAGTTCTGTGCTTTTGTAAATAGCAAAGAAATACAGAATTACACATACCTCAATAATGCAAAGCATTGTGGGAAGTACATGCAAATCACCATGAAACAATTTAGACTGGTTCTGCTTTAAAGGGACACAGTCAGCCCCATTGAGCTTCAAAGAGTCCCTAGTTTAAGCAAGCATGTGTCAATGCTGAATGTTTGCTTGCAGTGTAACAGGGCTTTCAAACCCCAGGAATCTCCCAATATGATTAGACATATGCAGCTAGCCCACTAGGTCTGACTGCCCCGGAGTGGATGTAATGAAGGAATGTATGCAAATGAAAGAATTTAGAATGTTACTCAAACTATTGCCTCTAGATGGTACTGCGCTTGGCAGCAACAGTCAGATCAATTTCTCCGGCTCAACTAGACAGGGTGCCCCAAAGAGCTTTCCTCAGCAACCGCTGCAAATCTGTTTATTTGCAGTTATAGTTTGAAATTTTAATTTCTCCTGCCTCTAGCGTGTTTTTATATTTTCTTTTAGTTAATTTTAAAATATTGTTATTTTAACGGTTCCTCAGCGATTCCAGGGAACCTGAGAAAACCTCTGTTTTAGTTTAGGCTGTCTTTGTTTATCATGGCCTATTAGTTAAATTTTACTTGAAAATAAATATTTTACTGTTATTTTACTAGTTCCTTCATTTGGGAACCAAGTGTAATGAATAATTATTTTAATTGCAGTTCTCTTTTTCAGTGGAACTGACCGCAAATTTAATTTTTCCTTTTGGGAACTGTAGTTTCAGATCTTCTGACAAATTGGCATGTCAGATAAATGAAAGAGAAATATGGGACCTACAAGTTTTAAAAGACTGTATTAAGTGTTTCCGAATTATGGCCAGGGCAGACAGTCATGATTTGTGTTTGAAGTGCCTAGGTCCCAGTTATATTTTTGCCAGTTGTGATTTGTGCAGTATGTTTTGCCAAAAAACAGTTAAGAAGAGAGCTAAAAAATGGAAAGTTATGACTTCTGCATCTGCCTCTCCATCCTTTTGAGCAAGCGCCAGAGTCTGTTCCTGCTGAAAATTAAATTTAAAAATAAAAGTCGTGCTTCCTGCTGAGGGAAGCAAAGGAGTTCCCAGTAGACAAAACTAAGTTGCCCTCTGCTGAGGACATAGCTAAGGCCCTATAAGTCCTGCAGGCCATTCAGTCTGTGGGTTCTCTTATGGGTACCCTGGTTCCTCCTCAAACCCAGTCTCAAAAACAAAACAAATAAAAAACATGTTGCTGCGCCTCCTGCTGAAGAAGCAAAGGAGCTCCCAGCAGACAAAACTAAGTTGCCCTCTGCGGAGGACATCGTAAGGGCCTTATAAGTCCTTCAGGCTATTTAGTCTGTGGGTTCCCTTTGGGTACCCCAGTTCCTCCTGAAATTCAGTCCCCTGTCCCTCCTGAACAGAGGCCTGAATTTTAGGAGGAGTAGGAGGAGGATGACCCAGAGGTGGGGAACTGATTGAGCCTGATGTTTCCCTGACCAGGAGTTCAGTACTCCTCCCGGGTCCAGGAGGATTTTCCTCTTGCTATTCTTTTGTCAGACAGATGGTCGACACCCTTGGTCTCTCCTCACAGGAAGCCATGGTGGATGAGGAGGAGGCCAAGTTTTTTTGACATGATGGGACTGGTTTGCACAAAGAGATTGCTTCTTCCAGTTCACAATTCTCTTAAAAATGCCAGACCTAATGTTGAGTTTTTGTATTCGCACCCACACCATGAGGGTGTGGTCCAGGCTGCAGCCTGTGACAAAGCCAGGGTCCCCTTCTCCTCCCACCCCCCAATAAGGACTCCAGGAAACGGGACAGTAGGAAAAGGAAAAAGGGTATGCAGCAGCTCCTCTTCTACTCAAGGTACTTCCTCATTTAGAAGAAAAATGGGGATGATGACCTATTCTAGATCTCAGAGTTTTAAACAAGCATCTTACAAAACCCAAGTTGAAAATGGTCACCCTTGCCTTAGTGATTCCCTCCTGCAGCAAGAGAACTGGTTAGCTTCCGGGACCCAATGGATACCTGTTTCCACATCCTAGAAGACCCAGCCTAAGAAAGTACCTAAGGTTCAGGCTTCCCTCGGGGCATTACCAGTTCTCTGCTCTCCCTGTTGGTCTCATTTTTGCACCCAGGGTTTTCACAGAGTGCCTAGCTACAGTGGCTGCTCATCTCAGGAGGCAAAGGTCCATAGTGTTCCATTACCTGGACAATTAACTAATCGCAGAAGATTCCTATCAGCAAGTCAGGGAGTCCCTCAGACTTACTCAGAGCACCCTGAAATCACTGGGATTCCTCATAAACATTCAGAAGTCCCAAATGGAACCTGTCCAGTCCCTAGAATCCATGGGGCAGAGCTGAATGCTTTGCAGGGCAAGGCCTTTCTACCTCAAGAGAAGGTAAACTGACTGTTTTCCCAAGCAAATTCCTTTGTCCTGAGCCAGCCCAGGCCTGCCAGGCCAGTTCTTGAAACCATGAGCCCGTAGCTTCTATCACAGCCAACCACAGCCAAAATGGTGCAGGGTCTGCACCAGAAGACATATGAGGAGACTGAGGCAGCTTAATATGTATACCCTTAAGGAAAGGAGGGAGAGGGGGGACATGATAGAAATGTTCAAGTATCTCAAGGGAATTAACAAAGCACAAGAGGGTAGTATCTTTCAGAAGAAGAGATGTGCAAGAACAAGGGGGCACAATTTGAAGATTGAGGGGGGACAGCTCAGAGGTAATGTTAGAAAGTATTTTTTCACAGAGAGGATTGTGGATGCATGGAACAGCCTTCCTGAGGAGATTGTGGAGTCAGGAACAGTAGGAGAATTAAAGAATGCATGGGACAGGTATAAGGCAATTTAGTGGGGAGTGGGGTAGGAGGAAGTAAGCTGTTGATTAACTAGAATCTGCAGCTTATCCATCAGGTAGGGAAATGGGCAGACTAGGTGGGCCAGCGGTCCTTATCTGCTGTCAAATTCTATGTTTCTATGTTTCACAGCAGTGGTCCAAGGTGCCAGGTTTCAGATAGGAGACAGTCAGTATCATTTAAGAGCCCACTGGTCCCAGAGGAGTGATCCCTCTCTAAGCTGGTACCAGTTACAAAACACTACTTCGGCTATCAGATGGTAGAAGGAAAGAGACAGCCTCAGAGTGGGCATTTCCTTTCTGCAACAGCCCCCATCAGTGGTCCCTAACTATAGATGCTCTCTTCTAGGCTGGGGGCTCACTTAGCGACCAGATAGTAAGTGGAATCTGGTCTTCTTGGGAGCCTAGACTGCACATCTGCCTGGAACTGAGAGGAGTCTTTCTTGTCCTATGGTCATTCGCCTCTCAGGTAAAGCAATACTACCATGTACTACATCTATAAACAGGGAAGAACAAAGTCTTCAAAGCTTTTATGCAGAGGTCAGGAGACTTTGGTCTCTGGCCTTTTCAGTGGACATGTTTAACAATCCATCTCCCAGGGAAGACATTGTCTTACCAGATTTTCTCAAGCAGAATAATCCAAGGCCACCATGAATGGGCACTGAACAAGCAGGTACTGGATATAGTATTCAGGAGGTGGGTACTCCAGAAATAGACTTATTGGTTTAGCAGAGCACCATCAATTCCTTCTTCTGCTGCAGGCTCCCTGCAGTGGGCACAGTGCTCATGGATGCCTTGGTTCTGGATTGGACAGGAGGTTTCTCATGCCTTCACTCCCTTTCCTCTATTGCAGAGAGCACTCCTCAAGCTGAGGAGTCAGTCTGCAACCGTGCTTCTGATAGCCCCAGATTGGGCAAGACAGCCCTGGTATCCCCTGCTGCTAGCCAGGGCTCCTCTTCAACATCAGTCCCCAGGTCGACAGTCAAAGTTGAGGTGCCACTTGTGTTCTCAGTCCTGTTTGACTGAGAGGCATCACTGTCGACGTTTTCCATCCTCAGATGAAGAGAGGCTCCACCAGCGCAAGCAGTGGTGCTATGAGGAACTCCTCTGGTAGCAATGGGCCATGGTGGGGCAGGATAGGGCTTTCTCCCGACCCCTGTGGTCAATCGTCTGCTGCCAGTCCACCCAAGGCATTTATTGCTGACACCTGTCTTCACCCCTGCTGGTGGACCACCTCTATTGCAACCCTTTGAGGGAGCTCCGTGCTGTGACCAGCTTGCTACACTGGCTGTCGGTGGAGATCACTTAGTTGGACAACGTTAGGGTGGTTCACGCAGCAAATTGTCAGGGCCGCTTTTTATGAATCCTTGACAACTCGGATGGTTCCTCCATGCAGTAGAAGATGCATACTGTTAACCACAAATCAGTTCAAGGAATTGACCACCAACTATGTGCCGGTGTTATTTGGGGCTCTACTCCGACTCGTGTCAGAGTCCACGTCTGTCCCCTTGGAACCTATGCAGAAAAGGGCCAAATACCATTTCACAGATATCCTTGGCAGGGCTGAATCCTGGGGGTTGCCTTTCCCATGGCTGAGGCTATTTTGGAACCAGCTCTGGAGGAAACCAGTATCCTGCTTGGCACCCTTGACTCATATGGTCCACACGTATATGGTTCCTACCAGCTCTCTGTCCAAGTTCTCGGACCACCCCTTGTCTGAGAGTATGTTCTTGGACTCTGTTTTCCAGAGGTCAGGAAGCACTAAGGACATAGACAAGCCCCCCATTGAAGAAGTTCAGTCATGTGGCCTAGGTCTGTGCCACTTCCTCCTTGGTCTCTGTCAGGCGAGCTACATCTTGATGATGGCCACATTGGTTATTCCTGATGGAGTGCTGAATAATGACCTCGTTCACCTTCCTGCTGACAAGCAGTTGATAGGGAAAGTTGTCGGAGACCACAAGTCAAGCACTGGCTAACCAGCAACTCTAGATGGCCATGGATATGGACAACTCCTGTGTCCGTACATGACAGCAGCTGTTGCGATGGGTTGCAGAATCTGGCTGAGGCTCTTCACCTTTATGGTGGACACTCTGCACCAGCTGGCTGATGCCCTTTTCTTGGGCATCAACTTTTCCAGCTCAGGGTTGGAAGGTCATCTTACATGGATTGACGCCCAAACCTAAAAGGCCTTTCAGTTTTGGTCTTTTCAGTCAGAGCAGCCTTGGTGGCAGCAGCCCCAGCATGGGCAGTACCAGGCCTGGCGCCCAAGGCCAAGATATCTAGCCATGGGCCCAAGAGAGCGGGGTAGAAGAAGTTGTGCTCCTCCTGCCCAGTGACCGATGCCCCTGCAAAGCTACCCAGTAAAGAGTCAGTGCTGTCTCACCTCCTGCCTTTCCAGTCCCTGACCCAGCTTCCTGTGGTGAGGTTGGCTTCACCACTTCTGGACCACACTACTCCGTTATTACTGTGGACAGGTGGGTTCTCAAGGTGGTAGGCAAAGGGCTGCTGCATTATTCAAGGCTTTCTCGCCTTACCTATTCCACTGCCTGCCCCTCAGGGAAAACATTGCTCATCTCCTTTCAAATGAGCTATAGCCCATGTCCCAGAGGCCTTGGCAAGTCAGCTTGGGTGCAGATCTGACATCCATATCACTGGAGTGGACAGTTAGCTGGCAGATCCTCTCAGCCGTGTGGGCAAGATGTTGCATGAGTGGTCCCTGCATCAGGACGTGGTGAGCCACCTGTTCTTCCTATGGGGCACACTGCTGGTGGACATGTTCACCTCCTGGGGGACGAAAATTGAGGCGGTCTTGTGTTCTCCGTGCCTCCAGTCTGGGAAACTGGTGAGGGATGCCTCCTGTAAGGCTCTGGGTCCCCAGGCCTCCTGTATGCCTTTCCTGCTTTTCCCTGATCCACAAGGTGGTGGACAAGGCCCGGAAGGAAAAGGTGTGGATGATCCTGATAGCTTTCGACTGACCACGGCAATTCTGGTACCCAGATCTCATCAGCCTCAGCAGAAGGCCTCCGTAGTGGTTTCTCTTTGCCTGGATTTGCTGACTAGACACCAGTTAAAGGTCTTGGACCTGGATCTCCAGTCCTTGCATGTCATGACCTGGTTCCTGAGCATCTTGAGTTCCAGGCTTTGGGTCTTTCTGAGAATATGTACCATACTGTAGAGGCCTTCCAAAAAGAGTTGACTTCCCAGTGCTACACCTTAAATGGAAAAGATTTACATTTGGCGCCAGGGCAAGGAGTTTGATCCCCTTGCCTGCCCTGTAGCCAGTATCCTCAAGTACCTCTGGTCCCTCTCCCAGTTGGGACTGCAGGCCACAACCCTCAGGGTGTACCTGGCAGCCATATCTGCGTACCAGTCATGTGCTGATATGTCGATTGTGGCCATGGAGAAGATGGTAGGATGCTTTTTCATGGGCAGGCCTTTTGAGCCTTTGCACAGGTGTGAGATGTCACACTTGTCATGGAAGACAGCCTTCTTGGTGGCCATCGCATCAACCAGAAGGAATAGTGAGTTCCAGGCACTCTTGGTAGAGTCTCCATATATGGTCTTCCACAGGGACAGGGTTATCCTTCGCCCCACCCGAAGTTCCTCCTGAAGGTAGTATGAGAATCCCACCTTGACCAGATGATGAACCTTCTGGTATATTTTACCAAGCCATATTTAGAGGCGGATTGCAGGCTTCATGCTCTGGACCTGTAGTGGCCGCTGTCCTACAATGCAGTGTGTATGGCTGGAGTTCGGGATGATGCTCTCTAGCCTTTTGTAACACACGCTGAAGTCACACCTGGCAGACTGGCAGCTAAGCAAACAACTGGCAGGTGGATAATATCCTGCATTGACTTCTGGTGTTGGTTGGCTGATGGGGAGCCTCCTGTAGGGCTTGGGGCTTATTTCACCAGACATACCACTGCCTCGGTGGCTGCTTCCAGGGACATTCCTATGCAGGAGATCTGCAGGGCTGCCACCTTAAAGTCAGCATACACCTATTACAGCATCGACCTAGAGTCTCGTCGGGATGCTGCATTTGGGACCTCGGTTCTCCGATCTGTTTCACAAAGTAGGGGTGTGCTTCTTGACCCTCTTCCTCCGGAGAACTGCTGGAAGTCTGCCAATGTGTAGATAAGTGAACTACATCCATGCCCCTAAATAAATACATACGGTAACTACCGTATTCTAGGAGTGGTATATGGTTGACATCCACCACCTGCCTCGACCTCACCTAGCAAGTGGCACACACGGATCCCTCCTTCCAGCATGCAAGATCTGATGTCACTGGGCAGAGCCAGAGGATATACCACCCAGGTAGTGAGAGAAGCTTAGCTTAAAGGAGTTCCCATTAAATCAGTACTTCTGTTTTAACTCTCAGTATGTAAATGTGAACTATATACCACTCCTAGAGCTATGGTTACAGGTGAGTAACCTATTTTTTAGGTCACTTCCCTTAGTAATAAAGAAAAAGGGGAACAAATTGCACAAAATGTTTTATTGAAAACTTAAGAGATTACCTTTGAGCAGAAGTGTTCATATACAAAAGTTCCACATCAGATACAGTCACAAAAAACATTAGAAGTACAGTAAGCAGTTACAGAAGAAATTCAGTTGAGTCAGGCTCAAAACACTTGACACAACAGTTCCATACAGTTTTGAAAAAAATCCATGCAGCTCGTTGTACAAAATGTCAGGATATGTACAGAGAGAAACTGAATAAAACAGTTTAACGGTTACAGTTGCTTTGTACTGCAAGGGTAGGTCACAAAGATCTATAAGTAGTTCTAGTTGAATGGTACAGAGGGTGAAAGCACAGAATTGTAAAACAGTGGGTTAAAACCCAGGAAATCTTACTGTATTCTAACATATGCAGTATTGTCCTCCCATTGTACTGCTCCGGAGCGAAATGGTTAATAGAACCTATGCAAATGATGGAATGCTAGGCTCCGCTCGGTTTTCATACCACTATCCCTGGTAAACATTCCACAACTGTCAGATTCTTTACTTTGCTTGAACAGTACAGAAGCCTTGGAGAGCTCCGCTTCATCGTTCTTGAAGATTTCATTTTTCTCGCTTTTGTGAAGTAAAATTTATTTCTGTTCATTTTAAAGACTGTCCTTGTGTTTACAGGTAAACTAGTTGAGGTTTAGTGTTATTCGTAGTTTTATCAGTTTCTTTCCAGTTCTCTTGACTGTGAGGGAACCAGACTTTATTTACAATTTTAAAAGTAAATTCCTGTATTTTATTCCTTCTCGGAGTGTTGCTTAATTTGCTTATTTGAGGGAAACCACGGTAACTCTTAGTTCTCTCAGCGTTGCTAAACCGACTCAAGTAAAAACATAAAGTAAATAAGGTTTAAGCCTTATTCATTAGTGTGGATTTCTGAATCTTACTTTGAGACACTGCTCTTGCAGCAGGTTACACCATTAGACTGAAGTCGGCAGGCCAGGACCCCACAGAAAATTCTAGCTAGTAGAGCTGAGTGGGGACCGCCCAGTGTTGGCCCTTCCCATCGTCAGGCATCACATAAAAGGGGCGGTCCCCAGTATCCCTAGTTCTTTCCCACCGCCGACTTGCCAGCATAGACCTCACAGACGCTTGCATCAACGACACGACATGCAAAATCTTTACAAAATAATCTCAAATCCATGTCTACTTCTCCAACCTTCTTCTTGAAGTACACCCTCAAAGTGCGCCATGGCAAGCAGATCCCTTCGCCAACCATCATTCAGCTTGTCTGAGGTGCCTGGGCCCGAACACAACACCCAGGCCTGCTCCATCTGCCAACAATTTAATAGCAGACCAGGATCCGCTGCCAAAAGGCCCTTCAGGGTTCCTTCTTGAAGAGAAACTTACAAAATGGAAAAAGACTTTCTTCCAAAGGGATTCTTTCCATAAGACCAGGAAGCACCGGACAGCACTGACTCGGTAGGTCGGGATCCCAGCAGGGCCTCTGAATCCAGGGCCAGCTCCAGCCCTATGCGGTCTGACCGTTCTTCTCGGGCCTGCTCCCTCAACCTCCCCAGTTAAGCTAAGGTCTTCAGGGGTTCTTCAGCCTCCTTGCACCCGCTTAAGACCCACCAGGCGCCCGACTCTTCTTCCAGGCCTGACTGTACAGAAAAACTTAGGAAGTCTTACTCAAATCTAGCGGGCGCCAGGCCAACGCCGACACCAACCTGGGGTCCGCCTCTCCAGCCTCCCAAGGCCCCGAAAGGAAGACCAAGGATCTGACGCTCTAAGCAGACATCACAGAATAAAAGGTGCCTGACCCGATGCCTGGAAAACAGACTCCCAACCCGACAGCAGTTGTACCGACGCCGGGTGACACCGGACGTCAGGGGTCCTTAGGAGAGGAGGCTGCCACACTGCGGCAAGGAGGACGCCAGCTCGCCTGGGGAGCCATCGACGGATCCGGTGGTTCCCCAGGACTCGAAGCCTGACCTTGGCGACAGACCCACACCGACGCCGGGCCCGTAGTCGGGCTTGAACATTCAGGAGGTGAAGGAATTGTTCACTTTCTGGTGGGAGACCATCAGAAAGGATGTGGTCCCCAGTAAGCCTCTTCCATCTCCACTGCCTACACCCCCTCCTCAGGAGGGTGAAGGCTTAAGACCCCCGACCCCTAAGGGGCCAACTCCACCTCCTAGGGGCAGATCTAGAGAAAGAAAAAGACGCCCATCACGGTCCCCCTCTGGGTCTCCGAGCCCTAAACGACCCAGGGATGGACGACACCCACCGGGGATGACTCCAGACCGGATACATCGGATACCTCCAGGTCTCCATCCCGCTATAGTCCCCCATCAGCAGACCCACGAGACCAGCCAAGGTCACCACCGGATGATCCCTCTTTCTCCGAAATCATGAGGCACATCCAGGAGAATATGGGATGGGAGACTGAAGACTTGGACCCCGGGAGACAACGCCTTGCCCGTTACCTTCGGCAAAAGGACCCAAAGCCTTTGGTGGTCCCACCTCTAGTGGACACCTTCACAGACGTCACCAAGGCGGCTTGGAGGCATCCGCACTCAACACCGGCTGTTCCTAAGAAGGCTGACCGCCTCTACAGAGCTCCTATGGAGGACCTGTATCTGATGCAGCAACCCCTGGCAGACTCACTGGTCATTATGGCGCCTCATGATCGGTCTCAACAACCGCAACACTTGAGTACTCAGCCTCCGGACCAAGAATCTAAGCAATTAGATTCTATGGGAAAACGCATGTATGTGGCTGCTGCATGCTCCATAAGGTCTTTGAATTACCTCATGCACATGGTTCAATTTCAAAACGCCCTCTGGGAGCAGGACCAAGACCTTTTGAAGGACTTTCCAGGTGGCGAAAAGAAGGAGGGGCTGCTCAACCTCCTTCATACTGGGTCAGACCTGGAGACCCAGGTTCTCCGAGCCGCTTACGATTCAGCGGACTCGGCCACCAGGGGAGCAGCTACTGCCGTTTGTCTTTGGAGACACTCTTGGCTGAGAGTCTCCAGTTTCACCCCAGATGTTCAGAAGAATATTCTGGACATCCCTTATAATGGAGCTGTCCTGTTTGGTGAGGAATCTGAGAAGGTCATCACCAAGCTACAGGACGCTGGGAAGGCAGTACGGACTGTAGAGGCCCAAATCTGGTTCCTTTCAGAGGAACCAGAACCATTTTAGCGGCAGGCAACAGCCGACCAGCAACCCTGGGGCAATTTTGTTCGCAAAGGTCAAGCCAGATTCCCCATGGGCCAGAGCTCAAAGCACCCCAAGGCAGCCCAGCCCACGGGACCCAATGCCGCCACAGCATGATTCCTTCCCGACCCTCGCCCCTCCTCTGGATCAAAGGATAAAGGTCAGGGGTCGCATCTCTCATTACCTTCCGGGATGGCAGAGGATCACCTCCGACCAGTGGGTGTTACAGTTGGTACAGCGAGGGCACTCTATAGAGTTCTTCGGCCACCCACTGTCCAGACCTCTCCTGCTCTCTCATTACTCGGGTCAGCATGCTTTGCTCATCCAGCAGGAGATCTTGGCCCTCCTGGACAAGGAGGCCATAGAGTACGTTCCACCGGACCAGAAAAGAAAAGGTTATTATTTCCACTTCTTCCTGGTCCCAAAGAAAACAGGGAACTTGTGCCCGATCTTAGATCTCCGCGATCTCAACACGTTTGTGTTACACAAACGCTTCCGCATGGTGACCCTACCGGGTCTCATCCCCATGCTCAAGGAAGGCGCATGGCTAGTGTCGCTGGACATGCAGGACGCTTACCTACATCTCCCGATCACTCGAACACATCAAAGGTTTCTGCTCTTCGAGTTTCCGGGATGCCACTACCAGTTCTGAGCCCTCCCGTTCAGACTGTCTTCCGCACCTCAGGTGTTTTATGAAGTGCATGGCAGTCGTGGCGGCAACTCTCAGGAGGTAGGGCCACTACTTTTTCTGTACCTAGACGATTGGCTCCCATGGCACCTCTTCAGAGGCCCTGATGTCCGCGATTCAGGATACCCGTTCTCTTTTCCAATCGTTGGGCATCATCACCAACCAGAAGTCATGCACCTTGTCCCGTCTCAGACTGCAATTTATTGGAGCAGTTCTGGACACCACTCAAGGGAGAGCATTTCTTCCTTCAGACAGGGCGGAACACATCAGATCCCTCATACTGGACACAATGACGAAGACAACGGTGCCCGCCAGGACCGTTCTTTGCCTGCTCGGACATATGGCGGCTGCCATTGCGACGCTTCCCGTAGCCCGACTCCATATGCGGGTTACCCAATGGATGTTGTGGGCTCAATGGGACCAGAAGCAAGTTCATATGCAGCATCCAGTCTGGATCACGAATGCTGTCATCAGAGACTGGCAATGGTGGCTCGTCCTGGACCCTTTCTCAAAAGGAGTCCCCTTCATGGCGCCACCTCCTTTAGTAACACTCTCCACGGATGCCTCGGGATCCGGATGGGGAGCACACCTCAACAGGGTCAGGACTCGAGGCTCATGGTTGTCTCTAGAGTCCCTTCTGCACATGAATATTCTGGAGATGAGAGCCATCCTCTATGCCCTACATGCATTCCAGACGGACATTCCACCAGGTACTCTTCCAATTCAAACAGACAATACTGCGGTGATGTACTATCTCAACAAACAAGGAGGCACTCATTCCTACCCCTTTTGCAAGGAGGCTCAAAGGGTTTGGAATTGGGTACTGCAGCACGGCGCAGATGATATTGCAGTGCACGTTCCCGGAGTGGACAACACAATCGCGGACAGTCTCAGCCGATCATGGTCCACAAATGGGAACTGCTTCAGGAAGTCGCAGAGGATCTGTTTCGCAGATGGGGGACACCAGAATTGGACCTTTTCGCCTCCCCATCCAAAGTAAAACTGCCCAATTTTTGCTTGTTAGATTCAGGGCCTGGTGTTTTCTGGTGAGACGTGTTGTCCCTCTCTTGGACGGGCAGATTCCTCTACGCTTTCCCGCCCTTCCCTTTGATCCAGAGGGTTTTACTGAAGCTCCAACAAGCGCGGGTGTCACTGATTCTGGTAGCGCCCTTTTGGCCCAGGCAAATTTGGTTCCCTCTATTACATCAGCTGACCCAGGAACCTCCGGTGCCTCTGCCATTCAGCTCTCAACTTCTGTCCCAGGAGGCAGGCTCCTTAGTCTATCTGGATCTTCGGTCGCTGAACCTGCATGCCTGGCTCCTAAAGACATAGCAGTCCTGAGATACAGGGTCTCTCGGAAAGTTGCGGACGTTCTGGTGGCAGCCAGAAAACCCTCCACTCACACCATGAAGTGGCGCAGATTTTGCATCTAGGCTCAAGCTCGCAGATTGTCCCCATTGGATTGTTCAGAGAGGTCAGTGTTAGACTACCTTCTAACCCTGTACGAGGCAGGCCTTGCCTACTCTTCCATTAAAGTTCACCTGTGTGCCATTTCGGCGTATCATTCACCGATAGGTCATAGCTCTCTAGCTCAACTAGAGGCTTCACACGCTTGTTTGCATGGCATCCTGCACCTGAGACCTCCTAGCAGAGACCTGGTTCCACCTTGGGATCTCCCCTTTGTTTTAGAGCAGCTTACTCTACCTCCTTTTGAACCAGCCATGGATTGCGAGCTACGTCCTCGCTTGGAAGGCGCTCCTTTTGATTTGCTGTGCTTCTGCCAGAAGAGTTTCTGAGCTTCATGCACTCATGTGCAAGGATCCTTATTTGGTTTTTCACAAGGACAGGGTGTCCTTAAGACAAATCTAAGATCCTTCCCAAAGTGTTCTCAGCGGTCACACTCAACCAGGATATAAACCTGCCGGTGTATTACCCGAATTACGGTAACAGGGGGAGGCTCTGTTGCACACTCTAGATGTCTCGGGTATTATCTGACCAAAACCAAAGCCCACCGTAAGTAGGACCAGCTCTTTGTTTCCTACGCACAGCGGATGCTCGATGCTCCTGTTTCAAAACAGTCGCTTTCCAGATGGTTGGTGAAGTGCATTATGTTCTGTTATCAGAAGGACAATAAACCCTTACTGAGACCAGTGAAGGGTCATTCTATGAGGGGGGTGGCTACCTCTTTCACTGCGCTCAAATGTCTCCACTTCAGCCATCTGTGCGGTAGCAACTTGGAGCACTGTGCACACTTTCATCAGACACTACAGTTTGGACATTGCCTCTAGGCGAGAGCTGGATTCGGCATGGTGGTCCTTCAAGGACTTTTGTCCTGAAGTCTGAGTCATCTCCTACCCTTCCCCGGTAGCAAATTGTTCCTTTACTGCTTGGGAATCAGTCCTAATGGTGTAACCTGCTGCAAGATCTGTTTCTGAAGTAAGATAGTACAGTTACGTAAGAACTAACAGTAGGCTGTTCGAGAACAGCTCTTGCAGCAGGTAGTTCCTCCCACCTTCCTCAGGAGGTTGGAGTCTTTCTGACCTAGTTTTTAGGCTGGCTGGCATCTCTTTGACGCCTTTTCTAATCCTTCCTTGAAGCGGATCCTCTGTCTCCCTTCAGGTGTCACACTTGAGCTGGGAGTCTCCGGCAGGAGAACTGGGGATGCTGGGGGACTGCCCCCTTTTATGTGATGCCTGACGTCGGGGAGGAGCCGACGTCGGGGGCGGTTCCCAGCTGGATACTGCTAGCTAGAATTTTTCCATGGCGTCCTGGCACCTGCCGGCTTCAGTCCCAATAGTGTAACCTGCTGCAAGAGCTGTTCTCGAAGGTCTACTGTTATGGTAAGTTCTTACGTAACTGTACTTTCTCAGAAAACGATTTCTTGGGGATTTTACTGGTTTTGTCACTTACTCAAAATAACTGTTCCAATGGGTTTTCAGCTTTGTACAGAGTGTGGGGGAGCTGTTTGAAAGCAGGTCCTCATTTATTTGTGTTTTTGCCTAGGGTTTAACCACCTGAAGGCAGATTGTAACATCTGTAAAGCAAGAAGTATTTCCTCAGTTACATAGATACATAGACAGTGTCAGCAGATAGGGGCCTGTGGCCCACCCAGTCTGCCCATTTGAGCTTGTAAGTTCCCTTTATGTTTTTCTAGAAGTCTGTTGCCCCTTACCCCTGACCTCCAGAATTCCTTTGTCTATCCCATGCATTCTTAAATCCCGTGATTGTTTCAGCCCCTACCACTTCCTCTGGCAGGGTGTTCCACTTGTCCACCACCCGTTCTGTGAAGTAATCCTTCCTTACGTTTCCTCTGAATTGTCCTCCCTCCAACTTCATCCCATGACCTCTAGTCCTGGAACATATTTTTCGCTTAAAAATAGTGTATTCCTGCACCCTGTTCTCCCTGTAAGATACTTGTATGTCTCTATCATATCCCTTCTCTCCCTCCTCTCCTCCAGGGAGTACATATTCAGTTCCTTCAACCTGTCCTCATAGGACTTGTGATGCAATCCATGTACCATCTTTGTTGCCCTCCTCTGAACCTTCTCTACCCTGCCTATGTCCTACGTGTTAAGGTCTCCAGAACTGTACACTGTACTCCAGGTGGGGCCTCACTAGTGTCTTGTATAGTGGAATTATGACCTCCTTTTCCTGCTGGTGATGCCCTGCCTATGCATCCCAGCATCTTATTTACTTACCTGCTGCCTTGTCACACTGTTTCTCTACCTTGTTGTACCCAGTTGGCGCTTAACAGGCATTTAACCGACTGTAGGAAAAAGGTTCAATGTGGAAGGAACCGATTTTACAACCCTCTAACCAGGGTGATGGTTCTCTGATTAAAGAAAAGAACGAGGCACTGCCGCTGAACTGGTAAGTTCTGCTGAGAAAAGAGGAAGGAAAAACACTCGGTTCAGCAAAACGTGTTTCCTCAGTCAGCACTTAATAGGCATTTTAACTGACTGTAGAAAAAAGGTTCAATAAGGCTGCTAACCCAGCTGTGGATAAAACTTCCTCCTCTCATATGTAGAAACTGAAGGAACCGGTTTTACACCCTCTAACCAGGGCATTGGTTCCTCGATTAAAGAAAAGAACTGCAGCCGCTGAACCGGTAAGCTCTGCTAAGAAAAATAGGAAGGAAAAACACTCAGTTCATGAACCACAACCTACAAAACCGTCTGTTCCAACTGCAAATGAATAGCAAACGCTATACAGATTTTACAGGTGCTGCAACCGTACAGCAGTTCTGGTTCAATGGCCAGTTCATAGACCTCTGTTCAGGACCTGGGTTCCTTCTTGGTTCCTGGTTCATCTGAACGGTTTGCTGAGGTGTACATGGAGTTTGTATCTGATGTATGCCCTGATCCTCAACATCCTGACTTCTGAAAAGGGAGCTGAGATTTTCCTCTCACTTTGCCTTCATAAAGCACACAGACACCGGACCTCTCCACTCAGGAATTCACAGAGGAGGAAGAGGAGCCAGACTGTATGGACAGGATGGATGTGCCAGTGACAGAAAGACTGGCGCTGCCTCATCCACATGTCTCTGAAGACACAGGATTCTGGAATTTTATAAAATCCTACTTCATTTCCCCAGTGAACAAGAGGCTGGATAGGAAGTTTTGGGTGGCTAAGTCTTGAGCAGAGCATCTCAGCCATGAAATGGTGAAAAGCTGTGGCTGTGATAAGGCAAGGATTCCCTGGCATCACACCCACCGGATAAAGACTCCAAGAGATGGATTATTTGGCACAAGAAACCTATTTAGGTGCCTCTTTGTCTATTAGACAGGCCACTCACGTGGCCTTTGTCTCCAGATAATAAATAAATCAATCAATAAAATATCTCTAGAATGTAATTTTAGAGATTGCTAGGGCATAGAGGCCTCTATATGTCGGTTCAGAAGGACAGTGGATGCAATGATATTGCAGCCATGCAAATGGCAATTTCAGTGTCTCTGAGGAGCTGGGCCTGGCTAGGGACAACTAATTAATCTCAGGCCAGCCAAAAGGCATTGGATTTTTCTGATGAGCCTACATTCCTTTTGATGAACAAACAGAGGCATACATGGAAAACAAGGATGGGTACATGTGAGGAGTGCTGCTGCAAAGGAGAAAGCAGCAACACCCTATAAGTACCAAGACAGATAGTGGGCCAGGGCTTGCCGTCAGGTTCAAAATCCTGCAAACTGAGGGCAGGGTTTTTCAGACTTGCCAGTCTATCAGAAGTAACCCTGCTGGAGAGGTGGTGACCCATATGGGATCCCAGGCATTTAACAAAGCCAAAGTAAGAATGGTTACACTGGCTACCATCCTCCCTACACTCTGAAAGGGGATTGAGCCTACACCTCTGGCCTTAAAGGGCACTTCCTCCCACATAGTTCAAAGACGTCTTTTCAGCCTTATCTCTGTTCCTGGGTGATTACCATGCATAGCACTGGTAGAAGCACACAAAAGGAGGCAGGGAATCTTAGTCTACCCATACCTGGACGACTGGCTGATGGCAGGCCAGTCTGCTCTGCGGGTAGAGGTGCACTGATCACCATCTAGAATACCCTGTGCCGGATCTCTGGTCAATAAAAAAAATAAAAAAGTCAATGCTAACACCAGTTCAGCGCCTGGAGTGTATAGGGGCAAAGACTGGATGCGCTGAGAAGAAGGGCCTTCCTCCCGCAGGGAATGGTAGACAGCTTGGTGCAGCTGGCAGGCTCATTCCAGCTTCATACCCCAGACCAGTGAGGCATTTTTCTACAGTTGCTAGGGCACATGGCTGCAGCAACAGTGTCAGGATCAAGATTCCAGAGGAGAGGCATTTAGTTCCACCTCAGGTCTCACTGGTCCCAAAAAGAGATTCCCTGTCAATGATTGTCCCAGCCACAAGAATTCTGCTGCAATCTCTGCAGTGGTGGCAGGAAGAAGACAACCTCACGGAGGGTGTACCTTTCCTCCGGCTGCCACCAGCAGCAGTCTTGACAACCTATGCCTCCCTCCTGGCGAACACACACTGCATCACATAAAGCCTGGGCTCAGGGCAGCTTAGCTGGGCATTCAGTCCTTCACGGCAAGGTGTTTTAGGTCAGGACAAGACAATACAACCACAATGTACTACATAAACAAGCAAGGGGGCACAGAGTCATCCCTACTGTGCACAGAGGCCATGAAAGTGTGCAGTCTTAACTCACTCCCTGGGCATCTCCCTCTCAGCAGTCCACTCCCAGGGAAGGATGATGTCCTAGCAGATGCTCGCAGCAGGATCAACTAAAACCACCAGGAGTACAAGTGATGATTAGAAGGTGGGGTACCCCAGAGGTGGACCTCTTTGCAACCCCACACAATTACCAGCTACCCCAATTCTGTTGCAGACCTCTTGCAGGGGACACAGTCCCTCTGGATGTACTCTGTTGCATTAAACAGGGAAGTTCCTGCTTGCCTTTCCTCCATTGCCATGGGCTGGCAGTCTAGCGAGATTAGAGGAACGAGGTCTGAACGAGCTTGACACATCCAGCAGACCAGACCTGAGTTTGATTCTCATAACCTCCACTTGCATACTGTGTGACTCTGAGCAAGTGACTTAACCGCCCAGTGCTCCAGGTCACCCCTGAAACCAGGCAGTTGTGCCTAGTGGGCCTTACCCAGTTACCAAAGACTGAAATAAAAAATAAATAAAAATGAATTTCCCCTGTTGCTCAGAGTGCTGAACAAGCTCAGGGTTCACTCAGCGACAAGGATCCTCGTTAGTCCAGATTTGGCCAGAAGGCCATGGTGTTTTCTACAGCTGACCTTGTCAATTTCCAGGCCAGTCTCTCTGCCCAGGAGGCACAAACTATTGACCTCCTTGCAGGACAGGGTCCTTTACCCCAATATCCGGTCTCTCAGGCTCAGTGCTTGGCTCTTGAGTACTTACAGTATTCAGACTTGCACATTTCTATAGGGGTGCTGGAGGTTCTTAGGGTTTCTGGAAAACCCTTCTACCAGAAAGACTTGCACCTCTAAATGGAAGAGGTTTTTCCATTTGGTGCCAGAAAAAGAGATAGACTCTGCCAGGCTGACTTGTCAATCATCCTAAAATATACTGGCACACCTTCTTTTCTCTCTGACTTGTCAGTCATCCACAATATATGACACACCTTCTTTCTCTATGACTTGTCAGTCATCCTACAATATATGGCACACCTTCTTTCTCTCGGCCTTAGGGCCTTCCACCTCAGAGAGCACAATTACCAGCTGTCTCTGCTTACCTCTCAGCTGGTAAGGGGTCATCTCTGGTAGTTAATCTAGTGTTTATCAAGTTCTTCAAGGATGTCATGCATTTGCATTCCCTCACAGGGAACACACCTCGGCATGGGACCTCAATATATGCATTGGCTGGCTAATGAAACCACCATTTGAGCCCATGTCTTCAGCAGAGCTTAGGTATGCAGCATGGAAAACAGTGTTCCTGGTAGCCATCACCTCAGCTGGGAGCATCAGTGAGCTCCAGGCCTTGTCCACTGAGTTAATTACATATCAGTCCATAGGACAACCTCAAGACGAACAGAAACCTTCTGCACAAGGTGGTTTCGGACTTCTACCTAAATCAGTCCATTACTTTGCCAGTCTTTATTTCACTGACCACTCTAGTTCAGGGAATGTAGACTGCATAGCTTAGATGTCAAGTGAGCTATAGTTACTACTTGGGTCACACAAACGGTCACAGGCAGGTGAGCACTCAGCTTTAGGCAAGCCTGCTTCAAAGAGGTCTATTGCCTGCTGGATGGTTGCTTGTATTCAGTTCTGCTACAGCAAAGTAGGTAAGGAACTCTGTAGGCCTTAGGGCTTCTCTGCAAGGGGTACAGCTGCTTTAAATAGCAGCTGCAGGAGATATTCCTTTGTTGGAAATCAGTAAAGCAGCTACCTGGAAAACAGTTCACACCCTTACCAAACACTACAGCCTGGATACCTAGGCCAGAGGTGATGCCAGGTTTGACACAGCAGTAGTGCAGAGCTTGTTTACTAAAGAGGTTCTCTACCCTCTTCCAAAGGTACTGCTTGGGTAGTCCGAATATGTCAGAATACAGTAAGATTTCCTGGGGTTTGAAGAAAACATTACTTACCATAGTAATCTTGTTTCTTCTAATGAATTCTTACTGTATTCTGAGCTCCCTTCCTACCACCCCTGCTACAACCTATGGGCACTGCAGCACAGCTGTCCGTGCTGTTGTAAACCTATGAGTGGTTCTGTTGTTGGGCTTAGTGACTTGAGTCTTAGTTTAGCCCACATTTTCAACTGGAGGGGATTGTTGGTCGTCATTTATTTAGTTAATTGTTAAAGTTAGTATAGATAGCATGTTAGTATTCACGCTCCATAAGAATCAGACCGTTCTAGAATATTTACCAGGGATGGTGGTTTGAAAACTGAGCACGAGCCTAGCATTCCCATCATTAGCATAGGTTCTATTAACTATTTCGCTTCGGACTGTACAATGGGAGGACAGTACTGCATATGTCAGAATACAGCAAGATTCCCTTAGAAGAAACAAGATTACTATGGTAAGTAATATTTTCTTGTGGTTCTGCCCCTCAAGGCCACAGACAGAATTGTCTATGAAATCTGCATCACACTAAACGTGTAGTTGGGCCAGTAACGGGGAAGGGGGGCCTGATGCACTGACACCCTACCACGCCATGACGATGACCTGGGTTTGGGAATGGACCAAGGTTGCTCGGGGCTGGATGAGAGGAAGGACAATTTAGCTGCCATCGATGGATCTCCCCCACTGGGGTGCACTGCTGCTTGGCTGCCACCTAGTGGAGGGTAGGTGGCATCGCAGCAGTCACCAGAACTGAAAGTCTGAGTCAAAGGTGGGTGTTGAAAGTGTGCACCATCTTCACGGTCTGCATGTGCACCATTGCATACCACCAGCTCTGACTCAGGAGAAGGGGTGAAAAGAACCCTGTCTGCAGAATGATGATGCTACCTCAAAGGCACCGCACTACTGCCATTCATGGCACCCACTCACAATGGGGTAAGTCCGGGGTTGTGAAGGGCTAGTTCGACAGCAGAAGGGGTCCAATGGAGAGGGCAGTAGGATAAAGTTCATATGAAAACAAAGATTGCAAAATATTTGAATGATAAACTGAATTGTATCCAACTCACATTTTTATCCAACTCGTGTCAGGGGCTCTTTAAAGGGCACATGAACAGTATGTAATCTAAACCAGCTTTACTGGTGTTTTCAGTTCATTATTGACATGTTGTTAGCCTATTTTAAGCTATTAGATTTTCACTGTTTAGTGCTTTCATATAGGCTTTTCCTGTCTGTAACCAGTGGGAAGCACGCGCAGCACACAGTGAAGCTTGATTATCTTCAAAGCCTGATGAGGTCTACTAGTTGGCAATGGTGAATACTCATATATTTATTTCATCAACTCTTTACTGATGGCAAAAAGTGAAAAATGGTGCCATGACTCATGTTATTCCGGCTCCAATAGCGTATATTAAAATTTGCTGCAGTTAGAAGCTCGTAGTTGGATCTTACGTAAAGGTGCTTTTCCCACCAGTTATATTGGCGTGGTGGCAGCTAGTGGACTGCTCCCTCCTACATTTTACCAGTTTTGTGATGTCCTGCTGTGATTTTGCACTGATGCATTGCTTTTCATTTTTGCCATCAGTAAGGAGTTGATGAAATAAAATATGAGTATTCCTTATTTTTGGGTGGCTGGTTAACTATTTTGTAATATTACACTAAGTGCATATTATTATTCGATCTGTGGTAGGTGCACCATTACTTGTTTTCTATCTGATTTACTCTATATTGCTGCACCACCTGGTAGTGCCTGGTTGCTTTTTTTTTTTTTTTTTTAGCTGGCTAATGGGAAGAAACCAGTATGATTGGTGGAACTTTTCCCTTGAACTACAAGAAGTTTATGCCCAGCTAGGCAAGCCTCCTGCTTTTCTACATCCATTATCTCATACAGTACACACCTACACAGCCCCTATGTTACAGTAACAGTGTGTTCGCTTTGTGCATGCATGCAAGCAAATGCAAAACATGTGTTATAATTGTTTACATTTGTAGAGACTGCTTATGTAACTGGGAGTTTTATTCTGATTCCTTTGTCTTTAAAAGTAAAAACAGATTGCACACTATACTGGTGTTCACACAAAAACATGTTTGTTTACATTCTTAATCAACTCCCACTGCATCTTTCCTGGATTTGGAATCACCCTCAGCACAGACTAGCCACTCATAATGTAGTGGGAGAAAAGGAGACTGTTGCATCGTGAGTGACTATGTTGTTTGAGGGCATTCCTAATGTCCAGGAATATGCAATAAGAGTTGGTCAAGGATTTGAAAGAAAACAAGGTTACTACAGCTGTACCATTAGCAATCAGTTCAGTTCTAGTAGGAAATAAGTGTTAAAACTGATGTAATGTTTCAATAAATAAAATAAGTCTGATTAATTACCAGCATCAATGAATTTTAGAGAAGGCAAGCAATCATAAATGTGGGTTTTGACTAGAAGTAATATGATGCAGGAAAGGTTGACAGTGTCCCTTTATAGGAGTGTATGGCGCCAGATAGCCTCTCTCACTTGTATGGTCTCTGGGACTTATCTTCCACTTACTGAATCAGGACACTAAAAAAATAGAAAGCTTTTAAAATCTTTCCTTATTTCAGTACCAGTTCTAATTAAAATTCTCTCTACCCCTTCCCAACTTTTTGCCTAGTTAAAAGTTAAAATGAAGCCAAGACCCTGGTCAAAACGTTGGGAGCGATCCAGGTACAATGTTAAGGGCATACAGTTTGAACTTTGTCTTACCGAGGAGCAAATGGCTGAGGCTAAGAAGTGGGACACGCCTTGGGAGGAGTTTGATATGTTGAAGGAATACGACACCTCAACCCTTGAGAAGAAAATTGGGCAGAAGTGCAACAAGAGATGAACAAATAAAACCAAAGTATGATGCAGTGGATTGTATATCTCTGGGAGTAACTGAGCCACAGAAAGAGACATCACAACATGGAATCAAATTCAAATCCTTAATAAGTAGTTTGCTCTCTACATAAAAGTTTGTAACAAAGTAGGAGCACCATACCTTCTTTTTAAATATGCTTGATTGTCAAATATTGCGGTAACAGGATCTGTGCATTTTGTTTTTAAATTGCATTCCTGTAAGCTTCAGCTGTGTTACCGGGCCTTACTGAGTGACCCTTGGCATAGAGATTATATCTGTGGAGCGCTCCATGAAAGGCACTAGATACAGATCGGTTTAGATTGACTTCAGTGTACTTTTCGACTACCCCATCCACTTGAGGAGTCTTACTGGTCCAGGCGTGGCCTCTGCTGAAGTCCCTCCAGTGAACAGCTCACTGTGGGTCAGTGACCAGCTGTGATGTAAGCTCTGGCATATGATCCTACCCATTTCTTTGTAAGTTGACTGCACCTTACTTTTGGCTGACAGGCTTTGGATCGTAGTGTCACTTTATGGATTGACCAGTAGGGGATACTACAGCAGTCCATGTCTGACACCACCGTCCTGAAGCCTAAGTAAGGCACCCTAGTATGCACTCTTGTATCTGTTGGCCCAGTGCAAAGGCATCCATATCTGCTTCTGAAATGGAGTATAGCAGGCCACAGCACAGTGTGCCTCTGCTATGCCGTGTGCTTCTGCACGCTTGCCACCATGGTTAATGCAGTTTGTCCCCATCCCATTGTTTTTGACAAGGGAACCCTGTCAGATGTTTGTACTGGGGAGAAGCAGTCAGTGAGCACAGTAGGCTGTCACTTTTCAGAGCTCATGCCTAAGGCATTATCAAAACTATCCAGTGATAGGGACTGCGTGACAGAGCAGTGGTTAGTGTGACCTGTTGCCCCACAAGTGACCCAGGTTCAGTTCCTAAGCATGGGATGCCTATGTGGGTGTCATGTAGCAGTGCATGATCCCCAAGAGATGTGATACATTTCTGGTGAGGCAGGGTGGCATCTTCTACCCCATAGTGGGGAATGCATGGAGGCGGTATAGCGCGAGGTTTAGGGCTCTGAGCTGCAAACCTGGAGACCTGGGTTTGAATCCACTGCCCCTACTTGTGTAATGTGTGACCCTGAGCAAGTCACTTTGAGATCTTACTCGAGACACAGCTCTTGCAGCAGGTTACACCATTAGGACTGAAGCCGCAGGCGCCAGGACCCCACGGAAAATTCTAGCTAGCTAACTTCAGCTGGACCGCCTGACGCCGGTCCCGCCGCCCGGTCGTTGTATGCAAGGGGCGTCCCGCCAGATTCCACAGTTCTTTTCCCTCACGACTTAGCTCGCCTTGACCCTTCGGTTCACAGTCTAGCTGCACGCTGAATAGTGCTTTTCTTTTCAACAAAATTATTTGATTCTTCAAGCAAGATCTTGATGTCCTCTCCAACTTCTGGAAAGTGTGCTTGTGGAAAACAGATCCTTTCAAGGATCCCCATACAGCTCATGTAGGTGCCTGGGCCCAGATCACGATACCCGGCCTGTCCTTCTTGTCAGGGGTTCAACAGCCATACCCGGATCCGACGTCAGAAGGCTCTACAGGCTTATCTTTTGGAGGAAAAGCTGAAGACCATGTCCTCCAAGGGGGAAACTTCCTCTAAGACCTCCCACAAGCACGCGGAGAAAAGAAGGGAGAAGGCCCCTTCCAGGTCCCCATCCAGGGTTCAGAGTCCCCAGCTCAGGTTCCAAGTCTCCCCGCTGCGTAAGAAAGCCTCTTCTCAGGCTAAACCTGCAGGCCATTCTCGCCTTCTTCCAGGGCCTTGGCGAAGTCCAGGAGCGCCACCATCACCACCGTAAGTCGGGTTCCCCGCCTCCTGGGTACCCGATGTCAGGTCTTCGTCGGTGCCTCCTCGAAAGACGCTGGAGCTCACGCCCCTTAAGAGACCTGCAGTCCAGACGCCGGCACGACAGCCGTCGGCCGTGCGCCATACCTCCCTGGAGCCGACGTCGGCCAGACGACCGTCGCCGCCATTTCGCCACAGCGACGCCGCAGGGGACCGACGTCCGCCCTTTCTGAGAAGAAGGCCCTGTCGCCTCCGACCGACGTCGGTCAGGAGCCTTTATCGGAGGAGGACCTAGTGCAGCCCGAGGACCAGACGGGCGACCCCGGTCCCGTCGACACTCCCAGGGAACCCTCGCTGCCAGAGCCACTTGAGGAGCCGATGCGGGATCCGACGACCGCCCACCGCGCCCGGCCAGTTGCCGGTTTCTTCTAGCGGAAGTGAAAGATCTTTTCACCTCCTGGTGGGATACCATAAGAAAGGACATGGTTCCCCTCCTCCTCCTCCTCCTCCTCCTCCGTTCCTGCCCCTCCATCGGGGTCAGGGCCGTGTTCCTCTCCCAGGGAGCCTAGATCCTTCCCAGGGGAGACCTGATAAACGGAGACCTCCGTCGAAATCCTCTTCTGGATCACCCAGCCCCAAGAGATCCAGGAGACACCGACAATCGCCTTCAACGGAGGACACGGGATCAGACTACTCCACCTCTAGATCCCCATGTCCACTCTCCATCCCTTCTCCGGACCCACGTGAGATGCCTAGATCTCCTCCAGATGATCCTTCGTTCCTTGATATTATGAGACATATACAAGAGAACATGGGATGGGATGCTGAAGACTTAGACCCCGAAAGGGTACGCCTCGCCAAATATCTTAGGCAGAAGGACCCCAAGCCTGTGGTGGTACCACCCTTGGTGGACACTTTCGTGGACGTCACCAAGGCTGTGTGGAAGCGTCCACACTCGCTCCTGGCGAGACCGAAGAAAGCTGATCGTCTGTACAAGGCTCCTAAGGATGACCAGTACTTGATGCAGCAGCCTCAGGCTGATTCTCTGGTCATCACAGCCTCACATGACCGGTCGCAGAGGCCGCAGAACATTTGAGCACCCTGCCACCGGACCCAGAGTCCAAACAATTGGACGCATTGGGTAGGCGCACGTATGCTTCCGCTACCTACGCCATCAGATCCTTGAACTATTTAACCCACATGGTTCAGTTCCAGAATGCTTTGTGGGAACAGGGTCTGAAACGGCTGAGAAATTCGTCCAGGTGAGCAGAAGGAGGAGATGTTTCAGCTCTCCGCACGGGTTCGGACGTGGGGACTCTGCGGCACGAGCCGCGATGACTCCGCGGACTCATCGCCCGAGCAGCAGCTTCCGGCGATGCCTCCGGAGACACTCTTGGTTGCATGTCTCCTCGGTTTTACCTCGGACGCTCCAAAAGAACATCTTGGACGCCTCCTTTTGAGGGAGATGTCTTGTTTGGTAATCCTGCAGAAAAGATCCTTACCAAACTTCAAGAGGCTGGAAGGCGGTAAGGTCGGTTCAGGCCATGTACGACCTAAGCTTAGTTCCTTTCTCAGAGAACCAAAGCCGCTGTGGGCGGACGAGAGGCAACAGCCCCGCTCTGCTGCACCTCAGAGGGCTCTGGCTTTCATAGAGCCCAGGGGAAACAACCCGCCAGCCGAGGCCAGCGTTCTCCTAGGCAGGCCCAGCCAGCGGGTCCATCTGCCGCCACAGCCTGACTCCTTTCCGGCCCCCGCCTCAGGATCAACGGGATTTATGGTCGGGGTCGGATTAGCAACTTCCTGCCGGATGGCAGGCCATAACCACCGACAGGTGGGTTCTTCATTTGGTCAGTCTAGGCCACTTTATAGAATTCGCAGGAAAGCCACCCTCGAGGCCTCCTTGCTTTCCCGGTATCAGGGTCAGCACAAAGCTTTGATCTGGCAAGAAGTACTCGCGCTCCTACGAAAGGGAGCGATAGAGTACGTCCCAGAGAACCAGAGAGGACAAGGATACTATTCCCACTTCTTCCTGGTTCCCAAGAAAACAGGGGACCTCCGTCCAATTCTGGACCTCAGCGACCTCAATGTGTCGGTCACTTACAAGAGATTCCGCATGGTGACCCTTCCGGGGCTTATTCCCATGCTGAAACAGGACGCCTTTTTAGCGTCTCTAGACATGCAGGATGCCTACCTGCATATCCCTATGGCTCAGGCGCACATGAGGTTCCCAAGGCTCGAGTTTCTCGCCACCACCTTCAGTTCCGGCCTTCCCTTCGGACTATCTTCCGCACCAAGGTCTTTACCAAGTGCATGGCAGTCGTGGCAGCGCTCTGAGGAGACAAGACCATTATGTCTCATCTGGACGATTGGTCATGGTCACTTCCAGAGAGGCGTTGCTTTGCAATCCAGAGCACCCAGGATCTGTTCCATCCCTGGGCATTCTCATAAATTACGAGAAGTCTCTCCTGGTACCGTCGCAGAAACTGCAGTTCATAGGTGCAGTTCTGGACACTGTTCGAGGAAGAGCTTTTCTTCCGGCCGACAGAGCGGAGCGCATCAGATCCCTCATCAGGGACTTATCGTTGAGCAAGGTTGTACCTGCCAGGTCGGTCCTTTGCTTGCTCGGACACATGGCTGCGGCCATTCCTACTGTCCCTTTCGCAAGGCTCCACATGTGAGTTACTCAGTGGATGCTCAAAGTGCAATGGGACCAAAGGCAAGACCACTTGCAGTACCCGGTCAGACTCCACGACCCGGATTCGAGACTGGCAGTGGTGGCTAGTCCCAGGGTCGCTCTCCTCAGCGCCCCTGCTTACTGCGCCCGCCCTGGAGGTAACCTCACCACGGACGCCCGTCTCGGGTGGGGCACACCTGGACGGGTAAAGTCCCAGGGTACGTGGACCCAGATGGAAGTCATCTTCACATCAACGTATAGAAATGAGAGCGGTTCTCATGCCCTGCAGGCCTTTCAGTCAGTTATCCCACCGTGTACTCTTCTACTTCAGACAGACAACACGGCGGTGATGTATTACCTCAACAAACAAGGAGGCGCACTCTTACCCTTTGCAGGAGGCCATGAGGGTGGGATTGGGTAATCAGACACGGGCGCGAATCTGATCACTGTGCATGTTCTGGAGTGGACAACACGATTGCAGACGGCCTGAGTCGCTCTCAGGCCAGAGTCCACGAATGGGAACTCTTCAAGAGGTAGCAGAGGATCTGTTTCTTCGATGGGAACTCCAGATCTGGACTTGTTCGCTCCATCCAACGCAAAACTGCCCAATTTTTGCTCGCTAGATCCAGGGCCTGGTGTTTTCTGGCGAGACGCTGCTATCCCTCTCCTGGGCGAACAGATTCCTGTGACGCTTTCCTCCCTTCCGCTGATCCAGAGAGTTCTTCTCAAACCGCGAGGGAGCACGATCATGATCCTGGTGGCCCTGCTCTGGCCCAGACAGATTTGGTTCCCTTTGTTGATTCAACTATCTCGAACCCCGCTCCCGTTGCGCTCAGCTCCACTTACTGTCTCAGGAGAAGGGTTCACTTGTCCACCCAGACCTCGTTCCTTGAACCTGCATGCTTGGCTCCTAGAGACATAGCCATCTTAAGCCACGGGGTCTCGCAAGAGGTTGCAGAAGTCCTTTCTGCAGCCAGAAAGCCGCAACAAGATACGACGTCGCCATGAAATGGCGCTTTTTGTGTATGGTCATGGTTATGCCGATTTTTTCCTTTAGGTTGTCCTGTGGGAGTACTTTTGGATTATTTGCTCTCCTCTTTCATTCGGGTCTAGCCTACTCCTCTATTAAAGTGCACCTCTGTGCCATTTCGCCTACCACCTCCCGTGGGAAATCGTACAGGCCCAGATGGAGCTGCCTGGAATTTCTTAGGAGTGTTACACCTAGGCTCCTATTAGAGACCCTGTGCCTCCATGGGATTTGCTCTTGTCCTGGAACAGCTCACGCCCCCTTTGAACCTGCCGCGGATTGAGAGCTACGTTTTCTGTCGTGGAAAACGTTGTTTTTAGTTGCTGTTACCTCGGCAAGAAGAATTTCAGAACTTCATGCTCTCATGTGCAAAGAGCCTTATTTAGTTTTCCACCGGGACAGAGTATCCCTGAGGACGAACCCTAAATTTTTGCCTAAGGTGGTTTCTTCACTCACTCTGAACCAGGATATCGACCTTCCGGTCTACTTCCCGAGCTACTCAAATAGAGGAGAGGCTCTGCTCCATACCCTGGATGTTCACCGCAGCCTGAGGTTTTACCTCAACAGAACTCAGTCCTTTCGTAGTTCTGAGCAGCTTTTCATTTCCTTCTCTGAGAGAATGATGACCAACCCGATCCAAACAGTCCCTTTCGCTGGCTTGTCCAGTGTATTTCACTGTTATGGTATCAAACAAAAGCCCCTCCCGGCACAGTCCGGGGTCATTCCACTAGAGGTGTGGCCACTCTTTGCAGCGCTCAGAAACGCCTCTACTTCTGCTATATGCGCTGCAGCCACTTGGAGTTCTGTGCATACCTTTATCAGGCATTATAGCTTGGACACGCCTCGGCGAAGGGGCTGGTTTCGGCCTGGCAGTGCTACAGGGTCTCCTGTCCCAGGTTCAGGACCTGGTATTCATCCTTTAATTTCCTCCTGAATTTCTGACAAGCTATTGCTTGGGAATCAGTCCTATAGTGTATTTGCTGCAAGAGCTGTGTCACGAGTCAGATAGTACAGTTAATGAGAACTTACCGTAACAGTAGACCTTCGAGAACAGCTCTCCAGCAGGTACCTTCCCGCCCACCCTTCCCCCTTGAGGAGGCATGGCTCAGTCTTTCTGAGCAGGGATTTATTTCTATGTCTTCTGACGCGATCCTCGGTCTCCCATTTCGATGTCAGCCTGTGATCGGAAGTCTCCGGCGGAGAACTGGGGAATCTGGGGGACCGCCTTTGTACCACGCCTGACGCCGGAGGCGGACCGACGTCAGGCGGTCCTCGCTGAAGTTAGCTAGCTAGAATTTTTCCGTGAGGTCCTGGCGCCTGCCGGCTTCAGTCCTAATGGTGTAACCTGCTGCAAGAGCTGTTCTCGAAGATCTACTGTTACGGTAAGTTCTTACGTAACTGTACTTTCCTTGTGCTCCCAGGTCACACCTGGAAACAAGCTTCAGCTTAGTGTGCCTTTCCTGGTTAAACAGTGTCCCCTTTCCCTTATAGTGGCCCTGGGAATGGGGAGCCAAGTGGGCAGTTTCTCCATGACTAGCCAGGCTTCTGCTGTTGGAATGTAGTTCATCTGACAGGGGGCATGTAGGTGCTGCTCCATCTAGCACTAAGGTTGACACTGACAGTAAGGACACTCTGGCATTGGTCTCGTATCCAGGCAAAGGGAGGGGGTCAGTTGGCAGAGACTCTGAATGGGGCCTCCAGGTAAGAGTAGGTGTTGCTTAATCCAGAGTACTGATCGATTGGGGAATGGATGAACCTCTCTATGGATGGAACTAGGGGACTAAGCTTTCTGTGCCTAGGGCTGAGCAGATGGAGAACATTGAGAAGGGTAGCACATGAGGAGGGAACCATGAAAAACATTAATTCACAAAAAAAAGAAAATGCAGTGATAACCTTGCCAGTGCTCAATCTGTGGAAACAGCTATCTATGGTACTGTATTGTCTAAGCACCCATTATTTTCCATGTGCTGCAGGGAGGCAGTATACACAGGGGGGTGCATTAGAACAGAGTACAAGAGGAAGCAACCTGGCAGGAGTGTGAAGGTGCCACCCAGCTTTCCAGGTGTGCTGCATTTTAAAAAGAACACTTGTCAATGTCCTTCAGTAATTTGTAACCCTGAGCAAAGGACACAAGGGGGATTCACCTAATGCCATAATCCCACTTGGTCTGCTGATAGTTTACTGTTACCCCCACCACCCAAAGTGTCAGTGTAATTATAAATGTTCAGATTTCAAATAAATGTGGAACGTAGTTTAATTGAAAACATCTGGAACTGTGGAACAAGACTGCGTATCACATTTTTATGAGAGCCATCTGGAAATAATATGCTATGCAAATAAACCAATTTTTAATACTAGTAGAGAACTGAGGAAAACAGGTGGTGTTTCTGAACACAGAAAAAGTTCCCATTCATCACTGGTTCGTATGTGTTCTAAATAATGTATGTCAAAACATTCATTTTTTTTTTAAAGTAAAGATGGTTATCATAATATTGCAGTGACTGGAAGCTTTTTAACAGGTTAAAAAGCTATGTTCTATATTTCCATATGATCTGTAATTTAATAGCAACATCAAATAGATGAATTCGTTTTTCAAGTTTTCACATAATCTATTATAGAACCCTCTTAAAGAGGAGAGGAAATTATTTTCACCTAATTAAATGCCCTTCCATCTTCCGTGCCATGCCAGTTATGTATTCTGATATGCTGATCAATTTTTGATAAATAATCTAGCTTTGGGGTGCCCTGAGATATACAAGAGCTCTACTTTCCTCACCAGCTACTGCTCTTTCTTTTCATGTTTCAGAGATTATTTTATATATCAATAACGCCATTCCATACTAGTCATCGGAATGGTCTGGAATGGTGTTACTGATGTCATAGAATGCTCTGAGCAGTATGAAAAGAGAAAGCAGCAACTGCTGAGGAAAGAGGGTATGGGATAGTTACAGTAATAACAAAATTTTATTTAACAAAAAAGGTAGAAAACCTTCAGAATATTGTATAGACACTAAAAGGACAACAGGAGGTCATCTAGAGGTATACAAAACTGTTCCCAACACCTTTAAGGGAACTCAGATATGGCCAGTTTCTGCTTATTTTTGTTTAATGTCCCAAGCAGTAGAGATTATTGGGGATTTTATTGATGCAGTGAAACTTTTGATACAATGAAGCATTTGTCTTGGTGGGGTTGAACTTTATTATAACAGTGTAAACTGTGTTCCAATGTGTATGAAAATATACTTACACAGGCCATGGAGAATATCTGGGAGGCCGACTCTGAACTACACTGTGCTGTTTGAATTGGTGGCTTCTAAAAGCTTTGGTGCATTGATTGATTTCATAACGATAATGAGCAAGACATACCAGCACAGGAATATGCCAGTATCATTTCCTCCCACTGGGAGTATAGCCGTGGCATTGAAGTGGTGCACACCAGTGTCCTTAGTCTCACAAGAAGGCTGGTACATGGTGCCAAGTTGCTACTTACCACACATTGCCTTTGCTCTGGGTCCAGACTCTGTACTTAGAAAGGTTCCATTGTTAAACAACCACAAATGACCTAGCCCATTGGAAGAGGCATCCCAGGGAAAGATGCGCTGGGACACTGGCTTTCTCTTTCTTAACTGGATCCTCTATATATTATATATATACATACTGTATTTATATATTATATGTATTTATAAACTCTGGTGAGCACAGGCACCTTTTCCATTAGACACTGCACCACGTTGACAGAGCGTTACTGTGCTGTGAAAGGTTTTGAAACCTGTTGTACATTGAGGTAGCCTAGTAGTAGCAACAAAATCCATTCACAGTGTTTCCCCAAAAAGCTTTACATGCTCAAGTGGAACCCAGAGGGTGCAACAAAGGTGGCTCACCTAGAAAACAATCAGTGTTCACAAGGCAGTTGCATTCTACAGAAAAAATAAGGCTTGACACTTTGTCTTCAGAATGAACTTACATTTTATTTGCTAATGCAGTAGAGCCATAGCTGGACACTTATATAAAGCATATACCCCAGCGTTTTGCCTGAAACACAAGGTTCCTTAGGGGGGCAATTGTAGGAAAATACACTTTACATGTTATAGTCACCATTTGATGATGTGGATCAGGTGCATCAGTTTAACATCATAAAAATTTATGTCAAAAGGAAAGATTCACTATTTAGATGCTTACGTTTTATCAGGACCTCTACAAGATACTTACACTTAACAGGTCATTTCATATTATTTAATAACGCTTTTTATTTCGAAACATTGTCTTATTTCAATTAAATTTATTATTTTCTAAACACTTTCAAAAAGTTTTTTCATTTAGTCCCATTCTTCAGACACAATACTGTGATCACTCATTGCTTCCAAGGCTAATTGCCAGGGATCCACTTGTACTAGTTTTAAGCAGAAACGGGACGGGATTTCTAACTTGGTCCCACATTAAATCATACTGCCCATAAAAAAAAAAAAGTTAGGAACATATGAGAACATAATTCTTACATTTCTTATTTAAAATAAAAAGCTAAATTATATCAGTGTTTCCATATTTATGTATAGGTATTGTTTTCTTTTATAAAGAACAATCTTACTTCATGTGGAGCTCTGCAGCAGACTACACCATAAGGACTATACCGCCAGGCACTAAGACCCTGCAGGATTGCCTCCCTGATGTCGGACTGCCTCCGACATCAGCCAGTGGTATAAAAGGAGGTCCTTGGCCACACCCGAAGTTCATTTCCGCCACCGACCCATTCACATCGGCTCCACGGACGCCTACTGCTAACAGTCAACCGCCATTTTCACTAACTTTTTCTACAAAGTTTTGTTATTGTTTTACCACATTATCGGTGCATGTCTTCCATCGACTCCAGTCAGCAACCGAAATCTAGGTGCATATGTGGAAGCAAACCTTGGCCGAGACGGTCACCGACCTGCCTCATCTGCTTGGGGCCTGACCACGACTCCAACTCCTGCCCGCACTGCAGAAGTTTCAACCACTGGACTCGCATCCACTAACTGAAGATGTTGAAGACCTACCTTCTGGAACAGCAGCCGGCCACCATGCAAAAGGCCCTGTCAGGCCTAGGATCCCCTTCTTCTTCAGGGTCTGGGACTTCACACAAATCTGAGAAAAGGTCCAGTGGAAAACATCATCACGAGAAGAACAAGACCTGCTCGGATTCGCGATCCATGGCTCCGCATAAGAAAATTGCCAGCTGCAGTCCTTCCTCTCGTGGGAGGTTGGACTCTGCCCTCCCACATGCCAACCCAAGTTTCCTTCGGTTTGCCAGCCTTGAAACTTCCATTGTCGGTACAGATGTCAGGTGGTGATTCTTTGTGGCAAGGGCCTCCGCCCCCCCCCCCTTTAGTCTTAGGCCCTACAGCCATACCTCCGGGTCTAAATCAAGGGATTCTGCTGTTAAAGGAGCGGGCGACAGCCACCCTGCCACCCCCACCTGGCGAAGGCTTCTTCCTCGCCAAACTGTCCGTAGGACCTGATAGGAAGCAGCATTTGGAACCAGAGTCTCACCCTGATGCTAGCTCTCCAAAGCATTGGGCATCAGACTCCCGGTGCTCCACCCCAAAGTCTTTGATGTCTTCACCTTTGGGGTCTTCCCCGCCACCCACACCCCCTAAGCTACCCTCAGAAGGGGTGCAGCTGCCAGCCAAGGAGATGCCTCCCCCGACATCCAACCCGTAGACGGGCGGTCAGACGTCAGGTTAGCCAGTTAACCTGCCGTCAGCTCCGACGCTACCCCAAGACCAGACACCGGAGAAACCTAAATCACCAGAGTGTACATCAGCCCCGACTAGCCGTCGAGTGCGCTGCCCGAGAAGCCTGATGACAGGTCTGAGACGCCAAGCCCATTAGCCCCAGCCAAGGTCTCTCTGGCTGAAGCCAAGGACCTTTTCCGTTCCTGGTGGGACACAGGAAAGACATCATCCCCAGGAACCTCAGAATCCCACACCGCAGCCTCTCCCCATAGACTCCCCGCAGCAGCCCTTGCGATCACCACCTCCTCCCAGGGACAGATCTCCTGCTCCGTTGGATAGCAGGTTTTCTGAACGGCGTAATCATTGTTTGAGATCATCCTGTAGGCATTACCGAAGAGGCACCAACATTCCCAATCCAGATCTTCCTGGAGGTCAACCGCCTCGACTCTTCTGCCTCCTCCAGATCATCAGGGAGTTTCTTTCTCCACCACCCTGACCCTCTGGGAGATTCACCCCGCCCCCGGATGATCCCACATTCTGGACGTGATGCGTTGCATCCAATTTTTGAATCAGTAGGAAACTGAGGATCTTGATCAAGAGAAAAAGAGGCTGGCTCATTTCTTTGGTATGAATGAGCCCAAACCTTTAGTCGTTTCATCCATGGGGGCTCCCTTTCAGGACACTACCAGGCTATCCTAGAGGCATCCTTTGACAGCCCCCACTATACCAAAAAAAAAAAGTGCACAGGCTGTATCGATGGGAAGGTCATGTCAGATGAATCTAATAGATTTCTTTGACTGGGTGACCAAAGTAGTAGACCAGGGAGGGGCTGTGGACATGGCCTACCTAGATTTTAGCAAGGCATTTGATACAATCCCACACAAAAGATTAATACACAAGATAGCCAGCCTGGGAGTGGGTCCCAAGGTGGTAGCCTGGATAAAAAATTGGCTAGAAAACGGCGCAAAAGGTAGTAGTAAATGGAGTACACCGTGAAGAAAGGAGAGTTACTAGCGGGGTACCGCAGGGTTCAGTACTGGGACCGGTCCTTTTTAATGTCTTTATAAGTGACATTGCAGAGGAACTGGAAGGAAAAGTATGTCTCTTTGCAGATGACATGAAGATCTGCAACAGGGTTGATATACAAGATGGAGTGGAAAGGATGAGAAGGGACTTGGCAAGGTTGGAGGAATGGTCAAATGTATGGCAGCTTGGATTCAATGCTAAGAAGTGCAAGGTAATGCACCTGGGAAACAAAAACCCAGGGGAAGCGTACACAATGGGGGTGAGATACTGACAACAGTAAAAATAGAAAGGAATCTGGGGGTAATTGTATCAGATGACCTAAAGGTGGGCAAGCAATGTGAGAAGGCAGTAAGGAAGGCTGAGGGGATACTGGGATGCATAGGAAGAGGCATCAATAGTAGAAAACAGGAAGTTGTTATCCTCTGTACAGGCAGTTGGTGAGACCCTCATCTGAGTACTGTGTGCAGTTCTGGAGACCCCATCTCCAAGAAGACATATAGAGGAGGCTGTCCAGAGGAGGGCAACCAAAATGGTGCAGGGTCTGCACCAGAAGACATAGGAAGAAATACTAAAGGAGCTTAATATGTATACCTTGAGGAAAGAAGGGAGAGAGGGACATGATAGAAACTTTCAAGTACCTCAAGGGAATCAAAAAGTCCAAGAGGGTAGCATCTTCCAGAAAAAGAGATGTGCAAGAACAATTTGAAGATAGAGGGGGGACGGCTCAGAGGTAATGTGAGGAAGTATTTTTTCACAGAGAGGGTTGTGGATGCATGGAACAGCCTCCCTGAGGAGGTCGTGGAGTGAAGAACAGTGGGGGAATTCAAGAATGCATGGGACAGGCATAAGGCAGTCCTAGTGGGGGGTAGGAGGAAGTAAGCTGCTGGTTAACTAGGATCTGCAGCGTATCTGTTAGGTAGGAAAATGGGCAGACTAGGTGGGCCAAGTGGTCCTTATCTGCTGTCAAATTCTATGTTTCTATGTACCGCAACAAACGAGCTATTCCTTGAACAGCCCAAGGCAGACTCGAGTCGTGCTAACGGTTGCCCACGGCAGGACCAAATAGCCCCGGCACATAAGCTCCCAGTCGCCGGACAAGGAATCCAAACATCTAGACCAGTTTTGCAGGAAAGTCTACTCATCAGCCACATGCACCATTCGTTCGCTCAACTTTTTGGCACACATTGTACAGTACCAGAAATCTCTCTGGAACAAAGCCATCGAGCTTGCAAAAAGACAACCCGATTCTAATCACATAACGGAGCTCCTAGATGTGCTCCTGTCTGGTCTGGACATAGGAAAGCATGTCTTGAGGTCATCCTATGATTTATGGAAACAGCAGCCAAGGCAGGCACCACAGGGGTTTGTATGTGGAGGTACTCTTGGCTCTGGGTTTCTGGATTTAGGCAAGACCTTCAGGATGCATCATTGATGCCTCATTCCTAGGATCTATGCTTTCGTCAAGACATTGAGAAAATTATCTCAGACCTCCAGGACTGGTAGGGCCATCCAGTCTGTGCATCAGTTGCACTGATCTGATCAGACCCTGGCAGACATCGGCAGTTTATCACCACAGAGGGCAGAAGCCTAAAGGACAGCAACAGAGAGGCAACTTTCGCCATAAGTCTCCGACTAACCCGTGGAACCTTGGAACACCAAACCCAGGTCTCCTGCCCACCCCAGGCTCCCACGCCTGACTCCTTGCCCAACCCCCACCCCTGCCAAGCCCAGGGCAGAGGTGGTAGGGGTCACTGTTCTCTTTACCTCGACAGGTGGCCACCATCACCACCAGCGCGGTCCTCCAGTTGATAGAGCGGCCACGCGTCGGAATTTCTGTAGATTCCTGGACAATCCCCTGGTCCAAATTACCTACTCCCTCCCATGCCAAGCTAATTTGGGAGGAAGTAAGTCTCTGCTAATACAAGAAGGCAATAGAACCCATTCCAGCCCCACAGTGGGGAAAAGGTTTCTACTCCTGCTTCTTCGTGGTTCCCAAAAGACAATAGGACCCAGCCGATTCTGGACCCAGTCTCTAGAACAATTACATACAGTACAAAAGGTTCAGGATGATCACCTTGCAAGGCATTCTTCCCATGTTGCATCAAGGGGACTGACTTTGCTCTCTGGACATGCACAACACCTACCTCCATATTCTGGTGCTTCCAGCTCACAGGAGATTCCTGAGGTTCTCCTTTCAGGGAAGGCATTTCCATTTTCGGGCCTTGCCCTTCAGCCTTTCCTCGGCACCGCGCATGTTCACGAAGTGCCTAGCAGTGGTGGCAGCAGCCCTAAGGAGGCAGGGACACTTTGTTTATCCCTACCTTGGTGATTGGCTTCTGAATGCCGACACAAGGGATCGGCTTCTGGCGGCCTTAGAGGACACCTTCGCCTGTTCAGCTCCCCTGGGAATCACCCTAAACATGTCCAAATCAATCCCAAAACCATGTCAGAGGATGGTACACAGGGAAATCCTAGACACAGAGCAAGGGAAGGCCTTCCTCCCGCCAGACAGGGCAGTATGCCTTGCTCTTTGGCCCACAAATTTTCAGCTGCTCACCAGGTCCCAGCTTGGACCATGCTCCAGCCCCTGGACCATATGGCTGCAGCCATAGTGACTGTTCCCTCAGTGGACCCTGTTTATGACAGTCCCTCAGTGGACCCTTAGAATGCAGTGGGATCAGAGAGAGACTACCTCGACCAGCCAGTCTTGATCTCCAAAGCAGTGGTACAGACTCTGTCTTGGTGCCTCTCCCTAGAATCTAGAGTTTGGAGTCCCCATTCAGAGAGAACCCCATTACAGGTCCTCACAACTGATGCCTTTGGCCTAGGTTGAGGAGCTCATTTCAGAATCATCAAGACACAGGGTGCATAGTCTTCTTTGAACTGACCTCCTCATCAGTATTCTGGAGAGGAGGGCAGTTCTGCACGCCTACAGGCATTTCTCCCAGACCTCCGTCCAGGTCCCTTGTTGGTGCAGACGGACAACATGTCTGTCATTTACTAGATCAATAAGCGGGGGAGCTCAGTCCTATCCTCTTTGTCAGGAGGCTATGAGAGTCTGCTTCTGGGCTCTAGACCATGGCCTATCGCTCACCGCAGTTTATGTTCCAGGGGTCCAAAATGCCTTGGCCGACACCTTAAGCCGATCTCGGTTGAGCACTCACGAATGGGAACTCCTGCAGTCTATAGCAGACGACCTCTTCCAAAGATGGGGTCATCCAGAGCTGAAACTCTTCAGGGCCTCATGCAATACAAAACTGCCCAGTTTCTGCTCACTTGACGCCTGGTGTTTTCTGGTGAGACGATTGCCCTCTGTTGGACAGGAAGGTTTCTGTTTGCCTTTCCTCTTCTGCAGAAAGTCTTGCTCAGACTCCAAGTGGAAGGAGCAGAGATGATTCTCATAGCTCTGCTTTGGCCTCGCCAGATCTGGTTCTCGCTACTGCAGCAGCTGACAGTGGAACCTCTGATCCCCCTGCCTTTGTTCTCCAGCTTACTGTCACAAGAGCAAGGCAAGATGATTTGCCCAGACCTCTGATCCCTACATCTGCATGCCTGGCACTTGCAGGACGTAGCCACTTCTTGTTTTGGAGTATCTCCCAGAGTGGCCGAGGTTTTGATGGCAGCCAGGAAACCTTCCACTAGAGCTACCTACACCATGAAGTGGAAGTACTTTTGCTTATGGGCCTCCAATTGGAGTTTAGACCTCCTGTGCCTTCTGAATGCTGTTCTCAGTACCTCCTCCTTGTCAGACTCGGGCCTCGATATTCCTCCATCAAAGTATACCTCTGCTATCTCTGCTTATCATGCACCGTGGATGGCAAATATGTTGCCTAGATGGATCTGGCCCAAACATTTTTGAGTGGAATCCTTCATCTTGAGTCCCCATTAGGGACCCCATCCCTCCTTGGGATCTTTCATAAGAAAAGCTTACGTTGCCTCCTTCAGCCAGCTGTGGAGTGCGAGATGCTGTTCTGTCGTGAGCATAGTTTTAGTTGCCGTACTTCTGCTTGGAGGATTTCTGAGCTTCAGGCTCTGATGGCTAAAGAGCCGTATTTGATTTTGTACAAGGACAGGGTGTCCTTGAGGACCAGACTTAATTTCCTTTCTAAAGAGTGTCCCAGTTTACCCTTAATCAGGACATCAACCTTCTGGTTTATTACCTGGAGTATGCTGATCGAGGGGAAGCTCTCCACACCCTGGATGTACATAGAGTGCTTAGGTACTACATTAATCGCACATTCAGAAGATCTGACCAACTTTTTGTTTCCTTTGCCCCAAGAGCCCTGGGGGTGCCTGTGGCAAAGCAAACTCTGTCCAGATGGCTAGTCCATTGCATCACCTTCTACTGCAATAAGTACAACAAACTCTTACAGTCCTTGGTTAAGGGTCATTCTACCAGGGGTGTTTCTGCCTCTTTTGCGGCGCTTCAGTAATGTTTCTGTGGCAGACATCTGCACAGCAGCTACTTGGGGTTTGGTGCATACCTTTGTGAAGCACTATAGCCTGGACTGTTGCTTCCTGTCGAAGAGCTGGGTTTGGTTTAGCGGTACTTCAGGGCCTGTTGTCTTGAAGCTCCTCACTTCTAAGGTTTCCACCTCCCAGTCTGTCCGGGATCCTTTTAGTACTTCTTGATACTCTGGGCCAGATATTCAAAAGGGTTGCGCCATGCGTAAGTCCAAACTTGCTCCATTCTGCGATATTCAGCAGGAGGCAGTTGCGCCACAGAAAACATGCTGAGCAACAGCGCAATGCAAATGAATGCATGCTGAACTGGAGGGGGAGGAACCATGCATAAACTGCACAGCCCGATATTCAGCCGGGCTGTGCAGAGTTGTGCAGGTGCAACCCCCAACCTGCGCCTGCAGGACTTTGAGCCCCAAAAAAGGCTTAAGTCGAGGGCCACCCACAGGTGAGCTGCTGTATTGCAGGGCGCAACACAGCAGCTGCCACCTGTGGCTGGCCCCCAATCCAGTCCCTGTGGCCCCCTGCAGCCCAATCGCGGGCATAGTGTACTCCCCCCCCCACCAGCCCGATCGCGGGCTTCAATGTGGCCCCCACAAACTCCCTGGTGGTCCAGTGAACCAAATGCCCGATCGCTGGGCGTGTATGTGTGATAAATCCCACCCCTCCCGCAGACATATCCCTGGTGGTCCAGTGGACCAAAATGCCCGATCACGGTGTGGTATGTGTAATAAACCTCCGAACATAGCCCTGGTGGTAGTGTCCCCACCCAACCCTCTTTAAGCTCCACCACCGTCCCCCACCGCACTCGTGGACGGCAGTATCCATTCGCCGCCGCCTCGCCGAGCCGATTGCCCGAAGTTGCATCGCCTATTGCGAGAGCAAGACACGGGCGCAGTCCCATAACAGACATGATAGTTCAGATTGTGAATGATGTTCATTCACAAATCTGGACTGTCATGTGTAGGGGGCTGCACACCCATTGGCTCTGCTCTGCACCAATGGCGTGCAGCCCTACCGGCAGTCAGTCGGTGGGCGGCAGGTGGGTGGGATGCCGCCGGCTGCTGGGGGAGCGGGTGGTGGGGCTTCGCGGGTGGGTGGGTGGGGACACTCAGCCACCAGGGATATGTACGGGAGGGGAGCAACATTGCTGCCCGCGATTGGCTGGGAGGGCCGGTCCTCGACGGCTGCGTTCGGCAGGGCGCCAGGCGCAAGTCCTCGATCGGCGCACCTACATGCTAATGGCATGTATTTGTAATATAATCAGATGCAAATGGCACCCCCGCGCCTTGCATGAATTATGGCCCCATTTGCATGTCACCTTTGAATATCGCGGATTTTGGCGAATGGCGCAATGTGTGCTTGCGCAACCACGCAGCCAATGGCCCACCTGACAAGTTGCGTGGCGCAAGTTCCACTGGCGCCATGCACAGTGGTTGTGGCTGGGGTGACATTCAAAGAGCTGCTCAACAGCGCAACTCCTTGAATATCGCCCGGCCACACCCTTCGCGCAACTATTTTTATGAAGGCAAGGGCTTGCACCTCAGAATGGCGCAGCTTGAATATCCAGCCCTCTGTCTCATGGTGTAGCCTGCTGCAAGAGCTCCCACTTAAAGTAAGATAGTACAGTTATGTAAGGACCTACTGTAACAGTAGATCTCGAGAGGTGCCTGCAGCAGGCGCTCTCACCTCCTTACCACTGGTCCTTTTCTCCTTTCTTTCCTTACCCTAGGCAGGGTGTTCCACTAACTTTGGTCCTCTATTATTTGTCAGCCGGGCCTCCAGTGGTAAAACTGGGGTGTGGCCAGGGACCACCCCCTTCATATCATTGGCTGATGTCAGAGGTAGCTGAGAATTTTTCTATGGGGTCCTAGTGCCTGGCGGCATAGTCCTTATGGTGTTGGCTGCTGCAGGAACTCCTCTCGAAGATCTACTGTTACAGTAAGTTTTTACATAGCTGTACTTTTTGTTAGTACATGAATCAAATGCAAAAGTTTAATGAGGTAGAACTGAACAAGAAAAAGGCTTGGATAAACTGCACAAAAGAAGGTGCAGGCTGACACAAGGACTACTGTTGTATTTTTACTCAATTTATATTGCTGACAAAATTTAACTATGGAACTAGGATAGGAGGGTGAGAAGGTATAGCTAGAGTTCAGGATAGCAGTGTAAAAGGATATAAATAACTATTCTGTCAATATTCGAGTTTGGATTGCCTGGTAAATGAGTATTAGCTAATGTTTAAATAGCATGATAAATGGAGGCAGTCGGACAACCAGAGTTAATAAAGTAAATGATTAAAAGAAGAGATCTGGACATTTTCAGTGTCAATTATAAACAGGCATGTACTAGGCTAGAACTATAACATAAATAGAGGTGGGTGCGAGGGGGCCAGGATTTGTAGTCAGAGGGAAGGGGAGAAAAGCTTGTTACTTTACATTTCATTATTTGACATATCCTGAAACTTCCATTTATTCATGGCGATACCCAAGTTTTAAATTTATGGGTGTGCATCCCTGCACAGCCAGGCTAATACGTTTAGTCTGTCACATTCATTTTCATAGATACGGTTTCAGGTCCCACGCCTCATTCAGACTATGTAGGTCAACCATGTTTAGTTTATACATCCAATAGCTCTCCCCTTTTAATAATAAATTTTCTCATCACCTCCTCTTTTTCCACATTTTACTGCTTCAAGCCCCATGCATTTAAATCCCCTTGGATCAGAGTTGTCTTTTGAAAAGTGCCTCCACACAGCTTTTTCACAGCTCTTATTAATATAGCAAACATGTTCTTGTATTCATTCCTTGAAAGTCCTAATCGTTCTTTCCACATACCCCAAGTCTCATGGGCACCAAGCAAGATATACAACAAAATTAGTATTGCAGGTAATAAAGTCATCGACAAAAACCCCACTATGGTTTTTGAAAAATGACAGATCTATGCCTGTTTGCATATATTGACAAATATTGCATCTTAAACACTTATGGTTCCCTGCAGGTCTATTAGGCAGCCATATATTATATGTAAATTGAGCACAATAAAGTGGCTGTGGACAATTTTGTCCCGGATGTTTGGGGCTGTCTTAAAGGTAACTCTTGGGGTGTTTCTACTGCTGCACCTATCTAAGAATCTGCTAATGGGCTTGGCCAGTTTTTCCATATTACATTACCTTTTGTCCAGCTGTAGAATTAAATTTGTGGAAAACATAACTGTCCCCATTTGCTATTTTTAGATTTCCTAGCCTCATTTGCCAGCAGGTCTGTGTTTTATTTTTCACTGTATTATAGGCTTTGGTAATAGTATGCTTCCCATAGCCCCATCTAGATCTCGATTTTCTGGTACCTTAGCTTGTATTTTCAAGTCACCATCAAGGAACTGCTCCTGTGAATGTGCAACATTTGGCTATAAGGTATCACATTCTTTAGATTAATAGGATAGGCACTTTCAAAACATAGAAACGATTTGTGGGTGTATGTTTCCTGTAACCCTTTGGTAGTGACTTTGCTCGATGCAGCATCCCCATGAGAGTGGTATCCAAAAAATGCACACTGCTCTTGTCCATTGTGTATGAGAACTTAAGATTAAAATCATTTTATTCATCCATGTAATAAATTACCTGGCTGTCTCTTCATCCCTCCCAGGCATACGATCAATAAATCTGTGCAATTTTTTATTTTACAACCTTTATTTATTTTATAAATTGGATTTACAACCTTTGAGTTAGAGACTCGTTTACAAAGGCACCTCATCACAGGGAGGGTGTATAACACATGGTAGTGAAATAAAACAATGGGGGACAATACAGGTGAGAAACAGATAATAATACATAAATGAGAAAAATCAGAGGTTTGCAATTAATTACACATTCGACCAACATTTGTAAGATAATAGGCCTGCTTTAGTGTGTCTATGGAGCAAGTCCTGGAGAGAGTAGGACCGTGGCCTCCAGTGAGTGGTGGGGGGTGTTGGGGGGGGTGGAAGTTGCAATCTGAGAGGTTGTTGTTGGATACAGAGACTCGGAATTTATCATAGTAGTGGTTTACCTCGGGATTTTGGACCACCATTCACTCCCATAACCAAGAAATAAATTAGCCTGGGGGGGGGTCATTATGACCCCCATCGCTGTTCCACATGTTTGAAGATAAAAATCTTCATTGAACACAAAAGCATTGTGTGTCAATATGAAATGAAGAGCCTTGGTAATAAAAATCTGTTAGTGCTACTAACTTAATGGGGCACTTTTCCAAAAATAACTTTGTGGCTCTGATGTCATCTTTGTGTTTAATGGAGGTATACAATCCCTCTACATCTGTTGTCGGCCACAGGTTTTTTTTTTCCATAGTGTATCTAAATGTGTTTTGATGGTATCGCCTGTATCTTTTAGGAATGATGATAATAATGGTACAGGTTGTTTTAAAAAATATTTAATAAATTCCCCAACTTCTCAGTAATGATCTCCTGGGCCTCTTAAGTTCTTATGCACGTTTAGCACTGCATAGAATGTGGGCAGTGTCAGATGCTCGTTCCAAATATACTCATCATTTGAAATTGAACCATCAGCAGCACCCTCTTATAACAGGGTACGTAGTTCCGTTTTGTAAGCTGATATTGGATTACCAGGGAGTGTCTTATAGTTGCTATCTACTTTCAGCAACTTATAAACCATAATCTTCCTGGACATAAGTCTCCACCACTCATTCACACTATTGGGATCTGCTCCGGAGGCACTAGGACCCATCGGGAGCAAACTTTTGCTGGAGGGTGACACCAGAGATGGTGCAGCACTAGCTCGCTGCGAGTGACTATCTCGCCGACCCCCACCGCATCAGTACCTTTTTTACCAAGGAGGCAGCGAATTCAACGTAAAGAGTAACCTAACCTAAGACTGGACATAAGATAGTCCAGGTGACCCGTAAGAAGGGTCAACAAAGAAGTCTTCACGGCCCAAAGATTTGAGGGGTGAAGACCAACACACTGTGAGCTCGGGGATGGAGGGTGGGCATGTGAATGAGTGGTGGAGACTCGTCCAAGAAGATCAAGAATTACGGTAGGTACGTAATTTTCATATCTTCCTGGACATAAGTCTCCACCACTCATTCACACTATTGGGAGAGTACCGAGCTAATAATCCCCGAGAGGGGCAGGAAGACCAAGAGCTCATGTTTCTAGGACGAAGTCCATTAAGGATAGTTCTGTCGGCGGAATGTCGCCTGGCATGAACATCTAGTGCATAATGTGCGAAGGTATGCACCGGAGCTCAGGTGGCGGCATTTAGATGTCTGCAACTCGGCACATTCACAATTTCATAGGGATGCCGCGACCGCTCTAGTAGAGTGAACATAAACCCTACCTTCCAATTCTAACCTGTGCCATGGAATAGCAATGCAAGACATGCCACTAGCCAATGGGAGATGCATCTGATAGCTACAGGTTGACCCAGCCGGTCTCGCTGAAGGAAACAAACAGTTGTTGGGCTTTATAAAATCCTTGGTTCTATCTAGATAGAAACGCAAGGCTCTCTTAACATCCAAGGAATGAAGAATCGTTCCCTTCATTTTGGTATATTCCACAGGCAGCATAGTAGTAGTCAACAAAATCCATTCCAAGTTGACTTTAGATGAAGCTAGCAAATTTATTGTGTAGATAATGTTTTGGTGTCTGCCGGCACAGTGTCAAGGTTTCTCGCTCATGACACCAATGTTTCAGGTTCAGGAACGGATCCGGGAAATTGGAGGGCTGGCTTGGTGGGGAGAAGGATTGAGTGTCCCACGGATGGCTATCCTTCTTTGGGGAGGGTTGTGTCTGGTGCAAGTTGGACCCCTAGCGGAGCTGGGAGTCTCGCAGCAACCAACACCAGCACACCATGGAGCATGTGCACACACTGGCGTCATTGCATGCCTCCTCCTTCTAAGGGGAAAAATTTGCCACCTGTATGCCGCCCCCACCCACTTTCCCATCTCCGATCCTTGGCCCTGGCACTCCCGCCAACGACCTATCCTTTGTCTGGGGTTCCACCTGGAGAGACACCAGCCTGTACTGGCAGGATGGTCTGCATCTGTCCAGGAAGGGAACAAGTCTTTTGAGCAATCGGTTTAAATGCTTCATTGGCAAGCTTTTAAACTAGTCAAGGGGGGAGGCACTGATAAGCAGCAGGAAAATCCCAGCCTCTCCCTACAAAACAGGGTACTAAATAAGAAAAAGACCGAGGTAGAAAGGTCAGTGGGGGATGCTGCAACAGAAGGTAAAGCCATCTAAAAATGGAGAGCAATGAGTACCAATGCCCGTAGTCTGGGTAACAAGCTTCCTGAATTAGTGGCCTTGATGGAGGAGGAACATCTGGATATTGTGCAGTGACAGAAACATAGTACACACAAAACCATGACTGGGACGTAAACACACCAGGATACACTATCTACAGGAGGGATAAGGAGGGTAAAAGAGGAGGAGTAGCTCTTTACATAAGGGAAGGAATCAAAGCAACAGAACAAAAGGGTAAACAGGGAGGAGAAGAAGCACTGTGGGTCAATTTGGAGACAGGCAATGGCACCACAATCCGTACAGGGGTTGTATAAAACCCCCAGGGGAGGAAATGATAGAAAGTATACTTAGAATGGCAGAAAAAGGAGAGATATTGCTGATGGGTGATCTAAATATGCCAGATGTTAACTGGGTGCAGTTGCAGCAGCCACTGAGAGCAGGGTTATTCTAGATGCTCCCACAGGGCATGCCTTAGACAACTAGTATTGGAACCCCTCAAGAGGAGCAAGCTTAGACTTGGTTCTCTCAAATGGAGATGGAGAGAGGATCACAGATGTAGAAGTGGGTAGCCATCTGGGGACTAGTGACCATCGAACAGTATGGTTCACGATAAACACAGCAATAGAGTCAAGTCATTCAAAGGCAAAAGTACTGGACTTTAGGAGGCCTGACTTTGCCAAAATAGGTGAGTGCCTAAGGAATGCACTAGCAAATGGGCAGGAAGGAGGGGTGAAAGAACAATGGAGAATAATAAAACTGCCATCATAGACATAACAAGCCTTTGTGTGAAGAAATAAACAAAACAAAATTATGTAAGAAACCACTATGGTTCTCAAAGGAAGTGGCAGTGAAGGTTCAAGAGAAAAGCATTCAGGAAGTACAAGGAATCACAGAAGGAGCAGGACAGAGAATTGTATTAGTTACAGCAAAGGAAGCTGGGAAGGCAGTCAGAACAGCAAAGGCCCAAACAGAGGAAAAGATGGCCAACTCAAGGAGGAAGATAAACCTTTATAGGTACATCAGGGAGCAAAGGAAACCAAGGGTGGGATAGTGAGGCTTAATAAAGGGGAGGGAGGGCAGAGGGTGACTGTGAAAAGGCAGAGATACTAAAACAAATATTTTTGCTCAGTATTTACAAATGAAGAGGAGGAGGTACTTAAAACAAACAATAGAAACACTCTGGATACAGAAGTTGATACCAGCCCATTTACAGAAGAAAGGGTTCTGAAAGAACTCTTAAAATTGAAGGTGGACAAAGCAATGGGGCCTGATGGGATTCATCTCAGAATTCTAAAAGAACCTAAGGGTAGAACTAGTGACACCACTGACTAACCTCTTTAACAAATCATGGTAGGATGGGGTGGTACCTGAGGACTGGAGGAGGGCAGATGTGATTCACCTTCACAAAAGTGGGAGCAGAGCAGAAGCAGGAAACTACAGACCTGTTAGTTTAACCTCAGTGATAGGAAAAATGATGGAATCACTTCTGAAGGAAAGAATTGTCAAGTATCTAGAGGCCAGAGGGGCACAGGACCCAAGGAAGCAAGGATTCACAGAGGGAAGGTCATGCCAGATAAATCTGATAGATTTCTTTGACTGAGTACCCAAAGTAGTAGGTCAGGGAGGGCTGTGGACATGACCTACCTAGACTTTAGCAAGGCATTTGACACAGTCCCATACAAAGATTAATATACAAGTTAGCCAGCCTGGGAGTGGGTCCCAAGATGACAGCCTGGGTAAAGAATTAGCTAGAGAATAGGACACAGAGAGTAAGAAGGGGTTACTAGGGGTACCGTAGGGTTCAGTATTAGGACTGGTCCTCTTCAGTGTCTTTATAAGCAACATTGCAGAGGGATGGAAGGAAAAGTATGTCTCTCTGCAGATGACACAAAGATCTGCAACAGAGTTGATGCACAAGGTGGGGTGGAAAGGATGAGAAGGGACTTGGCAAGGTTAGAGGAAAAGTCAAATGTATGGCAGCGCAGATTCAATACCAAGAGGTGCAAGGTAATGCACCTGGGAAACAAAACCCAAGGGAAGTGTACACAATGGGGGGTGAGATGCTGACAACAATAAAAATGGAAAGGGACCTGGGGGTAGTCATATCAGATGACCTAAAGGTGGGCAAGCAATGTGAGAGGGCAGCAATGAGGGCTGGGGGGATACTGGGATGCATAGGGAGAGACATCTCCAGTAGAAAACAGGAAGTTGTTATCCCTCTGTACAGACAGCTGGTGAGACCCAATCTGGAGTACTGCATGCAGTTCTGGAGACCCAGTCTCCACAAAGACATAGACAGGATGGAAGCTGTCCAGAGGAGGGCATCTAAAATGGTGCAGGGTCTGCACCAGAAGACATATGAACAGAGACTTAAGGAGCTAAATATGTATAGCCTCTAGGTAAGGAGGGAGAGGGGGGACATGATAGAAACATTCAAGTACCTCCAGGGAATCAACAAAGTCCAAGAGGGTAGCATCTTTCAAAAAAAGAGGTGTGCAAAAACAAGGGGGTACAATTTGAAGATGGGAGGGGTGGCTCAGAGGTAATTTAAGGAAGTATTTTTTCATAGAGAGGGTTGTGGATACATGGAACAGCCTTCCGGAGGAGGTTGTGGAGTCAAAAACAGTGGTGGAATTCAAGCATGCATGGGACAGTCATAAAGCAGTTCTAGGGGGTGGGGGTGGGAAGAAGTAGGCTGCTGCTTAACTAGGATCTGCAGCTTATCCATTAGGTAGGGAAATGGGCAGACAGGGTGGCACAAGCGGTTATCTGCTGTCAAATTCTATGTTTGCCATATCCAGATGGCTCCGAGCCCTGCCCTGGGAGGGCACAAGCCGGGGAGGCAGTGCTGATTGGTGCCCCTGCTGGTACCCTTCTCCCATTATCATGGGTCACGTTGGTGAGGTGGGCCCCATCTGGGGGGGGCCATACAGGGGGTATCGTCCATCTGGTAAGTCCCACTGTAGCGGGTCTGAGGGTCGGCAAGGGCTGAGGTCTGGTGGCAGCAGAAAGCATAGTAAATTAAAACAAAAAACAATATCTTGGTGAAAATGACCACTCCAGCCTTGGAAAGGTGTTCTGATGATTCATGCTGCTCTGTGCTTGGGGGTTCTGGTATTCCTTACAACCTTTTATACCATCAGCTTCTAAAGAGATACATGCCATATAAGCAGGTTTTCATGTTTCAGTTAGCAAACATTATCGGCTTGACTTTTATGTCATTGCAGTTTTGATTATTATCTCAAGTGGGCACTGTGCAGTAAAAGGGTCTAAGTGATACGGTGTGTATAAAAGGCAGGTTTCTCCTAAAGAGTAAATCCATAACTGGCTGGTACTGTATGGTTAGCACTGTGGCTTGCCACATCTGCAGACCTCGATTCACCAGTAGGGAGGGAGAGGATCTAGAGTCTAAGGGACTGTTCGCCTCTCCCAGGAATGGGGTGCACCTCCTGCAGTGTGCTCAACATTTAGTAGAGGCTGGGTGTCAAGGCAGACAAACCCAAAAGTGTGTGAGATGTCAAGAGGTGGTCCATATCATTCAAACAACATGAAGTCTTGCTGTATTCTGACTTATTCCACTACCTAAGCACTTACTGTACCACACACAGGGATCTGAACTGAAAAAAAACAATGAAAGGATCGGTAAAACCAACGACTTTAACCAACTGAGAACTGTGAGCAGAGGAGAAATCTCGAGAGTGACTGTTCAGTTAGGCGGAGTAAAGAATCTGATGGTTACACTTCAGAGTGCAGCAGATAGAGGTTTGAACCAAGCTTGAGCTCAACGTTCTATGCCCTGCATAGAATTTAACTCTATCCTCTCCGGAGCAGTTCATGCGTTAGGCTAACTGCAGTAAGTCAGAATACAGCAAGACTCCATTAGAAGAAACACAATTACTAAGATGAGTAATTTCTTCTTGCATGCCAACATTCCAGGAGCTGTCTAAAGAAATAGAGGAAAATCCTTGCTGAAGCAGGATGTCATATCCCCAAAAGGCCTGGCACCATCTAGATCCTGCTTGGGGACAAAACCCTCTGACTCTGCCATGAGGGGTAAGTTGTGATGGGAACATGGTAAGTCCTAGACATGATGGGTGACTGGGTAGGTGGGCATATAGGAGTTGGCAGGAGAAGGAATAAAGAAGTGGGGGGTCCATGCGCTAAGTGAATACTCCAGTCTCAACATGTTTAATCAGTGATTAAAATGTCAATTGTACACTACAGTATCATGCTGTTTAGTGGAGTAGGTATATGGGTTATGCAATTTCCTGTTTTATAATTAATGAAACTGGCAACAAGGTGTTAGGAAGGAAGCCTACTAAAAAGGGAATTATTAGAATCAGGTAATGAGGGACAATGAAAACTATACATTGTGCACAAATTAATAATACATATTCAAGAGGAATTACAAAGACAAACTACCTCTACCAGGGATGTCACAAACACCAGTGCAACTGGACTGCAGTCCTAATTCATGTAGCCCTTCCAGATGTGTCATGCCTCCCAGACGTGTCATGGGGAAGAATGTGGAAAAATGGCCCTTAAAAAATTTGAAGAACAGATACCAGTTAATGTATCTCCCCAAGGACTGAAAGTGAATCATGTCAACCTCTGCAGCCTCCTCCCCAAGCTTAACCAGTTTCAACTGCTCATGGTTAATCTCAAGCCTGATATGCTGGTGATCACAGGATCTTGGCTCTTCCCCAATATCCCTGTGCCACCCCCGGTTTCAGACTCGTCAGACAGGATCACATAAAGAGGGGCAGTGGAGATTTTTTTTTTTTTATAACCAGGTAGTGGTCTGGACACAGCCGTTTTTCAGCCATGGCTGATATGAAAGATTAACATACGTATAAGACTTACAATAACAGTTACTTATAGTGACACTTATTATTACAATTCAGATGTTTAAATAAGACACATAAAATGTGTTACATTGTTTGCTTCAATTACAAAACCTGCAAACTCATTTAAAATTGACTGTGCATACCATGAAAAAGGCTTCTTACTCCTATCTAATTTAACTGGAGTGATGGAGTATAAGGTTCTTACACTATTTCTAGTCATTCGATCCTTTGTTAACTGTATCAGTGCATCTAAAAGCAATTTTGGTTCCAGATTCTTTACCACTTTGTAAACAAAAGAGGCTACATAAAATTTAATCCTTAATGGGACGGGGCCTTCCATTCTATATACAACAAACGATGATGTGTCTGATGGGTTTTAAGAACAAATCGAAATGTTATTAAATACCATTTTATATTTGATTCCAAGTACATTATTGTGATTATTGAACAATATGTTACCATAATTTAAGATAGGTATTAATAGTTGCTTAACCATAAACAAACACACTTCATCAGTCAAGGAGGCTATATTGCAATACAAAAATCAATTTTTGGCTCACTTTTTTCCCCTCACCCCTTCTACATGAGAAACTATACTTAAACTAGGGTCACGTAAAACACTCAAATAATTAAAATTCTTTATCAGAGGAAGGCATTCCCCATTTTTCCCTGTAACTGATTTGATTCCTTTTATAGCCTTTGTGTAGTTCCAAACATCAGTACTTTTGTCTTGGTCTCATTTAAAATGAATTTATTAATTTTGATTCATTGGACCAACTTAACATACTTATTTTGTAGGGACACCTGAATTTCCTTGATGGATGGCGCAGAATCCCATACAACTGCATCATCTGCATATAGTAAGTTATTGCTTACAGAAAAGGGGCTAGGTAGATAGTTTACAAATATAGAGAATAATAAGGGGCTCAGCACCGACCCCTGTGGTACGCCAGTCTTTACGATCATGGGTTCTGAGAATTTGCCACGAATTCCCAGTCTTTGAACTCTGCTCAAGTAATACTCAAATCATACTATACCTGTCCTATGGACCGCTGTTCTCCCCAACTTATTTTATAATAGCTCATGATCTACTGTATCAAAGGTGCTGGCCAGGTCAATGAACACTGCATCAGTAACCAGCCCCTCACAGGACCCCAGCATGTCACTCAAAACTGGCCAGTGGCATCATGGATCGCCCTTTCTGAACCCATGTTGTTGATCTATCAACAAGCCTTGCTTCTTTAAAAGAGCAAGCAACTGGCGAAACACACATTTCTCCAGTATATTACTCAATATCAGTAGCAATCGACAGCAATGAAATTGGCCTGTAATTTGACATACAAAACTTATCTCACACACATGCAAAATGTATGGGAATTACCTTTGATTCTTTCCATTTTGATGGCACTTGTCCCTTTTTAAGTGAGAGAGTGTTACTGGGTCGACTGTCTTGGGTGCTGATATCTTCAATAACCTTTGGTGAAGTTCATCTGTCCCACCACTCTTCGCTACTTTTAACACACTTAATTGGGCCAAAACTTCCTTTTTCTCTATGTTATCACCTTAATAACATATTAATACCCAACTTGCTACAAACCACCCCAATAACATAGAATATGTTATGTCACAAACCCACTCCTGGGGGTCAGGCCCACTGAGCTCACAGTGCCCACCATTAAATGCAATCTGTGATGGGGGCAGGGATACCCTCCTCGTCCTTTTTGAATGCTCGCTGAGGTCACAACTTCACCTCTGCCACGAGGACTCAGGGTGTCTCTCTAACTCTTGAGAGGGGCACAATACCAGTCTTGAGTCTTGTGGCCAAATGTGAAGACCCAGGTGTCACACTCTCTCTGAGGTAGTAGTGTAAAACCTGATTTGGCCTTCTCCCCTACAGGATATGCAACAGCCTGGTTCAAAATCCTTGCAGACTCTGGTACTCTCCCTGTCTTTATCCAGATGTCCCTTACAGACCCTTTTACTTGATTTGGTTGCTATGGTGACACCTCTAAGCAACTGAGAGTTGTCACTGAAGTATTAATACTGTTTCTCAATTCACATACAAACATAGATAAATATCACTCAGGCAGATTTCTTTAGGAAAAGATGTTTTTACTGAAATACTTAAATAATAAACCGTACAGTTACAACTGAAGCAAACTACACTAATTTGGGTTATGGTATGCAGAAACAAAATGGGAAAAATATATACACGTAAACACACTAAACACTGTTGGCTAAAGTGTCTACCTTAAAATTGCAGTGAGTTGACATCCAGAAAAGTAGATAAAAGTTTTCAGTTTCTTCAGTGCTTGTGGTCAGGAGAATGTCCAGAGGAAAAGTGTGTTGGCAACCACTGAGTCTCAGCAGTTTGGCTTCTTGTGTGTGTCAGATGGAGTCCAGATGAAAAGTGCCCAAAATGCCCTGAGCTGGGGCTATGTATACCACTGTTTCAGCTCTGGAAATAGTGAGTGAAAATCCCACCACGTTTATGCCAGTAGCTGGCACTCTTGCTCTTGCCTTACAACCCACTTTCTAGCTATCCTTTGATGTGTCAGGGTCCCACAGTAACACCATTGACATTAGGGTGTTAAGAATTCACACAGGTTTTCTAGGAAGCATGTTTCTTTCCTGTTACCTCATAAAATGTAGCATATTGTAACGGCTTCCTTGGATCAAAGCATTCTGCTCCCGAGTACATGATTTTATGACCTAAAATGGATTTTGGCATATCTCTGTTAAAAAACCTGAGAATGCAATCTCAGTTCCAGGTAAGCAGCTGGCCTGCAGGTCAAAAGAAGATCAAGCCCTTTTTAAAAAAAAAAAAGCCAGTCTTTTCTCTAGCTGCCTTGAATTAGCACTGGCATTTTCTTGGCATATACATATACACAGAATTACATCTATATATATATATATATATATATATATATATATATATATATATATATATAAAACATTATTTTATATACAGTGGCGTGAAAAGTATTTGCCCCTTCCTGATTTTCTCTATTATTGCATATTTGTCACACTGGATGTTTTCAGGTCTTTAGAGAAAATGTAATATTAGATAAAGGGAACCTGAGTGAACAATAACACTTGTTTTTTTTTAATTTCACTTATTTAATGAAAAAGTTAACCACACCAACTGGCACTGTGTGAAAAGTAATTGCCCCTTACACTTAATAACTGGTTATGCCACATTTAGCTGCAATGACTGCAACCAAACACTTCCTATAATTCAATATCAGTCTTTCACATCGCTGTGGAGGAATTTTAACCCACTCTTCCTCGCAGAACTGCTTTAATTCAGTAACATTTGGTAGGTTTTCGAGCATGACCTGCTCGTTTCAGGTCCTGCCACAGCATCTCTATTGGGTTTAAGTCTGGACTTTGACTAGGCCACTCCAAAACTTTAATTTTACTTCTTTTTAACCATTCTGATGTGGACTTGCTTTTGTGTTTTGGATCATTGTCTTGCTGCATGGCCCAACTACACTTCAGCTTCAAGCTGGCGGAAGGATGACCGGACATTCTCTTAAGAATTTCCTGGTACAGAGTAAATTCATGGTTCCTTTAATTATGCAAGTCATCCAGGTCCTTAGGCAGCAAAGCATCCCACACCATCACACTACCACCACCATGTTTGACTGTTGGTATGGTGTTCTTACTATGGAATGCTGTGTTTGCTTTATGCGAGACATTATGGGATCCATGTCATCCAAAAGTTCCACTTTGGACTCATCTGTCCATAGAACATTTTCCCAAAAGGCTTGTGGATCATCCAGGTGCTTCTTGGCAAATGAGAGACAAGCATTTATGTTCTTCTTGGTTAGCAGTGGTTTCCGCCTTGCTCTCATGAAGCCCATTTTGCCCAGTCTCTTTCTGATTGTGGAGTCGTGAACACTGACCTTAGCTGAGGCAAGAGAAGCCTGCAGTTCTTTGGATGTTGTTTTAGGATCCTTTGAGACTTCCTGAATGATTTTATGCTGCCTTGGAGTAATTTTGGCAGGCCGCCCACTCCTGGGAAGATTCACTACTGTTCCAAGTGTTCTCCATTTGGAGATTATGGCTCTCACTGTGGTTCGACGAGTCCCAGAGCCTTAGAAATAGCTTTGTAACCCTTTCCAGACTGATAGAGGGCAACAAATTTTTTCTGATCTTTTCAGGAACTTCCTTTGATCATGGCATAATGTGCTTGTTGAATCTTTGTGCTGGCAACGTGACTTGATGGTAAGGGTCAAAATAAGTGAGATTTATTTTGAGCAGGGCTGGCTGTAATCAAGCCTGGCTGTGTTCAATCAGCTGACTCTAATTATCCCTTTAATTGGGTTGATTTAACTAGGGCAATTACTTTTCACACAGTGCCCGTTGGTGTTGGTTAACTTTTTCATTAAATAAATGAAATAAGTAAAAAAAAGTGTTATTTGTTCACTCAGGTTCCCTTTATCTAATATTATATTTTGTCTAAAGACCTGAAAACATCCAGTGTGACAAATATGCAATAATAGAGAAAATCAGGAAGGGGGCAAATACTTTTTCACGCCACTGTATATATATACATATATATATGTGTGTGTGTGTGTATATATATATATATATATTTACACACATACACACACACCAGAATTATATCTATAAATAAGGACTAGCAGTTGGGTAGCTCGCCACAAGTTACTCACCTGTAATCATAGTTCTAGGAGTGGTATATGGTTCACATCCACTCTGGCAGTTCCACTAGAATGATGTTATTTGCTGGAGTGTCTTAAGCTCCTCCCACCACCCAAGTGGTTTATCCCCTGACTCCTCCCTGTGATGTCAGATCTCACACACTGGAATCAGGATCAGGTGCCTCTTGCCAGGGGAGGCTAGGTGGATTGTGTGGATGTGAACCATATACCACTCCTAGAACTAGGGGTACAGGTGAGTAACCCATTTTTCTAAGGGTGTGGCTATGGTTCACGTATACACACTCTGGCAGACTCCTAGCAGTTCTTTCGGAGGAGGGTGCAAGGCACGCACACCTACTTGGCAAAACCATTATCCTGGTGTTACTCAAGGTCAATGTAATAGTGGGAAATGAAGGTGTGTGCAGACTTCCAGGTAGCAGCCCTACAGATCTCCTGTGTGGGGATATCCCTGGAAGCAGCCACTGACCCAGCGGTATGTCTTGTGGAATGAGCCCTGATCCCTACGGAAGGCTTCTGACCAGCCAAATTTTAGCAGAGATCGATGCAAAGTGTGATCCACTTTGAAGTTGTCCACTTTATTGCCAGGACTAGCTTTAGCGTAGGTGACAAACAGCTGGTGAGCCTGTCTCCAGACTCCAGCCGTGCGCTCTACATAATAGGAGAGTGCCTTCCACAGGTCCAGGGTATAGAACCTCCAGTCGGCCTCCGCAGATGGGCTGGTAAACTCTATGGTAGGGTAAACACCTGGTTAAGGTGAAATTTTGATACCACCTTTGGGAGGAACTTTGGGTTGAGGCAAAGGATGACTTTGTCCCTGTGGAAAACCAGATAGGGAGAGTCCACCGAGAGTGTCTGGAGCTCCACAATCCTCCTGGCTGACATAATGGCCACCAGGAAGGCTGTCTTCCCCAACAAGTTTACATTTTTTAATTAATTTATTTATTGAATTGTTTCACCAGGAAAGGCACATTGGGCAACAAGCTGCTTGTCTCCTGGTGCGACCTGGGGAGGTGGTACAGAGGATGGGATAACACGCAGGTTATCCAGTTGGAACAAAATAATGTCTAATATCGCAATTAGGAACAATGTAACATTTAACGACTTGTACAGTAGCACCACGTTCTGTAGTTACAGGTGCGTTCATGGCAGCAACTTGGTTAATCGGAGTGTAATAACATATACTTGACATAGTAACTAGCAATACAGGGGTTAGATATTACAACAATTAATACAAGGACTAACACTAAATCATAGACACAAGAAACACGTGACATTAATGCGAGGTTGGGCTAATAAGCCAGTTTTTGTAGCAATAGCAAGTAAGAGGACATTTTACACCTGTGAATCAGCTTAGCTTATAAGGTTTGCCCATGAGCATAGCCAGTACCAGCAGTAAGTCCCATGGTGGAGGTGGTTCACACATCAGAAGGGTAAGAGGTCCAGGCCCTTGAAAAAGTGCCTGACCTCCTCCTTCTGGGCCACCGTAGGTTTACCAGTCTGCACTTGGTAAGCAGAAATGGCTGCCATGTGCACCTTAAGGGTCATCACTTGCAATCCCAGTTGGGGAAAGGGACCAAAAGTAGTCCAAGACCCTAGCCACTGGGCAAGTAAGAGGATCCAGCCCCTTATCTTGACACCAAATGGAGAATCTGTTCTATTTATAGGCATAGCATCTATGAGTCAACTCTTTCCTGAAGGCCCTCTACAATGTGGAGGACATCCTCGGAGAGACCCAAGGCCTGGAACTGTAGCTGCTCAGGAGCCAGACCATGAGGTATAGAAGCGAAGGTCCAGTTGCAGGACCATCCCCTGAAGTCTGATCAGCATGTCTGGGTGAGAGGCAGTTGCCGTGGAGACCTGCTGCTGAGGCTGAGGGGATCCGGGTACCAGAAATACCAAAGGCAATCTGGAGCTATCAGGATCATCCGTGCCTTTTCTGTCCTGACCTTGACCAACACCTTGAGGATCGGGAAGGGTGGAAAGCCATCCAGGGCCTCACAAAGGCATCCCCATCAGTGTTCTGGACAGGGGTGGGGGGCAGGAACAAAACAGCCTCAGTTTGGAATTCTCCCAGGGGCAAACATATCAACATAGGGTGAGCCCACAGGAAGAACAGGTGGTTCACCACTTCCTGATTCAGAGATCACTGGTGACTTATCTCCTACCCAGCTGAGAGCATCTGCCAGCTGATTGTTCTCTTCTGTGACATGGATCACCAAGAGATTAGTGCCCAGGGTGTGTATGACAGTCCAAGTGTGAAGTGCCTCTAAACACAGGGAAAGGAGTGTGCCATCCTGTCTGTTGGAGTAAAACATGGTTGTGGTATTGTCTGTCTGGACCTGAATGATCTGACCCGACTAGTTGAGCAAACTTTGTCAGAGTTAAGTGCACTGTATGGAGGTCCAGAAGGTTTATGTGGTGATGGGACCTCTGGGGACCAGAACCCTTTGGTCGTGTGGTCTCCAGGAGTGCTCCCCACCCTACCAGAAACGTGGTTCATCAGTAGCATGACAGTCGGTTCTGGGTGGACAAATAGGATTCCATCCTCCAGATGTTCTGGGAGAAGATTCTACTGGATGACAGCTCACATTGGCTGAGTTACTGTGACTGGCTGGTCGAAGTGGCCTAGGCACTGGGATTACTGATGGTTCTGCTTCCACTGAAGGTGGTGCAGGCCACCATGTACCCCAACAGCCACAGGAAATCCTGGAGAGGGTGCAAGAGTCCACACTGAAATGACTGGGCAAATGAGGTAAGATCCTGTGCCCAGTCCACTGGGAGGCAGGCCTTGGTCCACAGGGAGTCAGGTTCTGCCCCCAATGAGCATGATCACCTGCATCAGTACCAGTTCGGACTAATGTGGCTTGACCAATAGGCCCATGTCTCAGCAAGTCTGGAAAGCCAGATCTGTGGGTCTCTTCATGGCCTCTCTGGATGTACCAGTTATCAGCCAGTTGTTCAGGTATTGGTACAACTACACTCTGACATGTAGGCTGCGACCACTGCCATGCATTTGGTGAAGACCCGGGGCACAGAGGAGAGGCGAAATGGCATGACCTGAAACTGGTACAGGACCCCTTCTGCTCAGAAAAGTAGGTATCAGCAGGGGGACCCATGGACAGGAATATGGAAGAATGCATCCTGGAGGTCCAGTGACCAAAACATATTTTGCTTCAGGGATGGTGTAATCTGGCTTAGAGTGACCATCTGGAAGTTAAGTTTCACAATGTACTGGTGAGATGGTGCAGATCCAGTATGGGGTGCCAGCTCCCACCCACCATCTGTTTCGGGACCAGAAAGTACCAGGACATGTAACGCTGACTGGCCAGGCATCTGGGACATGGGCTTTTGCCCTTTTGCAAGGAACTGAGCAGTGTTCATCCTGAGGGCGAACAGTGTGCCCTGAGGCACATGGAGGTGGTAGGACGGGAGAATCTTGAAGTCTAGAGACAATCCTCTGCCCACTGCGTCCAACACCTATTTATCCATCATGATAGCAGACCAACATGGCAAGAAGTGATGTAGCTAACCTCTGACCAGAAGAACAATCAGGGACAGGACAGGTGGAGGGATGACACCTCCCAGCCCGTCACTGGGCAGTTTTTGTGAGGGCACCGGCAGCTGCTGCTAGTGGGGCACAACTACTCCCATCCTCCCTCCTTTTTTGGACCTTGAGCCCCCAATTCCAGCTTGGGGTGCCAGGCCTGGAACTGCCCCTGCTAGGACTGCTGCTGCAGAGACTGCAGCTGAATGTACTGGTACTGAAAAGCCGGCCTTTTAGGCTTCTTCGTCCTTCTGGGATGAATGCAGAGTCAAGGGTGGCATTGGACTTCTCAATCTGGGTTAGATGTCTTCCACCCCAAGGTCAAAGAAGTCAATGCCTAGGAAAGGAACATTGGCCAGCTTATGTTGGGTGTCCACCGTGAAGATGGACAAAAGCAGCCAGGCCCTACAACGCATGGAAATAGAAGTCCAGATACAGGTGCCACTCTAAACCAAAAGATCAGAGAAATGCACTCCCAAGAAATTACTTCCACAACAGTTGTAATCATCGAACATCCTTTTAATTTAGGCTCATTTTCACAACTTAAAGCTCACTGAGCAAACAACCAGCCCAGTGCTTCACCTCCCTTTGAGGCTTCCAAGGGGCTGGGCTGGTTGTTCACTCAGTGAGCTTTAAGTTGTGAAAATGAGCCTATTTAAGTTGTGAAAACAAGCCTAAAATAAAAGGACGTTTGAGGATTACAACTGTTGTGGAAGTGATTTCTTGGAGTGTAGCTCTGGATCTTTTGTTGCAACATACGGGGTATCTGCCCTTCAGCTGCATTTGCCTGTAATTACTGGGGTGCAAACTCCAAATGCTGGGAACTGGCCACTTTAAACCAGACTGCAATGAAAATTTCATCAGGCTACTTAGTAAATTAAAGATTTTATTATAATTTGGAAAACAAAAATTCAGCTCACACTGCCCCAGCACTTTAGCTACAAGCTTTTCCCAGAAGGCATGGCCTTCATTACACACACATTTATTTTATAGGCTGTTTTTAAATGACATCATTATTTTGTACATGAAGACCCATTTCAAACAATTTTTAAATTTCATTAAAGAAGCCATGCACCATTATACTTTGTGACTTCTTACATGCTTATTTCTACCAAATCATAAGCATGTAAAATTATAAACATAAAAAGAATTATTAACATAAAAAAAAAACAGTCTTTATCCATTCATGGATAATTGTTGTTCACCGGTATAAGGTAAGCGCTTCCTAGCTATCCATAGAGCTTATTCATAAAGTACAGTTACGTAAGAACTTACCGTAACAGTAGATCTTTGAGGGAGGCTCTTGCAGTAGGTAATTACATATAGGACTGACGTCGGCAGGCAGCAGGACCCCACGGAAAAATTTCTAGCTAGCAGTCCCTGACGGGGACTGTCCCCACATCAGGTGACTGACGTCGAACGCTGTCGGTATAAAGGGGCGGTCCCAGACACCCGCCTTCCAGTTCATTCCCGCCACAGGCCCGGACGAGAGAGAAGAAGATATTTCCCTCAATGAAAAAGGAGCTGAAAAAGCCTAGGGGGATGGAGGGCGGGAAGGTATTACTACTGCAAGAGCTTCCTCAAGATCTACTGTTATGGTAAGTTCTTCACGAACTGTACTATCTTACTTCGAGAGGGCTCTTGCAGTAGGTAATTACATATAGGACAGAATCCCAAGCAGTCTAGAACAATGAAAAGGCACTGGGAGGAGGAAGTACTCCAAGAAGTAGCAAACAACCTTGCAAACCTCACGATAGGAGGCCTTGCAGGACAGCTAACCTGAAGCCTGCTCTACAGCGAGAGGCAATGTCCAAACTGTAATGTTTAGTAAATGTATGGACAGCACAGATGTCTGCCGCAGACACATTCTTGAAACAAGCCGCAGAGGCTGCTATACCTCGAGTGGATTGACCTCTGACTTGACCTGGTAGGGTCTTGTTGTACTTGTCATAACAGAAAGTGATGCAATGAGCCAACCACTTTGAGAGGCATTGCTTGGAGACAGCATTGCCTTCCCTTTTGTGAGCAAAAGAGACGAACAGCTGATCAGTCTTTCTGAGATCCTTCGTCCTATCGGTGTAGTATCTCAGAATCCTGTGGACATCCATGGTATGGAGCAAGTATTCTCCTTGGTTGGAGTACTGCGTGAAAAAGGCAGGTAATTCAATAGACTGATTTAAGGTAGACTCCGCTACCACTTTTGGGAGAAACTTAGGATTTTGCGAAGAGCTACTCTTTCTTTCTGAAAGATTAGATAAGGGATTTTGCACATGAGGGCCTGGAGCTCGGAAATTCTGTGAGCAGAAGTAATGGCCACCAAGAAGAGTGTCTTCCACGATAAGAACTTCAAGTCTGTGGAAGCCGCAGGCTCAAAAGGAGGAAGGGTAAGTTTCTCGAGAACAAAGTTCAAGTCCCTGGGTGGAGCAGGAGTCCGAACAGGGGGTCTGAGATGAAGGACCCCTCTGAGAAAGGTCTTGGAAACCTCCAGTTGGGCAAATGCCTTATCAGCGAAAGGGACATGGTAGGCTGAAATAGCCGCCATATGGACTTTCAAAGAGGAGTGACTGAGACCCAGGTTGAAAAGATGATGCAGGTAATCAAGCAGAATGGCTACAGGACAGGAGAAAGGCTCCACGTTCCTGGAAGCAGCCCAAATGGAAAATCTTTTCCATTTCATGGTGTAGGTGGACCTAGTGGAGGGTTTTCTAGCCTCCACCAGAATCTCGGCCACCTTAGGAGAGACGCCAAAGCGAGATTGGGCTAGGTCTGCAGGAGCCATGCATGAAGTTGAAGAGACTTGAGTCCCGGATGGACCAGGGTCCCCTGATCCTGGGTCAGCAATCCTCGAGATAAAGGAAGAGGAAGAGGAGGAACCTCTGAGTATTGTTGTAGAAGAGAGAACCAGATTTGCCTGGGCCAGAAAGGAGCGATCAGAATCATTCTCACTCCTTCCAATGCCAGTTTCTGCAGCACACGAGGGACCAGAGGAATTGGGGGGGAAGCATAGACGAATCTGCCCTTCCAGTTTAGAGACAGAGCATTGCTCCAGAAAGCGCCTCGCTCTGGAGCTAGCGAGCAAAAGGTTGGAAGCTTTGCATTTTGGGAGGAGGCGAACAGGTCTATCTGTGGAGTCCCCCACCACTGGAAGATGCTTTTTAGAACCTTTTTGGTCCAGTTCCCACTCATGTGGCAGAGCCGTAGAACAACTTAGTTTGTCTGCCAGGACATTGTCGACTCCTGGAACGTGGATCGCCATGAGGTGAAGATTGCAGAGAGTTGCCCATTCCCAAACCCTCATCGCTTCCCTGCACAGTGGGTAGGACTGAGTCCCTCCCTGCTTGTTGATGTACCACACCACGCACACGTTGTCTGTTTGGACAGCTAGGTGATCGGGAAGGATGTATTGGTGAAGGGCCTGTAGAGCATACAGCACTGCTCGAAGCTCGAGCACGTTGATGTGGAGAACTAACTCCAATTTTGACCATAAGCCCTGGGTTCGATGAGGACCCAGATGGGCTCCCCAACCTTTGCCAGAAGCGTCCGTGGTCAAAGTCTGAGCGGGGGGAGGATGAAAAAAGGGGACCCCGGAATAGGTTCTCTCGAACCATCCACCATTGCAAGTTTCTTATCATCGGCGAGGAGATCAGTACCAGATGATCTAGGTCGTCTAACAGCTGATCCCACTGAGAGCGGAGAGTCCACTGAAAGATCCTTATGTGGAGGCGTGCGTGCGGAACTGTTGGGATGGCAGCCGCCATAAGCCCCAGGAGACACACCACCGACCTCGCCGGAACCCTCCTGCATTCCGATAAAAGAGAAATCTAGGACTGGAGGGAGGCCCCCCTGTCCGGAGGCAGGAAGGCCCTGCACATTGTCGTATCGAGGATTGCCCCGAAGAACTGGAGTCTCTGGGAAGGATCCAGGTGAGACTTGGAATGGTTGATGGTGATACCCAGGCCAGTGAAAACCTGCTGAGTGAGGGAGAGAATGCAGGAGTTCCTCCCTGGACGGGGCCGCCAGGAGCCAGTCGTCCAGGTAGGGAAAAACCTGAACTCCCAAAGTACGCAGGTGGGCCGCTACCACCGCCAGGCATTTGGTAAAGACTCGGGGAGCCGAGGAAAGACCAAAAGGGAGTGCCTGGAATTGGTAGTGGTCCCCCTGGAACGCAAACCTGAGGTACTTTCGGTGCGAAGGGTGAATGGGGATGTGCAGGTATGCATCCTGCATATCCAGTGCACAAAGCCATTGGCCCAGCCGAAGCAGGGGCAAGAGGGTTTGAAGGGAGAGCATCCTGAACCTCTTGTATTCCACATATAGGTTCAGGGAGCTGAGATTGAGAATGGGTCTGAGATCTCCCTTCTTTGGTACAAGGAAGAAATAGGAATAGTAACCCATCCCGTGAAGGTGAGGGGGGATGGGTTCTATGGCCTGCTTCACGAAGAGAGCGGAAATTTCTTCCTTGATCAAAGGAAGATGGTCCCTTGAGTAAGAGGAGTTCAGAGGAGGGTGATGTGGAGGTTTCTGCAGAAACTCTATGGAGTGCCCCTCTGCTATGATCTGAAACACCCATGAATCTGATGTTATCCTCTCCCAACCCGGAAGGTGGAGGGAGAATCTCCCTCCTACCGGTTCCTCTGGGGTGTCTCAAGGCGGTGGGAGAGGTAAGGAGTCAGGTGGTGTGAGGCAGTGCCGCAGCTGGGGCACCCGCTGCTTTTTTGGGTGGCAGGGGCCTGGCAGCTGTGGGGGCCCGACGTTTTGTGGCCCGCCTTCCCTGGGGTCTCGCTTGAGGCCGGGCTGCGTCCTGGCGAAAGGGATGGCGCTATGGGGGATGTGGGACGCACATTGAATCAACAGATTTGGCGCGTCCCCTTCTCCTGAAAGTCAGTGATGATGTCTTTGACATCAACACCGAAAAGCACAGAACCCCTGAAAGGTGCTTCTTGGATTGCTGACTGCACCTCCGGGACCAGACCTGACACACGGAGCCATGCGTGATGCTGAAGACTTACGGCGAACACAGAGCTCCGTCCTGCAGTGTGCACTGCATCGTAGGTCGTCCTCAGAATGTGACGACTGGCCGAACAAGCAGAACGGACCAGGTCAGCTAACTCCTGCTTGACTTGGGAATCAGGCAAGGAGTCAATCTTGGATTCCGCCTGGGTAAGGACAGCCTTCTGGTAATCCCCCATATGCGCTACATAATTTAGGGCCCTGATCCCCAATGTGGAAGAAGCATAGATCTTCCTTCCATACTGATCCAGAAGGCGAGATTCCTTATCCGGGGGAGACGAGCTCAAATGTTTCGGATGTGCTGACCGGCCGTGAGCAGCGCTAATCACAACCGAGTCTGCACGGAGGTTAGAGTCTAAAATGTCTACCCCCTCCGGAGCCTGGTATAGCCTGTTGGACTTCTGAGGAAGTGGGGCTAAAGCTGACGGTTGTTTCCAAATAGTGGAAACAAGGTGGGCATGAGGCTCGATCCAGGGTGGCACTAGAGTAGGGGCCGTAAGGGGCAAGTCTAGATGTTCGGCGAGTTTAACCCACTGAGGATCTGGCTCTAAGGAATGCCACTGATGGACTTCCTGGATCTTCCTGAGCAACTCCATGAAGGACGGATTCTCTGGAGGAGACTTCGGAGGAGTCCTTGGCTGGGGCTTGGACGGAGAGCGGGGCTCATCGTATTTCTCGGAACAACCATCGGAGGGATCGGAGGAGTCCGAGAGAGAAGAAGAAGAGGAATTTGAAGCAGAGTAAGACTCCCTAGCTCATCTAGGGGGAGGAACGGGTTCCTTAGGGGGGATCCCTGGATGTGTGTCCTGCCCCTCTCTGGATCCCGAGGGTGGAGCCTGGGAATCCGGAGGCGGAGAGGGAGTGTGCTGTCTGGGGCGTACGGGAGCCAGGGGTGGCACCGTCGCCGTAAGATGGCTCTCGACTTCCTTGGTGAGCTGAGCCTTGGCCTCAGCCCACCAGGAGGCCAGAGTCTCCTGGAGAGCCACTGGTGGCCTAGGGGGCGGTGGAGGAGGGGGGGATAGTTGTACAGATGAAATCCGTAGGGAGAGTATCCGTAACCCGGCTGCCGGAGTACCGAAGCTGGGTATTGTGGCGTCGGGTACTGCGGCAACAGAGGAGACGGCGCCGGGTACTGCGGCGCAGGATACTGTGGACCTGGGTAGACCGGCGTTGGATAAGACAGTGGATACGCAGATACCAGAGGAGCTGCTGGAGCAGACGGCCCAGTAGGAAACTCCACCGGCGGATCGACTGTGATAGGCCCGTGGGGTAGAGGGCTCGATGGGAGAGGAATATCCCCTGCCGGCATCGGAGGGGCCGGCGTCAGTGAGGCCGGTGTTGGGGTCGGCGACGGCGGAGCTGGCGTCGGGGCCAGTGTTGGAGCCAGTGTCTGGGGAGCTGGCATCTGGGGAGCTGGCGTCAGATCCAGTTCAGTAGGAAGGGGATCAGATGGTGTACCAGCATCCCGAGCCTCACCCGGGGACGGAGGGGAAAAGTCCCCGGGGTCAGGCAGGGGGGACTCAAGGTCCCCGGATGGCAGTGAACCTGGGACGGCAGATGGAGCAGGGTCTGCCGTGGGTTCGAGACCGGCGCCGTCTGGAGGCGGCGTCCGACTTTAGGGTCCCTCGTCGGAGGTGGGCCGAGAATGGGAAGAGGCCCGGTCCGAAGGGGACGCTGCCGTGCGCCTCCCCGAAGGGTCGGGCGTCTTAGCGGCCTTCTCCCGATGGACATCGGAGGAGCCGATGTCCGGCTTAAGGGAGGTGGCCGCACCAGTAGGCCGCAAGCCTGTGGCGGTACTGGGGGCTAAAGCCTCCTTTTGCCCGGAGGCGCCCGAACAGCCCGAACGCAAACGCGATGGGCAGGCCGACACCTCCTCCAAAGCCTTGGAGGTGGCCGCCAGGGCGATCCCCTGGAGGGACGTTACTTTGGCAGCGGGTTCCAGATGGAACTGCTGGAGGAGGACGCCTTCTCCCGTGCCTTTCTTTGTCCCGTCTTGTGTCCTTCAGGGAGGTCGATGCCTGCCGAAGCTTCTTCAATTCCTTCTATTGCGGACATCTTCTTTTGAGGAGATGGGCTTCAAGAGACTGCTGGCGCCATCTGCGGGTGGCGCGTGAAAATGGTAGTGCGGACACTTATTGACTGCGTGGTCGGGGCCTAAACAGAAAAGGCAGAGGGAGTGACTGTCCTTGTGAGGCAGTTGGGCACCGCACGAGTCGCACTTATTTTTTGAAGGGGCGAAATATACCGACGTTCACCTGACGAAGAAAATACAAAATACTGATACTTTTCGGAAAAAAACAATGAAGCAACAGGACTGAGCTTTATGAACTTCACCGCGAGGCGCTGCACGAGCTGACGGCGGGAAAGAACTGGAAGGTGGGCATCTGGAACTGCCCCTTTATACCGGGCCACCTGACGTGGGGGCGGTCCCTGCCAGGGACTGCTAGCTAGAAATTTTTCAGTGGGGTCCTGCCACCTGCCGACGTCAGTCCTATATGTAATTACCTACTGCAAGAGCCCTCTCGAAGTAAGATCATAAGTTTTAGTGATGTGATCCCCTGTGACAGAAACCATCTGGGATCCAACATCTTAAATTAATTTGGTCATCTCAAAAAATCTTATTCTCACTTGAGAAAGCAGAAATAGATAGGAATTAAAGGTATAGATAAGGTTTTACTGAATACCCATTTATTCCTTCCTTTTTAGGCAGTCCATCTCTCCAGAGCAAAAAAGGAAGATATCGGGATGCCCTTTAAAAAGACTCATGGAGATAGCTGCTGCCACAGCATGAATGAAAGAATCACCCATGTCCAAGGCCGTCTGGTGCTGGTATTTAGCCTGTGACTGACTGTGGTCTCTGGTGAGTTCCATCACCATCTGTTGCACAGAATAGAGGACAGCACTGAGGATTCCCATCAGGGAATTACCACAATAAGCCGTCAGAACAACATAGCCTGCTGGTGACCTAGAGTGGCCGCAACATACACTATTTTAGTGGTGTGGTCAGTCTTATGGGACTCTTTGTCCAGAGGCTTGTCCACGTCCCCCTTGGTGTTCAGATTTATGGAACACCGAATCCATGACCAGACCTTCTGCCAAAGGATGGTCCTCAAACCCAGAAAGGGAGCCTTGGGGACCATGTACTTGTGGACCATATGGACAAAGGGTGCCGGTCAGTATGCTGGAAGCTGCCAGAGCTCCAGATCTAGTTCCTAAATTGCCTTTGCCACAGGGAAGGCAACCCTTGGGGATTTATCCCGGTCCAAAATGTCCATGACAGGGAACTTAGCCTCTTCTGACTGTCCTAAGCGGGATCAACATGAACTCCAAAACAAGTCAGAACAGCCCACTGAAGGACACTGGGCCATGTTACAGTCGAAAAGCTGTCTTTGAGATACCATGGACTCATGATCTAAGTCATGCGATGACTCCTTGAAAATGGCCCTTGACTGTTGCTCGCCATGAACCTCCCAGGAATCCTCACCTGGGATGATCCTCACAGGCAACTGGTCTGGCAAGCTGGTGGCCAAATAACCTGCCTCCTTGGTCATAGCGCCAACTAGTGGATGTTGTGATGGTGGTTCCACACTAATTGGTGGTGAAGCAGGTGTGGGGAGCACCCACAGAACATGGACCAGTGGGGTAACCACTGGCAACTGCCAGAAGACTGAAGGTCCTTGGGGTAGAGCTCAACCCTGCCTCATGATGGCACTGCTGCCACAGAAATTCTTTGTGGCACCAGCGTATCTTAGTTGGTGTCTCCTCACCTGAAAATGAGAAGGTCAAGGAACACCAATGATGATGCCTCCCGGTCAAGTGGGATTGAGAACTGAGCACCTCGACCAAGACCATTGACCAGCCAGCTGACAGTAAGGTGGGTCTTCCTGCAGGTGGCCATAAAATGTGTGCCTACCAACGTTGGAGCAACATAGGCATTGAAGACCCAACCCCAGGCAGAGGCTGGTCCTACTGTGGATCAGCTGGGGCCACTGGCCCATCCATCTCTTCCTGAGTGAGGACCAGGAACATTGAGGATTGCAAGACCAACTCTGTGGCCTCATCTGATAATTGGTTGACAGGCTCAAAAGATTTTGATACCAACTTGACTGGGTTGAAATCGACTGGCTCGACAGCAGAGCCAAAGAGCTCCTAGTCTGCCCCTCGACTGAGGGGTGCTTGACAGCTGTCAAGCAGTCGGGTGAGCCGAGGACCAGGAGGACCTGATCACCACAGTCCCACGACTGACATTGGTGGCACTTGGATTTTGAATCATGGAGGGCAGAGCTCTCCCCAAGGTCTGGAGGATAGACACATGTTACGGAACTGGCCCATGAAAGTCCTTTCAATGCTGGCCTTAAGGAACAGTGCTGAGACTGAGGAGGTGCCCACCACAGCAGCCGCCACTTCTGCCTTAAGGGCCACAAGTTGCTCAGCTGACCCAGCCACAGCTGAGGCCTTCTTGTGCCCATTATAGTGGTTCTTCAGATCTCTCTCTGAAGGGCATACCAGCTAGAGCCAAAGCTTCTATCCTCGAGGGACTCAGGAAGCATGGATAACTACAGGCTGCAGCCAGCTATGTTGTGTTGCCCGCCCAGGCGGCAGTACACACACATGTTGTGCAGATTAATAACTGACATCTGCTGCTGGCACTTAACGCAGAATTTGAATCCTGGTTTCTTGTGTTCCATTGTTGATACAGAGATGGAGTTGAAAGAACTGCGAAAATAGAAGCAAGAATTTGAAAACTTTTGAAAATAAGAGGTTTGCCTGTCATGCAGAAAATCCTAAGGGGATTGTGAAGGATGTGACTTACTCTTCCAGAGGAAAGAAAGATCTGACATCACAGGGCAAAGTCGGGGGATATACTGCCCGGGTGGTGGGAGGAGCTTAGCTTAAAGATGTTCCAGCCAATAACATAGTTCTAGTGGAACTGCCAGAGTGTGAATATGTTAACCATATCCATGCACCTAGAACAAACCCCTTAATGACACATGTTGCTCTCACCCTAGCCCCCTCCTCAAATGTTACCTGGAAAAACTACCCTGCACTACAGAAACACCACCCAACATCCTCCTCCATATCACTCACCAAATTATACCATCCCTTGACTTTCCAGCTTCAAGACCCTCCATGCTACTGTTGGTCTGCTGCCACTGTGTGCTGTGCCCTGAGCCTGAACACCGCTCTGATACATGCAGTCCCTCCAGCCCCAAAAACATGTGCGTACAATACACCCGATCCTGCCAACTACACACACTCCTAAGTCCACCACATCCAATGCTGCTAATTGCATGCACTCCTGAGACTGCCATTCATTTCCTTTTTTTTTTTCAAACTGTTTTTCTTACACACCACTGAAATCTCTCCAGCGACCCTACCTTGCCACACTCTCTACCTCCCTGTGTGGCCCTACTGTGTCCTCCTCCGCTACTCCCTGGCACCGGGCCTCCCCTGGGTCTACCCTCTAGGGAAGGGTCGCCCCCGCCCGAGGCGCTCTTTCTATTAGTGTTGAGACACTGGGCCAGAAAGGTGGGGAAGCAGAGAGGACTTCAGGCCCGACTACGGGAGTGTGAAATGCACGGAGGAAGCGCCTTTAGCATTATCAGTGGCAAGGTTTTTTTTTCTCTATTTTTCTACATTTCTTGGAGCCATAGCTCCACCCCTGGCATACACCCTGTGATGCTACATTGAGCTCACCCACCAACCTCCGCCAGAGGGCGCTCATTGAGCGACCCGCAGCCCTAACCCACTCCAGGAAGAGAGAGAGCTGTCCTCTGGACACTCAATCTCTTCCCGCCCCAAATGACCCCCAGCTACCCGGGGCCATTCCTGAACCCAGGTCACCAGTGTGGCGCGAGGTGTGGCATCCAGCACCTCAACCCTCAGTGCCACCGGGCCGGTAGCACCATTCATTTCCAAGGGGAAGAACACTGGAGCCATGTCTCCATTTATAGGAGGCCTCTGCACTGTGGAAACACTAAAGGGACAAAACAGGCAGTCTCTCACTACAGAAAATACCTACATTGCACTACAGAAAAACGGTGGACACTACAAACCGTGTCCAATCTAATGCACTGTATAAAACAAAAGCTAGAAAAGGCTTGTGCACTTGAGAAATAATATCATCTCAGGAGCTAATGAGCTTTTATTTCTATGTACACAAGCCCTTTTCTAGCATTTATTGTCTCTCTCTTTATATAATTTATTTATTATTATTACTGTCAAGTCCATTTATTGACTGCACTGACACCACTTTCTAATGCTGTAATACCTGGCCATTATAACAGAATGAAACCCAGTTATTACAGCGTGGGTATCAACCAGTCAAACTGATGGAAGCTGCTGTCTCATGCTCACAGAAAAAAAGATGAGCAATTATATAAAATAAAGAATGGGGTGTTACATTATGCATTTCTGTATATTCTTGTGTGTAATACCATCACAAATCACTCATGCTTCAAACTCATGGTTTATGTGGTATTACACATCTCGTGTATGTAATAAAAACACAAACTCAAGGTACAACATCCCATCCATTATTCTGTATATACAGTGTATGTATATGTAAGAAATAAGCCACGATAGGCACGCCGCAGAGGTGTAGGAAGGCAAGAGACTGAAGGCTAAGTGTCGTTACACCCCTGGGAAGTGCACTAAAATGAAGAACAAAAAAAGCACAGCACCAACACTTTGATATATGCAAAAGAATTTTACTCACTGTTATGGCAAAACAGAGTAAAACACAGTGGCACCATGCAAGGAGACAACAGCTCCCAGCATGCGCAAGGAACATTTTGGGAGAGTAGCACACTTGGAAGTGTGCCTCTCCCACCAATACTGCTCCCTTGAGCAGGCGTGGCGATCTTGCACCAATGGGTGCAGGAGCTCAATGTAACAGCGGTGTTCCTCTGCTTCAAGGAAAACACGCTGCCATACTGGCGCCGCCCGCCCGTCCCCTCCGTCAGCTCCCCCTCACCTTGGCGTCATGCCGCCCCAAAGCTTTCCTGCCATGCTGGGAGCCCACCCAGCGTGGCAAAGTTGTTTGTTTTGCCGATGGGGTGCCCAATCCCCGTCGGCTCCACGGCCCCAAGCCATCCTGCCGCCACGCTGGGAACCCCACCCCAGCATGGCAAACCGTTTGGTTTGCTGACGGTGCCCAATCCCCGTCGGCTCCTTGGCCCCAGCGTGGTTGCCGACGGGGTGTCCAATCCCGTCAGCTCCTCGGCCCCCCATCTTCTGCCATGCTGGCCCACCCCAGCGTGGCAAAGGTCCCACATCGCTGCTTATTTTTGTTTAAACCTGTAAAACAAAACGGTCCTGTATGGCGATCTCCCAACCTCCTCCCACAACCCGCACTCACCCACTGTGCACTCCATCCTCCCACATCCCCCACCCCATACTTACCTCCGGACTCCGCGACAATCTTCGGTGGACTGGGAACACGTCTGCACTTTTCAAAGGTGACCACGAACTGAGGAAATGCCAGTAAGCTGTATAATGGGCTACATAGGGGGGTTTCAACTTTAGTGCATATCCTAGTCATTTTTTGGAATTTTTGCGCCAAATTTTCAACATGGGGTTTTTGGGACCCCTTCTCATGAATGATGTCACTGTCATGGCGTTATTCAGGCCCGAAGGGTGATTTCACAGGCACTGTGCAGTCAATGCATGAAACCACCCTTAGGCCTCGGATAACACCATGACAGTGACATCATTCATGAGAAGGGGTCCCAAAAACCCCATGTTGAGAATTTGGTGCCAAAATTCCAACAAATGACTGTTTTACGAGCGTGCATTGTGCAGTTCCTACACAGGCACGTAAGATCGTGAATTTTCAATATTTTCACTCCAGATTTTCAACATTGCCATTTTATCACACCTTCTTATGAGCTGTACAGCTGTCATTTTTCACATCTCACCCAAACGTGTTTCCTACTTGTAGCTTACAAATGGCACAGTCGGTGTGCTAACTCAGTGTATAGGACACATTAAGAAAATCACAGTATCACTGTTCATGAGCAGAGATCTTAAATGGCTATGTTGAAAATTTGGCAAAAAAATTCCTACAAATTGTTTTACGAGCGTGCGTTGTGCAGTTCCTACGCACGCTAGTAAGTTTGCGAATTTCCAATATTTTCACTCCAGATTTTCAACATTGCCATTTTATCACACCTCCTCATGAGCAATACAGCTGTCATTTTTCACATCCTGCCCAAAACGCCTTTTCCCCATGTAGTGCAATAATGGCTAGTCGGTGTGCGAAATCAATGTATGGGACACAGTAAGAAAATCACAGTGACACTGTTCATTAGCACAGGTTTTAAAATGGCAATGTTGAAAATTTGGTGAAACAATTCCTAAAAATGACTGTTTTACGAGCGTGCGTCGCATTGTTCCCACGCACGTTCGTAGGTTTGCGAATTTTCAATATTTCCACTCCAGATTTTCAACATTGGCATTTTACTGCACTTCCTTATGAGCAGTACAGCTGTCATTTTTCACATCCTACCCAAAACATGTTTCTACCTATGTAGCGCACAATGGGGGTAACAAAAAGATCATGCCGACAATTTATTGTGCAAATACCAACAATCACACAGGGCATTAGGGAAGCACCATACATGCCAAACACCACTGCAAATACCTGCAAGCGAACGTCTGGCATTGACAAATGCTTGTTTTGTTCTTCACTGTCCTTTAGCACTGGCACAACAGGAGTTGGAGCCACTTTCTTTTAGTTGCACCAAGTGCATTAAAATGCTATAATGCACACCTGGAGAGACTTATTATACTTATAAAATGGCTTTTAAGTAGGTTTTTTTTTTTTTTTGGCAGAGGAAAATGAGATTCGAGCCTACTGTGCCTTTATAGAGTTAATGTTCAGTCAGTTGATGCCTCTTGGCCTATGCAACTTTCAGATTTTTTCTAGTGATTTTATAAATATATATATAATAATAATATTCATTGCAAAAACTTCATTAATGCATCAGTTAGAGCTGAAGTGACAAAAGTAGGGAATTAGGTGTTAGGTTGACACCCTAACACCCCCCCCTCCACAGACCAACAGATGACATCATCCAGGTGCATTTAGTTATTTAAAAGTTGGTAACTGGGAGGCTGTCCTTGTGGTGCCAGGTGATAATGGATTGCCTGGCACATTGGCGAAATGGGTTCACACCCAAGCCTGGGATGACAGGAGCATAGGATAGCAGGGAGGGCTCAAGAGTATCCTTTGGATGCTCTCCTCCTGCAGAGAGGGGGGTTCAAGGAGGCATCACTCTTTGGCAGCTCCTGGTGGCAGAGTTCAGCATCGTGCTTGCCACTGTGGGTGACCACACGGTGCATGCACGATCCGCCAGGACGCTGCAGTATGCCACCAAGTGGGCGAGGGGAACAAAACTGGAATAATGGCCACTCAAGCCATCCAGATGACAGTGGCCCATCCTTCCATTGCTGCGATAGCCCAGGAATGTTGGTGCTGCACCCCCGCTGCCCCCGAGGTTTGAAGAAGGGGCCATGGCCCTGGATAGTCTCCCTTCCCGTTCATGACCACAGGAGGGGGGGCCCCCTGAAGGGATACATCAGGTTGGTCAGGGGCAGCACCCGGGGGGGCAGGGGACAGCTGATGGGAGGACCATGGTGGCAGAGGCTTGGCCACCTGAAGGAGAGGGTCAGCTTGGGCAGGCAGGGGATAAAAAGATAATACAAAAAAAGTTGGTAACTAGAAAGGACACTGAGCTGAGCCACATTTCAGGTGCGCACCCAGGAAAGGATTGTAGAGAGAAACTAATTGAGAAACAACTTACAGTACAAAATGGAGGTAGCATAACAATACAGGATAACAGGTGCACAGAGAGAGAGAGGCATCAGTACATGTGCTGACATAATAGAATAAGTTTTTTTTTTTAAATTGTATTTTATTGAAAAGTTTTCTCTGTAACACCCAGTATTTCAACATTCATTCATTCTCCATATACAACAATGGATAGGCAGACCCTTAAGTGGACCAAATTTACAACTTACATACCCAGTTGTTAGGACCTTTAAACAACCTACATTAACTTATACAAAATCGCCAAATGGCCTTGATGTTAAGAGGTGTCACTTGATAAAACTGGGCCAGTGAGCCCAGTTGTGGACTACATTCTAAACTTCTGCCTATCTTCCCAGTTACAATTTATGTGTTTTCTTATTAATACAATTAAACCAACAAATATTTAACAAATTAATTCCATTCCCCCCCTACCCTCCCTTCCCTCCAGAGACAGATGGTGAATTGTACCTGTCGTCCTAAGGCTGGGCCCGTAGCACCTTCCTCTATCTCCCTTCCCCCCGGGGGGGGGGAGTACATCAAGCCGGAGGCATCCCATCGATACCTAATCTAAAGCTTCTCTAGCCAGCATCTCCAGGGTGGCAACCCCCTCCCTGACCCCCATGAACTCGAGGAAGGGAAGCCAGCGGGCCTTGTACCTCTCAGTCTTCAGAGTCAAGTTAGCAGTAAGCCTTTCCATTACTTTTATCTGGTTGCAGTTTACCAGCCAGTGTTCTTCAGTCGGAGGGACCTTACTCAGCCACAGCTTCATGATTGCCTTTTGGGCCGCAGCCAGTAAGATTGAAAACAGATATGTGCTGCTGGGCCCTCACCCCCAAGGGCAGTTCCCCAGTAAGAGGTAACAGGGTTGCTCCGGAATTTCCACCTGGAGGATCTGTCCCATGCCCTGGGCCACCTGGCTCCAATAATGTTTAACCTTAGGGCAGCTCCAGAGGATGTGTTCATGCAAACCCACCTGTCCACACCCCCTCCAGCATTTATCTGACCGGGTTTGGCCAAAATGTTTCGTTATCACTGGGGTTCTGAAAAATCTCGTAAGAATCTGCCATCTAAACTCCCTCCAAGAGGGTGAGGCTGTGGTTCTGCCCGCCATCCTCCATATCACCTCCCAACCAGGTTTCTCATCCTGACATTTCAATTCCCTTTCCCAGCAAGCTTGCACTCGGAATCTGTGTTCTGGGGCTCCCGATCCCCCTGCTGCATACAATTTAGAAATTAGGTGGGTCTGATGTACTGATCCTTTAAGCAGTTCCTGTAGTAGGTATAGAAGCGAGCAGGGCCAAACAGATCTTAACTCTAAGCTATCCTTCTCTACAGCCTGCATATAGTGCCTAATCTGTAGGTAGCCATAGAAATCTGAAACCGGGATTCCAAACTCCCGCTGCATTTGGGCGAAGCTCTTGATGGTGTCCCCTGTGAAAAGCTGTGAACATTTTTCCAGCCCTAACCCATGCCAACGTCTGAACAACAGATTCTTCCTCCCCGGCAGGAAATCCAAACTCTCCTGGATCATGCCCTGTCTTGCCAACCAGGGTTGTATTTTCGACTCCTTCACCATCTGCACCCATAAAGTGATCAGAGTCCTAATCCCAGGCGTTTTAAATTCTTGTACTAACCTAGGGGGTGTCTTGTTAAATATGATTTCTGTGAATGTTAGGGGTTTTAACAGCTGTGATTCCATTTCGACCCAGCTTTGCCTCTCTCCCTTAGAGGCGTACGCTACCAAGTACTGCTTCTGGGCCGCTCTGTGGTACATCCTCAAATCAGGGACCCCCAGCCCTCCCTTCCCCTTGGGCAATTACAAAAAAGCCCAGCTAAGTCTAGGCCTCTTCCCAGCCCAAATGAATTTACTTATCACTCTTTGGGCTACCTGCCAGAACTCTCTTGGAGGGGTTAGGGGGAGCGCATCAAACAGAAAAAGCAGCCTTGGAAGAATGTTCATTCTTACCGATTCCACCCTGCCTGTAATAGATACTGGCAGAGCTGCCCATCTCTACAGTCCTCTTGTATTTTCCTTAGTAACATCCCTAATTACTCTGGAATAACTTACTCAAGTCCCTTGGGATCTGGATTCCCAAGTATCTGAACCTTAGAGCCCCACTTTAAATTCGTGAGAGACTTCACCAGTGTCAAACATCGGCTCCTATTACCATTATTTCAGACTTGGATTCATTAACCTTGAATCCTGAAATGGTCCCAAATTCCTCCAAAAGGTTCATGGCAGCCGGCAGAGAGGCGCTGGACTCAGTTAAGTACAATAGGGTATCATCAGCGTAAAGGGATATGCGGTTGTCCACTCCCCCCACCTTAATGCCGTAGATGTTTCCCTGGGACCGGAAAGCCTCCACTAGTGGCTCCATACTAAGAGCGAATAATAAGGGTGAGAGGGGGCATCCCTGGCGGGTGCCTCTTCTGATCTGGAGTGGCTGGGAGAAAACCCCATTTATTCTCACTCTCGCCGAGGGGTTAGTATAGAGTGCTTTTACCCAGGCCTGAAATCTTGGACCTAGCCCAAACCTCTGAAGGACTTCCCCCAGATACCCCCACTCAAGGCGATCAAACGCCTTTTCCGCATCAAGTGTGATCGCCAACCCAGTCTCTCCCTCCTCCCAGACTGAAAGTTTGTCATTACTGTAATTAGTCTCCTGACATTATCATGGAGATGTCTTCCCGGCATAAAACCGGTTTGATCTGGGTAGATCAACTGGGTCACTATCTCTCTGCAGTCTATTGGCTATCATTCTTGCCAGGATTTTAACATCTACGCTCAGTAGTGAGATGGGACAGTAGTTTCCACATAAGGTGGTATCCTTCTCCTGTTTCGGATGACTTAAATTATTGCCTGGGCCCAGGTATCCGGGGTCTCTGCCGGTAGGTGAGCTACATTACACACCTGGAGCAATAATGGGGATAATACATCTTTAAATTTTTGATAGTACTCCGCTATATACCCATCCGGGCCGGGGGCTTTATTATGCTTTAATTTCTTAATTACCTCTACAAGCTCTGACTGGGAGAAGGGCTGGTCTAGCTCATTCGAAGGTCTCCTGGAGACTGGGTAGTTCTCTAGAGAAACTCTCAATGATTTTGCTTGGCTAGAATGGGCCTCCGATTTATATAAGTCCTCATAATAAGCTTTAAAACAATCCACAGTTGGAGAGCCCTGTGACCAGTCTTCCTGATCCCCTCGGATTAGAGACTCCAGGGACATACCTATCCGCCTCCTGTTTTCTCAGCCTAAATGCCAGAAGACGACCCGCTCTGTTCCCACCTGTGTAGTACTTTTGGGCTGTGAATCTGAGGGCGTTTTCGGTTTTAACTGAGAGACGTTTGTTTAACTGGTCCCTAGCTTCTTTCAGCTCCTTCAGTAAACTGTGTTGACCCCCTCTCTCATGGATGCTTTCTAACTCTTTAACTTTTTGTTCCAACCTATCCTGCTCTTGTCGTCTGGCTTTCTTCTGATACGCCGCATATGCAATGATTTCTCCCTTGACTACAGCTTTCAGTCCATCCCAGAGATACTTTACTTTTGTCACTGAGCCTGAGTTTCTCCTTAATGTAATTCTCTATCACCTCCTTTATCCTGGAAATGAATTTTTGTCCCCAAGGAGTCCCGTATTTAGGCGCCACAGTGACTGCTTGCACTGGGGTCCCAACTTGACCGTAAGACTAACCTTGGCATGATCCAATAGAAAAATGGGATAGATCTGCTGATCTATTATTGAACCCACCCACCCTTTCTGAGTGTAGAATCTATCTATATGGGAGTATGAGTCTTGAGAGTGTGAGTAAAAAGTGAAATCTTTGCTAGAGGGATATTTATCTCTCCACTTGTCCACCAAACCTGCTTCAACCCGTAGGTGTGAGAAGGTCTTAGGTCCCCTTCCTTTATCCTGGTACCCCTTTGTTGATTATCTATCCCTTTTTGTGTCTTCTACACAATTCCAGTCTCCCCCCATAATGATTTGGCCTTCCGGGAGCGAGGCAATTACCCCAAAGAGATGCCTGAAGAACTCCAAATTGGAAGGGGTGGGGGCATAGGTATTAACAATATGTATTACTCTGTCTGCCATTTTCACTGACAGAATCACCCACCTACCTTCCTCATCGGAGAGGGCTTTTAAATGAGTAGCCCCTAGGCCTTTCCTCACCAGGATAGCCACCCTGCTTTTTTCGCCCTCTTATGGGATGAGGCATGTACTGCCCACCCACATACGCCGTAATTTCTTATGCTCCTTTGTGGAGAGGTGGGTTTCTTGCAGGAGTCCTATATCGCAGTGGACCCTCGCTAAGTCTCGTAGTATATTGTGCCTTTTTACTGGTGACCCCAGCCCTTTTACCTTAAATGAGACTATCTTTAGGGTCCCCATATTGTACTGGGACTAAGTATCCTTGGTTCTAAGTTCCCTTCAAATCTTCTATTGTAGTGCCAGCCCCTATGGTCTCTTATCTTTTGGAGGATGGCACACAAAGCCAGGCCCCCCTCCTCTACAGTACAATTATTCACCATCATCTCCCCATAACCCCCCTTGCCCATAGCCCCTCCCTCCTGCCTCCCTTCTTTCATACCCTCCCCACATCTGGATAACAACAGTTAGAAATACAGCAACAAAACTATTTACAGACAGGCCTGTCAAGGCCTCATATGGAGGGACACTCCCTCCACCCAGGAGCATGAGCTATTGATTAGCTCCTCACCTCCCACCCTCTTACGCAAGAGTGGTTGGGAAGGTGGTCTCCCAAGGTGAGCTACCAGTGAAAAGATAAGATACTCCCCCGAGGGTCACCCTGCCCGCCGCTACAGGACTGGATGGCCTTCGGCTGGCAAACTCTCCACTGATAGGGCTTCCGGTCATAGTGCGTGAATTTTAACTGAGGGCGTGAGGGTTCTCAAAGAATTCAACGTTCCCCTTCCCGCCCTCTAACTGACCAAGCCCAGTGCCAGTATTAGTTAGGACTCAGCGGATCAGAGCAGACAAATTATGATGTTTTCCCCCGTTTGTCTCGTCCACGAGAGCCCACCCCTCATGGTCTCCAATTAAACACAAGACTGCTCTCATCCCCCGAAAGTCCCACCTTCTTAAAAATAAAAATGAATGTAGGGCTACAAGGTGGGGCTTCCAGACCCAACCAAATTCTGCCAGAAACACACACAAGAGGAGCACAGGCGGCATCTGGCAGTCCCCCACGTGCACCCACAGACCAATACTGGACGGCCTATATTCGCCTGGTGCTTATCAGGCTCTTATATTTGGGCCACCCGTACACCATCCACAGTTTGGTATCCCAAAATCAAATCTTATATCTATTTCTGATCCACCTTGTTTTCCCTCCCCACAAATGCTGTTTGTAAACCTTTTAATCCCTTCCACCAGTGTCAGCAACCTCGCGGGCCTCCAGGTTTACCCTGGCCCTCAGCGACTGTCCCTAGGGTCATCTGGGAAATAGCAGAGTTCAGTCCAATGTCTCTCATGGCAAACTGCCTTTCCTCTGGGCAGACATCAGACCTTTGTTGAGATACACTAAATCCTCACAGAGTTGCTCGCCAGGACCTGATCCTTTAAACAACCTGCCTCTTCCAGACCCCTCTCCCTCGTGGACCAACGTAACTGCAATACCGCCTGCTCCGTAAGTTCCTGCCGCAGGTCCGGAGAGAAATTCCTGCCTTTTGGAGCTGCTTGCTGGTTTGCAAAAGGGAGTCATACAACTTGGTTCCCGTGAGACCAATGAACTAGCAACTTTGCTGGGTACCTCAAGTAGGCCTTAATTAATTTATTTATTTATTTAGTTGTTTAACCAGGTATAGCACACTAAGCTGAAAGCTTTTTTACAGGACCGACCTGGGAGCACAGGGAAGTTAAGTGACTTGCTCAGGGTCACACAGTATGCAAGTGGAAGCTGTGGGATTCTGCTGGATGTCACCAGATTTGCAGCTCAGAGCCTTAAACCACTTCGCTATACTGCCTCCCGCGATGTTGCTCCTTCAGCTGTTTGATGACTGCCAACACCCATTTCCTCTTCAACATTGTGGCAGGGGGAAAATCATGATCCACAAAGACTCGCTTCCGTTCAAGATTTAAGTCTTTCTTGCCCCACGCCTTCCGGAGTAGCATTTCTTTTACCGGATAGCGGGTGAATTTAACCAGAATCATCCGAGGGGAGCACTATTTTTTGGTTTGGGGGCCAGGGCGCGGTGGACCCGCTCGAGCTCCAGGGGTTCCGTTTCGGGAATGTCCAATTCGTGTCTCAGCCAGGTCTTAACAAATTCCACTGGGTCTGCCTGTTCGGCACCTTCTGGGAAGCCAAAGATACGGTTAGTTTTTCTCCGACCCCTGGATTCCACGTCTTCAGCCCTGGCTGTTAGTTCCCTCTCTCTCCTGGCCAGGTACGTTACTGCCCTAGTGAGCCTAATAGAGTCCTCTTGGAGCCTGTCTAGGCCCGATTCCAGATCCTCTGTTCTGTTTTCCAGATGCTTTAAATCCTGTTTTATATCTTTTACATTGGTATCAATTCTCTGAAGCATCTTAAATATGTGTGCTGTCACTCGGCCATCCAAAGAACTACCACGAGAGGTAGTCCCCTCCTCTTCTTCTCCGCCAGAGATGGCCACCGACTCTGGAGGCCCTAGACAAGGGAGGTTGGGCTACGCCCCAGCCCTGCCTGGATCTTGCAGCCCTTTTTGAGCCCTAGCCCTGGGGTTCATGATTGACTAATTTCTCTTGGTTATTTCTTTGCTCAAGTCAAACTCTGACTGCTGATGGCACTGGATTCAAGTGGATTTTCGCACTATCACCATGGAGCTTAAAATTAAGCTGCCATGCCGGTTGCTGACGTCACCGGAAGTCCAGAATAACAGTTTTTGTACAGTGGTGAGCAGTAAACAAACATGTGGCAAAGTGCACAGCACGCATTGGGGTATAGGTTAAAGGTGAAAGGCAGAAACTAGGGGACTTTGCTGGTGAGGGCCAAGGGAGAGGATATGGGGTTAGGGAGGGGATAGGAAGTTGCCTTAGGTGGAGTCCAAAGACTGGAAGAGAAGAGGAGAGGTGGAGGTGTGAGGAGTGAGGAGAACAGATTCCAGAGGACAGGAGATGGCTACTTGGCCACCAGAAAAGTGAAGGTGAGAATAGTGAAGGTGTGGAATCCCTGGAGCTAAGCAAATAGGAAGAGTAGGGCACAGCGGATAACAGGGAGGAAAGATAGGAGAGGAGAGGCTCAAACTAGTACTTAGTGATGAAGGCAGCACAGTGCACCTGGAGACATGATGGCAGGGGGAGGATGGAGAGGGAAGACTATAGTCAACAGTGATGGGTATGGAGGGGATAATCAGTGGCAAAATGGCAGAAGGTATTGTACAGGGCATCCAGTTTGGCAAGGGCAGAGGAAGGGGCAACACCAGAGACTATATCTGCATACACAAAGGGCAGAAGGCATTGCACAGGATATCCAGTCTGGCAAGAGAGGAGGAGGGGCAATGCCATAGATTATATATGTATAATCAAGGACTGGGAGAACCATTTTAGTTACTGGTTGGTTGCAGACCTGGAAGAGAGGCAGTCTTTATTGTGGAACAGAGTGCCTAGTTTTGGACAAAATTTTGCATGATTTGTGTCAAAGTGGATAGAGAAGTTGAGCTTGCTGTTGAGCCGCACTCTAGGTACTTGAAAGAGAAGGATCACTTCCAAAGAGGTGCCATCTAAAGTTGTGAAAAGAGGTGGGACAAGAGCCTGGCCAGATTTTGGCAGGTACCAAAGTTCATGGATACTGCCTTTTTGGTGTCGACCTCGAGCGGGTTTTCATGAAACCAACACAGTACGTTCTGAATATCCTGCTGGAGCAGCCCAGTCACAGCAGATGCCATAGGGCTGGAAGTGTAGATAACCATGGTTTCCATGTACATATGGATATGTGAGGAGACACACGCTGAAGGGAGGTCATTAAGGAAAATGGAGAAGAGGACTGGACCCAGACTGGAGCCCTGTGGAACTCCGACTAGGATTGGGAGGGGGGAACAGGATGCTTCCCACCTGTACAGACTGCTGGCCCAAGTGGCATGACTGGAACCAATCAACAGCATCAGCTGAAAGGCTAGTAGAGCACAGTTTAAGGATTAGGGGGTGGGACACCAAGTCAAGGGCTTTGGCCAAGTCAAGGAATATAGCTGAGGTGATGTGGCCCTGATCCATCCCCATGAGGATAGAGTCAGTAACCCACAATACGGTGGAATGGTGCTCTCTAAAGCCAGACTGGAAGGCCGAGAGGGAAATCAAAGGAGTGAAGGAGTTTAGCGAGTCTGGAGTAGACGAGGGTCTTCTGGAGCTTAGCCAGGGAGGAGAGGAGACAGATGGTCCAGAAGGTACCAGCCCCCATGAGTCCATCTTCCCACCCAGCTCAGTCACTCGCCATCCCAGAGACTTACCTGCACACGCATATGTTCCCTAATGGATAACTCCCTGTGGGAAAGGCTGCCAGGGACCAGGCCCTGTAAATCTCAGCAAAGTTGAAGCTTTGATGAGTGAGGTGGAGCATCCAGTCAACAGTGCAGAGCCTGTGACGAGCAGCTGACAGCATCCTGCAGTGGTAGAGGGATATTTTTCTGTTTTCTGTCCCTCCCCTGATGCTGCGAGGCCTTACTGACACTGAAGCATCATGCCATCAATGTACCTCCCTAGATCCAGGGCTCTGGCTGCACTTCTACCTGTGGTCACCCAGGTGGCGGTGCTGCGTGGGAGGCCATTCACTCTCCCTCCTCAGAGGAGGTGAGCATCCCTTAGATGCTTAGCCATCCTCTCCCCAGTCAGTCCTCTGATAACCTAGGGTCACTTCTGAACCCGAGTCCTCGGTATTACGAGTAGTAGCACTACCACTGTTCCAGCAAGCTGGCTATTTTATACTGATTTGATGCACAGGTGACATGTTAGAGAACGTATATGTTTGATGAATCTTTAGCCTAGGCCACGAGGCCTCACTTTAACAATCTGTTTTGTCTTTTTACTTTTTAGCTGGCACATTAATGCAGTGGTAACACTGCCACCTGCAATGCCAACACGTTGGGTTAAGGAACAAACCTGGAGTGTCAGAGGGCTGGCCAAGAAAAGAGGACTGCATGTCTGATAGACAGCTCTCCTCGGGGGTGGGGAGGCAGCACCTGTGCATGTCTGACTTCTAGCAGCAGCTGGAGGCTAGGAGACAGTGAATCCTACAATCGGGGGAAGAGTGGCGAATGCTGATATGCTGTGTGTGGGAGTGTGCACAGTGACAGCATGGGTGTCATTGCATGGTTGCTCCTCCAGTGGACCAAGGTAACCAGGAAAATGCCACCAGTTAGGGAAGAAGACATTTAGCCTGCCCCCGCCCCCAAATCTGCCTCTCTCCCTGGACCTGGTTAACTCTGGAACTTCAGCTCCACTTGGGGCCCAACTGGATGGTGTGGGGAGGAAGCCAAGGCACAGAAGGCAAGCCTGGGGGTTCTGGCCTTGTTTTATGGTGCAGGTGGTCCAAGAGCACCGGTTCCCAATTAAGTGAACCTTAATGGTCAGTATGGTGGGGTGCTGGCTAAGGCTGAAGGAGGTCTTGATCGTGAGAGGAGGATAAGAGATTAACGATGCCCATACACGCATCTTGGCTCAGTTTACAGACTTGCTTTTTGCACTGCCAGCGCTTGTTTTCATTACAGAGCTGCATCTTATTTTGTATGCTATTAGTACTGATTAAAAAAAAATGCAAATACAGTCAGCCCGGTGGCGCTGAGGGTTGAGGCGCTGGACGCCACACCTCGCGCTACGCCAGCGACCCGGGTTTGGGAATGGACTCGGGTGGCTGGGGTCGGTAGGGGAGAGGGAGGATCGAGCATCCCAGTGGATGCTCTCTCTCTCAGGGGTGGGAGATCAAGAAAGCACCTGTGTTCTGCATCCCTTCCACAGCCAGTGGAACCACCGGCAACAGGAAGGGATGGAGGCTGCTCCACTCGCTGGAGTCAGGGAAGGGGGGGCGTCCTGGCACATGAGAGGCTTGGCATGCATCAGAACGCCACCACTTGAGACGTACGTCCCAAGCGCCGACATCTCAGAGGGTAGGGGATCTAGGGGAGAAAATGGAAAATACCTCTCGGCAGCCCTGGATGAAAGCCGCTCTGGTTCCATCCAGACCATCAAGAAGGGACAGACCCCACTGTGCAAGGAGAGGGGGAAGAGGCACTCTAGGGGCAGATCCCATGGAAGGTGGATTGGAGGACATGAGAGGACAGAAGGAGTGGGCACCGGAGTAGATAGGAGGGATAAAGAGATAAAGTAAAAAAAAAAAAAAAAATGCAAATACAATACAGAAGATCATTCAACTTGGATAACATACAGGGTAAATGTACAGTTCAGTACTATATTTCACTCACATTTGACAGTTGCATCATGTAAAAGGTACAATTCATTATACACCAACTGCTGACACATACCAACATGTTTTCTAGGGCTCTCTCTACCAACCACTCCTGTCTTTAGATTATGCCTACCCTTAGTATCATGGCTTTGTCACGAGGAAGGGAGTCCAGAAACATGCTACAGGTTCTCACAAACATCTCCTCCTGTCCTTTAGGATGTATGTAAGCCACTCCATGGCCAGTGCCTGCAGTGTTACTATTCTCCATTGAGACTGTGTGGGTGTTAGGCAGGATGTGTTTTGTGTACATTGCCAAGCTACGGAAGCATAACTCATATCCATCTTTGGTATGGGCCTAGCCCTTCTCCATGTCTTGACCCCAAAGTGCATTGTCAGTGGTGAGCATGCGATCTCTCTGCCAACCACAGCAGACAGCTCCTGGACTACTGTCTCCCAGAATGGTTTCAGAGTGGACAATGCCAGAAATTGCACAGGTAGATACTCCACCTGTGTCCTACACCTACCCCACATTAGTGAGATAGCCGGATGAAATGTATGTACCACACTGGGTGGGCAGTACAGCTTGGGAATAACTTTATACTGGGACTCTATCAATATATCTCTATATATTACATAGCAGGAGTCCCATATGAAGGGGAAGGACAGTGGCCCAGTTTTCTTCCATAATCTGGATTCCAAAATCTTTCTCCCAGTGCACTTTTACATTACCCAAGAGGTCCAGCAGGTTGTGTCTTGTTTTGCTAGCTTTGCTATCAGCCCCTTAGCTGTTGCTCTGGTCTGATACATGGCCGGCTCCATCCAGGCCAGTGGGGATTCTGTCACCTGATCCCTAAAGCTACATCTTCTTGTCAGAATCACCCACTCTTCTGGATAGCACCCTTGGTTCATTCCACCCTGAAAAATGTAAAAGCCTTCATCATCATGCATGAGTTTAGTGACCATGATGGCACCATTACAGAAGCGTGTTCACCGAGTCAAGATTCTTCCAGCGACTAAAGTTTGGTGGCACAGTCAACCCTAGTCTGATATTTAAAATGGATTAAAATGTAATAAAAATACATTATGATGTTGGGGCATTCAAAACCATTTGCTGATTCTGTTCCAGGGACAAACTGGTCCCACATGCCTAAGCTGCCCTAAATGAGTGTTCCAGTACATTTAAAACTTTGTTGGACAAGTTCATGGTAATAGGAAATTTGAAATTTTGGAACAGAAATATGAGCGCTCACCTGGCCTATGGCTTATAAACTCATTCTCCTATGAGCCCATTACACTACATAGCTGACAGTGTCTCTTTGAGATATGGGTCTCAGAACTTATGTAGCCAATTGGGAAGCAGAAGATTTCCAACCCATTTTATAAAACCTTCTATAACACAGCTGAACTGCTTGATGCAAACTATCTGAATTGGTGACCATCAGTTTAATAAAAGAGAAAATTTATGTACAAACTGTAAATGAAGATCTTCCAAAATACATAGTTTAAGAAGTACCACTTATGGGTTGAAGTCAGAGGTGCTAAACCCTGCAGGAGAAAATCGTTTCACAGGGGCAGCAACAGCTACTGGCCATGGCACCTACATGACACTGTGTGGTGACAAGCCCCAGCTAATAACCTTTGCCAGCTTCTTCACCTACCTCAGTTCTAATCACCAAAGAGTAAGCAAAAGTATGAACTCCTCAATCTGACATTCTAAAGCCAGGTTGTTTAGAACAGATAGATTAAAGCCACTGACAGGTCTACTATCAAGTGAAATTAGGCTGAGCCAGGACACCACAAGGATGCAGTGTTGCATTTAGCAGCTAACAGGGATGTATCCATGGTAAGGAGATGTAATTTGGGTAGAAAGGGAATGGAGGGGGAAAAAAGGTTTATATTTTGTATTACTCTTCCAAGATAGACCACTCCCAAGGGAAGGAAGGAAGAAAGAGAGAGAGAGAATGAGAAGTATTGTACTATCCAGGTAACATCAGCTAGGGAGATGTTCAGTATGGCCCTGGCTTTACTAGAAAGAAGGATGGTGGACAATCATGGTACTCCATGGAGAAGATGCTCTGAAGATCTTCAGTTACAGTAAGTACATAACTTTACTGTCTTCCCCAGAATCAGTCCTCTCCATGGAGTCCTACTTATGTGTCCAGTGTACCAAGCTTTCCTTACTATGAGGGAGGATCCTGCTCATCTTAAGGTTATTTGGACAGCTTTAGCCCTTTTACATGGGGGACCTGAGGCAGGGATCTCATTGGTGTGGAGGAACCAGAGACTGGTCCAGGCCAGGTGGTAATCCCTATGGCACAGAGGCAAGGGGTCCCCTGATAACTGCATCCTGATCTTTGGGGAGAAGAAATGAGCCCCCTGATCATTTGAGTTTAGCACTTTACAATGGCCCAGAGGTGCCAGTCTCAAAAGGTAAAGCCATGACATCCGACTGATGCAGACAGCTGCTCCAAGTTACATCACTGGCATCACAAGATGCCCTTGAAAGCTACCGTGCTGACTCTAGGCCCTTAATGGAAAGGTCAGTGGCTTGCCAGATGAACTCACCATCATGCATAGAAGCTAGCAGTGTGTAGCTGCATTCACAGTCAGCCTGATGGGCTGCTAAACACATTACTGAATGTGCTGAATTGTAAACCTTTCTGCCCAGTGCATCAAACCTCAGTGAGTCATGACTGGGAGGGTGGTCTTGATGAAGGTGCTGCTGTGGCCCAGTCTGGGTCTGCAGCACTTGAAGTCCTGAGGTGGGGAGAGATACAGATCCTAGAGACCCAGACAGTGCTTAATAGGTCCCTTGGGGCAGAAGTAGTAGTGTAGGGATGTCTTCATAGAGTTCTTGGTGCCTCCTCCATGACTCTGGACCAGGGAGGAACAACACAGGTGTCAGTATTGGGAACATCAAAGAACCCCAATGGCAGAGCAACTGGATTCTGGCTTGTATGGACTATGATGCCTAGCACCTGCATCATCTACCCCTCTAAGAACTGCTGATACAGAATGTACTCAGCAGAAGAGGATAAGTGGAACATACTGGAGGGAATATGGCTGGAAAGTCAGGTCTAGGTTTTTCAAAACCCCAGATATTACAGCCAAATACTGGGGGAAGGGGCTTGGGGAGTGCTGGAGTGGGTGTGGGGGACTCTCGGTGGGAAATGAACATATTTTTTGGTCATGTCTAGCTCTACAGGATTACTGGCGGGAGGTCCTGGGGAAGATAAACAGCATATTTGAACTCCCGGAGCTCCTGACACCGGTTTTTATTTTGGCTGCAGTCCATCCTCCTAATCTTAAAGTCAGATGGGACATATGTAAGTTTATTCAACTTCTTATTCTTATTGCTAAAAAGATAATTACCAGATTGTGGCTCACAGACAGAACCCCGACTAAAGAGTCTTGGAGAAAGCGCACCACGAGGTCTATAATCTGGAGCGCATATTGGCTAGGATTAACAATAAGATAGTCACATTTGATGAAAGATGGAGGAGATGGACCTGGTACCAGCTGGACACCTACCAAGATTTTGTACCATAGAAACATAGAATTTGATGGCAGATAAGAACCACATGGCCCACCTAGTCTGCCCATTTCTCTACCTAACGGATAAGCTGCAGATCCTAATTAACCAACAGCCTACTTCCTCCCACCCCCACTAGAATTGCCTTATGTCTGTCCCATGCATTCTTGAATTCTCTACTGTTTTTGACTCTACGACCTCCTCAGAAAGGCTGTTCCATGCATCTACAACCCTCTCTGTGAAGAAATACTGCATACTGTCTCTGGAGCCGCATCTCCCCTCTATCTTCAAATTGTGCCCCTTGTTCTTGCACATCTCTTTTTCTGAAAGATGCTACCTTCTTGGACTTTGTTGATTCCTTGAGGTATTTGAAAGTTTCTATCATGTCCCCCCACTTCCTCGAGGCTATACATCTTAAGCTCCTTTAGTCTTTCTTCATACGCCTTCTGGTGCAGACCCTGCACCGCTTTTGTTGCCCTCCTGGACAGCCTCCACCTTGTCTATGTCTTTGCTGAGATGGGGTCTCCAGAACTGTACACAGTACTCCAGATGTGGTCTTACCAACTGTCTGTACAGAGGGCCAACAACTTCCTGTTTTCTACTGGTGATGCCTCCCTATGCATCCCAGTATCCCCCAGCCCTCCTTACTGCCTTCTCACATTGCTTACCCATCTTTAGGTCATCTGATATGACTACCCTCAGGTCCCTTTCCATTTTTGTTGTTGTCAGTATCTAACCCTTATTGTGAACTCTTCCCTGGGTTTTTGTTTCCCAGGTGCATTACTTTGCACTTCTTTGTTGAATCTAAGCTGCCATACATTTGACCATTCCTCCAACCTTGCCAAGTGCCTTTTCATCCTTTCCATCCCACCTTGTGTATCAACCCTGTTGCAGATCTTTGTGTCATCTGCAAAGAGATATACTTTCCCTTCTACTCCCTCTGTAATATCACTTATAAAGACATTAAAAAGGACCGGCCCCAGTACTGAACCCTGTGGTACCCCACTAGTAACCCTCCTTTCTTCACTGTGGACTCCATTTACTATTACATGCTGTGTCCTGTTATCCAGCCAGTGTTTTACCCAGGCTACCACCCTGGGACCCACTCCCAGGCTGGCTAATTTGTTTATTAATCTTTTGTGCGGGACTGTGTCAAATGCCTTGCTAAAGTCTAGGTAGGCTATGTCCACAGCCCTCCTGGTCTACTACTTTGGTCACCTAGTCAAAGAAATCATTAGATTTGTCTTACATGACCTTCCTACTGTGAATCCATGCTGCCTTGGGTCCTGTGCCCCACTGGCCTCTAAGTACTCAACAATTCTTTCCTTCAGAAGTGATTCCATCATGAACCCTACCACTGAGGTCAAACTGACAGGTCTGTAGTTTTCTGCCTCTCTGTCTTGCTCCCACTTTTGTTAAGGGGAATCACATCCACCCTTCTCCAATTTTCAGGTAACACACCATCCTCCCATTATTTATTAAAATGGGTAGTCAGTGGTGCTACTTAATTCTTCTAGAATTCTGGGGTGAATCCCATCAGGCACCATTACTTTATCCACCTTCAGTTTTAAGAGTTCTTTCAGAACACTTTCTTCTGTGAAATGACTAATATCAACCCCCCTATCCAGATTGCTTCTATTGACTAGATTAGGTATCTCCCCATGCTTCCACTGTGAATACTGAGCAGAAGTATTCGCTCAGTATCCCTGCTTTTCACTGTCGCCTCTCGCCCAACCACCTTCCTCTTTATTCAGCCTCAGTATCCCTGCCTTAGTCGTTCTTGCTCCCTAATGTACCTATAAAAGGTTTTATCCCCCTTCTTAACAGAGTTGGCTATCTTTTCCTCGGTTTGGGCTTTTGCTATTCTGACTGCCTTCCTCGCTTCCTTCTGCTTTAACTGGTACATTTCTCTGTCCTGTTCCTTCTGTGTTTCCTTATACTTCCTGAATGCTACCTCTTTCTCCGTTACCTTCCCCGCTACTTCTTTTGAGAACCATAGAGGTTTTTTCTTTCATTTTTATTTGTTTATTTGCTTCACACAAAGGCTGGTTGCCTCTGTGATGGCGGTTTTAATGTTTCCCCATCATTGCTCCACCCCACCTTCTTGCCTGTTTGCTAGTGCTTTTCTGAGGCACTCTCCCATTTTGACAAAATCAGCCCTCCTGAAGTTCAGTACCTTCACTTTTGTGTGGGTTGACTTTACAGCTAAGTTTATCATGAACCACACTGTCTGGTGGTCGCTTGTTCCCAGATGGCTACCCACTTCAAGATCATAGATCCTCTCTCCATCCCCATTTGAGAGTACCAGGTCTAAGATTGCTCCCTCCCAAGTGGGTTCTAAAACTAGCTGTCTGAGGCATGCCCCCTGTAGGGCATTGAGAATAGCCTTGCTCTTGGATGTGGCTGCAGCAAAGGTGCTCCAGTTAACATCTGGCATATTCAGGTCCCCCATCAACAATAACTCCCCTTTCTCTGCCATCCCAAGGATGCCTTCTATCATTTTCTTGTCTGTTTTCTCCTCCCTGAGACCGGGGTATGTAAACAACCCCTGTGCAGATTGTGGAGCCATTTCTAGTCTCCAGAGTGACCCACAGTGCCTCCTCTCTCTGTTTACCCTTTAGTTCTGTTGCTTTGATCCCTTCCCTAACAAAGAGAGCTACTCCTCCTCCTTTTCTTCCCTCCCTGTCCCTCCTGTAGATTGTGTATCTTGGCATGACAACATCCCAGTCATGGTTCTCTGTGTACCATGTTTCTGTGACTGCCACGATATCCAGGCATCCCTCTTCCATTAAGGCCACCATTTCTGGGAGCTTTTTACCTAGACTGTGGGCATTGGTACTCATTACCCTCCATTTTTTATGGCTTTATTTCTTTTTGCCCCATCCCTGTCCTTACTGCCTTTGTCTTCTTCTCCATTTACTCCTGCCCTTCTCCCTATCAACTGCTCTATCTTGGTGTTTACCTCACTAACTACCCTGAGGGTTGGGGGGGCTAGGATTTCTCTTCTCCTTTCAGTGCCTCCTCCCTTGGCTGGTTTAAATACTTGCCAATGAAGCATTTAAACCTATTACCTAGGATCCTGGTTCTCCTCCTGGATAGATGCAGACCATCGCACCTGTATAGGCCTACATCCTGCAGGTGGAGACCCAGTCCCATAAAGCCAAATCCTTGAGCTCTGCACCAGTTTTTCAACCAGTCATTGAATCCCATGGTGCGGAGTACCTAGTCTCATCTATGCCATAGACAGGTAGCACTTCGAGAAAGTTACAGTGTGTGCTATTTGTTCAAGGCCCCTCCCAACTCTACAAACTCCTGTTGCAGTACTCCGATTCCATTCTCAGCCAGGTCATTTGTCTCTAGGTGGATAATGACATCCAGCTCCCTCCCCTTTGCAGCTGCTCCCATGATCCTGAGGATTCACTTCCTGTCCCCCCAAGCCATGGCACCTTACCTCCCTTCCCTCCCTCCCCCAGTTCTACCCCCCAACAATTGAGTCCCCCACCAGGAGCTGCTTCCTTCCCCTTGGGGGCCTGTGCCACCCTCCTGTGGGTCTCCATTGTGGAGGTTCCCAGCATCCTCCTTGGTCTCCACTGTGGGCGCCTCCATAGAGAAACCATGCTTTGCCAGAGTGGTGAGTGAATTGTGGAGAGGCACAGCTGGAGGGATGCACCTCTATTCCACCACCCTCACCCTCCTTGAGCCTACCATGGTCCAACCTCTCCTCTTTCTTAGCAACCTCTGAGGTAGTGGCAGTGGCCTGGGTGGTCCGTGGGTGAGAAGCAGGTTTCCCACTTCTGCCAGGTCAGCATGGAGATGAACAACCTCCTCTCTCAGACCAGAGAAGTGCCTGCAAATAGGGCAGCAACGCAGTCTCCAGAATGTCTCCCAGAAGACTGCTGCTCCACAGCCAGTGCATTGCACCACTCCTCACATGTCTGTGTCTCTTCCTGTTACAGATGCTTTTCTTTTGTTGTTTTATGTTCTTTTTTATTGTGTGCAAGCTTGTGAGTGTCTCTACCCCCATTCAGTGTGCTGTGCCTTTAAGGATATGAACAGGTGTATGTTGTTAGCAGTTTTGGGAAGTGATGTCAGAACCCCTGCTATAAAGGAAGTTATGTGCTTGGGGTGGGTGGGGTGAGGGAAGGGTGGGAAGGAAGTAAACCTATGCCATCCAGAAACAACCAACTACAATTCTGACCCTCCACCCCAGGAAGTGCCTTTCTTCCTTTCAGACAACACAGAGGTTAAGTACCAGGGCTAGTCACAAATGACTGCAAATATCTCCCAGCTACAGTTCTTCCCTGGCAAATTAAAGTTAAACTAAGCAAAGTCAACCACAAAACAAAATTAATACTAGTTACTTACACAGGTCCAAAAGTAATAATTCAGTTCAGTGTAGTCTAGAAAATAACCTCCTTAATCCAAGGAAGCTGTGGTTGCTTTCTCCCTCTCTGTGTCTCAGCAGATTGGACATCTTGGGAAGGCAATGGCTGTGAATTGTGGAGGCACCTCATCCGAGAGGAAGGGAACAATATCTCCAGGAATTCTTTTGGGAATTTGTATCCCTCAGGGCTCATTTTGTTGTACTACTATACAGATATCCTGTGTACACACCCATCTATGTATACTCTGGGCATACTTGTTTACAGACAATTTAAGATGGTTCTATGGAGTGACAGATTTATTCTTCATGTATGATTCAATTATGTGTATATTGATGCATTGTACTGCATTTGGTTTGTTGAATTTGTATATTTTATATAAAATAAAAAAAAAATACAATAAAAAAAAAGAAGAGGCTAAGTAGAGACATGACATATTGTCCTCAGAAGAGGATATCAAGGAAGAGGAGGCTTAGGCCCCAGCTGAGTTTGTCACCAGGGAAGGGACACTGAACAGGGTCATGTCAGACTGTTGGTTCCATGACACGACAGTACCAGCCCAGGCATGGTGCTACAAGCACTCATTAACCAGGAGGCTAGAAAACTCCTAGTCCAAGCTACCTTCTTGCCTCTCCTAGACTATGCAGACTGCCTATATGGCTATAGTACTAGTACAGCTCTCTCCAAGCTTGATGCCCTATACCACAGAGCCCTTAGGTTCATTTTGGATGCCCCTTATGACATACACCACTGCATCCTCTATTCTTCCATAGGCTGGAGCTCCCTTAGCATCAGGAGGCAAAAGAATGCTATTCTATGGACATATAAGGCAATCACTCATAAATTACCTCAGTACTTCACAATCTGCCTAACTCCCCACATCCCTAGTGCCTATTCTCTCAGAAGTCTTACCATTTTATCTTTGGCTATCCCTAAAGTTAAAACACACTTTGGTAGAGCCTCAATAAGCTTCACTCTTCCTACACTCTGGAATAAGATCCAGAAAACCTTATGGCTCAGCTCTCGATCACATTCTCCTCTTCAAATCCTTGTTCCTGAGGACCTTCTCCGAGACCTGTCATTGCTTCAAGTCAAGGTCTTAACATCACAGTTTGTTACTGCTTTAAATTTTGGACTTAAACCTCAACCATTGCCTGAGGTGTCATTTGAGTCCTCCCTTCTATCATTATCCAAATCAAGGTCCCAACATCACGATCTGTCTTTGCTTCAAATATTGGACTTAAACCCCAACCATTGCCTGTGGCATCTGTCATGTCATCCCTTCGAACAGACCTTCCTCCATAGGCCATCATGTCCAACCCTCTCCTGTCTTGGCTGACCTTCCCTCCCCACTCCCTATACCCCACTTCCCACCCCACTTGCCAGAACATGCCTACAGTACTTATCAAAGGACTCTTACATCTCAGTCTTCTTCGCACTTTGACGCTAGAGGAACTGCCACTCCTGCTAACCATGACTCCTCCAATGATGTTTACTGTATTAACTTTAGCTCATTACTTTATGTCCACATATCTGTATCCATGCAATTATATTTAAATGGCACTACATCCTGTTGAACCTACTGCTATGTTCTGGTGCAAGTATCTTGTCACATGTGAGAGTTATATGTTATTATGTTGTTATTTTTACTATGTAATTGTTATGTACTCTCACTCAACCTGTCTTAACCTCTTGGCAATTATTTTGCCCCAGGTCCATCTTGTAAATGAGCTTGTCTCAATGATGTTCCACCTGGCAAAATAAAGATTCTGATTGACTGGTTGATTAACTCTTACATGAGAGGCACTGGAGGGCTGAAGTACATGGGAAGCCTATACACAAAATGCTAAGGCCCCTTTATGGCGCTGGCAACTGACCTAAGCCTGTGCTGTGGCAAAATCCTTGAGACTCTGGTAGTAACCTTGCCCAAGGGGAGAGTCAACCAGAGTCTCCCATAGCTGTCACTCTGTCAGAATGCCAGCTATGGGAGTCTCTGGCTGCCTCTCCCATAACTGACACTCCATTGGAGGAGGTGACAGTATGGTGGCCACGGGGGAGGACCCACATTCGACTGGGGATCTCCTGATGTAAAGCATGCCACTCAAGGATGTCTGGTCCATGCCATGTGTCAACATATGAAGTGGGCCAGGGAGAAAACTCCATGCCGAGGTTGATGCAGACACCATATTGATGCCATCAGCGGTACTGACATCAGAGAGGACCTCGCCCCAGCACAAAGATCCTCCTTGGTGCCACCCTGGACACTGACATAGAGTTCGACCCTCAGCCCAGAAGTCAGGCACGCCATCTGGGAAAACTTTGTCACCAAAGTCAATGCTGACACCAGCCCCCTCCAATACCATGAACTGTGCCAGAAGTAGGCCTGGTGCCACCCTTGGTGTCATCACCAAGAACAGTGACAACAGCACGGCAACACCTTTGGCTGGCATCAGAGTCCACTGGAACATACAAGGCCAAAGGTCTCAACCCAGATCCTGGGGTCATAAAGAGCAGACTGAGGTAGGTTCTCAGCCGACTACCCAGAAGAGGTCAGCTGTCCAACTAACTCAACTACTGCACAACCCCAGCAAGGTGGGGAGACAGAGAATGAGTCTCAGACAACCGAGAAGGTCCCTGAGAAGGCCTGGAGGAAGGGGCTAGACTCCTTGCCTTGGACATCCAGGAACAAAGCCTGCCAACAAAGGTAGGGGCCAGAGAGTCCTGCTTCAATGCACTGTTGACAAGAGTCCTCTTGTCCATGGAGAAGCAGGTGTCACAGGAGTCCATGTCATGGTGTGGTCAAAGGCAGGAGAAACAGAGCTGATGCTGGTTGTTGGTACTAATCTCCATACCACCTGGAGCCAAACAAAAAATAGGGGTCTGTTTGGTACCCTTTTTCTTCAGTGAACCTGGCATCACTGAAAATAAGAGATAATGCAACAATGAACTTTGGTGACTAAGGGTCGAGGAAATGAGGCATCAATTCACTCCCACAGTGCACACTTTATGGCGGAAAAAACAGAACTGAGGTACGTGATGGAGCCTGCAATGGTTATTGGCAGGCAAATGGCACCATACAGTGTTGTGCAGATGCCATACTAGTAGCTGTTGCTGGCCCCCGGCCAAAAGATTTGCTCTTATGGGCTCTTAGCACCTCATACTTAGACCCATAAATGGTACTCCACAGAGAAGACTGATTGTGGGGAAGATACACACCTATGAATTTGAGTGTTGTAATGAACTTGCACCTTATTATGCAGATACTGTATATTGTCTAACTGGCATGTAACCTCAATTAATATACACTTGAAGGGATTTTCCAGAAAAGCAGACGCAAATATATTTTCCACCAGCATCTATCCGATTACATCAAAACTCGAAGCCCTATTTTCAAAGGGTCCCTAGTTTATGTGACAGGTTTCAATGATTTATGACCGCTTGCATCAAAAACGGTGCCTAAGTCAAACAAATGGTGCACGATAACAAAAATGTTGCACAAGTCATTTTTAATGCAAGCTTCAGTGCATTCATCCAGACTGTCAGACAATCTAAAATGTAGTCTAACTAGATGGAAGTCTGCTTTGAAGTAAAGGTGGATGGATCCTTTTTCCTTTTAATGCTGTCCCTGGTTTTACTAGTGACCACCTAGGATGATAAAAATAAATCCTATGAGAGGCACCATAGAAACAGAGGACCCTGGGTTTATTGGGGAACCAACCTTTCTGTGTACAGTAACTTCATTCTTTTACAGCCACAAGATGTGAAACCTATTCATACAGTAGGGTCGTAGTTTAACCCAGGTATACACAACCAATCCTTCTACTTTGGTACAACACAGAGGTGAAGTGCATACATAAGTAATATTGTCCTTAAGGAACACAGCATTGTCCATAAGAAACCCAGTGACTGCCCAATGCTGGAGACACAAGATTTATTTTATTTATTTATGACTTTGTTAACTGAGTAGGTGTGCTGATCCCAGGGACCGTTTTTAGGCATGAACCGGGACGACATACTGTGGCACAGGGAAGGTACAGTTACGTAAGAACTTACCGTAACAGTAGATCTTGAGAGAGGCTCTTGCAGTAGGTAATTACATATAGGACTGGCGCGGTCAGTGGCAGGACCTCATGGAAAAATTTCTAGCTAGCGGTCCCTGGCGAGGACAGCCCCCACATCAGGTGACTGGCGTCCTCACGGCGTCGGTATAAAGGGTGGTCCTGGGCGCCCGTCTTCCAGTTCTTTCCGCCATGGGCGAAAGAGGCCTGACGAGGAGAAGCGGATATTTCCCTCAATGGAAAGGAGCTGAAAAAGCCTAGGGGATGGAGGGTGGGAAGATATTACCTGCTGCAAGAGCCTCTCTCGAAGATCTACTGTTATGGTAAGTTCTTATGTAACTGGCACTATCTTACTTGAGAAGGCTATTGTAGTAGGTAATTACATATAGGACTGAATCCCAAGCAGTCTGGAAACAAATAAAAGGCACCCGATGCGAGGAAACTACTCCAGAAGATAGCAGTAGCTTGCAAGCCTCAAGACAGGAGGCCCTGCAAAACAGCTAGCCTGAAGCCTGCTCTATGGTGACAGGCAATGTCCAAACTGTAGTGTTTTGTAAAAATATGGACAGAAGTCCAGGTGGCGGCAGCAGATGTCTACCACAGACACATTCTGAAATGCCGCAGAGGCCGCTTATCCTCAGGTGGAGTGACCTCTGACTTGACCTGGAAGGGTCTTGTTGTACTTGTCATAACAGAAAGTGATGCAATGAGCCAACCACTTCGACAGACATTGCTTGAAACAGCATTGCCTTCCCTTTGTGAGCAAAAGAGACGAACAACTGATCAGTCTTTCTGAGATCCTTTGTCCTATTGGTGCAGTATCTCAGAATCCAGTGAACATCCATGGTATGGAGTAAATATTCCCTTGGTCGGAGTACCGCGTGAAAAGGCCGGTAACTCTATGGACTGATTTAAGGTAGACTCTGCTACTACTTTAGGTAGAAACTTAGGATTCGTGCGAAGAGCAACTCGTTCTTTGTGAAAAATCAAATAGGGATTTTACACATAAGGGCCTGGAGCTTGGAAATTCTTCGAGCTGAAGTGATGGCCACCAAGAAGAGCGTCTTCCACTAAAGAAACTTCAGATCTGCAGAAGCTGCAGGTTCGAAGGGAGGAAGAGTAAGTTTCTCGAGAACAAAGTTCAAGTCCCAAGGGGGAGCAGGAGTTTGGATGGGGGGCCTCAGATGAAGGACCCCTCTGAGAAAGGTCTTAGAGACCTCCAGTTGGGCAAAAGCTTTATCTGCGAAAGGAACATGGCAGGGAAATAGCAGCCATGTGCACCTTCAAGGAGGAATGGCTGAGACCCATGTCAAGAGATGATGTAAGTATTCCAGCAGAACAGCCACTGAACAGAAGAATGGTTCCATGTTCCTAAAGGCAGCCCAAATAGAGAATCTCTTCCACTTCATGGCATACGTGGACCTAGTGGAGGGTTTTCTAGCCTCCACCAAAATCTCCACCACCTTTGGAGAGACTCCAAAATGGGACTGGGCTAGGTCTGCAGGAGCCATGCATGAAGTTGAAGGACTTGAGACCTGGATGGACCAGGGTCCCTGATCCTGGGTCAGCAAACCTGAGATAAAGAAGAGGAAGAGGAGGAACCTCTGAGTATTGTTGTAGAAGAGAGAACCAGATTTGTTTGCCAGAAAGGAGCGATCAGAATCATTCTCGCTCTTTCTGTGGATAGTTTCTGCAAACTCTTGGGATCAGAGGAATTGGGGAAAGCATAGACAAATCTATCCTTCCAGTCTAGAGACAGAGCATCGCTCCAGAAAGCTCGCTTTGGAACGAGCGAGCAAAGCTGGGAAGTTTTATGCTTTGGGGAGGCTAAGAGGTCTACCCAATGGAGTCCCCAAAGCTGCAAGATGTGTTTTAAGCAAAAGATGTTTCAGGACTAGAGGGCATGGGATGAAGTTGGAGGGAGGACGATTCAGAGGAAACATGAGAAAGAATTTCTTCACAGAACGGGTGGTGGACAAGTGGAACACCCTGCCAGAGGAAGTGGTGGGGGCTGAAACAATCATGGGATTTAAGAATGCATGGGATAGACATAAAGGAATTCTAGAGGTCAGGGTAAGGGAAATAGACTTCTAGGAAAACAAACTGAACTTACAAGCTCAAATGGGCAGACTAGGTGGGCCATAGGCCTTTATCTGCCGACACTGTCTATGTATCTATGTATGTATCTATGTATCTATGTATATTGTCGAGCACCCTTTGATCCAATTCCCACTCATGTGCCCGGGCCGAGGAGCGGCTTAGTTTGTCTTCCAGGGTGTTGTCGACTCCTGGAACATGAATCGCCGTGAGGTGAAGGTTGTGATGAGCTGCCCAACCCCAAACCCTCATAGTTTCCCTGCATAGAGGGTAGAAACGAGTTCCTCCCTGCTTGTTGATGTACCACACCACGCACATGTTGTCCATCTGGACTGCTAGGTGGCTGGGAAGAATGTATTAGTGAAGGGCTTGGAGAGCATATAGCACAGCTCGAAGCTCGAGCACGTTGATGTGGAGAGCTAGTTTCAGTCTGGACCATAAACCCTGGGTCCGATGAGGGCCCAGATGGGCTCTCCAACCTTCGCCTGATGTGTCCGTGGTCAGAATCTGTGAGGATGGAGGATGAAAGAAGGGGACACCCCGAAATAGGTTCTCTCGAACCATCCACCATTGCAAGTCCCGTGCCATCGGCGAGGAGATCAGAACTAGTTGATCTAGGTCGTCTACAAGTTGATCCCACTGGGAGCGAAGAGTCCACTGAGAGATCCTCATGTGGAGTCGAGCTCAGGGGACCGTCTGAATAGCAGCCGCCATGAGCCCCAGAAGATGGAGGACCGACCTCGCCGGAACCCTCCTCCTTTCTGATAGCAGGGAAATCTGGGATTGAAGAGAGGCCGCCCTGTCTGGAGGCAGGAAGGCCTTGCTCACCATCATATCAAGGATAGCCCTGATGAACTGTAGCCTCTGGGCGGGGTCCAGATGGGACTTGGAATGGTTGATGGTAATACCCAGGCCAGTAAAAACCTGTTGGGTGAGGGAGAGAAAATGCAGGAGTTCCTCCCTGGACGAGGCTGCCAGGAGCCAGTTGTCCAGGTAAGGGAACACCTGTACTCCCATTGTACGCAGGTGGGCCGCTACCACAGCCAGGCATTTGGTAAATACTCAGGGCGCCGAGGAAAGACCAAATGGGAGCGCCTGAATTGGTAGTGGTCCCCCTGAAACGCAAAACGAAAATACTTCGGTGAGAAAGGTGAATGGGAATGTGCAGATAGGCATCCTGCATATCCAGTGCACAAAGCCATTGACCCGGCCGAAGAAGGGGCAGAAGGCTCTGCAGAGAGAGCATCCTGAACCTTTTGTATTCCACATAAAGGTTCAAGGAGCTGAGATCTAGAATGGGTCTGAGATCACCCATCTTCTTTGGGACCAGGAAGAAATGAGAATAGTAACCCGTCCCTCGAAGATTAAGGGGCACGGGTTCTATCGCATGCTTCGCGAGAAGGGCCGAGATTTCTTCCTGGACCAAGGGAAGATGGTCTCTGGAGTATGACGACTTCAAAGGAGGGTGGCGGGGTGGTTTCTGAAGAAACTCTATGGAGTGCCCTTCCGCTATAAGCTGGAGCACCCAAGAATCCGTGGTTATCCTCTCCCAACCTGGAAGGTGGAGGGAAAATCTCCCTCCTACCGGTTCCTCCGGTGGATCCGGAGGCAGTGGGAGAGGGAAGGAGTCAGGTGGTGTGGGGCAGTGCCGCAGCTGAGGTACCCGCTGCTTTTTTGGGCGGAGGGGGCCTGGCAGCTGCTGGGGCCCGACGTTTAGTGGCCCGCCTTCCTTGGGGTTTCGCTTGTGGCCTAATCAGTCTGTGAAAAGGATGGTGCTGTTGGGGATGGGGACAGTACATGGAATCCATGGATTTCAGGGCCGTCCCCTTCTCTTGCAAGTTGGTGATGATGTCTTTGACATCACCCCCGAAAAGCACCGACCTCCTGGAGGGTGCCTCTTGAATGGCGGATTGCACCTCCGGGACCAAACCTGACACGCGGAGCCAGGCATGACACCATAGACTTATGGCAAAAGTGGAGCTCCACCCGGCAGTGTCCACTGCATCGTATGTTGCCCGTAAAATGTGGCGACTGGCCGAATGAGCAGAACCGACAAGATCTGCTAGCTCCTGTTTGACTTGAGAGTCAGGTAAGGAGTCTAGATTAGATTCCGCCTGGGTAGGGATGGCCTTCTGGTAATCCCCCATGTGGGCGACTTAATTCAGGGCCCGAATTCCCAGTGTGGAAGAGGCGTAAATCTTTCTACCATACTGGTCCAGGAGGCGAGATTCCTTATCCGGTGGAGGCAAGCTCAGATGCTTTGGATGTGCCGACTAGTCGTGAGCGGCGCTAATCACAACTGAATCGGCACGAGGGTGAGAGTCAAGATACTCTACACCCTTGTGAGCCTGGTATAGCCTGTTGGACTTCCTGGGAAGTGGGGCTAACGCCGATGGTTGTTTCCAAATCATGGTAACAAGGTGGGCATGAGGCTCGATCCAGAGTGGCACCAAAGTTGGAGCTGTCACGGGCAGGTCCAGATGCTCAGCGAGTTTTAGACGCTGGGAATCTGGTTCCAAAGAGTGCCGCTGGTGAATTTCCTGGATTTTTCTAAGCAACTCTGTGAAGGATGGATCCTCTGGAGGAGACTTCGGAAGGGTCCTCGGCCGGGGCTTAGACTGGAGAGCGGGGCTCATCGTCTCTCTCGGAACATCCTTCAGAAGAATCCGAGAAATCCGAGAGGGAAGAAGAAGCAGAAGAAGAATAAGACTCCCTCACACGACTAGGGGAGGAATGGGCTCCTTGGGTGGTACCCATGAATGCGTATCCTGCCCCCTCTGGATCCAGAGGGAAGAGCCCTGGAGTCTGGAAGCGATGAGGGAGTGTGCCGACTTGGACGTAGGGGAGCCGGGGGCGGCACCACCATCGTAAAGTGGCTCTCCACCTCCTTGGTGAGCTGAGCCTTGGCCTCAGCCCTTCAAGAGGCCAGAGTCTCCTGCAAATCCACCAGCGGCCGGGGGCAGTGGAGGTGGAGGGGGGAAGTGTATGGGTTGTACCCGTAGGGTGAGTATCCGTAACCCGGCTGCGGGAAACCCAGCATCAGGTAATGTGGCGTCGGGTACTGCAGTGTTGGAGGAACCAGCATTAGGTACTGCAGCACTGGATACTGCGGTCCCGGGTACGACGGCGTCGGATAAGATGGCGGGTACCCAGGAGCCGGGGGAGCTGCCGGAGCAGACGGCCCAGTCGACGGCCCCATGGGCAGATCCACGTTCATGGGCTCGGGGGCGGAGGGCCCGACGGAAGGGGAACATCCCCTGCCGGCGTCGGTGGAACCGACGTCGGAGGTACCGGCGTCCGAGAGCCGACGCCAGATCCAGTTCCATCGGAGGGTCTGACAGAGGAGGAAGCTCTCGCGCCGCCTGGGAAGGAGGAGAGAAACTCGGGTCAGGCTGGGGTGACTCGGGCTCCCCAGATGGCAGTGAAGGCTGAGGAACTGGAGTAAAGCGGACGTGGGGGGTCCGTCGTCCGGTTCCGCCAGCCGGTCTTGTCGATTGAATAACGTGTAACAGGGGCCGAGATCCTGGCGGGTGCTGGATGAGCCGGCGTCCGGTTTACAGGAGCCCTCACTGGAGGCGGGCCGAGGGGGAGGGGCAGCCCGGTCCGATGGGAAAGTGGTCGTGCGCTGCCCCGAAGGGTTGGGCGTCTTATCGACCCTCTCCATGTGGACGTCAGAGGAGCCAACGTCCGACTTAGAGGATTCGCCCACGCCAGTAGGCCGCAAACCTGCGGCCAAAACGGGGGCGGAGGCTTCCATTCGCCCGTAGGCACCCACAAGGCCCGAGCACGAGCCAGATGGGCGGGCCGATGCCTCCTCCAAACCCTTGGAGGCTGCCATCGAACGGTCCCCCGGAGGGGATGTTACCTGGGCCACGACTCCAGCGGGAGACGCAGTAGAGGAGGACTTTTCCTGGTGCCTCTCCTTGTCCTTCTTTTTCCGATGTCCTTCCGGGGAAGTGGATGCCTGCCTCAACTTTTTCTACTCTTTTTCCATAGAAGACATCTTTTTCTTGAGGAGATGGGCTTCCAGGGGCTGTCGGCGCTGTTTACGGGTAGCCGCGTTGAAGTTGAGGCAATGCTGGCACTTATTGACTGGGTGATCGGGGCCTAGGCAGAAAAGGCACAGGGAATGGCTGTCCTTGTGTGGCAGTTGGGCGCCGCACGAGTCGCACTTGTTTTTGTGTTTGGAGGGTGTAGTGGACGACATACACTGACGATGTACCTGACGATGGAAAAGAATAACTAATTTTCTGTAAAAACCGACGAAAGACAGGGCTGACGAAGCACGAACTTTACCGCAAAGCGCTGCACGAGCTAACAGTGGGAAAGAACTGGAAGGCAGGCGTCCGGGATCGCCCCTTTATACCGATGTCATATGACGCCGGTCACCTGACGTGGGGGCGGTCCCTCGCCAGGGACTGCTAGCTAGAAATTTTTCTGTGGGGTCCTGCCGACGACCGGCATCAGTCCTATACAGTATGTAATTACCTACTGCAAGAGCCCTCTCGAAGTAAGATCTAATATATAACATACAACAAAGCATGGAATAGTTGACAAAAAAAAAAAAAAAAAAACAAGATAAAGGTTACAATAGTGCATGGGAATAGCAAATAGAAGAGCAACAAAAAATACAGGATTCCATAAACCATACATCAGTTAAGCATTACAATAAGTGAGGGTATACATAAATGTAAAGTTCTAACAGCAGCAGTCACAACAGGAGACAAACAAGGGAGTCTAAGTATAAGTAGGGGGATAAGGCATAGCAAAGTATAGGGGCAGGGAAGGGATGGGGAAGAGGGATGGGATAAGGATAAACAAACAAAGGTACTAAAGCTCAAGCGCACAAGGAGACAAGCTTAATTGATTCCCACTTGACCTAATATGCATACACATTCCCTGGTAGGGTGCAGTCAGGAAAGCGAGTGAACTACCCATGGAAGCAATGGCAGCAGGAAGTCATCAGGAGCTAGTCTTTGAGGCAGGTTTGAACTGGCAATGGGTGTTGACAGGTGGAGCTCAGCAGGCAGTTTATTCTACAGAGTAGGGGCTGTACAGACACGGACTCTGCCAAGTTGGTAGAAACCTGGGGATATTCAGGGGGGTTGCTGTTTCAGTGGAGGCTATGGTGCAAGGTTCATACAGCAAGGAAGGATGCAAGGAGAGATACCTGGCCAATATGGATGGCGGAATCCACCATGCAGCATAGCGCTTGGTCAAAACAGCCTTGCAGCAGGAGCCATCCAAGCGGGTTGTAGAAGATACAGTGGTGTGTGATAAAAGGGGCCAGCAAGGCACAATGACAGGCACTGTTGTAGGCAGAGGAGAGCTTGGTCATGAGGGTAGCAGATATCCTGACATAGATAGGGGAGCAGTAGTCCGGATAGGGACTAGATTTCCTGTACGACAGCAAGTTGGCCTTCCAGAGAGAAGTATTGCTAGAATCTGTAGGCAGCACCTAATATTTGGTGAAACATTCGACCTAGTGCATAACTGTAACCTGCTAAAGTTTCTGCCCACTTTTAGGCTTAAGTGTCCCAGTACTGTGAAGAAGTTCAAGCAGCACCACTGTGCTTAAGTGAATAAACATGGTAAGGATTTACTGAAGCATAAAATCCACATGGAAACTTATTCAACCTGTCCATTGTCCAGCACAGCCACCAAAATTAGTAGCTTAGTTAATCATAGAAACACAAGTTAACGGCAGATAAGGACCGCAAGGCCCATCCACTCTGCCCATTTCTTTTCTACCTTATAAATATGCCATCGACCTTTGCTCTGTCAATGGCCTATATTCGTACTCATCTGTATTGCTCCCTTATGCCTATCCCATGCCTGTTTGAAACCCTGCACTGTATTCATATCCACCACTTCCTGAGGTAGGCCATTCCATGCATCCACCACCCTTTCTGTGAAAAAGAACTTGCTCACATTACCCCTTAATTGGCCTCCCTTTTATCTCATGCTGTGTCCTCTTGTCCTGCTATTTTTCTTATATTGAAACATGTTAGACTGTTTCACCTTGTTAATGCCCTTAAGGTGTTTGAATGTTTCGATCATATCACCTCTCTCCCTCCTTTACTCTAGTGTATACATATTGAGCTCCGTTAGTCTGTCCTCATATGTTTTCTGATGCAGTCCCTGCACTATTTTGGTTGCCCTTCTCTGGACTATCTCAGTTTGGTTAATGTCCTTGTAAAGGTGTGACCTCCAGTACTGCACGCAGTACTCCAGATGGGGCCTAACCAGTGTCTTATAAAAAGGGATTATTACCTCCCGTTTCCGACTTGTGATAGCCCTACTAGAACACCCCAACATCCCTCTAGCCTTACCTACTGCTTTAGTGGTCTGCTTCGATGATTTAAGATCACTGGTGGTGATGATGCCCAAGTCTCTTTCTTCCTTTGTGACTGCCAACAACTCCCCTCCCAGCCTATAGGTGGCTTCAGGGTTTCTCTTCCCTATGTGCATGATCTTGCACTTCTTTGCATTAAACCCCAGTTGCCACTCTTCCGACCATTTTGCTAGTTTATCCAGATCTCTTCTCATTCTGTCCACCCCATCTGGATCATCTACTCTATTGCAGATCTTGGTGTCATCTGCAAACAGACAAACCTTACCCGCCAGTCCATCTGCAATGTCACTGATGAAGATATTGAAGAGGACTGGCCCCAGGACTGATCCCTGAGGTACCCCACTTAATGGCAACTAAAATCAATTATCAAACCAGTGTTTGAATTTTCGAACTAACAGCAACCTGAAAATGCATAACATCCAGAAATAACAGTTACATAAGAACTTACCATAACAGTAGATCTTTGTGAGAGGTCTGCAGTAGGTCTTCACTGATAGGACTGCGCCCCTGGCATCAGGACTGCACGGCAAACTTCTAGCTAGCAATACATAGCGAGGACTGCCCCGGTGTTACATGACGGAATGTCAGCATGACAGCATATGAGGCGGTCCCATGCCCGCCTCCTGTTCTCCCGTCGAAGAGTCCCAGTGAGGGTGATGAGAGAAAGGAGCATAACTCCTAGAACCTGGAGCTGCTGGTAGTTGCCCTGAAAACGGATAGGAAAAAGGAGCTGGGGGAAGGTGGGAGGGAAAGGTGACCTACTTCAGAACCTCTCAAAGATCTACTGTTACAGTAAGTTCTTACATAACTGTTATATCTTACTTCGAGAGGGTTCCTGCAGTAGATTTTCACTGATATGACTGAATACCAAGTAGTCAAGAAAAAGAAAGTCGGAGACCAAAGTCCAGGAGGTGGAAATGTCTACCAACTAGAGAGCCTGTTATGACAAGAGGCCTTGCAGGACAGCAAGTCCGAAACTGGCCCTACACCTAGAGACAATTTCCAGACTGTAATGCTTGGTGAAAGTAAGGACCGAAGACCACGTGGCCTCAGCACAGATTTCGGAAGTGGACATATTCCGTAAAAAGGCCATTGAAGCAGCCATGCCACAAGCTGAGTGGCCTTTCACTTCCCTCGAAAGGGGTGTCTGGTACTTCTGACATGAACAAGATGCAATTAGCTAACCATTTGGATAGGCCCTGTTTAGAGATGGCCGTACCCTGACATCTAGGTGCAAAAACAACAAACAATTGGTCAGACTTGTGCACCTCCTTGGTCTGAGAGATACAGCATCTCAAGATCCTGCGCGCATCCAACATGTGCAAAGGTATTCCCCATTGGAATACCCGGGGAAATAAACCAGCAGTCGAACATCTTGGTTCAATGTAAATTCCAATACCACTTCAGGTAGAAAAGAAGGGTTAGTTCGCAGAGCCACCCGGTCTCTGTGGAAAATTAAATAAGGCTCCTAGGCTCCTTGCAAACAAAGGCCTGAAGCTCTGAAATCCTTTGAGATGAGGTAATAGCAACTAAAAAGAGTGCTTTCCAGGACAAATAGTACATGTCGCAACTTGCTGATGGCTCAAAAGGTGGAAAAGTAAGTTTCTCTGAAATAAAATTTAAGTCCCGGGGGGAACCGGACTACAGTCCGGAGGTTTCAAGTGGAGGATCCCCTTGAGAAAGGTTTTTGAGACCTCCAAATGCATGAGGGTTTTGCAATCCACCAGAAGGTGATAGGCAGAAACTGCAGGAAGATGGACCTTCAGGGATGAATAACTGAGGCCAAAATCAGACAAGTGCAAGAGGTATTCAAGGACCTGGGACACCAAGCAAGAAAAGGGGTCCAGGCCCTTGGCCATGGCCCAAATGGTGAATCTCTTCTACTTCATGGCATACACAGATCTAGTGGACAGTTTTCTGGCCTCCACTAAGACCTGGGCCACTTGTGGGGAGATGCCAAATTGTGAGACCACTATGTTGAAAGGTGCCACACATGCAAGTGGAGAGACTTGAGGCTAGGATGCACCAGACTGCCCTGCTGCTGTGACAGAAGGTCATGGAGGAGAGGAAGAGGTACTGGGGGTTCCAATGCCAGCTGCTGTAGCAGGGGGAACCAGATCTGCTGAGGCCAGAGGGAAGCAATGAGAATCATGCGAGTGCCCTCAGCCTGAAGCTTTAGCAGTACTTTCTGCAGAACTGGAAAGGGAGGGAAAGCGTACAGAAACCTCCCTGTCCGAAAGAGAGAGAGTGCGTCTCGTCAGAAAACACCACACCCATGAACGAGCGAGCAAAAGCTGGGTAGTTTTGCATTGGATGGGGAGACAAACAGATCTATTTTTTGGCTGACCCCACTGATCGAAAAGATCTTCCACTACCTCCTGCTTTAGTTCCCACTCATGAGCCCACATGATGGTGCAGCCGAGACTGTCCACCAGCAGATTGTGAACTCCCGGGACATGGACTGCTGTCAGATATAGGCCGTGCTGGACTGCTCAGTACCACACCCACACTGCCTCCCTGCAGAGGGGCTACGATTGGATGCCTCTGTTTGTTTATGTACCAGACCATGGCAGTCTTGTTGGTCTGGATTAGGAGTGTTCTCAGTTGTAAGAGGGGCTGAAATGCCTGGAGAGCGTAGAGCACAGCTGTCATCTCTAGAATGTTTATGTGCAAGTGTTCCTCTTGTAGGGACCATCTCCCTGGAGTTTGATGGTCTCCTAGGTGGCTCCCCAATCTTGACCCGAGGAGTCTGTTGTGAGGGTCATGGAAGGAGATGGGGATGAAAGGGGGCCCCCGAGGAGAGGCTGAACAGCTCCTGCCACCAGAGAAGACCCCTCTTCATACTGCCGGAGACCTAGACCCGTGGTCCAGGTCATCTGAGTGTTGGTCCCACTGGACTCTGAGGATCCACTGAGTCACCCTCATATGCAGTCTGGCCAATGGAACTGTCAGAATGGCTGTCGCCATTAATCCCAACAGGCAGAGGACGGAGGCGGTCTGTGGTCCAGCAGAGTTGGACACAGGCGAGCTTGTTGAGTCAGAGTTTATGCCCTGTTCAAAGGTAAGAAGGCCCTGCCCTGGACCATATCTACTATGGCTACAATGAACTGGAGGTGCTGGGAGGGTGGCTGAGACTTGGGATAGTTCACAGTGATGCCAAGCCAGGAAAAGAGGTCCAGGGTGGTGGACAGAGACTCCATCAGACTGTTCTGAGACAGGGCCGACAACAGCCAGTCCTCCAGGTATGGGAACACATAAAGCCCCTTGAGGTGCAAGGCCTCAGCCACCACCAATAGGCCCTGGTAAAACCTGAGATGCCAAGGAAAGACCAAAAGGGAGGGTCTTGACTTGATAGAGGTTCCTGGAAGGTGAACCGAAGAAAGCAGCGATGGGCCTGAAGGATAGGGATGTGCAGGTAAGCATCCTGCATCTCCAGCAAACACAGCCATTGGTTCTTTTGGAGCAGGGTTAAGAGTATACCTGGAGGGTTAGCATGCGGAACCTCTTGTATTCCACAAAGAGGTTGAGCAGGTTGATGTTCAGGATGGGCCTCAAATCGCCCATCTTTTTTGGCACCAGGAAAAAATGGGAGTAATACCACCTTCCTGCCTGCCTGAGAGGAACTGGCTCTATGGCTGACTTTGCTAATAGAGCCTGGATTTCCTGATGAATGAGGTGCAGATGGCCTGACGGGTGTGAGACCTGCCCGGAGGATTGTCCAGGTGTCTGTCCAGGAACTCGATTGAGTGCCCTCTTGCGATCAGTTCGAGGACCCAAGTGTCTGCAGTGATCACCTCCCACCCATCTAGGTGGAGGGAGAACCTCCCCCCCCACCGGCTCCACTAGAAGAATGGGAAGAGGTGGAGGGGATTCCCTTGAGTCAGGAGGCAGAGAGGAGGGCCACCTTACTGCCTCTGGTGGCCTTTTGGGTTTTTGCCTGAGTGGTCTGGGTACCAGAACCAGTGGCATGGCACTTTCCCTAGCATCTGGTCTGGTTCTTTCTATTCCATCTTTTCTGCGGGTGATGAAAAGGTTGCTTGGGTTTTGTACCGGAGCAGTACATGGAGCAGACATTGTGCAGGGATCTGCCGCTCTCCTGTAGCTCTGTAATTATATCCTTTGTGTCACCGCCTAACAGGACGGAGCCCCTGAAGGGGGCGTCCAGGAGAGTGGTTTGGACATCTTGCACCAGTCCCGCAAGATGGAGCCATGCCAGACATCTCAGACAAATGCCTGAAGCGGTGCATCAGGCCACCAAGTCCACAGAGTCATAGGTGGTATGCAATGTGTGGTGGCAGGAAGACTTGTTAAGTCTCACCTTGTCCAACAGCTTGTTCCTGAGTTCCTCATCTGGGATAGACTGTAGCTCTTTCTCTAGGTCGGTCAGGGCCAACTTCTGCAAAGAGATCATGTTTGCCACGCAATTAAGAAACCTGATAGCACAGGTGGAGGAAGCATAGACCTTATGCTGTATTGGTCCATCTGCTTAGACTCTTTGTCCGGAGATGAGGCACTCAGATGCTTTGGCTGAGCTGACTGATCATGGGCTGCTGTGATGACTATCAGATCAGCCTTAGGTTGACTTGTGAGGTGGCTGGCCTCTTCCGGGGGATGATAGGTCCCGTCGGCCTTTTTAGAGACCACAGGAATTGAGGATGGTTGTTGCCATATTGTGGACATTAGGTCCTCATGTAGCCCTGTCCAAGGTGGGATGGGTGGGGGGTCTGCATTGGTCAAATCCATGTGCTACACAAGCCTTTTTCTTTTAGGATCCATCTCCTGAGATGCCCAGCCACAAGCCTTCTGGATGGTTCTAAGGAGCTCCACAAATGATAGGTCCTCTGGCGGAGATTTGGGAGACTCCTTGGGTTGTGGCTCCAAAGGAGAATGAGGCTCCGAGTGAGCTGCAGAACTGGAAGACTCCAATCTGCTGGGTAAAGAGACTATGTCCAGATCCTCCTCCGTGATTCTGATGCCTGAGAGGGCCCCAACTGGATGCCTGCTAGAGTTCCTATCTGACGACCAATGGTTGCCTGGGGATGGGCTCCTAGGAACTGCCCTGGGGGTCAGGGTGGAAACCATAACTGGATGCAGGTGTCCCAGCTCCTGCAGGAGCTGCAATTTGGCATCCTTCCACCAGGCCAGAATTGTCCCCTGTGGTTCTGGCTGAGGAGGAGGAGGCAGTGGAGGCTGACAGCCTGGAAACCCAGAGGAAGAATAAGGATGCAACCAGGAGCCTGGTACCAATAGGGGTAAGGCTGTTGATGGTAACTCTGGTACATATGGCCTGGGCACCGGGTACCCTGATGTCAGAACATGCGATGGGTAATCCAGCAACTTCCCCCTAGCGCCGGGTAAAAGGGGAACTGTGGTGGTGGGTAGCCGGGGTTCGTGCCGGTATGGACTGGATGGTGGAGGGGCTGAAGGCCCAGAAGGAGGCGAGGCCAAGGGACCACTAGGAATATGTGGGTCCGTCGGCGAGCCCTGGGGTCCTGGTTGGAACTCCGGAAGGCAAGGCAGGGGCTCTGCATCAGGCGAAATATTCAGAGGCCATCCCAAGTTGGGAGGGACAATGGGTGAGCGGCCTGAGGTGGGGCCTAAGGACCCGACATCTGATCCAGAAAGGGTGAGGGGTAAGGAATAGAGACCCCAGTCAACAGGCCTGCTGGGGCAGTGGGAAGCTTGGAAAGAAGACCTGATGTAGGAGAAGGAATCACCTGGCCAGAAGCACTCATTTGTTTTTTTATTTGTTTAATGGGTAGGCACAACTTGACATTAAGTCCTTTTTCAGGTGTGACCCACAAATAACATACTAAATACAATACACTTAGACAATTTACAATGTAGGAAAGACAAAATTCCACATCAGTGTTCGAGTACAAAATCAGTTAAAACACTTCCACTTGTGTCCCAGAGTTCCGGGGAAAACGATGGGTTGGGCTGAGTCAGAGTGTCCTGGGAAGGAGAACCCTCTTGGGATGAAAGACTGTCTGGAAGATGGCTCTGCTCAATGTCGGATATGACAGACAGGCCTGACGGGAGAGCTTCGGCTGAGAAGTCATTGGGCAGGCTGGCAACCAACTGATCGGCCTCGACCAAGCAGACGGAGGAGCCAGTGTCCGACTTACTGGACGTGGTCGAGTGGGCAGCAGCAAAGCTGAAATTCGGCTTATCAACTGAGGCCATGCACCTGGCGGCTGAGCCGGAGGGTGACTTATCGACTTGAGAGCTATCGACAGGCCCCGAAGCAAGATCCTCCTGGGAGGAACACCCTGTCGCTCTCTGACTAAGGCAGGAGGTTTGACGACTGACCCACCGCGGATGGAGACCGAGAAGGAGAGGAGGAGTATTCACCGAGGCAGATGTCCTACCTGAAGTAGTGTCGACTGCCTGGTGACACTGGGTAGAAAGGGACTGGTCCTGGTCCTGGCACTTCTCCTTTTTCTTGCACTTAGAGGTGGGTGAAAAGGAACATTTCTGCAGCTCCTAAAGCTCCTTTTCCATCGATGCTTGGCATTTTTTCAGCAGGTGGGCATCGAGTGCTTTCTGGTGCCTTATGTACATGGCCTTGCTGAAGGGCTGGCAGATGTCACAGTCATCAACTCAGTGTTTTGGGCCTAAGCAGAGGATGCAGTGGGAGTGATTGTCTCCATGTGGAATCTGAGTGACTCACTGTGAGCACTTCTTCTTGGTTCTATGTGACCGAGAAGATATGCAATAAACTAGAAAAAGACAAAATATAGGAACAAGAAATACTTATAAAATGGTGGTCGACTGTAGTCGAATTCACTGCGAGGTCTGATGTATATAGGTCAACAGCGGGAAAGAACTGGAGGGCGGGTGCGGGGAGTGCCTGCTATATACTGTCATACTTACGTCCCATCATTTGACACCGGGGTGGACCCCCGTTCTGTATTGCTAGCTTGAAGGTTTCTGTGCTGTCTTGACACCAAGGGTTGCAGTCCTATCAGTGAAGACCTTCTGCAGGAACCCTCTCAAAGTAAGATCTGTGGAAGGAGCAGGAGAAGTGATTTTATACCACAGTGCAGTGCCTCCCATATATATTTAAATAATTAAAGCTAGAGACCTTGAGGCTGTATGTCCAATGAGGGCAGGACACCATCAGTACAGATAAAGTTTGTACAAGGGAGTGCTACCCACTGTGGCAGGAAACCCACCAGTACCTGGGAGATAGCTGGAGACCACCTAAAGTAACAAAAGCTCCACCAGTGCAATTATGGCCACACGCCATGTGGTTGCCAAAGAAAAATGAAAGTATTGTTTGCTTCAAGGCAATTTACACTTGCAGTTGGTCCCAGCTCCTCTCCCGACCAAAAGTCCCTCCCCCCAACAGCAGCAGGGTTAACACATTTCATTTTGTTTAGGTGACAACTGGCAGCATACTTGTAATCTATGTACAGCAGGAGTATGCTAAACGCACAAAAGGTCTCTGTTATTAAAGTCGATGTTGCCAAACACACCATCCTAATCCATTCAGCCTGTTTCCCTGCATCTAATGGTTTTGAGAAGAGGTACACTTCCTGCCCCAATACTACACCTTCAATCTAGGTGGGAAGAATCATGTAATGGTTTACACCCAGCTCGCAGAGGACGGCTCTTGCACAATCGAACTCCTTCCTCGCTGCTGGGTACTAAAACTCAAATCCAGGAAGAGTCCAAGGTACCACAACAGCATAGAAAAATAAAAGCGAAGGCTTGCCTTGAAGAAGAGGAGAGAGAGAGACAGGAGAGGGCAAGGAGGGAGGGAATGCAGGACCGCTGTAAGAGATCCTCCCGAAGATCTACTGTTACGATACATTCTTATGTAACTGTACCATCTTACTTTGAGGGTATTCTTGCAGCAGGCCAGCACCAGTAGGACTGAGTACCAAGCAGTTCTGACAGTACAGACAAGTCTGGGAGGTAGGCCAATGGAAGGCCAAAGGAATAATAGCCTATGAAAGGAGGCCTTGGAGGACAGCAAGGCTGATGTTGGCTCTAAGCCTAGAGGCAATGTCCAGACTGTAATACTTAGTGCAAGTGTGAACAGTACTCCAGGTGGCAGCAGAGCAAACGTCAGCAGCTGACACATTACGAAAGCTAGCCACTGATGTGGCCATACCCCTTGTGGAATGGCCTTTAACCCCTCTAGGAAGTTCCTTGCTGTGCTTCTGTAACAAGCAATGCAATTGGCTAACCATTTAGACAAAACATTGTTTGGACACCGGGGCACCCTCTTTCCCAGGGGTGAATGAAACAAACAACTGATTGGACTTTCAGGAGTCTCTTAGTCCGATGTGTATAGTATCTCAGGATTCTATGCACATCCAAGGTATGGAGCAATGCCTTCCTTGATTGGAATTCTCCAGATAATAAACAGGCAGGTGGATGGATTGATTCAAAGTAAACTCTGACACCACCTTAGGAAGAAACTTAGGATTGATACATAAGCCTTGTGAAAAACTAAATAAGCCTCCTTACATATGAGGGCCTGCAACTCAGAAATCCTACAAGCAGAAGTAATGGCAACTACAAATAACGCTTTCCACGACAGACAGCAAAGCTCGCTGGATGCAGCTGGTTCAAAAGGAGGCAGCGTAAGCTTTTCCAGCACAAAATTAAGGTTCCAAGGCTGGACCGGGTCCCAAATTGGGGGCTTCAAATGCAGAATGCCCAGCAAGAACGTGCGGGACAAATCAAGCTGGGCTACGGATAAAGCTACCAACTTTCTGAGGCCTAAAACTGGGACAGCCCATCCTGCCCATGACCCCCCAACCGTGTCACTCCCTCGGGCACCGCTGCACACAATCCATTACATTTTGCTGCTTGCTCTGGCCATGCCGTCCCACAGTAACACCAGTAGCAAACATCCAGATTAAAACAATACATCATTCTGCTGCAGCAAGTTCCAAATCATGATGTACAGAAAGTTCATTAGAAGCAAACCTGTGTTAAATTGTGATCAGACATTCGAGCTGCATGTATTGCACCTCCTGACAGCCCCATCCAATCCGCTTACACTTACCTCATTTGCAGAGCAAACTTTGCTTGTAACTCCCACCACACCAGATTGTTTTTCACACTTCACTATAGCTGATCAGGTTCGGTACCTTAGTTCACTGCTGCCAGTCTCTTTGTCTGGTGTACCTCTCAGGCAGGCCGACATCCACATGGGCTTGTTTGCACTACTACCCAGTCTAATCTAACAGGAAGGAACATGCTTTACTGTGCTCCCACTGACAATGTTGCAGTGTAATATGGGTGCAGGGGTTGAAATTGCAAACTGCTGTCCAGCCAGAGCAGCACCACAGTGGCGCTGAAGTAACTGTCACTCATGAATTAGCAGTCAGCCGAAAAAAAAAAGGGACAAAACTGGGACAAGTAATCAAAAACCAGGACAAAAGAAACATTTTGCAAAACTTGTGGGGACACTGGGACATGCTGTCTAAAACAGGGACTGTCCTGGGAAAATAGGGACTGTTGGTAGCTTTAGCTATGGAGTGCCCATCCAGAGGTACATGATATGCAGAGATGGCAGAGAGATGTACTTTGATAGAGTACTGCAAACCCAAGCCTGGAAGGGACAGAAGGTACTCCAAAACCTGATCCACTGGACAGGTGAAGGGAGTTAAATGGTGAGATATGGCCCAAGGAGCAAAACACTGCCATTTCATAAAGTGGCCCTGGTGGAGAGCTTCTTTGCTGCCATCAGGACATCCGCTACTCTGGGGGAGACCCCAAATCTGGTGATGGTTGTGTCCTCAGGAGCCATGCATGGAGATGGAGAAACTTGAGGTTCGGATGGACCACGGTGTCCTGTTTCTGGAGAGCAAGCCCATGCACAGGGACAGTGGAGGATCCAGTGTTGTTGCAGAAAGGGGAACCAAATTTGACAAGGCCAGAAGGGAGAAATGAAAATCATTGTAACCCCTCCATCTGAGTTTGATCAGAACTCATTCAAGGAGTTGAAGGAGTAGGAAGAGAGAAGGCATACAGAAACTTTCCTGTCCAGGAGAGGGACAATGTGCCTCGTCTGAAAACTCAGGCCCTGGATCTAGCAAGCAGAAAAGTGGCAGTTTTGCATTGTGGGGATGCAAAAAGTCCGACTTGGACTGACCGAATCTGTTGAAGAGGTCTTCTGCCACCGAGGTTAGAAGTTCCTACATGTGGGGTCTGGACCGTGAGCAGCTCAGACTGTCCAACATGATGTTTTGGTCGCTGGGAACATGAAGCCAGAGAGTTCCAGGCAGTGCTTGATGGCCCAATACCAGACTCTCATCACTTCCCTGCACAGGGAATAGGAATGAGTCCTCCCCACTTGTTTATGAGGGCTGGCAGTATAGCCTAGAGGTTAGAGTAACAAGTTGTGAGTGAGCTTGGTACATGCAGCAGACAGACCTAGGTTTGATTCCCACAACCTCCACTTGCATACTGCGCAACTCTGAACACTGAAAACAGGCACCTGTGCCTAGTGGGCCTTACCCGGTTACCAAAGAATAAAAAATAAACTACGCACATGTTGTCCATCTGAACCAAGAGGGACCTGGGGAGAGTTGTCTGAAAGGCCTGCAGGGCATACAGAACAGCTTGCATCTCCAGGAACTTTATGTGGAGATCCTCTCTATCTTGGATGATGTCCTCAGGTTTGGTGGGTCCCATATGGGCTCCCAACCAAGGCCGGAGGCATCTTTCGTAAGGATCTGCTGAGGGAAGGTAAGAAAGGAACTCCTGAAGCAGGTTGTTGGCTCCAGCCATAACAATAAGGAGCTGTTGGCCTCATCGGGTGACAACGGGTCGACTGGGTCAGAATGATCTCAACTGGATTGTTGTCCAGTGTCTGGGCTGGCTGGCCTGATGGGGGAACTGTGAAACCAGCGGCTGAGGCCACAACCTCGACTGAAGTTGAGGCAGGTGACCCTGGGACAGAGATCTCTCATGATCCCAGGAACGTCGTCGGTGAGATGAAGATTCTCTCGATTCCTTGTCCTTTTACGGACTGAAAATCATGCGTGCCCAAGGTCCCTTGCCCTAGGTGTGAAGGAATTGGTACATCTCCCAAAAGGATCCAGAGACAGTGGAGCCAGTTGAGCGGGACAAAAAGGGCTTTGAGGACCCATTCTGTGGGCCGAGTCACTTTTCCCTTGAAGGCCTTCATTTGTTCGAGCCACTCAGCGGACCCTCAAGAAGCGGAGACCGCCCATTGGGCTTCCTTAGATTTGACCAGCAGGTTCTGTTTCTCTGATCTGCCAATTTCAGCCGTGCGAGCGATCATTCAAGGCGTTGGTGAAATGCCTGCGACATCTCACAGGCCTGGTGTCATGGCTGACACCCAGGCAGTACCGCCGCGTGGCATGCAGATTGGTGCGAGACATCTTGTGCCCACGCGGGCAGCAGTGGAAACTGTGAGAGAATTTTTCCTCCATAGCAGCTGAGATCACAAAGCATTTTTAGCAACTCTGGACGAGTTTGACTTTAAACAAATCTGTGGATTTGAAAGCCAGGGCCTACAGAACACAAGAGCAGTAAGGAGGGAACCTGTATTTTCCAGCAGAAAGGAAGATCTGGTGTCATGGGGCAGAGCTGAGGGTTATACCACCTGGGTGGGTGGGAGAAGCCTGCTTCAAGACCATCCGGCAAGATTCTTAAAAGGAAAATATGCCAAACAGTGTGGATAGAACAACGTATCCATGATCCTAGAACAACTGTTTAACTCACTGGCTCCCTCAGACAGCATACACACGCTTCTTGCTAGTGAATGGTGAGCTCAGCGTGAGGTTCATCACCAAGGGCAGGCTGGAAAATACACAAATAATTCCCAAAATGTGGCACTAGTAACACGGTTGGCTTTTATGGTGCCAACATTTATTCTCAAACCACTTTGTATGCTTAAACTTAAGTCTGGAATAATTCCTGAATAAAAGCAAATTTGAGAGCAGCACCAGACTCCCACTCTAGCACTAACAGCATGCATGCAGACTGTCAGCGATGTTACAGTGTGGAAGATTACAAATGGATCTGTGTTGCTTGCACAGAAAAGGACAAGAAGATACTCTATGCATTTTTTTTTATTTGATACTTGCATAGCAGTCTTTTAAGAGTCATTCTTGTTTCATTAGCCTCTTTAAGAGACTGTTCCAGCTGTCATCTAGGTAGGTGCCATCGAACAGCACATTCATGAACTGCTGTTGGGTGCCTAGGGTTAAACCAGCAGTCCACTGCCAGGAGTGCCACATGAAGTAAACACCTGCAGCAGGCTGCTGCATCAACAGCATCCATTGAGACCTTACACTGGTGGATATTAGACTACATATCCTGCTTAACAGCTAGCAGTATTTCCTGTTTAGCCTTAGTGTCCAATAGGACCACTGCTAGAGATTTTAGCTTGCACCAGAGCATGACAGCTGATGGAAACACCCGCTTGCGCATGGTGTCTACCTTGTGTGACTCCTTGTTAGCAGGGTGCATGGTGACCTCAGCCAAAATGACGATGGCCTCCACTACTGGCTGAGTAAAATACAAGGACTTGGACTTAGGAGCTGCATATTTTCTGTCCGCCTGTTTGGGGACAGCTGCCACAGTAGCAGACCTCCTTCATGTTGCCTCAAAGAGGGTTTCTAACGCTAGCTAGATGAAAGGAACTAGAGAGACTGGGATATTAGAAACATTTAGAAACTCCAGCTGGAGGCACCTAGCCTGGTCTGCAGTTGCTGGCTCAAACTTTAACTCTTACACTGGCCCGGTGGCGCTGAGAGTTGAGGCGCTGGATGCCACACTTCGTGCCACGCTGGCAACCCGGGTTCAGATGTGAGCCGGGGTTGGCAGGGGAGGGTTAGGATTGAGTGTCCAGAGGACAGCTCTCCTATTCCAGGGAGGGTTCCAGGGTGCCACCGCTCTGTAGCAGCCCCTGGTGATGACCGGGGGCACTACTAGAGCGGTGACAGCAAGGGGCGGAGTAGGGCAGATGTCAGCATGCAGTGCCTGACATCATTGCATGCTCGCACTCCAAGGGGACAAGAAAACAAAAGTAACTAGCAGGGGATTATCTCTGCGGCTGATGGCCATGCTCTCGGGACCTGAGAGAGGTGTATTCGCCGGGGTGTGAGAGTGATAATAGCTGGCCCTGGTGTGTGGGTTCCTGTAGCCCGTGCACATGACCAGGTCTGGCAGTGCAGGTGTCAGTGGCTGGAGATTGTGGGGGTCAACTCTGCCGAAGGCAGAAAAATAAGAGTTAAAAAAAATAAAAATGTAACCCTTATGCTACCAACAGAATTAGAACATACAGGAATTCTGAACTGATGTATCAGTCTGCCGCACAGCAAGGGTTAAGACAGAATGTGTGTTTTTGAGCAAAGCCTAAAAGGAAAGATCCTCCAAGAATATGGTGTCAGGAACTGGTTCAGGGTTCTCTGGGCTGCAGTGTGAGTCTTCATTCTCCAAACTGGTGATAATGAGGTCTGGATCAGAATCATCTCCCACTTTCTCTGGAGGGCAGTATAAGGGGACCCTGAGGGTGATAGGACTGGCTGCAGCCTCGGAAACACAGGCCACACAGGACCCGGCCCTAGTGTAGGGTTTCGGGGAACTGCACCATTGGCGACACTGAGAACACAGTACCATGGTATCCCCAAAAGGGCCTAACCTCTGCACCAGACATGGCACCGACAACGGTGTCTAGCCCCTAAGTAACTGGCAGAGGCAAAGTGGCGGCCCCCATCCCTGGAGAGGTTGGGGACAACACAAGTGGAGCAGGTGTTTGTGGAACTGACAATGACCCAACACTAGGCCAAAGTCAGTAGCACCAGTGCACCCAAGTTGACGTTACTGATGTTGGTGCTAGCTCAACTGGCCCAGATGGCTTAAAACTGGCACAAACGACACCACTGGACTTATATACTGCATCCACTATTTCGTGACAGCTGCCCAATGTCCAAATGGCCTAGACAGGTTCCCTCTATTGGGCAGAGAGGGGCTCTGGAAAGGAGATCTTGACCCTGCAGGCCTAGAGAACCCCGGTACTAAACATACAAAAGTTGCCAGCAGCAAAAGGCCATCCTCGTCTGTCTAAGCTGCTCAAGATTGCAGCTAGTTCCCTATTCAGCAGCCGCCCACCCCTCCCTCCTTTACCCTCCCCTTCGCCTGTCCCACCCTTCCTGCAGCACTCCACTGTGTTACATGCCACCACCGCAGCCGGTAGTACGTTCACTTTACCGCCACCCTGTCCGTGAAAAGAAATGCCTACCACCTCCTCCTGAATATACCCCCACTCATATCATCAGCCCCTAGTGTCTCTCCCCACCCTCCTCCTGAATAGACCCTCTGTGTCTGTTTTCATTATCCCTTCATGTATTTGAAGGTCTCAATGTCACCCCCATCCCTCCTCTCCTCCAGTGTGTACGTTTCTCTTAGTTTGACCTCATATGGCATCCCCTAGGCCCTGAATTATCTTCATTGCCCACGCTAGCACCCTCCAGCAGCCCAATGTCCTTTTGAGGTATGGGCGCCAGTACTGCACGCCTGTATTCCTGGTGGGGCCTAATAAACAATCTGTATAATGGTAGAATAACCTCCTTCCTTTCGAGGCAATGCCCCCAGCATTTTCTTGGCCATAGCTGCTGCCTTTCTGCATTGCATAGAACTGTTCATTGCTCCGTGATGAGGACCCCAGATCCTTCTCTTCGTTACCTCCAGCCACAGCCCCCCATGGTAGCTTCTCCTCAAATTTTTGTCTGTGCAGTACCTTGTATTTGTTTTGCACTGAACCCCCAGCTGCCATCTGTCAGACCAAGCCTCTAGCCTTGCCAGATCCTCCTGCAGCCCCTGCCACTCAACCTGGTTGTCCACCACTGCTCCCCATCTTGGTGTCATTTGTAATTAGGCTGAATTTGCTGCTGATTCCTCAAGATGTCTGCAACAAATATGCCAAACAGCACTGGGCCTCAGCACTGACACCTGTGGAACACCACTTGTCACAGGCTTAAGGGATGAATATTCCCACCTGCCAGCACCTCTGCTGCCTATCTCTAGCCAGTTCTCCACCCATCCCACCAGGTTTGCTCCTGCCCTTGTGCCCTGTACCTTGCTTCCAAGTCTCCCATGGGGTACTAAATTGAAGGCCATACTAAAGTCTAGGTACAGGACATCCACCGCATGGCCCCGACAATTTGCCTAGTCACCCAGTCATAGTATTTCACCAGGTTGGTCTGGTATGACCTGCTCTTGACACAGCAATGCTGCCTCCCGTCCTGCACCCAGTTCACCTCCAATAGTGCAACTAGCCTCTCCTTTAGGATGATCTCCATTAGCTTCCCTACTATGGACTTCAGATTTACTGGTCTACAGTTCCTGGTTAGTCCTTGGGTCCACTCTAGTGGAGGAACCACATGAGCCAGTCTCCAGTCATGGGGTACACATCCTGTGTCTAGAGATGAATTAAATAATTCTGCCAAGGGTCCTGGCAGGATCTCTGCCTGCTCCTTCAGCACTCCTGGATGTACTCATCCGGTCCTGGTGCCTTGTCCGCCTCAATTCCTCCAGCACCCTTCCCACTGTGATTTCTCCGTCCATCATCCCCCCCCCATCTGTTTCTATCCTCCCTCCTACTATGGGTAGGGCCCTGTCCCTTTCTTTCATAAAGATTGAACATAAGTAGTCGTTGAGCACTTCTGCCTTTTCACCCGTTCCACTTATCCCATCTTAATTCTTACAATTTGGTCCTTACAGCTATTTTTCTCCCTGATGTACCTAAAGAAGTTTTTTTTTTCCTTTTTTATGCCCTCGCCAACCTGAGTTCTCTTGCTGCCTTGGCTTCCCTTACCCTCCTTTGCTTCTTGTACTGTTGAAGATGACGGTGGATTACTTGGGTCCACAGGAGCAGACTGTCTCACAGAAGAGTGACTATGCCCTCAACCAGCACCTTTTCTTCCCTTGTTTTTTTGTGGGAAGAGGTTGAGGCTGAACAGTGTAACCCCCCAAGGATGAGCATGTGCAAGATCCGAACCATTTGTTTTTGCCACTTCGGAAGGATTGTCTATCCTCTCAGGAGCTGAACTGCCTGTTGCCACAGCACCCGTGCAGAGAGAGGTGGCCAGACACAGCTCCACTCCCAGAGCAACTTACCTATTCAGGCTCACTACCTTCCATAGTCGTTGACCGTTTCTACAAGGTTGGACTGAGAGAAATCTATAGACGTGTGAATTTAAACTAATACAAAAATAAACACTCCTGTATCTAAAACTGAACACTGTCATCATATTGATGGTAACGTTTTGGCCCCATTAAGGAGAGTGGTGATGCTGCTCTGCACTTGATAGGATAAAAGGAACAGAGGCAGTTGGGGGCTGGTGCCATTGTATACCAGCGGGAGCACGCAATGACTCGTGTGAGACCCTAACTGATCACCGGCCCCCCCCAGAAAAGTTACGACTCCCACAGGGTCCTAGTGCATCCAGCTTCGACCCATTAGTGGGAATTTCTGGAGAAGAATGATTCTTGGAAGATACATGTCAGGAATATAGCTGTTAAAAACAAGTACAAAGAAACATTTTCCCAGCTAAACATGAATTGCAGTTGTAATAAAAAATGTTTACTGTAATGAGTAGTACAAGAATACTGATACATATTACAAAAAAATAATGTTTTCTGTGTGACTGTAGGATGCATGTTTTTATGAGCTTATGCTCAATAGTTTCTCCTATTGGTTTAAATAAGCTTAACATCAGGTATGGAGAAAAAAACTTTCCCAGCTAACATGAACAGTGCTTTAAGCAAAACATTTCAAATGTGGAGTGCAGGTCTACATTGTGCTCCTGAAGAGCTGTTACTTCAGTAGTGGAAGATGAAGAGTGGGGGACAAGGAATCATAAAAAAATAAAAACTTTGTAAGGTTGGAGGGTATATACAGTGGTCTCAGTCAGTCCATTAAAAAATGTACTTTCTTTGAAACTTCTGCTTTACCACCGTGGTTTAGTGGGAGTCAGTATGGTGTTTCTTTTGTGACTGATTTTCAGGGGCTCAAACGGATACACAAACTAGGGACACTCCAGATGTTAAGATTTACCACGGCTAAAAGATGGCAGTCAGCCAGTCAGGTTTCAGGATTCTCTGACCCCACTGTATAATCAATGGTCATCTGACATATTTGAATCAACAAGGCTGCAGAATTTTATGGCCCATCTTACAAATAGACTTATGTTTCATCAGTTGTAATTTACTTGTATTAACATTTTCACCATTTGTATCTGATAATGTCTGGGTCATGCCTGAGAAGAAGAAACTTTATCAGACTTAATGCAAGTTTTTTTTTTCTGTTAGCTCCAACGTTGTTAATGGAAAATCTTTACACATAGTAATAAATGCACCCCAGTGGGGAGGGGGTCACTGGTACAGCTACAGTTTTTCTTTTTTAATTGGAAAATTGTTTCATATTTTCTTATATAGTAAAACAAATTGCAGCTTGGAATGTTGGTATCCTCAGTGTTTCAAGGCTCCAAGTTCATCAGTAGAGATGTTGCAAAGTTTTACTTTGCAAGCAAAACTGGTGTGAATGTGAAGTTGGGAACTTTGTTCATGAGGCTTTTCCAACGTTTCCAGCTGCTGTACCAACACTACCCTTTGTTTACTCAATTTTATCTATTTAATAATAAAAAGGAAAACATAAATCCACCCCTACTCTTTGTGTTGTGTGTAGCCACCCCCTTTCACCACACTACTATTTTTTTTTTTAATCAAACCCCTCCCCCCCAATCCAGAAGTTTAATTTCATTTCACTGGTGCCGCCTGTTTCTATCCCTATATCAACAAAACCAAGTTCCCAGTAACAAGCCCCGTATGCGTACCTCTTTCACATCACATAAACCACCTTCCATTTACCACACTTTATTCATTTTTTTTTTTTTTTGCATATAGCTTTTTTTCCTACAGAGGCTGTACAGGAGGGCTATCATCCTGTAGATGCCTCCCCTGATGTACGCACCACCCAAAACACAAGGGTTCAGCCAGATCTCTTCCTCCCACGGCGGAGTCAAGAGAAGAGGGCTCTCCTTTCCTCCCCCGAGTCACACACATCCAGAATCCAGTGGTGGTTGGGAACACAAACCAAGGGAAGGTAGGCAGGGCTTAATTAGCCTGCATAGGTCCTAGTTTCCTTTTTCTGGGTCCCCGCCCCGCAGCGGACAAGCAATGATGTGTGCTGTGTGGAGGCACGGGCGTGCACACTCACCCTGCTAAACTGGGAGACACTCCCTTTCAAGTGCTGTCCCCCTTGCACTTTCCCCCACGTTTCCATCTGGTGGCAGTTGACAATGGGGCTAACAAAGCCTCCCCCAACAGGACAGCAATATGTGCGGACACTCATCCTTTCCCTTACTGGCCTACCAACGGCAACACAAGTCTGCTCCCGAACCTGGGTTGCCAGCATGGCAGACAGTAGCGCTACCGCCTGCCACTGGCCCAGCTCTCTTACTGCCCTTCACATCACAGACCCCAGGAAGACCACGCATCAAGACTTCATCGCAGTTATACACGAGGGCCAACAACATCTGCCATTTGTTGGTAGCCCTCATTAGCATAACCTTTCACAGCAGAAGTCACCCGAGATGCGTGAGATATCCCGGTCTGTCGCCATGATGGAGCTGGCGGATCTTTTTCATTAAAATTCCAGGGCACCAGGTAGTAAAAAAATTTTCTTTTATGTTGAAAACTCTAATCGGGCATTTCTGCAGCCACTGCTGCACTGAGGGACTCAATCGGAGTTTCCCTTTAACTGTATGTTTATTGATTGTTTTGTGTATCCTCTTGTCACTGACATGGAACCTTTGCAAATGATCACTTTTGGTCAAAGGTGTATTCTGAATGATGAAATAAATAAACCTGACCATTCGCCTTCCTCCACTGAGGAGGAAACCTCACCTCTGTCCAACATCTCAGCAGATTTAGGTAGGCCAGTACCTTCCTCTTCATTTAGCTCCTGTTTCTCTGACTTAGTTCAGACTCATCAGGATCATTGTCTGCCTGCTCACTGGTTAGAGCATCCTTTCGTGCTTTGGTGAGTGGGCATGCTTGAAGTGGGCCCCTGGGTGGTGTCCTCCTTGGATGTCCTTGCAGGAAGTGCCTGTAGTTCTTGGGACTGAATATGTCATTAAGAATTTTTAATAGGGATGTATTTGATATAAGTTTGTCACTGCCAGTTGGCCGGTGGCGCTGAGGGTTGGGGCGTTGGATGCCACACCTTGTGCCACACCAGCAACCTGGGTTCGGGAGCAGACTCGCGATGCCAGCAGTCAGCAGGGGACAAAAGGATGGAGCATCCAGAGGACTGTTCTCCTTCTGGGGGTTGCAGATCCTGGTGCTTGTGACTCCAGTGGAGACTGGGTGCAGCAGCTGTCGGGATCTCTAGGCAAGGGAATTGGCTGTGGCGGCACCCCATGAGTGCACGCAGGAGCGTGCACGCTCCCACTAGTGCACACTGCCAAGCCGAGCCAATAGGGAGGGACAGAAAACAGAAAAAGCCCCGGTTGCCTGACAGGCGAGCGTGGGTCCAGTGGATGGCCCCCACGCACAACACTGGGTCCTTCCGACTGACGCTGGGTTCTTGCTCCATTCCCTGGTTGCTCTGCTAGATCATAGATAAAGCGCTAGCAAGAGTTGGCAGTCCCATCCCAGAGGACTCAAAACTGGGGGTTGGACAGTGGAGTTGGAGAGGAGACAGCCCAAACCAGGGGAACAGCTGAGGACTTCGGTGTGTGGAACAGGCCAGACTGAGAGATCTCACCAGAGAGAGTTCAGCTAACTAGTAAGGAGGAGGCATAAAGAAAGTTTAAAAAAAAAAAGTTTACCACTGCCTTTCTCAACAGGTGTAGACACTCCACAGTGCCAGATGCTGGGGCTTAGGAGCCAAAAATACTGTGTTTGCTTTTTGTAATATAAAATGGACAAAACAAGCCTCATAGTGATAATCTCATTGTTCTCTTGCAGGTTCCTTCTTATAGAAGCCACTTCTTATATGAGGTTGGTCTTCTAAATACCATGTTGCCAGGCATAGGCTGTTATTAGTCAATAAAACCAAAGTTATCCATAAAAGGCTGCCTTTTCATTTTGTTCTCTTTTCCTGTCTTAATATGAAAACTTTTCTTACAAACTCTGTTTAATGCAAAGGCAGGAGTGCAGAGACCCACTCTATGTTCCCTGAAACTATGGCCCCAAGCAATAATAGGTGTGAGGAAAACTGAAGGTTGCCACAAAAACTGGAAAGCACAATCCCCATAGAAAGAACAGGCTAACTGGAGCATAGACATTCTTCTAATCTGATACCAGCTGAATGGCTCGCTTGGTGCCTCCACTGGCTTATGTAACTGTGCTTCTTGCAATACACTGATCGAAGGTACTCCTAATGTCCATGCACGCACGGACGGGTACGCACTTGCCTCTGAAATTGGGAGCGTGTGTGCACCCGCTAGAATTTCTCAGCGCAACAGCATGTGATGAGATTCTTGCCAAGCTATTGAGAAACAGTGTGAAACTGCGTTAGTGCTGCCAATGGCATACCACCTAAGAACAAACGCAACAGATTAAAAATACACACACAAACTACCTACCAATCAAGAAGACACTAGCACAGCCTAAAATACACCAGTACAACAACAAAATCACAAAACTAGAAAGAACAATAAACTGGTGAAAAACAACATGGGCAGAAGGATAACAGCAACTAACAAAGCAAGACAACATAAAAAATGTGTTCAAATACCAGGCAGTGGCAAAGGCATCAGGGCAGATATTCAAACATTGCCTGGGCTAAAGCGAGTTGCCTGCACAAACTGGAAGCTGCATGAAACTATTAAAAAGCCCAGTTAGTGCAGGCAAAATTGGTTTGCGCCTGGGCAAAGGGCAGAGGGAGGCGCAATGTAAATGATGGGACGGGACCTGAATATTGGTGCATTCCATTATTCAGAGTATGTGTGCCACGCAAGGCCGCTTTGCAGGGTCCCTCATGAGCGCACATACTGCCTACTGAAACCTCGCTACTCTCCACCCAACCCTAGTGGTCAGTGGAAGACTTCAGGCCATCCAACACAGTGGTCCCTGGTGGTCTAGTGGTCCCCCTCCCCTCACCGATTGCTGTCCTGTTAATAAAACAATACAGCTACCTGATATCTAGTTGTCCCTCCTTCCCGATCACTGGCCCATTACTATATTTCTGTAGTCTAGTGGTCCTTCCTGTCCCTTTGTAACACAGTATGCCCTGAGTAGTCCGTGTACTGTATGCTGGTACGTGCTCCAGGATAGCTCCAGACAGTGGCTGGCCATGGTGATGAGAGGAGGACTCTGCCAGTCGCCGGCTCAGTTTTGGGATGGGGGGGCAGCACTCCCTGTTGGGGTTGGGGGGTCAACTAGATCACCAAGGATATGTTCATTAGTAATTCACAGCACAGCAACTGGGGATGGGGAGGGACCACTGGACTACCAAGAAAATTTTCAGGAATACATAACGGGACAGCGATCGACGATTGGGGAAGGGACCACTGGACTACCAGGGAATTTATTTTTCTATACAGGGATAGTGATCAGGGAGGGGGAGGGACCACTAGACTATCAGGGAATTAATTTTTCTATAAGGGATGGCGATCGGGGAGGGACCACTAGACTACCAGGAGCTGTATTGTTTTAATAATGGGACAGCGATTGGCGGGAGGGACCACTAGACTACCTGGGCATAATTATTATTACAAAGGGACAGCGATTGAGGAGGGACCACAAGATTACCAGGGCACAATTATAATTGCAAAGGGATGGCAATTGGCTAGGGGAGGGACAGCTAGACTACCAGGGAGCTGTATTGTTTTATTAATGGGACAGCGACTGGTGGGAGGGATCACTAGACTACCGGCATAATTATTATTACAAAGGGATGGCGATAGGGGAGGGACCACAAGATTACCAGGGCACAATTATAATTGCAAAGGGATGGCAATTGGCTGGGGAGGGGACCACTAGACTACCAGGGGGATGTACTTTTTTTATTAATGGGACAGTAAGTGGCGAGGGGGAGGGACCATTAGATTACCAGAGAGATGGATTGCTTTGTAAATGGGACTGTGACCGGGAAGGGGGGGACTGGAGAACGCCACTAGCACCAGGGATAGATCTAGGAGAAACAGGCACTTGAGGGGTGTAGCCGCACAGTACAGCCTCGCTCCCTATGCAAATGGATCCATAAAGGGCATTCAAATGGCCCCTTAGCAGCTTGCATGCCCAATGGGCTTATTTGCATAGGACCCTTTGAATATGGGGATTTTTACCCAGGAGAAAACCATTGTGCCACCCTCTTGAGAAGGCTGTGTCTGCCTGGCAGCTAGGTAGTTTAGCACCGGGTCTCACTGACCCTATATTCTGTGGAATAGCACCAATGTGCTATTCCACTGAATATATCAGTTTTGGACAACTGGGCAACTGCAGGGGGCAGTGCAAAGTTGCCCTCTGCTTTGCCTAGATTTCAAATTGGGCCCCATACCTTCAAAACTCAAGCTGAAATGCACAAAAGGTTTGTCAATTTAAATCTCTCTTTGTAACGGGCTGCCCAACTCCTACCTGCAAAGTTACTCAAACTCGCCTTAGAAATAATACAAGTGACACAGATAATACTTGCTGTAAAGAGCTATGCCCCAAAGCTGCTACCATGTCACTGGTACAGAAAGATTGAGGAACTTGGTGCCTCAGAACAATGAGGACACCAACATTCCAAGCTGTAGGCACAGCTTTTAAAGCTATAGCTGTACCAGTAACCCCTAGTTGGGTTGTATTTATACCTATGTATAAAGATTTCCCATTGACAACGGGAGCAATATAGAATAGGCTGCAGTTAGCTGAGTGTACTTACAGTACCTGGTTAAAGGTGACAGGAAATGACCGACAACCCTCCCATTTTCCTTTCAATGCCAGTTATGTATTTTGACATACTCTGACCAGCTTTTCATTAATAAATATTCTAGCTTTGGTGGGGGGCTCAGATCTACATGATTCCACTCTCCTCAACAGCTACCACTCTTTCTTTTCATAGTTCTAATACATTCCATGACATCAGTTACACCATTCCATGGTATTCACTCATCTGAATGGCCTGCAGTTGTGTTACTTATATCATAGCATGTTCAGCAGTACGATTTAGTGTTGTTACACAGGTAACATTTAGATTATTACTTAAACAAAATAAGGTCAAAACATATCAGAATATTGGCTAGACACTAAAAGGAAAATAGAAGGGCATCTAGAGGTGTGAAAAACTCTCTCCTATTATCTTTAACACAAATATAAATAAATAACCCATAGGCAGGGCTGCGGTTTATGGCATGTGGTCACCCAGTCAACAGTCAGTTTTAGGAGGTATTGATGCATCAAAGTTCTCCAACCCTCCTTGTTGTCAGAATGTGCCATCTCCATGGTTTGTCAGACACTCCAAAGTTGCTGCCCTCAGCTTCGGGCTTAAGGTCAGGAGTTTTATAGCTAGAACATGTGACTGTTGGCACAAAACAGATGCGGTTTTGTATCATACTGTCTTTAGTTATTTTATATACCTCCAAATTCTTTATCTCCTGGATCACCAGCAAGACCTCTTTGGTTAATACCAGTACCACCTGCCCATCCTCAAAGCTCCTCCTTGCTTGATCACCCCATGAATCACGGGGCCCTGTGACACACTACTACACCTGTCCCTTAGTTTCCCTACACAGGCAGGGACTTGCCTTCAGCTCCTTGGCAGCTTCCCCATGATCTCCTGCCATCCATGGCGAGATCCACGCAAAGTCATCCCAGAGGGTCTGGAACTAGCAGCCCAAGCAGACATGAAAGTGTCAACTGCTGACTGATTTTATCTCCTTTTCATCCCACCCATCGAGAGTGCTCTATGCATCATTAGGTGTTAAAATGCCTGACGATGCACTCCTCTCCCCACCAGTGTTCACTGCAGGCTCCCACTCCTGCATCACCACCTGTGGCCACCCAGGTGATGGTAATGCAGTGGACGACATCCTCCTTCCCTCCCTGGAGAGTGTTTCCCTGAGTCGCTCAGTCTTTGCCTGCCCCCAAACTCTTCAACAATCGAGGCTTAGGTGTGAACTCAGGACCCTGATGTCGAAGCAGAAGTCTCTGCTACTGTGCCCAAGGGTTGGCCACTTTTATATTTTTAAATGAAAGCATTGTAGGTTTTGTTGCTAGTGAAGTTCCTGGTGGTTTATCCATAAGGACCTCTTTAAAAAATGACGACTCTGAATAAATAACACTGACTAAGGTTTTGTAAAAGAAAAGTCACAACTGCCAATATTGCTTTTATTAAAAAACTAAGTTCTTAAAATAAGTAAAAATAGATGAGTAGGCTTTTCTCTTCATCATGATCACAGTAAGTGCTGATTAACCCGTCTGTGTCCTGCACAGTTCATCTGGCTACACCAGCTCATGCTTTCTCCAGTTCCACTTTCAGGTCTTGCAGGTTGTATTCTTGGATGATGGTTTTCGTGATCCAGAGCTCTGATGTTCTCCAGCAATAGGGCTACTTCCGCCAGAGTTTTTCTAAAAAAGAAAATACAATGCGGTAATGCAAAGAATCAAAAGATGTTTTAGAAAGATGGGTTTTGTATTTTTAAGGCCTTCCTAATAAGGCACATCTAACAGATTTTCTCCGGAATTGCCCGAGATTACACTTCTTTGTTTCACAGGGGTGCTGCTTCTGTCCTTATTTCACAAAAAAGACTGAAACCTTCAATATCCCCACTAGGACTGGGGGGTGTCAACTAACTTGCTCGTGGTCACAGAGGGAGCAAATGGCCTTGATGAGATTCAAACCTTGGACCTCCTGTTTTTGGTTTAGTGCTCTGCTCGCTTGGTCACACTGCTTTGTCAATAGTAGATAGGTCTATCAACAATAGATAGATCACCTGTCTTTAGGTAGAAACCTCTGCTTAAACTGAAATTAAATGTTTATATGTACAGTCCCAGCATCTCAGTATAAGAGTGTCTTCCTGAGTTCTTCAGGTGAAAGAACTGTGAAGCAAAGCTAAGCAGTCTTGGCAGACGAGACTTCAGAACGCACTCATAATACATGGACTCTTTTTTTTTCTCCCATGGGAAAACCGGTTATAATTTGTTGTTATAATCAGCTGGTTGTAACGGCAGTCACGTACCAGGTTTCACGAAGAGCCCACATGCACACAATGTGGTGGGAAAGTGAAAGTGCCAGATGGCATCCTGTACTGAGCTCAGGCTGCAGCCTGCTCTGTGCAGGTTGGAGAGGGGCTTGCAGCAAAAAACAGGAGTTCAGCAATTATATTATACAAAGCCTGGGAGACTGTAAAAATAAAATTGTATATGTACTGTAATTCTTGATCTTCTAGCAATAACTTCACCATTTATTCACACTAATGGGTCTGTGCCAGAGGCACTAGGACCTCACGAGAGACAGAACTTTCAGCAGGGCTGGTGCTGAGGCAAGCCGGTGTGCATGCCCGGCACCGCAGGTGTGTCTTGTAGTGCCTGGCTTATCTCGGCACCAGGAGTGTAGCCAGAAATTTCCGATTTGTATACAATCTCCAACAGTTACCCCCAATTAAAAATGTATACATCCCTTCCAAATGGCAACCCTTCCAAACAAGTCAGATTGTTGTCAGATTATTCCTCTACTCCTAAAGAGGTTGTACATGTATCAGACCCTCCTCAGTGGCCTACACTAACGAAATACTACAGATTAGAATAATAATATTAACAGAGTGGCTTATGGTTTGTGACAGGCACTCAACAAAACTGTACACAAATGTGTACAGTGAGTATGCCTGTCTACACCCTTGCTCAATACCAGTCCCTAACCACTTCAGTTCCCTTTTTTTTTTTTTTTTTTTTTAATCAAGGAGGTGCAGAATAAGCTAACTAGTCATGCACTTCCTCGGAAGGGCATGATGAGCCCTGGAGACCAGTGCAAGCATGGTGAGTGTATGAGTACAGACTGTCTTCATAGTTCAAGCCTTGAACAAAGGTGAGAGCAAAACCTCAGCGAAGTGAGCTAGAGGGGATGGTGGGTGGGCGTGTGAATATAATGGTGAAGATATTCCTAGAAGATCGAAAGGCAGTTACGGTAAGCACGTAATTTTCATCTCTTTCAGGACTGTATCTTCACCATTTATTCACACTAATGGGTCAGAGTACCACGCTGAGAAAGAACTCTTAGGGTAGGGTGGTAGAGTGAAAACTCACCCAGGACTAAGTCCATTCAGGACAGTCCTGTCAAGGTGCAAACTGGCTGACAGTGACATGCAGGACACAGTTTGCAACAAAATGAGCACTGCGATCCCAGTTACAAATGTATCATCAACAGGTACAGGGTGAACCCCTGCCAGGAACATGACAACTGCAGAGGTGGAGTCAGTGTATACCTGACCTTTCAGTATGAACTATGCCATGACACGGTAGAGGAGCAAATAGCTCATCACCTAGGCAGCAATGCACACGACTGGAGGAGGCTGACTCTTCAACCGAAGCAAAAAAGACCAGAAGCTGTCTGGAAGGCTTGCAGTCCTAGCTCTGTCTGGGTGAGAAATGAGGATCCCCTGAATGTTCTGAGAATGTAAAGAAGGAGCCTTCATCATTCTGGAGGCTGGCACAGCAGGTAAGCAGCACAGTGCCCGATTCAGACAGAGAACTCAATGCCACTTAGGAAGGAGCTTAAGAGTATGGAGTACTACCCTGTTACTGTGAGAAACGGAATAAGGGGAATCTAAGATCAACAGATGGATTTCAGACATTCTGCAATCAGAAGAGGTGGCCACTAGAAAACTGTTTTCCAGGTAGAAACTTAGCTCACAAGCTCAAAGGCTCAAGGGCTTGGTGAAAAGCAAGTCCAACACAATGTTGATATCCAAGCAACCACCAGAATCTGCATGAGGGGCCTCAAGAATGGAAATGCCCTAAATGAACCGGGTTAAAACAAGGTAGTTGAGCTTAGGTAGAGGGTACCAGTGCCCATGGCATGCAGGCATAACACAAGAGAACCCTGACTGTGGAATACTGCAGACTAGCATCAGAAAGGTCCTGCAAGAACTTCAGAACCTAGTGAGGTAGACCCTGAAGGGGTTCATGTGAAATTCAGAGCACCAGGCAGAAAACCTTTCCATTTGGTTTGTAGGACTTTCTAGTGGAGGGTTACGGGCAGCAAAACAAGTTACTCACCTGTAACAGTAGTTCTAGGAGTGGTATAGGTTGTTCATCCACACTGTTTGGCATGTCCCTTTCCCCATTAAATCTTGCCGGAAGTCTTCAAGCTGGCTCCTCCCACCCACCCGGGTGGTATATACCTTGGCTCTGCCCCATGACGCCAGATCTTAGCCTGCTGGAAGCCAGGTTGTGTGCGTCCGCAGCCGGGGAGGTCGGGTGGGTCCATGTGGATGAACAATATATACCACTCCTAGAACTACTGTTACAGGTGAGTAACCTGTTTTTCTAGGATCATGGATATGTTGTTCATCCACACCGTTTGGCAGACTCCTAGCAGTTCTCCAGAAGGAGGAAGGCAAGGCACACACCCCCTACTTGGGGAACAGAGATTGGAGAACCGAGGCCCCAAAACCAGCATCTCGGCATGACTCAAGGTTGATGTGGTAGTGGGTAATGAAGGTGTTTGCTGACTTCCAGGTAGCAGCCCAGCAGATTTCCTGGATAGGGATGTCCCTGGAAGCAGCCACCGATGCAGTAGAATGAGCTGCTATCCTCTGGGAGTCTCCTGCCCCCAACTCATAGCACAGACCTATGCATGATGTAATCCACCTTGCTGTGGTCCATTTGGCTGCAGGTCTGCCGAAGCGGCGTCAGCGTGACAAACAGCTGGCGAACCTCTCCATGAATTTCCACCGTCCCTCTCCTTATAATAGGAGAGAGCACGCCCTCAGGTCCAAGGTATGGAGCCTGTACTTGGCCTCCGAGGTGTAATTAGGGTAGTATACTGGCAGAGTCAACACCTAGTTAAGGTGAAACTCTGACACCACCTTCGGAAGGAATTTCAGGTGGGGGCGCAGGACAACTTTGTCCCTGTGGAGGACCAGATAAGGGGAGTCCACTGAAAGCGCTTGGAGCTCCCCTGTCCTTCTGGCAGACGTGATAGCCACCAGGAAGGCCGTCTTCCACGACAAGTGTGACAGCTCGCACTTGTGCATTGGTTTGAATGGCTTGCCCACGAGCTTTGCCAAAACCAGCAGTAAATCCCACAGAGGTGGAGGTTCACGCACCGGAGGTGATATGTGATCCAGGCCTTTGAAAAAGCGCCCAACCACTGTCTCCTGCACCAGTGTCGGCTGACCAGCTGGCGCCCAGTAAGCAGAAATGGCTGCCAGGTGCACCGTAAGGGTCGATGACTTTAGACCCCCTTTGGGCAGAGGCCAAAGGTAGTCAAAAATGTTAGCCACAGAACATGATAAGGGGTCCAGACCATTACCCTGACACCAAATGGAAAACCTTTTCCATTTTGAAGGCATAACATTTCCTGGTCGATTCCTTTCTAGATGCCTCCACCATGGTGTAGACATCTTCAGAAAGACCCAAAACCTGGAAATCTAGCCGCTCGGGTACCAGGCTGTGAGGTGCAGGGATTGAAGGTCCGAATGGAAGACATGCTCCTGGTTCAAGGATATCCAGTCCGGGCGTGTACAAAGCCACACCGGGGGCCTGCAGCTGAGGCTGAGGAGATCTGGATATCAGAACTGGCGCATCCAGTCTGGGGCTACCAGAATCACCTTCGCCTTGTCCCTCCTCACCTTGAGTAACACTTTGTGGATCAAAGGAAATGGAGGGAAGGCATAGAGGAGGCCTGAGGTCCACGGCCTCAAGAAGGCATCCCCCTGCAGTGAGCACCTGCTTGGGGGGGCATGATACAGCCTCAGCTTGGTGTTTTCCCTGGAGGCAATCAGGTCCACCATCGGTTTGCCCCAACAGGAGAACAGGCTGTAAGCTACCTCTGGATGGCGAGACCACTCGTGGGATGTCTGGCCTATACGGCTGAGAGCATCTGCCAGCTGGTTCGAGGCTCCTGCCACATGAATGGCTAGGAGATCTGCCTCCAACTGGCTTACAGGGGTCCAGATGCGGAGCGCCTCCTTGCACAGCAGATGGGAGTGCATGCCACCCTGTTTGTTGAGGTAGTACTTGGTCATGGTATTGTCTGTCTGGACTTGAAACACTTGACCCTGGAGCTGAGGAGCGAAAGCTGACAGTGCCAGTCTGACTGCTCTGAGTTCCAACAGGTTGATGTGGCACTGGGATTCCTTGGGGATCCAGAACCCGGGGGCCTTGTTGTCCCCCATGTGGGCTCCCCAGCCCATGAGTGAGGCATTGGTCGTAAGGACGACCGTCGGCTCGGAGCTAACAAACGAGATCCCTTCCTGCAACTGGTCTGGGGCAGTCCACCACTGTAGAGCGTCCCACATCTTCCGAGTTACAGTGACCAGGTGGTCGAAATGACTGTGACGCTGAGTCCACTGGGTGGCCAGCTCCCATTGAAGGGGGGCGCATGTGCAACCGGGCCTAACGGACCACCGAGGTGCACGCCACCATGTAACCAGAAGGCGCTGAAAGTCCCAGGCAGGGCGCAAGTGCCCAACCAGAAATGATTGGGCAAAGGAGGAGAGAAGCTCCGCCCTGTCCGCCGGGAGGCAGGCTCTGGCTTGACAAGAGTCGAGCTCTGCCCCGATGAAGCCCATCACCTGGGAAGGCACGAGTTCCGACTTGGCCTCATTGATCAGGAGGCTGAGTTGAGAGCAGGTCTGGAGGGCCAGATCCCTGGACCTCTCCACCTCCTGTTGGGTGGAACCTGCAAGGAGCAAACTGTCGAGGTGGGGTAAATTCTGACTCCCCAACACCAAAGATGAGCCGCCACCACTGCAATGCATTTGGTGAAGACCCAGGGGGCTGATGACAGGCCGGATGGCATGGCTCGGAACTCGTATAGGGTCCCTTCAACCCTGAAGCAAAGGAACCACTGATGGGATGGACGGATTGGGACGTGAAAGAATGTGTCCTGCAGATCCAGTGAACAGAACCACATGTTTCGCTCCAAGGATGGCATGATCTGGGACAGAGTGACCATCTGAAAGGTGCGTGACCTGAGGAACTGATTCAGGTCGTGGAGATCTAGAATGGGAAGCCAGCCCCCCATCCGCTTGAGCACCAGGAAGTACCTGGAGACAAAGCCTGGGTCTGCAGACGGATCCGTCACAATAGCTACTGCCTCCTTGAGGAGGCGCTGAGCAATGTTGTCTTGAAGAGCTGACTGGGTGCATGCGGAAATCTGTTCTTCCCGAGGGACACGGGCTCAGCTGGGAGGGTACTGCTCGAATTCTAGAGGCAGTCCCTGACCGACCACTTCGAGAATCCAACTGTCCGTAGTGATAGTGGACCAGGTGGAAAGGAAGTGGTGGAGCCGGCCCCCCATGGGAGGACCCAGAGCTGGCGTGATGGAGATAGGGGTAGCAACCCCCATCCCGACACTGGGCAGGCTTAGAGGAGGAGGAGGCTCCAGGACCTGAGCCTCAGCCTCCTTTGGGGGCCTGTTGGGGTCCAGGCTTGGGCCGAGGGTGCAAAGCTTGAGCCTGCTGCTGATGCTGCTGTCCTCCTTGGTAGGAGGACTGCTGAACTGCAGAGGAAGAGTGCCGAAAAGGCTTTTTCTTTTTCTTCTGCTGGTTCTTGCCCGAAGAACCCTTGGCAGACATGGCGTTCAAGGTGGCACTGGACTATTCAATACGCTGTAGGTGACTGGCCACTCCTGGGCCGAACAAGTCGGTCCCAAGGAAAGGCACATCAGCTAGCTTATGCGGAGTATCCACCAGGAAGGAGGAGAGCCTCAGCCGAGCCCTGTGACGAGAGGCCACTACGGTTGCTATCGAGCAGGTACAAGAACCCCCAATGCCCAGGGCCGTCTGGAGCTGCTGTTTGGCAACAGCATGGCCCTGGTCCTGGACCTGCTTAACCGTGGTTTGCATGTCCATGGGGAGACATGGGAGGACTTCATCTAATGACCCGAGAAAGGCATTAGAGAAGTGTGCCATGATGATGGCCGAACTGGCCTGATGAAAGCCCAAGGAGGAAGCCGCATAGACTTTCCATGCCGAATGGTACAAAAGCTTGGCCTCCTTATCGGGGGGACGGTCAGTGTCGGCAGAACTGCCAGTACGCCTGAACACAGAGGTGGTCACCAGGCTCTCGGCCGAAGGGTGCTCTGTGAACGCCGCAAGGGACCCCATGGGAACCGCGTACTTGCGGGCCATGCGGGCAGATGGTGCTAGACATGAGGCAGGGCACTGCCACACAGTTAGAGTGCCAGACCAACAATGGCCTCGGCCACAGGAAAGGCCTCCGTCGGGGTATCCCCTCTCTTGAGGATGTCCATGAGAGGGTACTCTGCCTTTTTCTGGATGGGTTCCAGGGGCATCCCGTAGAGATCAAAGGCGAGACGAAGGATCCCTTGGAAGGAGGAAGGACCTTCCTCCATCCCTGCTGTTAACGGACGACTCATTATCCCGGGATGAGAGTGGAGCCGGTGACATCCAGTCAGAGGAATCTGGGTACAGTGGCCTGCCACCCAAGTCACCCTCGACCCGTCGAGGACGGTCCGGGGTGACTGTGACCGACAGACATGGGGGAAGCCCGGTATCTGGTCGATCCTCTTTGGAAGGAGCCCCTCCCACAGGCTGCTTAGGCAGCGATTCCACCACTATCGGTGGAGAGACCGGCAAAGGTGGAACCGGAGGACGGGCCAGCCCCGCGGACGAGGGAACCAAAGGCTTCGGTTCCGAGGGTGTCGGCTTCAGCCTGGGAGGCGAAAGTCAAGTAATGGCTAGGGTAGGCGGCGGAGCCGGCTTCTGCCCGGTCAAAATCAGCTGTTGCCACATAAGGTCCTCGTAGTGCCGATGGAGTTTCCGTCGGAGCCTCTCCTCAATCTGAGGAGGACGAGGACGACCTGTGGTGTCGCCTCTTTTTGGAGCGCTTATGGCTCTTCCTTGAGATTCTAGACCTCGACCGAGATTGGGCAGGCCGATTAAGTCGCTCAGGAAACAGTGCAGGAATCGGTGAAACCCGGGAGCCTGGAACCGGGACCTCGATGGGGACACCAGCAGGCTGGGTCTCCTCATCGGGGAACACGAGGACTGGAGTCCTCTCCAAGGAGTTGTCGGCCACAGAGGGTCGAGAACAATCTCGACCTCATCAGCCACTTCCTCGGTCGTCTGGCCAGACAGAAGGTCTGTGAAGCTTGCGGCTGAGGAAGCGATCTTGACCGAGGTCGAGACCGCATGCTCCTGGGACTGAGACCTCTCTCGTGCCCAAGAGTGCCTTTGTAGAGATGAAGACAAGCTGGGTTCTTTGTCCCTCTTTCGAGAGCGGAAGGAGTGTGAGCCTGCGGGCGCCTCACCCCGGATGGGGAGAGACTAGCACAACTCCTTAAAAGAACCTGTGAAGGTGGAGCCCAGGTTGAGTGGAACGAAAAAGCTTTTGATTCGCCGCCATGGCTTCTTTCTTCGAACACCTTCTGCCCAGCTGCTCGGAGGAACCCGCAGCCTTGGAAACCACCCACCTAGCCTCCTTAGACTTCACTATAGGATTCCTTTTCTCCGGTCTCCCCAGCTTCAAATGTGCCAGGTGATCGTCCAGGACATTGAGACAGAAGGCCAGGCAAAAACTTCAGGACGAGGTGTCATGGCCGACACCTAGGCAGTAGATGCACGTGAGATGGAAATCGGTGTGCAACATCTTCTGGCTGCAAGGACACCGGCGAAATCCTGGAGAAGAGTTCTCTTCCATGATCAAGGACACAAAAGTGCGATCACTAACTCAAATGAGTTTTAATCTTGGTAAAACCGAAGTTTTGAGCGCCAGGGCCTACAAGATGCGTGAGCATGAGGGTGGCAGCCTGTATCTTCCAGCGGAAAGGAAGATCTGGTGTCATGGGGTGGAGCCGAGGTATATACCACCCAGATGGGTGGGAGGAGCCAGCTTGAAGACTTCCGGCAAGATTAAATGGAAAGGGACATGCCAAACAGTGTGGATGAACAACATATCCACGATCCTTGAACAGCCTTTCTCTGGATGGGGTTTTGAGAAGCCAATCGTCCAGGTAAGGGAAGACGTACAGTCCCTCCCTTCTGAGGGCTGCTGTGACTGATGCCAAGCACTTGGTAAAGACATGCGGTGCTGAAGATAATCCAAAGGGCAATACCTTGAACCGGTAATGCTCCCCCTGAAAGACGAAGTGAAGGAACCTCCTGAGAGAGGGAAAGACCGCTATGTGCAGGTAAGTGTCCAGCATGTTCAGTGAGCAATTGAGCATAGCCAATCCCCTGGCTTAAGGAGGGGCAAAAGGCCCGGTAAAGTTACTATCAGGAACGTTTTGAACTGGACATGGAGACTGAGGTCTTTCAAACCGAGAATGGGCCTCAGATCTCTGGTCTTTTTGGGGACCAGGAAAAACTTGGGATCAAATCTCTGGTTTCTGTGCTGCTTCGGAACCAGTTTTATAGTCTGCTTGTGTAAGAGAGGCTGCACTTCCTCCCAGAGAACAGGCAGATGAGCTGGGAAAAATGAGAGAGTGGCGGGGGGTCTGGAGGCTGTTGGAGGAGCTCCAGAGTGTGACTGCATGCTATGATCTGCAGGATCCAAGCATCTGAAGTTATGGTTCTCCATTGTTCTAAGTGAAGGGAGAACCGACCTCCAACCACCACTGCCTTGGTTTGCATCTGAGGAATGGGGTCCGGCAAGGAGTCAAGCTAAGTGGGGGCCAGCTGAGGAAGCTGGTCCCTCAGTTCTGCCCCTGAATGGGAGGGGGCAAGCAAATAAGACTGAGCTCTGCATTTACCCTGTGTACAGGGGCCTGAGCCTGGTCTATTGGCCTGTCTACGAAAAGTAGAGCATCCCCTTCCACGCTGCTGGGTGTGGTAGAGGGAGTGGATGGATTTAATGGCGGTGTCTGAGGCCTGCAGATCATTAATGATGTCTTGGACAACCAGACCAAAAAGCTTGTTGCCACTGAAAGGGGCATTAAGCACTTTGTTTTGCACATTAGCTGTGAACCCAGAAACACGGAGCCATGAATGCCTACGAAGGCATATGCCAGTGGCAACTGCCCTGGCAACAGTATCGAACAGATCATAAATGTCCCAAAGAAGGTGCCTGCCAACATCCACAGCCGTTTGGAGGCACTGAAGCAATTCCTTCTTCTGGGCACCCTCAGGAAGAGCTTGGGCGGCAGCCTTGTCCTTTCTCCAGTTGGTGTTCTGGTATTTCACCATGTGAGACAGGTAGTTGGCAATCCTCAGGCCTAGGGTTGAGGAGGCATATGCCCCTTTTCCCCAGAGGTCAATCCTACAGGACTCCTTGTCTGGGGAAGGGAGCTAAGGTGTTTGGGCAGCTTAGACCTGTTATGTGCTGCCTTAATAACTACGGGGTCAGTTTCCGCCTGGGCAGCAAGGTGAGGAAGGCCCTGAGAGGCATTGTAAAGCTCATTAGCCCTACGGGGCATAGCTGGTACCATGTCGGGTCTGTGCCAGGCTGCTGTGGTAGCATCTTTTAATGCTGGAGGCTTAGGAAGGAACAATCTTAGGGGGAAATTCTGGGTTCTCCAAGTAGTCTGCCAGATCCTTTCTGGTAGCATCCTCCTCCTCTGTCTGAAATCCCATGGTGGAAGACAGCTGTTTCATGATATTGAAAAAGATAGCATCCTCAGGTGGGGACCTGGGGATGTTCCTAACAGAGTCTTCACTGACTGAAGAGGCAGTGGACTTGTCTGAAGTAAGGTACTGGGTCCTCCTCCTCGTCCTCCACCAACTCCTCTGGGAAGATGAGGCCAGGGTGGTACTCCACCTCAACATCAACATCCTCCTCTGGATCTGCTGGCATATGTGCCGTTGGAAGCTCATGGGTAGATTCTCTGGGCCGACGAACAAGTGTCAATGACACCGCTGGCGAAGGCGCCGGCTATGATGGCCTGGTAAAGGCCACAATTTGATGGACCACGACACTGGAAAAACTGACGAGAACGTCGTTCAGGTACGACACCGACAAAGGAAGAGTGGTAAATGGCACATTGGTTGACAACCCAGCTGACTAACCCAACAAACCTGGAGCTGCACAAGAAGAAGGAACAGGCAGCAAAGGGGTAGTCGTCGACGTCAAGACCATCGATGGCCGAACCCCCTGAGAGTTGGACAGAGAAGCTGTTGGTATGGGCCTGGAGCTAACTGAGGCCTGGACAGCTAGTTTCTTCGTCGTGGCAGCAGCTGATGACGAGGAGCCCCCCCATAGATGGCGAAGCTGACAGGGAACGGGATGGCCGCCAGGGGGAGCGGTCAAGATCCTGGTCTTTTATGAGACTGTTCCCTGAGGACTTATCCTTTACCAGCGAGGCCTTTGAGTTTTTGGAGCTGGAGGGCGACTCAGCAGCTGGTGCCCTGGAGGACCCCGACCCAGAGATGGTTACCTGTTGTTCCATGAATGTTTTTAGAGCCTTCCTGCATTGCCTAAGGGTAGTCTGATTAAACTGCTGGCACAGCTCACAATCGGAGGCATCGTGGTCAGGCCTAAGACAGCAGACATAGAGTGCTCGTCGTTGGAGGCAATCCTCTTCTTCAGAGGCAGCGACGGAAGAGAGAGGTAGAGGGTTTAACTCTCAACATAAACAAAAGAGAGAAAAAATAAATCTCTAAAAAAGAGATTTGTTAAGGGTAAAAAAGGCATGAACACTGCAATGGCTTCTTCTGTGGAGACTGTGCTTGCAAGTCGATGGCGGAAAAGAACTGAGGGGAGAGTGGGACCACCTATGCCTATATAGGGTTAGTGACATCAGCTGACGTCGACGGCGTGGGTGGCCCCAGCTGTACTGCGGAAAAATGTTTGTGTAGATTCCCATTCACTGATGGTAAAGGTCCAGCGGTGGTACCTGATGACTGAGATAACCCTGAAGAAGATCCAGAAAGTCGGGGGGACACTGCCGGAAGGAACTGAACCAGCACCTGGAGGTTCCCGGCACCGGGAACCCCCCGGAGTCGACCAGGGACCAACAACAAACACCGCCTGGAGCACTGGAACCAGCAGCCCCCCTCCCTGGCTGCAAGAGCCAGGAAGAGCAGAGAAGAAAAAAATTACTCACCATAGTAACATTTCTTCCCAGTGATACTCAAGTATTCAGAACTCTATGCAGTGACTCTTTAAAGGAGATAGGAAACAATTTCCTGTCATTTTTGCTGGCTAAATACATCATAAACATCAAAGGATGATGTCTCTGTGTGTTTATTTATGGAGTAATTAGGCAAAATACCGTGTAAGAGCTAATATTCGCTGTCTTTTTATTTTCACTATATTCGCTAGTTTCATATTAGTGTGAAAATAGGAAGTCTGTAAATATCAGGTGGAGCAGTATACAACAGCAGCACCAGTGTTCTACCAGTGAAAATAAGATGGAGTGAATATGTCTGATGTGTTTGAAGAGCTATATATAAGGGGCGTGAATTTAAGGTGTTATACAGTACTCATTTGTATGCCATTTTCAATTTTTAAAAAGAAATTCGGCTACGAAGACTTTTTTTTTTTTTTAAATCAAGAGTTAACGCATGGCAGGCTTTGAAATGCCCACGTCACAGACTCCTGATTCAGCATATAGCGAGTAGCCGCTGGATACACTTCTTATGCTACTGTCCCATGTCAGTAAATACTTCACTGTGAAATAATCACCTGTCATTTGTACACCTATGTCCTCTCCCCCTTTACTCAGCTGCCACTGTCTTTTGTGTGCGGTGTCAGTTTGAGCACGGTATATCTAACCTTTCGTCTTTCTTTCTCCCTCCACAGCCAGAAGTGGGTCGCGAGGGCACTGGATGACCTGCTCTCCCCCTAAGCAGCCACGAGGTCGAGGTCGTGAGAGCCTGCAGTGCTCTCCCAGCACGGATCGGCGAAACCCCCTCCCCACCCCCCGAAGCCAGAAGGTACGAGTTTCGCAGTGGAGCGAGGAATCAGTCCCAGCATTTGAATTTTGGCACCTTCCTCTCCAGAGCTTTACTGAGCACTGTACTGCTGTGTCGTGGCTCTTGCCCCGGCGCTGCACGGCTCCCCACCACCCCCACCACCACCCTTGGTCGGCTCTTACATTTATAGGCAGCTGGAAGGTCAGGTGATGCAGCAGCCAAAACCTATCAGCCTAGTTTCAGGTTTGCAGGTTATCACCGCTCACCAGCAGAGGCCGCTAACACAATCCTGCCATTCTGCAAAGCATACCTCTACTTTTAAAACATGTACTTTCTTCTAATTGCAGTGCTTGCCACGGTTATGCCCCTCACCTCTCTTCACCCTACAAACCTGCCTTTATACAACCCTGCTCTTGCTTTAGTCTCTCACCTCACCCTCCCCCTCCTGCCAACTCCCAGGACGGCTAATTCCACAGATCTACCACTTTGTGGATCATAAGTGCCTCAATCATTCCCTGTCCTTCTCCATGGGATTACCAGTCCTAATTGAGCTAGGCGCTGGTACCCGTGCCAAGCCAAACACCTGCCCAGATCCCACCTCAAACCCGAGGCCATGGCGCAATGCTACTAGAATTCTCACCCTGCTGCTTCTCTTGTCAGGATATTGAAGCTAACCCTGGCCCTCTATCAAATCACAACCATGTGCTTCCTCCGAAGGGACTTAGCCTACTCCATCTGAACATCCGCAGTCTCTTAAAAAAAAAACATCTGAGCTGCAAGTCACCATTCAAACTCTCAAGCCTGACATCTGCATCATATCTGAGACCTGGCTTAAACCTCACCATGCGGATGCCGAAATAGCTATCCCGGGGTATACTGTAACCAGGCAGGACCGCCTAGGCCCTAAGAAAGGAGGAGGCATAGCCATGTATATGTCATCCAGCCTTAATTACACCCCTGTCCATATCAATGGCCCGCCCCCCCAAATTGAAACTAAGCTGATTAAACTTCTGCTGCCACACTCCTCCCCGGTATATGTGGCTGGCATCTATTCCACCCCAGCTACTCCTGGCAACACCATCATCAATCATCTAGCTGCCCTAAAAACCCTGGCTGCCTCAGGCGAACTCCACATCCTAGGCGATGTAAACCACAACTGGCTTGCACCCGCTTCCTCGAAAATATGTAGTAATGTCAAAGCCGTCAACCTTCCCAACTAATTGACCTGCCCATCCCTAAACCCCACAACAAGTAACCACTCCTCCTGGACTGGGCTCTCACCTCACACCCTCACAGAATAATCTGGGGGCATCCTTCCTGACTCCCTGAGCGATCACCACATGATCTATATACCTAGGAAAGTGCACAGACCTACAAACCACCACCTCCCTCCTAGGCAGATCCTTACGACAGCCTACAAATCTCTCTGCCTCCAATCACTCTTAAACGATATAGCTCTTGCTGACTGGTCCTTTATCAATCTAGCGCCCTCAATCGACCACATCTTTGATAAGTTCAGTAAGCAACTCCTTCACATATGGCACTATCAAGCCCCACTAAGGAAAAAAAGAGTTAGGGCTTACCACCTCCCTGGATATCTGCCGATATAATTAGCAAATGCATAGCTAGGATCAGGCCTGGAAAAGTCACAGAAACCACAATCCCCTCATCTCTGCAGCACTACCGGACCCTCCGAAACAATTGCACCAAAGCCATAAGACAGGCAAAAACACACTACTTCAGTGGACGCCCTCACCAAAAATCTTAATCATCCCATCAAATTCTGGAAACCGCAAAACCTTGCTCTCCATGGCCAAACCCCCTACCCCTACCCCTACCTAAACCTCCTGGGCAATGTCTCATCAACCCCTAGCGAAGTTGCATCAGCATTCAACTCCTTTTTCTCGACTAGTGCAAAATCTCCAGACAACCAGCAACCTTGCACACCACCAACAACTACCGTGCCATTCCCACGGCGTCCCTCAAAACACACCACTCTCTGCCACATCCCAGCCATCATCAAGCATGCCCACTTTTTCCTTCCGGCCTGTCTCCTGCAGAAGTCCTTGCTGCACTATGCTCCCTTGACCCTAACAAACGCAGTGCCCCGCAAGAGCCTGGACACCAAACTCCTCTTCCTATCAGCCCCTCGATAGCCTCCCCTAGCTGACCTACTAAACCGCTCTTTCGCCATGGCACAAATTCCAGCCGCCTGGAAGGAGCTGTAATCATCCCCCTACCTAAAGGGGTGACCTATCAGAGCCGGGCAACTACCGCCCTATCTCTCTCCTACCGGCACTGGCCAAGCTGCAAGAGCAGTTCGCATCACCCAACTAACACAATTCCTTGACTCCACCTCTTTCACCCCATTCCAGTCGGGCTTTCGCAAAAATCATTCCACCATCACAGCTCTGCTAAGGCTCACTAACGATATCTCTTTGGGGATGGACAAGGGCCTCGTCACCTCTGCTATTTTTATTGACTTGGCCAAAGCCTTTGACACTGTGTCCCATTCCAATCTCCTCTCAAAACTGCAACAACGGCCTCTCCCGCCCGCCTTGAACTGGTTCCAAGCCTACCTGACAGGCAGGCATGAGGCTGTAAAATGGCCCACACGTCTCATCCCGTTGCCTGCCTGTGAACATGGGGGTTCCCAAGGCTCGGTCCTGGTCCCCTGCTCTTCTCTATTCTCTTAAATGATCTGCCACTAGTCTGTGCAAACTCAGCGTTGCAAATGTATGCGGATGATACAGTGCTGTACACCTCTGGCCCCTCTACCACTGACTCAATGCTACCTCTCCAACGTGACTTGATGCCGTTCAAACTTGGCTCAGGTCCAACCAGCTGGTCCTAAATGCCAAGAAACTGTCTCCATAACCTTCGGCACCCATCCCAAGCTATCCCGGCTGGCTGCCCCCCCATCTTCCACACCCTGGATGGCTCCAACCTTGACTCCTGCACCTCCTTCCGGTACCTCGGGGTTTGGCTTGATCAACACCTTGATTTCCATGCCCACATCGAATCTCTACAGAAAAAACTCCACCCTAAACTAGGGGCACTGCACCGACACAAAGGTTCCCTTCCCACCTCTATTAGGAGGGAGCTAGTCCTCAAAATGATCCTCCCCATTTTTGACTACGGTGACGTGGTCTACAGCGCTGCCCCTCCATCTACCCTAGCCAGACTGGACCCTCTATCATTCGTTCTGTCGCTACGCATTTGACTGTCCTCCCTCCACCCATCACTGTGACCTATACAGAGCCCTCTCTCCCTTCTCTAGAATCTCGGCGTAATTTACACTGTACTAATCTTATTTACAAATACTGGTGAATACCCTCCCCTGTTACCTCAGATGTGCCCTATCAACCCAACCACCCCGTCTACCCCCCTCAGAGCTTCTGATCCTAAACAACTCCTTGTACCCTTCATGACTCTAGGGCCAAACGGCCTTTATGCATCGACTCCAAAGTATGGAATGAGCTACCTGCAGACATCAGGCCTCAGATTCCCACTGGGCCCTCAAACCCGTCTGAGGTCTCACTACTCTGTGGCATGTAACTGCCACCGCAGATTAGCTTCATATATAATAAGGTTTATACCTGATGCCGGGCTAATCACATTGTGTACTGTGACTACTGCTAACTACTCTAGACCTATGTAACACTACTGTACTGTGACTTTACTGTCTCTATTCTTTGACCTATGTAACCCCAGGTTGCATCTGGAAACGAGCGGACCCCGCTCAGAATGCTTATCTGGTAAATCTCTTAAATAAATAAATAAATAAATAAATAAATCCCGGGGCCAGGACTGTGTGTGCTCTGTAACTTCTATTTCCCACCCCACTACTGCAGTGTCCCTAAGGGTCAGGCATGCGAAAAGCATGGACAGCTTGCAGGCTGATCTTAGTCAGTGCACAGATGAAATAGCGTACCATGGAACGAGCGGGTGCCTTCCCAAAAATATTATATAGCAGAAAACACAGACCAGGAGCAGGAAGTGTTCAAGTAGCCCAGTACCAAAGTCATAAAAAAATAATAAATGAAAGACAACTCAGGCAATTGGCAATTCAAACGGAATCCACAGCACCTAAGCCCAGCACTCTGTGTTTTTTCTGAGACACTCCATCAGGGGGATCTAACAATTTGATTTGCCAATTGCCCGAGTGATTATTTATTTCACTCTGAAGTATTTACTGACATGGGACAATGGCATAAGAAGTGTGTCTAGCAGTTACTCGCTTCATGCTGAATCAGAAGTCTGTGATGTGGGCATTTCAAAGCCTGCCACGAGCTGACTCCCGATTCAAAAAAAGTCTGTCTAGCCGAATTTCTTTTTAAAAATTGAAAATAGCATACAAATGAGTATTTTGTCTAATTACTCCATAAATAAACACACACAGAAATCATCATTTGATGTTTATGGTGTATTTAGCAAGCAAAAATGACAGAAAATCATTTCCTATCACCTTTAAGACAGAACTGCCCGGAGAGAATTTGAAACATATGCAAATGATGGAATCTTTGCGCGTGCTATTTTTCAAATGCTGCCTTCAACTAACTGCCTTAGTTCTAATCCTCTCAAATTTCCTAGAAGCCTGGAAAGACAGGTCTCAAAGGACTAAACATATATAGATTAATAACAATAATAATAGACAGATAATAATGGCAATAACACCCTCAATGCCCCAAAAAGGGGATCTCCAAGTGGAGGTCATAGCATACAACAGTATCCCTGAATGTCAGAATCACCTGAAAGGGGAAAAACAACAATTGCGAACACAGATAGCAAACCACAGTGCCAGATTATGGCACCTTTACCACAGGACACACAATGTTTTCAGGATTGCAGAGGCTAGTGATTCTAGACGGGGAGGCAGGGTGGGGAGTTCTGAATACCTGAGTATCACTGGAAAGAAACAACATTACTATACTGAGTAATTTTTTCTTCTAACCCCAGTAATATTCAGGTATTCATAATGCTATGCAGACTAAGAAGCAGTACCTTTGGAGGTGGGCACAGAACCTACTTTGGAAACAGACTACACAGGACTGCTGTACCAAACCTGGCATCATCACTTCTTTACTGGATATCCACACTGTAATGCTTTGTAAAGGTGTGTACAGTTTTCCAGGTAACTGCTTTACAGATGTCCACTAATGGAACATCCCAGGCAACTGCTATGGTAGCAGCTGTGCCCCTTGTGGAATGGGCCTCAATCCTGTTGGGGGTTCCTGTTCTGCCTTAGTGTAACAAAACTGGATACGCTGTACTGTCCAGCAAGAAACTGACCTTTTAGATGCAGGGCTACCCTTTCCCACACCCCCATAAGTCAGGAACAGTTAGTTGCTTTCTGTCCTGCCTATGGTCCTTAGTGGCTGTCATGTAGTAGCTAAGAGCTCTCTTGACATCCAGACTGTGGAGTCTTTTTTCACCAGAAGTAGAGTGCTCAGTGAAAAAGACTGGTAGGGTAATGGTTTGGTTCAAGTGGAAATCAGAAACCACTTTAGGGAGAAATTTCCTGTTCGTCAGGACCACTTTGTCCTTGTGGAAGGAAATGTAGTCCTGTTCAATGCAGAGAACCTGGAGCTCGCTGATCCTTCTGGCAGAAGTCATTGCCACTAGGAAAACTGAGGACATGGGCTAAAAAGGGGCCCCCATGAGCCTGGCAATACATACATTGAGATCCCATGCTGGCACTCATTCCCTGTGAAGGGGGGGTACAAATGGGCAAGGCCCTTAAAGAACCTCTTGAAGATAGGGTCTGAGGCAACAGAAACCCTTTTTCCTGGCTGAAATGTAAACAGATGCTGCAGCCAGGTGGACTTTCAGGGTACTGGGCTGTAGACCCAACGAATGCAAACAGGTAAGATAATCCAGCACAGCTGGGACCCCAGCCTGTGTTGGCACCAGTTCTTGGGTGAAACACCAAATAGAAAACCTTTCCCCATTTTGCAGCATAGGTTTTATTGGTAGAGGGCTTCCTGTAACCCCTCAAAATGTCCAGGACACTTTCAGAAAGATTTAGGCCTAGCCGGCCCAGTGGCGCTGAGGGCTGAGGCGCTGGTCGCCTTACCTCAACGCTGGCGACCTGTGTTTGGGAATGAGCACGGACCACCAGGGATCGGCAGGGGCGGGGAAGGATTGCGCATCCGATGGACTGCTCTCCTCCGGGGAGGGGAGTGCTTCAGCTGTTGGCGCCTAGCTGCCCCCTAGCAGAGGCTGGGGTACATGGCTGCCACGCTGCAGACAAGGGAGGAGTCGGAGCAGACGCTTGGTGGGGAGCACGTACAGATGCGTGCGCGCTCCACTCCGTAGGCGTCACTGCACGGCCCTAACCCCTAGGGGAAGGAAACAGACAAATATATGCCACAGCAGTGTGATGGAGGGCACCTCGCAGGCTCCACTCCCGGCCAGCCACAGCACTGGACCCTTGAATCTGATCTCCGGTAGGGGTTGGGGAACCCTGCCGGCCCCGCAAGCCCTGGGGCTGGGTCAGTGCTAGAAGGCAGACGTCGGGGGACGGGGCTGGGGGTGCCCTCTGCATGTAAGCCGGCAAGAAAAAATTACAGCTGTAAAAAAAAAAGATTTAGACCTGCATATTCTAGGTCCTCAAGAGCTAGGCCTTGAGCCTGAGGGACCAGAGGTTCGGAAGTTATATTATACTTTATTTATATAATCAGGGGCCCTTCCAAAGTTCAGGGTGCCTTTAAAACTTATTACCTAAAATTCAACATACAGTAAATTTAAAACAATAATATAATTGGTTAAAACTCTTAAAATTTTCAATTACAGCATTAAAGTGCGGCAACACATCAGCGCAATCAGATTTCAAACAGTCCATCAAACGCCTGTGCAAATAAATAGACTTTAAGGGAACCCTTTAATCCCTCCACGGTCAGGCTACCTCGAATCCAACAAGGTAGAGAATTCCACAGGGTAGGAGCCATAAAGGCAAAGGATCTACCTCCAGATGTTTTCAAATGCACCCTGGGAATCTCCAGCAATCCCTCATTGGAGGATTGGAGCGAACAGGAGAGGCTGTAAGGAAACAGCAGATCTTGCAGGTACTGAGGTCCCTGATCATGTAGGGCCTTATAGGTCAGCAATGCGACCCTGAAGGTGATCCGCCATTGTATCAGCAGCCAGTGCAGTTCACGCAGCACAAGTGTTATGTGACTGGACCTAGATATTCCAGTTAACAACCTCACCGTCATGTTCTGCACCAGCTGCAAATAACTGATATCCACCCCCTGCAGCTCTAAGTAGAGGGCACTGCAATAATTAAGACAAGCGGTGACAAAGGCGTGGACCAGAGTAGGTATATCTTTGGATGGAACCAGGTGCTTTACCCTGGCAATGTTCCTTAGATGATAAAAGGAAGACTTGACTACAGCCGACACCTGAGCCTTCATCAAATATCACCCCTAGGTTCCGCACCTGGCCCAAGGCATTGAGTGGGGCCCCTCCAAGATATAAACCCGAGGGCCCCCCCATGTCCCGACCATCCTCTGATCAGGGTCCACAACCAGTATCTCTGTTTTTCCCCGGATTCAACCTCATCCAGCTCATACTCATCCAGTTCTGTATCTCCTGGAGGCAGTTATTAAGCACCGGTCAGGTACAAAAGACATGTAGCGTTGAGAGTCATCTGTATAGCACTGAAAACTCAACCCATACCGTCTTATAATGTCTCCCAATGGCAGCATGTACACTGCAAACAACATGGGGGACAGCACTGAGCCCTGCAGAACCCCGCATGGCAGATCCCATGGGGCAGAGGAATAAACCTTGGACACAACCCTCTGAGACCTGCCCTCGAGGAACGATCAAAACCAACTGAGGACTGCCCCCCAAAGTTCACATTAAAAATGCAGGTGCTCAAGCAGCACCCCATGGTCCACAGTGTCAAGTGCTGCTGAGAGATCTAGGAGAACCAAGATGGAATGAGCTTTCCGATCTCTAGCCATTAGGAGATCATTTAGCACCGGCACCAGGGCAGTCTACGTGATATGTCTTTTCCTGAAGCCTGACTGGAGAGGGTCATAAATATTGTGGATGGTCAAATGATCCTCCAGCTGCAGTGCGACCACATTCTCAATAACTCTGCCTACAAAAGGCAAGTTAGAGACCGGTCTGTAGTTAGCTGGGCAGTCAGGGTCAAGGGAGGGCTTTTTCAGGAGGGGTCGTACTACCGCCTCCTTTAAAGGGCCTGGAAAGACCCCTCTCTCCAATGAAACCCTCACTATCCCAGCCAGGACCGGGCCGATGACCCCAACACACCCTACAAGAAGGCAAGTTGGGCCTGAATACAAACTACAGCAGGCAGGCCGCAAAGTCTGGATACAGGAACCTCCCCTGACTGGAGGTTAGCAAGTTGTGCCTCCTGGGAAGGTGCACGGGGTCGGCCACAGACATGAAGAGCAGCAGAGAGTACCATGGCTGCCTGGGCCAATCTGGTGCTATCAAGATCATGGATGCTGAGTGGGATCTGAGCTTGAGTAGTACTCTGTATACCAGAGGGAAGGGAAGGAAAGCATACAGCTGCCTCCCTGAGCAGTTCAGTGCCAGAGCATCCAGGGGGATTGTTCCCTGAACTGGAGGTCTGCAACAATATTGTGGCAGGTGGTGGTTCTGGTGGGATGCGAACACGTCTGCCTCCGGAGTGTCCCTTCTTTCTGAAAAGCATTTGCATCACCTGACTGTTCAGGGTCCATTCGTGATGGGCCTGGCTGATTCAGCTCAGGGTGTCTGCCAAGGTGTTGTCCTTGCCAGGCAAATGAATGGCCTGTAGAGAAACTCCCAAGGAGTATGCCAGACTCCATATTTTCATGGTTTCTGTGCAGAGAGGTTTGACCTTGTTCCTCCCCGCTTGTTTATACAGTACATTATAGTGGTACTGTCTGTTCTGATCTGTACCATCTTTCCCTGCAGCAGTGGTGTGAAGGCCTTTAGTGCCAGCAATACCACTCTGAGTTCCAGCAGATTTATGTGCAGAAGTGACTCTGCACTTGCCCATGTGCCTTGGGTGGTGTGATCTCCCAGATGGGCACCCCAACCTAGTAGTGATGCATCTGTTGTGAGAACAACTGATGGGGACTCCTGTTGAAAGGGTACCCCTTCCCCTAGGTTGCTTTCCTCTTTCCACCATTAGAGGGCCTGCAACGTTTATTTTTTTACTGGAAAAAGTTTTGAGAGGGGATCCCTTCTCTGACACCAGTGTGCCCCGAGGCGAAACTGAATGTCCCTCATCTGGAATCTGGATCCCAGTACTGTGCCTGTGGCAGCTGCCATGTGGCTCAGTAGCTGAAGAAACTGTCTTGCAATGTTTGGTTTGTTCAGGCTGAAATTAACCTGCTATCCGAAGGATATTCCTTGCCCTGTCCAAAGGCAGGTAGGCTTGCCCTGCAGGATATTTAGCTTGGCTCCTATGAACTGCAGTACCTAAGCAGGCTGAAGGACCGACTTTTTTAGATTTATCAGGAACCCTAGAGACTCCAGGAGCCCCTGGGGTGATTTCCCCACCACCAGCCAGTCGTCTAGGTACGGGAAGACTGAGACACCTTATCTTCGAAGGTGTGCTATGACCACTGCCAAGCACTTTGTGAACACCCTTGGTACTGAAGTGAGATCGAATGGCAGGGTTGAGAACTAATAATGACCTGAAAGGGGTCTGAACTTGAGGTACTTTCTGTGAGACTCCCTTATGGGGATGTGGAAATAGGCTTCTTTTAGGTCCAGTGAAGCCAACCAATATCCTTTTTGGAGAGATGGCAGAATCAGTGCCAGGGTTACCATTTTGAACTTTGGCTTTGTTAAATATCCGTTTAAGACCCTTAGGTCTAAGATGGTCTGCCACTCCAGGGACAGCGCTAACATGCACCGAAATGGCAAAAGTTGCATCCTTTCCAAAATTGACTCCTCTTTCCTTTGCCAGTGGGTCCAAATTGATAAACATGCTCTATAACAATATCTATAACAAGGGAATGTGAACTGTACAAAATCTGCCAATGATTATTTTTGACCCTGTATGTTTAGACCCACATTTTTTACACTAGTGGGTCCAATTCGACCCATGTTTTAAACTCCCCGGCGCTGTCACTGCACCACTCCCCATTTTTCTCTGTGGTAAGGAAGTATCTTGAGTAGAATCCCTTTCCCATTAGATGCACTGCCACTGGTTCCACTGCTCGTGACAGTGGCAGGTTTTGAACCTCTGATTCCAGGAGTTTTCTTTCTGCATATGTGGATGGCTTGAAAACTCAGGTTCTTAAAGGTGCAAGGGATTTGAAGCTTAGAGACAATCCCTGACTCACTACTTACAGGACCCACTTGTCTGTGGTGATTTCCTGCCAAACCTGAAAGTAGTGAGCCAGTCTGCCTCCTACAGGCGGTAGGAAGGTAGCCTGTACAGACACGTTAGGGTGCCTGTTTTGTTTCAGGCTGGGCCTGGGATTGGGAGCCATGCCTGGAGCCCCTTCTTCCCCTGCCCCTAAAGTACCCCTGCTGTGGGTATTGCTGATACTGAGGTGTAGCCATGACCTGGAAGAATGGCCTGCTCTGAAATTATCTACCCCTGCCTCCCCTTCTGTAAGGTCTGGTGGAGGGGGAAGGTTTTTCTTTGGCAGAATTACTTCTGTACATGGCTTTGTATTCATCTACCTTCTTTGTGTAAGCCTCTGTCTTTTCTCCAAAGAGGGAGTTTTCCTCTAGTGGAAAATCCAATGCCTTGGCCTGAGTATCCTGGGTAAGGTCAGTGGTTCTCAACCAAGCAAACCTCCTCTGTGCAACAGTGTTTGCCATCCACCTGGCAGCAGTGTCGTTAGAATCAGCAGCCATCTGGAATTGAAATTTGGCTGCTTCCAAACCAAACCTGGCTGTTTCAGCTAGATCAGCTGAAAGGGGAGTCTGTGTCTTGTCTGCCATGACAAGAACAGACTTACAAAGAGAGTTTTGATATTGAGCAGCTCAGGCTTGGAAGTTTGCCTGTCTGATGGCCAAGGAAGCTGATAAATATCTTTTCTTGGCCATGCTGTCAATCTTTCTAGGGTCCTTGTCCAGAGGGTGAGATGCTAATGGTACCTTTGCCTCATCACAGGCTGCCACCAGCACCACCCTGAGCCATACCGAAGGGACAATATATGCGAACAAGAAGAAACTGCGGCTCTGAAGAAGTGTATCAGATCAGAGCAAAAGAAATGACTCAGAGATTCGGGAAAAGGGGTCATGCTAGTGATTTGTTACACTAGAACAAACCAACTATGGATGGGTTACCAAGAAATAGCCTTTTACAAGAGAAGGTGACAGTTAAATTAACTGATCCACAGGTTTCTTTTGTCAGTACCTATAAACCCCAGTCCAGACAATTTACAGACATAAACACTGGCATATTGCCAGACAGGACGCCAGTCTCAGAGATCTAGAAGAAGGGGGACCCAAGGTTGTATTTAGAAAAGGTAAATGCATGAAGGACATTATTGTACATTCTTTACAACCAACACCAGATACCCCTAGGATGTGATTGCCTAAAAGAGAAAATAGTTGCAATAAACGTGGCAACTGTAAATAGTGTCCAAAGGTACTGAATGGCAAAACTTACAAGAACCCACTTAATGACAAAGAAATTTCAGTGAGAGGGTTTATCACATGTAGTACCCCTGGTTTAGTTTACCTAGCTTTTTGTAAATGTGGCCAGTTTTATATAGGCAAGACCAAAAGACCCTTCAAAACACGCACTGGAGAACACGAAAGGGCAATTGAGAATGATGAGCTTACCAATGCACTGGCAATGAAGGTTTTTAAAAAAAGAAATAAGACAGAACACAGCTTCACATACATAGACATTAAAAAAAAACTATTATGTCACCCAGAGGAGGGGATTATAATAATCTATTATTAAAAAGGGAACAGTACTGGATTTTTGCTTTTAAAGCTATGGAGGGTAAGGGCCTCAATGGAAGGATTGAGGTCAAATCCTTAAAAAATGAAAAGTTATGTACATATGCTTCTCTGTCATTTGTTTAATTTCATGGTGACTTAATTTTGCTTTTTCTGTTTATGCAGATTTGCACCAGCACTTTCTCTGCTGTCATGGGTTTACAAAAAACGTTATGCAATCACATTACATTTTTCACTATCAGGTTTGATTGACATTTATAATGTATTACAGTGTATTATAGAAATGTACTTCTAGATGCAATGTTTATATATTAATTGATTGCCACTCGATTATCCATGGAGAATATAAGTATCATGTAAACATATTGTTTTGAGCGATATTAGAAAAAGATCTGTCTTTATATATAGGCAAGTGCATAGATTATCTGATTTTTTATTTTATTGGTATCTCTAATATATGACGAGATGTATTATATATTGTATCCACTAGGGTGCAATAGTGCACTATGGAGCAGCTTGGTGACAATCCAACAGCTGGTGGAATATAAATGTTTACAGCCATAGATGTATTACAAATAGTGGTTTGGTGTTTTAAATGTTAAAAGTGGAGGACGAAAAAAATTTCTCACCTGTAGTAATCTTATTTCTTCCCTGGGATCCACTACTATTATTACTCTTTGCAGTGCCCCTTTAAGTCAGCACTGCCTCGGAGCCAAACAGAATGATATGCTAATTATGAAATGTTTAGCTCGTGCATTCATTTCCAAACTGCCCTGTTCTAACTGCCTGGATTCTACCTCAGATTTCTGTGAAGCCTGCAAAGAGGCCATAATATATACAGAACCATTAATAATTAGAAAGGTAATGGCCAACAGGGCCATAAAAAGAGAAGTAATAGGCCAAAAAAGGGCCAACAAAAACAGTAAATAATGAGTCCTCTTTTCTGAGCCAGATGTACCCTTAGAAAAGAACCTACCAGCTAAGTATTAGAAAATGTGATAGTAGATGATATACACATCATACTGAGAGACAGCTCAGCTGTATAGAGTATTTTTCTGAGATTCTAAGGTGAGGACCGGGGCAGGGAGTAATAATATCAGTGGATCCCTGGGAAGAAATAAGATTACTACAGGTGAGTAATTTTTTCTTCTAACCCCAGGAATCCACTAATATTATTACTCTTTGCAGACTATGCAGTAGTACTACTAGGAGGTGGGCAGAATCTTTTTAGGAAAAACAGCCCTTCCAAAATTGGCATCACTCCTGGCCTGGGTATCCAGGCTGTAATGCTTAGTAAAGGTGTGGACTGGTCTCCAGGTAGCTGCTGTACAAATCTCCAAAAGAGGAACATCTCTAGCAGCTGCAATGGTGGCAGCTGTGCCCCTTGTGGAATGGGCCCGGAAACCTGAAGGAGGGACCTTGCCCACCTTTGTATAGCAAAACTGAATACACTGGACTATCCATTGAGATATAGTCCTCTTTGAAGCAGGAGATCCCTTACCTACTTCCCCATAGGTAAGGAAAGTACAGTTATGTAGGAACTTACCGTAACAGTAGATCTTCGAGAGAGGTTCCTTCAGTAGGTCATCACATATAGGACTGACGTCACCTGGTGTCGGGCCGCACAGCAGACTTTTCTAGCAATACCTGATGGGGAACCGTCCACCCAACGTCACATGACTGACGTCACCGTGACTGTGTATAGTGAGCGGTCCCCACGCCCGCCCTCCAGTTCTCCCGCCAGAGCCAGGAAGAGGCCATACAGCAGGAGTGAACAGGAACTGGAGTCCCTGTAAAACCTAGAATGAGGGGTAGGAGGGAGGGAAAATTATGACCTACTGAAGGAACCTCTCTCGAAGATCTACTGTTACTGTAAGTTCCTACATAACTATACTATCTTACTTCGAGAGGGTTCCTTCAGTAGGTCATCACACATAGGACAGAGTCCCAAGCAGTTCCTCTAGAGAGAGACTGAGAGAAAAACTAGGGAGGAGGAAGCTAACTCCAACAGAACAACTGGATTCCAGCATGGACACAGCCTAGGACAAAAGGCCCTGCAGGACGGCTAATCCAAAGCCTGCCCTCCACCTAGAAGCAATGTCCAGACTGTAATGTTTGGTAAATGCGTCGACAGAACTCCAAGTAGCGGAAGCACAGATGTCTGCTGTAGAAATGTTCCTAAGGAAGGCCGCAGAAGCAGCCATGCCCCTAGTAGAATGACCTCTTATGGAACCCGGAAGAGGCTTATCGTACTTCTGGTAACAGTACCGGATGCAGCTGCCTAACCATTTGAAAAGGCCCTGCTTAGAAACCAGTTTGCCCCTCGACCTGCATGCAAAGGATACGAACAACTGAACACAAAAGCGGAGCTCTTTAGTCCGGTGAGTATAGCACCGGAGGATCCGATGAACATCCATCGTGTGAAGGAATGCCTCACCCTTGTTAGAAGGGGACGGGTAGTAAACCGGAAGCTCTACTGATTGGTTCAGTGTGGATTCCAATACCACCTTGGGAAGGAACCTCGGATGCGTCCAAAGGACCACCCGGTCCCTATGGAAAATCAAACAGGGCTCCTTGCAGACTAGAGCATGAAGCTCTGAAATCCTTTGGGCGGAGGTGATAACCACCAGAAAAAAGAGTCTTCCATGAAAGGAAGCGCAGATCACAGCTCGTAGCGGGTACGAAAGGAGGCAGGGTGAGCTTTCCAGAATTAAATTCAAGTCCCAAGGTGGAGTTGGGCTGCGGATGGGAGGTTTCAGATGGAAGATGCCTTTCAGAAAGGTCTTTGAGACCTCCAACTGAGCCACGGGTTTACCATCCACTAGCTCGTGGTACGTGGAAATGGCCGAGATATGGACCTTCAAAGAAGAATAGGACAGACCGGAGTCTGATAAATGAAGGAGGTATTCCATGACTTGAGGGGCTGAACAGGAGAAAGGGTCCCAACCCCGAGCAGAAGCCCAGACTGAAAACCGCTTCCACTTCATGGCATAAGTGGAACAGGTTGACGGTTTCCTGGCCTCGATGAGGACCTGAGCCACTCTAGAGGAGACCCCAAAGCGAGAAATCACTACATCTGAAGGAGCCATGCATGAAGATGCAAGGTCCTGAGCCCCGGATGAACCAGCCTGCCCTGATTCTGAGTCAGGAGGTCACGAGTCAGTGGAAGTGGAACCGGCGGTTCCCTGGAGAGCTGGTGCAGCAGTGGGAACCAAATTTGTCTCGGCCAGAGAGGAGCAATAAGGATCATTCTTGCTCCCTCTGCTTAAAGTTTGAGGAGAACTCTCTGTAGAATGGGAAAAGGAGGGAAAGCCGTACAAAAATGTCCCTGTCCATAACAGAGATAACAGGTCGCTCCAAAAAGCATCGCACTCTGGAACAAGCAAGCAAAACTTGGGAAGTTTTACTTTGAATTGGGAGGTGAAGAGGTCGATATCCGGGCACTCCCACTTCCTGAAGATGGATGCCGCCACTTACTGATGCAATTCCCACTCGTGGGCGAGGGTTCGAGTTCTGCTGAGACTGTCTGCCAGGACGTTTAGAACGCCCGGAACGTGCACAGCCACCAGGACCAGAAGGTGCTAGACTGCCCAGTTCCACACCTGAGTCGCCTCCCTGCACAGAGGGTGGGATCAGGTTCCTCCTTGTTTGCTGATGTACCAAACTACCGACATGTTGTCCGTTCCGATCAACAGTGTTCCCTTGGGTAGCAGGGTCTGAAAAGCCTGTAAGGCATATAGGACTGCCCTGAGTTCCAGAACATTGATGTGGAGAGAAGTCTCCAGGCCCATCCAAAGGCCCTGAGCTTGATGAGCCCCCAAATGGGCCCCCCCACTCCATATTCGAGGCATCCATGGTGAGGGTAGCTACTGGTGCAAGGTTTCGGAATGGAAGTCCCAGGCAGAGGTTGTGGGGATCCTCCCACCACTGTAAATCCCTTTGGACCGCTGAAGAGACCAAGACCGGATGATCCAGGTCATCTAGAAGCTGATCCCACTGCACCCTTAATGACCACTGGGTGATTCTCATGTGTAGCCTTGCTAGGGGAACGGTCGTGATGGATGCTGCTATCAGTCCCAAAAGACGCAGGACCACCCGGGCGGGAATAGTCCCGAGCGAGGCTACTTTGCAAGCCTGGCTGATTGAGGTCTCCACTCTGTCTGGAGGAAGGAATGCTCTGCACTGGACTGTATCCAGAACTGCCCCAATGAACTGCAATCTCTGGGATGGAACTAGGGATGACCTGGAGACGCTGACCAATAATCCTAGTCGGTTGAAGAGGTCCAGCGTGAAAGACAGAGCTTCCAATAAATGAACCCTGGACGACGCCGAAATCAGCCAGTCGTCCAGGTAAGGGAACACCGCAAAACCCCTGAAGCATAGAAACACCGGCACCACCACCGGGCACCTGGTAAAGACCCGAGGTGCCGAACATAGACCAAAAGGGAGCGCCCGGAACTGGAAATGCTCCCCTTGGAAACAAAAATGCAGGAAATGGTGGTGACTGGGGAAGAGAGGGATGTGTAGGTAGGCATCCTGCATATCCAGTGCGCAGAGCCAATGATTCTCCAACAGAAGAGGAAGAAGGCTCTGGAGCGTCAGCATGCGGAACTTCTTGTACTCCACATACTGACTGAGATGACTCAAGTCGAGAATGGGTCTGAAGTCCCCGGTCTTCTTAGGAACTAGGAAGAAATGGGAGTAAAACCCTTTTCCCCTTTGCCCGAAGGGAACTGGTTTGATTGCTTCTTTGAGCAAGAGCACATTAAACTCCTCACGAACGAGGAGAGCCTGGTCCCGGGAATAAGAGGACCTCCAAGGAGGAGTATCTGGAGAAATCTCCAGAAACTCGATGGTGTGTCCGACGGACACTAGTTGCAGGACTCACTCATCTGAAGTGATCGCCCTCCACTCCTGCACGTGGCGGACGAACCTTCCCCCCATCTGCTCCCCGTCGTGAGACTAAGGATGCAGTGGGGCTGGAGAGTCAAGAAGTGGCGGGGCGCTCGGGAGGAGGTCCCCAAGAACGTCACTGGTTCTTGGGAGCGGGGGGGGCGGTACCCGTGGCCTTATGCTTACCTTGGCGTCTCACCTGAGCGTTCTTCCACTGCCTCCTGGTCCTTTTCTGAAAGGGCTGCTTCTGTTGTTGAGTGCCCGATCGGTACATGGACCTAACAGATTTAAGGGCGACACCTTTGTCCTGCAAATCCGTTATAATGTCCTTGGTATCTCCTCCAAAAAGGACTGAGCCCCTGAAGGGGGCATCCTGAATCACTGACTGGACTTCATTGGCGAGTCCAGAGAGACGAAGCCAGGAATGCCAACTAAGGGCAATGGCAATTGCCGAGGTACGGGCCACCAAATCGATGGAGTTGTAGGTGGCTCGAAAAGCATGCCTACAGGAGATCTTGGAGAGGAGGAGATCCTTGGCAAGTTCCTCCTTAAGGGGCGATGGGTCCATAGACTGGACCCTCGCTTCCAGCCTGGCCATGGTCTGTTTTTGGTGAGAGACCATGTGGCCACGTAACTAAGGGATCTAAGGGCGCACGTGGCCGACGAGTTGACCTTCTTTCCGAACTGGTCCATCAGCCTCGACTCTTTGTCTGGAGGTGTTGTGCTCATGTGCTTGGGAGCTGTGGAGCGGTCATGAGCAGCCGAGATGACACAAAGTCTGCCTTAGGATGAGCCTTTAAAAAAGGTGTGTCCTTAGGCACCCGGTAGAGTCTCTCTGCCCTCTTGGGGACAGCTGGGATCAAATGAGGCATCTGCCAGATGGTGGTAGTGAGGTCTTGGTGAGGACCAATCCATGGTGGGACCAGAATAGATGGCAGAGACTCTAAATCCAGATGCTCCGCGAGTCTTTGCCGCATAGGATCCTGGTCCTCTGACTCCCAGTCAAAATGATCTCTTAAGGTCCTCAAGAGGTCCGAAATGGAAGGATCCTCCGGAGGGGAATTTAGAGAGGTTCTTCCTTTCGTATCCTCGGGATCCTCCACAGGTTCCTCCTCCTCCTCAGAGTCCTCCCTCCCATCGGAACTGCCTTCCGCCTCCTCAACAGGACGACGGTTGAAGTCCCGCAAGGGAACGTCCTGCCGAGTCTTCCCCGAGATGTGGACGGTTGAAACAGAACTATTCGGGGAAGGGGATCTAGGAAGCTGTGGCTGCGGAAGTCTGGCTTCTAGATCGGTAACTAGCTCTGACCTGGCCCCCTGCCACCAAGACTGAATTAAGGTCTTGAAATCCGAGACCACCGGAGGAGGGGGAGCAGGGGCCAGCTGAGGCTGGGGGGGAGGAGGAGGGGCGACTGGAGGGGGATAAAACTCCTGGAAACCCATATAAGAGGAATATGGGTTGTATCCATGAAACTGCCCAAATTGGCTCCAATCAGGAGTGGAACCCCTCCCCCCGGGTAGGGATCCCCAGGATAACCAAAGGGGTAATGGGGGACAGTTTGGGGCCTACAGTAGATTCCAGACGACTGATCAGGTGTCAGGAGAACCCACGTTGGACCTGCCGTTGTATATATGGGCGGAGGGTCCGACGTCGGAACAGTCCACGTTGAAGGGACCGACGGCACTGGCACGACCTGATCCAGCACTGGAAGAGGATCTGGCATCGGAGGGGACAGCCAGCGCCGAAACCGGACAAGGGAGCTCCGGTGTAGGGGTCGGGTCCGGCATCGGGGCCAGAGGTAAAGGCCTGTCGACCGGGCCTGGCTGAGGGACTGTCGTCGGGATCACTGGCATCTGGGGAGGCACCGGTGTCCCGCCGGAAGGTGGAGGGGCCTCCACAGGAAGGCTGGACGGCTGTGAAGGAGGCTCCTGATCCGGGACCCCCGAGGGGGAGTGCGGAGAAGTACCCACAATGTCGAGAGGCTCGATGGGTTCTCCGAGACTATTGACGGACGCGTCTGGGGAGGAGTGCGAGGACGCGAGCGTAGTGGAAGGAGGGAGAGGGGCCTTCTCCCTTTGGTCCCGCCGGATGTCGGGTGAGACACTGTTAGGGCTTGTAACCCACTTATCCTCCTAGCAGAGGTAAGTGCCACAAGGAAAACTACTTTCCAGGTAAGGAATTTTAGCTCTGCAGTAGCTAAAGGTTCAAACAGCGGGAGCATAAGCTGGGCTATACAAATGTTGAGGTCCCAAGCTGGCACTGGTTCCCTATGAGGGGGAAACAGGTGTACAAGGCCCTTAAAAAACCTTCCAAATATGAGGTTCGAGGCTAAAGATACCTCTTTCCCTACAGACAGATAAGCTGAAAGTGAAGCCAGATTAACTTTTAGGGTTGAATGCTGCAACCCCAGGGAACGCAGATAAAACAAATAATCTAGGAGGGTTGGAATGCCAGCCTGTGCTGGGATTAAGCCCTTTTCTGTACACCAAATAGAAAATCTTTTTCATTTTGAAGCATAAGTCTTCTTAGTAGAAGGCTTTCTGTAACTGCTAAGGACTTCCAAAACTGTCAGACTATTGCGAATCGGAATACTCTAAGTCCTCAAGAGCCAAGCTTTGAGTCTGAGAGACCTGAAATTGGGATATACCACTCAGCCTTGGAAGGAAGTCAGCAGATTGTACTTCTGAGGGAGGTAGATCGGTTCACTCACTGACATTGAGACTAACAGGGAGTACCAAGGCTGTCTTGGCCAGTCTGGTGCTATCAGAATCATCGAGGCTGGCTGTGACCTGAGCTTGATGAGTACTGTGAGAATCAAAGGAAAACGAGGAAAGGCAAAAAGGTATTTGCCTGTCCAATCGAGAATCAGGGCATCTATAGGGACAGCCCCTTTCACTGGAGCCCTGCAGCAATAAAGGAGTAAATGGTGATCCTGGTGGGAAGCAAAAAGATCCAGCTCTGGGGTTCCCCACCGCCTGAATAGGACCTGTACTACTTGGCTGTTCAGCGCCCATTCATGATGGGCCTGGTTTATCCTGCACAAAGCATCTGCCAGTGTACTGTCCTTCCCTGGCAGATGAATTGCTTGTAAGGAGGCATTTATGGAGTAAATCAGGCTCCATATTTTCATTGCCTCTGTGCATAGTGGAGTGGATCTTGTCCCTCCTTGCTTGTTGATATAGTACATTGTGGTGGTATTGTCTGTTCTGACCTGAACAACTCTTCCCTTTATAAGATGAGTGAAAGTCTGAATGGCCAGGTACACTGCTCTTAACTCTAAGAGATTTATGTGCAGAAGTGACTCTGCAGCACTCCAGGACCCGTGAACTATGTGGTCCCCTAGGTGGGCACCCCATCCTAGGAGGAAGACATCTGTTGTGAGCACCAAGGAGGGGAGTTCTGGTAGGAAAGGAACCCCTTCCCTTAGGTTGTCTGGATCCTTCCACCACGGGAGGGTCTGTAGAAGAGTTTCTGTTACAGGGATTAGTTTTGAAAGTGGATCTTGTGTCTGGGACCAGTGGGCCCTGAGGAGAAACTGAATGTCCCCCATTTGGAATCTGGCACACATGACTGTGCTTGTTGCTGCAGCCACGTGTCCTAACAGCTGTAAAAACTGAGTTGCTGGTTTTGGCCTGCCCAGGACGAATGAGTTTGATAGAAGCTGGATAGCCTGTACCCTTTCCAAGGGAGGGAAGGCCTTTCCTAGAATTGTACTGAGTTCTGCCCCTATGAACTGCAATACTTGGATTGGGGTGAGAACTGATTTCTTTAAATTTAAAAGAAATCCCAGGGAGAAGAGAACACCTTGAGCTAGCAGTAAGTGTTCTGACACTTCTTGTTGGGATTTTCCTACAATCATCCATCGTCCAGATAAGTAAAAACTGTGACACCCAGTTTTCTGAGATGTGCCACTACTACTGCTATGCACTTTGTGAACATCCTTGGTGTAGAGGTAAGGCTGAAAAGAAGTGTTGAGAACTGGTAGTGGCCTGAGGGGAGAGTGAACCTGAGATATCTTCTGTGTGATTCTCTGACAGGGATGTGAAAATATGCATCTTTTTAAATCCAGAGAGGCCAACCAGTCCCCTTTTTGTAGTGTTGGCAGAATTATTGCCATTGTGGCCATTCTGAATTTGGGTTTGACCAAATACTTGTTTAGACGCCTGAGGTCTAGTATAGGCCACCACTCTCCAGTCATTTTTGTTGTTAGGAAGTACCTGGAGTAGAACCCTTGCCCTCTTTGATTGTATGGAACAGGCTTGACTGCTTTTATCAATAATAAGGTTTTTACCTCCTGCTCCAGCAGTTCTCTTTGGGATGGAGGAACTGATGCAAAACATTTTACCCTTAGAGAGGGAAGGGACTTGAAACAAACGGAGAGCCCCTGACCCACTATTTCCAGGACCCACCTGTCTGATGTTATTTTTGACCAGTCCTGAAAATAGTGGGAAAGCCTGCCCCCTACTTGATGTGGAGAGGCCACCTGAAGGGAAGAGTCAGGGATTCTGCTTTTGCTGTTGTTAAGGTTGGATAGAATGAGACCCTCTGCGTGAGCCCCTTCTGCCCCAGGCCCTGTAGAAACCCATCTGTTGGGGTTGGTACTGTATCTGCGGAGCAGCTTGCACCTGAAAGAAAGGTCTTCTAAAGGTAGACCTGCCCCTACCTCCCCTAGAATAAGACGTGGAGGGAGAAGGTTTGTCTCTGGTGGAATTACTTCTGAAAGCAGCCTTGTATTCATCTACTTTCTTCATGTAGGTTTTGGTTTGTGCACCAAAAAGGGACTGGCCCTCAACTGGGAAATCCATTGCTTTGGTTTGAGTGCCCTGGGTGAGGTTAGTAGCTCTCAGACAGGCAAACCTTTTCATGACTATAGTACCAGCCAACCATCTGGTGGAAGTGTCATTTGTATCTTCAGCCATCTGGAATTGGTATTTGGAAGCCTCCAAACCCAGTTTGGCTGTCTCTAATAATTCAGAAACAGTGAGAGAGGGATTTGCCTCTGCACTATCCACCACAGACTGCCATAAAGCCTTTTGGTAGCGAGCAGCATAGGCCTGATAAGTGGCTTGCCTGATAGCCAGGGATGCTGAGAAGTACCCCCTCTTAGCCATACTGTCCACCTTTCTGGAGTCTTTTTCAGGTGGATGAGAAGACAACGGGGTTATGGCCTTCTCACAGGCTGCTTCTGCTGCACAATGCCCTGATGATCTGGGTGGCTGAATAACAACTCAGCACCAGATCTCTCCAGTTGGTACTTTTTGTCACATTTTTTATCAATAAGTGTGACAGTCTGAAGAGCCTTTAAGATTTCCAGAATGCCTTTTCTGAAAAATTTATAAAGAGGAAGGAGAAGTCGTTTTGAGGGTGTTAGCCCCATTAGTTCCATATATTGAACTTCTTCTTCATCCTGCACTTCCTCAATTGTCTGGAGGTCCAGTGTTTCCACCATTTTCTTGATAAAGAAAAAATCCTCTGAAGTCCTAGGAGGGGAACCAAAGTCTTGCTCCGGTGACACCTCAGGTTCTATTCCTTCCTCATCATCATCATCATCAACTTCACCACCCATAGTGGAGGCAGGCACCAGGGGGTAGCAGCAGCAGTAGTTTTATCAGATGGAGCAGTTACAGGTTGCTGGGGAGGGAGCAGGCCCTTCAGCACCTGTAACAAAGCCAGAGCTTGTGAAATGTCAGCAGGAGAGAGTATGTATAGGCACCTGAGGGACCCCTTGCGGCGTTTTAGCTGGGGTGTCAGTGTGCTTACTTTTTCCTTAGTTTCTCGGCAGGCACCGGGGTGTCAGCCGGCTGATTGCCTCTCTTACTAGAGCCCTCACCCATATCAGGGGTGGATTTGGAGGCTCTAGAAGGAATTGCCACATTTTTTGAGGGGGTGCACTGGTCAGAGCCCAGGGACCCCTCTTCAAGCCTTCTCTTAAGTCTCTCCCTGCGCTTCTCCACAGTTTTTTCAGGGAAAGACTTGCAAATCTCCACAGTCTTCACTTAAATCTTAATACCAAGACAGAGCAGACAAAGGTCATGTTTGTCAGCTCTTGCAAATACCTCTGCACATTTAATACAATTCTTAAAACCTGTAGGTCCTGTGTTCTTTTTAGGTTTATCCATTGTAGAAAACAGGACTCAAAACCACTAAAATATGAAGGATTTTAAGATTCTGCAGTCGGTTTAAATAAAAAAAGATTGGTTCAGAAACCGACAATTTTTAAACAGAACCGAGGTTCCAATCGGTTCAGGAACCGAGAACCGCTAGTAGAACTGGAACACCTCGGTTCAAAATGAGTAAAATTAAATGTTTTAGAAGAAAAAACACACGGAAACTTAACTAAAAGTTTCCTTTGAAATTTACAAAACAATCGGTTCACCCTCGGTTCAAAGGAACCGCGTAGTATCGATAAAAACCTAAAGAACTTATAAATATATGAGTTAAAATTACTAAATAACAATAAGAATACAGCAGTAATGAAAAAATAAGACAAAATACTTAAGTTTTTTTGTTCTCATGCACAATTTAGACGATCTTGATAGAGAGAGATCTCCAGGGCATCTGAACTTTGCAGCAGAAACAGAAAATCTGAGGTAGAATCCAGGCAGTTAGAATAGGACAGTTTGAAAATGAATGCACAAGCTAAACATTCCATAATTTGCATAGCATTCTATTTGGCTCCGGGGCAGTGCCGACTTAAATGGGCACTGCAAAGAGTAATAATATTAGTGGATTCCTGGGGTTAGAAAATACAGGTTACTCACCTGTAACAGGAGTTCTAGGAATGGCATATGTTGTTCATCCACACTTTCTGGCAGGTATCCTTGCCGCTTTAATTCTTGCCGGAAGGTCTTCAAGCTGGCTCCTCCCACCCACCTGGGTGGTAAAACTCTCGGCTCCACCCCATGACGCCAGGTCTGGCCCGCTGGAAGCTCAGGTTGTGCGTCGAAGCCGGGGAGGTCGGGTGGGTCGTGTGGATGAACAACATATACCATTCCTAGAACTCCTGTTACAGCTGAGTAACCTGTATTTCTAGGGACATGGATATGTTGTTCATCCACACTTTCTGGCAGACTCCTAGCAGTTCTCCGGGAGGAGGGAGGCAAGGCGCACACCCCCGATACTTACTTGGGAAAGAGAGACTGGAGAACCGAGGCCCCAAAACCAGCATCCTGGAGTGACTCGAGGTCGATGTGGTAGTGGGTAATAAAGGTATGTGCTGACTTCCAGGTAGCAGCCCTGCAGATATCCTGGATAGGGATGTCCCTGGAAGCAGCTACCGATGCAGCGGTATGGCGGATAGACTAAGCTCTTATCCCTCTGGGAGGCTCCATGTCCACCAATCTGTAGCACAGCTCTATGCAGGAGGTGATCCACCTGCCTATCGTCCGCTTTGCTGCAGGTCTGCCAGGTGCGGCTTCAGCATAGGTGACAAACAGCTGGCGAACCTCTCCCCGAACTTCAGCCATCTGCTCCTTATAATAAGCGAGCGCTTGTCTAGGATCCAAAGTATGGAGCCTATACTCGGCCTCCGAGGTGTGACTGGGGTAGAACACCAGCAGAGTCAACACCTGGTTAAGGTGAAACTCCGACACCACCTTCGGAAGGAATTTCGGGTTGGGGCGCAGGACAACCTTGTCCCTGTGGAAGACCAGGTAGGGAGACTCGATGGAAAGAGCCTGGAGCTCTCCCATCCTTCTGGCTGACGTGATAGCCACCAAGAAGGCGTTCTTCCACGACAGGTGTGAGATATCGCACCTGTGCATTGGTTCGAATGGCTTGCCCATAAGCTTGGCCAATACCAGCAGTAGATCCCACGGAGGTGGAGGTTCTTGCACCGGAGGAGAAATGTGGTCAAGGCCTTTGAAAAAGCGCCCGACCACTTTCTCCTGCGCCACCAACTGCTTGCCGGCCCGCACCCGGTAAGCAGAGATGGCTGCCAGGTGCACCTTAAGGGTCGTCGACTGAAGCCCTTGCTAAGAAAGGGACCACAGGTAGTCCAGAATGCTTGCCAAGGGGCAGTCGGAAGGGTCCAAGCCCTTCCCCTGACACCAAAGGGAGAATCTCTTCCATTTAAAGGCATAGCATTTCCTGGTCGACTCCTTACGGGACGCCTCAACGACGTTGAGGACCTCGTCGGAAAGACCCAAAGCTTGGAACTCTAGCCGCTCAGGAACCAGGCCGTCAGGTGCAGGGATTGAAGGTCCGGATGGAATACCTTCCCCTGATTGACTGAGAACAGGTCCGGGCTGGCTGGAAGCTGCCTCAGGAGCCTGGAGCTGAGGCTGAGGAGATCTGGATACCAGAACTGGCGGGGCCAGTCTGGGGCTAACAGAATCACCTGTGCCTTGTCCCTCCTCGCCTTGAGAAGCACCTTGTGGATCAAGGGAAATGGGGGAAAGGCATAGAAGAGGCCCGGGGTCCACGGCCTCGAGAAGGCATCCCCCTGCAGCGAGCCCTGCTGAGGGGGGCAGGCATGGAACAGACTCAGCTTCGCATTCTCCCTGGAGGCAAACAGGTCCACCTGAGGCGTGCCCCAGTGGGAGAACATATCTTGTACTACCCCCGGCAGGAGAGACCACTTGTGAGATGCAGCCCATATCCGGTTTAGGGCATCGGCCAGGGTGTTGGAGGCTCCTGCTACGTGAATGGCTAGGAGATCCGCCTCCAGGCTGTGCACGAGGGACCAAATGCGGAGAGCTTCCTTGCATAACAGCATGAAGCGCGTCCTGCCCTGGCGGTTCAGATAGTACATGGTCGTGGTGTTGTCCGTCTGGACCTGAACCACTTGACCCCGTAGAAACGGAGCAAAGGCGGTGAGAGCTAGACGGACTGCTCGGAGCTCTAGCAGGTTGATGTGGCATTGCGACTCTCGAGGGGACCAGAGGCCGTGCACTCGGTGTTCCCCCAGATGGGCACCCCAACCCATCAGAGATGCGTCGGTCGACAGAGAGACCGTCGGCTCGGGGCGGACGAACGGGATGCTCTCCTGCAGATGTGCTGGAACGATCCACCATTGGAGAGCGTTCCACATCTCCTGGGTCACTGTCACGGGCTGGTCCAATGGATCGCAGTGTTGTGACCATTGGCTGGCCAGTCCCCATTGAAGGGGACGCATGAATCAACGGGCCCAACGGACCACGCTGGTACAGGCCGCCATGAGGCCCAGAAGGCGCAGGAAGTCCCAGGCAGGGCGCAACTTGCCCAACCAGAAATGACTGGGCAAAGGAGGAAAGAACCTCGGCCCCTGTCCACCGGGAGCCGTGCTCTGGCTCGCATAGAGTCGAGCTCTGCCCCGATGAACAGTATCACCTGCTTTGGCACAAGTTCCAACTTGGCCTCATTGATGAGGAGGCCAACCTGAGAGCAAACCTGGAGGGCCAGATCTCTGGACCGCTCCACCTCCTGTCTGGAGGGGGCTGCTATCAGACAATCGTCCAGGTAAGGGTACACCCGGACCCCTCGGCGCCGCAGGAATGCTGTCACCACTGCCATGCATTTGGTGAAGACCCTGGGAGCTAGGGAGAGGCCGAAGGGCATGGCCCAGAACTCGTAAAGGGATCCCTCCGCTCTGAAGCGGAGGAATCTCTGATGGGACGGATGGATTGGGACATGAAAGAACACATTCTGGAGGTCCAGGGAGCAGAACCACACGGCTCGTTCCAAGGATGGGATTATCTGAGCCAGAGTGACCATCCTGAAGGTTCGAAACCTTAGGAACTTGTTCAGGTCATGCAGGTCGAGAATGGGGCGCCAGCCCCCCGTCCGTTTTGGGACCAGGAAGTACCTGGATACAAACCCCGGGTCTGGAGGAGGATCCACCACCTTTCTGATTACCTCTTTTTCGAGGAGCAGGGCAATATCGGCTTGGCGGGCCGACAGCGAGGCTGCAGACCCCGTGGCCCCCCGAGGGGCGACGGCTCGAAAAGGTGTGGCCTGCTCGAACTACAGAGGCAGGCCTTTTCCTACCACCTCCAACACCCAGTGGTCCGTGGTGATAGCGGACCAGGCGGAAAGGAAGTGAATGCAAACAGGTCCACCTGAGGCGTGCCCCAGTGGGAGAAGGGATCTTGTACTACCTCCGGCAGGAGAGACCACTCATGAGATGCAGCCCCTAGCCGGCTTAGGGCATCGACCAGGGTGTTGGAGGCTCCTGCCACATGAATGGCTAGGAGATCCGCCTCCAGGCTGCGCACGAGAGACCATATGCGGAGAGCTTCCTTGCATAACAGCATGGAGCGCGTCCTGCCCTGGCGGTTTAGGCAGTACATGGTCGTGGTATTGTCCATCTGAACCTGAACCACTTGACCCCGTAGAAACGGAGAGAAGGCGGTGAGAGCTAGGCGGACCGCTCGGAGCTCCAGCAGGTTGATATGGCATCGGGACTCCCGAGGGGACCAGAGGCCGTGCGCTCTGTGCTCCCCCAGATGGGCACCCAAACCCGTCAGAGATGCATCGGTCGATAGAGAGACCGTCGGCTCGGGGCAGACGAACGGGATGCTCCTGAGACCTTAGGAACCTGTTCAGGTCATGCAAGTCGAGGATGGGGCGCCAGCCCCCCGTCCGTTCTGGGACCAGGAAATACATGGACATGAACCCCGGGTCTGGAGGAGGATCCGCCACCTTTCTGATCACCTCTTTTTCGAGGAGCAGGGCAGTATTGGCTCGGTGGGCCGACAGCGAGGCTGCGGACCCCATGGTCCCCCCGAGGGGCGGCAGCTCGAAAGGGTGGGGCCTGCTCGAACTCCAGAGGCAGGCCCTTTCCTACCACCTCCAACACACAGCAGTCCATGGTGATAGCGGACCAGGCGGAAAGGAAGTGGCAGAGCCGTCCCCCAATGGGGGGAAACCAGGGGGAGTGATGAGGCTGGGGGTGGCACCCCTCAACCCGTCACTGGGCAGGCTTGGAGAGGGAACCGGCCGAGGGACCTCCTGGGCCTTTACCTCCTTGCTTCCTGTTGGAGGAAGCCACCGGCTTGGGTTTGGGACGCCAAGCGCAAGCCTGCTGGCCCTATTGCTGGTGCTGTTGGGCTGGTCGAGCTGCAGGGGCCGAAGGATAAAAGGACTTCTGCTGCTGCTGACGGCGGCCTTTGTCCCTCTGGGCGGAGGTGACCGAGTCCAGGGTGGCATTGGACTTTCCAATCCACTGGAGGTGTCCCTCCACTCCAGGGCCGAAGAGGTCAGTCCCCAAAAAGGGGACGTCCGCCAACTTGTGCTGGGTATCCGCCGTGACAGGTGGATATCCTCAGCCATGCCCTGCGTTGCATGGCCACTGCGGCCGCTACTGACCTGGCACAGGAATCACCTATGTCCAGAGCAGTCTGGAGCTGCTGCTTCGCCACCGCCCTACCCTGGTCCTGCACCTGATGGACCGTGGTCTGCAGGTCAGGAGGGAGATGAGGAACAACCTCATCCAGGAAGCCCATGAGGGCGTGGGAGAAGTGTGCCATCAGCATGGCCGAGCTGGCCTGTCCGGAGGCCGAGGGAGGGACCAGCGACACCTTGCGCCTGGCAAAGTCCAGCTTTTGGACTCTTTGTCGGGGGCTTATCCACATCCCGAGCGTCCATCGAACGCGAAAATGCTGTCGGTAACTAACCCTCGGTAGAGGGGTGTTCCGAGAAACCGGGCAAAGAGCTGGTAGGGACTGCATACTTCCTGGCCATCCTGGCCGAGGGCACAGGACAGGAAGCAGGCCGCTGCCAAAGCTCCAAGGCTGGGCCGACAATGGCCTCAGCCACCGGAAAGGCCTCCGTGGGAGAATCCCCTTGGTCCAGAATCTCCATCAGGGGATACTTGGCCCGTTTGGACACGGGCTCGAGCTGCATCCCGGTGGACTCCGAGATGAGTCGAAGCAGACCCAAGAAGGACGATGGGCTATCGTCCACAGACTGGCCCCCGGAGGACTCCAGATCGAACTGCCTGGAGAATAGGGAGGAATCGTCATCGGATTCTGAAGAGTCTGCGAACAGCTGCCTCGGCCCTGAGCCACCCTCCACCTGTCGGGGACGGTCGGGAGGTGGTGACCGACAACCTGTGGGGCAGGCCGTGACCCGACCGAGAAGTCTTGGTGGGTGCCCCGACCCGGTTGTGGAGGCGGAGGTTCCACCACAATTGGTGGAGCAGCTGGTTTCGGCAGAGCACCCGGCCCTGGAGCGGGCAACTCGACTGGAATGAGTGGTTGCTTCGGACGTTCAGGCGACAGCCACTTGATGGCCGGGGTCTTGGCTGGGGTCGGCTTAGGCCCGGACAACAGCAACTGCTGCCACATAAGGTTCTCGTAGTGCCGGCGTAACTTGCACCGCAGCCTCTCCTCACCCGAGAAGGAGGACGAGGAAGAACGGCATCGCCGTTTACTTCGGTAACGAGACCGAGACCACCGATGTCGGCAGGAACGGCTGGACCGAGAATAGGTCCGGGACCGAGACCTTTGGGGGGACTGAGGGTGGGTCTGGGAAGGGGCGGGGGAAACCCGCTCTTCCCTCGGCTCGGGCACTTTAGCTGGGGACTGCAGCTCAGAAGGCGCAGGCAGATCCTCGGTATCCACCGGGGGAACCGGTGAAGGAGGGTTGTCGGCTTCTCCAGTCGACAGCCCGTCTAACGGATCGAAGAATCTCGACTGCCGAAGAGTCTCGGCAGGCTGGCCTGACGGGGCACCGTGAAGCCAGCAGTTCAGCCGCAACCTCGACCCAAGTCGACGGCCGCTGCCCGGGGAATGGGACCTCTCCCGCGCCCATGAACGCCGACGGTGGGACTTACCTTTCGACTCCTTTTTCTTGGGCCGAGAAGAATGTCCCGAAGGCCCTTTTCCTTTCGTGGAAAGGGACTGACAAAGCTCCTTGAACGAAGCCGTATATGAGGAACTCAGAGAGAGCGGGATAAATGCCATGGCCGAGGAGGAGGAAGATTCGGCCTGGGCAGCCTCCGCCTCGAGGGCGATCAACTGCTCGAGCTGCTCAGCCGAGCCAGCCGCCGGACAACGCCCAACGAGCCTCTTTAGATTTTACTGGCGCAAAACGTTTCTCAGGGCCCGAGCCTGTCTGGCAGCACGATCGTCCAGAACGCTACGAAAGAGCGGCACAACCGGGTGGCCTGCGGGTCGTGATCTAGGCCTAGGCAGTAGACGCACGTGGAGTGTGGATCCGTCCTGGAAATTTTCTGCTTGCAAGGGCACCTCCAAAAGCCGGGAACAGATTTGTCCATCGCAGCCGCAAGGGAAGATGAAGACCGAAGTTTAGAAAACTTCAAAACCAATTTCGGACGAACCGAAGAGTTAAGATCCAGCCTAAAACGCAGAGCGTTAAGGAGGGAACTTGAGCTTCCAAGTGGTAAGGAAGATTAGGCGTCATGGGGCGGAGCCGAGAGTTTTACCACCCGGGTGGGTGGGAGGAGCCAGCTTGAAGACCTTCCGGCAAGAATTAAAGCGGCAAGGATACCTGCCAGAAAGTGTGGATGAACAACATATCCATGTCCCTAGAAATATTGTTCCTTAAAAGGGTTCCAGGTGTTTTATACAATCTACACATTTTTTATTCATTTTCTCATGCATTTATTTGGGTATTAGTTGTTCTGTATTTTTCATGTGTATTTCACTTTAAGTTATTTTAGTATTTAAGGATTAGTCCTCCAGTGTCCCACTCACCTTTGAGAAAGCACGTGGTGTGAAACGCGTCAGGTGATGTAGGATGTTTGGAGAAGTTATCTCGATGTGAGGGAGCAGGAGAGCTTGTATTGACCACTGTTGTCCTTTTTAAACTTTTGAATCGAATAAAAAGTTTTTATGCTACAGAACTGCAACTTTCGGTGAGTCCTTGCTCGACTTATGTGGCTTATGTGAATGTACTTTTGTCCAGCCTCTTATCGGGGTGGGGTGGGGAAACAGTATTCGGGGTTTGCAAAATCTTTAAAGCACCCTTCTTAAAGAACTTGTTTACAGGAAGGAGAAGCTTTTTAGTGGGTGTCAGCTCCATCATTTCTAAGTATTAGGCTTCTTCTTCATCCTCAACCACTTCACCAGTGCGGATGTCTAAGGCATCTACCATCCTTCTTAGAATTGTGAAGTGTGAGGAAAAGTCCTCTGATGCCCTGGGATGAGAACCAAAATCTTCTTCAGGGGAAACCTCTGGTTTAATGGGTTCCCCTTCATCCCCCACATCATCGTCACCACCATATTCCTCCTCCTCAAAAAAGGAAGATTGAGTAGAGAAGCCAGTCTGCTTGGCAGGAGTCTGTGGCCGAGAAGCAGTCAGGCCCTGTAAAGCCTGGATAACCCGAAAAGCCTGTGAACTCTCTTCAGCAGTTGGCAGTTTTAGTGCAGGCACAGAAGTCCCCAAGTGCTGCTCAGCAGGGGGTTCTGTGTACTTGGTTTGTTTGGATTTCATACGGGAACCAGAGAATCAGCCAGTTCAGCAAGCCTCTTTGGAACTGCTTGCATACCCCCTATCAGGGGTGGCAGTTAACAGTTGTTGTTGTTTCACCCACAGAAGCAGAGAGTGTTGGTTGGTCAGAGCTCAAGGGACCCTTGGGTAGTGGAAGCTGCTTCTTAAGCCTTTCAGGGCGTTTTTCAATAGTTTTCTCTGGAAATGTTTTGCAGATTTCACAGTCTGCTTTTAAATTATCATAACCAAGGCATACAATACATAAATTATGTTTGTCTGTCTTGGCAAAAATCTCACCACAATCAGAACAAGGTTTGAAACTGAGTTCACCATTTTTTTTCCCGTTTTTTCCGACATTCTAAAAAGAAAACCGAATAAAAATAAAGAACCACTTAATAATAATAGAATTCAAAGGGGATAGGAATTGATTACTTATGTGCAGCTGTTTGAAATGTCTCTATTTTCATAAATTATATCAATATCTCTAAAGGACCCCTATTTAATTGTGTCTGAATAAAAGCTGAAGCTGTCAAGTTGTGTTCTGTATTGTTTTCTTTGTATGGACAACATTCTGTGCAGTTCCTTTCATGGAATGAAGAATTTGGAGTTTTGGCTATGTCACTTCATGGTTTAGAAATGTGAGTATGAACTTATCAGTACAGTGCCCAGTGTTCTGAAACCATGACGTGACGGTCAAAACTCCAAAATTCTTGGTTCCTTGAAGGGAACTGCACAGAATGTTGTCCATACAAAAAAAACAAACAAACAAAAAAAAACAATACAAAACACAACTGACAGCTTCAGCTTTTATTCAGGCACAGTTAAATAGGAATACTTCAGAGGTATGAATATAATTTATGAAAATAGAGACATTTCAAACAGCTGCACATAAGTAATCAATTCCTGTCCCCTTTAAAGTTTATTTAGCGCTTCCGGTCAGTTCCGGAACCGAGGACAGGGATAAAAATGAACAGAGACTAGCGGTTCAAGAACCGGTATTAGCGGTTCCCAAAACAAGTTGAATAAAATAAATTTAAACAAAACTAATTGAGTTTTTTTTTGTCAGAAAACTCCGATAAGTACAAAATAAATCTTGGTTCCCCACTGCTTATACCGAACTGGGAGAAACCAAGAAAAACACTATTTAAATAACAAAACTAACAGTTTAGCTTAAAAATAACAAGAAGTAAAAGGCAGCAAATGAAATGAAGAAAATACTTATGTGTTTTTATAAGTTTTGTCACGTCAGGACAAGTAGATGAGGAGAGGATCTCTGAGCTTCTGGTCTTCACAGGCGGAAAGTGAAATCTGAGAGGTTTAGAACTAAGGCAGTTAGTTGAAGGCAGCATTTGAAGAACAGCACGCGCAAAGATTCCATCATGTGCATATGTTCCAAATTCTCTCCGGGCAGTTCTGTCTTAAAGGGTCACTGCATAGAGTTATGAATACCTGAGTATTACTGGGGTTAGAATGACACCAGTAGATCCTGTCGATGGCATGAGCCCACATGACGCCGAAGAGGGGTTGACCACGCACTGGGACCAGTGCTACAAGTGGTGCCAGGTCAGGCCTCGAAAGACCCAAGTCAGTACAGAAGCCAGAACCAGAGCCAGTACCGGAGACCCAGCAAGCACTGAAGTGACTGGCAGTCGTACCTGGCTGGTCCCACTAAGAGGCATAAGGTGGGGGTGCAGCCAGCGGGGCAGGAGTTGGCGGCGCAGTCACCGGCAAGGTCAGAAGGCCGTTGTCGGAGCCAACATTCTACTTGGCTTGGGGGGCCTCGCTTATGGATTTAGTGCAACCAATCTACAAGGGCCCAGGACTAGACCCACCAGCAGCGACACCCCAGCCTGATGCGACATCCTCTGCTCCAAAGAGCTTCCCAGGGAAGACTGCCACTAGGGTCCCCCCTAAAGGATGGAGGGGGAAATCCAGGCCCGAAGTCTCATGGTGCCGAGCATGCACATGGCCTGCCTCCATGCCAGCCCTGCTGAAAAGTTCTGGCTCCCACGGATTCCTAGTGCCTCTGGCACAGATCCATCAGTGTGAATAAATGGAGAAGATACATTCCTGGAAGATCTTAAATTTTATACACACCCTTGGTGTGCGATGCTTTAAACCCCCTGAGCTTTGCTGGAGCTCAGATCTTCCGGAACTTAAAATCTTTACCATTTATTTATATTGCTGGGTTCAACCTGGAGGCACTAAGACCTTGCCACAGCCAAAAATCTTCAGGAGGGCCGGCACTGAGATAGGACTGCACATGCGCAGTGTGACACTTGGCCAGCTGGTTATGATTACTGTATGATACTGGTACTATAAATAAATGGTCAGTATATGAAATGTCAGTCTGTGAGATTTGGCCCTTTAAATTACAAGGTGTCAGCAGCTGAAACCACAAAATGCAATTAAAACTGATAAGGGAACCAGTTAATTAACTACCTTCCTTCCAGTGGGCATTTTATTACCTTTTATGACATGCTCAGGCTTCTGAAGCGGAAAGAAAATCTAAAGTTTATGACGTCAGGAAAGAAAGGGTAATTTGGCTGTTCCTATCAAGTTTAACACCTAAACGACAAATGATGGGATTGCCAAGTTCAAAGGAGAAATGGTTAATTAAGGAGTTATATATCGGAAATGTCTTTTTTCTTCTGATGTCACATTATTTAACATACCTCCTGGTAGGAAATCATGTTTGTAATTTTATATTCTAAAAGGAGGAGCTAGATGACTCACAGAAGGGGTGTGGAGACACAGAGTGTAAACTGATACTTGTGTCTGAAATACAGATCACATTATTTTGGGACTCCGAGAGAAAACAGTTCTCTGTTCTAACAAAAAGCACTTCCAGAGGTAATACCTTAGATAGCAAAAATCTTGTGGTAGGAGTTTTGCTTTGTAATTTTAACTTGTTCTTTTATGTAATTGCGAGCTCTGTGATATGTTGTTCTGGGTTTACATTTTTTTCATATTTTTATCATCTTTTAGTAAAGAACCTTTTCTTTGAAACACTGCCTTGGTGTCTGCGAGTTCTTTTTGCATGTGACATATAGGTGGTTAAGTCTGACAACTGTTCAACAGCTTGATGGTGTTACTAAGCTTGCTAAAAGGTAAGAATATATCTAAGGTCTCTTACAGAGTTTTAAGGGTTCATTTTGGATACCTGGTTAGGTGCCCTTAGGTGAAAGATATATTGCATCCCCCCGAAGAGAATATTATCTGAGCCTGTACATTTGGGTACGTTAGCATAAGGTTCATAGTTTGAATCCCTCCAGAAAAGGTGATTTGGACCCAAAAGCAGACAAGAGGGCTACTCTGTTACCTGTTCACACTATTGTGCTCTGAGGTTGGCACTGTGGGAGCAGAGGGCCTAACCAGCGGAGTGCGTTTGTGACACGCAGCACCGCAAGACTGGGTTGCGCCATATAGGCTTTTTTTTGGTACTATTTTATGGAAGCCTCACTTTAGCCATCACACGCCCCCACACCAACCAGGTATTAACCCTCCCTTCAGCCCCTACGACTTACCCCTCGTGGTAGGGGTTGGGAGACCCTCAACCCACCAGTCCGGATCCAGTTCAGGGGAGGTGCCCTTCCGGCGGCGCTGTAAGGGGGGACATCTTCATCTGAGGTGAGAGCTCCATTTTTGCTTTCTTTTCTCTCCAGCGGAGAGGGGCATGCAAGAATGTCAATGGAGGGAACGCGCACGCGTCCGCATGCGCTCCTCCAGATGTCAGCCCCATCTTCGCACCCCTTCTTGCAGCGTTGGTGCACTGTCCCCCGCCACCACTAGGGGCCAGTCGGTGCTGACCACTGGCATCCCCCCTTCCCGGGGAAGGAGAGCAGTCCCTTGGACGCTCAACTTTTCTCCAATTCCCAAGCACCCCTGGCGGCCCGGGTGGCTCGTTTCCCGAACATGGGTCAGCTGCATTATGCGCAGGTAAGGTGTCCAGCGCCTCAGCGCCACCGGGCCAGCTCCATACAGGCTATCTTGATGTTGACCCTCCAACTGCCTCAGTACCTATTTTACTGAGGAGGTGCAGCATATGCTAACTAGAGAACAGTTCACCTATTCAATTCAATTCAATTCAGCTTTATTTTTAAAAGGCGCTTTTCTTAAAACCAAAGTGCCTGTACATTTCTAACAATAAATACAATAGAATTAAAACTAATATAAATCATTAAAAGCTATGCTAAAAAGGTGGGTCTTCAAAGCTCCTTTAAAACTAAGGACGGTTGGGCAATTTCGCACCTGACGAGATAGAGAATTCCATAGGGTCGGTGCCATAAAACTAAATGATCTAGCACTGTATGTTTTCAAACGGACCCTAGGAATCTCTAGCAATCCCTCATCAGTGGATCAGAGGGAGCGGGAGGGACAGTAGGGGCAAAGGAGTTCTTTCAGGTAAGTAGGTCCCAGGTCATGTAGGGCTTTATAGGTCAGCAAACCGACCTTGAAGGTGATTCGCCAAGCCACTGGCAGCCAGTGCAGTCCGCGAAGCACAAGCATTATATGGCTGGATCTAGAAGATCCAGTCAACAGCCTGGCTGCTGCATTCTGCACTAGCTGCAGACAGCGAAGTTCAACCCCCGATAGCCCTAGGTATAGGGAGTTACAGTAGTCGAGACGGGAGGTAACGAAGGCGTGGATCAACGCTGGAAGGTCCTCTGGAGGAACTAGGTGCTTCACCCTAGCAATATTCCTCAGATGGAAAAAGGAAGTTTTGACCACCTCTGACACCTGAGATTTAAGCGTCAGACGGTCGTCAATTATTACGCCAAGATTCCGCACCTGATCTGAGGTTGCCAACTGAACACCTCCAAGCCATAATCCTGAGGGTGATCCATCCGGCAAACCCGCCTCACATCGGCCTTTGTCCACGACCAACACCTCAGTTTTCTCTGGTTTAACCTCAGCCAACTCCCATTCATCCAGTCTTGAATTTCTGCAAGGCAGTTATTAAATACCGACAAGGCAGCATCCTGGCCGGGCACAAAAGACATATACAGCTTGGTATCATCTGCATAGCAGTGAAAACCCAGACCGTATCGTCTAATAATCACTCCTAACGGCAGCATATACACCGCAAACAACATGGGCGCTAAGACAGAACCCTGCGGTACCCCACAGGATAGGGACACTGATGCAGAGGAAAAAATTCCTGACACTACTCTCTGAGTCCTACCCTCGAGGTAAGATCGAAACCATCTGAGGACCGTACCGGATAGTTCACAGACAGACCGCAAATGTTCTAACAGCACACCATGGTCAACGGTGTCAAACGCTGCAGAGAGATCAAGTAGTACTAAGATGGATCGAGTCCTACGATCTCTCGCTATTAGGAGGTCATTTAGTACCCGAACCAGCGCTGTCTCAGTACTATGCCTTTTCCTAAATCCAGACTGGAGAGAGTCGTAGATATTGTTGTTGGTCAGATGATCTTCCAACTGTACTGCGACCACTTTCTCAATAACTTTATCCACAAAGGGTAAGTTAAGAGATTGGCCTGTAATTTGCTAGACAATCTGGATCTAAGGAGGATTTCTTTAATAGAGGCTTAACTATAGCCTCTTTCAGGGGATCCGGAAAGATCCCCCTCTCCAAAGACTTCCAGACTATCAAAGCCAGGACCTGGCTGATTTTATCCACACAACCCATTAAAAGGCATGTGGGGCCAGGATCCAAATCACAGCTAGTCGGTCGCATTGCTCGAATGATCATCACAACATCATCGATTATGGGAAGGCTGAAGTCAGACCAACTAAACTGGGAGTTCGACATCTCCTGCCGACCACCATCAATCCCATTGGGGAGGGAGGAGCGTATGTCTGATCTGATTTTGACAACCTTATCTGGAAAGAAGAGAGCAAGTTCCTCACACCATTCTTGAGATAAGGCTCTTCTGGGCTGCACAGTCTGTCCACAGTCCGAAAGAGCTGAGCTGGTCTATTCTGTGCAGCCGCTATCTCTCTGGACAGGAATTCTGCCTTCTTACGAGAGATTATGGATTAATAGACCACATAATGGTCCACCAAACTAAGCCTGTCATCATCAAGACCGGACCTCCGCCAACGCCTCTCCAGCCTTCGTCCAACCCTCCTCAACTCCCTCACGGTCTCATCAAACCAAGGAGACCTGGGGCGAGAAGTGAGAGGACGAACACAAACTGGTGCAATGGAATCCAGGGCCCCTGTCACTGCCTCATTATAAGCATGTACCAGGTCACCTGGATCCAAGCAATCTGTCGGTAGGCTTGATAGGTCCAACACCGCCATCAGGTCATCTGGGGAAACACCCCTCAAAGGGCGGTACTGGACCATTTCCAAAGGGACTGACCTAACAAGGGTGGCCTCAAAACTGAACCTAATGGTGTTATGGTCAGACCATCCGACCGGTTCCACCACCAAGTCGGATATCCCCATCCCCAAAAGGAACACCAGGTCCAATGAGTGTCCACCAATATGGGTCGAGGAGGAAACAAGCTGTGTGAAGCCCAATGATATCATCAACTGGAGGAAGTCTTGACCAAATCGAGAGAGTTCATCATCGATCCAAGCATTGAAGTTCCCCAGAACCAACCATCTGGGGGACCCCAACGTCAGGTCGACAATGAAGTCTGCGACTTCCTGCAGGAAAACATTCTCGTCACCTGGTGGACGGTATACAAGAAGTATCCTGCACCCCACACCCTCGCCCAAAATACACTCAAAGAATCTGGTGACTCCGATCGGTACCTCCATCAGGCCCAGTTCTGACTTAAAACATATGGCAACACCCCCGCCCCTACAATCCTGCCTGGGCGGTGTATCAATGAAAATCTAGCTGGAACTGCCATGGCTAAACAGGCCCAGCATTTTCATCCAGCCAAGTCTCGTGATGCATGCCAGATCGATGACCCAACAAGATCGAAGCATCACAGCGGTCTTGTTTTAATAGACCAGGCATTGTATAACACCGCCCGAGTAGGATAAGCCTCCGATGATGACCGCCTACCTGCTGACCTGATCAGAACCTTGGTATGGACACAAGACAGGGAGAACCCCTCTCCTGAGCCCATTTCGCCCCAGGGCGTCTCCTTGACCCCACTATCCCTATCCGCCCACTCCCAACCCTCCATCTCCTTCTCACAATCCCCAGAGCCCTACACTTTCTGTAGAATCCCGGAGACAAAGGAGGGCAGGAAAAAGGATGGAGGTCCCTGAGCATAGAGGGGGAATAATACCCGACCATCTTATTACCTTTCCAGCACATAAATCACACCACAATTAATAATCATAAATCCTACTCAACTTATAAAACAAAATTACAAATAAAAACTAAAAATCCAATACACAAACAAAATCTATTAATAAATTTAGTGCTGACAAATTATTAAAAACATATTATCTACCCCGGCTACAGTGCTCTCACCACTGTGGGAAGAGGAGCTTACCACCTAAAGCACAAAATATTGGCCCATCACTTTAATACTCATTAATAAGTACCCTCATTTTACCCAAAATAAAGTTCAAGGTCTTTTATACATCCATACTTCTGTGCTCTCACCACTTAGTATGGCTCCAACATTTATCCGTCTCCTCTCACGAGACCGATAGTTGTGAATGAACTTAAATATAATTAAATTTCCTAACAGTCACCCAGTAATCAAAACACTGTAGCTGCAACAAAGATAATTCGGGGATACTTCAAGTTCAAGCAGTCCACACCAGTCCATGTAGATCCAAATATAAACAAAGTGTTCAGAATTCACAGTGGCCAGAATCCTAAAGGCAGCAAATGAACAGACACCACAAGCAACTCCACCATAGGTTCCAGCTACACCTAACCCTCGCTACGATGAAGCAGGCATAACCACCCTCCAATAGTACCCCTGCCTCACCTAGGGAGAAAAGCAAACCCCACCGGCCTCCGGAAGCAGGAAAACCAATCACCCCGTCTGGGTCAGGGAGCCAAAACTCCAATTATGGGCCAAAATATCACCGGTCTTACTGTCGCTATTTGCCTTCCACTTCCTTATTCGCTGGTACACACACATAGAAAACTGATGACGTCTTTCCTATAGTCCGGCAAGAATTATATCCCCAAGTAGAAACTACAATTCAGTCACTGGGTTCCAGAAAAGGGAGAAACGCCTCCAAACCTCCACCAATATCCTGAAAGAATATCTTCAAGGAATATCTCAGTAGGTTCGCAATTTTCACAGTTTCACTTGATTTAGTAACTATTACTATAATTAAAGCAGGCACTTCAATCCTAGGGTACAAACAATTACCCCTGTAACATCGGGACCGTGACTGTCTCACACTGGCAAGAGTTACCTAGCAGCCTTAAAATCAGCCACCGCAGCAGCCGACCCTCACCAATAATTACTAAAAAATTAGGCAGTCAAAGCCACCTCAGTCCCATACATGGTTCTCCAAAGCACCCCACGACCATGCCAGTTAATAGCACCAGTGAAGAAAATTCAATCCTTGCTGATCTCGGATCTCAGCTAAAAGATAGCAGCTCAGCCCCAGCGTTCCCGATAGGTTTGAAGCATATAAAATAAAATAAACAAACTAAACAAATTAAAATAAACTAAATGAAGTAAAATAAAATAAACGAAGTTTAAAACAAAACTCAAACAGAGCTAAAACGAAGGCTGACCCAGTGTGGCCACCATCTTTTCTGTGAAAAAGAACACCTGGAATCCATAGGGGCGCAGGATCCCAGACAGCAGTCTAACAAGGGCATAAGACAGCCCTTCTAACCTGTGTTAAACGGGTCAGTTAAGAATACTGTCTTCACAACCCAAACAGAAACAAAGGAGTGAAGAACAGGAACAGACTGAGCGAGCTCAGGGATGGTGGGTGGGCATATGAATAAATGGTGAAAGATCAAGAATTAGGGTGAGTAAGCAATTTTCATATCTTCCTGGACTTTAAGTATTCACCATTTATTCATACTGCTGGGTTGGAGTACCAAACTAAAACCAAAATCTCCTGAGCAGGGCGGTAGGAGACAGAGCTCATTCAGGACAGAAGACCATCAAGGACTGTCCTGCCAAAAGAATAATGCTGTCTGGCATGGACATCCAGAGCACAGTGCTTAACGAAAGTATGCACTAAGCTCCAAGTAGCCGCTTTGCAAATGTCTGCAATGGGAACAGAGCAGATCTCTGCCAAAGACGCAGTCACAGCTCTGGTCAAGTGGGCCTGCACTTGGCCTTCCAACTTGACTTGCACCACAGAGTAACAGTGGCAAACGCAAGCCACAATCCAAGCAGAAATACACTTAATGGAAACTGGCTGACTGAGCCAGACAGCACTGAAGGACACAAAGAGCTGCTTGGAATGACGGATGTCCTTGGTTCTATCGATGTAGAACCAAAGGGCTCTCTTAATGTCCAGGGAGTGAAGGGTGCACGCCCTTTCATTCTGGAAGTTAGGACAATAAATAGGCAGAATCAAAGGCTGGTTGAAGTGGAACTCCGAAATCACTTTGGGTAGGAACTTAGGGTGGGTACGGAGAACCATCTTGTCTTTGTGAAAGACAGTATTTGGAGGGTCTGTGACCAAAGCATGCATCTCTATGAGCTGAGGTGATGGCTACCAGGAAAGCAGTTTTCCTGGTGAGGAACCTGAGATCACATGTAGCTAGAGACTCAGGATTACGAGTGAGCATGTCTAGCACGAGGTTAATATCCCAGTGGGCAACCAGATTTCTGACTGGAGGGCTTGTATGTAGAATACCCTTGAGGAATCTTTTGAACAAAGGCATCTGAGCCAGAGTCATGTTCCGGACTGGCTCATGATAGGCAGAGAGGGCGCAGACATGACAGTGGCTTCTGGTAGTTTTTCAACAATCAGCAACTAAAAACCAGGAAAACTATGATGCAAATTTAATCCACACAGCAAGTAATCTAATAAATCCAATTCATGGATAAATTCCAGCAGCTGCACATAGCTGACCGGGCCGTTGATAAAACTTCTTACATTAGATATATCAGCAAAAAAAAAATATATATATTTTTAACAAACACAAAATTGTTTTTTAAAACCTAATGCCTGACAGAACCTATGTATGTAACTCACATCAAAATTTGGCCTACAGACAGGAACAGATATCAATGTTTCTGCTATTCAGAACTACAACAGAATGCGCTTTTAAAGAGAAAATCCACTGGCCAGCCTGCTGGTGCAGCGGCAAGGCATCCGCTTGTGGTGCCGAAACCCCAGGTTCAGTGATGGACACGGGAGTCACAGGCCGGGTTTGGGATGAACTGAGCATCCCGGGACTGCCTCGTTCTTCAGGGTGTGGGGACAGTGTCCGGTGCAATGTGGACCTCTGGTGGAGGCTGGGGTACCGTCACGGCTGGTACCATATGTCGGGGGCTGGCATCACTGCATGTCCCCCGCCCGGTGGAAAATGAAAATTATGTACTTACCGTAATTATGATCTTTCTGTGTATCTTCACCATTCATCACAGGTGGGTACTGACTGGAGATCAGGATCCCACAGGAGCCTTTTTTTTTTTTTTTTTTTTTTTAGGGATAGGCGGAGCCCGACATAGCGTCAGGCGCCCTCTCGAGACGGCATACCATGTGGCGCCGAGGATTAGCCGCTAGGTTGCATCGACCCGCCTGCCTACCAGTTCTGAGTCGACGGAGAGGTAAGAGGAAGGGATGGAGGGTGGGACAAGAGAGTCCAAGGGACAGAAAAAGGAAGAGAAAACTGAACTAAAAGGAGAAATAACGACTGAGAGGACAGCATGGAAGAAGTAAGACTAAGGGGATTGGGTAGGGGCCCCAATCTCTGGAAACGGAAGAAGGGAGGGAAGGGGGGAGAATTTTAGGAGAGAGTGAGAGGTAACAAGGATCCAGGACCCTTGTCCGTCACCAGAGAGTATAGGAACTGCAAGGAGTTAGCAAAGCTTTCTGCAGAATTCAAGGCACAGAATAACTGGCAATACCCAAAAGCAGAGTCGGCTATTCTGGAGAAGGACAGGGTACAGGGACCCAGAATGCACCTCTAAAGAGATATTTGGTGAAAAAGGGAGGAGACCCCCTTTTTTTTAAATAGATGGATAACAGCAGAGGGCAACCTCAGTTCGCACTCAAGGGTGAAGATATGTAGAAGAGAAGGAGAGGCACTTAAACTGTACCCCTAGACTGTTCCCCCACTGTGCGCCCCACTAATCTCACTCAAGCAAGGGTGCCGAAAGATGGCAAAGTTGAGGGACTAGGAATGAGAAGACACTTCCTCACATAGTTCCACTAAACCAGTGGAGGGAACTGCCCCTGTTTGCCCCAGAGGACTCCGGCACCCAACCGAGAAGAGAGGAAGGCACAGAGGGAGGAGGATCCAGAGACTGGAGCCCCAAGGGGATGGAGGGATTAGATGAATGGTGAAGATACACAGAAGATCATAATTACAGTAAGTACGTAATTTTCATATCTTATCTGTGTCAATCACCATTCATCTAAAATGAATACCAAAGCCCCAAGGGGTTGACTGATTGTACCCTAAGGGACAGCGTCCCTTAGCCCTCAGTGCGTGACACACTAAGGGGGGGAACCTTCTAGGTCTGAGGAGGCCCGAGAGTGGGAAGAGCGAGACGGGGTTCCCCCGGAGGGGAAGAATTTGCCCCGACAAACGCTGTCTTGCTCTATGGGAAAAGAGATAGGTTCCCTGGTGAGCGGAGCAAATCACCCTACGCCGGGCCAAGAGTGACAACCGGGAGAGGCGAAGCCATGCCGATCTTCTGGTGCAGATTGCTGACCCTACGACCCTGGTAGCTACCTCATTGGCGTCGTAAGATGCCCTTGCCTGGTGCCTTGCTAGCTCCAGGCCACGTGCAGAGAGAGCAATGGCTTGCCTGGTTTGCTCCGAGTCAGGCAGAGCGGCTAGGACCTGACCTAGCGCTGACCACAAGTACCTGTTATAGGCAGCGTAGTGGGCCTGATGTGCAGAAATGGAGAGAAGGAGCCGTGACGAGTAGAAAGTCCTCCTCCCCCAGAAATCAAAATCCGAGGAGTCTTGATCTGGGGGCCGGTCATGGTGGAGGGCACAAAGCCTATAAGGAGTGTCCAGGTGCGTCAATCTGGACTGCGGATGAGGCAAGGAACCTGGAGAATCCAGGGGAGCGCAATACCTCTGGCAAAGGTCCCTAGGGGCAGGAACTCCGGAGAAGGGGCCTCTGCCAGAAACGCAAGGACGCCTCCCGAAAGGAAGCGGGCCAAGGCGGCACCACGAGGGTGGCTGACCCAAAATCGCCTAGAAAGGCGTGCGCCACATGCTCTGGATTGCTAACAGAGGTGAAGGTCCTCCATCATCCTCACGAGGAAACGCTGATACTCAGAGAGATCAGCAGCAGGAGAGATGTGGATAGAAGGTTCCTCTCCCCCAGAAGAGGGGGATGAAGAGCTGGAGGTCACCATAAGCTCAGAGGGTGGCTGCTCGGGGGGGGAGGTTGAAAAACCTGACTGTCCAAAGCCCTAACGTAAGCAGGGAAACGAGCAGCCACTGCTCTGAACTGTTCCCAGGTGAGGGGTCCAGTAGGACCAAGGATACCTGGGAACGCAGGAGAAGGCGGCAGAGGGGAGTGGACAGAGCCGAGAGAAGAAGTCAGCTGACCTCTGCCAGGGCTAAGGAGCGGACCACGGGCTCCCATGGGGGGAGTCCTGGAAGACTCCGCAGTCGACAGCTGCACAACCGCTTCTGTACTGCCTAGACTGCGCCCAAAAGAATCCCCCAAGTGAGGCGATCGGGACAGAAGGTCCAAAAGGACGGTCCCCTCAAAGAATGGGACCCTCTCAAGGAACCCGAAGGGAAGGGCGGAAGTCCGCACTGCTCCGTCCGGGGCCCGGTGGGTCCCAGAGAAGGCCGGGCGCCAACCCATACCCCTCGACCCTTCGGAATCCGAAAGGGTCCTGGTCCTCGAAGTGGCCAGCCTAGGCAGCTCAGTAGCCACGGTCACCCCCGAAGGGGCCATCCCAGAAAGAGCACCCTCCTCTCTCGTGGCACTCTCGATAGGCCCCGAAGTTGGGCGACCGAGAGATGTCACAGTAGGGGGTACCACTGCCGAGGGGTCAAGGAACCCTCCAAGGCCAGGCTGCAAGGCAATAGTGGCACGCACCACAGCCCGCTGGTCAGCGCCACTGACCCTAGCCTTAGAGGGAACCCAACTCACCTCGGAGGGGGGCTGGCCGAGACCCGACGAGGAAACCGCCAGCTCGTCCTCCCTTGCAGACAACCCCGAAGGGTGTGACTGCCCATCCGACTCCGAGCCGGACTCCGACTCCGAAGAGGAAGAATCCGAGGCCCTAAGCCAAACGGTAGGGGGTCAAGTAAGGGATACCTTTCCAAGAGGCCCAGAAGTCAAAGCAACCCCCGCCCGCTCCACAGCACCGCGAGCGGTGCCAGCGGAAGGTGGCAAGGCAGCTTGGGCCAGCAGTCCTTGGCCAGGGCCAGCCGCGGCACCATCAGGTCCACCAGTGCCTGGGAAGGCACCCGGAACGGAGACGGTGCAGACAGAAACCCTAGCCTCGGAGCCGACCGCACCGCCAGGCCGCTCGATGCCGCGAGTTGCGCCGAGGGCCAAGGCGGCGCCAACGACCCCGAACGACTCGGTCGACGACGGGCGCCGACGCCGAGACCGCTGGCACCGCGAGCGGCACTGAGTCCCACCAGCGCCGACGCCGGGCGCCGACAGATGACACCGGCAGCCACGGCGCCATGCTTCAACTCTCGCGCCGAGGCAAGACATGGCGGGCGACTACACTAAAGGCGGTTCCACGGCGCCGAGAGAAGCGCTGGCATCGGTGGAACGCGCCGACAAGCCCACAGCACCGCCGAACGCGCTGAGGGCCCTTTATGGCGCCGAACGACGGCGCCGACCCGCCTAACGGACCACGGAGAGACCAGGGGAGCCTTCACCTCGGCGGTGATTGCCAGGGCAGCGCCCCGCCTGCTCCGGGAAAGGGACAGGCCTCCTGCGCTGCGGGAGGAGCCTCGCCACGGCTAGGCTAAAGAAGTCGAGGTCCTCCTCCGCGTTCCGTATAGAACCGGGAGGGGACCCGGATGAAGGGCCGAGAGAACGCGGCTTGGCCCGACGAGTGCGTGGCCTACCTCCGAAAGTTGGCGGAGCTCGCCCGACTTTAAATGCGCGCTGTTCCAAAACGCGGCGGTCCATCGAGAAGCAGGCGTCGCACGAGTCCATGTCGTGCAACGGGCCAAGGCACAAAGGCACCAGTCATGTTGGTCAGTGACGGAGTACTTGCGGCCGCACGGGCACACGATAGGGGCCGCCCGTCACAGAGATTTCTTGCCCTCCGACCGCGCTATGACCTACGGGAAAAAACACCAAAAACAGACTCGACGTCGCTGAAACAGAAACAACAAGGAAAGATCTTACCGTATGACGTCGAGTGGAGCAGACAGAGAACTAGTAGAGCTAAACACGCAGGCTTGAAGGCCCAAAATTTGAATTCTCGCCTAGGCTTCCCACGAGGCGCACCTCGACGGGCGGGAGACAAAGAACTGGTAGGCAGGCGGAGTCGATGCAGCCTAACGGCTAACCTCAGCCAGCCACGAGTATGTCGGGTTCTTCGAGGACGGCTACTGACGCCAAGGCTGGCCCGCCTATCCCTTTAAAAAAAAAAAAAAAAAAAAAAAAAAGGCTCTGCTGGTCCTAATCTCCGCCAGTACCCACCTGTGATGAATGGTGAAGACTGACACAGATAAGATCTCCACAAAAATGCTGGCCCGCTAGTGATGGCTCCCTGTCTCTGCTCCTGTTGCAGACCAAGGTCCGCTGGGGTGCCACTCCTGTAGCCCCACCCTGGGAAGCAAGCCAGGGCTACTGACCAGTTCCTTGGGAAGGGCCGCCACTAAGGAATAAGCCTGGGGTTAGGGGCAAGTGCAGGGAGTCCTGATCCTCTGGTCTTCAGAGGGAAGGTGCCAAAAGGGGGGGGGATGAAAAGTGAAAAACCACTTTGCTTCATGTTGCAAAGTACAGTTACATATGAACTTACTGTAACAGTAGATCTTTGAAAGGAGCTCTTGCAGTAGGCAACACCAGTAGGAATGAAGCTACCAGAACCACAGGGAAAACTACTAGCTAGCAGTCTATCACGAGGGACAACCCCCGCTGACGTCCGCCTATCCTATAAAGGGGATGGCTCCCAGACCTATCTCAGTTCTCCCGCTGGAGACCCCGGCGTGAAAGGTAAAAGTGGAGAACCGAAGCAGTTCCTCAGACCTGAGGAAAAGTGCTATGAAAGTGAAGGAGAAGCAATTATCAGGGGGAATGAAGGAGGGAAAGCAGCGCCTGCTACAAGAGTTCATCTCGAAGATCTACTGTTACGGCAAGTTCTTACATAACTGTACTATCTTACTTCAAGGAGGCTCTTGCAGTGGGCAACACCCGTAGGACTGAGTCCCAGGCAGTACCAGAACTGACCATAAGTCAGCTGGGAGGAGGAAGAAGACAGCAGCGGACTGCTTGTGAAAGAAGGCCCTAAAGAACAGCTTGTCCAAAATTGGCCCTGCATTTGGAAGCAACGTCCAGACTGTAAAGACAGATAAAAGTGTGAACAGAACTCCAAGTGGCAACTGCATAGATGTCCGTAGCAAACACATTCCGGTGGTAGAGACAGCCATACCCCCAGTGGAGTGGTGACCCTTAAATGCTCCAGGCAAGGGCTTGTTGTACTTATGTTAAGAGTACACAATGCAATTTGCCAATCATTTTGACAAACATAGTTTAGAAACAGGTGCCTCTTCTCTCAGGGGAAAATGAAAAACAACTGATCAGTCTTTCTTACCAGTTGGGTGTGATTTGTAGTAATGGAGCACCCTGTGAACATCCAAGGTATGTAGCAAAGCCCCCGATTAGAATACTCAGGAAATAAACATGTAGGTGGATTGACTGGTTTAGTGTGAACTCAGACACCACCTTAGGTAGAAACTTAGGATTAGTATGTAAAGCTACCCTGTCTTTATGAAAAACCAAGTAAGGCTCTCTACACATCAGAGCCTGAAATGGAAGTAACGGCAACTAAAATCAATGCTTTCCACGACAAAAAGCGTAGCTCAAAACTCGAGGCCGTCTCAAATGGAGGCACAGTGAGCTTTTCCAACATAAAAAGAAGGTCCCATGGAAGGACAGGGTCCCAAATGGGAGGTTTCAAATGCAGGATACCCCGCAAGAAGGTGCGGGACACCTCCAGCTGAGCAACAGCTTTATCCTCAGTAGGTGCAAGGTACACAGAGATGGCGGAAAGGTGCACCTTAAGTGAGAAGTACCGCAAACCAGAGTCCAAAACGGAAAGGAGGTACTCCAGGATTAGATTCCCTGGACAGTCAAAGGGATCTAGGTGGTGAGCAGCGGCCCATAGGGAGAAGCACTTCCACTTCATGGCATAGGCGGCTCTAGTAGAAGGCTTTCTGGCAGCCACCAGGACATCAGCAACCCTGGAAGAAATCCAAAAACGGGTGATAGCTAAGTCTGCAGGAGCCACGCATGGAGATGCAGAGACTTGAGGTCTGAATGAACCAGGGTGCCCTGTTCCTGGGAGAGCAAGGAGGTGCACAGGGGCAAGGGAACTGGAGGTTCCACTGCCAGCTGCTGCAGCAGAGGGAGCCAAAGCTGATGCAGCCAGTAGGGAGCTATGAGAATTATCTCTGCCCCCTCTGACTGAAGCTTGAGGAGAACCCTCTGTAGGAGCGAGAAGGGAGGGAAGGGGTACAGGAACCTCCCTTTCCAGGAGAGGGACAACATGTCATGCCAGAAAACTCCAGGCCTTGGATTGAGCGAGCCGAAAAGTGGCAATTTTGCGTTGAGTGTGGATGGAAGAAAATGTCTAACTGTGGACGTGTCCACCTGTTGAAGAGGTCTTCGACTACCAAGGACAGGAGTTCTCGCTCGTGCATCCTGGACCTGGAACAGCTTAGAATGTCGGCCAAGGCATTTTGGATGCCTGGAACATGAACGGCTGAGAATTCCAGGCTGTGCTCGATTGCCCAGTACCAGACCCTCATGGCCTCCCAACAAAAGGGTTAGGAATGAGGGCCCCTGTTTGTTGATTTTGAAACCTACAGACATGTTATTTGTCTGCACCAATAGCAGGACAGGAAGAATATGGGTCTGGGAGACCTGCAGAGCATAAAGAACTGTCCGCATCTCCAGCACATTGATGTGGAGATGCTGTTCTGACTCAGACCAAATGCCCTGGGTCTGACGGTCAACTAAGTGAGCACCCCTGCCCAGACTCGAGGCATCTGTATTGAGAATCTGCTGTGGAGACACAGCATGGAGGGGAAGCCCCACTCAGGAGATTGGTGGGGTTCTGCCACCACTCCAAGGTCCTTATCACCAGGTCGGATACATGCACTGGTTGATCCAGGTCGTCGATGCGTTGCCTTCATTGGGCTTGCAGGGTCCATTGGGGAACCCTCATATGGAGGTGGGCCAGGAGAACCGTGGCTATAACTGCTGCCATGTACCCCAACAAATGAAGGAACACTCTGGCTGGTACCTGACGACTGGAGGATACCAGTTGGGCCTGCGTTATCAAGTGCTCTGCTCTGTCCCCCGGCAGGAAGGCTTTGCCCTGGGATGAGTACAGAAAGTACAGTTACGTAAGAACTTACCGTAACAGTAGATCTTCGAGAGAGGCTCTTGCAGTAGGTATTCACATATAGGACTAAGCCACCAGGCGTCAGGACCCCACGGAAACATTTTTAGCCAGCAGTCTCTGGCGGGGACCTCCCCCACATCAGGTGATCAGCGTCAAGCGACATCGGTATAAAGGGGAGGTCCCCCATGCCCGCCTTCCAGTTCTTTCCTGCCAAAGGCCAAAGCAGGCAAGACGAGAGAGAAGCAGACATTTCTCCCCATGGAAATGAGGCAAAGAAAACTTAGGGGGATGGAGGGTGGGAAGGCAATACTTACTGCAAGAGCCTCTCTCGAAGATCTGCTGTTACAGTAAGTTCTTACTTAACTGTACTATCTTACTTTGAGAGGGCTCTTGCAGTAGGTATACACATATAGGACTGAGTCCCAAGCAGTGTTGAACAAGGAAAAACACTCGGGAGGAGGACTGTCATCCATAACTTAGAACCTCAAGGCTGAACGTGTCTCATGAAAGGAGACTTTGTAGAACAGCCAACCCGAAGCCTGCTCTACAGCGAGAGGCAATGTCCAAACTGTAATGTTTCGTGAAGGTATGGACAGAAGTCCAAGTAGCGGCTGCACAGATGGCGGACACATTTATTTATTTATTTAGCTTTTGTTGACCGGGTAAGTGAACTAGACAAATCCTGCCTGTTTTCAGGCACGACCCGGGGGAAGGGGATACAGATGAATGCCAACTGACCTTGAACCAGATTAAGCTGTTGGTGGTATTTTTAGTGAAATAGTTGTCGAATTGTATCCTTTCTGTTATGACATACTTGAAACAAGCAGCAGAGGCAGCTACTCATCTGGTGGAGTGGCCTATGACTTGAACCGGGAAGTTCTTGTTGTACTTGTCGTAACAGAAAGGATACAATTCGCCAACCATTTTGATAGGCATTGCTTAGAAACAGCATTGCCTTCTCTTCTGTGAGCAAGAGAGACAAAAAGCTCATCAGTCTTTCTAAGATCCTTAGTCTGACTGATGTAGTATCTCAGGATTCTATGAACATCCAGAGTATGCAAGAGGTACTTCCCTTGATTGGAGTGTTGCGTAAAGAAAGTGCGTAGCTCAATGGCTTGATTCTGCGTAGATTCAGCCACCACCTTAGGGAGAAAATTAGGGTTGGTGCACAGCGCCACACGTTCCCTGTGGAAGATCAAGTACAGAATCTTACACATCAAGGCTGCGCTGAGCAGAAGTGATGGCCACTAGGAAGAGCACCATTCAAGAGAAGAACTTTAAATCAGCTGTCACTGCTGGCTCAAAGGGAGGCAGAGTAAGCTTCTCCAGGATGAAATTCAAGTCCCATGGAGGGGCAGGAATGCGAATGCGGGGCCTCAAATGGAGAACACCTCTGAGAAAAGTCTTAGAGACTTCCAGCTGAGCAAAAGTCCTGTCTCCAAAGGGAATGTGGTAGGCTGAAATAGCTGAAATATTGACCTTCAATGAGGAATGGCCGAGACCCAGATTGAAGAGATGACGCATGTAATGCAGGACTTTGTTGACTGGGCACGAGAAAGGCTTCAAGGCTTTTGAATTTGCCCAGATGGAGAACCGTTATCCACTTCATAGCGTAGGAAGGCTTCTTCATCTCCACCAAGATGTCCGCTACTAAAGGAGAGACTCTGAAGCGGGCTTTAACTATGTCTGCAGGAGCCACGCATGTAGATGAAGGGATCTGAGACCTGGATGAACAAGGGTCTCTTGATCCTGGGTCAACAATTGATGCGACAGAGGAAGAAGAAGAGGTGGTTCCTCTGAAAACTGTTGCAGAAGAGAGAACCAAACTTACTGGGCCAGAAGGGAGCTATTAGAATCATTCAAGCTCCTTCCGATCCGAGTTTGTTCAGGTCCCTCAGAATTAAAGGAATGGGAGGGAAGGCATAAACGAATCTGTCCCTCCAGCCAAGAGACAGAGCGTCCCGCCAGAAAGCGTCTCGCCCTGGAGCAAGTGAGCAAAAGACGGGAAGTTTTGCATTCTGGGGACTGGCGAAGAGGTCTATCTGAGGTGTTCCCCATCGCCGTAAAATGTCGTTTACAACCTGCTGATCTAACTTCCATTCGTGGGACCTGGCTGAGGACCGACTGAGTTTGTCTGCCAGTGTGTTTTCCACTCGTGGAACGTGAATTGCGGTCAAGTGAAGTTGATGCTGGGCTGCCCAATATCTGACTCTCACTGCCTCCCGACAAAGGGGGCAGGAACATGTTCTGCCCTGTTTGTCAAGGTACCAGACTATGCACATGTTGTCTGACTGGACAAGGAGATGACCTGGGAGAATGAAGGGAAGAAGAGCCTGGAGGGCATAAAAAGGACTGCCCTCAGTTCGAGCACATTTATGTGTAGATTTTACTCGAACCTGGACCTGCTGCCCTGAGTCCTGTGAGACCCCAGGTGGGCACCTCAACCTTCCCCTGATGCATCTGTTGTCAGCGTCTGGGAAGGAGGATCGATGCAGAAGTGAACTCTCAGACAGGTTCTCCTGAACCATCCACCATTGCAAGACCCTGATCATGGGATCTGATACTAGTACCTCTTAGTCTAGATTGTCCATGGTCTGGTCCCATTGCGACTGAAGCGTCCATTGAGAGATCCTCATATGGAGCTGAATGAACGGGACTGTCAGAATGGCAGCTGCCATTAGTCCGAGGAGGTGGAGGACTGACCTGGTTCCGACCCTCCTGCGAACAGACAGAAGATGAGCCTGATTCTGAAGGGTCTCGACCCTGTCCGGAGGCAAGAAGGCTTTGCCTGTGGTCGTGTCCAGAATTGCCCCTATAAATTGGAGGCATTGGCAGGGGACCAAGTGGGATTTGGCCTGGTTGATGGTGATACCCAGACTGGTGAAAACCTGCAGGGTAAGGGAAAGGGAGTGCAGGAGTTCCTCCCTGGACGGGGCCACCAGGAGCCAATCATCCAGGTATGGGAATACTTGTATGCCCAGCAGCATCTTGAGGTCATCGGTGACAACTGGGGAAGGAGGATTAAAATCCCCGGGTGTCAACTGAGGAGATGCGGGGACCTCAATGGGCAACGGGGGGATCCGTTGTGGAGAGCCTGGGGTGTCAGATGTGAGAGTGGAGTCTGGCACAGGCTTCTTCACCGGGCAGTCGGTGGAGGAGCCGGCGCCCGACTTATCGGGAGTGCCCGGGTGGACGTTGGAGAAGCCAGCGTCCGACTTATCAGACTCCCTGTCTGAGGAAGGCCGCGAAGGAGTGGCAGCCTTGTCGGAAGGGGTTTTGGCTGGGCACTCACCTGCAGGAGTGAGAGGCTTAGCAGCCTTGTCTGGGCAGGCATCGGTGGAGCTGACATCTGACTTACTGGACCCTGCTACCACCAGAAGTCTGCGGAGGAGGAGCGATCTTAATGGGAGTAGAGGCCTCCTTTGCCCCGGAGGCTCCTGAAGGGCCGGAGCGCGTGCCCGACAGGAGGGGCGATGCCTTCTTGGTAGCCAACAAGACGGCCATCGAAGAGCGACCCCCCCAGAGGGGATGTTATCTTAAGGGCTACAACTCCGGCCGAAGTCGTGGCTGCTGTAGATGACTCCCGCTCCCAGTGCTTCTCCTGGTCACGCTTCTTTTTGTGGCCTTCGGGGGAAGTGGACGCTAGCCTAAGCTTTTTTAACTCTTTTTCCATGGAGACCATTTTCTTCTTGAGGAGATGGGCTTCCAGGGACTGCTGCCTTCTCTAGCAGGTAGCCGAGTTGAACTTCTGGCAGTGCTGGCACTTCTCCACAGGGTGTTCTGGGACTAGACAGAAGAAGCACAAGGAGTGGTTGTCCTTGTGTGGAAGCTGGGAACCACACGAGTCGCACTTATTTTTATGCGATTCGGAGGGTGTCGGGGACGACATACACAGCAAATGTTTGAGAAAATGTCGAAAAAATAGAGAAAAAGGTCAAAAGAGTTGAAAAACATTAAGACTGACGAGTGCTGTTCTACTGTGAAGAACTTTCACAAGCTGACAGTGGGAAAGAACTGGAAGGCGGGCGTGGGGGGGACTGCCCCTTTATACCGATGTCGCCTGATGCCGGTCACCTGACGTGGGGGCAGTCTCCCACCAGAGACTGCTAGCTAGAAATGTTTCCGTGGGGTCCTGACGCCTGGCGGCTTAGTCCAATATGTGAATACCTACTGCAAGAGTCCTCTCGAAGTAAGATCTGCTCCTATATACTGGAGGCATTGGCATGGAGAGAGAGAGAGACAAGACTTCAGTAGGTTTACCATGATCCCTAGGGCCTGGAAGGGCTGAAAGGTGCCTTCCAGGGTCTGCAGCAAGATCATGGAGGGGGCTGTGAGCACCAATGTCGTCAATGAAACACATAAAGCCCTGTCTCCTCAGAGCCGTAGCTACCACTGCTAGGCACCTGGTAAGGACTCAAGGTGCCGAGGAAAGGCCAAAAGGGAGGGCCTGGAACTGAAAGTAGTCCCCCTGGAAGCAAAAGTGCAGGAAAAGGCGTTGGGCTGGGAAAACCTGAATATGGAGACAGGCATCCTGCATGTCCAGGGAACACAGCCAGTTCCCTTGATGAAGGAGGGTCAACAGCCCCCGCAGAGTAACCATCCTGAACCGCTTGTACTCTGTGTAGAGGTTTAGGCAGCTGAGGTCCAGGATCCGCCTCAGGTCCCCTGTTTTCTTGGGGATGAGGAAGAAGTGGGAGTAGAACCCCATTCCTCTTTGAGCCAGGGGCACAGGTTCTATGGCCTCCTGGTGCAGGAGAGCCTGAATCTATCCACTGATGAGGGCGATGTGAGCCGGAGGGTAATGGGAGAGCGAGGAAGGGTTTTCCTGAGGGGGTTCCAGAAACTCGAGGGTGTGACCCCGTTCAATAATCTGTAGCACCCACTGATCTGATGTTACTGTGTGCCACCTGTCCAGGTATAGGGAGAATCGACCTCGACTGCCTCCCCAAGCCCTCTGCTGCGGGGGGCTGGCAAGGAGTCAGGCAGCAGATCTGGGGGTGGGCACAGCGCTGTGGGCACCTGGGGCCTGAGGGCAGCCAGCCTGGCTGGCGGGTGTTTGCCTTATGCTTAGCAAGGTTTTTCGACTGCTGGTCCTTGAAGGCTAGCGAGGACCAGCAAAAGGACTGATGTTGGGAAGACCTCAGATGGGACTGGTATATGGAATGCATCCACCTCAGTGCCTTTCCCAGATTCCTGAAGGCAGGCGGTGATATCCTGGGCATCACCCCCAAATAAGACAGAGCCCCAGAAAGGGGCAGCCATTATTTTGGCCTGCTCATCAGGAGCAAAACCAGACACCCTGAGCCATGAATGGCAGTGAATGCTTATCTCTGCTGCTGCCCCATGCCCGGAAGCATCTACAGTGTCATATGCTGCACTCAGCAGATGGTTGCCCACTTCCAATCTGGATTTTAAGAGTTGGGTCAACTGCATTTTAGTAGAATACTCAGGAGGGTTTGAACCAGGTCCCTCGCCTGATCCCAGAGGGCGTTCTGGTACTGAACCATATGGGACAGACAGTTCTGGACCCAAATGGCCATAGTACCAGAAGAATACACCAGCTTGCTCAACTGGTCCAGCTGGTGACATTCCTTGTTAGGAGGGTAGGTGCCAAGATGTTTGGGCTTTTTAATGCGCTAATGGGCTGTGTTCATAACAATGGAGTCCACAGTGGGGTGTACACCAAAGGAAGGTTTGACCACTGGCGCATGGTAAAGGCGATCCGCCTTCTTGGCCATGGCCGGGGCGGTTGAAGAGTGGTTCCATGCTGCATTGGTAACATCCTCATATGAATCAATAAGAGGACGGACCACCAAAGGCAGGGTCTCCTCCTTTCAAAGGTAAATAGCCAGACGGCAGTGCTCTGGGTCAAGCTCCTCTGTCTCCCATCCCATAAGGGACTGGATATGGCACGTCACATCAGGGAAAGAGGAATCCGTCAGGGGGAGACTTAGGGGTCTCCTTGGGAGGCTCCTGACCAGACGTGCCCCCCCGTATCCTCCAACGACTCATAGGAGGAAGAGGAGGAATCGTCCACTGACTAATCACTGTCAGGGACCAGCGTCTGAGGGTGACAGTCGTCCATAGGCAGGTCAGAGGTCTTCTTCTGACCCCCAGAAGACCCCGTGGTGGGGGGTTGGTAGGGCCTGCCTGGTCTAGATCCTGGGGAGGAGAAGGAGGAGGAGAAGGCTGCCTGGGTGTATCCTTGTTCTGCATAAAGGTCTACCAGGCTGTAAACAAGGCATTATAATCCATCGGTGGCAGTGGACTGTAAGGTGTCTAGGGATACTGAGGAGGAGGGTACAGATATGACAGTGGAGGAGCCGGCGCAGGGTACCCTAGCGTTGGCCCAGCAGGCGCTGACTGGGGATCCCTGGGAGGGCCAATGGGCATCGGTTGAGGTGCAGCCTGGGGCTGAGGCAATGACGGCTGAGGAGTCATCAGAGGAGGTGTCATCATAGCTGGCGCCTGAGAGGTGAAGGCTGGTGTCGGTCTGGCGAAGAAGCCCATGCTGGCTCCAAGGGCGAGGCTGGCCCCTGCCGGGGAGGGGAGAATTCCCCCAAGGCAGAGGCGTCTCCTGTATGTATGAGGAGGCGAGCACTTGCTCTGGGCGATGCCTGGAAGGACTAGCGCCTGCCCCAGAGTCGGGAACCAATGAGGGCAACACCTTGGATAGGGGAGGGGGACGGGTGAAGACTCACCACCAGAGGCACCAACCCGGCCAAGCCATCTGGCTGAGGATGCGTGGAAGCTAAGGTCCTGAGTGGAAGGGCTGGGGAGCAGGGGATGAAGTTCGCTGCCCTGAAGAGCCGCCACCCGTAATGGATATGAGGGTGGGTGGCTGCACCACCGGCAACCCAGATGAGGTGAGGGTTGCCAAGGAAGGAGGGGCTGACCTCCCTCCGTGGAAGGAAGACCCAGAGGGGGAGGCTGGTCTATGCAGTGAGCGAGAGGCTGACCAAGGACGGTCCCAGTGCTTATGCTTCCAGCTGGACGGACTTCTTCTCCTTCTGGGAAGAAGAAGATGCCCCAGAAGCCAGGGAAGTGGAAGAGCTTTTAGGCTGAGGCTCCTTCGCCATCGTGGCCAATTTCTGCTGAAGCAGGTAGCTTTGAAGGGTCTTCAAGCGGTGTCTCCATGAGGCCTGGTTGAAGTTCTGACAGTGCTTGCAGGCCTTGGTGTCATGGTCTGGGCCTAAGTAGAGCAGGCAGTAAGAGTGACCGTCTTTGGCACACTTAATCGGTCGGTTGGAAGACGAGGCTGGAGCAGAAGACATAGATGAGATGGAGAGAAACACTGAAATTCGATGTTGACACTAAGGTAGAAAAAGAAATTAAACTGTGGGTAAACATGGCTATAAAATGGTGGTCGACTGAAGCAGGTGTCCATGGAGGTTCAACATGTGAGGGTCAGAAAGAACTGAGGTAGGTCTGGGGGACTGTCCCTTTTATAGGATAGGCGGACGTCAGCATGCTGATGGCGGGGGCGGTCCTCCATGACAGACTGCTAGCTAGAAGTTTTCTGTGTGGTCCTGGCACCTGGCAACTTCAGTTCTACCAGTTTGCCTGCTGCAACAGCCCCCTTGAAGTAAGATCAATTTTTCCTGTCCTGATATATGTCCAATTCCTAGAAAACTAAACCCATCAGTACTACCCCCTTTTGTGTTATAAAATAACTTATAGTGTAGGGTGGAACATTGTACTTGTTCGTTTTTTATCTGTGCTGAAAAGCTGTTCAGCACAGATAAAAACAGTTCTTAGAATGCTGTCCAGCCCGTACATGCAGAACAGCATTCTATTGCTTCAAAAGGCTTTGGCACACGCACTGCACTCACCAAAAATGGCAGTGATCAACCAGATAATCCGTCCTGGCATCGGTGGCACCTGTGCTACAAACTCCACACTGGCAGGATCAACCAGATATTATATTTACTTTTATGAACAGATACTCTCTTGCTTAGTGAGAATACGGCCACCATCTTTTTTTTGTTAAGACCCACCCTAATGAAACTACCAGCCAACTGAAAGATGCGCTAGCAACATACACTGGTCTAGTTCCCTAGCAATGATCAGTGAACCTGGCAACCAGCCAGTAACATGGAATAATACGAAGCAGTCAAACTGGATTTTTATATTCAAAATACAAACATTTAAAATATATTTTCGGGCACAATACACTATAAAAAATACAGTATGGGCAAGCCAATACAGAACCAGTGTGTGTATGGTACCTCGGGTCTGATTCCCTGGGATCTCTCGAGCTTCGCCCTAGAGGTCAGAGAGAATCAGACCCCTCTGTAGCAGAACACACACTGGTTCTGCATGGTTGCCCATCCAGTATTCTCTATATAATTTTTGATTGGTGCTTATTTCAACAGCGGCCTCTCTAATCTACATAGGATTTATCACATGGGCTTCGGTATTTGACCAACACCAGGAACACTATTGTGACCAAATATGGAAAAGTATCAGTGATCAACTATTTGGCTATCTAGCTGTATGTACTGTAACTTGGAGTTCAGCTTCTTTTTTTTTTTTTTATTTGGTCATGTTTGCTGCATATTCTCTTAACTTTAATTCCTGCATTGGGCACTAGTGTTTTATAAGGGAAGGTTGTCTTTGGGGATTAGCACTATATCGGCTCATTTGCAGCGTTGTCCTTGCAACTTGTTATCTGGCTGTGTATTAAGTGTACTGTTACTTTAATTGATTGAAGGGTTTAAAGGGACACTGTCAACCTTTTTTGCATCATATTATTTCTAGTTAAAGCCCAAATTTTATGATTGCTTAACTTCTCTAAAATCTTTGATGTTGCTGGTTGTTTTACATGACTTCTTTTGTATTAGAACTGAAATGCATGCTAATTGTATAGTTGTACCCAACCTTGTTTTTGTTCAACTCCTTGATCTACTCTTATTGCATACTATCTGAACATTATGAAAGCCGGCAAACAGCGTAGCCACTCATGATGCACTGGTCTCCTTTCCTCCTTCTGCATTGTGAGTGGCTAGACTGTGTTGGGGGTGTTCCAAAATCCAGGAAAGGTACAGTGGGTGTTGATTAAGAAATGTAAATAAACATGTTTCTGTGTGTGACACCAGTATGGTGGGCAGCTTGTTTTTCACTTTTTTAAAGAAAAAAGGAATCGGAATCAAACTACCAGCTACATCAGTAATCTCTGCAGAATGTGAGCAATCATAACGCATGTTTTTTAAACTCAGGACATTTTTAAGGCCTGAGGGGGTTGACAGTGTCGCTTAAAAAGCCATCCTGGTAGCTCATTAGACCCGACCTTGCATAGCCATCCTGGTTGCATAACGGACCTCCCCCTAAAGATGGGGCGCACTTTTGTCCCTCTTATCCCCCTTCCAATATGCCCACAAAGAAGCTAACCCCAGGTCTTTAGCTACTGCTTGCCTACCAGAGCACTCTCAACCAATCACTACCTTGGGATGTAAAACGGTCTCATTATGTGTAACCTCTATGTCCTTACTGCCTGCATGTCTTACACCACCTGCCGCCTGTAAACCTATGTATTCTTATTGTTAAATACTTTACAATTACATGACTGTACTGATCTGTTACCTGTAATTTGTTGTCTCACCCGGGTCGCCCCTGAAAAAGGGACCTCCGGGGCCCAGTGGGCCTACCCGGTCATCAAAATTCAATAAATAAATAATAAATAAAAGAGCTCACTAGTATGCAGACTCCTCCTCCTGATGAAGTGTCACAATACAGATGTGAAGCACCGAGGTTGCAGGCTCACTGTAACTCTCCAAATAAAGATATGAATGGTAAGTGCAACTCTGCCGTAAGTTTTGTTCTATTTTTGCCATGGAGTGCCATTTCTTATGTTTTTTCTGCCTGCTGCTGCTTCTTGAACTGCACTCTCCCCGCTATCCTATTAGCACGGCACTTTGTTTGTGTTTAAACTTGGTGGGAATCCCTCAGGTGGTGAGAGTGGAGCCGTGATGATCCCACGAGGCAGCCTTGGTCCCCACCAGTGACAAGGTCTGATGGTTCCAGAGAAATCTGCAGTTCTGAGCTGGTGCTGTGACTCCTGCCAGAGCTACCACCTACTTAGGATGAGGAGTGAGTTGCCAGTCTACATCTCACTGTTCCATCCTCACCTTAACTGGCCCTGACCCTTGGGCTTGGCCTCTGATCAGAGCCAGCAGTCCTCTGGGACACTATGGAGGAAACAGCACCGCAAGTGGCACTGGCCTCCTCCCTGGCACCACTAGCAGTGCCAGCCAAGGCCCCAGGAGCAATCCCGGTACCAACTGGAGGGACAGCAACAACAGATGATACTGGCTGAGACACAGGCCCAGAATCAGGTCCAGGAAGGTCTCTTTCATTGCCGGAGTACAGCTCAATGCCCATTTAGGGGAAGATATCAAGAAGACCTCAATAGGATGCCTGGATGAACTAGCTCCAGAGAGCGTCACTCTCCCGACACTGCAAGTGGTGTCAAGATGGGACCGGTCCTGTGGTCTGTGATGTCCCGCTCACCAGCACCGACCTTAGTACCAGGAGCCGATGCATCACTGGGCTGCAACACCAAGGTGCCAGGTGATGTACACCCAGCATACAGCTCCAGCCTCACCACCGGAGGCATCCACTGTCCCGAAGGAATGACGGACTGGGAGGGGTGTTAAAGCCAGTGCCTCCCAGGAGGAACCGACTGTCCACCAGACCCCTCCTCCAGGCTCCCCAAAATCTTGGCAAGGCGAGGGTGAGGAGAGGCCTGGTCTCCCTCAGTACATATAGTACTGGGGAGAGGCTCACGAGAAGAGCCAAGGGACCATACATTGGCATCCGTGATGTGACAGCTGCCTCTGAAGGTAGGGGGCTTGTGACCCCACTTCATTACGCTGATTTTGAGGGTGCAGAAGTCCATGGAGAAGCAGGTGTCGCACCAATCCATGTTATGACTCAATTCAAGGCAGGTCCAACACCTGTCATGCCGATACTGGATGCGGAGTTGTCCCCTACAGGAGCACCGATGCATGATGGGGTGGTTGGCCGTCCTTGTTCTTCTTCTTGGAATATTTCTTCTTTTATGGCTCCTGTAGTCGGACATGACAAAAAACTGCAAAAAAATAACAAATGAGAAGAAAAAGAGCTAAGCGCCATACAAAGAGATAGAAAAAGCGACACCGAAAACGGAACTGGGGTATGGCGTTGAGCAGGCGGCAACAACGAATGGAGGAGGCGTGATGCCGTTGCAAATTTTTAAGAACTCTCATGGTGTTGTCTCGATGATGGGGAAAAATAGAACTGAGGAAGCCAGAGGGCTGGGGTCTGTTACTGGCCAGTCCATGAGTACCACGTCATATGTGTGTCTCGTGGGCGGTGCAGTCACAAATGTTGGCCCCTTAGCTGTAAGCTGCAACAGATTTGCTCCCATGAGGTCCCAGTGGCTCCGGCACAGACCCATAAATGTGAATAAATGGTGAAGATTTATTTTTGGATGATCAGTATAATAAAGAATAATTTTGCCAAGCTGGCAACTATAAAAACAGAGTGAGTGCTGACAGGGCACATACATCTGTGTTCCAAGAGGATGCTGCCAATTAATGGGTGGAAGGGTGGAGGTACAAGGCCCAACAGGATGAAATAAATTTGGGCGGGAGATCTTCTTGGAAAAGGGGAGGGTCAAGCAAAGGAGCATTAAATTCTATCTGTGACACAACCCACCAGCCTGAGGTTGGGAAACTAGCACTGTTAGGCTTTCAGCCCATGACTGTACAGATTCCTGCAGTGCAATGGCATTGAGGGGTACACTGCATGAATGCAGTGGCATTCTGGCTGATGAGCTTGGAGGTGTGTCCATATTCAAACTGGGATTAGTCACTGTCATGTGACAAGAGGTGCTGATAAGCCGGACTCCAAAGTCCATTTTGCCATCACAATACCATTTTACTGTGTTAGTATAGACAGCACTTCACTGGATCCCTTTAAGAGGCCATATCCCATCTGTGTTGTTGCTACAGAGTCACTCTCCATTCAAAAGTTACCTGATGCTGGTTTTCTCTGAGCTGTTTCGATTCAGGGTGTGTGCTGTCTGCATCAAGTGTTGGCTGAGGTTCTGCAGTTGAGGGAGCGTAGCTCCACTTTTCAGATCCTTGAACCAGCTTTGAGGAAAGCACATAATCACCTGTTGAAAAAACAAAACAACATTTCTTAATTCTGCTCAACAGAAACATTCAAGTACCTTTAAGGCATAAACAACGTGCAAGGGGGCGACCTCTTCCAATTTAGGAGGTGTACAAGAACTGGGAGGGTGGGGAGAGGAGGGGAAGAGGTGACGGATAGAATGATTGAGGGAAGTAGAGTAATAGAGGGACTGAGGGCGCTAAAAATGGACAAGACACCAGGACCGGATAGTATCCACCCCAGGGTGCGGAGGGAGATGGCAGAGGTGCTGGTGAAACCTCTGGCGGATCTGTTCAGCACCTCCCTGGATACAGGATGTATGCCTCAGGACTGGAGGATGGCACATGTGGTGCCAATACTCACGAGCAGCCCAAGGGACGAACCGGGCAATTATTGGCTGGTCAGTCTCACTTCCGTAGTGGGCAAGCTTATAGAGACGATACTGAAAAAGAGGCTGGTGTCACTTCTTGAAGACAATTGCCTCCAGAATGTGAGGCAGCATGGGTTCTTATTGGGAAAGTCCTGTCAAACTAACCTAATACAATATTACGACTGGGTAACAAGAGAGCTGGCTAGGTGCCATGCAGTGGATGTCCTCTACTTGGATTTTGGCAAGGTCTTCAATTCAGTACCTTATGGGTGGCTTGGGGGGAAGCTAACTGGTGTGGGAGTGGGGGCAAAGATGCCAAACTAGATTACAAACTGACTGCTTGGGAGGCTACAATGGTGGTGGTGGTGGTGGTGGGAATTCTCAACACCTAGACCAGTGATGAGCGGGGTGCCGCAGGGCTCGGTGCTGGGCCCGATGCTATTTGGGCTCTTCATCTCAGACATCGCGCATGGATTGGTGAGCAGGATAAGTCTGTTCACAGAAGATACCAAAATGGGTGCAGTAGTGGACAGGGAAGAGGGATGGAAGCAACTGCAGGGGGACCTAACCAAACTGGAGGAATGGTTGGAGAGGTGGCAGCTGGGGTTCACTGTGAAAAAGTTTAAGGCTATACACTTTGGGGCAAAAAACCCTAGGACAGAATACTGACTCAGGGGCCTGGTTCAATCCACCCAGGAAGACTCCTCACTTAGGTAAACTCAGCAAGGCCTTTGCGATGCTGTTTGGGACACTGCTAGGGATCCAGGTCCCAGAAAGAGACAGAGTCAAGCAACCCTAGAGGATGTGAAAAAACTTTTACAAAGATTTCTACGACCTGCACCAGAGTGAGTGGTAAAAGAGGTTCTGCAGAGACTTAAAAACTGGTAACTTGATGCGGAGGTGTCTCTGCATACAGGGACTACACAATGCAACTTGGGGACGTCTGTTTGGGGTGGGGACAATGGGAAATGGAAATCCTGTTTATATTCCCAATCTTATAGATCAGAAAAAGGTTAATGAATCAGAAGGATGTTTCTGAATTTCCCTTGGATTATCTCCCCCCCCCCAACAAAGCTTGCTAATAGTCTTCCCATAGTTATTGTTTAATTATACTATAGCCCAGGAAAGGCGGCATGACTTAATGCATTTTTTGCAGCACTACATGTCCACCTGACCATTATAGGGTCAGAAATCCATCCCTAAACGGTCGACGTATCCATAAGGCCTTACTGGAGATGAGGCACACAGGGACCAATTCCTGGGGGTCTCTGTTCCTCATTTTTATTTCCAGTGTGGCCTGCTGCACCACTAGGTACCAGGGAAATAGTGGTGCTGGGGGCCCTTGGCGTTGCCATGACACTCCCCCTGAGGGCGCATACATCTGCCCCTTCAAAGGAGCGGTATCTGTCCTCTCCCTACCTTGGGAGCCGCTTACATTTTCTGCCAGGTTCAGAGACCTGTTACAGCAGGTACAATTTGCTGGCACCAAAAAGTTGATGCCCTGTTGGCATTTGGTTATTTTGGCAGGCCTAAAAGTACTGAGGGTCATGTATAATGTCAATATGCAACAGGCCTGCACATGTTTAGTTGCTATAGGCCTAGTGTTGAATCTTTTCGATCCTTGTGTAGTTTTAAACACTGTTATAGTGTTTAAATAGAACAACAGGCAGACATTATTATTTGCTTATATCAGTGACAGTACATAAAGCAATTAATAATACAATATTATTGAGCATAGGGGTGAAAAGGCATAAGTGTGGTAGAAAGGGGATGTATTGTACTTTTAACACGCAGGAAATATGCATACAAGGACTGATCAGAAGTAGATATGGCTAAGTCAAGTTTGATTTTATCTTTAAATGTGAATGGGATTGGTAATCCGATTAAGCGCTCTCGATTATTTCAATTATTCAGAAAAGAGAGACCAGGGCTTATTATGCTGCAGTAAACCCACATGTCCTCGGATGAACATAAAAAATTTCAGAGGTGTGGGTATTCTGTAGTTTAACTGAATCGTCCTATAGGGTTGGGAAAAGGGGAGGGGTGATGATTCTACTCTCTCAGGAGGTGCCCTTTGAAAAACAAAGTGAGATTAGTGACCTGGAGGGCCGCTATGCCATAGTGACGTGCAAGCTGTACTCCAGACCCGTTACCCTGGCATCTGTCTATTTCCCTCCTGGGTCAGGGAAGCCCTTAGCAGTAAAATTCTTTGCAGATTTAATGTCCCTTATGGAGGGACAATTGCTGCTGGGGGGAGACTTGAATATCACTTTAAACCCCTCTTTGGATGCCGATACCCCTCTGGCCCATAGACCTAATGCTCTCCAAATATACACAAAACAAACCATCACTTCTCTGGGCTTGGTGGACACCTGGAGACATTTTTTTCCTAAGACAAAAGAATACACCCACTGGGTCCAGCGCGTGAAGTGGGCTCATTTGGCTTCTTTATAACCACGTTGAGCATTTAGATTCCATTTGTGATGTATGGCATGGGATCACCTTCTTATCGGATCATGCTCCCTTATATCTCAGGGTGGACTTAGGCGCACAATATAAGCAAACCAATTGGCGCCTGAACCTTTCCCATCTTAGGGACCCAAAGTTCCTTGAATTGGTCCAGGAGGCTGTACCTAGATTTAAACAAGAAAACACGCAATATGCAGTTGCCCCCATAATTCTGTGGGATACTTTAAAAGTAGTATTAAGAGGAGAGATTATACAATTTTCTGTCATTAAAAAATGGTAGAGGGGAAAAAACACAAAGACCTGCAGGAGGAGCTATTACATTTACAACATTGGCCAGATCAAAAGGACCCCACAATACAACGATTAAGAATTGTAAAACAAAAGCTACAAAAAATAGTAGACCAATCGGTACAACAAAAACTATTTTATCTAAAGTTAAGACATCATGAGGGGGGACCCAAGGCCTTCAGAAATTTAGCAAGATAATTGAGAGAACAGAGAACCAGAGCGAACATAATCAACATGGTAGATCCTAAAACAAGGAGATTAGCAAAAAGATCCCAGGCAATTAGACCTATTCTACAGCAGTTTTACCACGAGTTGTACACTAAAGAAGAGGAAATTCCCCTAGACAACATCAAATCATATTTACAGAGTTTACCAATACCACAAATCAGCCCACTACAGGCTGAAGCCTTGCTGGCACCAATCAAAGAGGGAGAACTACTCCAAGTTCTAAAAAAAAGCTCAGACCCTGAAGGTGCCAGGTCCAGATGGGAATCCCTCTGCATTTTATAACAAATTAAAAAAGCTGCTACTACCCACATTACTCCTGGCCTTACATGCAGTCCAGGAGGGAGAACCCCCCCCACATGGCAATATGCCACCATATCAGCCATACTTAAACCCCATAAAGATGTTGAACACCCCACCTCATTTCACCCCATTTCAATGCTAAATTATGATTACAAAATGTTCATGTCAGCCATGGCCTCTAGAATAGACCATTGACTACCAGCTATTATTGACCCTGATCAAGTGGGCTTTATTAAGGGCAGACAGGCCCACAACACCATAAGGCGTGCACATTTCTTAGTAGATTATGCCATAGAAAGACAAATCCCTTTAGTGCTACTGGGGTTAGATGCTGAAAAAGCATTCGACCGGGTCAGCTGGTCTTTTTTATGGCAGACTCTGGAGCACTTTGGATTCCTGGAACAACTTCTAAAACAATTACAAAATATTTATGCCTCCCCTAAAGCAAATGTTAAGGTGGATGGGGCACTTTCAGATACATTCCAACTCTCTAGGGGCACCCGACAGGGATGCCCAATGTCCCCGATGTTGTTTACTCTATATCTCGAACCCCTGGCCATTGCCATCAGATCTTCTCGGGACATAGAGGGCCTACCATTGGGAGGTCACCTGCACAAGATATCACTATTTGCGGACGATATTCTGCTGGCTCTTACCGAGCCTGAAAAATCCATCCCAGAGGTATGGAAACAGCTTCAAACATTTGGTAAGCTAGCAGGATATAAAATTAACAAATCAAAAACCGAGGTACTGATGTACAACTACCTCCCTCCCTTCCTCCCACTTCAAAAAAGACTTCCCCTTTAAGTGGCACAGACAAGAGCTGAGATACTTGGGAATAAAGCTCACAAGAAACCCCATTCATGCAGAGCTCTCAAATCTCGAACCTTTAACCCTAAAATTGACAGAAGATCTATCTCGTTTGTCATGTCTCCCCTTAAGCTTTCTGAGTAGGATAGATACAATTAAGCAGAATGTATTTCCCCACATATTGTTCTTTCTTCAGACACTGCCCTTCACCCCGGCTAAAACATATTTCCTGGCGTGGGACAGAATGATATCCCGCTTTATTTGGAGCAGAAAGCATCCCAGAATTAGATATTCTGTTCTGCAACTGGCCAGTAAGAGAGAGAGGGGTGTAACCCTCTGTCAAAAAGTATGCGATGGCAACACAAGTTAAGGGTAGTCCTACATTGGCTAAATAAACAGTATGATGCTCACTGGAAACAATTAAAGTAACCTGGGGAGACCTATACAACACCAGGGAGCTCCTTTCTGGGACACCCCAGTGCCAGGGATAATGAATTATCCAAGTTCACCAGGGAACCCTTAAAAATATGGCTTAAGGTCAGTAATGATTATTTCACACTCCCTGAAAAATTGTTCTTGGGAACACTGAAGTATAATGCAAATTTGACAGCAGGTCCCTCGGGCCCCTATGTAGTTCAATGGCAGAGATATGACATTTTATTCATTTTCCAGTTAGTGGGCAGAACAGGACTCCTTCCCTTTGTCTCCATTCAAAAGGAGTATCACTTGCCCCATAAATATTTTCTTATTTACATCTTAAATTATACCTTCAGCCATACGAACGAACGGTCGCTTGTGGCCCTAAATGAAAACCCTACCCAAATAATAAAACTGTTACAAGCTCATATCAGAGGAGCTATTTTGGATCACCTGATTAGTAAGATATATAAGGCCTTAAATGAAAGACAGGGAAACTCGACCAACTCAACCAGGTTTAGATGGGAACAAGAAAGTACAGTTACTTAAGAACTTACCGTAACATCAGATCTTCGAGAGAGGCTCTTGTAGTAGATAATTACAGATAGGACTGAAGCCGGCAGGTGTCCGGACCCCACGGAAAAATTTCTAGCTAGCAGTCTCTGGTGAGGTACCGCCCCCCACGTCAGGTGACTGGCGTCAGGAGATGTTGGCATAAAGGGGCAGTCCCTCATGCCTGCCTTCCAGTTTTTCCCGCCAAAGGCCAAAAGAGGCCAGACAAGAGAGAAGTGAATATTTCCCTCACTGGAAAAGGAGATGAAAAAGCTTAGGGGAATGGAGGGCGGGAAGGTATTACCTACTGCAAGAGTCTCTCTCGAAGATCTACTGTTACGGTAAGTTCTTACGTAACTGTTCTATCTTGCTTTGAGAGGGCTCTTGCAGTAGGTAATTACATATAGGACTGAGTCCCAAGCAGTCTGGAACAAGAAGAAGCAAATGGGAGGAGGAAAGCTACTCAAAGTAGATCCTCTAGCTGTGAAGGCCTCAAGGAAGGAGGCCTTGCAGAACAGCAAGCCCAAAGCCTGCTCTACGGCGAGAGGCAAAATCCAAACTGCAAAGTTTTGTAAAGGTATGGACAGAAGTCCAAGTGGCGGCAGCACAGATGTCTGCCGCTGACACATTCTTGAAACAAGCTGCCGAGGCAGCTACTCCTCTGGTGGAGTGACCTCTCACTTGACCCGGAAGGGTCTTGTTGTACTTGTCATAACAGAAGGTGATGCAATGAGCTAACCATTTGGACAGGCATTGCTTAGAAACAGTATTGCCTTCTCTTTTGTGGGCAAAAGAGACAAAAAGTTGATCAGTCTTTCTGAGGTCTTTTGTTCTGTTAGTGTAGTATCTCAGAATTCGATGAACGTCCATAGTGTGTAAGAGATACTCCCCTTGATTGAAGTATTACGTGAAGAAAGCAAGTAACTCTATGGACTGGTTCAATGTAGATTCCGCTACCACCTTGGGGAGAAACTTAGGATTGGTGCGCAGAGCCACATGTTCCTTGTGAAAAATCAAGTATGGTATTTTACACATCATAGAAACATAGAATTTGATGGCAGATAAGGACCGCTTGGCCCACCTAGTCTGCCCATTTTCCTACGTAACAGATAAGCTGCAGATCCTAGTTAACCAACAGCTTACTTCTTCCTCCCCCCCCCCACTAGGACTGCCTTATGCCTGTCCCATGCATTCTTGAACTCCCCCACTGTTCTTGACTCCACGACCTCCTTAGGGAGGCTGTTCCATGCATCCACAACCCTCTCTGTGAAAAAATACTTCCTCACATTACCTCTGAGCCGTCCCCCCTCTATCTTCAAATTGTGCCCCCTTGTTCTTGCACATCTCTTTTTCTGGAAGATGCTACCCTCTTGGACTTTGTTGATTCCCTTGAGGTACTTGAAAGTTTCTATCATGTCCCCTCTCTCCCTTCTTTCCTCAAGGGTATACATATTAAGCTCCTTTAGTCTTTCTTCGTATGTCTTCTGGTGCAGACCCTGCACCATTTTGGTTGCCCTCCTCTGGACAGCCTCCACTCTGTCTATGTCTTTGCGGAGATGGGCTCTCCAGAAATGCACACAGTACTCTAGATGGGGTCTCACCAACTGTCTGTACAGAGGGATAACAACTTCCTGTTTTCTACTATTGATGCCTCTTCCTATGCATCCCAGTAACCCCTCAGCCTACCTTACCGCCTTCTCACATTGCTTGCCCACCTTTAGGTCATCTGATATAATTACCCCCAGGTCCCTTTCTATTTTTACTGTTGTCAGTATCTCACCCCCCACTGTGTACGCTTCCCCTGGGTTTCTGTTTTCCATGTGCATCACCTTGCACTTCTTTGCATTGAATCTGAGCTGCCATACATTTGACCATTCCTCCAACCTTGCCAAGTCCCTTCTCATCCTTTCCACTCCATCTTGTGTATCAACTCTGTTGCAGATCTTTGTGTCATCTGCAAAGAGACATACTTTCCTTCAGTTCCTCTGCAATGTCACTTATAAGATATTAAAAGGACCGGTCCCAGTAATGAACCCTACGGTACCCCACTAGTAACCCTCCTTTCTTCACTGTGTACTCCATTTACTACTACCCTTTGCGTCCTGTTGTCTATCCAATTTTTTATCCAGGCTACCACCTTGGGACCCACTCCAAGGCTGGCTATCTTGTGTATTAATCTTTTGTGTGGGTCTGTATCAAATGCCTTGCTAAAATCTAGGTAGGCCATGTCCACAGCCCCTCCCCGGTCTACTACTTTGGTCATCCAGTCAATAAAATCTATTAGATTTGTCTGACATGACCTTCCCATCGTGAATCCATGCTGCCTTGGGTCCTGTGCTCCACTGGCCTCTAGGTACTCAACAATTCTTTCCTTCAGAAGTCATTCCATCATTTTCCCTACCACTGACGTCAAACTAACTGGTCTGTAGTTTTCCTGCCTCTGTCCTGCTCCCACTTTTGTGAAGAGGAATCACATCTGCCCTCCTCCAGTCCTCTGGTACCACCCCATCCTGCCATGATTTATTAAAGAGAGTAGTCAGCGGTGTCACTAGTTCTACCCTTAGTTCTTTTAGAATTCTTGGATGAATCCCATCAGGCCCCATTGCTTTGTCCACCTTCAATTTTATTAGTTCTTTCAGAACCCTTTCTTCTGTCAATGGACTGGTATCGACTGCCGTCTTCAGTGTGTTTCTCTTGTTTGGTCTAGGTAACTCCCCCTCCTCTTCCTTTGAGAATACTGAGCAGAAATATTCGTTCAGTATCCCTGCTTTTTCCCTGTCACCCTCTACCCACATTCCCTCCCCTATATTAAGCTTCAGTATCCCTCCTTTGGTCTTTCTTCGCTCCCTAATGTACCTATAAAAGGTCTTATCCCCCTTCTTAACAGAATTGGCTATCCTTTCCTCAGTTTGGGCCTTTGCTATTCTGACTGCCTTCCCAGCCTCTTTCTGCTTCAACTGATAAAGTTCTCTGTCCTGCTCCTTCTGTGTTTCCTTATATTTCCTGAATGCTGTCCTTTTCTCCTTAACCTTCCCTGCCACCTCTTTTGAGAACCATAGTGGTTTTCCTTGTTGTGTTTTATTGATTTGCTTTACACAAAGGCTTGTTGCCTCTGTGATGGCTGTTTTGATCACTCCCCATTGTTCCTCCACCCCTCTCGAGCAGAAGTAATGGCCACTAGGAAGAGAGTCTTCCATGAAAGAAACTTCATGTCTGCTGAGGCTGCTGGTTCAAAGGGAGGAAAAGTAAGCTTCTCGAGAACGAAATTCAAATCCCAAGGAGGGGCAGGAACCGGACAGGTGGCCTCAAGCGGAGAACCCCTCTGAGAAAAGTCTTAGAGACTTCCAGCTGAGCAAACATCCTGTCTGCATAAGGGACATGGTAAGCCGAAATGGCCGCCATGTGTACCTTCAGGGACGAGTGACTAAGACCCAGATCAAAGAGATGGCGCAGGTACTCCAGCAGCTGCCCAACAGAGCACGAGAAAGGCTGGAAATCTTTTGAAGCGGCCTAAATTGTAAACCGTTTCCATTTCATAGCATAGGTAGACCTAGTGGAGGGTTTTCTAGCCTCTACTAGAATCTCAGCCACGCGGGGTGAAACCCCAAATCGGCTTGAGCTATGTCTGCAGGAGCCATGCGTGTAGTTGGAGGGACCTGAGACCTGGATGGACCAGGGTCCCCAGATCCTGGGTCACCAAAGTCGCAAGAGAAGAAGAGGAAGAGGAGGTTCCTTTGAGTATTGTTGCAGAAGAGAGAACCAAACTTGCCTGGGCCAGAAAGGACGATCAGAATCATTCGTGCTCCTTCTGAGCAGAGTTTCTGTAAGACTCTCAGGATCAAAGGGATTGGGGGGAAGGCATAGACGAATCTGTCCTTCCAATCTAGAGACAGAGTGTCTCTCCAAAAAATGCCATGCTCTGGAGCGAGCGAGCAGAAGTCGTGAAGCTTTGTGTTTAGAGGCAAGGCGAACAGATCCACCTGAGGCGTTCCCCAACGCAGGAAGAGATCGTCTAGGACCCCCTGATCCAGTTCCCACTCGTGAGCTTGAGCAGATGAGTGACTTAGTTTGTCCGTTAAGGTGTTCTCGACCCCCGGGACGTGAACTGCTGTGAGGTGAAGGTTGTGCTGTGCTGCCCAATCCCAAACTCTCATCGTTTCCCTGCAAAGAGGGTAGGAATGAGTCCCTCCCTGTTTGCTGATGTACCACACCAACCACACACATATTGTCCATCTGTATGGCTAAGTGGCTGGGAAGAAGATGCAGATGTAGAGCCTGGAGAGCATAAAGCACTGCCCAAAGCTCGAGCACACTGATATGAAGGGTTTTTTCGAGCTTGGACCAGGAGCCCTGGATCCTGTGAGGTCCGAGATGGGCTCCCGAACCTTCGCCTGAGGCATCTGTGGTCAGAGTCTTGGAGGGGGGAGGAAGGCAGAAGGGAACTCCCCGGAAAAGGTTCTCTCGAACCATCCACCACTGCAAGTCTCGAACCATGGGGAAGGAGACTAGGACAAGCTGGTCCAGGTCGTCCACAAACTGATCCCATTGAAACCGAAGTGTCCACTGAGAGACCCTCATGTGGAGCCGAGCGTGAGGAACTGTGGGGATAGCAGCCGCCATAAGCCCAAGGAGGCGAAGAACCGACCTCGCACTGACCTGCCTGCGGCCGGACAACAGACTTACCTGAGTCTGGAGTGTGGCCGCCCTGTCCGGTGGCAGGAAGACCCTGCCCAAGGTCGTGTCCAGGATTGCCCCGATAAACTGGAGCCTTTGGGATGGGATCAAATGAGACTTGGTATGGTTGATAGTAATACACAGACGGGCAAAGACCTGCTGGGTAAGGGAGAGGAAGCGCAGGAGTTCCTCCCTGGATGAGGCCGCCAGGAGCCAATCGTCCAGGTACCGGAAAACCTGCACACACCCCTGGGTATGCAGGTAGGTCGCTACCACCGCAAGGCATTTGGTGAACACTTGGGGAGCCGAGGAAAGACCAAATGGGAGGGCCTTGAACTGGTACTGGTCCCCCTGGAAAGCAAAACGGAGGTATCTGTGGTGAGAAGGGTGGATAGGAATGTGCAGGTAAGCATCCTGCACATCCAGAGTGCACAGCCACTGTCCCGACCGCAGGAGGGGCAGAAGGCTCTGCAGGGAGAGCATCCTGAACCTCTTGTACTCCACGAATAAGTTCAGGGAACTGAGATCTAGAATCGGCCTTACATCTCCTGTCTTCTTCAGGACCAGGAAGAAATGGGAATAGTAACCCATTCCCTGTAGAGGAAGGGGGACAGACTCTGTCGCCTCTTTCAGCAAAAGTGCTGAAATCTCTTCCTGGACCAGAAGAAGGTGTTCCCGAGAGCACGACGACCTTGGTGGAGGGTGATGAGGAGGTTTCTGTAGAAACTCACTATTGAGTGTCCTTCTGCGATTAGCTGGAGCACCCAGGAATCTGAAGTTATCCTCTCCCAGCCCAAGAGACGGAGGGACAACCTCCCTCCTACCGGTTCCTCCAGGAAGCCCGGAGGCTGTGGGAGAGGGAAGGAGTCAGGTGGTGTGGGGCAGCACCGCAGCTCAAGCACCCACTGCTTTTTTGGGCGGGGGGGGGCTTGGTAGCTGGAGGGGCCCCAGCATTTAGCAGCCCGCTTTCCCTGGGGTTTCGCCTTTGGCCGATTCCGTCTGTGAAAGGGACGGCGCTGCATTTGATGGGGATGATACATGGAGTCCAGACTTCAGTGCCATCCCCTTCTCCTGCAGATTGGTGATGATGTCCTTGACATCACCACTGAAAAGCACCGAAACCCGGAAGCGCGCTTCCTGAATGGCGGACTGCACTTCCAGGAACCAACCCTGACACACGGAGCCAAGCATGACGCTGTAAGCCTACGGCAAAAGCTGAGCTCCTACCAGCAGTGTCCACTGCATTGTAAGTCGCACAAAGCATGTGCTGACTGGCCAAACGATCCCGCATGTGACCGACATAATTCAGAACCCTAATACCCAGAGTGGAAGAAGCAAAAATCTTCTTGCCATACTTGTCCAGAAGACGGGATTCTTTGTCAGATGGAGACGAGCTCAAATGCCTTGGGTTAGCTGACCGACCGTGAGCGGCGCTAATCACGACCGAATCAGCTCGAGGGTGAGAATCTAAAAAGTCAACACCCTCGGTAGCCTGATATTGCCTGTTCAGCTTCTGAGGAAGTGGGGCTAAAGCCGACAGCTGTTTCCAAATAGTGGTAACAAGATCAGCATGAGGCTCAATCCAGGGTGGCACCAAGGTGGGAGCTGTCACAGGGAGATCCAGATGCTCAGCGAGTTTCTTACGCTGGGGATCCGGCTCCAAGGACTGCCACTTATGAACCTCCTGGATTTTACGTAGCAACTCCGTAAAAGAAGGATCTTCTGTAGGAGACTTCGGAGGAGTCCTTGGCCTGGGCTTAGCGTGGCTCGTTGTCCTGCTTGGAACCACCGTCGGAGGTGTCCGAGGAAGAAGAAGATGGTGATGAAGAAGACTCCCTCTCCCGGCGTGGGGGAGGAACGGACCTCTTGGGAAGCCTTCGGGTAAGCGTGTCCTGCCCCTCTCTTGAACCAGAAGGTTTAGCCCTGGTGTCCGGAGGTGGTGAGGGAGTTTGTCGTCGTGGACGTACGGAAACCGGAACCGGCACCATCGTCCGAAGGCGACTCTCCACCTCTCTGGTGAGCTGAGCGTTGGCCTCAGCCCACCAAGAGGCCAGAGTCTCCTGCAAGTCCACCGGCGGCTGAGGAGGCGGTGGAGGAGGAGGGGGATATGGGTATGGAGTATACCCATAAGGCACATATCCGTAACCCGAAGGCGGGAAGCCCGGCGTCGGGTATTGAGGCCCCGGGTACTGCGGCGTCAGACAGACCAGCGTCGGGTACTGGGGCGTTGGATACTGCAGCCCCGGGTAAGTCGGTGTCGGATACGACAGCGTCGGATACCCAGGAACCGGGGGGTCTGCTGGAGCAGACGGCCTGGCCGGAGGCCCCACGGGCGGGTCTGGAGCAGAAGGCCTGGTGGGTGGAGGGCCCGGCGTTGGAGCGGCATCCGGGAGCGGGATGTCGCCCGGTGTTGGCAATACCGGCGTCGGGGCCAGTGTCCAGGCAGCCGGCGTCAGATCAGTCGGACCAGCAGGCGGATGGTCTGGCGGGGGCGGAGCAGGAACCTCAGCATTGCCTGGGGACAGAGGAGAAAAATCCCCGGGGTCAGGCTGAGGAGACCCAGGGTCCCCGGAGGGCAGCGAAGGCAGCGGAGAGCCGGGAACGGTGGACGTGGGAGGATCCGGTGTCTGCTCGTCCGCTGTGCGGATGTCGGGCGAACCGACGTCCGACTCATCAGCGGGATCTGGGTGGGCACCGGAGGAGCCAGCGTCCGACTTAACGGACCCTTCGCCAAAGGCAGGTCGCGAAAGAGGGGCAGTCTGGTCGGGCAGAATAGGGGCCGTACGCTACCCCGAGGGGTTGGTCAACTTACCGACCTTCTCCGTGCGGGCGTCGGAGGAGCCGAAGTCCGGCTTACTGGAGCCGCTCCCACCAGTAGGCCACACCAGGACGGTTTTACCAGGCGGAGGCCTCCAAAAGTCGGGCGCCCGAAGGGCCAAGCGCCAAGCCAGACAGGTGGGCCGCCGCGTAGAAGCCTCTAAGGTGGGCGTGCGAGCCCGGTCCCCAGAGGGCGTTACCTGTAACACTGCGACTCCCGAAGAAGATGCGGTGGATGAGGAGCCCTTGTCCCGGTGCTTCTCCTTGTCTTTTTTCCTTCGATGGCCTTCGGGGGAAGTGGACGCCTGATGGAGCTTTTTCAACTCTTTTTCCCTGGAGCTCATTTTCTTTTTTAAAATATGGGCCTCCAGGGACTGCTGCCGCCGTCTTCGGGTGGCCGCATTGAACTTGAGGCAGTGCTGGCACTTCTCCACCGGATAGTCAGGGCCTAGCAAAGAGCTGAGATATGGCGTCCTTGTGCGACAGTTGGGCCGCCTGCAGGTCACACTGTTCTTGTGCTTGGAGGGTGTAGGGACAACATACACTGACGAATACCTGACAACAGATAAAAATTGAAAATACTAGGTCAAAACTACCGACGATAGAGGCTGACGAGTGATGAACTTTACCGTGAGGCGCTGGCATAAGCTAACGGCGGGAAAGAGCTGGAAGGCAGCGTGAGGGACTGCCCCTTTATACCGACGTCTCCTGACGCCAGTCACCTGACGTGGGGGTGGTCCCTTGCCAGAGACTGATAGCTAGAAATTTTTCCATGGGGTCCTGACGCCAGCCGGCTTCAGTCCTGTATGTAATTACCTACTGCAAGACCCCTCTTGAAGTAAGATCTACAGGTATCAATCAGTGAGCAGGACAGGAATGACTCTGCTTTACCAACTATAAAAAATCTTTTTCTCACCATACTGGCATGAATACATGCGGAAACTTCATTCTGATTTCTTCCGCACACCAGCCTTGCTGGCTAGTATGGGAGAATTACTGGAGTGACAGAGTTGGAGAGAATGTGGGGATGATAAAGCAAATCAGAGCCATGTAATTTGGTCATGTCCTAAGCTATCCAAGTTTAAGAAGGAGATCCTCAAGGAGCCGAGTGCAATTTATGACACCACTGATTTATTTACTCCCACATTTATATTGACTTTTATTAAACCAAAAGGTCTGCGAATTGACAAAAACTTTCTGAAAAAAAATTCAAAATTTATAACAGCAGCCCACAAAATTATCACTAGACTGTGGTTTACAAATAAAATACCCACCAAAAAAGCCTGGATTGTTTTGTCCAGGGAGATATATGCTCTTGAGTGATTCTCGGCCAAGATGATGGACAAAGTTCAAAAATTTGATGTACAATGGCAAAAGTGGGTTTCATACCAACTAAATCATTATGATGTTTTTGTACCTTAAGCTATGTACTGAACATGTAACTTTGCTCATCTTTTGCACTGAAAAGATACTCGGGATATGATCTGTGATGCTCCTTGAATTTTAATGGGCATAAAATCTGGGAGGGAGAGGGGAGGGCTCACCGTGCTATGCCTGATTTGATTTGAATGGATCACAAACTGAACTTAAAATGAGTAATTATGATTCTCTGGACACTGAAGTAATAAGATATCAATTTATTTTCCCCTAATATGACTGCTACAAGTATACATGTAATGTATTGTGATATTATCAACTTAATTAATAATCTTAATAAATAAACTTAATTATTAAGTGATGTATTGCTGCCTGTAAAATTGTTGCATTTATAAATTAAATAAAAAAAAAAAAAAGAGAATACTGGTTTTGGGGAGAAGAGGTGAAGCTGGGGATCACTGAGGAGAAGGACCTAGGGGTGATGGTAACAGGGCACATGAACAATTCTGCCCAATACAGGAAAGCGGCAAGCGAGGCGAACAAGATGCTGGGGTGTATAGTGAGGGGTTCTCATCCAGGTGGAGGGAAGTGATCTTGCCCTCTCTAGGTCACTGGTCAGGCCGCACTTGGAGTACTGTGTGCAGTTCTGGAGGCCATACCTGAGGCACGATATCAAGCTACTGGAGGGAATGCAGCAGAGGGTAATGAGGATGATACAGGGAATGGAGGGGAGAGACTAAGAGAACAGGCTGGGGGAACTGCATATGTACACCCTGGAGGAGAGGAGGGATGGGGGGACATGACTGTAACTTTCAAGTCTCTGAAGGGAAGGGGCACTGGAGGGCATGGGCTAAGAACAGAGGGGGAAGATTTAGGAGGAAGATGAGGCATTACTTCATAGAGAGAGTGGCGTCGAAGTGGAACGCCCTACCAGAGAGGGTGATCTCATGCAAAACTGTGGGTAGCTTTAAAAGGGCATAGGAAAGAGAACAGGGGAGAGTACGGGTGGGTGAGGCTGACAACGGCCAAGGGTTGACAAAAGAGGAGGGGGTTGGGTAGCTGCAACTTAGGGGTGCTAGCTGCACACTTGAGCAGATGTTGATAGACCAGGAAGTCTGTTTCTGCTGGCACATTTGTATGTTTGTATTTAAGAACCAGGGGGCATAATATTAAATTAGAGGGGGAATGTGAGGAAGTTTTTTTTTTCACGGACAGGGAAGTGGATGCAAGGAACAGTCTGCCACATGAGGTGGTGGGATCAAACACAGTGGAGGGATTTAAACATGCATGGGACAGACGTAAGGGAACCCTAGAGGTGGGAAGTAGAGGAGAAAGCCGCTGACCTAGTAGGGTCAGAAGTAACAAAACTAGGGGAAGGCTTATGGGCAGACTAGATGGGTCTGGCGATCCTTATCTGCTCACAATTTCTGTGTTTCTATGCTCTCTTTGTAGCAGATGAAATTCATTTTTTTCCTTATGATTAGAAAAATGATAATTCATATGACTGCACTAGTGCCACTGGATACCTTTTAGAGGACCAGCACATTATACAATGATGTTAAAGTACACAAGCTTTTTGTGTTATACAAGTCCTTCATAATATAGTAATAATAGCAGTAGTTGCAAAATGTTACTTGTAAGGTGGTCTTCCAGGGCTCAGATCCTAGTTATATACATTTAAAAAAAAAGGGGTGGGGCATCAAACATACCTTGAAATGAGACTGCAATCAAACACGCGTACAAATTAGCAGACTATCTACAACATGTCAGATTAATAAATGCAGTAAAAGTTGGCTAACAGTCGAGCCACGCGGATGCTCACAGTTAAGATGCTCCACAAGGAAGGGAGTGCTACAATCAAGGCTCAATCTCCCCCACCTAAGATTTAATGCTGAACTGGGACACCTGAAGCAGCACGAGACCCTGGGACTGAGTGGTTCTGCCAAGGAGGTAGAGGGTCAGGAGCTTTCAGAGATAGAGTGCCCAATCCGTTTACGACTAGGTCAGTAAAAGAACCATATGGTCAGTTCTCTGTCAAAAAGGCAGCCAATGCAGTGTATCAGCTGAGCTCAGAAACCTCTCAGTCACATTCTACACTAGTTGCTGATGATGACTGTGACACAAGCAAGCCCTCTGTCATGTGTTAAGGAGCTCTGTGGCCCTGAAAGCTTGTGAACTGTAACATCTTTGTTGAATATACATGTTGGTCCAGTGAAAGGAACCAAACTATTCCACAAGTCTAATTTTACATAAGTCTTTCCTAAGACTGCTCTACAAATTAATTATGTCACGTTAGAAGCCATTTTAAAGTGGGGAGGGTGGCTTGCAAATCCAGCCATTCATGCATCCCTTGGTACAAGGCAAGGATGGATGGGAGGGGACCATGGTGATGCTGTGGCATCACCAACAGGGCCGCAGTAATGGGGGGACAAGTGGGGATTTGTCCTGGACCCCAAGCTTAAGGGGGAGCTTACCTGAGGAGCTGACATTACCCCTGGCATTAACTGGTATAGGAGACAAGGGCCCATTTCAAATGTCTTGTCCTGGGCCCCAAAATTCTTAGCTGCATCCCTGATCACCAATATAACGTTGGTGGCCCCTATCTACTTCAGTTCCAGCCATTGATATATGGAACTTCAAAATTTAGAGGAGCAAGGAATTTATCCCAGGCCAATCACACAGGAGAAGTAGGGAAATCAGACTGCTACAGTCCTCCAGTAAAATAATATGGCAACAGTAAGTTAGACTGTGCAGTGACTTGTAATACACAGCAGTCCTCCACACCAGGGACAGACGGAAGAGAGACGGAGGAAGTTGTGTGGCTCTATGGAGATTTTCTCTAAGACCTACTTCTACTGATAAGTAACAAACCTACAATATCTTCTTAGATGATATCTCTTCCATAGACCAACACACACTGGATGAGTGCAGTACGGTACCCCCATACAAAAGGTATGGTACAGAGTCGAACAATGCCCCTAAAGGCAGAAGGCATTGCAGGACAGCCACATACAAAAAACACCACTTCTCCTGCAAGAGACCAGGGGCCAATACACAGTCACAAAGTGTGGTGGTGAAAACATGGGGCACACGAGGCTCTCCCAATCCACCACCGTCACACTTTTCTGTGACACACAAAGCCAGAAAGCTGTGGACGGGGTTGGGGGGGTGAAGAAAAAATTACTCACCATAGTAATGTTGTTTCTTCTAATGGAGTTTTGCTGTATTCTGACATAATGCAGTTAGCCCCAGAACTTGAACTGCCCCGGAGAAGAAAGAGTTAACTCTATGCAGAAGCATAGAATGTTGAGCTCGAGCTCGGTTTTCCAACCTGTTTGGTTTAAAAACCGCTATTTGTTATTTTTCGGATTTCCAGCCTCAGTCTACAGTACAGCTAGTGTGGTAGACAGGTAGTGACTGTGTTTATTTGGGGGGAAAAGTGTGGAAATTGTTTTTTCCTCTGTTTCTTTTCAGTCGGTTCGGTTTGGAACCGATCTTGTAGTCTCTCGCTAAATCTTTCTCTGGGATTAGAGTGGTGTTCAGTACCGATCGGTTTCAGAAGAACCAGTGCTTTTTTCTGGTTCTTTTTCAAAACCCGTGACACGGTTTGTAACTGATTGGTTATTGTATTACCTGGCTTGAAAGCTGCAATAGGGTAATTTGTTAGGTTGGCCATGTCTGAGAAAACAAAGAAGAAAAGAAAAAATTACTCACCTTAGTAATGTTGTTTCTTCTAATGGAGTCTTGCTATATTATGACAATTGCAGTTTGTCCCACCATTAGAACTGCTCCGGAGGTGAAAGAGTTAACTTCCATGCCAGGCATGGAGCTTAGAGCGCGAGCTCGGTTAGAGAAGCTCTGTCTGGATAATTTCAAACTGAAACTGTCAGATCTTTACGAGCAAAACTCACTAAGGTTCTGTGTGGAAGCTGTAACCTACACTTGCCAACTGGCTACTTAAATATTAACAAATATTCCTGGTCCCAACACCAAGACTCAAGTCAGGGGGCCAGAAAAATAAGATAAAATAAAACACAACACCCCAAAACCCCAAAAAGAAGGGGTGGAAAACATAAAATGGGCATAAACAAGTGCCCACACTGGACTGCCCACCCCATACCCAAGTAGAAGTTCTGAGAGGGGCAGGCTGGGGGTGGGGGGTAGGCCATAATATAGCAAGACTCCATTAGAAGAAACAATATTATTAAGGTGAGTAATTTTTCTTCAAACAACATGAAGTCTTGCTATATTATAACAATTGCGAACTACAGCAGTACCTCCATGGAGGAGGACCAAACCTACCAGAATAGGCTCTGAAATACGGCTGTGTGCCAACCGAAACATCCTCCTGGCCTGGACATCCAGGGAGTAATGCTTGGTGAAAGTGTGTACCATTTTCCAAGTAGCTGCTTGACATATCTCTAAGATAGGGATGTCTCTGGCAGCAGCTAGAGGCATCAGCTGTACCTCTGGTAGAGTGAGCCCTCAGGCCTGAAGGGGAACTTTCCCAGTTTTTGATAACAAAATTGGATACAAGAGACAATCCATCTGGCAATGGATCTCTTAGTGGCAGGTTTCCCTCTCCCAACCTCACCATAAGTGAGAAAGAGTTGGAGGGATTCGAACCTGTGACCCCGGTACGCTCTATATAGTAACTTAGGGTCCTCTTAACATCTAAGCTGTGCAACCTCCTCTCACCAGAGGAGGAATGGTCAGTGAAGAACACTGGAAGGGAGATAGATTGATTAAGGTGAAATCCGAAACCACCTTAGGCAAAAACTTCCTGTTAGTCCTAAGGACCACCTTATCCCTGTGGAAGGAAATAAAGTCAGTCTCTACTGACAAAGCTTGTAACTCACTTATGCGCCTGGCAGAAGTGATAGCTACTGGAAAAACAGTTTTCCAAGTCAAATACTTAAGCTCTGCAGAAGACAGAGGTTCAAAGGGGGGTTGCATCAACTGAGCAATGCAAACATTAAGATCCCAGGCAGGGTCCGGGTCCCTGAAAGGTGGATTAGTATGAAGTAATCCTTTGAAAAACTTGGGTGAGCGGAAAGAGAGGAGGGCTTTCCTGCTGAAATAAAAGCAGAGACAGCTGCCAAATGTACTTTCAGGGTAGCTGGTCTCAGATCCAAAGAATTAAGATGGACCATATAGTCCAAAACAATGAGCAAGTCAGCAGATTCCGGGGAAATATGTTTCCCAGAACACCAGATGGAAAACCTTTTCCATTTAGAGTTATAAGTAGACCTAGTGGAAGGCTTCCTAGAAGCCTTCAGGATTTCAAGAACACCTCGAGAAAGGTGCAGGTCAGCAAATTCTAACTCCTCAAGAGCCAGGCCTTGAGGTTGAGGGATTTGAGAGTCGGATACCAAACTCTCCCCTGGGCACAAGTTAACAGGTTGTGATTCCTGGGGAGACACAGGGGAAGATGGACTGCTAAGGACAGAAGGAGTGGGTACCAGGGCTGCCTGGCCCAATCTGGAGCAATCAGAATCATCTTGCGAGGCTGGGATCTGATTTTGACTAGCACCTTGAATAGGAGAGGGAAGGGAAGGCATATAGAAACTTCCCTTCCCAATCTAGGAGAAAGGCATCCAGGGGAACTGAGCCCATCACTGGGGGCCTGCAACAAAACAGTGGAAGTTGGTGATTGTCTGGGGCTGCAAAAGATCTATCTGAGGGTGCCCCATCTGGCAAAACTATCCCCAGTACAGGGGATCCAGTGACCATCTGTGATGGCCCTGGAAATCCTGCTGAGAGCACCTGCCAGGACATTGTCCTTTCCTGGGAGGTGAACTGCTATGAGGGAAGTGTTCAGGGAATAAGCCAGAGACCACAACTTCATTGCCTCGGTGCACAAGGCCGAAGACCGAGTGCCCCCTTGTTTGTTGATGTACCACATTGTAGTGGTGTTGTCTGTTCTAACTTGTACCACTTTGTTCTGAACAGATGCAGAAAACACCTGAAGTGCTAGAAAAACAGCTCTGAGTTCCAGCAAATTGATGTGGAGCAGAGATTCCTGAGGAGACCACACTCCCTGGGTGGAGAGGTCGCCCATGTGAGCTCCCCATCCCAGAAGGGACGCATCTATAGTAAGGGTCAAAGAGTGAGATAGAGGGATGAAGGGAACCCCTAGTCTCAAATTGCTCTGATCCTGCCACCACTGAAGGGCCTGGATCAGGGTTCGAGTCACTGGGATCAACTTGGAAAGGGGATCTTTTCTTTGAGACCAAAAGGCTCTCAAGTGAAACTGAATGTCCCTCATCTGAAACCTTGCTCCTTGCACTACAGCTGTGGAAGCAGCCATGTGTCCTAGTAGCTGTAAAAAGTGCCTTGCTGGTCGAGAGACCTGCAGAGTGAAGGAAGAGGCCAGGGCCACTAGGTTCCTTACCCTTTCTAGGGGCAGGAAGGCTCTGGCCTGCTTGTATCAATTCTGCACCTATAAGGTGAGTACCTGGACAGGTTCAGAACTGACTTTGGGAGTTTGAGAAGAAAACCCAGAAAGGTGAGCAGCTGCTGGGTAACTTGCAGGTGTGATTTGACCTGGTGGGAGACTGACCTACAATGAGCCAGTTGTCTAGGTAGGGAAAGATGGCATCTTTGCCTTCTTAAATGAGCAACTGCTACTACTAGACATTTTGTGAATACCCTTGGGGCAGAGGTAAGGCTGAAGGGCATTGCTCTGAACTGGTAATGGCCTGAGGGCAGTTCGAATCTGAGGTACTTTCGGTGGGAGCTTCTAATGAGAACATGGAAATAGGCATCCTTGAGGTCCAGGGAAGCTAGCCAGTCCCCAGGCCTTAGAGAAGGTAAAATCATTGCCAGAGTCACCATTTTGAATTTTGGTTTCAAAAGGTGCTTGTTCAGATATCTTAGGTCCAAAATGGGCCGCCATTCTCCGGTCTTTTTTGGGGTAAGGAAGTACCTGGAGTACAGACCCTTGCCCTGGTGTAGTGGAGAAACCCTTTCTACAGCTCTGAGAGCCAGGAGGGTTGAGACTTCTGTTTCTAAGGCAAAAGTCTCTAGAGGGTTTGCAGGTGAAAAGATCTGATTCTCATCATTGGAAATTTTTGAAGCTGAGAACCAGACCCAGGCTTACTACTTCCAGGACCCACTTGTCTGATGTTAGAGACTCCCAGTCCTGAACGAAGTAAGCCAACCTGCCCCCTACAGGTAATGGAGAACCGGCCCTGGGCTCCCCATCAGGGTGCCTGTTTAGCAGGGGCTTTAGGCTGAGGGGTGGGAGCAGACCTGCTTGCACCCCGTCTGCCTCTCCCTCTGAAGAACCCCCTCTGAGCATAAGCAGAGGAGGCCTGGGTTTGGTAAAAAGGCCTGTGAAAAGGCCTACCTCTACCCCTGGGGGTCTGCCTCTGAGGAGTGGCTTGCCGCTCCTTGGCTTGTACACTCCTATAAGTTGTCCTATATTCATCCATTTTCTTCATGTAATTTTCTGTCTGCTCCCCAAACAGAGAATTTCCCACCACAGGAAAATCCAGAGCCTTAGTCTGGGTATCCTGTGACAAGCTAGTACACCTGAGCCAAGCCAACCTCTGAAGGCCACAGATGTAGCCATGACTCTAGAGGATACATCATTAGAATCCACAGCAGCATGGAATTGCACCTTGGATGCCTCAACACCATCAGCAGCCACCTGCTCCAGCTCCTTGGCAAGCTGGCCAGGGGCCTGTTTGGCCAAAGCCATGACAGTGTCCCATCTAGATTTTTGGTATCTTGCCATATAAGCCATGTAATTTGCTTGTCTGAGTCCCAGGGACGCTGCCATGTATTGTTTTTTAGCCATGGCATCAATCTTCCTGGAGTCCTTGTCAGGAGGATGTGAAGCCAGGGGAATATTAGCCTTATCACAGGCTGCAGTCTGAACTACTCCAACATGACTGCATTGCTGTGAAAGGAATTCTGTATCAGGACCTGACAAAGTGTACCTCCTGTCCATCTTCTTGTCCACAGGAGGCACAGAATTAGGAGCTTTTAAAATTTTTATTGCTTGTTTCCTAAGTGATTTATGTAAAGGGATAGACAATCTCCTAGACTCTGGGATATCCATCATTTCCACAAAATCAGGTTCCTCTTGCTCATCCACAGCTTCCTCCAATGGGAGATGGAGGGTTTCAGCAACCTTTTTATAAAACAGAAAGTGAGAAGGGGACTCAGAAAGCGTAGGGGGAGATTCTAAAGGTCTGTCTAGGGAGATGTCCGGTTCAATGGGCACATCCAGACTCTCAAAGTCACATTCACACTGTTCATAATCATCCTCCCCCTCCTCTGGTTCATAAAACTCCTCTATATCATATTCTTGAACCGGTGGAACCGGCCGAACCGACCTTTTGCCAGACAGTGGTGGTTCGGACGGAACCGGAGAAAGTGACTGGACAATTTGTATAGCTTTGCTATCTCTGCAGCAGTTGGAGAAGGGATTTCAGACTCACACCTGCTGATTTTCTAATTTTCTTTGCTGGAACTGGCTCCTCAGAGAGTCAGCTTTCGTTGCCGAGGAAGTCTACGCCCTGGTCAGAGGGCACTCCCTCCAGTTCGGTTGGCACCGAACCGGGCCTCAACTCATCGGGTCAGTGGACTTTTGGCCTCTGTTCCCTGAGCCTGCCAACTCTCTTATCCAGGGTGGCTGCAGGAAATTCTTACAAATCTGGCAGTCTGAATTGAGGTGGTCAAACCCCAGACAATATACACATGTGGTGTGTGGGTCAGCCTTGGCAAAGGCTTCCCCACAGACACTACAGTGTTGAAACCCAGTGGGCCCAGTTTTTCTTTTGGGTTTCTCAGACATGATGCCAGCCTAACCAAAAACTTGCCCTTTAATGGCACTGCCAGGCAGCAGACACTTATCGGTTCCCAACCGTGTCACGGGTCGTGGAAAAACCATAATGAAATCCGCTTTTTAGAACCGATAAGAACCGGAACCGCACTCTAAAAGCTTTTAAATGCTTGATTTTTAAAGTTTTAAAACAACCTGATCGGTTCGAACGAACCGATAAACATTACAAGTTCCACACAGAAATAAACCTGTCTATTACTTACAATACCACAGACAGAGCTTGAACCGATCGGTTTGGGTTAAAATAATAATATTAGGTTGAATTTAACCGAGAAAATACTGTTTAAACCGAGAAATGAACCGAGCAGTAGGAGAAATCTCCGGAGCGACTGTTCAGTGAGGCAGAGTAAAGAATCTGACAGTTTCAGTTTGAAATTATCCAGATAGAGCTTCTCTAACCGAGCTCGCGCTCTAAGCTCCATGCCTGGCATGGAAGTTAACTCTTTCACCTCCGGAGCAGTTCTAATGGTGGGACAAACTGCAATTGTCATAATATAGCAAGACTTCATGTTGTTTGAACCGGTCCCACTGGGTTTCAATACTGTACTGAGTGTGGGGAGGCCTTTGCTAAGGCTGAACCCTACCTCATCTGTGTTTATTGTCTGGGGTTTGACCACCTCAAGTTAGACTGCCAAATTTGTAAAAACTTTCCTAAATCCACTCCAGAAAAAAGACTTGAGCAGGCTAAAGGAAAGGGAGGCTGAGAAGTCCGAAGATCCGGATGGCCAGCCCTGTTCGGTTGCGGATGAACCTGAGGAGATGCCTACTGACCTAGGCGATACCTCCTCGGGCAAAAGGAGAGCTGACCCCAAGGGGCCGGTTCCGTCAAAAAAGAAGCACAAGTCTGCTGGTTTGGATCCTGTATCGCATTCTCCAACGAAATAGCCAAAGCGATCAGCATTGTTCAATCGCGTAGAACGATTCCATCTAAACCAGTACCGCCGGTTAGGCGGTCAGTTCGGTCGGATCCGTCTCCTCCAGATTATGATCCTGACGCTTATTAGGAGGAGTGGGAAGGAGATGAAGATTATCGCAGTGATGATGATGACGACCAGGGGGGTATGGATGTGCCCACTGAACCGGACTTCTCCCAAGACAGGCCCCACTAATGTCTCCCCTCCCAGGCTTTCTTGGTGCTGAGGATAAGCCAAAAAAGCCAGCATTCAGTATTGAAGATGTTGGCCTTCTAGACAAAAATCATAGAAACCATCTGTGGTGTTTCCTAGTTTTTATGTGCAGATAACAATACTGTATGTCAAGCCGACATCCAGTCTCCTTGAAACAGGAGGGGAAGGAGTGATCCCACAGAGATCATATCAAACTTTTTCTAAGCCACAGCATCATTTAGTGCTTGAAGATTTAGTATGGGGAGATATTCTCCTGTCTTTTGCTGTTGTAGGAAGTATCTGGCATACAGCCCCAAATTCTGTTCTGGTACGGCCCCAGCTTGACCACCTGTTTCTCCAGTAAAGCCGTGACTTCCTCATGAATGACTATCAAGTGCTCCGATGGATAATGCCATGCTCTTTGGTGCATCTGATGACGGAGAGATGAATTCAAGTACATAGCCTGACGTCAAAAACCCACCTGTCTGAAGTGATGTTCTGCCACTAAGGCAGGAACATCAAGATCCTGCCCCCAACCTGAATCTCTGGTGGCAGAGCAGAAGAAGGAGGTAATGAGTCAGGAGGAGAGTGGAGGGGTCGGTTTGCTGTTGACCGCCTCTGTTGCAACTCTGCAGGGCTTTCAGGGCCTTATAAGGGGTACTTATGTACTGCTGCTGCTGCTAGTAACCCCAGCCTCCACTATGGAACTAACTGAAGGGATGAAAATCCCCGCAGAAAGTGCCCCCCACCACCACCTCTAGGCTGTTGGGGGCCAAGAGACTGATACCCTGAAGGGTCTGATGGAATGTCCTAAGTACATTCTAAGTGGCCTCCACTGACGGCCCACAGTTTGTCACCACCAAAGGGGAGTTCATAACATATATTTTATCGTTAACAGGACAAGTAAATTGAGCATCACATGCTTCTTTACAAAGACAATGAATGACAACAAAACAGTTTAACAGATCAAAAGATGACACAAAATTAAAACGCAATCTATATAAGCTAGCCTATTAAATATGACGTGCAAAGGTTCAAATTAAGTACAATTCCAAGATATTTTTTAAAGATGTGATCATTCTACAGTTTCCTATAAAAACAGGGAGAGAATTCCAGAATTTAATACAGTGACATGGGAAAATATGTTGACCTTGTGCTTCTGTTCTTAAAGGACACAAAAAATTATTTGCAGCATTTGACTGTGAGAAAATTTCCTAATCTGCCAACTAAAACATATTAAAGAACTGCTGACGCCTTGAAAAAAGAAACTTCAAAAATATAATTAGGTACAATTCAGCTTCCATTCCCTATATATTCTAAAGATTCCTCCTCCCCCGTATTTATTACTAAGGACATTTGCAAGAATACATGATCTTTATCCCTCAGGGGTCATCTGCTGCTATAGCTGACTCCCTACTTCAAGTAATAATCCTCTGTTGTGACATCACAGGCTGTTGCTACTGAACAACTGTGATGTCATAAGCACTGCATGGTGACCACAGGTAGGGAGAAGGCATCAGGAATAGATGAACTCTTCAGAGCAAAGATCCTGTTTTCATGCAGATGACCTCAGTAATAAATAATGGGGAGGTGGAATACAGAACTAACCTGCAATACAAACTGGACTGTGCCTAAATATTATGTGTTGGTAAAGTTCTCCTGAAGGTGCCAGCTGCTCTTTAAGGAAAACAAAGATTCCTTTTTGACAACCTTCTAAGCAGTGATGCTGTCAAAGTGCATGCAAGTGGAAGTCATCCAAGTTCCATAATCTATATGGCCCATCTGCTCCCATCATCGAACAGACCCTGCAAAAGGCTTTCCTAACTGTGCAAAACTGGTTCTAAATCAGCAGGCTAGCCATGAACAACAAGAAAAGAAAATACTCCCCATGCTGTTCAGCTCTAGACAGTGGCTGAGCTCCCCAGCAGCCTCACTGAACCTATACACCCTTCAGAGTGATGAACCAGACTTGGTACCCACCTACAAAATACCTAGGCCTCCTGGATTAATACCTCAATTACTCTGGGCAGATAACAAATGTGGCAGCTAGGAGCTTTACGAAACTTTGAGCCCTCTACAGGGTAAAGAGCTGTTTGCCATCAACTACAGCTGAATGAAAGCAGAATCTTATTTATTTTATTTGTTTATTGAATTTTGTTGACCCGGTAGGCCCAATGAGACTAGAAGTCCCTTTTTCAGGGGCGACCTGGGGGAGGAGGGATACAGATGGTAACCAACTGAAACTGAACCAGATTAAGCTGTTTGGTGGTATTTTTAGTGAATGGGGGAAATTTGGCTAGGACACCGGGGAAATTCCCCTGCTCTTTTCGAGAAGTGCCATGGGATCTTTAACATCCACCTGAAAGTAGAGTTACGTAAGAACTTACCGTAACAGTAGATCTTCGAGAGAGGCACTTGCAGTAGGTAATTACATACAGGACTGAAGCCGGCAGGTGTCAGGACCCCATGGAAAAATTTCTAGCTAGCAGTCTCTGGCGGGGGACCGCCCCCACGTCAGGTGACCAGCGTCAGGTGATGTCAGTAAAAACGGGCGGTCCCCCATGTCTGCCTTCCAGTTCTTTCCTGCCAAGGGCCAAAAAGGCAAGACAAGAGAGAAGTGAATATTTCCCTTCCTGGAAAAGGAGCTGAAAAAGCTAAGGGGGATGGAGGGTGGGAAGGCATTACCTACTGCAAGAGCCTCTCTCGAAGATCTACTGTTACGGTAAGTACTTACGTAACTGTACTATCTTACTTCGAGAGGGCTCTTGCAGTAGGTAATTACATATAGGACCGAGTCCCAAGCAGTCTGGAACAAGGAGAAGCACACGGGAGGAGGAAAACTACACATCCATAGAACCTCCGGCTATAAGTGTCTCAAGAAAGGAGACCTTGCAGAACAGCCAACCTGAAGCCTGCTCTACGGTGAGAGGCAATATCCAAACAGTAGTGTTTTGTAAAGGTATGGACAGAAGTCCAAGTTGCGACTGCACAGATGTCAGCTGTTGGAGGGGGGCGCTGTGGAGCCCGAGCTAACAGGCAGCAACTTCGAATAGCTCTGCATAAAAAGCTCCAAAATAGATAAAAATTTACTATTTTGGTTACTAAACTAAGAACTAAACCCAACGGACACAACAGGGAACCCCAAAAGCTAATATGGGGAATCCCAGAAAAGATAGAGGTGGCGGTACAAGCGTTAAATCGACTGGAACTTCGCAGGCAGCAAGTCATGGGTCAGAGAAGCAGGCCGTATCCCTCCTGGAACTGGAGAGACCATGTCCTCTATTGGTCTTAAGCTGCAAAATTAATTACATCTGTTGGGGACTTAAGCTCCAAAATGGACACTTTCACAACACGGATCACTCTGGTGGAGAATTCAATGCAGGGATGCAGGCGGAGATGGGAGATGTGGTGGCAAGCAGAATCTGCAGCGGCTGCAACCACACTTCTGGTGAAGGAGAACCATCACCTGAGAGCCAGGCTCGAAACCCTAGAAAATCAAGCCCGCCTCGCACACGTCCGAATCCTGGGTCTACCAGGGGATAGAGGAGACCACCCTCTTATGTTTCTATGGAATGGCTGGATTCCAAATTAATGCCAGAGGGCCAGAGCTTAAATATTTCACTACAGAAGGCTTACCGAATCACGCCAAGAGGATTCCGAGAAAATGTAGAGAAACCCAGGACACTGCTTCCAGTTACGGATGGAGTTGGCTCTCGTGACAGAATCCTGCGCCTCGCAAGACAAGTTAGTCCCATAATGCAGGATGATCGAAATATTTTTTTATTTTCTGACCCAAGTTATGCTACACGTACCAAGAGAAAGAAATTCGACGGGGTTAGGAAAGTGCTAGGAGAAGCCTCAATAATCCACTTGATGATCTTTCCTGACAGACTGCGAATAGTACACGAGGGCAAGGTTTGAGCCTTCTCCGACCCTACCGAAGCCGGGAAATGGGCCTCGAGATTTGCTTCAACCCAAGATCGTCGTCGAGAACCTGGAGAGGCTGACACCGACATAGAGGACTGAATTCCAACGAACTGTAATGTAATATAGTGGATATCTTCAAGCTATAGCTTTAATTTAAACCTGAAGCAATGTCGTTTTGATGAGAGGATGTCCTTGAATCCGTATCTAATTTGAAAGCTTTAAAGCACTGTAATATTAATAGCCCCTCATATTGAAACAAGGAGACATGCTGTATTGTAAAGTTTAACAAATGTTGGGTTTTGCCCCCGAAGGGAAATATAAGCTGTTTACATGAGCTAATTCTGAATCTTACTTTGAAAAGTAATGGGTTGGGTGGAGGCTTTAAGGTGTTGCTGCCTTAGGTATATATAATTATAGTTCTAAATTTTTAGTTCAAATAGTATGACACCGATAGCCCACAGGTTGGGCATGGATTTTTCGGGACTGTTATGGACTTAAGTTCTCGGGACTCAGTCATACTGCTTATGGGCCCATGTCACAGTTTAATTTGGTTTTAGATATATATTGATGTAATACTGTTTTGATACCCCTCCATGTGGTATCAATATACCTAGGATGCATTTAATCCTAAATATTAAGGGGAAATATGACTGTTTCTCCAGATGGAGATTTATTATTGTATTATAGTCTGTCCTAGATATGGATTTATTATGTGTATGTATACATGTATAATAATAAAAAACAAAATATCAAAAAACAAAACGATGTCAGCTGCTGACACGTTCTTGAAACAAGACGCAGAGGCAGCGACCCCTCTGGTGGAGTGACCGCTGACTTGACCCGGCAGGGTTTACTTGTAACAGAAAGTGATACAATGAGCCAACCATTTAGATAGGCATTGCTTGGTAACAACATTGCCTTCTCTTTTGTGAACAAAAGAGACAAAATGCTGATCAGAATTCCTGAGATCCTTAGTTCTAGTGGTGTAGTATCTCAGTATTCTATGAACATCCAAGGCATGCAAGAGGTACTCCCCTTGATTGGAGTGTTGCATAAAGAAAGCAGGTAGCTCAATGGATTGATTCAGCATAGATTCTGCAACCACCTTAGGGAGAAACTTAGGGTTCGTGCGAAGAGCCACACGTTCCTTGTGGAAAATCAAATATGTGATTTTACACATCAAGGCCTGAAGCTCAGAAATACGTCGAGCTGAAGTAATGGCCACTAGCAAGAGAGTCTTCCAGGATAGGAACTTCAAGTTTGCCGAGGCTGCCGGCTCAAAAGGAGGCAGGGTAAGCTTCTCAAGAACAAAGTTCAGATCCCAAGAAAGGTCAGGAACGCGAATAGGGGGTCGCAAATGGAGAACCCTCTAAGAAAAGTCTTAAGAGACTTCCAGCTGGGCAAAAGTTCTGCCCCCAAAAGGAACATGGTAAGCGGAAATAGCCTCCATGTGAACTTTCAAAGAGGAATGGCTGAGACCCAGGTCAAAGAAATGACGCATATAGTCCAGAATTCTCCAGACAGGGCACGAGAATGGCTCTAAATCCTTGGAAGAGGCCCAAATAGAGAACCGTTTCCATTTCATGGTGAAGGTAGATCGAGTGGAAGGCTTTCTGGCCTCCTCCAGAATCTCAGCCACAAGTGGGGAGACCCCGAATCAGGCTTGAGCTATGTCTGCAGGAGCCATGCATGCAAATGAAGGGACTTGAAACCTGGATGAATCAGGGTCACCTGATCCTGGGTCAGCAAAAGATGCGACAGAGGAAGAGGAAGTGGAGGTTCCTCTGAATACTGTTGCAGAAGAGAGCACCAAACTTGTCTGGGCCAGAAAGGAGCGATGAGGATCATGTAAGTTCCTTCTGAGCTGAGTTTGTGTAAGACCCTCGGAATCAATGGAATTGAGGGGAAGGCATAGACGAATCTGTCCTTCCAGGCTAGAGACAATGCGTCCCTCTAAAAAATGCCTCACCCGAGAGCAAGCGAGCAGAAGGCGGGAAGTTTTGCGTTGAGAGGAGACGCAAACGGGTCTACATGAGGTGTTCCCCAGCACAGGAAGAGATCGTCTACTACCCCCTGATCCAGTTCCCATTCGTGAGCCTGCGCTGATGACCGACTGAGGTGGTCTGACAGCGTGTTTTTGAACACCAGAACATGAACCACAGTCAGGTGAAGGTTGTGTTGCACAGTCCAATCCCAAACTCTCACTGCCTCCCTGCATAGAGGGTAGAAATGCGTTCCTCCCTGTTTGCTGATGTACCAGACTACACACATGTTGTCCATCTGCATGGCCAGATGACTGGGAAGCACATACAAGTCCAGAGCTTGGAGAGCATACAGAATGGCCCTGAGCTCGAGCACGTTTATATGAAGAGTCTGTTCGAGCCTAGACCAGGAGCCCTGGGTCCTGTGAGACCCTAGATAGGCTCCCCAACCCTCTTCCGAGGCGTCTGTTGTCAAAGTTTGGGAGGGAGGTTTGAGGCAGAAGGGAACTCCCTGGCAAAGGTTCCCTTGTACCATCCACCATTTCAAGTCCTGAACCATAGGGTTGGAAACCAGGACCTCTTGATCTAGGTCATCCAACATCTGGTCACACTGAGACCGAAGCGTCCACTGAGAGATCCTCATATGGAGCCGAGCGCGAGGGACTGTCGGAATAGCAGCCACCATGAGCCCAAGGAGGCAAAGGATTGACCTGGCAGTGACCCGCCTGCGACTGGACAGCAGGTTTGCATGAGCCTGGAGGGTGTCCACCCTGTCTGGTGGCAGAAAGGCCATGTCGGTGGTCGTGTCCAGAATCGCCCCGATGAACTGGAGCCTCTGAGAGGGGACCAGATGGGACATGGCCTGGTTGATGGCGATACCCAGGCTGGTAAAAACCTGCAGAAACATAGACTTTGACTGCAGATAAGAACCGCTTGGCCCAGCCAGTCTGCCCATTTCCCTACCTAATGGATAAGCTGCACATCCTAGTTTAACAGCCTACTTCTTCCTACCCCCCACCCCAACCCCCTAGAATAGCCTTATGACAGTCCCATGCATGCTTGAATTCCACCACTGTTTTTGACTCAACAACCTCCTCCGGAAGGCCGTTCCATGCATCCACGACCCTCTTTGCGAAAAAATACTTCCTTACATTACCTCTGAGCTGCTCCCCCTTTATCTTCAAATTGTGCCCCCTTGTTCTTGCACACCTCTTTTTCTGAAAGATGCTACCCTCTTGGACTTTGTTGATTCCCTTGAGGTACTTGAAAGTTTCTATCATGTCCCCCCTCTCCTCAAGGCTATACATATTAAGCTCCTTAAGTCTCTCTTCATATGTCTTCTGGTGCAGACTCTGCACCATTTTAGCTGCCCTCTTCTGGACTGCCTCCATCCTGTTTATGTCTTTGCAGAGATTGGGTCTCCAGAACTGCACGCAGTACTCCAGATGGGGTCTCACCAGCTGTCTGTACAGAGGGATAACAACTTCCTGTTTTCTACTGGTGATGCCTCTCCCTATGCATCCCAGTATCCCCCCAGCCCTCCTTACTGCCCTCTCACATTGCTTGCCCACCTTTAGGTCATTTGATATGACTACCCCCAGGTCTCTTTCCATTTTTGTTGTTGTTAGTATCTCACCCCCCCACTGTGTACTCTTCCCCTGGGTTTTTGTTTCCCAGGTGCATTACCTTGCAGTTCTTAGCATTTAATCTAAGCTGCTACACATTTGACCATTCCTCCAACCTTGCCAAGTCCCTTCTCATCCTTTTCACCCCACCTTGTGTATCAACTCTGTTGCAGATCATTGTGTCGTCTGCAAAGAGACATACTTTTCCTTCCAGTCCCTCTGCAGTGTCGCTTATAAAGACATTGAAGAGGACCAGTCCTAGTACTGAACCCTGCGGCACCCCACTAGTAACCCCCCTTTCTTCAGAGTGGATTCTATTTACTATTACCCTCTGCGTCTTGTTCTCCAGCCAATTCTTTACCCAGGCTACCATCTTGTAATCCACTCCCAGGCTGGCTAACTTGTATATTCATCTTTCGTGTGGGACTGTGCAGGGTATGGGAAAGAGAGCACAGGAGATCCTCCCTAGACGAGGCTGCCAGGAGCTAATCATCCAGGTATGGGAAAACCTGCACTCCCTCAGTACGCAGGAGAGCCGCTACCACGGAAAGGCATTTGGTGAACACTCAGGGTTCTGAGAAAGACCAAATGAGAGGGCCTTGAACTGGTAGTGGTCCCCTGGAATGAAAACCGAAGGAATTTGTGGTAGGAAAGGCATATAGGGATATGTAGGTAGGCATCCTGCATGTCCAGAGTGCACAGCCACTGTCCCAGCCAAAGTAAGGGCAGAAGGCTCTGCAGGGAGAGCGTTCCGAACCATTTGTACTCCACGAACATGTTCAGGGAGATGAGGTCTAAAATAGGCCTTACGTCTCCCGATTTCTTTGGAACCAGGAAGAAATGGGAGTAGAAGCCTGTCCCCCGAAGGTGGGTTGGGACAGGCTCTATTACCGCCTTCAGAAGAAGGGAGGATATTTCTTCCCTAACCAGAGGAAGATGTTCCGGGGAGTAAGACAACCTTGGGGGTGTTTTTTTGGGTGGTTTCTGCAGAAACTCGATTGACTGTCCTGCTGCTATCAGTTGGAGCACCCAAGCATCTGATGTAATCCTCTCCCAGCCTGGTAGATGGAAGGAGAACCTCCCTCCTTACTGGTTCCTCTGGTAGGACCAGAGTCTATGGGAGAGGAGAGGAGTCAGGAAGTGTGGGGCAACGACACGGCTGAAGCTCCCGCCGCTTTTTTGGGCGGGGGGGGGGCTTGGCACCCGGAGGTGCCCCGATGTTTGTTGGCCCGCTTGCCCTGAGGTTTTGCTTTGGGCCGAGAACGTCTGCGAAAAGGGTGGCGCTGTCCTTGAGGGGCCTGTACACAGAGTCCACAAACTTAAGCTCAGTGCCCTTCTCTTGCAGGTCGGCGATGATGTCCTTGACATCCCCACCGAACAGCACAAAACCCCTGAAGGGCACATCCTGTATAGCGGACTGCACTTCAAGGACCAAACCTGACACCTGGAGCCAGGCATGACGCCTAAGACCTACGGCGAAAGCCGAGCTCCGACCAGCAGCGTCCACTGTGTCATACATGGCATGGAGCATGTGCTGACTGGCCCAACGAGCAGACTGGACTAGATCAGCCGCTTCCTGCTTTGTCTGAGACTCAGGAAGGGAGTCCAACTTGGTTTCCACCTCACTCAGGATAGCCTTCTGGTAGTCCCCCATATGTGTGGCATAATTCAGGGCCCTAATCCCCAGAGTGGAAGAAGCGTACACCTTCTTACCGAACTGGTCCAGAAGGCATGATTCCTTGTCCGGTGGAGATAAGCTGAGATGCTTTGGGTTCGCCGCCCTGCCGTGAGCGGCGTTAATCATAACAGAGTCGGTCTTGGGGTGTGTATTCAAAGAATCCACACCCTCAGGAGCCTGGTATAGCCTATCTGCCTTCCTTGGAAGGGGAGGCTAATGCTGACGGCTGTTTCCAAACAGTGGAAATGAGGTCTGCGTGAGGCTTGACCAGGGTGGAATCAATGTTGGAGCAGTTTCGGGAAGATCCAAATGAGCAGCGAGTTTCTTCGCTGTGGATCTGGCTCCAGAGATTGCCACTGGTGGACCTCCTGGATCTTTCTCAGCAGCTCCAGAAAAGAAGGATCTTCCGGAGACGATTTCGGAGGAGTCCTTGGCCTGGGTCAGTCTGGAGTGCGTGGCTCGTCAGGATCGGAGCACACGTCAGAATCAGATTCTGAGGTCTCCAAAGAGGAAGATGAAGACCCCTCCCAGCAAAGGGGAGGAATGAACCCCTTGGGCAACCCTCGGGGAAGCGTGTCCTCCCCGACCCTGGCACCAGAGGGCTCACCCCTGGTGTCAGGTAAGGGGGAAGGAGTCTTTCGCCTCCGGCGACAGGCGTCCGGAACCAGGTCCAGCATCGGCAGGCGGCTCTCCACCTCCCTAGTAAGCTGAGCTTTGGCCTCAGCCCACCAGGAAGCCAGAGTCTCCTTCAGATCCGCCGGCAGCTGGGGGGCAGTGGAGGGGGGGAGGATATGGATATTAGGATATCCATAATCACGGTATCTGGAGCCGGGTGGGAAGCCCGGCGCCGGGTACTGAGGCACTGGTTACTGTGGCGTCGGGTAGGCTGGCGTCTGGTACTGCGGCGCAGAATACTGCGGTCCCGTGTAGGACAGCGTCGGATAAGACGGGGTCAGGATACCCAGAAACCAGGGGCTCAGATGGGACAGAAGGCCCTGGGAGAGGCCCAGCAGATGGGCCAGGAACAGGTGGCCCGGTGGGCATCAGTTATGGCATTGGGATGACGTCCGGCAAGGGGATCTCGCCTGGCATCAGATAGGCCTGCGTTGGAGCCGGCGTCCGAGGGTTTGACATCAGGTCATCCAGCCCAGCGAGAGGGAGACAGGACGGGAGCATACCAGTGTCCTCTGCGTTGCCCAGGGAGGGAGGACTAAAATCCCCGGGGTCCAACAGGGGAGACGCTGGGACCTCAGTCAGCAGTGGAGAGCAGGGGACGGCGGACTGGTCGATCAGGTCCAGTGTTGGCTCTAATGCTGTGTGCCCGGAGGGGCCGATGTTCGCCTTACCGGCGGGGTCCGGGTGGGTGTCGGAGGAGCCAGCATCCGACTTATCTGAACCGCCGCCCGACGAAGGCCGCGATGGAGGAGCGGTCTTGGCGGCATTTTCAAGGCCGTGCGCTGCCCCGGAGGGTTGGGCACCTTAGCGGCCTTGTCCATGCGGGCGTCGGTGGCACTGACGTCTGGCTTACTGGACCCGCTTAACCCGGAAGGCCGCATGGTGGCGGTTTTTCTAGGAGCAGCTGCCTCCTTTATCCCGGAGGCTCCTGATGGACCTGAGCGTGAGCCTGACGGGAGGGACGCCGCTGCCTTGGAAACCTCCAAGACGGCAGTCGGGGAGGGGGGACGTTACCTTCAACACGGTGACTCTGGCCGGAGTCGTGGTGGCCAAGGAAGTGGAGTCCTGGTGCTTCTCCTTCTTCTTACGGTGACCCTCAGGGGAAGTTGAGGCCTGCCAAATCTCAAATCTTCTTCAGCTCCTTCTCCATGGAGGACATCATCTTCTTCAAGATATGGGCCTCCAAGGACTGCTACCTCCATTTGCGAGTGGCGGCGTTAAACTGTTGGCAGTGCTGGCACTTCTCCACAGGGTGTTCTGGGCCTAGACAGAAGAGGCACAGGGAGAGTCCGTCCTTATGCGGGAGCTGGGTGCTGCACGAATCGCACTTGTTCTTATGCGAATTGGGTGGAGTAGGGGACGACATAAACGGCAGATATTAAAGTTGTTTGGAGAAATCGAGAAAAAAATGCGGTAATAAAACCGACGACAGACTGACAAAGCAGTGAACTTAACCGCAAGGCACTTTCACAAGCTAACGGCAGGAAAGAACTGGAAGGCGAGTGTGGGGGATCGCCCCTTTATACTGATGTCGCCTGACGCTGGTCACCTGACGTGGGGGCGGTCCCCCGCCAGAGACTGCTAGCTAGAAATTTTTCTGTGGGGTCCTGACGCCTACCAGCTTCAGTCCTATATGTAATTACCTACTGCAAGAGCCCTCTCAAAGTAAGATCTACCACCAGAACAGGCAGACGGCATCTCAGGAGTGCAGCATCCCCCTCATGCTGCACTGCAGTGTCAGTATCGGGATATTAACCCAAGTGCCTGGTGTGGGGCCTTACCTCTGAGAAACTACGGAGCTGTTGTATACTCCGGAGCCTCCCCCTCCACCCTAACTAAACTCACCTCTAATGCTCTGTGCAAATTTGCTCTGGCCTCTCCTCTCCACATCCTCCACTGTTCTATGCAATATCCTGAGGTGGGCCACTCCTCCTGTGAGGTACTCACTGCACACCATCTTGGTGGGCACCAAACTCTGGGCCGACAAACTATCCCGCTACCTCTCACCTCCTCAAACCCAATCTACTTGATGAAGTCAGGAAAGGTTGCCGGCTACCTATCCCACACTGCAGATGCAATTTTGGGAAAGCCTCTATCAGCTATAGGCTCCCCAGCAACTAAAACAGCCTCTCCCAGCCAAGATAACCATCTCACCAAGCTTCTAAAACCTTCACCAAGGCTCACTCTAACTCCCTGCAGTATGAACACAACCACCCAAGACATTCCTTGGATCCCCCAACAGCGAAACTGGCACATGGTGCTGCTCACCCCATTAAAGTTCCTGGTGCCTAGGTATGTATTACTGGTATATAAGGCAACTTCAGTACTCCGACTCCTTAGATGGCACCTGCTCTATGCATTATGATCATAATAATATTATGCATATTTGCAAGGTTCTCATGTTTGTAATTTACCTTGCACCTGCACAAGGGCCTTGCTGTAAGTGCATCTTCTTGCTCTTCATACAACTTGTATATATTGCTATATTGCATTCAAGTCATGACTGTATGTATTCCCTAGTTATATCCCATGCCCCCCTCCCTTCCCCAAGTCGCAAACTGGAAACGAGCCTTGGGTTCTGTTTGCTTACTTGGTTAAGCATGTTTTTAACTAGGAGGCAGTATAGCGCAGTGGTTTAAGGCTCTGAGCTGCAAACCTGGAGACCTGGGTTTGAATCCCACAGCCCCTACTTGCATACTGTGTGACCCTGATCAAGTCACTTAACTTCCTTGTGCTCCTAGGTCACACCTGGAAACAAGCTTTAAGCTTAGTGTCTCTCTCCTGGTTAAAAAAAAAAACCTTAAAATATATCTAGGCTACAGGGGTGAATCTGGTGACTTTGCCTCAAGGATATAATAGCACGCTCTACTAACTAGGACCCACACCCTCAACAGGACCACTGTCATTTGCTGATGAGTAAGCTAAGCCACAATAAATAATTATAAGTCAGTGCCCGGATTTCTTTCTGAGATGTGTTTTTCTAGCCACAGTTCTCCCTAGCAGCATCTCCTCATACTCACCCTTCCCAATAATAGCATTGTTGTACTGCTAGTAAATATTGCAAATTTAGTTCACCTAATGCACCTCACGATATTGTATTTCTCTGCACCTGGTATCTACCTTTGTTAATTTATTGTACTCTGCACCTTGTTATATTGTCTGTTTCCTCCACCACCATCCTTTCACAGAACACACCAGGAAATGAACTGCTACCAGCTCAGTTTGTCTTTGCTGGTAACATTTTTGAAATAAATAAGGTATAATATACCCAAACTGATATTGACTATTTGAATCAAAATATCCACATGGTCAGCAAATAACAGTGTCCTATTCAGATGCATGGCTAGGTAGCGAAAAGAGAATACTGCCTCAACAGGGGTATGGTCAACAGAGACTAAAGGGGGTCCAAGTTGGTTTGCTTTTTTCCAATAGTAAAAGTCATGGATTTAGTCTTGTTTACATTCTTTGTTAATTTATCTTCAAGAACCATAACCGAATATGGTTTCAATCTTGCTGCAATGTAGTAGCCAAATCAGACATTACCTTACTACCTGAAAACAGTGCTGCCTCATCTGCATATAATATTGCATTGGACTCCTTGCAGACCTCAGCCATATCATTAATAAAGAGGCTAAACAGGAAAGGCCCCAAAATTAGTGTTAAGATCACTGCACGTCAGGAGCAAAACCAGAACTCTGAACTAGGAATTTCAGCACACAGGTAAAAGGCCTACGCTGTGAAATCATGGTAGCATCTTTTTTGTTTGGCCTGTTCTCCGGTCCCAACCCACCCACCGCTCCTGTATTCTCCAGCCCCAGACGAGGCTGGGAGAATCATCACAGTAGAGGCAGATGGGACCTCCAAAATTAACTCATCTAGATTCTTTATGCAAGGGATAACACATAACAGGGTGTGCAGTTATAAGGTAATAACACATGCCTTGGGTGGTTCCTAGGCAGGAGGTGTACCTGAGGGGGACAGCCACCTGAGAAGTGCATTATTCCCTTATGAACTTACACCCCAGAGTGTATTATCTCATTTACAAAATGGATTTTTGTTAAAAAATATGTAGTTCAAGTGAGGTTTGCAGTTGTCAGAAAATAATCAATAGTCATGTGATATATTTCAACCACTGAGGTAACAGGATTTTCTTGCTCATTTTATACAGAGGAATTTTCTTCCTCCATGGTACACCAAAAAGGGCTCAGAGACTGGCAGCTTATTATTGTTTGAAAGGAACAGTCCTCAGAAGGAGACCTAGGAGTACAGTAAACTGTGTTTGCAATGTTGGAGGACACAGTAGACCCTGAAGAGTGTTGAACTGAAAGCCCTTCTTCCTCTTCCTTCTCTCCACTGAAATCCTCCTCCATCAGGTCAAGATTATACTCTTCTACCTCTTTATGGGATCCTCTGCTTCATGGAATGAATACAAGGTCCCTCATCAGGAATCTTATATGGGCAAGAGGTTGAACAGGCCTTGCTGGTGCCATGGGCTGTGGCATCACAGGCTGTAAATACAGCATCACAGGCTGGCCTGATACTGATATCACAGATGGTGCAGACAAAAAATGAGGCAACAATCTCTATGAACTGAGAGAGCTAGGGCAAAACCGTGACACACCCTGGGTCAACACCCATTGACGCAGCCATGGCAGTAGACACCAGTGTTGATGCTGAACCGAGGTTCAGTGACGAAGAGTTCTACACTGTCATACAACTCAAAGGCTGCTGCAGCGCTGTCAATAGTGTTGTGTACCCTTTCACCTTGGGTTTTGGCTATTCAGTGACTGACTCCCTTGGCTATAGGGATTGCAACTACAGACATGATGACTGGCAGTACTGTTCTGCAGATGACAACCACACCCCAGAGCACAACAGCCTGGCTGCGTTATCGCTTTTTTCTGGTGGCATGGTGCTGTGATTCCCTCAACGGTGTAGCTCGAGGTATGTTCCAAGATGGTGGCTGCTGTGAGCCAGCCAGAACACTAACTCTCTGGTGTTTGTTTTATTTTGTTTAAATGCTTTGTTCAAAACTACTTTAGGTTAATTTATTTTATTTTATAAGATTAATAAGGGCTGAAGAAGTGAGTTAATTTAGGGGATCTCTCGTTTATTCGGGTTATGTTGTTCTATCAAGTATCTAGTATCTGTTACATCCCGGTAATCGATCAATTTTTACTGGAAGTCTCGGCTCCTTAGACCAGTACAGTGTGGCAGGGTGCACCTTCTGGCCTAGAGCAGAGAAAAACAGTTTTAACAACACTGCAGGACCTTTGGGACCTGCTACATTTTCAAAGTTGCCTGTTCCAGTAGGTGTTCAAACTGTTACAGGGTGTGCCTCTGTGTGGTAGATTCTTTGGCTAGTCTCAATCGTTAGTAACTTCTTTCATGAAGACAGACATGGGAGTGGAGGGGTTTCTGTAGCCTTATCTATTTTTCATCTGAAGGCCACTACTTGTAAAGACTTACCACCGGTGATGAAGATTGTTGACATCGACAAGAGAGGACTTGGGAGATCGTAACGGAAGATTGTAGGAGGTCGTGAGTGCTGGCATTCTTGCATTTCTACCCGCTTTGTTGAATTGACTGTGCTAGGAATGCTGTAGTTCAGACTATGGCCACTAAGCTCGCCGGAGTGGGTGGGTGGGGGAGACCGTATGCTGCCTTGGCCGATTGGGGCTTTGCTGCTGGAGTCATTTTTTTTGTATTTTAAGTTTACTGATTTTGCAAGCAAATCTTTCAAATCAAATACACATAGGAGGATAGCATTACACAGTGTAGTATAAACCTGTTCTCTTACAAAGTACTAATGAAGGACACCCCCTCTTGAGGTACATCATAGGGGGAAATAATGTAGCATATAACATCACTAAAACAAGATAAAGTACTGCATGCAGCCAGGAAGGCCCAAGGGGATACATGTCAAGGATCAGTTATATACCCGAGTCCCTTTTAACATTTTGACTATAATAGTCTACTTGAATCCCCCAGTACTATAGCCGGTAATACAATTCTAAAAAAATCTTAGATTCCCCAAGCTCCCAGGAAGAAAACTCCAGAAAATTATCCTTATCACAATCATAAAAGGAAGTAGCTAGGCATTTTTATATAAACTAGGTCCTCAACTAAGCTCATCATTACAGATTTTACAGAACTGTAAGAAGAAAGCACTATAATGGTGCTTACACAAAAACAAGCGAGTCCCAACCCAGCGATCTAACTTATCAACAGAAATGCTGTCTAATAGTAATAAAAAAGAAAAACAGACAGGGCACATTAACAGCAGATCTATATAAATTCAAACAGCCAAAGTTTGTAATGACAGGGTGTTATATCTACCCCAATCCACTCAGTCTTGAAACTGGAGAACGTGGACAAGTCCCGCAGCAGCCAAAAAAGACATATGTCCTCAATCTCCAGATAGTCGCGCCATACAATCCAGGCCTGCCATGTGCTTCAGTCCGCATCCGAGAGGTCGTCCTCAATTTCTTCAGCAGTCTCTGGTTCCAGCTGAGAAATCAGTCTCTCGGTATCCCGAGCTTCATTAAACAGGTACAGTTTCCCCTTCCAAACAATGCGAAGTTTAGCTGGTAGTAATAACTGATGGGGGATTTTCTTTAGTCTCAGCCGTCCCCTAAGCCCATCAAAGGTTTTGCGCCGTTGCCGTGTACTACAGAAGAGGTCTGGAAACATCTGCAGAGTGTCTTCCCCATATTTTAAAGACCTACAGCATCTAGCTACTGCTAAAGCCTGATCCCTGTTCCCAATACCCGTACAAATGATGAGAAAAGTTTGTTTGGTTGTATAGTTAGTTGCTGCACGGTGGGGAGTGATGCAGTAAGCTATTTCTATGTACAGAGGGGGATCGGACTCTTCCAGGCCCAGGATAGCCACTAACATCATTATAGCAAAGGCTAGGGGATCATCACCTTCAACCCCTTCCGAGAGGCCAAGGATCCTCAAGTTATATTCTCTCGCCTGATTTTCAACAGTCTCTAAGCGTTGTCTGAGGAGCGAGTTTTCTTTTATCAGCTTTGTAGTAGCATCAATGGTTTTTAACACTGACGTCTTGCAGCGTTGAGTAGTTGCTTCACACTGGTCCATACGAGACTCTAAAGTGGACACCCGAGGTGTAAGGGTGTCGAACTTCTTGCTGAGTTCTTGAACTGACTTGACCAGCTGATGCAGAGTAGACAAAATGTTAGTCAGCGAAGCTTCTTCCGCTGGTTCAGGAGTCAAGTCCGATGCTGTGCCATGCTACACAGGCATCTCCTCTCGATTCTGCCACCTCGGAGTAAAGAAATTGCCTGCTGCAACCGCAGCTCCTTTATTCTTGCCCATCTTAACGCTGTGTAGAACAAGTCCACGCTCACAGCTCTCCAATCGTGTTTTAGCAAATGGATTTTGATTAGAAAAACTTAGCTTATTTAGTTTTAATCCCGAGATAGTTTATTTAGTTTTAATCCCGAGAGCTCAGTCTAACTGCTGCTTCCTGCTAGGCTGCTCAGCAGCGCCCCCCCACCCCGGAGTCTTTTGTTGTAGGGTGGGGGCTTTGGTGGTGAAGGGGGCTTGAGCCGTGTGGCTGTTGGTGGATGGCAGGGGAGTCAGGCCCTAGACTCCGATAGTCCAGTGGTTGTGTTGGCTTCTCCCCCATTGGTGGGCGTTAGTTTGGCTAATTAAGATATTTGCGACAGTGGCAATCTGTTGGATCTGGAGACAACTTTGACTTGAAGTCTTGGCTTTGTGGCGGGGTTTGGGTTGGGCGGTGGGGTACCATGGGGCTACAGCCAGAGGGTGGTAGGACCTCAGTCCCTGAGGTATCCCCTAAATGGTGCTTGGTGGGCTTCCATTTGGGAAGCTGCTTCTTCCCTGCCCTAGTTCACCTGGTCAGGGTTTGATCATCAATGGAGGCTTCAATTTGGATATGTCCCTAAGAGTTTTGGATGGTGTATAACATACTGTCCTGAGTGGTGGCGGATTTGATCATTCCACCTCTGTCTTCTTGTTTTGGATGAAGGTGGTGAGACGGCCTTCTAAAAAAGTTTCATTACATGTTACAGTGACAACTGAATGACCAGAGTGAGAGCCTGGTGTGTTCTAATGGACTTTTAAAAACTTTGTTTGCTGGGGGTGAGAGCCCCAGTGAAGCATCTTGACAGCCTGATCACTTTTTGAACTTAAATTATTTCATACATTTTTGTTTTTCTTTTGTTTGAATATGGGGACAGCTATTAATTAAGGTTAGGTTGGGGGTTAATTTTGAAAAGGGTAGAGTGAGGTTGTGCTTTATTTATATTTTTGTTAATTCTTTTTTGAATTAGTGGGGGTTAGCGTTCTGTCTTTAGCTAGTATGTGTTTGCAGCCTCCTCTCCCTGGCGGGCTCTACTCTCTCTCTGAGCTCCAGGACCTCCGCCCTTTTAATTGCCTCCCATTATCCGTGGCAATTTATGGTCACCACAGGGCTTTGGGGACAGTGAGTAGAAGGCTGGGGGGAGGGGTCCTGGACCTGGGAGTGGGGGAGAGCTGAGTGGTCAGATTGGGAAAGTGAGGACCAGGAGATGCCCTGGAGCAAAATGGAATACAGAACGAGGTTCGCCTTGTCTGGTGCCCATACTCAAGGGCTCCAGGGTAAACGGGCCGGTTGCTCGTCCAGCCCTGGTATCTCATCCGACTTGCAAGGTGTTGTGCAATGCCAGATCTATTAAAAACAAGATGGCTATTGTGACGTGGACAGCCAGTTCTAAGTGCTGTATCATTTTTTTTTTAATATAAAATGTATTACTGAATGTCTCTGCTGAAAATCTGATACTCTAGGAGTGACCTCACTCTCCCCCCAGGTTTCAGCTGAAAAATGAAAGCCATGAGAAACTGCTGAAAACAGCATGTGTATCACACACACACAGTTTTTAGAAACATGTGTTACATGGAAGGCCTTAATCAAGGATCCCGTTTGTCTGAGTTAATTACAGCCGTAGTTGCTATATCATATCCATTTTATGATGTTGGAAGAAAAACCCAGGTTACTACATAGAAGAGTGAAATCATAAAGATGCTTTCATGTCCTGGAAGGAGGAAGCTTATTATGAGATCAAAAAAAGTGTCATTTGAAGGACATGAATTATGCTGAAGTTGCAGAATGTAATACTTTGAAAAGACATCCTGTTTTTGTATAAGATATATATTTTTTGTATATAATCTGACAGAGGAGGAGCTAGATGACCTCAAACAAAAGGGGTTGGCAAACACAGTTTACTTTAAGGAATAATTCTGTTTTACTTATACTTTTACCTAGACTCTGACAAGGAAAGATCAGTGAGCACTTGTAAACAAGTATTTAGAAAGAGAGTCAAATCTAAGTACTAAGTAGGAATTTGCACTGTTTAAACCTTTTTCTTTTAAAAGATTTGTATGTCTTGGGATATTAGAGTTCTGTATTTTGTGTTTAACATATTTTTATCTATTGTAGTAAAATTCTTTTAGAGCATACTTGGTCTGTCTTTGAATTTCTTTTAGTTGTAAGAAAAGTACATAGTTATAGCAGACAGCAGGCATAAGCTTGAATGGTGGTACCAAACTGGAAAGAGAAGCATTTTAAGACTGAGGACTTTATTAAAGTTTTTAAGGGTTCATCTTTGTATACCTGGTTAGGTGCCCGTAGGCAAGATATTTGCGCCCAAGACAGAAATATCTGAGCCTGTGCATTGGGTACGCTAGCAAGAGGTTAACAATTTGAATCCCTCCAAGACTTGAGACCAAAGGTTGATCCAAACTCACAAAACAGACAAGAGGGTTACCTTGTTCTGTTAAAACTGTTCACAAGACTGCACTCAGAGGTTGGCACTTTGGGAGTAGAGGGCCTGACCTGCTGAGTGGGTTTGTGACATCTATTATATCTGATTCTGTTGGGTCAACAGATCTGGCATGCATCACCGAGACCTGGCTGGATGAGAATGCTGATCCCATTTTGGCAATACACCTTACGAGATCGGATCACAGGGGCGGGGATGTAGCAATTTGTTTCAAATCAGAATTGGGCCTTGTAGATATACCAGTTGAGGGGATCAGATCCTTTGAGTGTACTGTAGTCACAGGTGTGGGGTGCAGGATCATCATCTACTATCCACTCAGAGGTGAGAAGTTGTTCCTGCAGGAAGTTGCGGATTTTGTTGTCGGCATCGTGTTGGAGTCTCCCAGATTGATGGTGCTGGGCGACTTCAATGCCTGGGTCGACGACGAACTCTCGCAGTTTGGTCAGGACTTCCTCCGACTTATGATTTTGTTGGGCTTCATGCAGGCAGTTGCCTCTGCGACTCACAATTATGGTCATTCATTGGACCTGATCTTCCTCCTGGGGATGGAGACCTCCGACTTGGTGGTGGAACTGGTTGGATGGTACAACCATCACACTATAAGGTTCAGTCTCCTGGCTCCCCCCATAGGCCTACCCCTGTGGAGATGGTCCAATACAGCCCTTTACAGGCAATGACCCCAGAAGGTCTTCTGGCAGTGTTGGACCTATCGTGATTACCAGGTGCAAGCGAGGGTCCAGAGAACCTGCTACAGGCTTATAATCAGGCAGTGGTGGGGGTGCTGGATACCTTGGCTCCAGTCTGCGTTCACCCTCACATCCTTCACCCTCAGTCTCCCTTGTTTGATGGGGCTTTGAGGGAGCTGAGGTGAGTAGGGTGAAGGTTAGAACGTTGCTGGCAGAGATCCGGCAGGGATGCAGACAGACTTAGACTGATGGAACATTACAGGAACTATTAGTCAGCAGTCTCCTGTAAGAAGGCAGAATTCCTGTCCGGGAAGACTGCTGCAGCTCAGCTCTTTCGAACTGTGGACAGACTGTGCAATCCAGCCTGTCTGTAAGTTCGAAGAGTGTTTTCTCAAGGTAAGCGTGAGGAGTTTGCACACTTCTTTGCTGATAAGGTTGCTGACATCAAGTCTGAGATCCATTTAGCACGCTCTGTGGGGGGGCAGCGGTGGTCGGTGTGGTGTTGCTACTCCTCGAATTTGTTGGATGGAGTTGGATAGGCCGGAGTTCGTGAATGTCATGTAGATTCTCCAAAGTATGCATCTGACTTGCTGTACTTTGGACCCAGGTCTAACCCAACTTTTAACTGGTTGTGTTGATGTCCCTGGCCCTGTCCTCGCGGCGATAGCCTGGTTTTCTCAGGAGTCGGGTGAGTTTCCAAGCTCCCTGAAGGAAGTGGTGATAACTCCCGTTCTCAAGAAATCTTCACTTGACCCAGACTGACCCGCTGACTACAGATTGGTCTCTAACCTTCCCTTTGTGGGAAAGGTTACTGAGAAAGCTGTAGCACTGCAGCTGGTGAGCCGTCTTACCATCCATGACATCTACGATCCTCTCCAGTCCGGATTTTGTAAGAGGCACAGCACAGAGACTGCTCTGGTTCGGGTACTCAATGATCTCCTGATTGCGAGAGATCAGAAGTGCCGTTCCATCTTGGTACTCTTAGATCTCTCTTCAGCTTTTGACACAATGGACCATGGGGTGCTGCTGGAATGTCTGTGAGTCATCTGTGGCCTGTCTGGCACAGTCTTCAGATGGTTCCATTCTTTCCTCACTGGCAGATCTCAGAGAGTGGTTTCGGGGACTTGTCCTCCAAGTCATTCCCTCTGCCATGTGGGGTGCCGCAGGGCTCCGTGCTGTCCCCCACATTGTTCGCAGTGTACATGCTGCCATTAGGAGACATTGTGAAGTGGTATGGGCTGGGTTTTCACTGCTATGTAGATGAAACTCAGCTCTACCTGTCCTTTGTGCCCGAGCAGGATAGTGCACTCTCAGTGTTTAACAACTGCTTTGTGGAAATCCAGAACTGGATGAATATCAGCTGGCTGAAACTGAATTCTAAAAAGACTGAGGTGCTGGTTGTGGATCCTGGCCACCAGATAGAGGGGTCAGCAGCAGGATGTCCCTCAGGGCTTTGGCTTGGGGGTGCCCAGTTGCTGACCTCTAAATGGGCATGGAATCTGGGGATAATACTTGACACTGGGCTGACGCTTCGTTCTCAGTTGTTGGCTGTACTCAAGTCCTCTTTTTACCATCTGAGAAATACTGCCCAGATTAAGCACCTAGTTCCGTCCGGCGACCTTCCAACACTGATCCACGCCTTTGTGACCTCATGCTTCAACTACTGTAACTCCCTTTACCTAGGGCTTCCAGGGGTTGATATGCACTGCTTGCAGCTGATGCAGAACGCGGTGGCCAGGCTGTTGTCTGGATCATCTTGATCCAGCTGTATTACACCTGTGCTGTGCGAACTGCACTGGCTGCCAGTTCAGTGGCAGATCACCTTCATGGTTGGCTTGCTGACCTACAAAGCCCTATACAGACTGGGTCCAAGCTACCTGCAAGATCTCCTGCACCCTTACTGCCCCCTCCGACCACTCCACTCAGCCGATGAGAGATTGCTGGAGATTCCCAGGGTACGGTTAAAAACATCTGGTTCTCAGGCATTTTCGTTCGCAGCACCCAACCCTGTGGAATTCTCTGTCTCATCAGATACGAGAGTGTCTGACAGTGGAGAGCTTCAAAACTGCATTGAAAATCTATTTATCTGGGCTCGTCTTTGGAGAAACTATTGAATTCATGTTGGACGTCGGTATCTGAGTTTTAATCATAGTGACTGGATGAATGATTTTTAGAATTTTATTGTTTAAATTGATATTGTATAGATTGTACAGCGCTTTGGTACAATGTGAACAGCGCTTCATAAATAAAGATTAATATTATTATTACTAGACTTGGACATCGGCAATTTTTTTGATGGTGACTATCTGAAATTGATGAAGGAACAGGCATTTACCCTGTCAAAGTATGTGTGCAAAACACTGCAGCCTAGTCAGTCTCATCAAGCTCATTTTTCTGATCCTGTTTATTCAATACTGAATAAATTGCTAACTTGTGTCTGGAGTTCAGTGCTGTACACATACTTTTTATAACTGCTGTACCCCTAACTGGGGTTCAGCTGCTCCCCATCAAGTTATTCTCGAGTCAAATCCTATTTTTTTTTTTTTTAACCTGTGACTGCATTTTCTTTCTGCATATTCTTCTGGAGAAATGACTTTAGTGCTATCTACCTGTGTCTCTACATTGCCAGGTTGAATCCCTACGATGGAGGTGACCAGAAGTCATTCCACCCTCCCGACATCACTCTACTAATGCATGTCAATGGCTCAAACCTGGGCAAATTACTAGATTGATTTACTGCTGGGGAGTCAATGGACAATAGTTCAATGCACAATCCACCTCAATAAACTTGAGGAACAAGACACACAGTTGACAGCAGGCTCCAAACTTCATTTGGTGGCTAAAAATAAATTTAAGTTCCCAAGCTTGGGGCTCACCTCTGTGCTCCATGAGCCTTGATATCTTCTCTTCACCTTCCGGTCCCCAAAGAACAGAACTGCTGCCAGATGGGGACTGGGTGGGTACCACCGGAGTGCCTACCTGGAGTTTGTGATGAGAGCTGAGTCATGACTCCCATGATCATCAGTTCCCTGACTCAACAAGGGCAGGAGCCAACAACAGTGAACACCTCCCTGACATCAGGACAAGAAGCCTGGCTAGGATTTATACAAAGCTGTCTCTCTGGGCCACAGAGAAAGCAGCTGAAGGTTATGAGTAAAAAAGAACTACAGAGGAAATAAGCATGGTAAGCGCAATGCAGCACAAAGCCCTCTGACCTCACTGGGACTGCTGAAAAGGGTCAAAAGCTCATGAAGTCTCCCCCAGAGACAGTGAGGATCAATCCTGAGCTCAGTGTTGCAAAGAAGTAGTCATGCAAACCTGGCTCAGGATTCTAATGCATGGTCCACTTGGGAACTGTCTGTCCAATCTGATTTTGAATTCAGAACTACAGAGATTGGAAACAAGGATCTAGCCACTCAGTTCTCCAGTCTACATGCTCAGGGAGACTGAGACCCAGAGACTAACTGCTACCAGAGGACTGTAGTCCTGGCAGGCCATAATGTGTGTGCTGAGACTTTTGGAGGCAGCAGCTTCAGTACGAGAACAGTTATTTAAATGCAGCTGGGTAAGTTTACCATGTGAGAACATCTCCCTTTGGGAGGTAGCCAACTGTTGCCATTGCCTAACAGAAGGGTTCTGTGAAGTCACGATTCCACGCATTAGCTGAGAGAGAGAGAGAGAGAGAGAGAGGTAAAACAGTGTACCAGCCATTGTTCAACATGTGGATGGGGACAGGTTGGTCCCAGTGCTGCTTTGCTTCTTCAGAGACGTGCACTGGAGATTAGAGTGTGAGACAGTGTAAGGGAAAAGGAAGACGACTAAGGAGAAAACTGCTGCTTCATCTGGGATTGAGTAGTCCATGCCTCCACAACAGGAGAAAACTCTAAATACCAGTTGAGACTACATAATGTTGCACAACTTCGGGAGTTTTTGCCCTGCAACATGAGAGTCACTATAAAGGGACTGGGCCTTGGAAGCCCTTGGCAGTACTTGTGTTGATAGGCCCAGGCTGAAGATCGTCAGTACCTTTCTTAAAATTTGTGTTTCCATTTGGATTACAAAAAGTGATCACTTTAATTTAATTGTCATTTCAAGTGCACGCCAACCTATTCATTCAAGTCAACTGCTATATTGTCAGGCCTGCAAGTGCTCATCTGATGTGGTACCCACCCTGCGTAATAAGTGAGTTCCCTAAGGCCTTTGGGGGGATAAAGTCTGGTACAGGGATCACGTGGTGGAATTGATCAGGACTGCTGGAGTGGGGGGATTGTGTGGGGAATAATGTGCATGTACTGCAACCTTTTGCTCTGTTTTCCCTACTGACCACATCTTTTCCTTTCTCCCACTTTTAATAAAATTGTTAAACAGTTTAGTTCCTTGTTGGGGGTATTATTAGGTTACAGAGTCATAGTTGTGGGAAGGGACTACATGGGTCAGGCCAACACAGTACACCCTAGGTGGTAACAGCCCTTAGTACAGTGTCCAGATATCCCTTATTGTTACCTTAGGTGGAGGCACTGTGTCACCCTCACCCAAATGATCCCTCACAGAAGGGCCTCCAGATGCTCTGCCAAAACCTCCCTCCTAGTCCCCCACTGTAGGACCTCCCTTGGACAAAGGTCCTTCCGCTATCGTGCCCCCCCCCCGGCTTAAAAGCCTACCACCCACCATCTCCATGGAACCCAGTCTTGGACACTTTAAAACTGGTCTAAAGACCCTCCTGCTAGACTCCTCCTGTGACTGTTCTTAGCCCCACCATCGCTTGAGAATTTGCCTGCCTGCCCCCCAGCCCAATATCCTGTTTTCCTGGCCAGCCCAACATCTCTCGCCTGCGGTGTGCTCTAACTTGCATATTAGTTCCCCAGAAGCTATCCTTCTGTTGTCTAAATTATGTATTTGCTTTTATTCTACAAATTTGTATTGTGATACTTCTGACGCTGGGTCACTGGCCCTAAACTGTATGTACTTCTGAGCTTTGTCACTGTTTATATTCCTGCACTGTTTGTTCTCCTTGTATGCTTTGTATTCCTGACGTGGAGCCTTTGCAAAAGAGTCTTTGACCCAAAGGGTTGTAATTCTGATTGCCTAAATAAATAAAATAAATAAATAAATAAAATAAGACATGAGTACCTAGTATAGCACAACACAAGCCGGCCACCTTGGAAAGTTGGGAAAGGAGGACCTGGGATCTCGGGTGGACTCTAAATATCAACAGAGATGTATGCCATGTATGTCAGGACCCACACGCTTTTGGGTGTTTCACTTTCAAAGTACTGTAATCATGGTCTCAGTTTTTAGTAAATATTTTTCATGACATCATTTATGGTGCAGAACAAATGACACAGTCATCACTATCATTACAGACTTATGGTCCTAGCCTTGTTCTGTTCTTTACTGTAGTCTGGCAAACTATGCACAATTTAAAAGTACAGTTAAGCTTCTCTTGCTCAGAGTAAATGAATTGCATCTTGTGGCAAATTGTGCATTCCCTGGATGGAATTTAGTGCACTATGACCATTTCAGTCTCTTTATGTAATTATATTAACTTTGTTTTGTGACCTTGTAACAAGTTTTTAAATTTGATGTTGAACCCTATTCATTTGTATATTGTTTGCACATACATGCATTTAAAGTCAATCTCCTTTAAATAGGAAATTGTGTACTAGCACTTTCAGGAAATTGGGGTTCTCCTGCTATAAAAAGGGAGAACTACAGGTGACACTATATGCCTTGACAAAGCGCCCTCAGTGTGAAATGCTGGTCTAATCTATGTTGCTGCTGCTTGCTATTTGTAAATACCTTTGTACTATATGCTACTATATGCCATACAATAAACTGAATGTGCACTGAATTAGATGGTTTGTGTGTTCTGTGCCGAGGCAGCCCAGACTTTCTACTACTATAAATTATATATTGCCCACACTACTTTATAAACAAAGGTACAGATGTATTCTCCGCAAATAAAAGCCTTGCATAAAAAGTCATAAATACTTATTCAATACACATATTCATTATCAAGATCAAAAAGTTGTAAGAGTCATAAGTGACTGGCATTTTGAGCATTATACCACTTTGCTTGGATTAAATAAACACTACAATGCAATACGGAAACTAAATTTATGAAGCTACTTGAGGCTAGAATTTTGTATACTCTTTTTGTGGAGAACAGGATAAATAATTGATCTTAGAGAGCGTCTTCGATATAAATTGCCACTAGTACCAAGTTAGTTACATAGCCGCAGCCAAATAACAATATGTGAACCAGGCTATGCTTTCACTGTCTGGATAAACAAATATTATCTACATATTTTATTATATTTTGCGGGACCCAACTTTTGATACATGTGCTCTCAAATGCCACTTATTATTTAGTTGATGTTGAACCACAGATCTAACCAGCTTCACTCAACAGGCACCAGTGAGTTGCACCCCCCCCCATTAGAAACTAAATACGAATCAATTCTGAACTTTAAAGATGCTTACATTGGATCAGGTTTGATTATCACTGACGGACGATCATGTATCCTTGCAACTAGGAGTGAACTAGGAAATCCAGATTAATATTAAGTTTTCCATTGGGAGGTGGTAGATTAATGCACCCCTATGAGAGTATTTTATTTATTTATTTAAAATTTTGGTAACCGGGATAAGCACACTGAGCCGAGGCTCGTTTCCAGGTAAGTATGCACATCACCTTCTGCGATTTTACAAGTATACAATCTGCATGCGAAAACACCTGAACATTGCTGTTTTATTATTTGTATTTAGAAATAATATAATAAGCATGAAGGGACTGGATATCTATAAAAGATAGTGACAGTGCGCTTTCCTTGCATGTCTGTGGTGGCACCACTGTAAAATACTAAATCAGATAAATCGTGCAGTTCTCTTTTGATCTTTCTATAGTGTATGCATATAATATTTAGATCTAAGTAATGGAGATACCAAATTGGTTCTTTCATTTTGCCCTCAAGGATGTGGACGTTTAACAGCACGATGATTTAAGGTAGTCCCATGAACCACTCCCAGGCCAAGCATCAAAAATATATGGCAACAATGTTGAAAAAACACCTTGAGTACATGTACTGTTGAGCCTGTATTAATCAATCAGAAATACAGTACATTTGTAAGAGCTGAATTAGACATTATTTTTGTACATAATGTTTATATTAATGACTGCAAAGTTTGCATATATATTTTATGGCTTTTTATACAAGACTATTATTTGTGAAGAACACACCAGTAACTTTGCTTATCAAAAAGTGTGGACTGTATAAATAGGTTACTCGCCTGTAACTGTAGTTTTAGAGGAGTGGTATATGGGTCACATTCACACGATGGCAGTTCCATCAGATGTGCAGATTTGTTAGAACGTCTTTAAGCTAAGCTCCTCCCATCATCTAGGTGGTATATCCTCCGGCTCTGCACCGTAACATCAGATCTTGCATGCTGGAAGCAGAGATCCATGTGCCACTTGCCAGGGGAGGCAGGATGGCTGGTGGTTGTGAATTATATACCACTCCTAGAAAGTACAGTTATGTAAGAACTTACCGTAACAGCAGATCTTTGAGAGGAGCTCTTGCAGCAGGTAATGTCATTAGGACTAAGGCTGCCAGGCATTGGGACCCCACAGAAAAATCTTCTATTGACGGTCTGTGGAACCGTGACGTAGAGGCCTTCTGACGTCAGGCGATGAATGTCAATGATCCCCCAGCACCACCTCAGTTCTCCCATCCCAAAGAGAAAATAATTATATTTGTCCTTGGGGCAGGTGGGTGGGAAAGCCATCTGCTGCAAGACCTCCTCTCGAAGATCTACTGTTAAACAGTTAGTTCTTATGTAACTGTACTGTCTCACTTCGAGGGGGAGCTCTTGCAGCAGGTAATACCATTAGGACGGAGTCCCAAGCAATGCCCCAAAAAAGAGACCCAGATCAGAGGGGTGGAGGACAAAATTGTAGCTGTAGGAAATTAGGAGGGAGTCCCTGAAGGACTGCTAGGCCGAAACCTGCTCTCCTCCTGGAAGCAATGTCCAGACTGTAGAGCCTAACAAAAGCATGCACTGAACTCCCAAGTAGCGGCTGCACAGAGGTCCACTGAAAAGACGTTTCTAAGGGAAGCGAAGGACATCACTATCCCTCTGGTGGAATGACCCTTAACTGGTCCCAGTAAAGGCTTCTTGTGCTGCTGGCAGCAGAACGTTATTCAATGCATGAGCCATTTGGTTAGTGTTTGCTTTGTCATGGGTGCCCCAGCCTTTTTGTGGGTGAAGGGAGACAAACAACTGGTCTGTCTTTCTGGCTGAACTGATCCTTGCAAATTGTAATGCAGGATTCTATGTACATCCAGAGTGTGCCAACAATGCCTCCCCTCTGAGTACTCTTGGTAATAAACTGGTAGTTGGATGTCCTAGTTCAACATGAACTCAGACACTACCTTCGGTAGGAACTTGGGGTTTGTATGCAGGGCTACCCTGTCCCTGTAAAAAATAAGATAAGGGTCTTTACACATCAGAGCCTGCAGCTCGGAAATCCTCCAGGCTGAGTTAATGGCAACTAAAAATTACGCCTTCCAAAGGGGGCAAGGTGAGCTTTTCTAAAACAAACAGGAGGTCCCAAGGAGGCACTGGGTCTCTCCTGGGGGGCTTGATATGCAAGATACCTCTGAGAAAGGTCTGCAATTGTCTATTTGTGCCAGAGTCTTTCCCATTCATCGGCGCATGGTAAGCTGACAGAGCGCAGAGGTGCACCTTAATGGATGAGTATCTGAGGCCCAAGTCTGATAGGTAGAGAAGATACTTCAGCACAGATTCCACTGGACAACTAATAGGATGTGTAGCCCTGATAGAGGATTTTCTCACTGCCACGAGCACCTCTGCCACTCTGAGGGATACACCAAATCTATCCCTACCTAAGTCCGCAGGAGCCATGCATGCAGATGCAGGGACAGATGGACCAATGTTCCTTGCTCTTGGGAGAGCAAGTGAGTGGAGAGGGGCAACAGAACTAGTGGTTCCGATGCCAGCTGTTGCAACAGTGGGAACCAAATCTGTCGAGGCCAGAAGGGCGCTACCAGTATCATCCTTGCTCCTTCTGTCTGCAACTTGAGCAAAATCCTCTGGAGAAAGGGGAACGGAGGGAAGGCACACAGAAATCTCCCTGTCCAAGAGAGGGACAAAGCGTCTCACCAAAAAGCACCAGGCACTGGATTTAGTGAGCAGAAATTGGGCAGTTTGGCATTGTATGGGGGTGCAAAGAGGTCCAGTTCTGGCTGACCCCACCTTTTGAAGAGGACGTCTATGACTTCTTGCTGTAATTCCCACTCATGGTTCTGAGACCAGGAATGACTCAGGCTGTTTGTGAGGATGTTATGAATCCCTGGAACATGGACTGCAGTGAGATCCAGGCTGTGATCCACTGCCCAAGTCCATACCCTCATTGCCTCTCTGCATAGGGGATAAGAGTGTGTGCCCCCTTGCTTGCTGAGATGGGCAACTACTGGGATATTGTCCGACTGGACCAGGAGACGCCCTGGAAGGAGTACCCCTTGAAAGGCTTGAAAGGCATATAGTACGGCCCTCATTTCCAGAATATTTACGTGGAAAGACCATTCCATTAAATTCTAAGAACCCCTCGTCTGATGAGCGACAAGATGTGCTCCCCATCCCAGTCCCCGAGGCATCTGTGGTAAGGATCTGTTGTGGTCTGGGTCGTTGGAAGGGAACCCCTATGCTCAGATGGACTGGGGTGACCCACCAAGTCAGAAACTGATGGATCGCGTTGGAGATATGAATGCGCTGCTCTAGCTCATCCGTGCCTTGGTCCCACTAAACCCTGAGGTACCACTGCTGGATTCTCATGTTCAAATGTGCGAGGTGAACTGTGGCTATGGCTGCAGCCATATGACCGAGAAGCTGCAGAACCACCCTCGCTGGGACCAAGTCTGAGTTCTTCACCCTCTGAGCGACTTCTCTTAGCTTGGATGCCTGGTCTGCGGGCAGAAAGTCGTTTCATTGGACTGTGTCCAGGACTGCTCCTATGTATTGTAGCCTTTGAGTAGGCCATGGGTGTGACTTGGGCAGGTTTAGGGTAATGCCCAGAATCTGGAATAGACTGAATGTCTCCTCCAAAGTCCTGTTCAACTGCTCTTCTGCTGGAGTTGTAAGAAGCTAATCGTCCAGGTAGGGGTCGACAAAGTGATCCCCTCTCCTGAGGGCTGCCACCACTACTGCCAGGCACTCGGTAAAGACCCTTGGTGCCGAAGACAGACCAATGGCAGTGCCCTGAACTGGTGGTGTCCGCCTTGGAAGGTAAAGCGAAGGTACTGCCTGTGGGACAGCAGGATCTTGATATGCCATGTATGCATCCTGCATGTCCAGGGAGCAAAGTCAGTCTCCTTGATGGAGCATGGGCAACAAGCTGGCTAATGTCACCATTCTGAACCACTTGTATTTGATAAAAGTGTTCAGCTGGCTCAGATCCAGAATGGGACGGAGGTCTCCCATCTTCTTTGGGACAAGGAAGAAATGAGAGTAGAAACCCTTGCCTCTTTGAGCGAAGGGGACCTCCTGGATTGCTCTCTTGTTCAACAAAGCCTGTATTTCTGCCGGAAGGAGAAGTGCCTGGGAGGGTGAGTAGTGGGAAGGGACTGGTGGATTGTCCGGTGCAATCTGAGTAAACGCTAGGGAATATCCTCTCTCCACTATCCAGAGGACCCATTGATCTGATGTGATATTGGACCATCCGGATAGGTAAAGGGAGAACCTCCCTTCTATCACCTCCCCCTGCACTTCCTCCGGTGGAGGGGGGGTCAGTAGGGAGTTATGCCATATTGGAGGGGGTGGGCAGGGGAAGCCTGGGTGCTTTGGGATTTTTGGGGCCCTGGGCGCCTGAAGGAATGGGGGGCCTCCTCTTTTGAAGCCTCCCTTGTGCTGTGGCTGGCATCTTCTTTGCTGTCCTTGTTTTTTTCAAAAAGGATGACGTTGGGTGGCCTGCGATTCCAATCTATACATCCGGTGGACCTCAGATACAATTTACCTGAGTTCTGCAGACCAGCTATAAGCTTCTCGGTTTCTTGACCAAAAAGGACTGGTCCTTGAAAAGGAGCATCCAGAATGGCATCCTGCAGGTCTTGGTGGAAACCTGAAACCCTTAGCCAAGCATGCCTCCTCATGCAGATACCTGTTGCAGCTGCCCTAGCTGCAGTATCTGTCGAATCACAGGAGCTCCTTAGCACATGCTTATCTACATCCATCCCTGATTGGATGACTGACAGTAGTTCTGCCTTTCCCTCAGAGTCTGGCTGGGAAGATTTCAAACACACCCTTGGTATCTCTAGCAACTCCTCGTCGACTGAGAGGAGCGATCGCCCAGGACAGTAGGGGACCAGAAGCTCTTTCAGGTAGTCTGGTACCTGCTGCAAGAGCTCCCCCTCGAAGTGAGAGCTGAGGTTACAGATGAGTAACCTATTTTTCTAGGGGCATGGATATGGTTCACTTATCCACACAATGTCAGACTTCCAGTAGTTCTCTTGGAGGAGGGGGGAAAGGTGTGCACCCCTAGACTGGAGAACAGAGGTCCCAAATATAGCATCCTGATGAGACTCCAGGTCGATGCTGTTACGGGAGATAAAGGTGGGTGATGACTTCCAGGTGGCAGCCCTGCAGATCTCCTGGAGAGGGATGTCACTGGAATCAGTCAGTGATGCAGCAGTATGCCTGGTGGAAAGAGCCCCAAGCCCCATAAAAGGCTCACTACCAGCCAACCTACAGCAGAGGTCTATGCAGGATGTAATCCAAATGCCATTCACCTGCTTAGCTACCGGTCTGCCAGGTGCGGCTTCAGCTGATGTGACAAACAGCTTGTGAACCTAACCCCAAACTCCAGCCATGTGCTATACATAATAGGACAGTGTGCATCACAGGTCCAGAGTATGGAGCCTGTGACTGTGTTCTGAAGATGGGTTCATAAAATATTCCAGAAGGTTCATCACTTTTGTCAAAGTGGAACTCCAATACAACCTTCTGGACAAACTTCTGCTGGGGGCAAAGGACTGCTCTGTCCCTATGGAAGGCCAGATATGGAGACTCCACCAAAACAGGTTGTGGCTCACTGATGTTCTGGCTGACATGATAGCCACCAAGAGGGCCATCTTCCATGAGAGGTGTGATATTTCACACCTGTACACAGGCCCAAAAGGCTTGCCAATAAGCACAGCTGGCACCAGCAATAAGCCCCATGGTGGAGGTGGTTCACACACTTGAGGGGACAGGTGGTCCAGGCCTTTAAAAAAAAACAACACCCGACCACCTTCTCCTGGGTCAATGTCGACATACCAGCCTGCACCCGGTATGCAGAGATGACTGCTAGTTGCACCTTTAAGTCGTAGCTCGCAGCCCCAGATGGGAGAGGGACCAGAGGTATTCAATTATACTAGCCACAGGGCAGGCAAGGGGATCATGGTCCTTCCCCTGACTTGAAATGGAAAACCTTTTTGCATTTAAAGGTGTAGCACCGGCGAGTTGACACTTTTCAGGTGCCAGACACACCGTGGAGAACATTCTCTAAAAGACCCAAAGCTTGCAACTCTAGCCACTCAGGAACCAGGCTGTGAGGTTCAGGGACAAAGTCTGTGTGCAGGACCTTTGCCTGCTGTCTGGAAAACAGATCCAGGCAAAGAGGCAAGTGCCATGGGAAACTTGCTGTTGAGGCTGAGGAGATCTGGGTACTAGAATTGGCACGGTCAGTCCAGAGCTGTCAAAATCATCCATGTTTTGTCCTTCCAGGCCTTGACCACCACCTTGTGGATCAAAGAGAAAGGAGGAAAGGCACACAGGAGGCCTGGGGTCCATGGCCTTAAAAAGGCATCCCACACCAGTGACCCTGACTATAGGGGCAAGCGCAAAACAGACGCAGTTTTGCATTCTCCCAGGAATCAAACAGGTCCACAGAGGTGTGCCCCACAGGGAGAACAGGTGGTACACCCCCCAAGGCTCCTGATGCACGGACCACTCGTGCACTGTCTTGCTCACCTGGTTATGAGTGTCTGCCAGCTGACTGTCTGCTCTGGCAATATGGATCACCAGGAGATCTGCACATAAGGGCCCAGGTGTAGAAGGCCTCCTGACACAATGGAAAGGAGTGCGTGTGTGTGTGTGTGTGTGTCGCCCTGCCTGCTCACGCAGAACATGGTTGTGGTGTTGTACGTCTGGACTTGCATGACCTGACCCCTGACAAGGGAAGCAAATTCCATCAGAGTTAGCTACACTGCATGTAGCTTCAGCAGGCTGATGTGGTGACAAGACTCCCTAGGTGACCAGAACCTGTAGGCCCTGTGATCTTCCAGGTGCACTCCCCAACCCACCCATGAAGCATCTGTTGTGAGAGAGACAGTAAGTTCTGGGTGGACAAATGGGACTCCTTCCCCCCAGATGTTCAGGGATCAGCCACCACTGGACTGCATCTCATAACGGCTAGGTCACTGTGACTGGATGGTCGAAGTGTCCTAGGCCCTGGGACCACTGACAGTCCAACTCTCACTACAGATGTTGCATCTGCCAGTGGGCCCACCAGACCGGATGCGGGATGTCATGTACCCCAGCAGCTGCAAGAAGTCCAGGGCAGGATGTGAGCACCCAACCTGAAATGACTGGACAATGGAGGTAAGGTCCAGGGAGGTGGGCTGTGGCCCTAGGGAGTCTAGCTCTGTCTCGATGAAGTGAATCACCTAGGATGAGATCAGTTTGGAGTTGGCCTGGTTAAGTAAGAGGCCCAAGTCTCTGCAGACCTGGAGGGCCAGATCCCCGCACTGCTCCATGGCCTCCTTGGATGGGCTGGCTATCAAACAGTCATCCAAGTGAGGGTAAACCCTGACACCCTTTCACTCCAGGAAGGCTGCTGCCACTGCCACGCATTTGGTAATGACCCTAGGTGTGGATAAGAGGCCTAAGGGCACAACATGGAACCGAAAAAGCACCCCTTCTGTGCAGTACCGGCGGTGCCGCCAGTGGGACAGATGGACTGGGATGTGGAAGAATGTGTCCTAGGGGTCCAGGGAACAGAATCACATGCTCTACCACAGGGATTGTATGATATGGTCCAGAGTGACCATCCAGAACCTGCACTTCTGCATGAACCGGTTGAGATCATGCAGATACACTAGCTGACACCAATCCCCCCCCCCCCCAAATCATCCATTTCGGGACCAGGAAGTACCTGGACACGTACCCCTGACTTACCAGGCTGCCTGGGACATGGGCTATACCTTCCTTTGCAAGGAGCTGAGCAATATACTCCCTGAGGGTGGACAACATGTCCTACGACACCAAGGATTCCACTGGAGCGTGGGATCAGTAAAGCTGGACAGCCTCGAAAATTGAGAGGCAAACCTTTGCCTACCACCTTAAGAACCCACTTGCCCATGATAATGATGGACCAGCGAGGCCAGAAGTGGCAAAGCTGACCCCCCCACAGGGAGCTGGCAGGCAGAACCCCCTGATGCATCACTAGAAAGTTTTGGAGGAGGCACTGACCTCTGGGGCACCACTTCCCCTACCCCACCTCTTTCTGGGCCCTGGCAAGAGAACTTGGACTTGGGGCACCATACTTGCTATTGCCCCTGCTAGGACTGCTGCTGCAGAGGCTGCGGTGGCTGAAAAGATCAAAACTGAAAGGCCTTCTTTTTTGGTTTCTGGGCATTCCAGTCCTTCTGGGACAAAGCTACAGAGTCCGTCCAGGATGGTGCTGGACTTCTCAATCCTAGTGAGACAACCATCTACTCCAGGCCAAAGAGGTCAGTGCCCAAGAAAGGAACATAGGCATGCTTATGCTGTGTCCACTATAAGGGGGCAGAGTCTCAGCCAGGCTCTGCGATGCATCGTGATGGCCGCTGCCTTGGGATGGGTACAGGAGTCACCCATGTCCAAGGCCATCTGAAGCTCATGTTGAGCACTTGACCCTGGTCTCTTACTACTTTCACCTGCAACTGCTTGTAAGCAGTGAGGTGAGGGAGGACATTTTCTAGCACTTACAACAGGGAGTGACTAAAGTTGGCCATCATCAAGGTGTAACTTGCCTGATGGACACCAAGTGAGGAAGAGGCACAGACCTTTTCGGATACACAGTCAAGCTTCTTCGACTTCTTGTCGGGGGTTGGGGGTGGGGCTTGTCCCTGGTATTTCCAGATTTTCAGAAGACAGAGCCCGAGACAAGACTCTCGGCCGAGGGATGGTCTGAGAAGTCACATAGAGAGGCAGTAGGGACAGCATACTTGTGGACCACATGAGCTGAGGTTGCTGGGCAGGATGCTGTTAGAGCTCCAGAGCCAGTCCCAAAATGGCCTCTGCCATGGGAAAGGCAACCCCTAGGGATTTGTCCCCATCCAGGGTGTCCGTGAAAGCATACTTTGCCCTTTTCTGATCAGGCTCCAGTGGGATGTACAGTAGTAGGGAAAATGGGTATACTATACCATATGGGTATGAGTATGGACCAAATGATCCTTATCTGCCATCAATTTCTATGTTTCTATGATGGTCATAGACTCAAACATGAGTCAGAGTACAGCCCCAAATGACATCACCCCATGGTCAGTGGTCAACTCCTCGACCAATTCACAGTCGAAAGTATGCGTCCTCCACAACTACATGGAAGAACCATCTGAGTCATCCAAAGACTCATCAGAAATGGCCCTTGGCTGGTTGCCGCTATGAACCACCCTAGAGTCATCTGACTGGGTGACTGCCACAGAGAGCCGGCCTGGCAAGCCGGTCGCAGCACGGGAATACTTGGTTGGGGCTCCCTGCAAAGGCTGTGGTGGAGACTGTTTCACCAGCAGGGATGGAGAGGCAGGTGTCAGTGACAACTCTCTCAGGAGGACTGGCGTGGGCTTAACTGACACCAGCCAGTCAACCACAGGGGACAGGGGTACAGCCCTACCCTGCCCGCCAAGGCCCACTGCTCCCAGGGGAGTTTCTGCATAGTGCTTGCACATGCGCTGACAGAGTCTCTTGTCATCCAAAGATGAAGATGAGGGATGGTGACGCCTCCCAGTTGAACGGGACGAAGAGTGTTTAGAGTGCCTCGAACTCAACCATCACCCCAGGGACCGATGTCAAGGAGAAACTGCCAGGGATGCTTTACAGATAGCGTGCTTCAGTGGAATGACCTCTGGTGGAAGATGTTCCCGAATGGCAATGATTGCAGACACTGACCCCTCCACGTCCTCCTGGGTGGGGACGGGAACACCGGGGATGTTGGAGATTGACTTCTCATCGACTACAACAACTGGTCGACTGGGTTGAGGAAAATCTCAACCACCTGGTCGACTGGTGTTGAGGTCCACAGGCCTGATGGGGTTACCATGAAGCTAGCGACCTGCCCTGACAATTTCTGTTTTGGCCAAAGCCAGGTGCTCGATAAGCTTCAAACAATCAGGGCAGTTGAGGGAGTGAGAGGAGCATGATCTCTCCCGGTACCACAGCTGACAGTGATGCTTTTTGTGCTTCTTACTGTGGTGGGCAGGGCCTTCCTCAAAGGTCTGGAGTGCCCGACATAGCTCCTGGAACTTTCTGGTGAAGGATGCTCAGACACTGGCCCTTGCAAGAAGCAGAGTCGAGGCTGATGACATGCCCACCATGGCCCTTGTCACCACTTATTCCATGGCCTCAAATTAAGCTGTGAATCTCACCACAGTGGAGGCTGCCTTGCGATCCTTAGACCATAGTTTAGGGTCTCAATCGGCCAGCCAGCAGAGGAGAAAACATGTCTTGTGATCCAAAACCAAAAGGCAGTGGTGCCACACAGAATCGAGCAAAAAACAATGTTGTCAGATAAAGGACATACTTTATTAAGCTACTAGTGGAAAATAAACAAATGCCTAGACATTGATTCACGGCAAACAGACCCAGTAGCTTTGACTCTCACTCGAGTCCTCTTCGGGGGTGGGGCTGGTAGGAAAGCAGGTCATTTTTAAAGAGATTCACCAATGTAGCCCTGTGCATCCCACAGTTTGGTGCCTTACCTCCACGAACTGCCTCTGAGCCATAGGTTCCCCAAAAATAGTAAATTATTTATCAGAAAATCTGCTTGTAAAATTCTGAATACTGGGACACAGGCACTTCCCGGTTGGAAGATCTGCCCCGCGCCACCCCGAGCTCTGCTAACTTTATGACATGATTACAGGGAGAGTGCAGGGACGTGCTACATTGTAGTCTATAGGGGTAACTTTATCAACAATTTTATGTACTACATTGATCATGTGGCGATTAAACGAGGGCACCAGGTGACTAACAAGAGCTTTGCCATGAATCAGTGTCTAGGCAGTTGTTTATTTTCCACTATTAGCTTAATAAAGTGCATCCTTTGCCTGATTCTGTGTGCCACCACTACCTTTTGGTTTTGGCTTCGATGTCTGAGGATGGCCACCCTCTCTGTGGTGAGCACCAGCCCTGCACTGTGAGTCACAGCATTATCTGTTTGGATTTTTATACCTTGTGATCCTCCAAAGAGGAAGGGAGCATCATCTTGCACAGGCCACAACCCATGACATCAGGTGCCATCCCCAGGCAGTAGAGGCTTGACATGTGCAGGTCCATCCACAACATCTTCTGTTGGCATATGACTCATTGCTTAAAGCTGGGAGCTGGCTTTGCTTCTTCCTGTTCCATCTTCTGACCCTGAGCCGGGAGGAGAACCAAGGAATGTAGCAAAATATCTAATTGTTAACAAAACACAAACTAAGTCTGCCAGTGGTTCACTTTAGGCCCTACAACACGAAGAGTTGCAAAGGAGGAGATCGAACTCTTCCAGCAAAAAGGAAGCTCTGAGATCACAGGGTGGAGCCAAAGGATATACCACCCAGGTGGAAGGATGAGCTTAGCTTAAAGACGTTCTGATGAAGCAGCATGTCTGGTAGAACTGCCATCGTGTAGATAAGTGAACCATATACACCCCCATATAAATATATATATATATATATATCTTAGTTTTTGTTGACAGAAATAAATGCTAGGAAATGAATGCTTCTTGTTTTCAGCCCTGTCACAGGGGGAGGAAGATGCAGATGTACACTGACTGATGTGTATTTATTTAAAAGTTTAACCAGAAAGGCATACTAAGCAGACTACTGCTCGATTCCAGATGCGCCCTGGGGGCAGGGTGAGGGAGTACAGACAGAATTATAGATATTCAGACACATTACATGATAATCATACAACAAACAAGGTAAAGTGCAGTACTTTGCAGTTGTACAAGTCATATGACTGTAAAATATAGTAACAGGTTGAATTATAATGAAGAGGCACAAGACAAGAACATAAGGAACAGTACAAAAGAAATATAAAATAAAAGTCGCTCTGCAAGATGATCATTACAGGGTAAAGTGCAGTACAACAGGCAGTTGAACAAGACACCGGACTGAAAAGATATAGCTACAGGTTTGATTGCAGTGCCGAGGTATATGCCAGGAAAAATAAGGGAATAAGTACACAGAACAGATTCTGCCCAATTTCAGGTGGTCCTGTTACTGAGTCATGAGCTCACGTGGGTGCATGTGCAGATGGGATAGAAGTGTTGAAGTAGCTTAAGCAGTTGATGAAAATATGTACTTTGCACCAATTTCTTTTAATTCTAATAAATGGTTATAAAAAATTTTACTCAAGTGTTTAGCCACTGACGCTTGTTTGAGGTCTTGAGGAACAGATGTGGGAAGAAGCTGCAGCTGCGGGTGGGATATGTTTGTAGTTTGGGGAAATGGGTTGGAGAAATCTGTGGCAGATTTGTGAACTTAACATTGAATCAACTGGGAAAAGGTTATGTTACATAGCCCCCCTCGAAGGTGCTAACTAATATAAATAGTCCTTTAAGTAACAGGGGGTAATTGCTTGACACAGCGAAAAAATCCACTTCCAAAGCAGCATTCACTTCTTATTTTTTTTATTCAATTCCAAACCCTACGTTTCGCTCCTCAGAGCTTGTTCACGGGGCATTTTTCATAACACAGTTTTCATCTGTTTAAAACAGAAATTACACATTTTAATGTCACCACTTAGATTCCACATATGTTCAATGTATTCATTATCATTTCGGAATATTGTGTTCAAATTACCATTTAAATTCAGTTGTTTGTTACTCTTTTCAAAAAACGTTTTCCATCTGGCTATTTAAAACTGCTCCTATAAAATATATAACATCAAACAACCATCATTTGCACAAAGCCTCTCGTCCTGAATACTTAGCAGAAAAATTAATTTACTTCAGTGTTAAACTTGTTTCCCCATAACTGTCCACGATCTCTTATTTAGAGCTTTACCCTTTTTCAAACATCTTTCCCTTTCCATATAACAAAAACTGTATTGAAACAATTGCTATCATGCATATATTCAGTCAAATTTTCCCATATACTTCCTACAAAAGTGTATACAAACACTCTAAAGCTGGCATTTACTAATTATACTTTCAAAGCTAAAACCAATCACTTCATTTATTTTACCTCTTGTTGCTTACCTCAGTAAGCAATGCGCTATTACTTTTTTTCAATTCATCACTATCTTTTACTTTCACCGATAATTTAACTCTCCGATTCTCTCTGTAAATTTGTTCAGCATCTAAATATTTCAAAACATCTTTCATTAGACTTTACTTTTGTTACTTAAATTTTACTTAGAAAAAAAAAAATTCTTAGCTAAATTACCTCAAAACGCTGTCTGTTGTTCACAATCTGCAAATCCTTTTGTAAACACAGAAAGATTTACTTAGCGTATGCCTTGCTTTGGTAATGGCGTTACCTCGCTGCCTTTTGCTCTTAAGAGGTGCGGCTTACCTCTTGAGCCTGTTCGTTTTTCCCCGCCAAAGTGACGCATCACTTCATGTACCTTTCAGATTTCTCCGAAATTGTTGCTAAGCAGCTGTACATTTTCTCCCAAAGTCGAAGAGAATTGGTGTCGACAGACAGGCTCTTTTATCTTCTGCTCAACCATCAGATACGAAGTGCTTGCAGTGCTACTATGCTTTTCCAATTATTAAAAGTAGAAGGGGGCATGACAGCGATTCAAATGCTTTCATGTGAAGTTTTTAGCTCTGCTAGTTATTTAAATTCATCATACTATCTCACTAAAAGCTCTGTAACACAGTAGATACACCAGAGGGTGTAGACAGAATGAGAAGGGACTTGCAGAAACTTGAAGAATGGTCAGGGGTTTGGCAGTTGAAATTCAATGCAAGGAAGTGCAAGATAATGCATATGGGGCACAAAAACCCTGGCACAATATATCAGTTGGGAGGTGAGGATATAGCATGCACCAAGCAGGAAAGGGATCTTGGAGTTATCATCTCTGATGACCTCAAGGTAGGGAAACAGTGTGACAAGGCAGCAGGTAAAGCAAATAGGATGCTGGGATGCATAGGCAGGGACCTCACCAGCAGGAAAAGGGAGGTCATAATTCCACTATATAAGACACTAATGAGGCCGCACCTGGAGTACACTGTGCAGTTCTGGAGACCTTACCTACGTAAGGACATAGACAGGGTAGAGAAGGTTCAGAGGAGGGCAACAAAGATGGTGCATGGATTGCATCACAAGTCCTATGAGGACAGGTTGAAGGCACTGAACATGTACTCCCTGGAGGAGAGGAGAGAGGGGATATGATAGAGACATACAAGTATCTTACAGGGAGGAACAGGGTGCAGGAATGCACTATTTTAGCGAAAAAATGTTCCAGGACTAGGGGCATGGGATGAAGTTGGCGGGAGGGCGATTCAGAGGAAGCGTGAGGAAGAATTTCTTCACAGAGCGGGTGGTGGACAAGTGGAACACCCTGCCAGAGGAAGTGGTGGGGGCTGAAACAATCACTGGATTTAAGAATGCATGGGATAGACATAAAGGAATTCTGGAGGTCAGGGGTAAGGGGCAACAGACTTCCTGGAAAACATAAACTGAACTTACAGACTTAAATGGGCAGACTGGGTGGGCCATAGGCCCTTATCTGCCGACACTGTCTATGTATCTATGTATTTTATCATTAGTTATGATTTTTACAAGACTGTGGTTTTCTTGGCAAACTGGGGAGGGAGCTACGGAGTATAACATTGCTGTTATTTAAATTGTACATATTCTCCATCTATTTCACCAGCAGATAGGTGCACTCTAATTATAATATAACTGGAGAGAGAGAACTATGGGGTATAACATTGCTGTTATTTAAACTACACATATTCACCACCTATTTTACCAGCAGATTGGTGCACTCTAATATTAATTTACTTTTTTTCTTTTGTTTTCTAAAAGCATGCCTGCCAATTACATTCTATGTTCGCATCTATATTTGGATCCAACGTTTTCAGTAAGAAAATCCATTTCATTTCCACTTTATTTAATAATTCTTTATAGTCTCCACCTCTAACAGGTGGTCTAACCACTTCAAACCCCCAAAATCTTAAAGCTACTCCTGTGTGCACTTCCTTATTGAAATGTATTGCTACTGGTGAATTTTCATTTTTGTTTCTGATATCTCCCTTGTGTTCTAATATCTTTTTCTTTAAAGCTCTTTTTGTTTGTCCCACATACAATTTGTCACACGGACACTATTGCATAGATTACACCTTCTGTGTTGCAATCTATATGATCCTTAATCTTGAATTCCCTATTAAAAAATGGGTGTTTAAATGTGTCTTTCTTCGTTGTGTTGTTATAGACTGTACATCTACCACATCTGACCATTCCTGGTTGTAATGGACCCAAAAGCATTTTAGTATTTTCTTTTTCTGGTATTAGAAACTGAGAATGTACCAGTCTGTCTTTTAAATTTGCAACCTTTTTTGCTACTACAATTGGTTTGTGTTGTAACACTATATTTTGCTGATTATCCTGTGCTACCATGTGCCAATGTTTAGAAATAATTTTACATATTTCATTTATTTTTTCAGTATATTTCATAGCTAGTACTATTTTTCCAAAATCTCTTTCTGTTACTTTTTGCTGTAACAATTCAACTCTTGTTTTAGTTCCTATTTTACGACTTGCTTTTTTTAAAACACTTCTCTTATATCCTCTTTCTTCAAATCTTTTTATCATATAGTGTTGATTCTTTTGATAATCTTCCATTTTTTGACAATTCCTTTTAACTTTTACCATTTGTGAATATGGAATACTGTTTTTTAATTTAGGTTCATGATAGCTAGTACTATGTAAGATTGTATTTCTATCTGTTTCTTTCCTATAAAAAGTTGTACTTGTTTTCCATCTTTAAAATTTAAAAGATCTAAATAAGGAATTCTTTCATTACTACTGTTCATAATGAATTTTAAATTATTGTCCCATCCATTAAGTTTCTCATGAAATTCTTGTAATTCCCTTTCTGTTCCACCCCCATAGACAAATCACATCATCAATAAAGGGTTTCCACAATATAATTTTGCTTTTAAATTGATTTACTTGTTCATTTAACACATATTCTTCCTCAAAATTTATCATAAAGGCATCTGCATACGCCTGTGCCATTGTACTTCCCACTGCAGTGCCCTTGTCTTGCTGGTAAAATTTCCCATTAAATTCAAAATAATTATTTTTAAGTACAAACATAGCCAGATCCTATAACAATTCTGTCTCTGGTTCTTCAGTGCTACTTCTTTTATTTAACATATTACCCATAGTTCTAATTCCTTCTATATGTGGTATGGAGGTGTAAAGATCTGTTACATCCCATGTGACTAAAATTATGTCACTAAGATCCATTATACTTGATAACCTATTTAATTGTTGCATTATGTCTGTAGAATCCCTAATATAAGTTGTATTTTCCTCTATTAGAGTTTGTAAATGATAATTTATATATCTAGATATTGGGTCAAACACAGAATCATTTCCAGAGACAAGTGGTCTCCCTGGAGGGTCCATTATATTTTTATGTATCTTAGGGATACTGTAAAACGTTGGAATTTTAGGAGGTGGGTGAGAGATGTAGCAGAGGGTGGGACTTGTTTGGTTGGCGAGGCAATAAGTTGGGAGGCAGGCACCAGTTTCAGCAGCAGAATGGACTTCTTTGAGGACTGGAAGGAAATGGAACCCAAACTGCTATGCTTGTAGGGACAGTGACACAAAGTCTTTTTAGTGCCTTAGTGAAACATTTATTTATGGAAAATAATACTTCTATCTCTGGTAATCATATTTTAAGGGGAGTAAGTCTGGACAAAATCTTGCAATATGCTTATTAGAATTTCTCATACAAACAGAGCGAGGCACTGGTATTATAGGCTATTTAAATGTGCGCTAATAGTTTAATGCAGTGAGGGGATGTCCTTCTGTGGACCACTTTAATGCAGAGATAGTGCAAAATGGGGATCCCAGCTTTGTACAATTTAACTCACGAAGTGTCTGGAGAAAGTTTGATTTAATTAAATACTGCGCGTGAATGTCTATAGCCTAGATGGTATAGTTATTACCAAATCCTGGTTGAGAAGAAAACATCCCCAACTCTAGTATCAGCTATACAGGAAAGACAGAAGCAAAAGGGAGGAGGTATCTTGCTTTATGTAAATATAGATCTGGAAACATTTGAAAATAAAAATTCATTGATGGAAGAAGGGCTGGAAATATTGTCTGTAGTGGTTAAGTTACCCTTCTCATTAATTGTCGATGTCTATAAACCCCCTAAATTAAACAATATTATCTTTCAGAATTTATCAGACTTCTAATGGAATTCAAAAGTACACTCGAGTTGCTGATTATGGGGGATTTTAAAGTAAATTGGACCCAGACTGACCCTACAGATAATCTTGTTGACCTTCAGGAAAGCCTGTGTCTCACCCAACTAATTGGAGATCCTATAAGGATTAATCACAAAAGTGTTAGGAATTCCACAATATTAGACCCTATTTTTACAAACTGTTCAGCTAAATATCCAGTAAATGGCATTCTCCCCTACACCTTTTTTGACTATCAGGTCATTTTTACTTTAAGAAAATAAAGACCAAGCAGATCTGTTTGTTGAATGGAGGAATTATACAATGTTTGACTATACCGCCTTCATGACAGATATAGAAGGTATAAAATGGGACTGATTACAGTTAATATCCACTGCCTCAGAGGTCTGGAATTATTTCCAGAGTGAGTTTATGTGGGTCTGCAATAAACATGTTCCATTAAAAAGCAGAAGGGCAAAATCGGTGAATGCCAAATGGTATAGCACAGCCCTGCATCAACTGAAAGCAGATAGAAATAATACATGGCATAAGGCAAAAAGGTCAGGCACTGATGTAGACTGGGGTTTATACAGAAAGGTCAGGCAATGATGTAGACTGGGGTTTATACAGAAAGGTCAGGCACTGATGTAGACTGGGGTTTCTACAGAAAGGTCACGCAATGATGTAGACTGGGGTTTATACAGAAAGGTCAGGCACTGATGTAGACTGGGGTCTATACAGAAAGGTCAGGCAATGATGTAGACTGGGGTTTATACAGAAAGGTCAGGCAATGATGTAGACTGTGGGTTTATACAAAAAGGTCAGGCACTAATGTAGACTGGGGTGTCACAACCCCACTCAGCAGGTCAGCCCTCTACTCCCAAAGTTCCAACCTCTGAGCATAATATTGTGAACAGTTAACAGAACAGCGTAACCCTCCTGTTTGTTTTGTGGGTTTGAGTCACCTTTTGTCCCAAGTTCTGGAGGGATTGAAACTGTTAACCTCTTGCTAGCGTACCCAATTGTCAGGCTCAGATAATCTGCTCTTTGGGGAACTGCCAGATATCTTTTGCCACGAGCACCCAACCAGGTATTACAAAATGAACCCTTAAAACTCTATGCAAGACCTCAGTGAACACTTACCTGTTTCCCAATTTGGTATCAAAATAAGCTTATGCGCAGTGTCAACTTTAACCACCTAAGCTTCACTTATAAAAAAAATAAGTTTCAAGGCACACCAGGCAGTTTCTGTTTTTAAAACATATATCTTTACTTCAAAATAGATAAAAATAGGTGAACAGTAAATACAGAACAAAATATCCCCACGCATACAATCTTAAAAACAAAACAGGTTTAAAAGTGCAGAATTCTACCAACCATTAGACTTATTTATCTAAGGTATTTCTTATAATGTTTCAGTGCTCTTAGATGTTCCTTTTCTCAGTCCAAGTATATGAATGTATATCTGTAAAGGTCAGCTACAGCATACTTAAAAACAGTCTTCAGCCGGCCTTCTCTCTGATGTCACCTAGCTCCTCCTCGGTGTATTAAAATTTATATGTACAACACAGGATGTCCTAATAAGGTATTTTAAAATTGGAGACAGCAAACCTCCTCTCTTCATATGATTTCCCAACCTAGTCTGTGATCTGCTAGCATCTCATTTCATCCAGGAGCAGATTTCTGCTTCACAAAGGCATGAAAGGGAGGGGCAGCTGCAGAATAAGGGGTGTTAGCTGCACATTCGAGCAGACTTGATAGACCTCTAGGCCTTTATCTGCTGGCAAATTTCGTATGTTCAAAAGAACCTTTGAAATTAACTGGCTTCCTCTGAAGACGCCCAAACAAATGCATGGGCCACTTCCTTATGACACCAAGCGTCATCAAAGGACTTTTCCTGAGGAGACGCCCAAACAAATGCATATGCCAATTCCTTATGACACTAAGTGTCAACAAAGGACTTTCCTGAGGGCATTATAAAATGCATAGTTTAGCCACTGATTTCAAAGCAACTGACAAGTTAATTGCATTACAGATATCTGTAGTTTAACCTTCGTCCTGTCCTTTGAAATTATACCTGGGGGGGATTTTGATGTGTCATTTCAGCAAGACAGTATTTTCTCTTGACAGACAATCCCCCTACATTTTTTACATTGCAAAAATCATAGTGTAATCAGAACCAGCTGTCCAAGTGTCACAATCCTCCCCATCTAGACTGAATTTGGGGGCTCTATCCCCTGCATGGGATGAGCTTCCCAAATCAGTTCACTCCTCGTAGACACGAGACAGCCCATCTGAGTCCTGATTCTTGGCTCCAGCCCTATGTACGACTGTCATATCATACCCTTGCAAAGTAAGACTCCATCTCAGTAATCTCCCATTATTTCTGCCCATCTGCATCAGCCAAAGCAGGGGGCTATGGTCAGTCTGTACCACAAAATGCTTCCCATATAAGTATGGCTCTAATTTCTTTAGGGCCCACACTATGGCAAGACACTCTTTTTCCACAGTAGAGTATGCCTGCTCCCTGGGAAGTAACTTCTTACTCAGATACGCTACAGGGTGATCCTTCCCTTGGTTGGATGTCTGACTTAGTACTGCCCCAATACCCATGTCTGAGGCGTCAGTCTGAACTATAAAGGGTTTTCTATAGTCAGGACTTTTCAAGACAGGAGCACTGCACAGTGCCTCCTTCAGACTGGTAATGGCTTTCTCACAGGCTGGTTCCCAGGTAATTTTTTTTTGGCATCCTTTTTTTTTTTTCAGGTCAGATAGGGGAGCAGCCAGGGCACTGTAATTGGGTACAAATTTCCTACAGTTCCCTGCTGTCCCTAGAAAACTCCTAACCTGCTTCTGAGTTTCTGGTCTGGGCCATGCCTGGATTACCTCTATCTTTATTTGGTTAGGGCGGAGCTGTCTCCAGCCTATCACATGCCTGAGGTATGCCACTTCTCCCATGGCCACCTGGCACTTCTCTGCTTTGACAGTGAGCCCTACCCTCTGTATCCTGCCCAGCACTTCCCTAAGGTGGGACAGGTGTTGCTCCCAGCTGGTACTAAAGATGGCAATGTCATTGAGGTATGCCACGGAGTACTCCCCAGCATCATTTAACACCTGGTTCACCAACCTTTGGAAAGTGGCCGGGGTGTTCTTCATTCGAAAGGCATTACTTTAAACTCAAATAAGCCTATCGGAGTGATGAAGGCTGACCTCTCCCTAGCTCTGTCTGTCAAATCTACCTGCCAATACCCCTTCGTCAGGTCAGTAGTCATAAGGTCACCCCCCCAACTTGTCCAGGAGTTCGTCCGTCCGGGGCATCGGGTGGGCATCTGACTTCGTGACTGCATTCAGTCCACACAGAAACGAGTAGAAATATCTGGCTTAGGCACAAGGACTACAGGTGAGGCCCAGGGGCCGTGGGATCTCTGGATTACCCCTAAATCCAGCATCTCCTCCACTTTCCTCCTGATGTCCTTCTGGACAGCCTCTGACACCCGATATGCTGTCCGCCATATGGGCGTTTGTGTTTGTGTCCCTGTCTCCACATCGTGTGTCGCTAAGGGGGTTGGTCCAGGCTTGGCGCTAAACAAGGAGGCAAAGTCTACTAGAATTCCCTTGCATCCTGGATCTGGTCCGGGGCCAGCTGGGGAGACAATTTTACTGCCTCCACAGAGGACTCCCACTTGCTTTCTTCCAGCAAGTCCAGAAGGGGGTCTCCTTCATCTGTCACCTTCCCAGGACTACACAATGCAAACACCATGTCAGCCCTATTTGCATATGGCTTCATCATGTTGACATGGTACATCCTTTCTGTCTGTCTTCTGCCAGGTAACTCTATAATGTAGTTCACGTCATTTACCTTCCTAACCACTTTGTACGGTCCTGCCCACTCAGCCTGCAGCTTGCCTTTCTGGACTGGAATAAGGACCATGACTTCCTGACCCACCATGTACGAGCGAGCTCTAGCTCTGCGGTCATACCACACTTTTTGTTTCTGTTGGGCAGCTGCCAGGTTGCTCTGGGCTGTCCATATAAGTTCCTTCAGCCTTTCCCTAAACCTAAGAACGTAATCCACAATGGGAGTTCCCTGGGTGGCGTGCTTGCCTTCCCAGTCCTCCTGGATCAAGTCTAAGGGCCCACGTACCCGGCGTCCATATAAGAGTTCAAAGGGGGAAAATCTTGTTGACTCTTGGGGCACCTCCCTGTATGCAAACAACAGGTGGGGAAGGTATTTCTCCCAGTCCCTCCCATGCTGTTCAGCAAACGCCTGGAGCATTGACTTCAGGGTATTACCGAATCTTTCTACAAACCCATTGGCTTGTGGGTGATAAGGTGTCGTGCATCTCTGCACCACCCCACACTTCTCCCACAAACATTTCATCAGGTCCAACTGAAGGAACCCCCTCGATCGTCGATAACCTCCTGCGGAAATCCAACATGGGAGAAAATCCCAAGTAAGGCATCTGCCAATTTGTCTGTCCTCAGTGAGGATAGGGCAACTGCCTCTGGGTACCAGGTGGCACAGTCCACCACGGTCAGGATGAATCTCTTCCCTGAGGAACTGGGGGTATTTAAAGGCCCCACAATATCCATTCCCACTCTCTGGAATGGCTCCTCCACTATGGAGCAATGGAATCAGGGCAGCTTGGGTTTTCTTGCCTACCTTCCCCATTTCTTGGCATCGGTGACAAGATCTGCAATACTCCTTCACCTGCTGGGCAAAGTTAGGCCAACCGCTGCATAGTGCGCGCGATTCCCAGATGACCAGACAAGGGAATATAATGTGCAGTCTTGAGCAACTGCTCACGATACCCCTGGGGAATGACAAGCTGCCTGCCTAGTACCCCTCCCCCATCTGCACAGCCTGAGTATACATAAGTCCATTTTCCCAATAAACCTCATGTCTGCCGTCTTCTTCCTGTGCCCCATCAGAGTCTGCCCAAGCCCTCAGCTTCTCTAGACTAGGGTCACTTCTCTGAGCACCTGCAAACCCCTCACACATTCCCAAGGCATGGGACAGGTCCCCTTCAGTCGCTAAACTAGGGTCCCTAGCACTAGCGTCAGGACACTCAGGATCACTGTCAATGCCAACATTCTGACAATGAGTTACCCCTTCCTCTTTGGAGTAACCCTCCGTAGCTGCATGGTTAACTGCTACTGGGGAAATTTCTACCCCCTTTTCATTAATCTCCATATCAGGAGACACAGGCTGGGGAACCAGCCTCCCAGTGGTTTCCAGAATGGCTTCTGTGGGGTTCAGGGAACTACCATTTTCCCTTGCTGCTTGGCTATGAGTAACTGTACATACCATCCCGTTTGAGGTTATTACCCAGGATCACATCCACTGCTAAGGTTCTGGCTATAGCTACTTGTTGCACAGTTCCCCGTTTCACCCCAGTCTAGGAGAACACTAGTGAGAGACAAGGTTTCTCTTCACCAGTAAAGTCCTGTACAGTGACATATTTATTGGGTATAAGCTGACCCGGCTCTACTAGATCCGCTTTTACCAATGTTAGGGATGCCCCTGAGTCTGTACACCATCCAGCATTACTGGTTGCATGTGTTCCCTCATGTTCACAGGCATGCTTCCAGGGACACACAAACAACCCACTTCCTTCTTAGACCCCTGTTGTGTATTGCTTGCCTTTTTGGGACACTGTCTGGTAATATAGAAACATAGAATTTGACGGCAGATAAGGACCGCTTGGCCCACCCAGTCTGCCCATTTCCCTACCTAATGGATAAGCTGCAGATCCTAGTTAACCAGCAGCCTACTTCTTTCCACCCCCAACCCCTAGAATTGCCTTATGGCTGTCCCATGCATGCTTGAATTCAGTCACTGTTTTTGACTCCACAACCTCCTCCAAAAGGCCGTTCCATGCATCCACAACCCTCTCTGTGAAAAAATACTTCCTTACATTACCTCTGAGCCGCTCCCCTCTATCTTCAAATTGTGCCCCCTTGTTCTTGCACACCTCTTTTTTTGAAAGATGCTACCCTCTTGAACTTTGTTGATTCCCTTGAGGTACTTGAAAGTTTCTATCATGTCCCCCCTCTCCCTCCTTTCCTCGAGGCTATACATATTAAGCTCCTTAAGTCTCTCTTCATATGTCTTCTGGTGCAGACCTGCCCAGTTTTTTTACACAACCAACATTCATTTCTTTTCTCAGAGAAGTCTTTTCTCTGAAACCCGGGGCTAACTGGTTTCAGTGGAGGCAGTGAGGGTTTTAGCTGCCCTGAAGGTACGCTTTTCCCTTTCTGCGCTGCCATGCCTGCCCCATTTGCTCTCAGAGCAGGTCTGCTCTTGACATAGCGGTCCGAGAGTTCAGCAGCCTCTTGCACTGTTTTGGGATCTTGGTCCTCCAGCCAGGTTTTCAGCTCTGCTGGCCATGCCCAATAAAACTGTTCCAACAAAATCACATTTTCAATTTTATCAACAGAGTGGCTTCAATTTCTTCCCACCAACGTTTTAAAAACTGACGTTGTTTTGTGGCTAGCTCCTCGTAGCTCGTATCAGGGCTTCTCCTGAGCTAATGGAATTTAGCTCTGTATGATTCAGCAGTTAACACAAACTTTTTTTAACAGTGCAGCTTTAAGTTTGCAGTGATCATCACTGTCCTCATTGTCCATTTGACCCAATGCATCCCGAGCTTTCCCGGTAAGTAGCGGGGATAGCTGGAAGTTCCAGGACTCCCTAGGAATTTTAGCCTGAATGCAAACTTTTCAAAAGAATTTAAAAAGGCATCCATATCCTCCCCCTCTTTAAATTCGGCTATCAATTTGGAATTCAATTTGTAACCCAGTCCTGTAGTCCCAGTTAAACCCAAGCCACTTACCTGCTCTGGTGCCGCTGGTTGGAGTTGTAGCTTCTCCAGTTCGTGTTGCCTCTGGCGCTCATGCTCCTCACGGTCAGCGTCTCAGTGTTCTCGCTCTGCCTCACAGTCCACCTCCCGCTGTTCACGGTCCCTCTCCCTCTGGAACTCCATCTCCATTCTGTGCAACTCAATTTGCAGCCTGTGTACTTCTGGAGCCAGGATACTGGTGACCTTCCCCTGCTGCTGTGGCCCTTCACTGACAGTGGCCCTGTTGCCCTTCTCATTGGATCTGGACACTTCACTGGCCACTAGCCCTGCCACACTCAAGGTTCGGTCCTTTTCAGTCACTGTCTGTGACTCGATGCTCTGGGTATCTGCTACCATCAGGGCATCCACGAGGTTCTATTTGGTGGATTACACTTCGAACAGGACTCCTCTGTCTCCGCACAACTGCTTTAAGTACTCTACAGTGTGCCTGCTTAAGTTGGAAGCCATCTTCTTCCCTAACTATGGCTACTCTGACTGGCACTTTTGTTGTGGTATGCTTTCCCCTGTATAGCATTCCCACAAGCATATATTTTCAGTTTGTCACTCTCCACAGGGGATTTTCCTGGCTGCCTGGAAACAGCAAGGGTAATACCAATCTACAAGGGGGGGGAAAGGCAAGACAAGTTATTAATAACTATAGACCAAGTTCCCTTCTTCCTCAGGTCTCTAACGTTATTGAGAAGCCGGTCTCTAATAAGCTTAGGGCTTATCTAGAGAGCAACAAAAGACTGAATGAGTACCAATCAGGATTTAGGTCAAAATATAGTAGTCAAACAGCCTTGATGAAGGTAGTTGGAGACCTGCAGCAGATTCTGGAAAGGAGAATGTCTGTCGGGGCCTTATATATAGACTTATGAAAAGCTTTTGACACCTTGAACCATAGCATTCTCATGGACAGACTCAGTGGTTTGGGGGTTCAAGGTATGGAACTCTGTTGGTTCAGATCCTACTTGACTGAACGCTGTCAGTTGGTGGAGTTGGGGATTTTCAAATCTAGGATAGCCCCAGTCGGGTTGGGGGTGCCACTGGGGTCAATACTGGGCCCCCTTTTATTTAAAATTTATATAATAACTGGGTATCATTTTTTCTCATAGAAAAAGGCATTTATAATTTGCCGTTATGAAGGAGCGTTTATAACGGCAAACACTGCACCTTCTCTATGAGAAAAAAGAAGTGAGCAAGTTTCCCTCGTGACTTGCAGCAGCTGTTTTCTGTTTGTCCCACAATCAAAAGCGTCTCACAGAACTGCTGCCTCGCGACCAGTCCATCTCTCCCTCACTAGAAAGTGAAACCTCTTGAGCACTCAACTCAGAGCCAGCATCCGACAAACAGCTCACCAGAAAATGTAAATTAACTTAGCAGTTTAAAATACACCTACCGAAAGCAAAATACAATGCTGCATTTTTCACACACTCCCTAACCACTTCTTCTCTCTGATCCTCTCTCCCCTCCCCTCTGTAGGTCACATGATACCGTTGCTCCAGTAACAAGGCTCTCCTAGTAACGGACTTTCTTTAAACTGTTTTTTTTTTAAACTAATTAATAGTTCAAATATTCGGAGGTTATCTGTCATTGTATGTTATGCTGCTGATTCCATTTTAACTTTGCTCCAAAATAAAAACTTCCAAGCACATTCAAAGGTAAGCCTCTCTACTCTACTAAGTCTAATGAAGCCTGATACATGCACATTTTATATAATTGCCATGGTGAAAATACTCTACCCAGCAATTATATAAAATAAAATATGGGTCGGTGTGTGTGTAAACTCGAAGTTTACACACACCCTTGGGGTTAGATGCTTGCACAAACCCCTCGAGCTTCACTCTTGGGTTTATGTAGCATCAAACATCTTGGGTGTGTGTAAACTTCTCGTTACACACCCTGACCCACACTTTATTCTCTATATTAACAATCTGCAGTTCAAAGATAAAGAAATCAGTTATCACATTTACACTGATGATACCATAATCTAGATGTAGAGTATGTCAGTAAGTGATATACAATTTAAGTTGTAGGGAGCTTTCTCAGATCATCAACTTTTCCTTAAAGATCAGATGTTATGCTTAAATACAAAAAAGAATCCTTGCTGTTTGCCAGAAGTGGTAAAATCAATACTCCCCTTGTTATTCAATCCTAGAATGGCGATTCCATCCAACAAGTAACAAAATACAAATATTTATGGGTCTGGATGGACCATACATTGTAATGGAGTGTGCATGTTGAGTTGATAAAAAATTTGGGTAGGAAGCTGGGTATGCTATACAGGGTAAAAGACTATATGTCATTGGAGGTTTGCCTAAAAGTTATTAATGTCAGGGTGCTCCCAGTGCTGGACTACGGGGACTTGGTATATCCTGGGGCAGTGAGGATGGAACTGACCAAGCCTGATGTTATGTGTAACAAGGTTGGCACGTTTCGCCCTCTGCCCCCTAGGAGAATGCATCATTGTGCTCTACACAGAGCTTTAAACTGGACACATCTTGCTGCTACAAGGAACTGGCACCTCTTGCCCTTGTTGTTTGGGGTGTACAGGGAGGACCTTCCTGGTTACTCCCTAGGCACCATTAGCGTCAGGGAAAATAGCATCTCACTTAGATCTGTCAAAGCACTGCAAGTTGTAGTTCCAAGATTTAATCTACATATTGGTAGGGCATCAGTATATTACAGAGGCCCGATAGCATGGAATTCATTCCCTATTAGCCTAAGAGGTGGAACCTCATCGATTCGCTTAGGCCCAGTAAAACAAATGGTGCTTGGATAGGGCTATGGTCCCCCAACACTGTTACTTAGATGAAATAACATAATCTGATATATGTGCATAGACTTTTCCTGTACCTTGTATGTATCTTAGCTATTGTTTTTGTAAACAGAACGCAGTAACATGATGTTTTGAATGTAATTTTCAATGTCCCTATGTGTTGAACTGCTGTGTAAATTCATGGTTATTCATGTAATTCTTGATACTCATATAAGATTGACTAAGCTTTAAAGACCTCCTTGGAAATGAGTTGTGCTCAATGGAGCTGTAACATCTATCCTTGTTCATAAATGTTTTTATGAATAAAATGTATTACTATTACTACTTACAAAATGTATTTAAAATGTCTTTTCTTTCTAAAATGTGTGCCAATATCTGTTCTCATCTTGGGACTCTCCTACTTCAGGGACCTACTGGCACATTCTGTTCCAGTCCCTCCCATGCTCCATTGAAGCACTGCTGGCTGTCACACAGCATGTCTATTTACTGTGAGTTATCATGGTTTCAGTGCTCTACTGTCTACAATCAGGCTGGCTCTGTCAATCCTAACTGTTAAAACAGATTTGTTTTTGTCTGAAAAGACTCATGGGACATAATGGGAAAGAGTCCCTAGCTAGTTTATCGCTTGATGTGTTTAACTTGTTCTCATTTTACCTTTTTGTGATGTGCTGTGTGTGGCTCCCTCAGGGAGGTGCAGTACAAATAAACAGGAGAAGGGCTTATTACTTTGCAGGTATTGGTTGAGATGTTTATCCTATTTATTGTCTGTAAATTTGCAGGGCCTTGTTCTGCAAGTAAACACAGTATTATGTATGCTAGCACAAGGGTTACCATGCGTAATGTCAACTGCAGAGAGTGCCACACCTATATGCTCAGCTATATAGATAGGGAGAGGCTCTTGCGGACATGACGAGCAGTCGCTTGTCAATTTGGCTCCACTGAAGATGTCTAAAGATGTTAAACGTTTTGTACACAGGTTTGAAAGGACACATATTTATTTTTTACGTCTCATCCTGTCTGTTGGTGATGAGCGAATGTAGTGATGGTAGTTAAAGAGCCCCAGCCCAGGGGGACAATGAAAATAAAGCATCATTTCTAGACATCATGTTCCATTTAGATCTGCTATAATGTATTTAGTGTCTGCTTTTTTCTTTACAGCTATGGGCATTATTGTGAACTCTGATCAATGTCCATTAAACAGCTGATCTACTCTGACTGCTTGTTTACACCTGACATAACAGTCCTCTGAATGTGACATCATCATACACGGTTGTTACAAAAGCAGTTATGCTCAGAGCATCAGGTGCCGACAAGTAACCCGACTGGAAGAAGGATAATGGACACTGATCCAGCTTTCATGATACCATGCAGAGTTATAACAAAAAAGGTGACGCTAACTACAGAGAATACACGAACAACAGGTTTAAAAAATCATGTTTTTCAAAATTTTCCCTTGGATGTCAGGGGTTCTTTGACTGTGACTGTACTTCATTTGCCGAAATTGTGAATGCTGTACTATAAATAATGTATAATATTAGTAGATCACTTTCACAAGTGTATTAGTTATAGGAGTTTGTACCATGTGACAGAGATGCGACTTCACAACTGCTAAGATAATGAGCCTGTACTGGCTCCTGGTAGCTTGTCACTCTTACTACAGCTTCCTCTAAACCTTACCACAATCTCAAACTATGCACAACACTATCTGTAAACAGCCCATCTAACTCCCTCCTTCTCTGTTCATTGACTACAAATTGAAAGATTACACTTTCCTTAACAGATGAAATAAGAAATTCTAACAAACGTACCATAATTTATTTTTTTCCATTAGCTTAAATGTTGCCATGGGGTAATTCATGACTACAAAGCAATAATACCCAACAGGGTGGGTGGTACTGGGCTATACCGGACTGCCAGGGATGTAATGAGGCCCAATGCCACAGGCAGAGGGCCTTACAAGCCCTGGAAAGTCCAGTATAGTCCAATACCGCCCATCCAGGAGTAGTATTATTGTGCTTAGAAAGCATCTGCAGGTAACATCTGTATTAAAATTACTTACAAGATAAAAAAAAATCAAATGAATGTAAAAGAAAAAAGGATAAAAATCTATTCATTGTAAAGTTGTCCCTCTACTAGTATACTTGCCAATAGAGGGGGTTGCTGTTTTGGACAGGCTGATTCATTTTCTCTTCTCCCGAGTCAGTTATTTGCTACTGCCTGAAACCGCCCACTACTGATTTGAACAGTCTAGCCCCCCCCCCACCCATGATCGAGCAGACTGGGGTGGCATGTACTGATGGTGTTGATGTGAACTGTCTGCCCCCCACTCCACTACTGTTGCTCCAATCTGAAGTGATTATCATTTAGACACTGTTGGGAGGGAAGGCAGCATGAGGGTTATCATCTGTCAGTAGTCAGAACATTCACTTCACAGAGTTATGGGGACTGCAGAAACAGCAGAGGAGACGAGAGTGCTTTGTCTGTAGTGGGAGGGGAGTTAACACTGAGGTGCAGTCATCTCGAATAGTGCTGAGCACACGACCTGCTAGCTCTTTTAGTTTAAAGTAACACAACTGTCTGAAATGGAAGACTGTTACAAAACTGATATAGTGAGGTCAGATGCTGTTTATTAAAAAAGTGCCTGTACAAAACCAGCTTAAGTGATTGTTTAATTCAGCAGGGGAAGAAGATACAATATCCCATGATATACCACATCCAGGAGTGTATCACTAGAGCATATTACTGTGATTATAAAATGGGCCCAAAGTGTTGGGAAATGGCTGATCCTGGTAATTCTGAACTGGAATGATATATAGAGATACTGTCACAGGTCAAAGACAGCTTCAGCAAATCAGTTTACAGGATCTGCCCGACCATTTAATAATACAAAAAAACATGTTCTAAACTCAACTCTACAGCAAGTGAAAAATATATGAATAAACAACCACAATGGCATTAATAAATGAGATCAAACACCAAAAAAAAAAACTATTTTAAGTAAGTAATAGGCCACGACGGGGTATGCATTAATAGATTTTAATGTATACCTAGGGGCGTGCTAAGGCATGAGGCCGAAGGTAGAGTGTCCTTACACCCCTTGGAAGTGCATTAAAATCTTTTAATGCACACCCTGGAGTGGATGAGTACACTTATAAAAATATTTCATTTGCCCAGTTGTAGTCTAATTATAATACAAGTGAAAAAAAGAAATACTTGCATTGTTTTATTTTAAAAGATGTCATTCCGTCGGATTCAAATGTTGAAAAAATTAAATGACAGTTATTAAATAGTGCTGCTGTTTGTGTTTTAAGTCAGCAGGTGGTGCTATTCATACAACCCAAACTCTGCAGGGGCAGGCTTTCTTCTCGTATATGTCCTATAATTGCATTGTTCACCTGCTGAATTTGGCCTCGCTATCAAGTGGCCAGAGCCGCCAGTCAGTTTCATTGGAGTCGCAAGATGACTCACTCCGTAATGGCCGGAGCTGCCAATCAATCGGCCTGTCATGTTCAGCCATTATTTTACAAGAACAGCTCTGTGACTTGGTAACCAGGCCCACACAAACTCTAGAAATGGGGAAGGGGAGGACAGCAGCGGTCCTTATCAGTCACGGCAGGAGTCATATTTGTCACAGTACCAGCCACTCTCAACTACAGGAGTATCGAGGAGTTGCTGTCCTGGCTGCATGTACTCTAGGAATGGGACTGGGTAGCTGTTACATAGACATTGTTGGCAGATAAGGGTCTAGGGCCACCCAGTCTGCCTATCTGAGTTTGTAAGTTCCCTTTATGTTTTTCTAGAAGTCTGTTGCCCCTTACACCTGACCTCCAGAATTCCCTTATGTCTATCCCATGCATTCTTAAATCTTGTGATTGTTTCAGCCTCCACCACTTCCTCTGGCAGGGTGTTTCACTTGTCCATCACCCATTCTGTGAAGAAATTCTTCCTCACGTTTCCTCTGAATCGCCCTCCCTCCAACTACATCCCATGCCCTCTAGTCCTGGAACATCTTTTTCGCTGGAAAATAGCGTATTCCTGCACCCTGTTCCTCCCTGTAAGGTACTTAAGGTACTTGTATGTCTCTATCATATCCTCTCTCTCCCTCCTCTCCTCCACGGAGTACATATTCAAGTCCTTCAGCCTGTTCTCATAAGACTTACGATGCAATCCCTGTACCATCTTTGTTGCCCTCTTCTGAACTTTCTCTACCCTGTCTTTGTCCATATGTAGGTAAGGTCTCCAGAAATGTACACTGTGCTCCAGGTGGGGCCTCACTAGTGTCTTGTATAGTGGAATTATGACCTCCCTTTTCCTGCTGGTGATGCCCCTGCCTATGCATCCCAGGATCCTATCTGCTTTACCTGCTGCCTTGTCACACTGATTCCCTACCTTGAGGTCATCAGAGATGATAACCCCAAGGTCCTTTTCCTGCTTGGTGCATGCTATGTCCTCACCCCCAACTGATGCGTTGTTTCAGGTTTTTGTGCCCCATATTCATTATCTTGCACTTCTTTGCACTGAATTTCAACTGCCAAACCTCTGACCATTCTTCAAGCCCCTGCAGGTCCCTCCTCATTCTGTCTACTCCATCTGGCGTGTCCACTCTGTTACAGAGCTTTGTTTCGTCAGCAAACAGGGAAATTCTGCCTTCTAGGTCCTGTGCAATGTCACTGATGAAGATATTGAATAAGACCGGTCCCAGCACTGATCCCTGTAGCACCCCACTGGTCACTCTTCCCTCTGTGGAGCGACAGCCATTTACTGCCACCATCTGTGTCCTGCTGCCTAGCCAATTACCCACCCACTGCACTACTATCCAGCCCACACCCATATTCCCCAGTTTGTTTAATAGCCAGACTGTCCTGGGACATCTTCGGGGGGAGGTGACATGACGTCATGCTAATGCGCGGTAGCGAGACAGCCAAATGCAGCCGGACTGGGATCAGCAGAGATGTCAAGATGCTTGATTGTTAAGTGAAGAGGAACGAGAAGAGGGAGAAAAAATGAAAGGTTAAGCTCTCTGTGCTCCATATCCCCTCTCTTTTATTACCAATGTTTCACGTTTCGGGTTTTTGTTTCGTTGGTCATTATCCTGCATTGCCAAGATTGGTAAAATACAGAGAGACCTCAGGTCATTTTTTGGCATGCCTCATGTATACAGATTTACCATAGGATGCATAAATGCAGTATAATGACCGATAAATGCAGTATAATGACGGTAAAGGTCTGCATTTAAAAAAAGAAAAATATTTCTACTTTTCACCCCGGCATTTTTTTTTTTTCTTCGGCGACAATGTGTTTTCCCTCGTATTCTCTTGCGCCCAGCAGACTTGTTTGCTTGTTTGCGTGGTAGTGAGAGGATTACCCAATGACCACCTCCCTTCTCTAGTCTGGCCCAGTGATTAGGTTGGTGGCAGCCATTAGACAATGCCAGCTTCAGCGTTTGCTGAGAGTGCAGCGTTTGGGACAGCACCTCGATGGAGCAACTTACAAATAGATAAGCTAAGTAATGGTGGGGAAGGGCTATGCGAAATGAACTTTGTTATATATTCCTGATGTTCTCCCCTTTTTGTGCTGTTCCCTGATTAGGATTCATCGAGGGAGTCTGACGTAATATTATAATGCTGTATGAAGCTGCATGAAGTACAACTGTGGGACTTTATATATCAACCCATTGTCTGTATTTTCTGGTGCTTTGAACTCATTTACCCTTTTTATGCTTTGAGGAGTTTTTCCTTTTTTGGGGGGGTAAGCCCCTCCCCCCACTACGATAAAAAAAAAAAAGTATTAGGGGGATTTTGCTTGTTGATGTCAAAACAATATCATAGAGTTGAAGAAGCCAGGTATATGCTGGTACAGACTAGAGCAAAAACAAGACAAAAGTAGCAAGGCCCGATACAGGAGGAAGCTGAAAGCAAAAACAATGCAAGGCTTCCTAGGGAGGGGAAGGGAGCTGGATTACCACCTGTAGTTAAGGGAAAGAAAATTTATAACCAGAAGGAAGCAAAGGGGGAGAAATTAAATGAGAAAAGGTCACTGAAAGATGGTCTTAGTAACCAGATAAGGATAATGAAATTTACAAGGAAAAAGGAAATATCCACAGCTGTCACGGTCAACTCATAATTACAAAATTTGCAGACTACTGCTATTAATACAGGGAGTGCAGAAAATTCAGGAGGCATAGAAAAATCTATTGAATCGGGCAGCATGTCAGTTGGTAAACATAAAAATAAATCAGGGAAGAAAAATCTGGATCCAGACCAAAGTCAGGAAACTAAGGAGAAAGAAGAAGAAGGTGCAGTGGACGATTTATTAAATGAAGGTGGAAACACACAAAAGAGGAAGATGGAAGTGGATATGCTAATGGAGATGAGAGCTGGGTTTTCGTAAATAAACAACTCCCTGAAGCGGTTTACTGATGCTCTGAATACTTTATCAAGTAAAGCAGAACACATGACTACGAGAATGGAAGAGGCTGAAAATAGAGTGAGTCAACAAGAAGAAAAACTATGGCCTATGTCCATACAAATAGATAAACAACAAAAAGAATTGGAATGTTTAAAGCTAAAAATGGAAGAACTGGAAACACGGAATAGGAGGGGAAATTTAAAGATAGGAGGAGTTCCAGAGGGATTAGAAGTTAAAGATGTAATAAACTTCTTCGAGGATCTGCTGACAGGAGCACTTCCATCGCAGGAAGGAAAATCCAAAACAGAATTGGACATAACACATCGAGCTGCCACAAATTCACACTATAAAGGCAAACAACCTAGATTCGTGTACATAACACCACATAGATACCAAGATAGAGAGTGTAGTTTGCAAAACACGAGGGTATAAAAATGTATTCATGTAAGAGGCCTATCGTTACATGTGTTTCCTGACTTTGGTCCAGAAGTAATCTCCGAAAAGAAAGGCCTATGCTCCAGTAACATCGCTGTTGCAAGAGCGTACTATTAGATATTCTTTAGCCCCTCCTGCCAAGTTACGCAGATTCCATAATTGGAGAGATTTTACGTTTTATTCACCTAGCGAAGCAGGGAAGTTTGTAAGAGAACTAATTGTAGATAAAGGTTCAACATCGGAGTCAAGCCATTCAACTTCAGATTCAACTTCAGCTCCAGCTTCGGCCTCAGCTTCTACTTCTACCCCAGCTTCACCCTCAACCTCAACTTCTGCCTCACCTTCAACTTCACCCCCACCCCCTGCTTTTCCTCAGCCCTCAGAGTCTGCTTTACATTCGATCATAAAGAGTAGCGAGAAAAATCAACATGAACAGAGTGAAGAAATAAATGATAAAGAAACATTTTCAGCATGTATCACCTGTATCATCTTTTTGAACCGAACTCCTGCGACCTAATGTAGATACAAATAAATAAAAGAATATACGGGATGGGGACCTCTCCTTCTGATAGTTAAGAATAAGCACATAGGGAATAGAAAAGGAACACAGAAGGTAGTAGAGGCAGATATGGAGAAGATGGGGCAGAAGTTCGGGGAAAGCAAATGGCTTTTCCCTTTCTCCCTTTTCCCCTCTTTTGTTTTTTGTTTTAGCTGAAGTCTCCCGGTCAGGCAGTTTTCTGGCCTTCTCTTTACAACTTACACGCATGATTAGAAAGCTCCTGGTAAGGAGCTTGTGTCATCGCAAGGTTATTTGGAGTACACATTGGGACCTGGGGGTCAGCAATAGGTGGACTAAAGGCCCAGATGAAAAATGTGGGTAAATGTTGGGTAAGAGACGTTAGTTTTTTTCTTTTAGCGGATAAGAGCACTATTGTTTTGCTACTTTGTTGTGTTTGTGTTAATTTGTCTTCACTGCTGGTGTAAAATAAGAAAATAGGTTCAAAAATCCGGTGTACTTGGTAATTCGGTCATAACTGGCTATGCGTTGGGAGTGTCCAGAATTATGAAAGCCCTCTTGGTATTTCTTCGTTTATTACCAACTCTTTTTTTATATTTTCAGTTACTATGTGGATTTTGAATTGCATGACATGGAATGTGAATGGAGCCCATAGTAAGAATAAAATACGCAAGATTATAAATGAAGCAGACGGTAAGGGATTTGATTGCTTAATGTTGCAGGAGACAACCTTTAATATAAGTGACTTTAGATATCTAGTCAGTCTATTGAAAGCTAATGGAGTTTCTGCCCCATACACAACTAAGGCTAGAGGGGTAGCTACTGTATGGAAACAAAATATTCACTTATAACATAAAGGTTCTTATGTAGATAAAAATGGGAGATATGTAATTGCACAATTATGCAAGGAAGGAAGAGATACAATTTTAGTTAGTTTATACGTTCCTAACGCAGAAGATGTAGATTTGTTCCTAAAAATAACAAACTATTGACCCTCCAAGATTATAGGTGGGGATCATAATATGGCCTTAGCAAGTACGGACAGGTTGCATAGTATAGAGAAAAAAACTCGAACAGTAGCCATTGTTAAAGGATTCATGGATGAGCTAGATTTGGCGGATGCTTTTAGAGAAATATATCCCGACATGAGAAGCTTCTAATTTTTTTCCAGGGTTTTTAATTCATATTCTAGAACACACCATATGATTACATCAAAGTCTTTACTGGGTTCTGTAAATAATATATGTTACAGTTCTATAAAAACCTCAGAGCATGCCTTACTGGAAATAGAGCAGTAATTAAAAAGGAATGAATGGATTACATATGGAAATTGGACCCGTACCTTTTGAAAGATGAGACCTTTAAATTGAAATTAATGGACGAAAACTGGATACTTCTGGGAGATAAATACTAAAGAAAGCATTTCTTGAAACATGGTATGGGATTCTCTGAAAGCATATATAAGAGGTAAGTTTATAAGCCAGAACAGTTATATAAAGAAGAAAGCTACGTTTAAATTGACAGAATTAGAGAGTCAATTAAATATGACACAGCAGAAACATATTACCTCAGGCCTAGAGGCCGATTTGAAAGAAATACTTAAGTTGAGGGATTTGTATAATAAAGAGGAGGATGATACAGTAAAGGCTACCATGACCAAGGTTAGATCAAATTATTATTTTTTCAGTGATAAACCAGACAGGTTGCTGGCATATCAACTAAAATGTGAACAGACACAAAATGCAATACGTGCTATCCAAAATGAACAGGGACATCTGGAACGGGATCAAGAGAAAATAAATAGTATATTTAGAAAGTTTTACCAAAACTCATATACTCCAGAAGAAGAGATCCCAGAGATCAGTATAGATACTTTTTTGAAAACTCTACAAACCCCCCATCCTAACAGAGGATGATTTACAGATTTTGAATACACCTAATTCTGTGGAAGAAATTATTCTAGAGCTACCCAATGGTAAATCCCCAGGACCGGACGGCTTTGTGAACGAGTTCTTTAAACAATATGTAACAGAGTTAGCCCCAACCTTGTGCGAGGTCTTGGTCCAGTCTGGGCAGAGGCGCCCCCTCCCCAACTCTTTTAATGAAGCAATAATAACTTTGTTGCATAAAAAGGATAAAGATCCAGAACAATGTGGGTCTTATACACAAATTTCTTTATTAAATGTAAATTATAAAATATTTACAAAATTAACAAACAGACTAAACAAAGTTATTCATAAAATAATACACGAGGATCAAACTGGTTTTATAAAAGGGAGAAGACTCTCAAATAATACTAGACATACAATCAATATAATAGATCAGGCAGCAGGGCCCTGCTTGCACTGGACGCAGAAAAAGCCTTTGACAGGGTCAGCTGGAAATTTTTTTTTTTTTAAATTTGAGGAAATTCGGAATTAAGGGTTTATTCCTGGAATGGATAAGCTACACATATAAATCGCCCTGTGCCAAAGTAAAAACAAACCAGAATATCCCGAATCTATTTTATTTAAGAGGAACAAGACAAGGTGTACTTGGTCTCCCCTGTTGTTCTCAGTCTTTATAGAACCTTTAGCCATTTCTTTTGGAAAGTTAGCTCCAGAGATTGGTATAAAAATAGGTAAAAACAGCATGGGATTTCTTTATATGCAGATAATGTAATATTATATAAACAGGATATTCAAGAGTCTACACAAGTTATATTAGATACTTTGGACACTTTCAGTAAGGTTTCTGGCTACAGAGTTAATACCCAGAAATCTGAAGTGTTACTGCTGAATTTAAATGTAAATAAAAGTCGGCAGTTAAAGAAGCCTACTGGGGGTCTCCAAGGAAAACATTAAGTATTTAGGGATTTACTTGCATAAGAACCTTAGCAAGCTATGAGAATTAAACTATAAGCCATTACTGCAACGTATATATTTGGATTTAGACAGATGGGTTCTGTTGCCACTCTCCATTATGGAAGATGTAACGTAATGAAGATTAATGTCCTTCCCCGGTTGCTTTTTTTGTTCCAGACCTTGCCAATCAAGGTAGGCAAAGGTATATTTAAAGAGATAGAAAAGCACACAAGGAAATTTGTATGGGCGAACAAGAAGCCAAGACTCAAGTTACAAATTTTATACTTACCTATAGAGGAAGGTGGCTTGGGCCTGCCGGACATGTATTTGTACTATCTGGCTGCACAGCTTGAGATGATGTCATGGGGATTTGGGATCATTCAAGATAAACCAATATGGCTGACTATGGAAGCAGAGAGGCTGCTGGGGAAGGAAATAAATTCAGCACTGGATCTAAACTCAGATAATAAGCGTTTGGTATTTAGTACAAGGACTACATCGGAAGTCTGGAAAAAGGCTAATGGACTATTGGGATAGAAAAATAAAATGACACAGTTATCTCCACTAATTTTTAACAGGCATTTGCCTCTTTCCCATCTTCCTGTAAAATGCATTCAATGAGATTTTTTGTTCCTTGAAGATATGTTCTCATCTGAAAATTTCAAAGTCCTTTCATTTGAAAAACTGGCAACAAAGCTCAATCTACAGCCAGGGAGTTTTCTTATCTATCTGCATATTAGAGAAATATTGAACAAATGCTTAGGGAACTTAGAACTTCCAGCAGCATCCCCAATGCAGGGATTCTTTACATCTTGTGACTCGGGGATATTTATTCCTATTAATAGAGTCAAATAATAAAAGGGATTCCAAGATATTAAAGAATAAATAGGAAAGAGATTTATCAAAGCTAACTACTTCATCTCAATGGGTGGATATTAAATCTTCCCATGGTATGGTCTCCCAAAACATTAAGCCGAGACAAATTCAGTTTAATATATTTCACAGAACATATTACACTCCTAAAAAAATAAATAACTTTAATGCTGACATATCAGACAGGTGCCAAAGGTGTAAAACAGCCGAAGGCTCACTAATACATATGTTCGTAGACTATCCTGCTTTGAAAGAATACTGGCAAAAGGTATTTCAATTGTTGTAATATGCCCAGCAGCGGAGACTGAACTTGGGGATTGCCAGAGCCTGTAAGAGGCCCTGAAGCAGCCCACTCTCTTTAGAATTCTGCCCAGCAGCGGAGACTGAACTTGGGGATTGCCAGAGCCTGTAAGAGGCCCTGAAGCAGCCCACTCTCTTTACAACTCTGCCCATCAGCGGAGACTGAACATGGGGATTGCCAGAGCCTGTAAGAGGCCCTGAAGCAGCCCACTCTCTTTACAACTCTGCCCAGCAGCGGAGACTGAACTTGAGGATTGCCAGAGCCTGTAAGAGGCCCTGAAGCAGCCCACTCTCTTTACAACTCTGCCCAGCAGCGGAGACTGAACTTGGGGATTGCCAGAGCCTGTAGAGGCCCTGAAGCAGCCCACTCTCTTTGAACTCTGCCCAGCAGCGGAGACTGAACTTGGGGATTGCCAGAGCCTGTAAGAGGCCCTGAAGCAGCCCACTCTAGAACTCTGCCCAGCAGTGGAGACTGAACTTGGGGATTGCCAGAGCCTGTAAGAGGCCCTGAAGCAGCCCACTCTCTTTACAACTCTGCCCAGCAGCGGAGACTGAACTTGGGGATTGCCAGAGCCTGTAAGAGGCCCTGAAGCAGCCCACTCTCTTTACAACTCTGCCCAGCAGCGGAGACTGAACTTGGGGATTGCCAGAGCCTGTGAGAGGCCCTGAAGCAGCCCACTCTCTTTACAACTCTGCCCAGCAGTGGAGACTGAACTTGGGGATTGCCAGAGCCTGTGAGAGGCCCTGAAGCAGCCCACTCTCTTTACAACTCTGCCCAGCAGCGGAGACTGAACTTGGGGATTGCCAGAGCCTGTAAGAGGCCCTGAAGCAGCCCACTCCCTTTAGAACTCTGCCCAGCAGCGGAGACTGAACTTGGGGATTGCCAGAGCCTGTAAGAGGTAAAGTGTCCTGCACTACAGCCTGACTGTTGGAGAACTTTAATCGCCTGGAGTCTGTTTTTCTGTCCCCACACAGTGACTGATTGTTTTTCCATCTGGAATTCTGGACTGCTCTGCACGGGGATTTGGGGGCTATTTCTGTGTTACTTTAAGGGCTAGTTTTCTGATCATCTAGCACTATTATCCTGTGATTTAGTAGCTGTTTAAATGCTGTTGTTAGAGTGCTTACCTGTGGTAGAATTGCATAGAATGTGTAGCGTGAGTGTGTCCACCATCTTGCGCATGCGCAGTAGCCTCCTGTATCGGGATACAGTCCCAATAGTTGGCGCATGCGCAGTAGGGTCCTGATCTAGCCCGCTGCATACTAATGTGATTCCTTTGTTTGCCTTCCTTTATAGGCCCTGAAGCAGCCCACTCCCTTTAGAGCTCTGCCCAGCAGCGGAGACTGAACTTGGGGATTGCCAGAGCCTGTAAGAGGTAAAGTGTCCTGCACTACAGCCTGACTGTTGGAGAACTTTAATCGCCTGGAGTCTGTTTTTCTGTCCCCACACAGTGACTGATTGTTTTTCCATCTGGAATTCTGGACTGCTCTGCACGGGGATTTGGGGGCTATTTCTGTGTTACTTTAAGGGCTAGTTTACTGCTCATCTAGCACTATTATCCTGTGATTTAGTAGCTGTTTAAATGCTGTTGTTAGAGTGCTTACCTGTGGTAGAATTGCATAGAATGTGTAGCGTGTGTGTCCACCATCTTGCGCATGCGCAGTAGCCTCCTGTATCGGGATACAGTCCCAATAGTTGGCGCATGCGCAGTAGGGTCCTGATCTAGCCCGCTGCATACTAATGTGATTCCTTTGTTTGCCTTCCCTTTATAGGCCCTGAAGCAGCCCACTCTCTTTAGAGCTCTGCCCAGCAGCGGAGACTGAACTTGAGGATTGCCAGAGCCTGTAAGAGGCCCTGAAGCAGCCCACTCTCTTTACAACTCTGCCCAGCAGCGGAGACTGAACTTGGGGATTGCCAGAGCCTGTAAGAGGCCCTGAAGCAGCCCACTCTCTTTTGAACTCTGCCCAGCAGCGGAGACTGAACTTGGGGATTGCCAGAGCCTGTAAGAGGCCCTGAAGCAGCCCACTCTCATTAGAACTCTGCCCAGCAGCGGAGACTGAACTTGGGGATTGCCAGAGCCTGTAAGAGGCCCTGAAGCAGCCCACTCTCTTTACAACTCTGCCCAGCAGCGGAGACTGAACTTGGGGATTGCCAGAGCCTGTAAGAGGCCCTGAAGCAGCCCACTCTCTTTACAACTCTGCCCAGCAGCGGAGACTGAACTTGGGGATTGCCAGAGCCGTAAGAGGCCCTGAAGCAGCCCACTCTCTTTACAACTCTGCCCAGCAGCAGAGACTGAACTTGGGGATTGCCAGAGCCTGTGAGAGGCCCTGAAGCAGCCCACTCTCTTTACAACTCTGCCCAGCAGCGGAGACTGAACTTGGGGATTGCCAGAGCCTGTGAGAGGCCCTGAAGCAGCCCACTCTCTTTAGAGCTCTGCCCAGCAGCGGAGACTGAACTTGGGGATTGCCAGAGCCTGTAAGAGGTAAAGTGTCCTGCACTACAGCCTGACTGTTGTGAGGACATCACGTGACCTACCCTTCTTTTTACTAAGTGTCCACGTTCCCATTTGCAGCTTATAGACACCAACCACAAGGGGTTGCTGCACTCTCCACTCTAGCTCCTCTTTCAACTCTCTACCCCTTCCTAGCAACTGTTTGAAAACCTACCCACTAGAGGTCCCTGCAGTTCCCTTTGAATCCTTTCTGCCACCTACTTTCCTCACTCCTCCCATCAGCCTACCACTAAGCAACTGGCAGCATCAAACCTGGTACCCTTTTTTCCAAAGTCTACTGACTAACCACTAAGCCAATGAACCAGGCCAACATCTTCCTTTACTTTCAAACTCTTAACCCTTCCTCCCTCCTTTTCTGAATTAAAAAAACTTTCTACACTCTGTCCCTAAGCTGTGCTCAAACCCAGTACCCTTGCAGTCAGAGTCAGCAGCTCTACCTCTTAACCACATTGTCTACCTACTTTATTCCTACTTTCTATGCCTTTTAGTCTCTTACCCCCCCACCTGCCAAAATATAAGTTTACCACTTCTCTCTTACTGCCTTTGCAGGCTTTGAACCCTGCGCCTTCACTGTCAAAGTCAGCAGTTCCACCACTCAGCTAGCACACCTGTCTATTATTTCTGCAGGATTTCAAAACTCTAAAAAACTCTCTAACCCTCAGGCACTGCTAAAGTGTTATCGGATTGTTTCTGCAGACCTTGAACCCAACTCCCTGCTGCTACAGCCACTGGCTGGGCTCCTTCCTGCTACCCTGGGCAAGACTTGAACCTAGTGCCCTGTACACCTCAGGCACCCACTCTGTCACTATACCAAAGCAGTATCTATACTTAGAGGTGACCTCTCACTACTATTTCCCCTCTATCATCCTAGTTCCCCCATTCTTTCTTCACTTCAGCTCCCCCACCCTTACCAACTATGCATGTGCACCCCCTGCTCACCAGCCTCTCTCTTCTCCTCCTCCTTCTCTTGCCTTCCACATCCCTATTGTCCCTATTAACCCTCGGCCTCACTACTCCAGTGTTCCTACCTACCCTCCTGTCTTCACCTCCTCCTTTACCACTGCTCCTCCCCCTTCCTCCTCCTCCACACACCCCATATGCTCCTCTCCACCTCCCCCCATCCAGACATTAGCTTTCCTCCCCTCGCTCCCTTGCACATCTGATCACGCAAGCCTTCTCTGCCTGTGCTGCCCTACCCACCCCTGAGCTACGAAACCCCTTCCTCATCCTATCGCTCCCGGCGTAAACTCTCCAGCTGCCACTCTCTGACCAGAGCAGTTCTCCTCCTTCTACTCCTGACAGGAACATACATCCCAACTCAGGCCCTCCCCTCCACCCCCCACCCAGCCCACTGGTCTTCAAGTAGCCTCCATGAACATATGCAGCCTGCTGAAAAATTTGGCGCCCTACAGTGCTGGGCCTTGGCTCATCAACCAGACATCATAGCCCTGGTTGAAACCTGGCTGTCCAAATCCACCCTGACTCTTTTGTCTCCCTCCCAGGCTATACCTTATACCGGGAGGACCCGGGTAAACAAGCGAGGGAGGCTGTGCAATCTACACTAGGACACAATACTTGGACCACGCCTCCCATCCCTGCCCTTGTAAATGGGGCCCAGGCTCTTACCTCAAACTCACCCGGACCCCTCTAGGAGCCCTCTCTATCTCACCCACGACCTCGTTCCCAAAGAACCAGCACCTGGCCCTGGTATCTTTAACTGACTAACTGGCCACCCTCCACCATAAGGCGGAACAAATCCTAGTTGGGGACCTTAATGTAAATTGGCTCAGCACCACCTCATCCTCGATCAGAGACTCATTTGCCGCCCAAGACCTGATGCAACTCGTCACCCAGCCCACGAGAATAAACCTAAGAGAGGTACCAGCACCCTTCTGGATGTTATTATAACTAACCCGACCCCATAAAATCCAAAACATCAGGTCCTACCAGACTCCTAAGTGACCACTCCCTATCCTATTTCACTGGGCAGTCCCCAATCCCAAACCCAAAGCCCAGACCACCCTCCATGGCGCCTCCGCCCTGGTGGGCTGAAAAAACTTAAAGTATTCCTCACCCAGATAAACTGGTCCCCATTAATCGTACAGCAGACATTGACACTACCCTGACCTTCTTCCTCATCTTCAACATGGCCTGTGATCTCTTTGCATCCTTCACCAAAATCCAGTCCAAAAAGCAGAATGCACCCTGGGTTAGCCCTGCCCTTCTACAATTACTAAGAAATCGGGATAACCTCTGGCACCTTGCCACTGAAACGGGTCATCTATCTGATAGGCAGGCTTACAATGCAGCCCGGAATAAGTGCTCTTGGGCCATCAGGAAAGCCAAGGCCAACCATTATCAGGCCACCCTTACCTCCTCCTGGGGCTCGGCCCGGACTTTCTGGGATAATATTAAACAACTTAACGGAAAAGCTCGCTCCCCTGCCCCATCCCAGCTCACTAGAAATGGCACTACCTCCACCGAGCCTGCCACCATAGCTAACTGGCTCCACTCCGCTTTCACTGACCTTAGCTCAGCCCTCCCTAGTAATTTCTTTGACCCTCCCCCCAACCAACCTCCCCCTGTCCTCCAGCACCCCAGCTTCCACCTGCGCAAGATTTCCACCCGGGAAGCCAGACCCATCCTAATCAAAGCTTTGAATAGCAACAGTCCCGGCAGTGACTCACTGGACCCCAGTATCCTCAGGCTAGTGCTAGATGAAGTCCTTGCCCCACTCACCAGCCTAATTAACCAATCACTCTGCCTGGGACAATTTCCCATGGCTTGGAAAACAGCCATAATCACACCAATTCATAAAGGGGGCGACAGGTCGTCGGCCAACAACTACCGACCAATCTCCACCTCCCCCATCTCTAAAGCCCTGAGAAAGTGGTAGCCATTCAAATCACTGATTATCTGGCTAAGCATAACATCTTATGCCCAGAGCAACATGGCTTCCATGCTGGTCACAGTACCAGCACTGCCCTAATTGAATTCTCCAACTTCCTACACTCCTCCTTGGATACCAGCTCCTAGCTGGTGCAGTGTTCATCGACCTCTCAAAGGCTTTCAACACCGTCTCCCATCCACTTCTGCTGAATGCTCTCCTCACACTGGTCTCTTGGCTGGCCCCTAGCATGGTGCACAAGCTATCTTGCCACTTTCGATCACAGTGTGTAAAAATCAATGGGACACTCTCTGATACCCGTCCCATTCACTCTGGGGTCCCCCAAGGCTCCATCCTGGGCCCCCTTCTCTTCTCGCTCTATCTGAACACCCTGCCCAGTGCATGCCCTGGCAAAATTCTCCTGTATGCAGATGACGCTGTCCTTTTTGCCACCCACCGCAATCCCGTCTCCCTCCAGGACACCCTACAGCAGTCTTTCAACAGTGCCAAAGCTTGGTTTAAGGAGCGCAGACTCATTATCAATCTTAAAAAGACCAAAGCTATTCTCTTTTCTCACCCCCAAAACAAAGCTAGCAACCACCCACTCTATATCCTTCCTAGTACCAATCAGCCACTGGAACAAGTCTGCTCCTACAAATACCTTGGAGTTGCCTTCGACTCAGCCCTCACATTTCACAACCACATTGATGCCCTAACATCCGCCACTAACACACGGCATTCCTCTTCCACCATAGAACCTGCCTTCCCCAAATGCACTCCATTTCGCTGTTACGTCATCCGTTTTGTCCCTTGTAGACTATGGTCTACCAGCCTATGGTGCTGCCGACACCACTGCACTCAAAAAAATTCACTTAACCCTGAATAAAGCCTGCAGATTGATTACTGGTGCCCCCAGGCTCACACACACCTGTCAGCTCTATGTCGAGGCTAAACTTCTTACCCTGGATGAACGGCTCCAATATCAAACCTGTCTCCTCACAAAAAAAATCCGACTTGGGCTCTCCCCCCCCCGGGGTAATGGCATCCATCCACCAGAGCCCTCCCACTATTGCAACACGGTCATCCAACAAGACCACTCTAACGGTCCCCAGATCAAGAACCAGCCGTGGCCAGAGGTCCTTCTGCTATAGAGCCCCATCCTGGTTTAACTCTCTCCCTGCCCCCATCACCAATGCCACCACCATCTCCAAGTTCAAAACCACCCTTCGAAACCAAATCTTCAACACTCGTAGCTGCTCCTGTCTCTGAAAGTAGCCTCCACCTCTACTTCTCATGACAACGCCCTCCGGGCGGCTCTCCACCTAGCCATCCCCACCACCGCTTCCCAGTACACCGTGCCTATGTCTAACCTGGCCAGTGCCAGCTGTTTCAGTGTTTACCTATTAGATTGCTCAATTTTGATACCAACCTGTGTAACACCTGTTCTCAATTACATGTACCCTGTAACCTAAATGTATTTGTCTGACCCCAGTGTGACGTGGCGCCTCTGCTGAACGCCTATTGTTTTGCAAACCTATGCTATGTAACCAAAAACACTATGTATGTCTTTAATGTGACGAAGTACCTTTGGAAACGAGCCTCTGGCTCAAAGGTTGTAAACTGATTTTACAAATAAATATATAAAATATATTTTAGGAGTGGAGTTACCATTTGATTCGGGCATTATTCTCCTTCATATGTTTGAAGGAATGGGATCCTCCTCTCAAAAATTAGTTTTATGTAATCTAATCTTAATTAATGCTAAAAAAGCAATATTGCAGTACTGGAAAGATGTTAAGCCTCCTTCTTACAGAGATTTGGTAAACCTCTGCTGGGTAGTGCAAAATTAGAGAGGTTGCACTAAGCTAGACTAGGTGAGGTAGGTAAATCTGAGGTGATATGGGCTCCGTTCACAGAGGCACTGCAAAATAATGTGGTGTAAAAAGGTGTAAGTCATTTCTTCTTGGATGTTTAGAGGGGTCTCTCCCTATATTTTTTTAATTTTTGTTCGGGTAATTCTGGCCACTTCCCAACATGGGTAAGGATAAAAAAAACTGTTTTCTGAATAGTCATGGGTCCTCTCATGCATAAGCAAGATGTAACAGGATTCTGAACCAACAAAACGCAAAAAAAAAAAAAAAAAAAAAAGGCAGTTTGTTTAATAGCCTTCTATGTAGCACAGTTTCAAAGAACTTGCTGAAGTCCAGTGAACAGAGGTTTCAGTTGTGACTGGAGCCACAGCAGTAGTCAGAGTGCCCCCCCCCCCACACTTTTCAGTATAGTAGTTCAGCAGCTGTCTCCCAGCTAAGCTCCCTCATGTCACCACAGGCAGAAGTGCAGAGGTGAGGAACTTGTAAGACAAAATGTAATGAGATGAGCCTTTTTTCTTTATACTGAACCTGGCTGTAAGTGATGAGTTACTGGTGAAATGGCTAATGTCAGTGGTGTTTTTTTTTTTTTGTACAGGCTAAAAAGTGAATTTTAAGCAATTGGGAGGTAACTTTTTTTTTTTTTTTTAGTTGTGGGATATGTTTCAGTTTGTTTTGTGAGTGTGGCAGTGCAGTTCACTTCTGTAAAAGTTCTGACTAGTTCATGATACTCAATATTGAAATATCAGTGCAGTAAAGGCTAGGATTTTTAATATGGTGGCCACTGAATGTCTGGAGGCTCAGTAATACTGTTAAGTAAGTAGAGTTTACGAGTGAGCATGTCTAGTATAAGGCTGCATCCCAAGCGGATACTGTTTTTTGGGAGAGGAGAATTAGATTTGGCAGCTAACTGTGCGTTTACACAGATCTACTGTACAGCCAGCTGATGTCTCTTGGCCAATTAAATTTACAGATTTTTTCTTGCCATTTTATAAACATATATAAAAGATCTGGTTTCCAAACTGCTGATAAATATTCTTCTGGAGAGAAGCTACTCTCGGTTGGGCTCCAGTGACACCATTGGAACAAACCAAAAAAATATTATAGCAGGTCTGACAGAATTTCTTCTTTCTCTGTTATTCTATATTGTCACTGTAATTCATAACTATTGGGATGTAGTAAACAGTGCAATCATATCACTGGGAAGGACAGAATATTATGTAACTCTCAGGCAGATTGGACTGGCTGCCAATGCATGCACCTGGGTAACGGTCAATGAACAGATAAGTGTTTCAGCATTCATGTCATAGGTTTGGAAAACCAGAAAGGGACTGGTTTGCATCCAGGTAAATGGCTCGGCTCCAGGAACCTTTCAGCCGGTACAGATGTCCAATAGTGGATACTCTTGATACTCTGTATTAGCTGCAGAATGCACAATACCCTTCCCACTGATGCCTCTAATTCCAGTGGTTCTCAGGAAGATTTGCCAGTTGCACAAAAATTTCATTCCTATAGCTCCAGAATGGCCAAGAAGACCATGGTTCTCTGCCCTAATTAATATTCATCACAGGAGCCATTTTAGATTTGTTTTGCGAGACATTCTGCCAAAGACACTGTATTCCATGTAAATTAAGCTAAGCTTCAGCTTTTCTTCTGAACACTGGAGATTCTTCAAGTTAGTATATTCTGAGAAGGTGGCACACACCCATGTCTTCTAGGAAACAGTCTACTTTCGAAGCTTATGACAGAGTTTGGGTAATCTCCAAGGAGAGGGCTCAGAGGTCAGGTGATTCTTTTGAAAAAGTCTTAGGTGGTGCATTTTATTTATTTTTCGGATTCTGGTAACTGGGTAGGCTCACTGAGACAAACAATTTTTTTCCCAAGAGAAACCTGGAATTAATTACACGATAAACATGAAAGGAATACATACATATGATAATGAACAATGCATAAGTAAATGACAAAAATGAAAATTACGTACCTACCGCAATTCTTGATCTTCTTGGACAAAGTCTCCACCACTCATTCACACTAGTGTGGACTATGCCGGAGGCACTAGGACAGCGGGGCCAAAATCTTTGGGAGGGCTGGTGTGGGCAAGGACCGTGCACATCACGCAGTGCCGTGAGACCGGCTTGCCATATAGAGCTACTTCAGCATCAATTCTCCAACCGCCTCAGTATCTTTTTCACCGAGGAGCTGCAGCGTAAACTAACCTAGTGAAACTAACCCATGTCAGAGATAAGACAGTTCGAATAACCCATATAAGAAGGGTCAACACAACAGAGTCTTCATGGCCCAGGTAGTGAAGACCAAAAACAAGGTATGCAAGCTTGGGGGATGGTAGATGGGCGTGTGAATGAGTGGTTGAGACTTCGCTCAAGAAGATCAAGAATTACGGTAGGTACGTAATTTTCATTTCTTCCTGGACATAAAGTCCACCATTCATTCACACTAGTGGGAGAGTATTGAGCCAAAATAATCCCCTGAGAAGGGTGGCAGGAGAGAATGGAGCTCACTCAGGACAGAAGTCCATTAACGATTGTCCTGCCAAAGGATGGATGCTGTCTGGCATGGACATCCAAGGTGTAGTGCTTCACAAAAGTGCGTACAGAGCTCCAAGTAGCTGCATTGAAGATGTCTGCAATGGGCACATTCCATATTTCTGCCAGAGATGCTGCAACTGCTCTGGTAGAATGGGCATAAACCCTGCCTTCCAGCTTGACCTGCGCAATGGTGGAGACATACTACCAGCCACAACAAAATACACCTGATGGTAACAGGTTGACCCAGCTGGGCCATGCTGAAGGAGACAAAGAGCTGCTTGGACTTGCGGATCTCTTTCATTCTGTCGATGTAGAACCATAAAACTATTTTTTTACATCCACAGAATATAAGGTACATTCACCTTCTTTATGGAAGTTTGCAAAGCAGGTCATAAGGACCAAAGGCTGGTTCAGGTGGAATTCCGAGACTACTTTTGGAAGAAATTTAGGGTGAGTTCTGAGAACCACCTTGTCCTTGTGAAATAATGTATAAGGAGGGTCTGTGACCAGGGCATGTATTTCAGACACTCTGCAAGTGGAAGTAATGGCTACAAGGAAGGCAGCCTTCCAGGTCAGGAACTTCAACTTGCAGGTTGCTAGAGGCTCAAAAGGTTTACGAGTGAGCATGTCTAGTATAAGGTTGCATCCCAAGCGGCAACTGGTCTCCTGACTGGTGGCACAGTGTGGAGGATACCCTAAAGGAACCTCTTAATAAAGGGCAGCTGAACCACCGACATATTGTGGATAGGATCACGATAAGCCGAAATCACAGAGATGTACCTTCACCGTCAAGTACTGTAGCCCTGTATTTGACAGGTCTAGCAGATACTCCAAGACTTTGTTTGGTGGGCAAGAAGAAAAAATTACTCATCTTAGTAATGTTGTTTCTTCTAATGGAGTCTTGCTATATTATGACAATTGCAGTTTGTCCCACCATTAGAACTGCTCCGTAGGTGAAACAGTTAACTTCCATGCCAGGCATGGAGCTTAGAGCGCGAGCTCGGTTAGAGAAGCTCTGTCTGGATAATTTCAAACTGAAACTGTCAGATCTTTACCAGCAAAACTCACTAAGGTTTTGTGTGGAAGCTGTAACCTACACTAGCCAACTGGCTACTTAAATATTAACACATATTCCTGGTCCCAACACCAAGACTCAAGTCAGGGGACCAGAAAATAAGATAAGATAAAATAAAACACAACACCCCAAAACCCCAAAAAGAAGGGGTAGAAAACATAAAATGGGCATAAACAAGTGCCAACACTGGACTGCCCACCCCATATCAAGTAGAAGTTCTGAGAGGGGCAGGCTGGGAGAGGTCATAATATAGCAAGACTCCATTAGAAGAAACAACATTACTAAGGTGAGTAATTTTTTCTTCAAACAACATGAAGTCTTGCTATATTATGACAATTGCAGACTACACAGCAGTACCTCCATGGAGGAGGGACAGAACCTACTTAGGGAATAGGCTCTGAAGCACGGCTGTGCCAAACCGAGCATCCCTCCTGGCCTGGATATCCAGGGAGTAATGCTTGGTGAAAGTGTGTACCGTTTTCCAAGTAGCTGCTTGACATATTTCTAAGATAGGGATGTCTCTGGCAACAGCTAGAGACACAGCTGTACCTCTGGTAGAGTGAGCCCTCAGGCCTGAAGGGGGAACCTTTCCCAGTTTTTGATAACAAAATTGGATACAAGAGACAATCCACCTGGCAATGGATCTCTTAGTGGCAGGTTTCCCTTTCCCAACCTCACCATAAGTGAGAAAAAGTTGGAGGGATTCGAACCTGTGACCCTTGGTACGCTCTATATAGTAACTTAGGGCCCTCTTAACATCTAAGCTGTGCAACCTCCTCTCACCAGAGGAGGAATGGTCAGTGAAGAACACTGGAAGGGAGATAGATTGATTAAGGTGAAATCTGAAACCACCTTAGGCAAAAACTTCCTGTTAGTCCTAAGGACTACCTTATCCCTGTGAAAGGAAATAAAGTCATTCTCTACTGACAAAGCTTGTAACTCACTTATGCGCCTGGCAGAAGTGATGGCTACTAGAAAAACAGTTTTCCAAGTCAAGTACTTAAGCTCTGCAGAAGACAGAGGTTCAAAGGGGGGTTGCATCAACTGAGCAATGCAAACATTAAGATCCCAGGCAGGGGCCGGGTCCCTGAAAGGTGGATTAGTATGAAGTAATCCTTTGAAAATCTTGGAAAATACAGGGTAAGTGGAAAGAGAGGAGGGCTTTCCTGCTGAAATAAAAGCAGAGACAGCTGCCAAATGCACTTTCAGGGTAACTGGTCTCAGACCCAAAGAATTAAGATGGACCATATAGTCCAAAACAATGGGCAAATCAGCAGATTCCGGAGAAATATGATTCCCAGAACACCAGATGGAAAACCTTTTCCATTTAGAGTTATAAGTAGCCCAAGTGGAAGGCTTCCTAGAAGCCTTCAAGATTTCAAGAACACCTTGAGAAAGGTGTAGGTCAGCAAATTCTAACTCCTCAAGAGCCAGGCCTTGAGGTTGAGGGATTTGAGATTCGGATACCAAACTCTCCCCTGGGCACAAGTTAACAGGTTGTAATTCCTGGGGAGACACAGGGGAAGATGGACTGCTAAGGACAGAAGGAGTGGGTACCAGGGCTGCCTGGCCCAATCTGGAGCAATCAGAATCATCTTGCAAGGCTGGGATCTGATTTTGACTAGCACCTTGAATAGGAGAGGAAAGGGGGGAAGGCATATAGAAACTTCCCTTCCCAATCTAGGAGAAAGGCATCCAGGGGACTGAGCCCATCACTGGGGGCCTGCAACAAAACAGTGGAAGTTGGTGATTGTCTGGGGTAGCAAAAAGATCTATCTGAGGGGTGCCCCATCTGGCAAAAACTATCCCCAGTACTCGGGGATCCAGTGACCATTCGTGATGGCCCTGGGAAATCCTGCTGAGAGCATCTGCCAGGACATTGTCCTTTCCTGGGAGGTGAACTGCATGAGGGAAGTGTTCAGGAATAAGCCAGAGACCACAACTTCATTGCCTCGGTGCACAAGGCCAAAGACCGAGTGCCCCCTTGTTTGTTGATGTACCACATTGTAGTGGTGTTGTCTGCTCTGACTTGTACCACTTTGTTCTGAACAGATGCAGAAAACACCTGAAGTGTTAGAAAAACAGCTCTGAGTTCCAGCAAACTGATGTGGAGCAGAGATTCCTGAGGGGACCACACTCCCTGGGTGGAGGGGTTACCCATGTGAGCTCCCCATCCCAGAAGGGACGCATCTGTAGTAAGGGTCAAGGAGTGAGATAGAGGGATGAAGGGGACCCCTAGTCTCAAATTGCTCTGATCCTGCCACCACTGAAGGGCCTGGATCAGGGTTCGAGTCACTGGGATCAACTTGGAAAGGGGATCTTTTCTTTGAGACCAAAAGGCTCTCAAGTGAAACTGAATGTCCCTCATCTGAAATCTTGCTCCTTGCACTACAGCTGTGGAAGCAGCCATGTGTCCTAGGAGCTGTAAGAAGTGCCTTGCTGGTCGAGAGACCTGCAAAGTGAAGGAGGAGGCCAGGGCCACTAGGTTCCTTACCCTTTCTAGGGGCAGGAAGGCTCTGGCCTCTTTGTGTCCAATTCTGCACCTATAAAGGTGAGAACCTGGACAGGTTCCAGAACTGACTTTGGAAGGTTTAGAAGAAAACCCAGAGAGGTGAGCAGCTACTGGGTAACCTGCAGGTGTGATTTGACCTGGTCTGGAGACTGACCTACAATGAGCCAGTCGTCTAGGTAGGGAAAGATGGCAATCCTTTGCCTTCTTAAATGAGCAACTGCTACTGCTAGACATTTTGTGAATACCCTTGGGGCAGAGGTAAGGCCGAAGGGCATTGCTCTGAACTGGTAATGGCCTGAGGGCAGTTCGAATCTGAGGTACTTTCGGTGGGAGCTTCTGATGAGAACATGGAAATAGGCATCCTTGAGGTCCAGGGAAGCTAGCCAGTCCCCTGGCCTTAGAGAAGGTAAAATCATTGCCAGAGTCACCATTTTGAATTTTGGTTTCAAAAGGTGCTTGTTCAGATATCTTAGGTCCAAAATGGGCCGCCATTCTCCTGTCTTTTTTGGGGTAAGGAAGTACCTGGAGTACAGACCCTTGCCCTGGTGTAGGGGAGAAACTCTTTCTACAGCTCTGAGAGCCAGGAGGGTTGAGACTTCTGTTTCTAAGGCAAAGGTCTCTAGAGGGTTTGCAGGTGGAAAAGATCTGAATCTCATCTTTGGAAATTTTTTGAAGCTGAGAATCAGACCCTGGCTTACTACTTCCAGGACCCGCTTGTCTGATGTTAGAGACTCCCAGTCCTGAATGAAGTAAGCCAGCCTGCCCCCTACAGGTAATGGAGAACCGGCCCTGGGGTGCCTGTTTGGCAGGGGCTTTAGGCTGAGGGGTGGGAGCAGGCCTGCTTGCACCCCGTCTGCCTCTTCCTCTGAAGAACCCCCTCTGAGCATAAGCAGAGGAGGCCTGGGTTTGGTAAAAAGGCCTGTGAAAAGGCCTACCCTTACCCCTTGGGGTCTGCCTCTGAGGAGTGGCTTGCCGCTCCTTGGCTTGTGCACTCCTATAAGTTGTCCTATATTCATCCATTTTCTTCATGTAATTCTCTGTCTGCTCCCAAACAGAGAATTTCCTACAGGAAAATCCATAGCCTTAGTCTGGGTATCTTGTGACAAACTAGTACACCTGAGCCAAGCCAACCTCTAAAGGCCACAGATGTAGCCATGACTCTAGAGGATACATCATTAGAATCCACAGCAGCATGGAATTGCACCTGGATGCCTCAATGCCATCAGCAGCCACCTGCTCCAGCTCCTTAGCAAGCTGGCCAGGGGCCTGTTTGGCCAAAGCCATGACAGTGTCCCATCTAGATTTTTGGTATCTTGCCACATAAGCCATGTAATTTGCTTGTCTGACTCCCAAGGACGCTGCCATGTATTGTTTTTTAGCCACGGCATCAATCTTCCTGGAGTCCTTGTCAGGAGGATGTGAAGCCAGGGGAATATTAGCTTTATCACAGGCTGCAGCCTGAACTACTCCAACATGACTGCATTGCTGTGAAAGAAATTCTGTATCAGGACCTGACAAAGTGTACCTCCTGTCCATCTTTTTGTCCACAGGAGGCACAGAATTAGGAACTTTTAAAATTGTTATTGTTTGTTTCCTAAATGATTTATGTAAAGGGATAGACAATCTCCTAGACTCTGGGATATCCATCATTTCCACAAAATCAGGTTCCTCTTGCTCATCCACAGCTTCCTCCAATGGGAGATGGAGGGTTTCAGCAACCTTTTTATAAAACAGAAAGTGAGAAGGGGACCCAGAAAGCGTAGGGGGAGATGTCCGGTTCAATGGGCACATCCAGACTCTCAAAGTCACATTCACACTGTTCATAATCATCCTCCCCCTCCTCTGGTTCATAAAACTCTTCTATATCATATTCTTGAACCGGTGGAACCGGATGAACCGACCTTTTGCCAGATAGTGGCGGTTCGGACGGAACCGGAGAAAGTGACTGGACAATTTGTATAGCTTTTGCTATCTCTCCTCAGTTGGAGAAGGGATTTTAGACTCCACACCTGCTGATTTTCTAGTTTTCTTTGCTGGAACTGGCTCCTCAGAGTCAGCTTTACGTTTGGCCGAGGAAGTCTCGCCCTGGTCAGAGGGCACTCCCTCCGAACCGGGCTGGCCATCCGGGTCAGCGGACTTTTTGGCCTCTCGTTCCCTGAGCCTGCCAACTCTCTTATCCAGGGTGGCTGCAGGGAAATTCTTACAAATCTGGCAGTCTGAATTGAGGTGGTCAAACCCCAGACAATATACACATGTGGTGTGTGGGTCAGCCTTGGCAAAGGCTTCCCCACAGACACTACAGTGTTGAAACCCAGTGGGCCGGTTTTTCTTTTGGGTTTCTCAGACATGATGCCAGCCTAACCAAAAACTTGCCCTTTTTACGGCAGTGCCAGGCAAGACACCCTTATCGGTTCCCAACCGTGTCACGGGTCGTGGAAAAACGTAATGAAATCCGTTTTTTAGAACCGATAAGAACCGGGAACCGCACTCTAAAAGCTTTTAAATGCTTGATTTTAAAGTTTTAAAACAACCTGATCGGTTCGAACTGAACCGATAAACATTAAAGTTCCACACAGAAATAAACCTGTCTATTACTTACAATATCACAGACAGAGCTTGAACCGATCGGTTTGCGGTTAAATAATAATAATCGCGGTTGAATTTAACCGAGAAAATACTGTTTAAACCGAGAAATGAACCGAGCAGTAGGAGAAAATCTCCGGAGCGACTGTTCAGTGAGGCGGAGTAAAGAATCTGACAGTTTCAGTTTGAAATTATCCAGACAGAGCTTCTCTAACCGAGCTCGCGCTCTAAGCTCCATGCCTGGCATGGAAGTTAACTCTTTCACCTCCGGAGCAGTTCTAATGGTGGGACAAACTGCAATTGTCATAATATAGCAAGACTTCATGTTGTTTGAAAAGGGGTCCAGGGAGGACCAGATGGAGAATCGTTTCCACTTTGCTGTGTACATTTTCCTAGTGGATGGCTTACATGCTGCTAGGACAATATCTGAGACTCTACAGGAGACATCAAATCTACTCACTTCTATCTCCTCAGGAGCCAGGCATGGAGATGAAGGGACCTCATGTTGGGATGGACCACTGGGACCTGCGTCAGAAGATCCATTTGAAGCGGTAGTTGTCTCAGTGGAACTTCTGATAATCTGTTGATTAGTGGAAATCAAATCTGATGAGGCCAGTATGGGGCGATGAGGGATCATTCTGCCACCCTGTGCCTCCAGTTTGAGCAGCACCCTCTGAATTCATGGAAGAGAAGGAAATGCGTACAGAGAGCATCATGTCCACTGCAGTCTGAATGCATCCTGACACAAAATGTCAGGTTCTGGATTTCTGGAGTAGAACTGAAGCAGTTTTGCGTTGAGTGGGGATGCAAAAAGATCCAGGTCCAGTGTGCCCCACTCTTCGAAGAGCGACTGCATGACATTTGAGTCGAGAGACCACTCGTGTGGATCTGACTCTGTTCTGTCGAGGCAATCTGCTAGATTCTTCTGGACACCAGGCAGGTAGACTGCCTGGATCTCAGGGTTTCGTGTCCCACACACCATTCCCACACTCTCATCATTTCTCTGAACAGAGGGTAAAGAGTGCGCTTCACACTGCTTGTTGATGTAGTACATCACTGCCTTGTTGTCCATCTAAAGGAGAATTACTTTGTGACAGGGGATGCCCTTCAGGGCTTGGACAGCATACAGGACAGCTCTCATTTCCAGGACATTTATGTGTAGCTGAGACTCGTCCCAATTCCACAGACCCTGGGTGAGGAGATCCTGACAGTGAGCTCCCCAGCTGATCAGAGATGCATCTGGGGTGATGATAATCTGTGTCTCCAGTGGGGCAAAGGGAAAGCCTTGAAGAAGGTTGTTCTCCTGAGTCCACCAGGTGAGTGACTGCCTTAGGGGCGCCATCACTGTGAATGTGTGGTTGGGGACCGCTGAGTACTGAGCATCCACTGAGTGGTTCTCATGTGAAGATGAGCCAGAGACACCATGAACACTGATGACGCCATGAGACCCAGCATCCGCTGTATTGAGAGAGCTCGAACCGAGTTGCTCTCTTTGATGAAGCGAGCTATCTGGAGGATATCATTTCTCCTGTCCTCCGGAAGGAAGACCCTTGCCTTGGAGGTGTCCAGGAGGGCTCCTAAGAAGAGAAGTTGTTGGGAGGGCTGCAGCTGCAATTTTTCCAGATTCAACAGGACTCCCATGAATGTGAGAAACTTGGAAGCCGTGGCCACCGCTTCCTGCGTTCCTTGTCAGGAGCAGCTTGCTAGGAGCCAGTCGTCCAGATACGGGAACACTTGGAATTCCCCACTTCCCGAGATGCACTGCGAGTACTGCAAAGCACTTTGTAAAAACTCGAGGCACTGAGGACAGCCCAAAGGGTAGGACTCTGAAATGGTAGTGCTGACTCAGAGATACTTGTGGTGGCTTGGGTGCACGGTAACATATTGGTAGGCGTCCTGCATGTCCAGGGAAGCCAGCCAATCGTTTTGATGAATCAGGGGTAGACACGTAGCGAGCGATATCATCTTGAATTTCTCTTTGAAGAGGAATTTGTTTAACTTCCTTAGGTCTATAATAGTGTGCATACCACCTGTTTTATTTGGAACTAGGAAGTGATGGGAGCAGAATCCTGTGTCCCGTTCCTCCTGCAGAACCAATTCTACTGCCCTGTTGCTCAGAAGGCCCTGAATCTCAGAAGCAAGGATGTCTGACTGAGTGATAGTCTGGGCTGTCATTTGCTTGGATGATCCGGAGGGGTATCTGAAAAATTCAGAGAGAAACCCTCGCGAAGTAGCCTGAGGACCCATTTTCCCGATGTGACTGACTTCCACTGGTAGTAAAATTGAGTCAGACACCGCCATACTGCCGAAGAAGAATCCCCCTTCGAGAGCTGAGGTGGGACCTAGGACGGACTTTCAGAGGGTGGCACTAGGCGCTTTTGGGCCTTGTGCCTTCTGCTGCATTTTCTTTTGTGGCTGGGGGGCTTGGTTCTTGTTGAAGCCACCCTGTGCCTTAACCATGAAAGGACTGATGGTTATAAAACTGCCAGTGATTTCCGCCTCATTGAGGGGCAGTAGGAGCCGATCTGGCCGTTTTCATGGCAGTCCTAGCTTTCTGATTGGACCTCCAGTGCCTGCTCCACCTGTGGGCCAAACAGATAAACTCCATCAAATGGAAAATTCATGACTCTCTGTTGAGCATCATTTGTGAACCCCAAAGTCCGTGACCATGAGTGATGCCAGGTGCATATCCCAGCTTCCGCTGCCCTCGAGGCAGTGTCAAAGGCATCCATAGCAGCCTTAAGTTGCTAATTATTGGACTCAATACCTCTAGTAATAGTCTGGAGAAGCTCTGAACTAACGTCCGACTTCAGAACAGTCCCCACAGAGGTTTTCAGCGAATGCTAGAGAGTATTTTCATATTGTGAGAAATAGCCCTGGTAGCTAGCAATACGCATTCCTAGGAAAGCAGCGGCGAAGACTCGCTTCCCCAAGGTGCAAGTCTTACAGGATTCTTTATTTACTGGACGAGCCGTAGACTCATGAGGGAGAATGGCTTTGTCATTTTCTGCCAAAACCACTATGGTGTATGCAAAGGCTTGAGAGACCAGGATTGGTCGATCCTTAGGGGGAGCATACTTCCCGTCTATGGACTTAGCCATGGAAAGAATAAGTGCCAGACTGTCCCACACCATCTGTGAAAGAGTCTTGAAAGAGGGCTGTACTGGAGGAGTCAATTCCACAGGGATTTCCGCGACATGCAGATATTGAAGGCGCAATAGCTTCCCAGGATCAACCTCCGAAGTTTGGAGAGAGAGGATGGAATTCATATTCTTCAGGAGAGATTTAAAGGACGGGTCCTCGACCAAAGGCTCTGCTGAAGTAGAAGGCTTACTTTTCACTCTGAAGGATGAATCAGAAGGAACTCACAAAGCTGAAGGCGTATAAAGCCATGGGACCAGATGACATGCACCCAAGGATATTAAGGGAGCTGCGGAGGGAACTAGCAGCGCCTCTGGCCATCCTGTTTACAGAGTCACTCAACACAGGCATGGTTCCAGGGGGCTGGAGGAGGACACATGTAGTCCCACTACACAAAAGTGGCAGCAGGGTGTAAGCGGGGAACTACAGGCCAGTCAGCCTCACCTCAGTGGTGGGGAAGATCATGGAGACACTGCTGAAAGAAAGGACAGTGGCACCTCTTGAATCCATTGGTGCCCAGGATCTGTGGCAGCACGGATTCACATTAGGAAGGTCTTGTCAAATGAATCTGATAGATTTTTTTGATTGGGTGACTAAGGAAGTGAATCAGGGAGGGGCCGTAGATGTCACCAACCTGGATTTTAGCAAGGCCTTCGATACTGTCCCATACAGAAGACTGGTTAACAAGATGTCTGGGCATGGGGCTTAAGGTGATACAGTGGGTTCGAAACTGGCCGACGGACAGAAGGCAAAGGATGGTGGTAAATAAAATCCAATTCGGGGACAGAGGGGCTACCAGCGGAGTGCCACAAAGATCAGTACTGGGACCAGTCCTGTTCAATGTCTTCATCAGTGACACTGCAGAGGGGCTGGAAGGAAAGGTCTGCCTATTTGCAGATGACACCAAGATCTGCAACAGAGTGGATACTCAAGAAGGCATGCAGAAAATGAAGAGGGACCTGGAGAAGCTTGAAAGATGGTTGGAGGTGTGGCAACTGAGGTTCAATGCGAAAAAGTGCAAGAAAATGCACCTGGGTAGGGGGAACCCTGGGGAGAGCTACAGGATGGGGGGGAGGTGCTGACCATCACCAAAGAAGAGAGAGACCTAGGGGCTATCATATCCGATGATCTTAAGGTATCAGGGCCAGTGGCATACTGGGGTGCATAGGCAGAGGTATTACTAGTAGGAGGCAGGAAGTGGTGATGCCATTGTATAAAACACTGGTAAGGCCTCACCTGGAGTACTGTGGGCAGTACTGGAGACAACACATGCCTAAGGACATAAACAAGGTGCAGGCTGTCCACAGAAGGGCGACAAAGATGGTGCACGGTTAGCACCATAAAACATATAAGGAGAGACTAAGAGACCTAATTATGTACTCACTGGAGGAAATGAGAGAAAGGGGCAACATGATTGAAACTTTTAGGTACCTCAAGGGCATAAACAAGGTGCAGGTGGGAGATCTTTTCCAATGTAGAAAATATACCAGAACGAGGGGACACGATATAAAATTGGAGGGGGAAGATTAAGAGGTAACGTGAGGACGTTTTTCTACACAGACAGGGCGGTGAACGCTTGGAATAGTCTGCCACAAGAGGTGGGCAAGCACAGTGGAGGGGTTTAAACATACCTGGGACAAGCACAGGGGAACCTTGGGTGGAAGGGAGTTATGAAAAGCCAATGACCGCTTAGGGTGAGTGGATGCATACATGTATAGGGCCTACGGACAGACTGGATGGGCGTAGTGGTCCTTATCTGCCAACAATTTTTATGTTTCTACGTAATCTTCATCGAAGTCGTCTCCTAATCGGAGATCAGGATCAAGCTCAATATCATCTCCTACTAGCCCAGGAGGGGTAGTATATAAAGGAAAGGGAGGAAAGAGAGCAGGAGGAGGTGCTCCTCGAATAGGAGCTGAAAATCCCAGCACCCGCGGTAGCGTCAGTGTTGAAAATGGCACCAGTGCCAGATGCAGCGCTGCCAAGACTGGAGTAGAAGGCAGTGCTGCAACCAGCACTGTGCCAGCGCCTGGAGACCCCAACCCAAACCCCAGGGCACCCAAAGTCGAAGATCTGAAAACATGAGTAGGAGATGGTAGTACCTGTGCTGGCCCCTGCGCCGCAGCCATGTGAGGGGGAAAAGCACAAGAGCACGGTGTTAACCACACTGAAGAAGGTGCCGTGCGACTAGGCTGATCCAACCGCTCCTCCTGCAGGTCTGAAGGTGCCAGGATCGACTCCACAGGCCCAGGAAGTCGGGACAACTGCCGAACCCACTGCTCCATAAGGGCGGCCCAATGATGAAACTGCTCATTGGAGGACCCCCCCGGTGCAGGGAAGGACTCCGGAGTTGAGGATGTTGGCCACTGGGAACTGAGGCAGCAGGCGACCCTGACAGAGTCAGGGTCGACCTCCTGTCCCCTGCTACTGACGATCTTCGTGCAGACGTACCAGAGGGCGACCTCGAGCAGTACTGTTTCTTCTTCAACTGGTGGGGTGAAGAAGAACTCAAGGTCGAGCAATACCGGGTCCCCAGCGAAGATCGGGAATGGGTCCACTTCTTTTTGTGCTTTTGGGAGGATTACCCTTCCTCCTGAGTACCGGACTGCCCGTAGTCAGATCCCCCTCCGTAGATGGTGGGGGACCGGACCCAGCCATGCTGCTGAAACAGCTTTCATGCGAAGTCTTTACCGTTACTGGCCCCTTTCGTGGTCGACTCCATCAAAGGCCGGCTGAAGAAGACTTGTCTGTTCTTGTGAACAAAAGGGGGGGACCTAAAAAATAATTAAAGAATATACTAAAACTAATCAAATACTGAACAACTATGCTGTTGTCGTACAGACGTGAAGATTTGACTCCCGGCGAGCAACATCATCACAGAAGCACACTCGACAGTGAGGAAAAAAGGAACTGAGGTGGTTGGAAGGTCGACACTGAAGTAGCCTATATGGCGTGAGCCGGTCTCGCGGTGCCGCGCATGCACAGTCCTACCTCGGCGCCAGCCCTCCTGAAGATTTTTGTCTCCTGCTTGGTCCTAGCGCCTCCAGCGTAGTCCCATTAGTGTGAATGAGTGGTGGAGACTTTATGTCCAGGACGATTTATATCTATGCAAATCATTTAATTTGAGAGGGATCTGAATTTCCAAATACCAAATTTTTTCTTTTACCCACTTGTATGGTACTGGAGCATTAAATCATGCAGGTGTGCTATCTGAGATCTCCAATACTTCAGTTTTATCTGTGTTAACCTTAAAGCCTGAAATATCTCCAAACTGCTCCATTAACTGTAGTAGTGGTGGGAGAGAGGATGCCGGATCTGGAACATACACCAAAGTGTCACTGGCGTACAGACACCTTATTTTCCACCCCACTTAGTTTGATCCCCTTGATTGTCTCCATCTGGCTTATGGCTACAGACAAGGGTTCAATACTGATCGCAAACAATAAAGGAGATAGGGGACACCCCCGTCTGGTACCCCTCTCAATACTGAAATATTCTGAAATTGTACCGTTCGCTCGCAGTCTAGCAGTTGGACCATCATATAAAAGTTGAAGCCAGGTCAAAAATATGTTCCCCATCCCCAAATGCTTCATGACTGTCTGCAAGTATGACCAACTCAGATGATCAAAAGCCTTCTCGGCATCATAAAAAATAGTTAACTGGGGTGTAGAGCCATAACATTTCCGATTCATAACACTTAGCAGGTGGCGTATATTGTCATTAAGGTGTCTCTGGGGAACAAATTCCATTTGGTCTGGATAAATAATGCTATTAATACGAATTTGTAAATCTTTAGCCAAGATCTTAGTTAAAATTTTAACATCTTGGTTCAGTAAAGATATTGGACTATAAGAGGAGCATGTGTCTGCTGGTTTACCTAGCTTTGGCAAGACTGTAATAACAGCATGTTTTTGGTACCCCCCCCCCAATCTTCAAGGCAGGAACTGAAGGTGTCTGTTAGAACAAGAGCCAGAACGTCCTGAAATACTTTATAAAATTCTATGTTATAGCCATCTGACCCTGGGGATTTTCCCATTTTAAAGTCTTTAATAGCTTCTTTGACCTCTTTTTGCAATATGGGGGTATCAACTTGTTATGCTACTTAAAAAAAGACAGCTGCAACAGGGAGCTGGGTGCTCAATGACTACCATACTTACAGCAAACAGTCATGGCATACCTCACAACAAGAAATAATAGTTCAAGACTCACTTGCATTGAATGATGACAAAATACTTATTTTCCACCACAACAGAACAACATCTCAAGTGGGGACTGGAGGCCTGCAACAAACAGCTTCTAATGTTTCATAAAATCATTTGCTTTGTTGAAGAACAAAGCAAATGATTTCGTGAAACGTTAGAAGCTGTTCTCCCTCCAATTCCCTAACCGTCTACAAAAGTCGAGACTGAGTCAGTTGGGCTAGTTTCTTCTTACCCACTGCAGCACTAATTAACTGTCCTCTGACCACAGCTTTGGTAGCCTCCCAACAAAGCCGGGCTGCACATCCCTGGTTCGGTTGAGCATCATAAACCTCTCTGATAATCTCTTTTAGTTTGTTCACTAAAGCCTCATCAGTGAGGAGTGAAACATTTAGTCTCCACAACTTTTTAAGATGATCAGCCCTTATACAAAAGGTTACTGAAACTGTTGCATGGTCGGAGTTTGTAATGTCATGTAGCTTGGATTGTAATAAAGAGTGTACATAATTTTTTTGGGTCAAAATAAGATCTGTTCTTGAATATGATTGCTGCACTGAAGAAACAAATGTGTAATATTTCTCATTCCCATGTTGCACCCTCCACACATCCTCTAAACTTGCTTCCTGCATCAGTGCTTGAAGAGTTTTTGTTGTACCCGTTTGTCGCAGGACACCCTGAAGACCTATCGAAGTCTGGGGACAGCACACAATTGAAATCCCCCCAAACAAAATTTGGCCCGGAGGGAGGACCGCCACTTTCCAAAAATTACTTGGAAGAAACCCGAGGCTCCCTCATTTGCAGCATAAATATTCACTAAATGTAAGGTTTTCCCATTTAATCGACCCGTAACTCTTTTAAACCTTCCTTCAAACAACATGAAGTCTTGCTATATTATGACATATGCAGTATAACCCCCGGTTAGAACTGCTCTGGAGGTGAAAGAGTTAACTTTCCATGCAGGGCATGGAACCTTCAGAGCGAGCTCGGTTGAACACTCTGTCTGTTGTAGCTCAAACTTAAACTGTCAGATTCTTTACTCCGCCTCACTGAACAGTTGCTCCAGAGATTTTTCCTGCTCCTCGGTTCGTTTGTCGGTTAAAAAGTGTAATTCTCGGTTTATTTACCGAAATTAAACCGCAATCGGTTGGTTCAAGCTCTGTCTGTGGTATTGTAAGTAATAGATAGGCTTACGTTTATTTTCTTCTGTGTGGAACTTGTAAACGTCTTTTTCGGTTCAGTTTGAACCGATCAGATTGGCTTAAAATAACTTTCTAGTCCTTTAGAGTGCGGTTCCTGGTTCTTATCGGTTTAAAAAAAAAATGGATTTCATTATGTTTTTTTCCACAACTCATGACACGGTTGGGAACCGATAAGAGAGTCTTGCTTGGCGGATTGCCACTAACGGGCAAGTTTTTGGTTAGGCTGGCACTATGTCTGAGAAAACCAAAAGAAAAACCGGACCCACTGGGTTTCAGCACTGTGGCCTCTGTGGGAAGCCTTTGCTAAGCTGACCCACACACCCTAATATTATACTGTCTGGGTTTGACCACCTCAATGCAGACTGCCAGATTTGTAAAATTTTCCTGCTGCCACCGTGGAAAGAGAGTTGGTAGGCTCCAGGAAAGGGAGGCCAAAAAGTCCGCTGACCCGGATGGCCAGCCCGGTTTGGTTCCGACCGAACCTGAGGGAGTGCCCTCTGACCAGGGCCATACTTTCTCGGGCAAACGAAGAGCCAGCTCTGAGGAGCCAGTTCAAACTAAAAGGGCTAGAAAGTCAGCTAGTGTGGAGCCCAAAGTTCTTTCTCCAACCGCTGAGGAAATAGCTAAAGCTATTCAAATTGTTCAGTCTCTTTCCCTGGTTCTGTCCGAACCGATACCATCAGGGAAGTGCTCGGTTCGGACAGTTCCACCGGTTCAATATTATGATTTTGAGGATTTTTATGAACCGGAGGAAGGGGAGGAGGGGTATGAGGAGAGAGAATGTGATTTTGAAGGTCTGGATGTGCCCATTGAACCGGACATCTCTCCAAACAGACCTTCAGGGGTTTCCCCCTTTTCATTTTATGTTCTATAAGAAAGTTGCTGAAACTCTCCAACTCCCTGTTGAGGAAGCTGTTGATGACCAAGAAGAGCCTGATTATGTAGAAATGATGGATATTCCAGAGTCTAGGAGACTGTCTATTCCCTTGCACAAATCCTTTAGGAAACAGAAAGTAAAAATTCTAAAAACTCCTCACTCTGTCCTTCCTGTTGATAAAAGGATGGACAAGAGGTATACATTATCAGGCTCTGATCTGAGTTCCTATCTCAGCAATGCGGCCATGTGGGGTAGTGCAGGCTGGAGCCTGTGACAAAGCTAATATTCCTCTAGCCTCTCACCCTCCTGAAAAGGATTCCAGGAGGATGGATGCCATGGCAAAGAAACAGTACATGGCAGCGTCTTTAGGACTCAGACAGGCAAATTATATGGCTTATGCAGCTAGGTACCAGAAATCCAGATGGGATACTGTGCTGGCCCTAGCAAAACAGGCCCCTGACCAGCTTGCCAGGGAGCTGGTGGCTGCGGATGGTATTGAGGCATCCAAGGTGCAATTTCATGCTGCAGTAGACTCTAATGATGTTTCATCAAGAGTCATGGCTACATCTGTATCTCTTCGCAGAATGGCCTGGCTCAGATGTACTGCCCTGTCACAGGATACTCAGTCTAAGGCTATGGATTTTCCTGTTGTGGGCAATTTTCTGTTTGGGGAGCAGACAGAGAATTATATGAAGAAAATGGATGAGTATAGGACCACCTATAGCAGTGCACAGGCCAAAGAAAGGCAAACCACTCCTCAAAGGCAGCATATCAGGGGCAGGCCTTTTCATAGGCCTTTTTACCAAGCCCAGGCCTCCTCTTCTGCTTATGCCCAGAGGGGGTTCTTTAGAGGAAGAGGCAGAAGGGGTTCTAGTAAGCCACCTTCTACCCCTCAACCCAAAGCCCCTGCAAAACAGGCTCCCTGATGGGGTGGCCAGGGCCGATTCTCCACTACCGGTAGGGGGCAGGCTGGCTTACTTTGTCCAGGACTGGAAGACATTACAGAAGACTAACATCAGACAAGTGGGTCCTAGAAGTAGTTAGCCAGGGACTGGTTCTCAGCATCAAAAAATTTCCGAAGATGAGAGCCAGGTCCTTTCCACCTGCAAATCCATCAGAGGCACTTGCCCTAGAAACAGAAGTTTCTTCCCTCCTGGCTCTCAGAGCCGTGAAGGGTTCCACCCCACACCAGGGCAAAGGTTGTACTCCAGGTACTTCCTTACCCCAAAAGACAGGAGAATGGCAGCCCATCCTGGATCTCAGGTATCTAAACAAGCACCTTTTAAAACCAAAGTTCAAAATGGTGACTCTGGGAATTATTTTACCCTCTCTAAGGCCAGGGGACTGGCTAGCCTCCCTGGACCTCAAGGATGCCTACTTCCATGTTCTCATCAGAAGCTCCCATCGAAAGTACCTCAGATTCGAACTGCCCTCAGGCCATTACCAGTTCAGAGCAATGCTCTTCGGCCTCTCCTCGGCCCCGAGGGTGTTTACAAAATGCCTGGCAGTAGCAGTTGCCCACTTAAGAAGGCAAAAGATTGCCATCTTTCCTTATCTGGACGACTGGCTCATTGTAGGCCAGTCTCCAGACCAGGTCAAACTACACCTTCAACTAACTCAGCAACTGCTTACATCTCTAGGTTTCCTTCTCAATCTTCCAAAGTCAGTTCTAGAGCCTGTCCAGCTTCTCACTTTCATAGGTGCAGAACTGAACACAAAAGAAGCCAGAGCCTTCCTCCCTCTGGAAAGAGCAAGGGCTTTGGTTTCTCTGGCCTCCTCTTTCACCCTGCAGGTCTCTTGACCAGCAAGGCATTTTCTACAGCTCCTGGGGCACATGGCTGCTTCTACAGCAGTAGTGCAGGGAGCAAGATTTCAGATGAGGGACATCCCGTTCCATTTGAGAGCCTTTTGGTCTCAAAGGACAGATCCTCTAACCAAATTCATCCCAGTGACTCGAACCCTGATCCAGGCCCTTCAGTGGTGGCAGGACCAGAGCAATCTGAGACAGGGGGTTCCCTTCACTCCCCAGTCTCACTCCTTGACCCTTAATACAGATGCATCCTTCTTGGGGTGGGGAGCTCACATGGGCGACCTTACTACCCAGGGGTTGTGGTCCCCTCCGGAATCTCTGCTCCACATCAATTTGTTGGAACTCAGAGCAGTTTTTCTAGCACTCCAGGTTTTTTCCACATCTGTTCAGAACAAGGTTGTTCAGGTCAGAACAGACAATACCACTACAATGTGGTACATCAACAAGCAAGGGGGCACTCGGTCTATGGCCTTGTGTACTGAAGCAATGAAGTTGTGGTCTCTGGCTTATTCTCTGAACGTCTTCCTTACGGCAGTTCACCTCCCAGGCAAGGACAATGTACTAGCGGATGCTCTCAGCAGGATTTCCCAGGGCCATCACGAATGGGCACTGGATCTCCTAGTACTGGAGGTAGTATTTGCCAGATGGGGCACCCCGCAGATAGATCTCTTTGCAGCCCCAGACAATCACCAACTTCCCCTTATTTGCTGCAGGCCCCCAGTGTTGGGCTCAGTCCCTCTGGATGCCTTCCTACTCAGTTGGGAAGGGAAGTTTCTCTATGCTTTCCCCCCTTCCCTCTGCTGTTCGAAGTGCTAGTCAAAATCAGGTCTCAACCCTGCAAGATGATCCTGATTGCTCCAGATTGGGCCAGGCAGCCCTGGTACCCACTCCTCATGTTCTTAGCAGTCCACCTTCCCCTGTGTCTTCCCAGGAATCACAACCTGTTAACCTGTGCCCAGGGGAGAGTTTGGTATCCGAACCTCAAATTTCTCAATCTCAAGGCATGGCTTTTGAAGAGTTAGAGTTTGCTGACCTACACCTTTCCCAAGGTGTACTGGATGTCTTGAAGGCCTCTAGGAAGCCTTCCACTAGGGCTACTTATAATTCAAAATGGAAAAGATTTTCCATATGGTGTGCTGGTAAGCATATTTCCCCAGAATCTGCTGACGTGCCCACGATCCTGGATTATTTGGTGCATCTGAATTCTTTGGGGCTGAGACCAGCTACCCTAAAAGTGCACTTGGCAGCCGTGTCTGTCTTCTTATCAGCAGGTAAGCCCTCCTCTTTTTCAGCTCAACCTGTGTTCTCCAAGTTTTTTAAAGAGTTGCTTCACACCAACCCTCCGTTCAGGGACCCTGCCCCTGCTTGGGATCTTAATATTTGCATTGCCCAGCTTATGCAACCCCCTTTTGAGCCATTGTCTTCAGCAGAGCTTAAGTACTTGACTTGGAAAACTGTGTTTCTGGTAGCCATCACCTCTGCCAGGTGCATAAGTGAGCTGCAAGCATTGTCAATGGAGCCTGATTTTATCTCCTTTCACAGAGATAAGGTGGTCCTCAGGACTAACAGAACGTTTTTGCTTAAGGTGGTTTCAGACTTCCACCTTAATCAATCCATGTCTCTTCCTGTGTACTTCACTGACCATTCCTCCTCTGGTGAGAGGAGATTGCACAGTTTAGATGTCAAAAGAGCCCTCAGTTACTATATAGAACGTACCAAGGGTCACAGGTTTGAAACCCTCCAATTGTTCCTCACTTATGGTGAGGTTGGCAAAAGGTAAACCTGCCACTAAAAGATCCATTGCCAGGTGGATTGTCTCTTGTATCCAATTTTCTATGAAAAACTAGGTAAGATTCCTTCCTCACGCCTGAGGGCTCATTCTACCAGAGGTACAGCTGCGTCTCTGGCTGCTGCCAGGGACATCCCTATCCTAGAGATATGTCAAGCAGCTACCTGGAAAACAGTTCACACTTTTACTAAGCATTACTCCCTGGATATCCAGGCTAGGAGTGATGCTCAATTTAGCATAGCTGTGCTTCAGAGCCTATTTCCTAAGTAGGTTCTGTCCCTCCTCCATGGAGGTACTGCTGTGTAATCTGCATATGTCATAATATAGCAAGACTTCATGTTGTTTGAAGAAAAAATTACTCACCTTAGTAATGTTGTTTCTTCTAGTGGAGTCTTACTATATTATGACCTCCCCAGCCTGCCCCTCTCAGAACCTCTACTTTTGGGATGTAGGTGGGCAGTGCAATGTTGGCACTTCATAGATGCTCGCTTTATTTTCACCCTTTCTTAGGGTGCTTAGGTGTTATGCTTTATTTTTTCTTTCTTGAATCCCTTGACTTGAGTCTTTGTTTTGGGATCAAGAACAAAAATGTGTTTTTGTAGTTAGTAGCCAGTGGGCTAGTGTAGGTTTACGGCTTCCACACAGAACCTTAGTGAGTTTTTGCTCGTAAAGATCTGACAGTTTAAGTTTGAGCTACAACAGACAGAGTGTTCAACTGAGCTCGCGCTCAAGGTTCCATGCCCTGCATGGAAAGTTAACTCTTTCACCTCCGGAGCAGTTCTAACCTGGGGTTATACTGCATATGTCATAATATAGCAAGACTCCATTAGAAGAAACAACATTACTAAGGTGAGTAATTTTTTCTTCTTCATCACTTTCCACACTAATACCCATGAGCATTTTCTGTTCATTAAAATAGTTACTACAGCTTTCTGCTCTGAAGGTCTGGAAGATGCATAAACTTGCCCCACCCACATACACCTAAGTTTTAAGTGCTCTTCTTCAGTCATATGTGACTCCTGTAAATAAACTATATTAGCATTCATTCTTTTCAATTCTGCCAAAATTTTCGTCCGTTTTAGCGGAGAATGGATACCTTTGACATTATATGAAATCTGTTGTAATGTACGCATTGTAATGCCCTTAAAATCCTCCTTTGACACTGTGTAAATTTCCTTAAAAGTAACCATAATTTATTACAACCTTTTAAATACGCGCCCACGTCTAAATTATCATAACAAAAAATTAACTTGTATAACTTGCAACTGTTGAAACATGACCAACATTAAACTTATAATCAGTAAAGCAATCAGTGTCCTTATCAGACCACCATTGTTTTTTACATACTTCCTAGGGGACTGTTGGTTGAATAATCCAAATACATTGGTTGTAATAGCAAACATAAAGTCTGCCCTGGTCGTGCTCTTGACCACTGCCCCCTTAAACTCACAGAGACAATCCAAAGCACCCCCAGTATTGTGATGAGAGTTCCACTGAAGTACCCTTCGGTTGCCACAACACTGAACATACTGATGGATGTATGTTGTATCCCTTCCATCCATGACCCCCCTCACACACACTGTGCCCCCCAATCAAACTCTAACGGGAAAGGACTGCCATCTACACTTTCCTTTCCACAGACTTTTATGTATATGTGTGTGTATATATATATATATATATATATATATATATATATATATATATATATTTATGAGTTATTTATTACTCTGGTCCAATATCTGGAGCTGGTATATCCCATACTTTTCTAAGAAATAGCAAACATTTTCCAACCCATTCCCAGCTTTCCTCGTAGAGTCATTTTTAAAGACTGCAAGTCCCTCAGAGTTATCTGAACACCACAACCAAATACTTTCTGGCCATGAAAAGGGGCAATAATGACCAAATGTGCACATCTGTAGTGAAGCCATCTACTGCAAGCCATGAATAGTGGCTAAGACAAATGCCAGAGGCAGCAGCGTAGCAGAGTGTGTCTGAAGCTTCATAAACAGAGTGATGGAGATGCTGTTCAGTGTCAAAAACCAAGGGTGACAGTCCAGAGGTCTTTGCTTTTGTCAGGCCCATCAGGCAGCCAGATAACCACTTAAGATAAGGACTTCCACATGCCATTTTGATACTTAATCATATGAGCCTGATAGTTAGCAACATGCAGGCCAAGGGGCACAAAAGCATACAGTAGGCCCTCTTGCCCATGACATCCAACCTCCTTGACTCTCTTATCAAGAGGAAGGAACTCATATCTTGGAGCTTTAGATCTATTATGAGCAGCCATGATGACCACTAAGTCAGTCTCGTACTGTGATGAATAGAAAAACTTAGTAGTAGGAGCCAGGTACTGCTTGTCCACTTTGCGAGGCACAACAAGCAGGGCCACCAGGCCTACGCCAGGCAGCTATGGTGGCATCCTCAAAAACAGGGTCAGGTCCAGCGTGTCTGGGATTCCAACAATCGCCCTGTACTCCAGGAGCTGAGGTATGCTGGCCCTTAGTGCGGAGTATCGTCTGACACCCTGGACTTCCGAGGAGCTCGGAGCTGGTAGGGCAGAAGAGCCTCGAAGTTCAGAGGCAACCCTTTGCCCACCACTTCCAGAAACCACTTAATCAAGGTAATAGCAGACCACTGTGGAAGAAAGTGGCACAACCATCCTCTGACAAGGAGCTGGGACAGGGACTGGGCAGAAGGGGGAATGGCACCCCGCAACTTGTTACTCAACAACCTTTTGGTGGGGGGCCTCCTGAAGACAAGCCCTCTTTTCTACCTCTTGCTGCCAAACTTAGGCTTTTGGATGCTAGTGCTGAATTTGACCCTGCTGGGGCAAATGCTGAGGCTGCTGTGGCTGAAAGGGCCAAAACTGGAAAGCTTTCTTTTTAGGCACTGAGGGTTTCAGATCCTTCTGGGACGAAGCCACATAATCAACGGTGGCTTTGGACTTCTCTAAATGGGTGAGACGTCCTTCCACCCCAGGGCCAGAGAGGTCAGTGCCCAGGAATGGGACATGAGCCAGCTTGTGCTGGGTGTTAGCTGTGAAGGTTGACAGCTGCAGCTAGGCTCTAAGATGCATAGTAATGGCCATAGTCATGGCACAGGCACAGGAGTTGTCTATGTCCAAGACCATATTGAGCTGGTGTTTAGCAAGCATTTCCCCCGGGCTCTGAGCATCTGGTTTGTCTGCTGCTTATCAGCAGGAAGGAGGAGGAGGACAAGCCCAACGATCCTAAAAAAGGAATAGACAAAGTTAGCCATTATAATGGAATAGATGGCTTGCCTGAGACCTAGGGAGGCAATCGCGTACACCTTTTAGTCATGTGGTCCAACTTCTTGGATTCCTCTTCGGGAGGTTTGTCCACCTCCCCCTAGCCCTTCAATTTGCAAAAGGTCTAGACCAAGTACTCAGCCAGGGGGTGGTCTGTGTCCATGGGTACCACATACATGAAGGCCATCCAAGTAGGGGGCACTTGAGCAGGATGATGGATGATGCCAAAGCACAGACAATACAAGCAGGAACAACTGGGCAGACTGGGTGGACCAAGAGGTCCTTATCTTCTGTCAAATTCTATGTTTCTCCAGGAATGGTCCCAACACAGCTTCAGTAAAAGGAAAGACAACCTCCGGGGACTTGTCCTGATCCAGGTTATCAGTGAATGAGTATTTAACCCGTTTCTGCACTGGATCCAAGGGCACAGGCATGGACTCTGACATCAGTTGGAGCAATGCTTAAAAAAAGGCTGGCACTCATGCAACACATCAACCATCTAAAGAGTCATGATCAAACTGCAGGATCTTGGCCGAGGCCACTGAAGACTCAGCCCCCAAGTCCGATGATTCCTCGAAGACCACCCTGGACCTCTTTTCACCATGGACCACCCAAGGCCCTTCTTCCTGAGTGATTTCCAGAGACAAATGACCTGGCAAGCAGGGTGAGACTCCTTGGTGGGTGCCCCAGACTGTGGCTGCAGGGGAAGAGGCTCTACGCAAAGTGGAGAGAAGTAGGCACTTTAGTTTTCCGAGTCTGGCTAACTGACAGGGGAGTGGCTGGAGGAGGCATGGGGAGTGTCGGCACCGGGAGCAGAGCACTGCCCTTCCTTGCAGTGGTCCACTGCTGCCAAAGGAGCTCCTCCTAGCACAAATGCCTACTCTGTCAATGCCTCTCTTTACCGAAGGATGAGAAGGTCAAGGAGCATTGATAACGATGCCTCCCAGTCAAGCAAGACCAAGAGCATGACTGGTGTTTCGACCCCAACTGTCGACCCGAGGACCGACATCAACGTGCGTCTTCTGTGGGTTCTGAACAGACAATGTGCTTGGGCAACATGACCAACAATGGTCTAGGAGGCATGACTGCTGGTGCAGGCAGTTCCCAAGGCACCTTGCTAAGGGCATTGACTAGTCTCTGTCCTTCTGGGGGAGCATGAAAAAGTAACAAAAGTTTTGGAGGGAGGCAGACACTAGTCCTTTTTTGAAGGACAGAGTCTTGAAGGGACTTGCTAATCTGAAGGCGGACAAAGCAATGGGGCTAGATGGAGTGCATCCAAGGGTATTGAGGGAGTTCAGGGAAATACTGGCTGTACCTCTGGCAGTTCTATTTAACAGCTCATTGGAAACAGGAGCGGTTCTGGAGGACTGGAGGAGGGTGGATGTAGACCTACTACACAAAAGTGGTAGCAGGGAGAAGACTGGCAATTATAGACCAGTGTGCCTCACATCGGTTGTGCGAAAGTTAATGGAATCACTGCTGAAGGTAAGGATTGTGGAATATCTTTAATCCAGTGGGTTACGAGATCCAAAGGCAGCACAGTTTCAAAAGGGGGAGGTCATGTCAAATGAATCTGATAGATTTCTTTGATTGGGTGACCAAAGAACTAGATCAGGATGGAGCAGTGAACATGGCCTACCTAGATTTCAGTAAGGCGGTCAACACCATTCCACACAGGAGACTAGTAAGCAAGCTGGGTAGTTTAGGAGTGGGTCCAAAGGTTGTAAACTGGATAAGAAATTGGTTAGGGGATAGGTGACAGAAGGTGGTGGTAAATGGAGTTCACTCCAAGGAGTGTGGCCATCTCCTGCTGTGACTCTGTGCTTTGGGATTATGGTGCCAGGATTGCCAGGCTCTGGCTTTTGACTCTCGTCATTTTGTAGTATATCCCCATCGGCAGCTATGTTAAGTGGTACTACGAATACTGTTGCTTCATGGCGTAATCCTTTAAATTTCTCTTTATTTCTGAATGAAACCAGAGTATAAATAAATATTTTTACTACAATGCTAGCACTGGCTAGATCCAGATCTTCAGTCTGTAGTAGACTGTGGAGTCCGTCTGCAAATCCAGGAATGTGGTCAAAGAGGAAAAGACAAATACAGTGTTGAATGACATCATGAAGTCGTAGAGGCCCCAAGCTTTGGGTGCGTTTCCATGGTCAGTCAGAGAGATAAGAGACTTCAGACTCGTAAGTATGTTTCAGTGCTCTTTTCTGACATCCTCACCTAGTGTTGCTCAAAGCTGCGACTTTATATGTTCTGTCGAGCCCCATGTCTTGCTTCATCTGTTTCAGTCTGTCACTGTGAACTACAAATGTCGAAAAGAATGTATGCACACATTGCACAAAATCAGAAAAGTTTTTTATTTCTGTAATGCACTGGCTTAAATCAACAAGAGTGAGCTTCAACTTACGTGCATAACAGTAAACATGCACAGCATGAGGATGGTCCATTTTGAAAAAGTCCTGGACGCCATTAAGATAGCCACTCATACTTTCATCTTCATATGCCTGGGCAACAAAAGTTAGCATCTGGCTCAAAAATATCAAACTTTTTCAAGGTCTCATGCATGGCACAACACAAACCTTTTGCATTCAGTTCTCAGACATTAACAACACACAGAAAACATTCAACAGGTTTATGGTTATGAATATATCTCACACAGATGCTCATTTGTTCCTGACATTAAATGTCTCCACTGTCATCAGACAAGGCCGATATGAATTTAGCATTTTTTGCTTCTTGCACAACTGCGTCTGTAACACAGGATGCGGCAGAATGAATCAGACCATTCTGTGACTCTGCTGAGATATATGTTGCATTTAATAAGGCGGACTCATTTACTTGAAGCACTCTATCAAACTTTTTAATCAAATCTAAAATCTTCCTGAAATTTCTTTTATTAACACATTGCTCATCTTCACTGTGACCATGGAAAGGTAATCCTAGTCGACCCAAATGTACAGCACCCTCAACCAGTCTCTTCACGTATTCTCTTTGTAGAATTTCCTTAACCTTGCCCTTGTCTACTTGTGTAACAATGTTACCCGCTTCATTTGTGCACTTACATGCAGACCAGGCAGCCATAGCAATTCTATGAGTGTGAGTTGATGTGTACGTTCTGACCTTCTTCAATGCCTTTTTCCAATTTTAAAACCCATGAATTGTAAATGCTTCATCAGCGCATCAGCTCAAGAAACATCTATACGTGAAGCAGAATGCACTCTGTTTTTCACAGCTGTACTCCAACCAACAGAAATCTTTGTACCAGTGATAGCTAAAGCCTCATCGTTTACCTCCATAAACTTTAGTACTGAAATTAGTCATAGGCTGCGTGGGGCCTTTCTCTTTATTGCCAAGATCAATCAGTAGGGGCTTTATCACCAACTATAGATACTGTAAGGGATGGGGAAATGTTTGACTCAATAGAGGTAGAAGTAGAAGGCTGTTCAATCATGAATTCAGTTCTTGTAATGCTGCTAGTACTGAGTCCTTCACCCTGACATAGTGTATCACTAGTTTTATCATTACAAGCTGTATCTGTATCAGTTACTATTATGACTGGGCACATGGTCTCATTCAAAGTAGAGGATGATGACGCTGCTGAAGAACTGAATCTTGGCCTTTTGCCGGCTGTTCCCACATCAAAGAAAGATATTATGTCACGACTCATTGTCTCTTTTGTTGTTCTTTACTTCTAGTTTAATTCTGCTGTACACCAACATAATAAAAAATATAGATTTTTTTTAATGGTACTCAAGTAGATAGGCTAAATCACCAGAGACTGAAGGCAATAAATCAAAAAGTAACAGCAAACCCCGCCTTTTCCTGCAGCCAGAAGAAATGATGTACCCAGAATCTAGTCAATGTAGCAATTGGTGATGACGATAAACCCTGCCTTCATTTTTTTTTAAAGCAAAAAATGCTCCAAGACTGAACACATTTACGCAATAAAGAAGTTAGCAACGATAACGCCTGACTTTATATTATTTTCTGCAGATATACACCAAGGCAATAAAAATACAGGTTACTCACCTGTAACAGGAGTTCTAGGAATGGTATATGTTGTTCATCCACACTCATTGGCAGGTATCCTTGCCGCTTTAAATCTTGCCGGAAGGTCTTCAAGCTTGCTCCTCCCACCCACCCGGGTGGTATAACTCGGCTCCCCCCATACGCCTGATCTTCCTTACGGCTTGGAAGCTCAGGTTCCCTCCTTAACGCTCTGCGTTTGAGACTGGTTCCTATTTCTCCGTTTGCGGTTTAAAAAAAAAAAAATTTTGCAAAAGACTTCAGTCTTCTATCCCTGTGACTGCGATGGACCAATCGACTCGGTTGGAGATGCCCATGCGGGCGAAGATGTCTCGGACGGATCCACACTCCCATGTGTCTACTGCTTGGGCCTTGAGCACGACCCGCGGGCTTGCGACCTGTGCTCATCTTTCTCGACCCTCGTCCTCGAAGACCGTGCTGCCCGATTACAACTGGGCGTCCGAAGCGTTTCCCTCGGTGAAGTCAAGAGGCCGGTTGGCGGTGTCCTGTTGTGGCTTTCGTGGATCAGCTCGGCGGATGGTGCTGCCCTCGAAGAGAGGAGGCGGCGCGGGCCGTATCTTCCTCGCCGCGGCATTTATCCGCTCTCTCTGGGCTCTTCTTACGCGGCTTCTTTAGGAGCTTTGTCTGTCCCTCTCCACTAAAGGAGAAGGCCTACGTTAGCGGACCTTATTCTCGGTCCAAAAGAGGACAAGGGTAAGTCCCTCCGTCGGCGCTCTTGGGGCGGGAAAGGTCCCTCTCCCGGGCCGTCGGCCGTCGGCTTGATCGACCGCTCGGCTGACCACTGGCCTCACAGGTGTCCCGTCAGGTCAGTTGACGAGACTCCACCGATGAAGTCGAGTTTCCGACCCATTGACGAGCTGTCGCCTTTAGCAGCCGGATTCCCCTCTCCCAGTTCCCCGGGAGGAGTTGAGGATCCCGTGGGCTCGCCTGTGCCTCGGTTCCGGAGCCCTCGGATGCACCTTCCGAGCGAAGGGAGTGCGGTTCCGGCCGACACCTCCGCACCGACCTCGGAAATTCGAGACTCTCGGTCTCGGTCTCGGACCTCTCAGCGGTCAGCCCGATCCCACCGTCTGGCGGCGGTTCGGTCTGGCACGCGGTAAAGCGGCGTCGCCGCTTCGTCCTCCTCCTCGGATGAGGGAAGCTTCGGCGTAAGTACGTCGGCAGTGCGAGACCTTATGTTGCAACAGCTCCTCCTGGCGGGGAATAAGCCGACCCGTCGCTTCCCGGCCATTAGAAGTAGCTGTCATCGGGCGGCCGACACACCCTCGACTTATCCGAGGAGCCTATACCCAGGCGGTTGTTCGGCCAAAACCAGCTGCTCCACCGATTCGGTGGAACCTCCGCCTCCACAGCCACAATTGGGGCTCCGACCAAGGATTCTCGGTCGGCAAGGGTCTACCCATCGGCTGTCAGTTACCCTCACTCCTGATCGACCTCGGCGGGTGAAGGGTGGCTCAGGCCAGAGGCAGCTCTTCGAGGACTCTTCCGAGTCGAAGATGATTCCTCCTTTTTCTCCAAGCGACTGGACTTGGAGTCTTCAGGAGGTCAGTCAATGGGCGATAGCCGTCGTCCTTCCTAGGACTACTCCGGCTCATCTCGGAGTCCACCGGGATGGAGCTCGAACCCGTTCAAAGCGAGGCCGGGTATCCCCTCACGGAGATTCTGGACCGGGGATTCTCGACGGAGGCCTTTCCGGTGGCCGAGGCCATGAGTGGGTCCGGCACTGGAGCTTTGGCGGTGCCCTGCTTCCTGCCCTCGCCTTCGGCCAGGATGGCCAGGAAGTATCACGGTCCCTACTGGTTCCTTGTCCGTTTTTGAACACCCTCTGCTGAGGGGTTGGTTACGACAGGCGTTTTCCGGTAGCGCCCGACACGCCAGGGATGTGGACAAACCTCCTGACAAGGGAGTCAAGAAATTGGACTATGTCGGGCGAAAAGTCTATGCTGCGTCCTCTCTCGGCCTTCGTCAGGCCAGTTCGGCCGTCCTCATGGCACATTTTTCTCATGCCCTGTTGGGCTCCCTGGATGAGGTCATCCCTCATCTTCCCGCCGATCTGCAGACTACGGTTAAGCAGGTGCGGGACCAGGGCAGGGCAGTGGCCAAACAGCAGCTCCAGACTGCTTTGGATACAGGGGACTCATGTGCCAGATCGGTGGCGGCGCAGTGGCTATCGTCGGCGAGGCTTGGTTGAGGATATCCACCTTTGCCTCGGATACCCAGCACAAGTTGGCGGATGTCCCTTTTGGGACTGACCTCTTGACCCTGGGGTGGAAGGTCACCTGCAGAGGATCGAAAAGTCCAATGCTACCTTGGACTCGGTCTCTTCCGCTCAGAAGGACAAAGGCCGCATGAACCACAGCCTAAGCCCTTTCGTCCTTCTGTGCCCCAGCCTTGCCCAGCAACGTCAGGGCCAGCAGGCTCGGCCTTGGCATCCCAAACCCAAGCCGCCGGCTTCCTCTAACAGGAGGCAGGGAGGAAAAGGCCCAGGAGGTCCCTCGGCCGGTCCCTCCTCCAAGCCTGCCCAGTGACGGGCTGAGGGGTGTCGCCCCCATTCCCGTCACCCTATCCCTGGGTCCCCCGTGAAGGCAGGCTCCAGCACTTCCGTTCCGCCTGGTCCGCTGTTTCCACGGACAGGTGGGTCTTGAAGGTGGTGGGAAGAGGCCTGCCTCTGGAGTCGAGCAGGCACCACCCTTCAGGCCGTCGCCCCTCGGGGCTTCGGAGATCCCAGCCTCACTGGCGGCTCGTCGAGCCGACGCCGCTCTCCTCCTCCAGAAGGAGGTGATAAGAGAGGTGGTGGACCCTCCTTCAGACCCAGGGTTTGTGTCCAGGTACTTCCTGGTTCGAGCGGGCCGGGGCTGGCGCCCCATTCTCGACCTACCACGACCTAAACAAGTTCCTAAGGTCTCGAACCTTCAGGATGGTCACTCTGGCTCAGATAATACCATCCTTGGAGCAGCGTGTGGTTCTGCTCTCTGGACTTGCAGGGCCAGCGTTTTCACGTCCCTATCCGTCCGTCTCACCAGAGATTCCCTTCGCTTCAGCGGAAGGATCCCTCTTGAGTTCCAAGCCATGCCCTTCGGCTTGTCTCCAGCTCCCAGGGTCTTCACCAAATGCATGGCAGTGGTGACAGCATTCCTCTGGCGCCGAGGGGTCGGGTGTACCTTACCTGGGCGACTGGCTGATGCAGCTCCCTCCAGGAAGGAGGTAGAGTGGTCCAGAAATCTGGCCCTCCAGGTCTGCTCTCAACTGGGCCTCCTTATCAACGAGGCCAAGTCGGAACTCGAGCCGAAGCAGGTGATTCTATTCATCGGGGCACAGCTCGACTCTCTTCGAGCCAGACCACGGCTCCCGGCGGACAGGGCCGAGGTTCTTTCCTCCTTTGCCCGATCATTTCTGGTTGGGCAATTGCGCCCTGCCCGGGACTTCCTGCGCCTCCTGGGTCTCATGGTGGCCTGCACCAGCGTGGTCCGTTGGGCCCGCTGGAACATCGTCCCCTTCAGTGGGGACTGGCCAGCCAGTGGTCTAGCGCTGCAATCCTTTGGACCAGCGTAGCCGGTGACACAGGGATGTGGAGCGCTCTCCAGTGGTGGACCGTTCCAGATCATTTGCAGGAGGCATCCCGTTAAGTCCCGAGCGAGCGGTCTCTCTCATCGACCGATGCATCTCTGATGGGTTGGGGTGCCCATCTGGGGAACACCGGGCTCATGGCCTCTGGTCCCCGCGGGAGTCCCGATGCCACATCAACCTGCTGGAGCTCCGAGCGGTCCGCCTAGCTCTCACCGCCTTTGCTCCGTTCCTCCGGGTCAAGTGGTCCGAGTCAGGCGGATACCACGACCATGTACTATCTAAACCGCCAGGGCGGGGCCGCGCTCCATGCTTCTATGCAAGGCTCTCCGCATTTGGTCACTCGTCGCAGCCTGGAGGCGGATCTCCTAGCCATTCACGTGGCAGGAGCCTCCAACACCCTGGCCGATGCCCTGAGCCGGATAGGGGCTGCATCCCACAGTGGTCTCCTGCCGGAGGTAGTACAGCATCTGTTCTCCCATTGGGGCACACCTCAGGTGGACCTGTTTGCCTCCAAGGAGAACGCGGCTGAGCCTGTTCCATGCCCGCCCCCCTCAGCAGGGCTCGCTGCAGGGGGATGCCTTCTCGAGGCAGTGGACCCCGGGCCTCTTTACGCCTTTCCCCCATTTCCCTTGATCCACAAGGTGCTTCTCAAGGCGAGGAGGGACAAGGCGCAGGTGATTCTGATAGCCCCAGACTGGCCTCGCCAGTTCTGGTACCCAGATCTCCTCAGTCTCAGCTCCAGGACTCGCGGGCAGCTTCCAGCTCGCCGGACCTGCTCTCAGTCAATCAGGGAAGGTGTTCCATCCGGACCTTCAATCCCTGCACCTGACGGCCTGGTTCCTGGCGGCTAGGTTCCAGGCCTTGGGTCTTTCCGGCGAGGTCCTCAATGTAGTTGAGGCGTCCCGTAGAGTCGACCAGAAAATGCTATGCCTTCAAATGGAAAGGTTTTCCATTTGGTGTCAGAAACAAGGGCTTGGACCCTTCCTCCTGTTCCTTGGCAAGCATCTTGGACTATTTATGGTCCCTTTCTAGTCAAGGGCTTAGGTCGGCGACCCTAAGGGTGCACCTGGCAGCCATCTCTGCTTACCGGGCGTGGGCGGGAAGCAGTCGGTGGCGCAGGAGAAGGTGGTCTGGCGCTTTTCAAAGGCCTTGATCACATTTCCCTCAGTGCGGGAACCCCCACCTCCGTGGGATCTACTGCTGGTACTGGCAAAGCTCATGGGCAAGCCATTGAACCTATGCACAGGTGTGTCTCTCTCACCTGTCGTGGAAGACCGCCTTCTTGGTGGCTATCACGTCAGCCAGAAGGATGGGAGAGCTCCAGGCGCTTCCATCGAGTCTCCTTACCTGGTCTTCCACAGGGACAAGGTTGTCCTGCGCCCCCACCGAAATTCCTTCCGAAGGTGGTGTCGGAGTTTCACCTTAACCAGGTGTTGACTCTGCCGGTGTTCTACCCCAATCACACCTCGGAGACCGAATATAGGCTCCATACTCTGGACCCTAGAAGAGGCTCGCTTATTATAAGGAGTGCACGGCTGAAATCTGAGAGAGGTTCGCCAGCTGTTTGTCACCCTACGCTGAAGCCGCATCTGGCAGACCTGCAGCCAAGCGGACGATAAGCAGGTGGGTAACCTCCTCATAGATCTCTGCTATAAGTTGGCGGGCATGGAGCCTCCCAGAGGATAAAGCTCATTCTACCGCCATACTGCTGCAACGGTGGCTGCTTCCAGGGCGTCCCTATCCAGGAAATCTGCAGGGCTGCTACCTGGAAGTCAGCAAACACCTTTATTACCCATTACCACATCGACCTTGAGTCACGCCGGGATGCTGGTTTTGGGGCCTCGGTTCTCCAGTCTCTCTTTCCCAAGTAAGTATTGGGGGTGTGCGTCTTGCCTCCCTCCTCCCGGAGAACTGCTAGGAGTCTGCCAAGGAGTGTGGATGAACAACATATCCATGTCCCTAGAAATACAGGTTACTCACCTGTAACAGGAGTTCTAGGAATGGTATATGTTGTTCATCCACACGACCCACCCGACCTCCCCGGCTTCGGCGCACAACCTGAGCTTCCAGCGGGCCAGATCTGGCGTCATGGGGCGGAGCCGAGAGTTATACCACCCGGGTGGGTGGGAGGAGCAAGCTTGAAGACCTTCCGGCAAGATTTAAAGCGGCAAGGATACCTGCCAATGAGTGTGGATGAACAACATATCCATGTCCCTAGAACAATTAGTTATGGCAAACTCTGCCTTTATGATTTTCTGGGGCCAGAAGAAATACCCTAAGACTGGAGGCAGAAAAGAAATTAGTGATGGCAAACTCTGAATTTATTAAGGCCAGAAGAAATATAGGCAATAAAAATAATGAAATTAATGACAGTGGGCTAACAAACCCTGACCTTTCATTATTTCTGTGGCTATACTCTAAGACTGTAGGCAAACAAGTAATTAGTGATAGTCGGCTAACACACTCTGCCTTTTTATTCTTTTCTGGGTCTATACCCCAAGACTGTAGGCAATTAAGCAATTAGTGATTGTGGGCAAACAATTAAACCCTGCCTTTTTTATCATTTTCAAGGCTGTAGGCAATCAAGTAATTAAAGAAAAATACTCTGCAGCAGCAAATCTCCAATTCCACTACCGCTGCTGCCTTTACTCAGCTATCTGCTTTGTTAATGTGTTTTTTATGCTAATAAGTTTACTCCTTTCCCAATCCCTTCCTTAAGCCAGCAAAGAAGAATAACAAACAAGTGGCCTGCAGGGCAGGCTGCAGTGCTCAGCAGCTGTAGTTGTAGTGCAGCCAGCCTGTGTCTGATCCCTCCCCCTCCCAAGCTCCCTCTAGTTTTTCGTTAGTTTAATTTTAAAAAGTTTGAATTTTTTCAGATGTTAGTCTCGCATTTTGTATTGGGCTGTGGCTGTGGATGTGGACAAAGCTTGGAAGGCACTACAGTTGCCGTTGCAGACAGTGCTAATAAACCGCTGCAAGACAAGTATGGGCTCTGCTCTTGTGACTCTGGTCTCTCCTCAGTACTTTGCTCAGTGCCTGAACTGAACAAAATGATGACCCCCGCTTGCCTCAGCTAGCGTGCGTAGTCAACTGAGCCAGCCAGTCCCAGATCTTGCTCTAATCATGTTGACCCCCACCAAGATGGCCGCACATGACAGAAGCCGAAAAGCATCAATTAAAATTTTATTTCCCCATTCAATGGTCTCTTAAGCTGCCTGTTGCTGATTGCTGTGTGTTCCCCACCCTGGCTCCAGCAAGACGTACAAGACAACGGCATGCCCCCCAATGAGTGTCTGCTATGCAAAGTCGGACCCATGTGATGGGGAGTGGCGTACTGTGGGAGCACAGCAAGTAGCACAGCTAGCAATGAGTGTAGCAGAGACAAGACAGGGTCATGGCATCACACATGGATGTGGCACCATTGTATCCAGGTCACACAGCACACACACACACAGTGTGTAGCACACACTCCAGCTGCCTGCCACTCAGAGGGACTCTGTTCTGTGCTGACGGCCCGGCCTCGGAGACATGGAGTTACAGACGAAGCTGCTGCTGCAAGGTAGGAGGAGGAGGTGGAGTGGAGGTGGGACTGGACGGAGGGTTGGCTATATCGTAAGCAGGAGTGGAGGAGGGTGGTACCGGGGCTATCCTAGTCGTTCCACTTGACTTCACTGCTGCCAAAAAGTAAGTAAATGCGTGTGTGTGTGGCGGGGGGAGCATTTTAATAAACTTGGGAGGCCCATGCCCCATTTGCGAGGCTAATGATGCCACTGGACCAGTCCTCTTTAATGTCTTTGTAAGTGACACTAGAGAGGAGCTGGAAGAGAAGGTCTGCCTCTTTGTGAATGACACCAACAACTGCATTAGGGTTGACACTCCAGTGTGGGTGGAAAGGATGAGCAGAGACCCTAGAAAACTAGAGGAGTGGTCAAGGGTATGGCAGCTGGGTTTTAATGTTGAAAAGTGCAGAATAATACACTTATGTACATATGAAGAAGCCAGCAGAAGAAGGCCATTTGGTCTATCTAGTCTGCTCGTACTGCAGGATCCACAGCTTGAGCTACTGTCCCTGCCCTCCCTCCCCACTCTTCCCATCCTCCCTATCCAAGATCCTTACCTTCTCTTTATGCCTATCCCAGCCTCTCTTAAAGCTGCCCATTGTCTTCAACGAGATGACCTCTTCCGGCAATGCATTCCAAGTATCCACCACCCTCTCTGTGAATACATGCTTCCTGACCTCCCTCCTAAACCCCCCACTCTCCAGCTTAAGACTGTACCCCCTCGTGATATGGTTGCCACTCAGCTTAAAGAGACTTTCCTTATCAACATTATTTATCCCTTTCAAGTACTTGAATTTCCCAATCATGTCCCCTCTCTCTCTCCCCTGTCTTTCAGGGAGTATATGCTCAATGCCCTCAACCTCTCCTCATATGCCTGCTGGCCCGCTATCATTTTTGTAGCCCTCCTCTGGACCTTCTCCAGCAGGTTAATGTCCTTTTCGAGGTGAAAGCATCAGTACTGAACTCCATACTCTAGATGCGGCCTTACCAGTGACCTGTACAATGGCAGTATAACCTCTTCTCTCCTACTACTGATCCCCCTAGATATGCATCCCAGCATCTTGTTTGCTTTTGCTACTGCTTTCTCGCACTGGGTGGAGTGCTTCAGGTCTCTAGTGATTATCACTCCCAGGTCCTTTTCCTCCTCTGATGCAGATACTCAGACTCTACCCAGGCAGTACTCTGTCCTGGGATTCTTGGCTCCAGTATGCATAAAGTACAGTTACGCAAGAACTTACTGTAACAGTAGATCTTCGAGAGAGGCTCTTGCAGTAGGTATGCACCAGTAGGACTAAGCCGTCAGGACCACACGGAAAAATCTTCTAGCCAGCAGTCTGGCCACGTCAACTAACAGACGTCAGCATGCGTCAGTATAAAGGGGCGGCCCCCATGCCCACCTTCCAGTTCTCCCGCTGGAGGCCAAAAGGGCATAACAGGAGAAGAGAAAATGCCCCCTAGAAGGAAAGGAAAAACTCAGAGGGATGGAGGGAGGGAGGAAAAGCAATACCTACTGCAAGAGCCTCTCTTGAAGATCTACTGTTACGGTAAGTTCTTACGTAACTGTACTAGCTTACTTTGAGAGGGCTCTTGCAGTATGTATTCACCAGTAGGACTGAGTCACAAGCAGTATGGAGCAAGTCTGAAACCAGGGAGGAGGAGAAAACATCCACATACAGATTGGCAGAAGAGGGACTCAAGAAAGGAACCCCTGCAAGATCACCAAACCGAAATCTGCCCTGCGGTGAGAGGCAACATCCAAGCTGTAATGCTTTGTAAAGGTATGTACAGAAGACCAGGTGGCGGCTGCACAAATTTCTGCAGCCGACACGTTCCTGAAACAAGCAGCGGAGGCAGCCATCCCTCTGGTGGAATGCCCTTTTACCTGACCAGGAAGGGTTTTGTTGTACTTGTCATAACAGAAAGTAATGCAGTTAGCCAACCACTTAGAGGCACTGCTTGGAAATAGTGGTGCCCTCCCTCTTGTGTACAAAGGAAACGAAAAGTTGATCCATTTTTCTGAGAGTCTTGGTTCTGTTAGTATAGTATCTCAGGATCCTGTGAACATCTAGAGCATGCAAAAGATACTCTTCCTGGTTACAGTGAGCCAGGAAAAAGATCGGGAGCTCAATGGACTGGTTCAGGGTGGACTCAGCCACCACTTTAGGAAGGAACTTTGGATTAGTAAGGATGGCCACTCTGTCCCTGAGGAAAATCATGTAAGGGATTTTCCACATAAGTGCCTTCGAACAGACATGATGGCCACGAGAAAAAGCATCTTCCAGGAAATGAAACACAGATCAGCATTGGCTGCCGGCTCAAAGGGGAGCAGTGAGAGCTTCTCCAGAATGAAACTAAGGTCCGGGGGCAGGATTATGGATAGGGGCTTCAACTGAAAGACCCCTCTAAGGAGGGTCTTGGAGACCTCCAACTGAGCTTCCAACTTGTCCCCCACTGGAAGATGGTACGTCGAGATGGCCACCAGATGCACTTTCAGTGAGGAGTAGCTGAGACCCAGGTTGTAGAGGTACCTAAGATAATCCAGGATCCTGGCTGCCGGGCAGGAAAAGGGTTCTAAATCCTTGGAACCACCCAAATAGAAAAACACTTCCACTTCATGGTGTAAGTAGACCTGGTGGAAGGCTTTTGGGCCTCCACCAGGATGTCAGCAACTTGAGAAGAAATGCCGACGCGAGTAGCAGCTACATCTGCAGGAGTCAGGCATGCAGATGAAGTGATTTGAGACCTGGATGGACCAGGGTCCCCTGATCTTGGGTCAGCAGGTCCTGTGACAGCGGAAGAGGAATAGAAGACTCTTCCGAAAACTGTTGCAGTAGAGAGAACCAAACTCGCCTCGGCCAGAAGGCAGCGGCCATGTGCGCCCCTTTGGCCCGGAACTTATTCAGGACTCTCGGAATCAAAGGTACTGGAGTGAAGGTGTAAACTAATCTGTCCCTCCAACACAGAGACAGCGTGTCCTGCCAGAAAACGCCTCGCCCTGGAGTGAGCGAGCAAAAGGTGTGAAGCTTGGCATTGTCGGGGGAGGCAAACAGCTCTACCTGTGGTGTCCCCCACTGAGCAAAGAAGTCATTTACCACATCCTGCTTGATTTCCCACTCATGGGATCTGGCCGATGAGTGACTGAGAGCATTTGCCAGAGTGTTTTGTACACCCAGTACGTGGACCGCTAGCAGGTGTAGGTTGTTCTGTGATGCCCAATACCACACCCTCATCGCCTCCTGGCACAGGGGATAGGAAGGAGTTCCTCCTTGTTTGTTGAAGTACCAGACAACACACATGTTGTCTGACTGTACCAGAAGTTGACCGGGAAGGATGAAGGGTTGAAGAGCCTGAAGAGCATACAGGACTGCCCTCAGCTTGAGAACATGGATGTGCAACTGCTTCTTGATATGGGACCAGCTCCCCTATGTCTTGCGCGATCCGAGGTGGGCTCCCCAACCGGCCCAAGGCATCCGCTGTCAGAGTCTGGGTGGGATGGGCGAAGCAGAATGGAACCCCTAGACTGAGGTTGTCCTGAACCAACCACCATTGAGGATCCCTGATCACTGGGTCCGAAATGAGGACCTTGTGATCCAGGTCATCCTGGGTTTGATCCCCTTTGGTTCCGAGGGTCCATTACGAGACCTGCATGTGGAGCCACGCCAGAGGGACAGTTGGAATGGCAGCTGCCATAAGGCCTACAACGACCTTCTGAACCAAGACCCATTTTAGAGAGGTCAGAAAATGAGCACGGACTTGCAGAGTCTAGATCTAGCTGAGCGGACAAGGTCTCCCAGTTCTTGTTTGGTCTCAAAATCTGGGACAGAATCTAACTTAGACTCTACCTGACTGAGAATGGACTTCTAGAAATCCCCTCTGTGGGCCACATAATTGAGGGCCCAAATGCCCAGGGTAGAAGAGGCGAAGACCTTCTTCCCATACTGGTCCAGAAGCTTTGACTCTCTGTCAGGGGGAGAAGAGCTCAAATGTTTAGGATTAGTGGTTCTGTCATGGGCGGAACTGATAATGACTGAATCCGCCTTAGGGTGAAGGCTAAGAAAATCTCTGCCTTCCAGGGACTGGTAGAGCCTATCTGCCTTGCGAGGAAGAAGAGCTAAGGAGGAAGGCTGTTTCCAAATAGTCGAGACGAGATCCTCGTGCAGTTCGATCCAAGATGGAATCAGGGTGGATGAGGATTCAGCCAGATCCAAGTGTACGGCCAACCTCTGCCGTTGGTGATTTTGCTCCACTGTCTTCCAATCATAGGCTGCCTGGATTTTCTTTAGTAACTCCACATAGGAAGGATCTTCCAGAGGGGATTTAGGAGAATCCTTTGGTTTGGAAGTCTCTGGAGTGTGAGGCTCGTCTCCTGGGTCCGAGGGTTCGAAGTCACTGTCAGGTTCAGAGGACTCCGGAGAGCTTGAAGTAATTACCAGAAGAAGGGGGAGTTCGACCAGTCTGGAAACATCCAGAGGGCAGGAGAACTTCCTAAAGCGAGAACCGGCTGAAGGTTCTGGTCTGGCGTCCGGAAAAGGTGGAGGGGTCTCTTCCGGGCGACGTGCGGGGCCCGGTGTCAGCTGACGCTTATATAGTTCCAAGGCAAGGTGGGATTTGGCTTCAGCCTATCAAGAGGACAGGACAGCCTTCAAGTCCACCTGCAGCTGCAGAGGAAAAGGACTTGGGAACGGGTAATTTTGGGAACCCGTAGTATCGGTACCCGAAGCCCGACGGCAGGAAGCCTGGACCAGGGAATCCTGGCGTCGGGTACTGTGGCATAGGATATCCCAGCGTGGAAAGGCCTGAAGGTCTTGATGGATGCCCAACCGGAAGGCCTGACAGATCTGGTGTCGGCCCAGTGGGTGGTGGGGGCGGAAACGAAGGCCCTGTTGGAGGGTCCAGAAAAACGGGCCATTTGGTAATGGCAAGCTGGAAGGCGATGGTGGAGGGTCCGTCGCCTGTTCCGGTGTCAGAGGCTCTGGCATTGGGGGGGGGGGGCACCCCTAAAGGCGGATGCATCCCTTGGTTCTCATCCCCAGCCTGGGAAGGTGGAGCTGACTCCAAAGGAGGAGGCGGAGAAGACGGAGGAGCCTCTGGCTGCAGCTGGTCGGGCATCAGCTGCGGTGACCCCCGAACATCAGGTGTAACATTACAACCTGATGGAGGATCAAAGGCTGGGCGTTCGTCGGACGGGCTGACTGGCGACTCATCAGCCTTGTCCAGGCAGGAAACGGCAGAGCCAGAGCCCGACTTATCGGACCCACCCGCACTGCTAGGACATGTGGTAGAAGCAATCAGGAAGTGGAGGTCTCCTTTGCCCCGGAGGTGCCAGAAGGGGGGACAGACGCACCCTTGGACACCACCAAGGTGGCCGTCGGAGAACGGACCCCTGGAGGGGGAGATACCTGTAAGGCCGCGACTCCGGCTGAAGTTCACGGGACTGTGGATGAAGAGTCCCTTGTCCCATTTTTTCTTATGGTGGCCTTCGGGAGAGGTCGATGTATGCCTGAGTTTTTTTAATTCTTTTTCCATGGAGGCCATCCTTTTCTTTAAAATATGGGCTTCCAGGGACTGCTGCTGCCTTTTCTGGGTGACCAAACTGAACTTCTGGCAGTGGTCGCACTCCTCTATGCGGCGGTCCGGACCGAGACAGAAGAGGCACGGGGAATGGCCATCCTTATGTGGGAGTTGGGCTCCACATCAATCAAACTTATTTTTATGGGAGTTGGATGGTGTCGGGAATGACATACACAGCAGATAATACTAGACAAATTAAGAAAAGAAAACTTAGAAGAAGTATGAAATACAGGTTACTTGCTTGTAACAGGAGTTCTAGGAATGGTATATGTTGTTCATCCACACTTATTGGCAGGTTCCTTGCCGCTTTAAATCTTGCCGGAAGGTCTTCAAGCTGGCTCCTCCCACCCACCCGGGTGGTAAACCTCTCGGCTCCGCCCCATGACGCCAGATCTAGCCAGCTGGAAGCCAGGTTGTCGCGCCGAAGCCGGGAGGTCGGGTGGGTGGTTGGATGAACAAACATACCATTCCTAGAACTCCTGTTACAGGTGAGTAACCTGTATTTCTAGGGACATGGATATGTTGTTCAATCCACACTTATTGGCAGACTCTAGCAGTTCTCCGGGAGGAGGAGGGACAAGGCGCACACCCCCGATACTTAGTTGGGAAATAGAGACTGGAGAACCGAGGAACCAAAACCAGTATCCCGGCGTGACTCAAGGTCGATGTGGTAGTGGGTAATAAAGGTATGTGCCGACTTCCAGGTAGCAGTTCTGCAGATATCCTGGATAGGGACATCCCTGGAAGCAGCTACCGCTGCAGCGGTATGGCGGGCAGAATGAGCTGTTATCCCTCTGGGAGGCTCCATGCCCGCCAACCTATAGCAGAGCTCTATGCAGGAGGTGACCCACCTACTTATCGTCCGCTTGGCTGCAGGTCTGCCAGGTGCGGCTTCAGCGTAGGTGACAAACAGCTGGCGAACCTCTTCTCGAACTTCAGCCGTCCGCTCCTTATAATAAGCGAGCACTCATCTAGGGTCCAAAGCATGGAGCCTATATTCGACCTCCGAGGTGTGATTGGGGTAGAACACCGGCAGAGTCAACACCTGGTTAAGGTGAAACTCCGACACCACCTTCGGAAGGAATTTCGGGTGGGGGGCACAGGACAACCTTGTCCCTGTAGAAGACCAGATAAGGAGACTCGATGGAAAGCGCCTGGAGCTCTCCCATCCTTCTGGCTGACGTGATAGCCACCAAGAAGGTGGTCTTCCACGACAGGTGGGAAACATTGCACCCGTGCATCGGTTCAAATGGCTTGCCCATGAGCTTGGCCAATACCAGCAGTAGACCCCACGGAGGCGGAGGTTCTCGCACCAGAGGGGAAATGTGGTCAAAGCTTTGAAAAAGCGCCCGACCACCTTCTCCTGCGCCACCGTCTGCTTCCTGGCCCGTGCCCCAAGGGACAGGCGGAAAGGTCCAAACCCTTCCCCTGACACCAAATGGAGAATCTCTTCCATTTGAAGGTGTAGCATTTCCTGGTCTACTCCTTAAGGGATGCCTCAACGACGTTGAGGACCTCGTCGGAAAGATCCAAGGCCTGGAACTCTAGCCACTCAGGAACCAGGCCGTCAGGTGCAGGGATTGAAGGTCCGGATGGAATACTTTCTCCTGGTTGACTGAGATCAGGTCCAGGCGGGCTGGAAGCCGCCTCGGGAGCCTGGAGCTGAGGCTGAGGAGATCTGGATACCAGAACTGGCGGGGCCAGTCTGGGGCTACCAGAATCACCTGCGCTTGTCCCTCCTCACCTTGAGAAGCACCTTATGGAACAAGGGAAATGGGAGAAAGGCATAGAAGAGGCCTGGGGTCCATGGCCTCGAGAAGGCATCCCCCCTGCAGCAAGCCCTGCTGAGGGGGGCCGGCATGGAACAGACTCAGCTTCACATTCTCCATGGAGGCAAACAGGTCCACCTGAGGTGTGCCTCAATGGGAGAATAGATCTTGTACTACCTCCGGCAGGAGAGACCACTCATGGGACGCAGCCCCTATCCGGCTTAGGGCATTGGCCAGGGTGTTGGAGGCTCCTGCCACATGAATGGCTAGGAGATCCGCCTCCAGGCTGCGCACTAGGGACCATATGCGGAGAGCTTCCTTGCATAACAGCATGGAGCGCGTCCCGCCCTGGCGGTTCAGATAGTACATGGTCGTGGTATTGTCCATCTGGACCTGAATGACTTGACCCCGTAGAAATGGAGCGAAGGCGGTGAGAGCTAGGCGGGACCGCTCAGAGCTCCAGCAGGTTGATATGGCATCAGGACTCCAGAGGGGACTAGAGGCCATGCGCTCTGTGCTCCCCCAGATGGGCACCCCAACCCATCAGAGATGCATCGGTCGATAGAGAGACAGTCGGCTCGGGGCGGACGAACGGGATGCCCTCCTGCAGATGTGCTGGAACGATCCACCACTGGAGAGCGTTCCACATCTCCTGGGTCACTGTCACGAGCTGGTCCAACGGATCGCAGCATTGTGACCACTGGCTGGCCAGTCCCCATTGAAGGGGATGCATGTACCAACGGGCCCAACGGACCACGCTGGTGCAGGCCGCCATGAGGCCCAGGAGGCGCAGGAAGTCTCGGGCAGGGCGCGACTGCCCAACCAGAAATGACTGGGCAAAGGAGGAAAGAACCTCAGCCCTGTCCGCCGGGAGCCAAGCTCTGGCTCAAAGAGAGTCAAGCTCTGCCCGATGAAGAGTATCACCTGCTTGACACGAGTTCGACTAGCCTCATTGATGGGGAGGCCAATCGGGCGCAAACCTAGAAGGCCAGATCTCTGGACCACTCTGCCTCCACTCTGGAGGGGGCTGCAATCAGCCAGTCGTCCAGGTAGGGGTACACCCGGACCCTTCGGCGCCGCAGGAATGCTGTCACCACTGCCATGCATCTGGTGAAGACCCTGGGAGCTAGGGAGAGGCCGAAGAGCATGGCCCGGAACTCGTAAAGGGATCCCTCCGCTCTGAAGCAGAGGAATCTCTGATGAGATGGACGGATTGGGACATGAAAGAACGCGTCCTTTAGGTCCAGGAACAGAACCACGCCTCGTTCCAAGGATGGGATTATCTGAGCCAAGTGACCATCCTGAAGGTCTGAGACCTTAGGAACCTGTTCAGGTGCGTGCAGGTCGAGAATGGGTCGCCCCGTCCGGCCATTGGGACCAGGAAATACCTGGACACAAACCCTGGGTCTGGAGGAGGATCGCCACCTTCCTGATCACCTCTTTTTCGAGGAGCAGGGCAATATTGGCTTGGCGGGCTGACAGCGAGGCTGTGGACTGTGGTCCCCCAAGGGGCGACGGCTCGAAAGGGTGGAGCCTGCTCGAACTCCAGAGGCAGGCCTTTTCCTACCACCTCCAACACCCAACGGTCCTTGGTGACAGCGGACCAGGCGGAAAGGAAGTGGCAGAGCCGTCCCCCCATGGGGGGAACCCAGGGGGGAGTGATGAGGCTGAGGGTGGCACCCCTCAACTCGTCACTGGGCAGGTTTGGAGGAAGAACCGGCCGAGGGACCTCCTGGGCCTTTACCTCCTTGCTTCCTGTTGGAGGAAGCCTACCGGCTTGGGTTTGGGACGCCAAGCGCGAGCCTGCTGGCCCTGTTGCTGGTGCTGTTGGGCCAGTCGAGATGCAGGGCCGAAGGGCGAAAGGACTTCTGCTGTTGCTGACAGCAGCCTTTGTCCCTCTGGGCGGAGGTGACGAGTCCAGGTGGCATTGGACTTTCGATCCGCTGGAGGTGTCCCTCAATCCAGGGCCGAAGAGGTCAGTCCCCAAGAAGGGGACGTCCGCCAGCTTGTGCTGGGTATCTGCCGTGAAGGTGGATATCCTCAGCCACGCCCTGCGGCGCATGGCCACCGTGGCCGCTACTGACCTGGCACAGGAATCACCTATGTTCAGATATGTTCAGTCTGAAGCTGCTGCTCCGCCACCACCCTACCCTGGTCCCGCACCTGGCGGACTGTGGTCTGCAGGTCGGTCGGGAGATGAGGGACAACCTCATCCAGGAAGCCCAAGAGGGCGTGGGAGAAGTGTGCCATCATCACGGCCGAGCTGGCCTGTCGGAGGCCGAGGGAGGATGCAGTGTACACCTTGCGCCCGGCAAAGTCCAGCTCTTTGGACTCTTTGTCGGGGGGCTTATCCACATTCCGAGCATTACAGAGCGGCGAGCGCTGTCGTTGACTAACCCCTCGGCAGAGGCGCTCCGAAACGGGCAAGAGCCGTGAGGACCGATACTTCCTGGCCATCCTGGCAGAGGGCGGGACAGGAAGCAGGCGCTGCCAAAGCTCAGGCTGGGCCGACAATGGCCTCAGCCACCGGAAAGGCCTCCGTGGGGGAAACCCCTCGGTCCAGTATCTCTGTCAGGGGATACTTGGCCTGTTTGGACATGGGCTCGAGCTGCATCCCGGTGGACTCCGAGATGAGTTGAAGCAGATCCAAGAAGGACGATGGGCTATCGTCCAATGACTGGCCCCTGGAGGACTCCAGGTCAACCTGCCTGGAGAACAGGGAGGAGTTGTCGTCGGATTCCAAAGAGTCTGCGAAGAGCTGCCTCAGCCCTGAGCCACCCTCTACCTGTCGAGGACGGTCGGGAGTGAAGGTGACCAACAATCTGTGGGGCAGGCCGTGACCCGACCGAGAATCCTGGTCGGTGCCCACACTGGGTTGTGGAGGTGGGGTTCCACCACAATCGGTGGAGCAACTGGTTCTGGCGAGCAACCGGCCCTGAAGCGGCAACTCAACTGAGGCAGTGGTTGCTTCAGTCGTTGGGCGTCAGCCGCTGATGGCCGAGGGGTCTGGACGGTCGGCAGGCCAGACAGCAGCAACTGCACATAAGCTCCCGTAGTGCTGACATAATTTCGCCAAGCCTCCCTTATCCAAAGGGAAGAGGACGAGGAGGAGGTGCCGCCGCTTACTTTAGTATCGAGACCGAGACCACCGATGTCGGCGGAACGGCTGACTGAGATGAAGTCGAGACCCAGACCCTCGGGGACTGAGGGTGGGTCTGGGAAGGCGGGGACACCTGCTCTTCCTCGGCTCGGGCACTTTAACCGGGGACTGTGGCCCCGAAGGCGCAGGCAGATCCTCGGTCTCCACAGGGGAAACTGGTGAAGGTGGGTTGTCGGCTTCACCAGTCGACAGCCCATCTAACGGATTGAGAAAAATCTCAACTGCGCCGACGGGAGTCTCGGCAGGCTGGCCTGACAGGGACACCGTGAAGCCAGTGGCCTGAGCCGCAACTTCGACCGAAGTCGACGGTCGGCTGTCTGGGGAAGGAGACCTCTCCCGTGAACGCCGACAGTGGGATTCTACCCTCGACTCCTTCTTCTTGGGCGAGAAGAATGTCTCGATGCCCTCTCCCTTCATGGAAAGGGACTGACAAAGCTCCTTGAGGCGAGCGTGTCATCTGAAGAACTCAGAGAAGCGGGATAAATGCCGTGGCCGAGGAGGAGAAGATGCGGCCTGGGCGCCTCCTCCTTGAGGCGATCATTCTCTAGCTGCTCAGCTGAGCCAGCCACCATGGACACCGCCCAGCAACCTCTTTTGATTTTCGTGAAGCAGCTTCTCGGGGCGCGAGCTGTCGGGCAGCGCAGTCATCAGGACGTAGGCCGAGAAAAGGCGGCAACTCCGCGGGCCTGCGGGTGGTGATCTAGGCCTGGGCAGTAGCACGCGTGGAGTGCGGATCTGTCCTGGACATGTTCTGCCCGCAAGGGCACCTCCGGAAGCCGTGAATAGTTTGTCTATCCGCGGCGATGAGGAAGATGAAGACCAAGTTTAGAAAACTTCAAAACCAATTTCAGACAAACCAAGAGTTAGGATCCAGTCTAAACACAGAGTGCTAAGGAGGGAACCTGAGCTTCCAAGTGGTAAGGAAGATCTGGCGTCATGGGGCGGAGCCGAGAGTTTTACCACCCGGGTGGGTGGGAGGAGCCAGCTTGAAGACCTTCCGGCAAGATTTAAAGCGCAAGGAACCTGCCAATAAGTGTGGATTGAACAACATATCCATGTCCCTAGAAATAGGAGTTAATACTCATCCAAAATGGCAATGCTAATAGCGTTGTTCTTCCACGAGGTACATTCGCAAGCAGACAGGAGGAAAGTACTGGAAGGCGGGCGTGGGGACCACCCCTTTATACTGATGCGTGCTGTCAGTCAGCTGATGTGGGGCAGTCCCTACCAGAGACTGATGGATAGAAGATTCTTCCGTGGAGCCCTGATGCCTGACGGCTTAGTCCTACTGGTTAATACCTATTGCAAGAACCCTCTCGAAGTAAGATCCTTGCATTTCTTGGCATTGAAGCCAAGCTGCCAGATCCTGAACCACCTCCCCAGCTGTTTCAGATCTTCCTGTAGGTCCTGTGTCCCTTCAGCTGTATCCACTCTCCCGAAGAGCTTGATGTCATCTGTGAATAGGCATATTTTGCCCTCAGTGCCATCCCATGTCTTTATTTTTGGGGGGTATTTATTCCTCCTCTCCTCAGCTCTGATCTCCTTGGAAGCACCAAGGAGTCATCCCTCTGCAGTCCACCCTACCTGGTCAGTCCTCCGTCGCCCATGTAGCCTCGGATTATCCCCCCTCCGGGCGTGGACGAGGTGGGCCTCAACACCCCGAGCAGTCAGTAGCATTGGTCGGTCGAGTGCCAGGCAGGTGGCCACAGATCAAGGGCAAGCTCCGGTGCTCCATCTCAGCTGAAGGGCATTTTCCCCTGTTTCTTGGGGAGTGGCTGGCGCCCTGACATCAAGGCATGGAACCGATGTCTGCCACTCCCCCATCCCTTCTCTACGTTGTCAGTGTTTGCTGCATCTCCGGCCTCCACCAGAGGGCAGCCAAGCACTGACTAGGGACCCCTGTCCCTCTCGGGAGAGGAGAGCTGTCCTCCGGACGCTCAATCCTCTTACTCCCCTGCCGACCCCCAGCTATCCATGCTCGTTCCCAAACCCTGGTTGCAGGCGTGGCGCAAGGTGTGGCATCCAGCGCCTCAACCCTCAGCCCCACCGGACCAGCTCATCCCCAGTGTCTTTGATGAAGACACTGAACAACACCGGCCCCAGCACCGAGCCCTGTGGGACCCCACTGGTTACCTCTCTGGTGCCAGATAACCCCCCACCACCACCACCCGCTGAGTTCTGTCCCTCAGCCAGTTTTCCACCGATCTGGCTATCTTTTCCCCAATCCCGAGATCCACCAACTTCTTGATCAACCTTTTGTGGAGCACAGAGTCAAGATAGAGGATGTCTACCGTTTTAGTGACACAGTCAAAGAAGTCAATCAGATTAATTTGACATGAACTCTCCCTCATGAACCCATGCAGCCTCGCATCCTAGAGACCATGCTCCTCTAGATATTCCACCAGTCGTTCCTTTAGTATAGTCTCCATGAGCTTGCCCACAGTGGAGGTCAGACTGACTGGTCTGTAATTCCCTGGGTCAACCTTGGGACTACTTTTGTGGAGGGGCATTACATGTGCTGTTCTCTAGTCCTGTGGTAACGCGCCTTGACTCTAGTGAACTATTAAACAGATCTGCCAGTGGCCCTGCCCACTCCTCAGCCAGTTCCTTTAGTACCCTCGGATGTACTATGTCCGGGCCTGGTGATCTGTCCACCTTCAATGCCAGCAGCCCCTCCCTCACTCTATCCTCCTCTATCACTTTATCTGTGTTCCCCTCCTCACAGCTCCTTTTTTCCCTCCTGAAGGCACTGGTCCGTCCTTCTCCCTGGTGAAGACAGAACAGAAGTATTCATTTAGTATCTGCCTTTCCCCCATTATCCTCCACCCACTCCACCCCTTTCTTAAGCCTAACAATCCCTTCCTTCTTGTCCCTTTTCTCACTTATATAGTGAAAGAAAGCCTTCTCTCCCTTCTTAATTCCTTCAGCTATCTGCAGCTCCTTCTGTGCCTTTGCTCATCGGACTTCCCTACTTGTCTCATTAGCCAATCTTCGGGCATAGAAAACCAGGGGCGGAGTAAACAATGGGAGAAGAGGTACTGATGACCACCAAGCAAGAAAGAGACCCGGTGGTAATCATATCAGATGACCTAAAGGTGGCCAGGCAGTGTGACAATGCAGTAGGGAGGGCAAGTGGGATGCTGAGGTGCACAGGGAGAGGTATCACCAGCAGAAAGAGGGAGGTGGTGTTGCCTCTATAGATCCCTGGTAAGATCCCACCTAGAGTACTGTGTCCAGTTCTGGAGACCACATCTCCGGAAGGACACAGAGTGAAGGTGGTCCAGGGGAGGGCAACTAAAATAGTGCAGGGTCTGTATCATAAGCCATATGAGGAGAAACTAAAGGACCTCGATATGTACACCTTGGAACAGAGGAGGGAGAGAGGAGATATGACAGAGATCTTTAAATATCTCACAGGAGTAAATAAGGTATAGGAGGGGAGTATTTTTCTGAAGAAAAGGTGATCAAGATCAAGGGGACATGCTAACAAGCTGGAGGAAGGTAGATTCAGGAGAAATGAAAGGAAGTGCTTCTTCACAGAAAGGGTGGTGGATTCCTGAAACAGCCTTCCAGTGGAAGTGGTGGGGGAGAAAACAGTGGTGGGGTTCAAGAATGTATGGGATAAGCATAAAGGAATCATAGTGGAAAGGAAGGGGGGAAGGAGAAGGAGCTGTGGATGGGGTACAGTCTGTGGTAATAGTGTAGGTAGGGAGGAGTGGGCAGGCTGGATTGACCAAGTGGTCCTTATCTGCCATCAAATTCTATGTTTCTATGTGTTTCTATGTGAGAACAGGGAGCAGCGGGGTCTGGAAGATCAACAACTCCTTGTTAACCTCTTTCGATAGCTAGTTGACCAGTTCAAGATAAATTTTGACCGGTCTGTCGATCACAATCGAGGTCAAAAGGTCTGGCAGGGTTACACCATGGGAACCTCGACCTGGCCCACAACTGTAAGAAGCTCGACCAAGGTCAAGTGGACGGGGAACTCAAAGCAGCAGGAAGAATAAGGTTGTTCTTGGTCCCAAGACCTGCGACAGCTATGTTTCTTGTGCTTCTTGCTATGGTGGAAATGGCTCTGGCAGAAAGGTCTGGAGGGCCATACACATTTCCTGGATTTCTTCTGAGAACAACCCTCTGATGCTAGACTCTGCTGACAACATTGCTGAGACCAACAAGGTTCCAGCCGCAGCCATCAATGCCTCTTCTTCAGGGACTGCTAGCTGAGCAGCTGACCTAACAGCTGCAAAGGCCATTTTGCAATCCTTTTGGCTAACCCAAGAGGAACCTGTCATTCCACTGTTCAATGGATGCAGGCAGCATGGCGCAGTACTGAGGGCAGTTGTAGATGTCATGCTGCTTCCCAAGGCACTATACGAACATGCCATGTGGCTCCACGGCCAACATTTTCTACCTGCATTGAATGCAGAATTTGAAACCCAGTTTCTGCCTGTCCACCATGATAGTTGGTCAATGAAGCAAAACTGGAAGATGCTGGAGCAACTTTTGAATCAAAAGCCAAAATATTTAGTCAATGTTTGCCAAATAAAAGCACTTGAAAACTCTAAGTCCTGTTACACCTGTAGAGCTGCGAAGGAGGAGACCTGTCTCTTTCAGCGGAAAGAAAGATCGGATGTCATGGGGCAGAGCCGGAGGATATACCACCCATATGGTAGGAGAAGCTTAGCTTGAAGACATTCTGATGACTCGGCTGTCTCCAGGAAGACTGCTGTACTGGCCAAAGTCATCAATGACTGGTTCACTGCTCTCCATCCCAAGCAATCCACGGGAGCTGTGTTTTGAGACCTAAGTAAGGTGTTTGACACGGTAGATCACAACCTTCTCATTCGAAATCTTAGGGGTCTGGGTTTGGACAGCCCCTCTGTAAACTGGTTTTCCAGTTATCTCACGGGTAGGCAGCAATGGATTAAAGCTGACGGGTGCCTTTCAGAGCCCCTGCCAATTACACAAGGAGTCCCAAAAGGGTCCATGTTAGGACAACTATTGTTTTCCATCTATATTAATTCCCTGGGTAATAACATTCAAAATTCTAAGCTTCATTTCTTTGCAGATGATATGGTGCTGTACACTTCCAAAACCTCATTACCTGAAGCATGCTCTGAGCTACAGTCTGACTTCAATCAACTGGAACTCAACTGTATTAGCTCCAAACTGTTATTGAACGCAAAAAAAACTAAGGTAATGTATTTTATGTCTACTCATCCATCAGCATCTTTAAGCAAATAGATTACACCAGTACACATCACAACCACCTTTGGGGATGCCTTGGAAGTTGTGGATCATTTTAAGTATTTGGGAATTTGGGAGTCTGGCTTGACAACAGATTGACTTTTCGGAACTCACACTGACTGTCTTACAAAGAAACTAAAAGTGAGGTTAGTTTTTTTTTTTAAATAGGAATAAATCCCTTTTCACAGCAGACATTAGACGAAGGCTAGGTCAAGCCATGTTCCTCCCACTGTTAAGGCTATGGGGACATTATATATAATTGCAGTTCAGCGTCTAACTTACACAAACTTGACATACTTCTCCACCATGCCCTGCACATTATCACAAATGCACAGTATAGGACGCATCATTGTGACCTCTGCCAGGCAGTAGGCTGGATGTTCCTAGCCACAAGACGGATGCTCCATATTGGCTCATGCACGCTGAAAATTTTGTGGAACAAACTGCCGCTGTATATCTGCTAATTCATACACAGGTCACAAAGTAATTATCCTCTAAGAAAATCTGCCCTTATCCTTTTGGATGTGCCCGGGGAACGCATTTCTCATGGCAGAGGTGCTATTAGTTATGTTATACCAACAGTCTGGAATAAAATCCAGTCTTTGCTTAGACTTACTGAGCTTATCTCTGTGAAACTTTTTAAGTCCCTGGCTAGGAAAACCTTTAATGTAACCTGCCGTGTAACAACAGCTAAGTCTTCTCCCAATATACTCTGCTAAGAGTCTTGCACCTGTCCATCAGTTACCCTGAACACCCCTCTCCTCCCCCACATCTTTCTACTGCCTGACGGCTGATTAGTTGTAATCAACCTCATCCTCAATCAGGCCCCATGAAACGGTTTCCTTATACTTTCATATCCCTGGCATACAGTACTCTGACATTTCTACAATGGCCAGTCTCTCCCCAGCATGACCCAGATAAGCGCTTAATCAATTTAGTTCCCCTCCTCATCCCTGAACCCCTTTCCTCCCTTATACCCTATGTTGCCTCGCAACTCCGCTCCATCTGTACTGTCTACCGTCGCCTAACGATTCCGCTCCAGTTGTAATATCCATTAAGCATCTTAGATCCCCCCTTATCTCCAAACTCTTTCCCCCTTATGTTCTATTTTTTACCCAATGATTCCGTCCAAACTGCACTGTCTTTAAATTTCTCTGTGCCATTAACATGTTCCCGATTGTAGCCACCATTTTACTGTAATGTATATTTTTGCCTTGTACCACTGTATATATGCTGCATGCACTCTGGCTTGTTTTGTACCAATAATTTGTTACTGATTATTTTCGACATCTTTTTGTGACGTGCTTCTGCCTTGTAATTCTGTTTATTATGTTGTTTGTGTTACTTCTGTACTGTGTCTTCCAGGACCTCCTTGTGAATGAGCTCGCTCAATGGAGTTTTTCCTGCAACTAACTAAACTACATAATATGTGGTTTCAACACAGTTATAGAAAATATATCTCGTATGGTAGTAGTAATATATTTTATGCACAGTATGAATAAGGATTACCCATCAAGCAAAGCTCAGATCAGCCACAACACAGAAGCCATACAATGTAGATTTGCACAATAGTCGGACACTTCAAAGGCACCTGGCAGGACTTACTCAGCCACAGCACGGCCTAGGCCACGAGCAATTTAGTTTGTACCATCTTCATATGGGGGAGGCCACAGACTATACACAATTAAATACGTAGATTATTGCAAACTAGAGGACTGGCATAAGAGAATCAACCTGAGCCTGCCTTGGTTTTAATTGGGCAGGCAAAATATTCAAATCTTGCAGCAGATCTGAGCCACTCCTGGACTGGCCTAGGATCTAATGAATAGAGTCCTTTATATTGTTCACTTACCTGCCTGCATTTCTCTACATTATCAGTTCCAGGTGGTGTATTCAGGAGAGTGATTAAAATGTAACGATTGAGTAGCTTCTCCAATCCTACTTCCTGCAGAGGCTGTTCTGGCACCAAACCATTCCACTGGAAAATGTTGCCCAGAAGCTTAAAGAAAACAAGAAAAAAAACTGTAAATCTGCAGACTTAGTCATCAGTGCAACTGGATAACAGTCCTGTATATACTCGCATATACCGTTACTCGAGTCCCATTACCTTTCAGGTATTACAGCAATGAGAAATACAGGTATCAGGACTACATCAAGGACAGAAAGATGCTGACAGCCCGTGTTCTTCCTCCAGTATGAACTGAATGCCTCTCCACTGTGACACAGTCAGCCCCAGCTGGACCCCAGAGGAGGATACTGGAGTCTGCACACAAATCTGGGTCTCCCTGGTGGAAGTGTATATCACTGTTGCTGTACTAGTGGGACAGCCTTATACACCCATTTCACAGTTAAACAAAATATTTCCTTAGCTGGACAAGTGCAACTTGCAGTCATGTAGTGTAGGAGCCCTGAGATCATCTCTCAGCCATGACTCCTTTCTAGGCCAGTGAAGGGCTGGAGATGTATTGGAGAGGAGACATCCCTAATTTCTGTGAAGGAAGGGTTATGAGTACCACTGCAGCAGCAATCACTTGAAGAATACAGCAGCAATGGTAAGAATGCACACATAGCCATACAGATATCCACGCTGGCAGGGATGGGGTTGACAACCTCTTGGCTAAGGAAAAAAACACGAGAAAAGGGGGCTTGAACAGTATGACAGTGTCAGATGCATCACCTCCGATGTCCCACTGCCTATCACCTGGAATTAAATGTCCTGGTCAAAAGGCCCTAGCAATTAGGCTTGGTCATAGGGGTGAGGTAACTGGACAACAGTGTGGGGGCTGGGGCAGCTTCACCATCCAAAGGAAGGGGGTACAGGAAGCGGATCAAACATGAGCAGGAATTAGTAGGAGGGGGACGAGCCATGGAGACACCATCCATGCATTTATTTCTGTCTTGTTTGCTTTTACATTTTACTTAGTTTCTGCTAACCAGATAAGTAGTACTTGTCTGTTTTTAGGTACAACCATGGAGGCCACAATTTGGCACAAAATGGATGGACACCTGACAACGAAATAAACAAAAGAGTTGAAAGCAGAGATACGTAGCAACAAACTACAAAAATTTAAATGCATAAGAATAATGCCACACTGATAAGAGCAATACACACAAATTATACAAAATACCAAATACAAATTATTTCAAATACACAGGGTTTTATGTTGTGTCTTCTTTGGAAGAGCAACAGTCTTCCTCCTAGTGCACAAGATTACAGTATATATGAAATGCATGCATAGACCTTGGAATGTCTCAAAATACTTTATGTTGACTGGCTGAAAGCCTTTTCCAGCCGTGTTGTTACAGAGCCATAACTCTGCAACCAGCACTAATTCTGCCAGGCTAGCCATCTAACAGCAGCATATCAGTGTGCCAACCTGAAGCCAATTCCTGCCAGCCTCCCACTACGAGTAACGCCTGGTAAAGCTGCCGCAGGAGTGCAGTGGCACAAGCAGTGAAACCGGAGGAAAGCCAGTCAGTGAATGCAAACTCTCCTTCCCTACACAAGCTGCAAACTTTCACTCCTTCCAGTATATTGTTTTACTCACTGACCGTTCTCCAGGAGCTGGCTACCATAGCTGGAGAACACTCCCCCTGCCACACACTCACTATCTGTCACTTACTGTATTTACGTGGACAGACCAGTCCCCAAATCAGTTCAGACCAAAGCAGTTTAAAAATAAATTCTGACCTGTGGTGGTGTCTCAAAATGCTGACCACAATCGAACAACTGATGGCCAGACAGGACGTGGTTTTGAACTTGTTTTGTATTTTCTCGGCCACTCCGATCCACTGAGCATCACTTAGTGCTGCAATGAAATTAACTATAAGTGCTGCCCTCACCACAAACAAAAAGTCATTTCCCCTGTCATTTAGAGCAATACTGCTACAATCTGAAAGACACATAACGGAGAAAACCGCTCTCTATGGCCACTGCTAAGGGACATGTTTGCACCCAATACAGGCGGCAAGCTGGGAAACACAAGAAGCACTCTGTGGTTTTACTGTCTGTCAGAGAAGGAATAAAAACACAACATAGAAAAAGATGAAGACACCAAAACAGTCAGACTGTGCGTGAGTCTAGGGGCCAGAGCTTAAATGTAAGATGATTGTCTGACACCCTCGGTACAAGTCATGCCAGCCACTCCCTAGCTACATGCGGCTGCCACACAAAGGATGATAAAAAAAAGCCTAAAAGAAAGCTGTTAAAAAAAAAAAAAAAAAAAAGAGCTGGGAAGTGGAGGAATGGAGTGTGTGTGTGTGTGTGTGTGTGTGTGGAGGGGGGAGGAGAGATGAGGGAGACAGACACAAACAAAATGTAAGGACTATTTTGTATCATTTTTTTACTTTAACCTAAATTTTAACACTTATGCTTAGGCCACTTCTCTTAATCATTAATTTTATTTCCACGGGAGGGTTTTTAAAGGTGGGGCCCATTTTATAAGCATAATAAGACACTCCGAGGTGTGGGTTATGGGCTGATAAGAGCACTTCCCAGGTGCTAAAGGCACTAGGCACTGGGGCGTGCTCTTATCAGGCCATAACCCACACCTCGTTGTGTTTTATTGCTGGCATCTGCCAGTGCCAGAACTACTACTTTACTGCAAAACCACAGGTACAGGAGGACTGTTTATACCCCTTTCGCTAGTGTCCTAAAACAGTGGAGTCCCATTTTGATAACTACAAAAAGAAAATCTGATGGTATTAGAACAAATAAAGGAGGAAAACAGAATCAATGTTGAGAGACTTACTGTAATTCTTTATCGGTTCGTTCCAGCATTGTCACTGGGCATTCACTTACTGCTGGGTACATGTGTTCACCTTCGAGGGGCCAACACACTTCAAAGGTGTGACATCACAGAACCCTGGCTCCAGCCCATTCTGAGGCAATTAGCCTAGAAACTTCAGTCATAAAGCTTTCAGAGTCATACTGCAACAGAACTATGCCAAGGTTAACTTATACAATCCTTAAAAGATACAGAAAAAACCACAGTTCTACCTAACAGGAATTAATAGACTGCACTGAACGCTCTGTCATTCATAGCGTCTCTGATTACCTATCTTAATGTCCCTGACTACTCCAACACATCCTCAGCACTGACAGCATCAATATAGAACTCCTTCATAGAATCTGTGTGCCTAACGATACACTAAATAATAGGCCTGAAACAAATAACATCAACTTGTCTGGAAAGTAATGTTAGGAAATCCGCTCAAGTCTCAGTTGTTGATATTTTCTATACAGAAAAACACGCTAGGGTGAGTCCCAGTAATAACTTATTTATTTAAATTCTTCAGATACAACCTTTGAGCATGGTGCTCGTATACAAAGGTTTTACGTCCACAGTACAAGACATAACAAATGTTACATATCATATAGATGTAAACTCAAAATACATAGACAACAGCACTACCAGACAGGTATTACAGAAAGTGGATTATGAAAAAAATTACCAGAGTTTAGACACTGGTTGGATCTACAGCAGCCAAGTGTATAGGCTTTATCAAAGCTGAAACAGTTTCAGCTGTCTGATGTAAGCAGAGAGAAACACAGGAAGAGAGGGTAGTATCAAAGTGGGGACTGGATGAGAGAGGTTTGAGGAGTGCCAGTCTTAAGAAGAGGCAGATCAGAGTAGGGAAGTAAGCTACGGGTTAGATCAGGACAGAGAGTTGAGTGTAAAAGGTTAGGGCCTAGAGGGTGAGAGGGATTAAAGGTTGAGGAAGCAGCTGGGGGGGGGATATTAGTGGGTGTAAGTGTATAGGCAGTAGGATGAAACAGATGAGGAGAAAACATAGGTTACTCACCTGTAACAGCAGTTTAAGAGTGGTATATGTTGTTTATCCACACTTTTTGGCATGTCCCTTTCCCTTTAAATCTTGCTGGAAGGTCTAAAAGCTGGCTCCTCCCACCTGGGTGGTATAGGCCTCAGCTCCGCCCCATAATGCCAGACCTTGCCCACTGGAAGCAGAGGTTGTGCGTTGAAGCTGGGGAGGTCAGGTGGGTCAGTGTGGATTAACAACATATCACTCCTAGAAAGTATCGTTACACAAGAACTTACCCGTAACAGTAGATCTTCGAGGAACTGTCTCTTGCAGTAGATTATTACTCTTGGGAGTTCCATCAGGTGGCGCTAGCAGTCTTCTATGGGGGCCGCCCACACGACATCACTTCCTCAGGTAGAGTAAAGTGTGGGCGGCCCCAAGTACTCTCTATTCCCCGTCAGCTTCAGCTTGCACAGCGAGGACCGAGGGACTAAGTAGTCCCCAGTAACTGTCCTGAGTTGCAGAAAACCAAAGCAAAAAGGTAGTGGGATGGAGGGTGGGATTGTACCTACTGCAAGAGACAGTTCCTCGAAGATCTACTGTTACAGTAAGTTCTTACGTGACAATACTATCTACTACGGACTGATCTCTTGCAGTAGGTTATTACTCCTGGGAGAGTACCAAGCAGTTAAAATGAAAGGGAGGACAGCCAGGGCAGAAAGCCGGGCATGATGGCGCGACCAAGGGTCGGGCCAGAGGACAAAAGAACTTCCAATCCAGAATGCCCGTAAAGGCAAGGAGAAGAGAAGGAAAGGTGGCCAGGGCCAAAAGACCGGGGCCGGACAGGCAAAAGCTGACAGGACCGTTTGTGGGAATGGACAGAACACAGGCCATGTACAGAGGCCATGAGTCAATCATAGAGGAGTGACGCACGAAAGCTCAGAGACAGCTGAAATATCCCTGGACAGGGACAGCTGCATCAGAGACAGGCGCAGATGGGCCAATCTCGAAACACATCCGGAAGGGCAGGGAAGCCAAGGGTGGATGAGGAAGGAAGACTCCACGAAGGGAGAGCAGAAGTAGGGCCATGCCAATGATTCAACCTCACGAGCTGGGGTTTAGAGGCCATGATGCACAGCAAGTCCAGGTGGGCACCCAAAGCACCATCAAAAAAGGTCGTAGACAGGTCAACTCAAACCACACCCGGCAGGGCAGGGAAGCCAGAGATGGGTGAGGACAACAAGCTCCAAGTAGGTTGTCATGTAAAAGAGACAGGAGCAAGAGGCCATGCACAATGATTCAGCCTGACGAGGCAGGGGTTGATAGGCCACGGCAAAAAAACACATACCATACAGCCCGCTAAGCACGATGCGCATGGGCAAGCAGTGAGGCGGACCAGGGCAGGACGCACCGGGCAGGCCACAGCAAGGAACAACAACTGAAGGAGCTCCAGGAATGAGAGCAGCAGAGGAGGGAAGCAATCAGGAAGAGGAAGCAGGCCTCCAAAGAAAGGCGTGGGACTCCCGGGCTCTCTAAGGCATATGGAAGGAGGCGGGGAGTAAGCCCTGGAGAGCGGTTGAAAGAGGAGGGGCGGAGCGGGACAGAAGGGCCGACGAAGCAGCCCCACAAGAGGCCCCCGAGTGGTCCCAAGCAGCACCCTGGGAAGGGGGACAGGAGCGGGATGACGGGAACTGGGGGGCACAGGAGAGGTCTGGACCTACCGCCGGGTATGACCGGATGGCAGTAGCAGAGAACCCAGAAGGGTTGGGTATCAGGACCAAACAATGAGGCACCATAAAATAGGTGATGGCAACTGACAGGTGTACGTCGAGAGCAGACCCCGACACCTGAAGCCAGGCGGGGCACTGCAAGGTGACGGCAGTGGCAGACAAATGGGCAGATGCACCCATGGCATCAAAGCCCGCAGGAAGGCGGTGTCGGGAAAGCATAGAAATGGCGGACATGGGCAGTGCCAACAGGGCCGACCCCGGGGAGTGAGGCAGTAGCGGGGAGAAGGTGCCAAAGTGAAAGCACATGAGGTGCGAAGGCACCAGACCACATGGCGCACACAATGAACACTGCGAAGCAGCAAGGCATGAGAGGGAAACCCTCATGCCAAAGTTAGCAGGGCACCGGGAAACCACATCTGGCAGATAAGAACAGGCATGACGGGGCCGAGTGGTCTGGGCAGGAGTCCCCAGGGTGGCCGCAGAGGCAGCGGCAAACAGGGAAGGCCAGACGGGGCGCTGCACAGTCCGGAGACCCAAGTGGGGCGTGACGAAAGGGAAGGGGGACTCCAAGCCCAGGCAACGGCAGAAGGGCCCCTCACAGGGAATCCCAGGACCGAACCCCAGGCAAGGACCCGGTGGAAACATCCTGACCCCTGGGGTGGCACAGAAGAGGCGAGGAAGGAGGATGAGACCCAAGAACCCCGTCTGAGGGCACAAGAAGGGGTGCCCTACGGACGAAGAAATGCTGATGGGGGGGGAACCACCAATGACACAGGAAAAGTGCACCGGTGCCAGGACGGGCGGGGGGGGGGACGGAAGGGGACCCCTGGATTGGAGACGTCCCGAGGTGTGGAGCTCTTGTCAACAACTGGGGAAACCAGCCTTGTGGTGAAGGAGGGGACGTCCCATCGATGGGGAAGTAGCCCCATTGACGAGGAATGAAAAGAGGACATCTCATCGACGGGTGAAGTAGCCCCGTCAATGAGGAATGCTCCGTCAATGGGGGAAGAGGTCCTGTCGACGAGAGAAGCCTCCCCACTGATGAAGAGTGCCCTGTCGACAGGGGGAAGAGCCTCCGTTGATGAGAGAGAGCAGCAGTATGCTCTGTCGACGGGGGAAGAACTCCCATCGATGACGGAGACAAAGCAACATACTCATTCGATGGGGGGAAGCCTCCCCATCAACAAGGAACCTTCCATCGATGGGGGAACAGTGCCCATTGATGGGGAAACGTCCTGTAGAGTGCTCAGTCGATGAGGTAGAGAGCACCATCGACTGGGTATGGCCCGTCGATGAGAAAAGTTCTCCATTGACGGGGTATGGCTCGTTTATGAAGGTATGAGCAACGAAGGCTCCATCGATGGGGGGAGCTGCCCCGACAACGAAGAAGGCTCCATTGACGATGGAGGAGCCAACATCCATGGGCCATGTCAGAGGGAGTGTGAGGAGGGATAATCCTGCTCCATTCGATGAAGAGAACGTGAGCCCTTGGCCAGGGAACCTGAAACATGATTCCTTGAGGTCTGTTCCGGCAAGGCCATCCAGGCAGCCAGAGAGGAAGCCTCCGGGCCCAGCAAGCGGGATGCAGGAGCAGCGGGGGTGCAGTGAGTAGTTCACAGGCCTGCTAAGAACAAGGAGAGCCGGGGGTATTGTGAGAGGATCACAGGCCCGACCCCAGATGCAGAACAGTCGGGTTCAGGTTCACATTGGAGACTGCAACACAGGAGAGTGAGTGGGCTGCTATGCGAGTGGAAGCCGGCGGGAAAATGAACAGAGGGTACTTGGGGCCACCCACACTTAAACGCCACCTGATTTAGTGATTTTGTGTGGGCAGTCCCCATAGAAGACTACTAGAAGAAGCTGCCGTGTGATAGTGCCACCTGGTGGAACTCCCAAGAGTAATCACCTACTGCAAGAGACCAGTCAGTAGAAGATCTACTGTTACAGGTGAGTAACCTGTGTTTCTAGGGATGTGGATATGTTGTTCTTATCCACACTTGTTGGCAGACTCCTAGCAGTTCTCCGGGAGGAGGGAGGCAAGGCGCACACCCCCTACTTAGGGAACAGAGACTGGAGAACTGAGCCCCCCAAAACTAGCATCCAGGCGTGACTCTAGGTCAATGTGGTAATGGGTAATGAAGGTATTTGCTGACTTCCAGGTAGCAGCCCTGCAGATATCCTGGATAGGGACGTCCCTAGAAGCAGCCAACGATGCAGCAGTATGGCGGGTAGAATGAGCTCTTATCCCTCTGGGAGGCTCCTTGCCTGCCAACCTATAGCAGAGATCAATGCAGGATGCAATTCATCTGCCCATTGTCCGCTTTGCTGCAGATCTGCCAGGTGCGTAGGTGACAAACAGCTGGCGAACCTTTCCCCGAACTTCAGCCGTTTGCTATTATAAGAGAACACTCATCTCAGGTCCAAAGTATGGAGCCGGTACTCAGCCTCCAAGGTATAATTTGGGTAGTACACCAGCACAGTCAACACCTGTTTCAGGTGAAACTCCACCACCACCTTTGGAAGGAATTTCAGGTGGGGGCGCAGGACAACCATGTCCCTATGGAATTCCAGATAGGAAGACTCGACAGAGTGTGCCTGTAGTTCCCCAGTCCTTGCATCAGTTCGAATGGCTTGCCCATGAGCTTTGCCAAAACCAGCAGTAAATCCCACGGAGGTGGAGGTTCACAGACCAGAGGGGAAATGTGACTGAGGCCTTTAAAGAAACGCCAGACCACCTTTTTCTGTCCCACCATCTGCTGACCGGCCTGTGCCCGGTAAGCAGAGATGGCTGCCAAGTGCACCATAAGGGTCATAGACCAAAGACCTCCTTTGGAGAGGGATGAAAGGTAGTAGAGGATGCTAGCACCTGGACAGGATGAAGGGTCCAGGCCCTTGCCCTCATACCAAATGGAGAATCTCTTCCATTTGAAGGCATAGCACCTCCTGGTCCACTCCTTCCTAGATGCCTCAACAACATTGAGTACATCATCAGAGAGACCAAAAGCCTGGAACTCTAGCCACTCAGGAACCAAGCTGTCAGGTGCAGGGATTGAAAATCTGGATAGAATATCTTCCTCTGACTGACAGAGAGCAGGTCCGGGCATACTGGAAGATGCCTTGGGAGCCTGGTGTTAAGGCTAAGGAGATCTGGATACCAGAACTGGCGGGGCCAGTCTGGGGCAATCAAGATCATCCTTGCCTTGTCCCTCCTGACCTTGAAGAGCACCTTGTGGACCAAAGAAAGTGGAGGGAAGGCATAGAAGAGGCCTGGGGTACATGGCTCGAGAAGGCATCCCCCTGCAACGAGGCCTGCTGAAGGGGGTGAGCATGAAACAGCCTCAGCTTGGTGTTCTCCCTGGAGGTGAACAGGTCCACTTGAGGGCTGCCCCACTGGGAGAACAAACTGTGAACTACCTCTGGATGGAGAGACCACTCGTTGACGCCTCGGCCACACGGCTGAGGGCGTCTGCCAACTGCTTCGAGGCTCCTGCCACATGGATGGCTAGGAGATCTGCCCCCAGTCAGCTCATGAGGGTCCAGATGTGGAGCGTTTCCCTGCACAGAGGCCAAAAGTGCATGCCGCCCTGATTGTTGAGGTAGTACATGGTCATGGTGTTGTCTGTCTGGACTTGAACCACTTCACGCCAAAGGAACGTAGTGAATGCAGCCAGCGCCAGCCAAACTGCTCGGAGCTCCAGCAGGTTGATATGGCATCAGGATTCCTTGGAGGTCCAGAGCCCGTGGACTCTGCGATTCCCCATATGGGCACCCCAGCCTGTGAGAGGCACCTTGGTTGTGAAGACAACCATCGGCTGAGGGCGGACAAATGGGATCCTCCCTGCAGATGTTCCTGGACGATCCACCTCTGGAGGGCATCCGACATCTTCCAGGTCACAGTGACCAGCTGGTTGAAATGACCGTGTTGCTAAGACTACTGGCTGGCCTGCTCCCATTGAAGGGGGCGCATATGCTACTGGGCCTATCGGACCACAGTGGTGCAGGCCACCATGTAACCCAGAAGTTGCTGGAAGTCCCGGGCAGGGAGCAATTGCCCAACCAGAAATGACTGGGTAAAGGTGGAAAGAACCTCTACCTTGTCCACTGGGAGCCTGGCTCTGGCTCGGTAAGAGTTGAGCTTTGTCCCGATGAAGCAAATCACCTGCAGGGGCACGAGTTCCGACTTAGCCTTGCTGACCAGGAGGCTGAGGCAGGTGTAGAGGGCCAGAGCCCTGGACCTCTCCACCTCCAGTCTGGAGGGACCCGCTATTAGCCAATTGTCAAGACAGGGGTACACTCTGACGCCTCGATGCCAAAGATGGGCCGCCACCACTGCTATGCATTTGGTAAAGTCCCTGGGGGCCGATGACAGGCCAAACGGCATGGCTTGGAACTCCTAGAGGGTTCCCTCCACCCTGAAGTGGAGGAACCTTTGGTGGGACGGACGGATCGGGACATGAAAGAATGCGTCCTGAAGATCCAGTGAGCAGAACCATGTTCTGCTCGAGGGATGGTATGATCTGGGACAGAGTTACTATCCGAAAGGTGCGCGACCTGAGAAACTGATTCAGGTCATGCAAATCCAGAATGGGGAGCCAGCCCCTTGTCCATTTCGGGACCAGGAAGTACCTGGAAATGAACCCTGGGTTGACTGGTTGGTCCGCGGCTCTGACCACTACCTCCTTGTGGAGGAGTTGGATGATGTCGTCTCTGAGAGCCGACAGAGTATGGGTGGATACCTTTTCCTCCCGTGGGGCCCGGGCTCAGCTTGGAGGGTACTGCTCAAATTCCAAAGGAAGACCCTGGCCGACCACCTCCAGAACCCACCTGTCCGTTATAACAGCGGACCAGGCGGAAATGAAGTGGCAGAGCCAGACCCCCACGGGGGAACCCAGAGTGGTTGTGGCAGGTATGGGGGAGGCCGCCCCCATCCCATCACTGTGCAGGCTTGGAGGATGAAGAGCCAGCAGCGGGGCCACTGGAACCTCTATCTCTGGGCTTATGGTTCACTGAAGCCCTGGACTTGGGCAGAGGGCACCAAGACTGGGCCTGCTGCTGCCCTGTTTGATACTAGGGCTGCTTGGCCGCAGGGCAGAAGGTTGAAAGGGCTTCTACTGTGATTTTTTTAGAACCTTGGGGTTCTTTTTGGGTGGATGTAATGGAGTCCAAAGTGGTGTTGGACTTCTCGATACGCCGAAGGTGACCATCGAATCCTGGACTGAACAAGTCGGTACACAAGAAGGGAATGTCCGCTAGTTTGTGCTGGGTGCCTGCCGTGAAGATCGAGACCCTCAGCCAGGCCCTGCGGCGCATGGCGACTGCAGCTGCTACCAATCGGGCACAAGAAGCCCCGCTATCCAAGGCGTCTGGAGTTGTTGTTTAGCAACAGCCCAGCCCTGATCATGGATCTGTTTGATTGTGGTCTGAAGGTCCACGGGGAGAAGAGGAAGCACCTCATCCAGGGAGCTCAGGAGGGCATGGGAGAAGTGTGCCATAATAACAGCTGAACTCGCCTGTCGGGAGACCGAGCGAGGAAGCAGCATAGACCTTTCTGACTGTATGGTCCAATTTTCTGTACTCTTTACCAGAGGTCTATCCATGTCTCTTGAATTGCCCGAGCGCCGGAACACAGATTCGGTCAGCAATCCCTCGGACGAGGGATGCTGTGCAAAGCCGAAAGGGGCACCGAGGGGAACCGCGTATTAATTGTGGGCCATACGAGCGGAAGGCGCAGGGCAATAGGCTGGGTGCTGCCAAAGCTCCAGGGCCAGATCAACTATGTCTTCGGCCACTGGGAAGGTCTCAGTCGGTGAATCCCCTTTCCTGAGGAGATCAGTTAAGGGGTATTCGGCCAATTTTTCGATGGGCTCTAACGGCATCCCCATTGATTCGTAGATAAGATGGAGGATGCCCATGAGGACACAGGACCCTTCTCTGTCGACAGACCCATCGAATCATTGTCACAGGGATGCGAGTGAAGGTCTGAATCCTTGGACCTGGAGTTCGAGTTCAAGTAAAGTGGCCGACCACCTGAGTCGCACTCGACCCGCTGCGGACAGTCGGGAGTGAGGGTGACTGACAGCCTATATGGAAGACCCTGATTGGGCTGAAACTCCTTGGCAGGAGCCCCCAAGGGAGGTTGCTTAGGTGGCGGCACTACCAAGATAGGTGGAGAGGCCAGCTTTGGCTGAGCCGGAAGGGTCTTCATCGGCTCCGTGGGTGGAGGAAAGGTGTCGACTGGCTCCGGAGGGGTCGGCATTGGCCTAGAGGGCAACAGCCAGGTGATGGCCAGAGTGGAAGCCAGGATCGACTTCAGACCAGCGATCATTAGCTGTTGCCACAAGAGATCCTCGTAGTGATGGCGCAACTTGGGTCAAAGCCTCTCCTCACCCGAGGAGGAGGAGGAGGATGAATGGCGGTGTTGCCTCTTCTTGGAGCACCGCTTGTGGGATTTCTTCGGCTTGTCGATCAAGGGGATCTGGGACCCAGAAGATGACTGTTGGGGGACTGACGGGGCTTCTCGGAAGGAGTCAAGGAGAACTGCGACTCCTCCAGATCAGGGACCATGATCGCAGGGGGGGACCAGCAAGCTAGGTCTCCTCGTCGGTCGGTAGGACCGGGGTCCTAAATAAGGAATTGTTGGCCTCATCAGGCGACAGGGTGGGTCTGATTCGATCTGGTCATGGGTCCTGCGCGTCTGAGCCAGCCGACCTGATGGGGGTACTGTGTAGCCAGCGGCCGAAGCCACAATTTCGACTGCAGTCGAGATAGGAGACTCCTGTGACAGAGATCTCTCTCTGTCCCAACAGCATCGACATGAAGGTTCTTCTCTTGGCCCTCTGTCCTTTTTATGGGACCGGGAGGTGTGCAAACCTGACGGGCCCTCCCCTTTTGTAGAGAGAGACTGGCATATTTCTTTGAAGGAACCTAGTGCCCAGTTTGTGCGGAACAAAAACCGACAATGAGGAGGATTGTTCGGCAGCATGAGCTGCCTCCTCATCGAAGGCTTTCATCTACTCTAGCTGGTCGGTGGATCCTGCAGCTGCAGACACCACATGACGGGCATCACTTGACTTGACAGGAGGGTGCCGTTTTTCTGGTCGTCCAAGTTGTAGACGTGTGAGGAGATCGTCCAGCACCTGCGGATGAAAGGCGCGGCAAAGATCACAGGCCTGTGGGTCATGTGCATGGCCCAGGCAGTAGACGTATGTGAAATGCAGATCGGTGCGGGACATTTACTGTCTGCAAGGACACCGGCCGAACCCGGGTGAAGATTTTTCCTCCATCGCGGTTGTGATCACGAACTATCGTGGAGAAACTAGAGTGAGTTTTAATTTAGCCTAAGTTTTGAATGCCAGGGCCTACTCAATGCGGAGCGGTAAGGCTGGAACCTGAATCTTCCAAACAGAAAGGAAGATCTGGCATCATACAACCTAGGTGGGTGGGAGGAGCCAGCTTTCAGACCTTCTGGCAAGATTTAAAGGGAAAGGAACATTCCAACAAATGCGAATAAGAACAACATATCCACACCTCTAGAATAAACAATTTAGGGTTGCCTTACAATCACAGGGAATTTGTTAGGATGTCAGGGAGAGACATGATTAGAAACTGTGGGTCATAATCGTATCATGCAAGTGCAAGCGCTGGCTTTGACTAGATATTGTTTCATTTCAAGATTGTAGGCTGGAAGGTTCAGGATATTATTTATTTCGGCCAGGATCTCATTCAGCCAGCAAGGGGCCCCTGTACACGAATGAGCACTGACCAAGACATGTCCTTCTGAATGGAACACCGAGAGAACTCAGAGTTTTACCTCTTGTATCGTAATGGGAGAGTGCTGCTAGGAGGATATTTAGGATGCATGGAGGTGTTTGGCCAAGCAGTGCTTTTTTCTCCTGAGAAGACATATCTGTAACTTTATCCCATTATTCAGATTAAACCATTTTGTTTGCTCACACAGGGCACATGTGTGGGTAAGGTTATCTGCCCCTGATAATGTTGGAATTAGCAGAAAAAGAAATTATGGTAAGTGTAATGTTTCCTCTTTCTGAGTCATTTCATGTTGTCACTGGGCATTCATTTACTGTTGGGTTTTAAAAAGCAGTACCCACCAACTGTGTTTGGGAGGAAGACAACATTCTTCTAATTTTTGCTGCCTACTGATTTACTGTAGCTAAAAGCACCTTTTGCCCAAAGGCCCCATCAGCAGAATTTTTAATGTGTTCAAGACCAAGCTCTTGCACAAGTTTGCCATTGAGGCCTCTAGCATTTCTTCTTAAAAGGCTGCCATAGCCCCGATCGACTGTGCTTTGATGAAAGCTGGCAGTTTCAATTTTGACATCGAGTAGGCCTTTGCAACACATATTCTGACCATCTAGTCAAGGTCAGCTTGAAAGCTTTCTGGCCATTTCTAGATGCTCTGAACAATGCAACACGGTTATCTGCCTTCCAAAATCGGTATGTATAAGGTACGCCTTAACTGCTCCATGGATGCCTTGGTGTTCATGGGCTTTGGATAAAAGGGAGGGAACGCTTGGCCTACTTCTTGGTTAACAAGAAACTCAGAGGGGAAATGTATGAAGGAAAAAAGGGACACTATGTAATGCATGTGGTTCCCTGCAAGAGAATGCCTGCAGCTCTCCTATTTGCCTATCACAGCAAACTGAGACTAGAAAACATGTCTTAATGAACAAAGTGTCCTCTGATACTTGCAACAGGCACTTAAATGCAATACAATGCATCCATACCCCATGATAGGAAGGGAATCATGATGAGAAAATACACCAAGAGATTCCACTAAAGAGACTGAAGTGGGCCTCTGTAGCTGATGCACATGTATGTGCAATGTGTACATCCTGGAAGAAAGGAGGGGGAGAGAGGGGTCATGACTGAGACCTATAAGTACCTCAAAGGGGTACCCAGAGTGCAAGTGGGGAGTCTCTTCCAAATTAGGGTGAGCACCAGAATGAGCAGGCATGCAATGAAGCTGGAGGGGGTGCTTTATGAAAGATGTGAGGAAATATTTCTTCACTGAAAGGGTGGTAGATGCCTGGAACAGACTGCCAGAAAAGGTGGTGGAGGCTAGAACACCAGGGGGCTTCAAGCATGCACAGAATAAAGACAGGGATATATAAGAAAAGAAAAGAAGCAGGGAGTGGGAAGGGTCACCAGAGACCAGTGTGGCAGGGTTGAACAAGGTCCTGTCCTATTTGTTATGCAGAAAGAGTTAAAAGCAAAGAACTGTTCTGGTCACTCCTTCTTTGTCTCTTGTCCATCTAACTGCACAGTCAAATTTTCTTGTGAGACGATTCTCCACATCCTGCTATCGCGCTGCCTTCACTTGTTGTTTCTGTATTTTCTTTCTCCTTGCTCTTCTGGCGCTGTAAAAGTGTATGTGAAACTGTGTGGACCTGAGATCCTTTGGTCTGAAGATGTATATAATTATACTGTCCAAATTAATGCAAAAAGTTATTTGGAACTTAGGAAGTTAACAATGAAATGCAGTTTGACCTCTACGAACTCTCTTGCAGAGCTGTTAAACAAGAGATCAGTTCTGGATCACCATGTACTATTTATCCCAGCACAGCCTCACTGTGAATGTCTTAATTGTTCTATTGACTGTGTACATCTTCTCTTAACAAAAATATGTTTCCACACAAAAAAAAAAAATCAACTAAAAACATTTTTAAAATGAATTTAATTTTTTCTAATTCTGTATAACAACAAGCCAATGTATAATTGCAGTAATGCACTCCAGGGTGTGTGTCGTGGGCATAACATCACTTCTCGTGCCCAACCACCAGAGACATGATGTTATCCTAGCATGATACACATCTGTCATGCATTATTGCTTCATTTTTGCCCTTTCACAGTTTGATGTGCTGTGTATACTAAGCCGGCAGGACCTGGTGGAAAATGATGTCATTGTTGTTTGAATGGCATCAGCACTCACCCAAGATTCTGCTGATTGGACTGAAGAGTTTTTCATAAAATCATTAAATAGAGGCAAACAGCATTTATACATGTGTAACTGTAACTTCTTCTTTTTTTTTTTTATTTATGTTTATTGATTTCTCTTAAACACAGAGTTCCATATCACATAAGCCAGATATCGACAGGTTAGTACAGGAAAAGCTAGTATAAAAAGGATATCTTAATCTAAGCATATAGGTTACGAATTTGGGGGTATTTCAACAATACTTTACTTTACTAGCATTCCTTGTATAATAATCCCAAAAGCTGCACTTTCACATGAAGGGAGGCCAGTCCAAGTATTGTAGTCCAAAAAGTTAGAATTCAACCTCCAGTGTTGATTAGACCCCTTTACCAAACATGGGAATCCCAAAAAATATATAAGTGTGCCCCCTCACACTCGAATAACTTAAAACCCGAATCTTTTGCATCTACAACATGCTATAGAGATTTAAACATATCCAGCTTATGAAGCAAAAAACTGATTCATGAGTAAAACACTCCAGATAACTGGAAAGTATAAGACCCTCCCTTTAGTGTACACACAGAATATCTTAAGCCCTTTTACAGTCCCATAAGTCTCAACTCAGGGTAGCTGGTGTAACGGAGAGTCTATGTTGTTACCATAAGCCCTGAGAATTCAGTGCTCTGCTTTACCCACTTCAGGTATCTTCGTACTCTGAATCCTGATCTGACTCATCTCCAGTTCTAGTCGCAACTCCTGAGGCTATGCTGCATGCATTTGCCTGCTTCTGCTGGGTCGGTGAACTGAAATGTATGGCCCCCATAGAAGATTTTCAGGCGCGCAGGCATCATCAAAGAATGGGCCACCCCCAGGCTCCTAAGAGTGGCATGAACCCCATCGAATCGCTTTCTGCAGGCCCTTGTAGCGTAGGAGAGATCCGGGAAACAATGCACAGTATGCCCCTCGAAATTAGGATGATCCGAGTTACGGGCTGCATAGAGGATCCGTTCTTTCACAGTTGAACTTGCCGTCACCAATAGCGCTGTTCGGGGCAATTCTTTCTGCGCTCCCGCAGAGCGGGGGGCTATTCGGTAAGCTTTTTCTAAAGTTTATCTCCAGATCCTGTTCTAAACGTAGGGCAGTAGGAAGCTAAGGTCTCAGGAAAAAAAAAGGAGGTCAGGGTTTTCGGTCCCCTCCGGCAGTCCAATAATTCTAACATTTGGTGCCCTGGAAGCATTTTCAAGCACCTCTAAATGATATTGGAGCTGCCCGTTTTCTTGGGTTAGTTTAGCTGCGGTCGACATTGCTTCTATTGTCTGGGATTCAGCCGAGGATGCAGTTTTATTAGTAGCCTCTATTTTTAAACCTTGCTCCCCCAGTCGCCGTAGGACCGACTCCACCTTCCCGTCTATGGCCTGCATGGCTGCCTGCAAGGCACTCCAGGGTGGCTCACCAGAGTTGGAGGCTGTAGTATAAGATGTGGCCTGTTGCTCTACTGTAGCCTGATTTTTTGCACTTCCAGGCCCGCTTTTGCTCGTTCGGCCCATAGTCGTATTTGATATCCAGAGCTGCAGGATGATGTCAGAAATCCAAAAGTACCACTTATTTTGTTCAGAATCTCGTCGCAGTTGTAAAAATTCGAAGTTTATAACAAACAGTTGTAGAGCAGAAGGGAGCCATGTCTGTTCAGTAGAAGTGCTAAATAGTGCCCCATGAGTAATTGTAACTTCTCCTTATTTGTAACAAATGAGGCCTACTTGTCCTCATAGTGTAGGCAAATAGTATATTTTTAAAGCAATACATTTGATCTTTAAGGTTAGTTTGTTGCAATTTTTTTTTGGCGCCTCCCATGCTGCCGACTGGCCATTCCTTCGGGTCATCTAGGTGCATCCCACCGGCACCCCTTCCCCACTGCCATCCACCACCCCACACTGCAGACCCCCAGGTAACCAATTTCCCTTTGTCAGACGACCCCCCCTTACCAAGGGAGAAAGGGCTGTGGGGACGGCCAGCGCAACTACTTAGCCCGGGTACTGCTGGGGTTGGTCCAGGCTGTCCGGGGCTTCGTGGCAGCATGGGACCGGCAACTGTCATCTAGCCAGTCAGGGAGCCTTTTTCCTGGGTTTTCTCTGGGAGCACAATGTGCCAGGAGTCAAGGAGTGAGCCAATGTTCGTCACCCTCCCTCCGCAGCATGGCCCAACATGCTGCCATACCACTGGCTTCCGCCAGAGGTCAGCAAACACCAGGCCACGTACCCCCCCAAGAGAAGGTGAGCTGTTCTGGGACGCTCGAGCCTCCCCCCCCAGCCCTCTGAACCCGGGTCATCGGCATTGCAGGTGGAAATCCAACCGCTGCGCCAGCAGGCCGGCTTTGTTTTTATTTTGAGAATTTTAACAGCTTATGGCCACACAGGGTGCCACAAGCTCAGACAAAAGCAGGGCACAGTACTGACCTGGGAAAAAGACTGAAAAGAAGATTAGTTGGCTAATATTTTAGGAAAAACATAAGGAAAGAGAAACGAATACCAGTCACTATCAACACCAAGTAATTAGACAATTAAATAAAAGCTATGCTGTGTAAATACTTGGATGCAGCAATATTTGAAAACCATAGATCTCTTTATCCAGCTGTTTTTGTCAACATCCACCTGAAAAATAAAATCAGGGACAGGATTTAAAAACTGGTTGCTTTCTTACCTTCACTGCTGTCCAGAACTGCCTGTCCTGGAACTTAGAATGTGGTGATATTCTGTCCTCCCAGATACTAGGGAGAAAAAGAAAATGTAAAATCACTGTCAGGACAAGAGCAAGCACATCTTGTCTACCACAGCTGCTCCACAGCATATTTTCTCTGCAGCAGTTTTAAAATGACAAACCATGCCAGCCCACTGGCACAGCGGTAGCACTACCGCTTGCAACACTCGCGACCCGGGTTCAGAAGCGAGCCCAGGGAGCTGGAGGTTTGGCCGGGAGGACTGAGTGCCTGAGGGGCACTCCCCTCCTCTGGGGAGGGAAGGATGGATGCCGCCACCTGGGTGCACATGAGTGCAGGTGCAGCGGAGAGCGCCATGTGGGAGGGGAAGGGAGGATGTCAGCTGGGGTCCAGGGCAGTGTCATGTCTCAGCATGCACATGCCTCCACGGACCTCCATAGTTGCCGGCATCCTTGGGGATACCGGGGAGAAAACGGCCCGCAGTTCCTTCTGGCGAAGGGCGCCGGTGGGGGTGTGGTACGGTCCTGGCTCAGTCGAAGGCCCGACACATGTGAAGTAAGCAGGGAGGCAGCTGGATGCCCCGCTTCCCCGTCCAAGGGAGTGATCCACGGCAGGATGGGGGCCGATGATCAAGTTCAGGGCTTAGGCTGGCCCCCGTCACGGTAGTCTTGTCGGAGAGGAGGACTACAGAGAGAAAGGGGGCATGAGCATAAACAACAAATTTTAAAAATAAATAAAATGACAAACCATGATAACCCACCTGAAATATATTAAAGAACCTACAGGCATGTCTGAGATTAGTAGGACTGTCTTGAACTTAGGGTTATGAACAATACACAACTGTCTCCTTTTGGTATGTACAGAGAAGCTAAATGCTGGTTCAAACCCCATCAGCTATGTATGCGAGACTTCATAACCACCAAAAGCAGCAGGTCTCTCACATAAGAGACTCAGGCCAGCTAACACTTGGCCAAAATGAGACAAGGAATCTGTGCTGCAGTGTGCAACAGTATCGTTAGCATTTCGTGACATAATATAAACACATTTTCTTCTCCTAACTATATGAATTACCAAGATGCGTAACTCAGCAGCTGATAATTTTTATAGAAACTGAATCTAGATGTCACCTCACCATATGAATAATGAATATAAAATCACTGGAGTTATAACTAATGTTTTTTTTTAATAGTTTTTTTTTTTTTTTTAATCGCCCATCTTCCAGCCTGCCCCCTTCTGCCAACCTCCCTCCCCCACTCTATCACAAGCCTCCTCTTGGTCTTACCCCTCCACTACTCCTACAAATTACCCCTTGTGGCAAGGCCAAAGGGGGTCCCCTCCACAGAAGGATCCAAATGAAAGGTGCCTCAGTTAACAGTGTGGAATCTGAGAAAGAAGTCAACATCATTGTGCTGTGACTAGAATTTTTCCTCCACATTTCGCTCATCCTCAGGATACTGCGCATCTGGCAGAACTATGCTTGTACATGCAACCATGTGCATGAGCCACTGCCAAGCAACATCATTCACCCCAAAGTGGCTCCTGATGCAATACCACCTGTGGACCCCAGGTGGTGCTTGCGTTACTGAATGTTCTGCTTCCAACAAGGGCGTGCTCCGGGATGCTCAACTCTCTTCCCCTAGCTGACCCCCTGCAATTTGCAAACTATATTCGTTCCCAAACCAGGGTCACTGGTGACATGAACAGTAACGCTATGCTGATGGGCTGGCTTTAAAGCATTCTTTATAAAGCTTTCCAGCAGTCTTTTAGAAAGCTGTGAAATACCAACACATGTATTTAAAATTGAGCTGCCTCTGTCTTAAAGAAAAACAAGTTACTCACCTGTAACTGTAGTTCTGGAAGTGGTATGTGGTGTACATCCACACTCAAGCAGTATCCTTTTCCCTTTAAATCTTGCCGGAAGGTTGCCAAGCTAATTCCTCCCACCCGAGTGGTATCCTCCTCGGCACCACCCCGTGATGTCAGATCTTGCTTGCTGGAAGCAAGGTCTGCCACTTGCCAGGGGAGGTCGGGTGGGTTGTGTGGATGCACACCAGGCTATGGCAAGGTTTCCCGGTGTGTGGACAACCAGGCCATAGCCTGGCAGGAGTCTTAGAAGTAGTTACAGGTGAGTAACTTGTTTTTCTGGGGTGTGGATATGGTGTACTTATCCACACTCAAGCAAGCTCCAAGCAGTTCTGCTGGGAGGAGGGGTCAAGGTGCACACCCCCTACTTACGGAAGAGTGATTGGAGAACCAAAGCCCCCCAAACCAGCATCCTGGTGTTACTCAAGGTCGATGTGGTAATGGGAGAGGAAGTTGTGTGCTGACTTCCAGATAGCAGCCCTGCAGATCTCCTGGATAGGGATGCCCCAGGAAGCAGCCACCGAGGCAGCAGTATGTCTGGTGAAATGAGCCCTAAGGGAGGCTCTCTACCAGCCAACCTATGGCAGAGGCTGAAGCAGATGACTATCCACTGGACAATTGTCTGTTTAGCTGCTGGTCTGTCAGGTGCAACTTTAGCATAGGTGAGAAAGAGCTGACGAACCTCTCCCCAAACTCTAGCAATAAAATGTTGTAGGTGCCGTATTGGTCCTTTTAAAAAACAGATCCAGAAACAAATGATTTGATACCTTTTATTGGACCAACATGGATGTTACAGAAAAGAACAAAGTGCTTTAGCTTTCGAACCAACCAGGTCCTTCTTCAGAAGCTTTGTGGCAGTTTTTTCAAATATCCCATACTATTAACACCAGATTATATAGAAAAAGCAGAAATAATTCTCATTGGTTTAACATATACATTTTAAAACATAATAGAAGATTCGTCAGAGAAGCTAATTAACACAGTATGCCTTAAACTGAGGAGCCTCAGAAGGACAAAGGTTATCAAAATTCTCTACAGAGAGAGTTCTTGTCACATAAATTTTAAAATGTCTCAGTATGCCAAGAAGCATTCTAGTGATAAAAAAACCTTGGAGTGGCATTCTCCTAATACATGTAAGATGAGCTTACAACTTACATTCCAATTGTCCTGGTATATTAAAGGACAGATAATGAGAGACAAAATCCTGAAATTAGGTATAACTGCAAGTTGAAATCAAGCCTCAAATTAACCTACACATATAAACATGATGCATGAAAGTATCACTTGTAAGTGTAAGTGCAAAAAAAAAAAATCCTTGTCAAGGACCCCAAGAAAACGAGACCATGAGCCTGATAAATGCAGATTTCAACACAGTCTGTATAACAAAAATGCACAGAATCAGTCTAAGCAATCTAAATGAAACCCAAAGGAATTACACCTTTAATGACCCCCAAGTAAATGAGATATGCATCTTAATATGAGCAGTTGAAAATGTGACAGTGTGAAATCCACCCACTGACAACTAATAGAAGGAAATAAATGCACACTATATGTGAAAACTAAGTGTTCTAGCCACATAACTGCCCCATGCCATGCTCCACCCACACATATGTGTGTACATACACCATACCACACCCCCATACACACACACACACACCTGCACACCCCACACAACCACAACACACAACAAATATAGCAAACACATTCTGCACATTTACTTGGGGGGTCATTAAAGGTGTAATTCCTTTGGGTTTTCATTTAGATTGCTTAGACTGATTCTGTGCATTTTTGTTATACACAGACTCTGTGTTGAAATCTGCATTTATCAGGCTCATGGTCTCGTTTTCTTGGGGTCCTTGACAAGGATTTTTTTTTTTTGCACTTACACTTACAAGTGATACTTTCATGCATCATGTTTATATGTGTAGGTTAATTTGAGGCTTGATTTCAACTTGCAGTTATACCTAATTTCAGGATTTGTCTCATTATCTGTCCTTAATATACCAGGACAATTGAATGTAAGTTGTAAGCTCAACTTACATGTATTAGGAGAAATGCTACCCAAGTTTTTTTATCACTAGAATGCTTTCTTGGCATACTGAGACATTTTAAAATTTATGTGACAAGAACTCTCTGGCTGTAGAAATTCTTGATAACCTTTGTCCTTCTGAGGCTCCTCAGTTTAAGGCATACTGGTGTTAATTAGCTTCTTGACGTAATCTTCTATTATGTTTTAAATGTATATGTTAAACCAATGAATTATTTCTGCTTTTTCTATATAATCTGGTGTTAATAGTATGGGATATTTGAAAAAACTGCCACAAAGCTTCTGAAGAAGGACCTGGTTGGTTCGAAAGCTAAAGCACTTTGTTCTTTTCTGTAACATCCATGTTGGTCCAATAAAAGGTATCAAATCATTTGTTTCAAACTCTAGCAATGAAATTCTTGTAATAAGCGAGCGTGCGCCTCAGGTCCAATGTATGGAACCGGCGCTCGGCCTCCAATGTTGGGTTGGTAAAGTATACTAGAAGATTCATCACCTGGTTAAGGTGAAACTCTAAAACAACCTTCAGAAGGAACTTTGGGTTGGGGTGAAGGACAACTTTGTCCTTGTGGAAGACCAGGTAAGGAGACTCCACTGGCAAGGCAAGGCAAAATTTGTTTAAAGACGCCCAATCCCGGAGGGTCTTGGCACTGCACAGATAAATAAACACATCTTCAGAAATAGATCAATAGATACAGAAATAATTAAAAATGTAAGATAGTAATGCGTCATATAAACATTACTCATAAACTATACACCAAATATCAATTAGCAAAGACAACAAACAAATCAGATCAATAAATTAATAATTTAATCCAGAAATGCCTGAGCAAATAGGAGGGCCTTAAGGCGGGCCTTGAATACCTCCAAAGTAGGGCCCCCCTTAACCCTGAGGGGCAGCGAATTCCACAAGACAGGGGCGGCGACACTAAAAGACCTGTCATCAGCCGATTTCAACCTCATCCTGGGAATCGCTAGGGGGCCTCCACAGGAGGAATGGAGGGTGTGAACTGAGAGAGAAGGTACAAGAAGGTCTGACAGACAACCAAGGCCCTGACCATGTAGGGCCTTATAGGTGAGAAGACCCACCTTAAAGAGGATCCTCCACCTGACTGGCAGCCAGTGTAGCTCACACAACACCTGTGTAATATGGCAAAATTTTGACTTCCCAGTAAGTAACCGGGCAGCTGCATTCTGCACTAGCTGCAGTCTGCGGAGAGATCCTCCCGTGAGCCTGAGGTAGAGCGCATCACAGTAGTCAAGCCTTGATGTAACTAAGGCATGCATCAAAGTGGGGAGATCCAGAGGTGGAACAAGGGGCTTTATCCTGGCAATATTTCTTAGATGGAAAAAAACAGGGGCAGACAGTGGAGGATATCTGAGCCTCCATAGTCAAACTCCTATCTAGAATGACACCAAGATTTCACACATTAGAGGAGGTCTTCGATGAAACAGATCCCAGAACAAGTCCAGTCTCTGATTCAGAGACCATCCTATCACACACTATGTTCGACTCCACCACCAATACCTCCATCTTATCGGGGTTCAGTCGCAGCCAGCTAGAGGCTATCCAGTCATTAATCTCAGCAAGGCAGCTGTTCAGCACATCTACCGTGTTGGATGTTCCTGGGGTGAAGGAAAAATATAGCTGGGTATCATCAGCATAGCAATGAAAACCCAAGCCATACCTCCTAGTGAGTCCTCCCAGGTGTAGCATGTACACTGCTAAGAACATTGGGGCCAATACCGATCCTTGAGGAACTCCGCAAGATAGGAGGCTAGGGGTGGAGGAAAAATTCCCCATCATAACCCGTTGCCTCCTGTTGGCTGAAAAGGACTAAAACCAGATGATGACAGTGCCGGTGAGTCCCGCAGAGTTCCCTAAGGTGGTCAAGCAACACACAGTGGTCTACTCTGTCAAATGCTGAAGAGAGATCCAGGAGAAAAAGAATTGTCTTATCCCCTTGATCTCTAGCCCTGAGGACATCATTCAGCACCCGAACAAGCGCGGTTTCTATGCTATGCCTCACCCGAAACCCCGAATGGAAATGTTTGTACAACTCATGAGTCACGAGGTGCTCCTCCAACTGAAGCACCACTACCTTCGCCAAGAAGGGAAGATTAGAGATAGTTTGGTAATTTGCCCTGACCTCCAGGTCCAATGATGGTTTCTTTAAGAGTGGTTTCACCAATGCCTCCTTCAAGGCATCACATAAAACCCCCTCAGATAAGGAGCACCCGACAATCAGAGCAAACACCCGGACCAACAGTGTTGATGCATCTCATCAAGAAACACTGGGAGCACCTGGAGCTCACTGATCCTTCTAGCAGAGGTGACAGACACCATGAAGGTGGTCTTCCATGACAGGTAGACATCTCACACCTGTGCATCGATTTGAATGGCTTGCCTATTAGCAGCACCAATACCAGCAACAAGTCCCACGGTGGCGGTGAGTCACACACCAGCGAGGGCAAGTGGTCCAGGTCCTAATAAAAGTGCCTGACCACCTTCTCCTGCACCACCATCAGCATACTGGCCCACATACGGTATGCAGAGATGGCTACCAAGTGCACCCTGAGGGTTGCCGACCGCAGGCCCAACAGATAGAGGGACCAAAGGCACTCCAGAATGCTCGCCAACGGGCAGGACAAAGGGTTCAGCTCCTTGCACTGACACCAAATGGAAAACCTTTTCCATTTGAAGGCATAGCACCGATGAGTCAACTCCTTCCGTAAGGCCTCAAGAACATGGAGGACCTCATCGGATAGAGACCCAAAGCCTGGCACTCTAGCTGCTAAGGAACCAGGCTGTCAGGTGCAGGGATTGAAGGTCCAGATCGAGGACCTTCCCCGTGGAGCATGAAAGCAGGTTTAGGCAGAGAGAAAGACGCCACAGAGACCTGCTGCTGAGGCCAAGGAGATCTGGGTAGCAGAACTGGTGTGGCATGTCCAGAGCCACCAGGATCACCTGCACCTTATCCCTTCTCACCTTGAGCTGCACCCTGTGGATCGGGGAAAAGGGAGGGAAGGTGTACTTGAGGCCCGGGGTCCAAGGCCTTGCAAAAGCATCCCACTGCAGTGTCCTGCACTGATGGGGTGGGCACAAAACAGCCTCAGGTTGACCTGGGGTGCCCCACTGGGCAAACACATGGTCGACTACCGCCTGGTGAAGGGACCACTTGTGGTGTGTCCCCTACTCAGCTGAGGGCATCCACCAGCTGGCTGGAGACACCAGCCACTTGAATTGCCAGAAGGTTGGAGTCCAGGCTGCTAACAAGGCTCCAGATGCATCAGCCTCCTGACACAGTGGAAGGGAATGCATTCCACCTTGTTTGTTGAAGTAGTACGTGGTTGTCATGTTGCCCGTCTGAACTTGGACGACCTGACCGCGAACATGCCGTGTGAACGTTGTCAAGGCCAGGTGCACTGCTGGAGCTCCAGCTGGCTAATGTGACAGCAAGCCTCCTCTGGGTTCCACAGCCTGTGGACTCTGCGGACCCTTAGATGGGCGCCCCAACCCATCCAGGAGGTGTCAGTCATTAGACTGATTGTTGGCCCTGAGTGGACAAATGGGACTCCTTCCTGGAGATCTGCAGGGACTAGCCACCACTGGATGACATCCCACATCTGCTGGGTCATCGAGACTGGCTGGTCGAGGTGACTGTGGCACTGAAATCATTGCCGGGCCTGCCCTCACGCTGGTGCATGTTGCCATAAGTCCCAGGAAGCATAGGAAGTCCCGGGCAGGGCACAACTGCCCAACCCGAAATGAGCAGGCAAAAGGGGTAAGGCCCTTTGCCCAGTCTGCAGGCAACCGCCCATAGCCTAGCAGGAGTTGAGCTCCGCCCCAATGAACTGAATCACCTGGGATGGAATGAGTTCTAATTTGACCTCGTTAATCAAGAGGCTGAGAGCTGAGCAGGTCTGGAGGGTCAGATCACTGGACCTCTCTACCTCCAACCTGGAAGAACCCACAATCATCCAGTCGTCCAGGCAGGGGTACACCTGGACCCTCCCCACACACCGCTGGAAGGCTTCCACCATTACAATGCACTTGGTGAAGACGCTGGGCACAGAGAAGAGGCCAAATAGCATGACCTGGAACTCATACAGAGTCTCTTCCAAGCAGAACTGTAGGAACCACCGGTGGGACAGGTGGATGGGGATGTGGAAAAAGGCATCCTGAAGCTCCGGAGAGCAAAACCACATGTCTTGTTCCAGGGATGGAATGTTCTGGTTCAGACTGACCATATGGAACTTAAAGGGGCACTGTCAGCTTTCTCCCTTCGTTTGTGGGCATACATATACGATGTAAGTTCTGGCACAGACCCATTCTACATGTGTTGTAAAATACATCTAGTGACATAAAAAAACGCAGTTTTGTACCTGTTTTGCTCGTTTTCCACAAAAGTCAACATTCCCTCGGCCCGATCATAAAGTATCCACCACCAGAAGCATCGCTAGGTTCAGAACATGCATCAGGAACGAGCGCAGTCGCGAGGTACAATTTTTTACCATGCCACTTGTAATTAGAGGATTCACCAGTGAATGATTAAATGCTGAATTGTTTGTGGTACCTAAAAACAAAAACTGAGCACTGAGAGCATCACGTTTTAAATTTTTAATCCTGACCAAAATCCCGCGCATGCGTGAGAGAGGCACATACAAAATCCTGCGCATGTGCAAGACGTATGCCTCTGCCGCACATGCATGGGATTTCGGGTCAGGATTAAAAATTTAAAATGCGATGCTCTCAGTGCTCGGTTTTTGCTTTTAGATACCTCAAACAATTCAGCGTTTAATAATTCACTGGTGAATCCTCTAATTACAAGTGGCATGGTAAAAAATTGTGCCTCGTGACTGCGCTCGTTCCTGCTGCGCGTTCTGAACCTGGCGATGCTTCCAGAGGCGGGTACTTTCAGATCGGGCGGAGAGACTGTTGGATTTTGTGAAAAACAAGCAAAACAGGTACAAAACTGCATTTTTTTTTTATCCCTAGGTGTATTTTACAACACATGTAGAATGGGTCTGTGCCAGAACTAAACATTGTATATGTATGCCCACAAACGAAGGGAGAAAGCTGACAGTGCCCCTTTAAGCAGTCGTAGAAAATGATTGAGGTCGTGCACATCTAGAATGGGGCGCCAACCCCCCGTCCACTTCAGATCCAGAAAATATCTGGATATAAAACCCTGGGCACGGTGTCCTGGACACAAACCACCACTTCTTTTTGGACCAGGAGGAGGAGGATGTCCTCCCATAGGGTGGACAACACGTCCAAGGGCACTGTGTCCTCCCATGGAGCATGGGCTTGGCAGAAAAGCCTCGAACTCCAGAGGCAGACCATGGCTGACCACCTTGAGAACGGGGGACCCAGGGCTGGTGGGATGGGTGGGGGCAGCCCCCAGCCCATCACTAGCAGGCTTGGAGGTGACCGAGGGGCTGGCCAAGGAAGCCACCAGCCCTCTCCTTCTGGACTGTCTGGCGGTTGAGGAGGAGGGCTTCAACCGAGAGAGCCAGGCCTGCTGTTGCTGTGCTGCTGGGGTGGGTGAGTCGAACCGCAGTGGCAGAAGAGGACTGAAACTGAAAGGCTTCTTCTTTAGCTTCGGTCCTTTGACCTCCCACTGGGCGGAGGTGACAGGGTTCAGGGTAGTGTCTACCGTAGGCCCGAACAAATCTGTGCCAAAGAAGGGTACAGGTGCCAGATTGTGCTGGGTATCCGTTGTGAAGGTTGAGATCGGCAGTCAAGCTCTGCGGTGCACAGCCACTGCAGTGGCCATGGATCTGGTGCAGGAATCACTGATGTCAAGGGCCATTTGGAGTTGTCCCGGACCAACCTGACCCAGGTTTGCAGGTCAGCTGGGAGCCGAGGGATAACTTGGTCCAGGGTACCGAACAAACCATGGGTGAAGTTGGCCATGCGGAAAGTAGCACTAGCCTGCCAAAGGTTGAGGGAGGAGGATGCGTAAACCTTCTTGGTCGTGTGACGCTGCTTCTCAGACACTCTGTCAGGAGGTTTGTCCACATCGCTGGTGTTACCACAGCGGCGAAAATCTGAGTCTGCGACCAGACCTTCGGACAAAGGATGATCGGTGAACCTGGAAAATGATGCAATAGGGACTGCATACTTGCAAACAATATGGGTCAATGGAGTGGAGCAAGAAGCCAGACACGAATGGCCTCCACGATGGGGAAAGTGATCCCCAGCGAGTTGTCCCTGTCAAGGAGCTCCATCAGTGGGTACCGAGCCCACTTCTGGACAGACTCCAGCGGGGTCCCCGTAGACTCAGAGATATGGCGAAGCAAGGTCCCAAAGGAGGTAGGGCGTTGTTCCACCACAGGTTCTTCCCAAAAGTCCCAGTCAAAGCCTGGAGTCTAACAAGAATGCATCGAAGAGGTCTCATATTCGGAGGACTCTCTGATCACTGGCTGAGCACCTGAATCCCAGACTCGGCGGGGTTCATTGGTGTGAGACACCATGACTGACAGCCAATGGAGAAGCTCGGTTGCCAGTCAAGTCAACTTAGAGGGAGCCCCATCCTTGGGCTGGCTGGGAGCAGGCTCCACCACAATGGGTGGAGAAGCCAGCGTTGGTTGAGCTGGAGGTGTTGGCATGAGCCACGGCGCCGGCATCCATGGGAGCACAGGAGGGAGCTGAGGCGCTAGCAAGGACCTACTGCCCACGGCCAACAGCAACTGCTGCCAGACGAACTCTTCATTATCGGTGCTGCATCTTATGCTGGAACCGATCCTCCCTCAAAGAGGAGGAGGAGGAGGAAGAAGAAAAAGAGCGTGGATGGCGTCTCTTGCCCGAGTGGAAGGTAGGTAGTTTTATTGTAAGCCACGTTATGTCATATACAAAACAGGTACAAGTTACATTCAACATTAGACACACAGGACATCATAATTTCACCATATATAGGCCTGGTGGAGGGCTGAGGCGCTGGATGCAACACCTCGCACCACGCTGGCGATCTGGTCCCAGAAACGTGCTAGGTTGTCAGGGGTCGACAGAGGAAGGATAGGATTGAGCGTCCGGAGGACTGCTCTCCTATCCTGGGGAGGGTTGAGGGTTCCCACCACTCTGCAGCGGCCCCCAGTGATGATCGGGGGCACTACCAGTGCTGACGCCACTGGGGGTGGAGTGCAGCGGATGTCAGCACGTTGTGCCTCAGACATCATTGTACATCCGCACTCCAGTGGTCTAAGGAGGAAAATGGCTGGGCGTGACCGTACAGCTTCATGGCTGTGCTCTGCCTAGCCTGGAGGACTGTCGTGAAATCGCGCTGTGGGGTCTGGGCCCGGCCTGGCTCGGAGTGGCATGGGGAGGCTCTCCAGCAGGTCAGTGGGCAGCTGCACCGGACCCCCATCATGCAAGTGAGCCTGCTGCTCTCCGGGCAGGCAGAGTCGGCGGCTGGATGCCCCCGCTGGTTACAGTGTGCAGTAGGGCATAAATTAGAAAAAAGATAAAAATAATTTCACCATATAAAAAGGTCTTATACATAATTACTAAAACCTGCTTTACCAGTTTCATTATTGCTCCATTAGTATTGCACTGTGCTCCAAAGGTAATTGCACAAATGTTAAAAATCTTCTTTGTTAGCTCATTATCTTGCTCTTTAAATCCTTCCAGTCACTCAGTCTGCATCATCCTCTTTAACTATTGTCCTTTTCAGTTGGTTTTATATGCAATTTGTTTTTCTCTATTATCTTTAAAAATGATGCAACACTTTTCTCGTATTTTTAGAGTTAGAGTTCAGTAAATAATTTGTTAGTTCTTGGGTGTTCATTTTTCATTGCCCAAGGATTTCTAATATTCTCTTCCTGAATCCATCATACAGTGGACAAATGCCCTCCCTTCCCCTAGCCTGAATCATATGCCCAGTATCAGCTGACTCCACTGACCTGGTGCCTAGCCCTTCTCAGTGTCTTGAGGCACTTAATAAATTTCTCCTTTCCTCCTATGGCCTGAGCTCTTGCTACTAGCAGTCTTCCCACCCTTACCCTTTTCGCATCTGCCTTTCCTCCTTCCCATTCTACCTTTCCTCCCTTTTAATGCAAAGCCCCCCACTTACATTCCTGTTCTATCCTCCACCCCTACCCCCTCACTCCCTCTTTGATCTCTCCCACTAGTCTCCCTCTAGTCTCCTCCTCCTCCTCATCTAAGCCCTCCACCTCCTGGACTGAGCCTATCCTCTAGGCTGCCACCCCATCGACGGAGCCTACTCACCAGGCTGCCTTGCACTTGTTTTTCAAAACTGAATGATGCGTTTACTATACAAGTTGAACAATAAAGTGAACATCTGTTAACTTTACTCATTGGGTCAGGGGAACTCTGAACTTGGGCATCTGCTATAAGTCAACTAATTCATTGCCATGGTTGAATTATCCCTTACTTCCTATATGTCAAGTTATTAGTGACTATACATGGTGTTGCCTGAATTATTCCCTTACCTATGTAAAATGTACTCCCTTCTATTTTTTTTTGTGAACTGAAGTTCTTATAATGTACGTATGTATAAATGTATGTATGTATTGTATTGTTTAATACTGACGTGGAACCTCTGAAACGAGCACCTTGCTCAATGGTTATTTCCGAACCATGAAATAAACATAAATAAATAAATAAATATTATCTTTATCTATTCCACATCTACACTTGCAACTGGAGCCATATCTTCTTATACTCGCTTCCATGCGTTCACTTTTATAATATTCAAATCTGTACTTCGTAAAACTGTGTCTGCACCTTGGCTTTTTAATCAATGATAGATACTGTTCAAACCCAAAATGTTTATTCTGTACCAGCCAACTGCTTATCTTGTATGTTGCACATCTCTCCATATCTTTCTGCCTAAAGATGTCCCTTATTCTATTTTTTACATCTATTTTTATTTCTTCAAATGGCCTGATTAATGATTTTGTTATGGTTTGAAGAAGACCAAAATGTTTTATTATTTTTTCTACGATTTCAACAGCAGGGAAGGTTATTTCACTGCTTTGGTATTTTAAGGCTTCATCTAAGCACATTCTTGATATTCTGTTGGGGAACATGCCATATATTTTAATCCAATATAGGACCTCTTGCTCGAGTGCAGACAGCAGGACTGACAATGTCGGGAACCACTCGAGCTATGATACCTCAACCTGGACCTCAGCTGCTTGGGGGCAAGGAGAAGCCGGGGCCAGTGAAGCACGCCAGGGAAACCCCGATCGGTTGGGCTCCCTAAGGGTGGGGTTCAGGTCAGCAGGTTGCTCTGACCTGCCTTAGGAGAGAAAAGGCAGGACTGGGGTCCTGGAGAGGGAATCCTCCCCCTTGTCTGGTGACAGTTGACCTCCTTGAGAAAAATCTCAACTGTCTGGTCGGCCCACGTCTCGGCTGACAGGCCTGATGGTGATGCTGTGGGGCCAGTGGCCCGGACAGAAGTGTCAGCCGAAGCCAACTACTTGACAGCCGTCGAGCTAGGAGAAGCGCAGGAACCCGAGGCCCTAGAGCGCGCGTGGTCCCACAAATGATGGTGGGATTTCTTCGACTTGGGAAGGGTAGGAAGGGACTGGCAAAGATTTCTGAATGCTCAAGTGAGCGAGGCACCAATCCCACGAATGATGGCAGGTGTGGACGAAGTACGCACAGTGGCCTTGGCCGCAGATTTCTTGAGGGTGACAAGTTGCTCAGATGAGGCCGCCACAGCAGAGGATGAGGAAACTAACCAGCGAGTGTCCTTGGAGCGAACAGGCAGGTCCCATTCATCTGGGCGACCAGGAGGAAATTGGCATAATGGTCCTCCAAGCTGGAGGGAAATAAAAATGACATACTTACTGTAATTACTGATCTTCCCAAGTATCTTTACCAGTCACCACGTATGGGTCTAGCCGGAGGTCTGGACTCTGCTCAGGAAGTTAAAGAGCTTTGTCTCTTTGAATTTTGCAGAGCTGGAGAAGCCGACATTGTGACGGCGCCACCCACGAGGTCTGCATTATACATGGCACTTGTGGAGTGGCCAGTAACCGATGAGGACTCCTCCCAGCCCTCAGTTCTGTCCGCCAGGAGAGGAAGAAAGAAAATAGGCAAACAGTGAGGGCAACGGAGCCCAAAAGATTAGTGGGGAGCTAGGGGAGGAAATAAAGATAAAGCCAACTGAAGGAGTATAGGCAAGAGGGAAAGCTAGGAAGGGCAGGGATGGCCAACACACTGGGCAGCACTAGGTGGCAGGGAGAGAGAGAGAGACGACAGTCCTCCTCCTGAATTTCTCCCTTCTTTCCCATGCACATTCCTTTTTTTTTTTTTTTTTTTTTACAAGCAAGGCCCCTCCATGGGAGCCATGCCAGGATATTCAGACCCTAACCAGACTAAGAGTCTGGAGGAGGAGAGGAGAAACAGTCGGCCCAGCTGTGCATAAAAGAAGAGGCACTAGGTGTGATCACACCTCCACCCCCTCAGCTGAAGCTCTCTTGCTTGTCTGGAGTGGAAGGAAAGGGGAGGAGGACAATAAGGGCTCAGGTCCTAAGGTAGCTCCCAGGAGAGCGATACCAGTTGAGACCCGAGGGGTCTCTCTCTCTCTCTCTCTCTCTCTCTATCAAGAAGGGTCTCCAAGGAGGAGAATCAGAGTGGTTTGACAAGGCTGAGGAACCTACGGCATGTTTCATGCTTTTTTTCCCTTTTTTTTAGTTATTAGAGAAAATAATCATGCAGCGGAGAAACAGAGAAATGTGGACCCTTGCTATGCACTGAAGAGATAATACTCTCTCCTAAATTACACAGGAGACCTTGTAAGACGAGAGAAGACACCCAGAATGAGCTTCTCACTTTCCTAACATTGAGGGCTTAAGAACAGCCTCTCAGAGAAGGTCAGTCCCAGAGAGGCAGGGAAAAACACCTTATGGCGTGAAGGAGCAGGGTTTACCCCTTAAAGAAGAGACGTTCTCTCTTAACTCTCACCCTAGAACCAAAAGAGTAGAGAGAGAAGGGGGGTTGGCGCTGACTAGCGCCTGGTTATAGGGAGGGAGAGTAGGCCTTAATGAATTGTGAAGATACTTGGGAAGATCAATAATTATGGTAAGTACATCATTTTCATATCTTACCCAAGTCAATCTTCACCATTCATTATGTATGGGTCAGAGTGCAAAGATGGCAAAACCTGAAGAGAAAAAGATTCCCGAGCCCCCTGCGGGGTATGAACACAGGAGTAGAGGGCCCTGTTTACGGGTCTGGTGAGGACCGTGGACAGTCATGGGCTGGTGGAGGCTCCCGAGGCCCAGGAGACACAAAGTGCCCCTGTAGTTCACACTGTGCCCTGAGACAGAAAAAAATGGTCCCCCTAGAAAAGTGAGGACAGTACCCTATGCCAGGCCAAGGGTGACAACCTCAAAAGGCGAAGTCATGCAGTCCGCCTGATGCAGACCGAAGTTCTTACCAGCTGGGAAGCTACCTTATCGGCATTGTACAATGCCCTTGAGAGGTGTCTTGCTAGCTCCAGGCCCTGTGCAGAGAGACAAATGGCTTGCCTGGTTTCCTCACTGTCAGGTGTGGCTGCTAGTAACTGGCCTAGCAGCATCCAGATATGCCTGGCGTAGGCCACCTGGTGTGCCTGATGAGCAGCAATGCACAACAGAAGGTGTGCCAAAGAGAGCACCCTTCTCCCCCATCTGTCCAACTCAGTCGTGTCAGCGTCTGGGGGGCAGTCATGGCAAGGGCGGTGATGCCCAGATGGGGTATCAAGGAGCTCCACTCACAAAGTGCGGTAAGGCATGGCACCCGGAGAACCTACTGCAGTGAAATATCTACACAAGCAGTCCCTAGAAGCAGGAGCTGAGGCAGTGGGACATTGCGAGACAGCATACAAAGCCTTCGAGAATGGCTGTCGCCAGGGAGCTATGACCAGATGGTCAGCGCTGTAATCCCCAAAGAATGACAATGCCATTTTGTGCTGGGTTATGTCCAGCAAAATGGGAGACATGGAGCTCCCCCAACATCTCCGCTAGGAAGCGCTGGAAGGACGTGAATTCCGCATCAGCAGAGTAATGGAGCTAAGCATCCTCTTTCTCAGTGGAGGAAGTCAAAGACTCAGAGGAGCTCAATTCAGTGGCAGGCAGCGCAGAGGTCTGAGGTCTAAAAATGACCTAGTGGAGTGCCCTGATAGCGGGGAAACGTGGCTGCCAATCCTCTGAACTGTTCCCAAGTCATGGGGCCCCTCGAACCCAAGAGACCAGGAAGAGGGGGGCGAGAAAGCAGAGGAAAAGAAGAAGGGGTAGCCTGGCTAAACAGGGAAGGTCCTCTGCAAGGACTGCGGAATCATTCAGGGGACCCCTCCTGAAGGTGGGTCCTACCTATCCTGCCCACCTCAGTGCGCCCAACAGATAAGGGGCGGACAAGGTATCATTCTTGGGGGGACGACCCCCAGGTGAGGAGACTGGAACCGTACGGAGCCCAATAGGAGGCCCCTGTCCCCTTCAGCAGCAGGACCCTCTCCAGAAGCAGAGGCAACGAAGCCACGTCTGCGCTATAGCTCCTTCCCAAGCTCCGGAGGGTTCCACGAGCAGATTGCTGCCCAAGTCGGGCCCTGCCAACCCCCGACCCCAAGAAAAGGGACTTGCCACTCAGAAGAGGCCTGCTAGAAGAATCTAGGCTGGCAGACAGAGAAGGGGGAGCTCCAGTCACCGCGGGAGTGACCGCCCCCCCCAAGTCCTACCTCCGGCAGCCAAGACAGTCACCACAAGAGGTGACATGTCACTGGAAACAGAGCCGACTTCCAAGTCGATATGTGCCACAGCACTGGAAACAAATTTGGCACCAGTCCCCCGAGTCGGTGTTGGCCACGGCGCCGCCATCCCCGGGAGTACCACAAGAGACCCCAAAAGAGCCCCAGCACTGAAGTCAGTGTTGGAAGGCTCAGGAGTGGTGGCACCATGAGCACCATCGCTGGAAGATGCCACAGGCCAAGGATTCTCAGAAAGCCTTGGAGAGGCCTGGGCAGAATCCAAAGGCTCCACAGAGCCAGGCAGCCAATCAGGATCATCCCAATCCTCACCCTCCAAGGTGGAGGATGAGATCAGGGAGATCTCCAATCTAGCCACCCCTGGATTCCAGGGCCCTTTGGCACCAAGAGCAGTGTTGGATGGGAGCCTGGACTTGCGAGCGCCACCGCCCCACTCACCGGCACCGGAGATGGCACCAGAAGCAGAGGTGGCATTGACCCACAGCACTGAGGGCACAACCGGAACAGACCCAGTTTATAGCTGCAGTACCACACCAAAGCTTGTCCGTGTCTCTGTGGAGACCCCGGACTGCGAGGGGTGACCAGTCCCCCGGGATGACTGCCTTACTAACCCTTCACTGGGACCTCTTGCCCTAGCAAGCTGTGGAACAGAGGGGATCTCGTACCCACTGACCCATATAGAGATGAGGGGGGCTTGGGGTGGAGCCCAGAGACGTAGTCTTAGCATCCTGATTATGCAGATGACTGCCGAAGGTTGGGGGTGGGGGTCTCTCCCCAACCTCACTGTGTGGACAACTGGGGTGCAATAATCCACAGAAAAGCAGGTGTTAGCTGACATGATGGCATGGATGGTTGAGGCGCTGGATGCAACACCTCGCGCTATGCCAGCGACCTGGGTTCGGGAATGATCTCAGGTCACCGGGGTGCCGGCACGGGGGTGCGGGTGGGAGCAGAATCGCGTGTTGCCTCTCCTCTCCCAGGAAAGGGGTGGGATCACATGCCCGCAGTCCCACTTTCGCCAAACGGAGGTTCGGTGCCAATGCAGGTGGTCAATGGCACGACTGGAAGGGAGGGGCGTCCCGATCTGTGTGCGCGAACATGCCTCCACAAGCATGTGTTACGTCAGGGACACATGAGTGTAGAGGTCGGGAGAAAACCCACAAAAACCCAGAAATTACATATATAAAAAAAAAGAAAAGAAAAAAGCAGGCATTGCACTCATTCATTGCACGGTGGGGACCCAGACAGGAGAAGCAACGGTCGTAGGGGTCCAACACGAACATTGAGTTGCTGCAGGGGTACTGATGCACTGGGGCAACTGCCACTCACTTAGCTGTCGCTTTATGCCCCAACCCCAACATTATGTCTGAAAAATAAAATAAAAATGGTATATTATATATACACACACACACACACACACCGGCGCTGCAACAATAAGTACAAAAAACAAGAAAACTTCAGTGCCAAAAAACGGAACCAGTAACCATGGCACTGGGAAAGTTCAAAGAACTGAGTAGGCCTAGGCGGAACTGAACTACACAGTAGAAGCTAAAATCTCCCCTCGCAGATCCTTCCTCGACGGTGGGAAAAGAAGAACTGAGGGCTGGGAGGAGGCTGCGTTGGTTACTGGCAACTCCACGAGCACCACATAGAATGCAGACCTCGTGGGTAACACCATCCCGATGTCGGCTTCTCCAGCTCTAAAACATTTAAAGAGACAAATCTCTTTATCTTCCCATGCAGACTCCAGACCTCTGGCTAGACCCATACGTAATGAATGGTAAAGATTAAATTATGTAAGATTGACAAAGGCTGCTGGCCAAAAGAGTACTGCTTAAAACCAGGGCCTGTTTTAGGAATACCCAAGTCCATAATCAGCAAAAGAAGATTGAAGACACAAGGGATTTTAGATTAGGGCCTACAACCAAGCACGGAGCTGCGATGGAGGGAACCTGATGCTTCCGGCGGATAGAAAGATCTGATGTCACGGGGCGGTGCTGAGGAGGATTCCACCCGGGTGGGTGGAGAAGCTAGCTTGAAGACCTTCTGGCAAGATTTAAAGGGAAAAAGGGCTATAAAAAAAAAAAATAATAAAATAAACAGAGAGAGGAAAGAGTAAGTACACTAAAAGAACAGTTACGTAAGAACTTACCGTAACAGTAGATCTTCGAGAGAGGCTCTTGCAGTAGGTAACTGCATATAGGACTGAAGCCAGCAGGCGTCAGAACCCCACAGAAAAATTTCTAGCTAGCAGACTGTGGCGGGGGACCGCCCCCACGTCAGGTGATCAACATCATGCAATGTCAGGACAAAGGGGCAGTCCCCCACACCCGCCTTCCATTTCTTTCGTGCCAAAGGCCAAAAGGCGAGATGAGAGAGAAGTGGATATTTCTCATCCTGGAAAAGGAGCTGAAAAAGCTTAGGGGGATGGAGGGCAGGAAGGTATTACCTACTGCAAGAGCCTGTCTCAAAGATCTACTGTTACGGTAAGTTCTTATGTAACTGTACAACTATCTTACTTCGACAGGGCTCTTGCAGTAGGTAATTACATATAGGACTGAGTCCCAAGCAGTCTGGAACAAGGAGAAGCAAATGGGAGGATGAAAACTACTCAGAAGTAGACCCTCTGGCTGTGAAGGCCTTAGGAAGGGAGCCCTTGCAGAACAGCCAACCTGAAGCCTGCTCTATGGCGAGAGGCAATGTCCAAACTGTAATGTTTCGTAAAGGTATGGACAGAAGTCCATGTTGCGGCTGCACAAATGTCAGCCGCTGACACATTCTTGAAACAAGCCGCAGAGGCAGCGAACCCTCTGGTGGAGTGGCATCTGACTTGATCCAGCAGGGTCTTGTTATACTTGTCATAACAGAAAATGATACAATGAGCCAACCATTTAGACAGCCATTGCTTGGAAACAGCATTGCCTTCTCTTTTATGAGCAAAAGAGATGAACAGTTGATCAGTCTTTCTGAGATCTTTCATCCTATTGGCGTAGTATCTCAGAATCCGGTGGACATCCAGAGTATGCAGGAGGTACTCCCCTTGATTGAAGTGCTGTGTAAAGAAAGCAGGCAACTCTATGGATTGATTCAGCATAGAATCCGCTACCACCTTGGGGAGAAACTTAGGGTTGGTACGCAGAGTCACATGTTCCTTGTGAAAAATCAAATACGGGATTTTACACATCAGGGCCTGGAGCTCGGAAATCCTTTGAGCAGAAGAAATGGCCACGAGGAACTGCGTCTTCCATGAAAGGAACTTCAGGTCTGCTGAGGCTGCTGGCTCGAAAGGAGGCAGAGTAAGCTTCTCAAAGATAAAATTCAGATCCCAAGGAGGGGCAGGAGCCCGGATGAAAAAATTACTCACCTTAGTAATGTTGTTTCTTCTAATGGAGTCTTGCTATATTATGACATATGCAGTATAACCCCAGGTTAGAACTGCTCCGGAGGTGAAAGAGTTAACTTTCCATGCAGGGCATGGAATCTTGAGTCTGAGCTCGGTTGAACACTCTGTCTGTTGAAGCTCAAACTTAAACTGTCAGATATTTACGAGCAAAAACTCACTAAGGTTCTGTGTGGAAGCCGTAAACCTACACTAGCCCACTGGCTACTAACTACAAAAACACATTTTTATTCTTGATCCCAAAACAAAGACTCAAGTCAGGGGATTCAAGAAAGAAAAGCAAGCATAACACCTAAGCACCCTAAGAAAGGGTGAAAATAAAGTGGGCATCTATGAAGTGCCAACACTGCACTGCCCACCCACATCCCAAAAACAGAGGTTCTGAGAGGGGCAGGCTGGGGGGGGAGGTCATAATATAGCAAGACTCCATTGGAAGAAACAACATTACTAAGGTGAGTAATTTTTTCTTCAAACAACATGAAGTCTTGCTATATAATGACATGAAGACTACACAGCAGTACCTCCATGGAGGAGGGACAGAACCCACTTGGGAAACAGGCTCTGAAGAACAGCTGTGCCAAATCGAGCAACACTCCTAGCCTGGATATCCAGAGAGTAATGCTTAGTAAAAGTGTGAACTGTTTTCCAGGTAGCTGCTTGACATATCTCTAGGATAGGAATGTCCCTGGCAGCAGCCAGAGATGCAGCTGTACCTCTAGTAGAGTGAGCCCTCAGGCCTGAGGGAGGAACCTTACCCAGTTTTCATAGCAGAATTGGATACAAGAGACAATCCACCTGGCAATGGATCTTTAGTGGCAGGTTTCCTTCTACGAACCTCACCATAAGTGAGGAACAATTGAGGATTCAAACCTATGACCCTTGTACGTTCTATATAGTAGCTAAGGGCTCTTTTGACATCTAAACTGTGTAATCTTCTCTCACCAGAGGAGGAATGGTCAGTGAAGTACACAGGAAGAGACATGGATTGATTAAAGTGGAAGTCCGAAACCACCTTGGGCAAAAACTTCCTGTTAGCCCTGAGGACCGCCTTATCTCTATGAAAGGAGATAAAATCAGGCTCCACTGACAAAGTTTGTAGCTCACTTATGCGTCTGGCAGAGGTGATGGCTACCAAAAACACAGTTTTCCAAGTCAAGTACTTAAGCTCTGCTGAAGACAATGGCTCAAAAGGGGGTTGCATAAGCTGAGCAATACAAATATTAAGATCCCAAGCAGGGGCAGGGTCCCTGAACGGAGGGTTGGTGTGAAGCAACCCTTTAAAAAACTTGGAGAACACAGGGTGAGCTGAAAAAGAAGAAGGCTTACCTGCTGATAAGAAGACAGACAGCGCTGCTAAGTGCACTTTTAGGGTAGCTGGTCTCAGCCCCAAGGAATTCAAATGCACCAAATAATCCAGGATCGTGGGAACATCAGCAGATTCTGGGGAAATATGTTTACCAGCACACCAAATGGAAAATCTCTTCCATTTTGAGTTATAAGTAGCCCTGGTGGAAGGCTTCCTAGAGGCCTTCAATATATCCAATACACCCTGGGAAAGGTGTAGGTCAGCAAACTCTAACTCTTCAAGAGCCAAGCCTTGAGATTGAGAGATTTGAGGTTCGGATACCAAACTCTCCCCTGAGCGCAAGTTAACAGGTTGTGATTCCTGGGAAGACACAGGGGAAGGTGGACTGCTAAGGACATGAGGAGTGGGTACCAGGGCTGCCTGGCCCAATCTGGAGCAATCAGAATCATCTTGCAGGATTGAGATCTGATTTTGACTAGCACCTTGAAAAGAAGGGGGAAGGGGGGAAAAGCATAGAGGAACTTCCCTTCCCAACTGAGTAAGAAGGCATCCAGAGGGACTGAGCCCAACACTGGGGGCCTGCAGCAAAAAAGAGGAAGTTGGTGATTGTCTGGGGCTGCAAAGATGTCTATTTGCGGGGTGCCCCATCTAGCAAATACTACCTCCAGTACTAGGGGGTCCAGTGCCCATTCGCGATGGCCCTGGGAAATCCTGCTGAGAGCATCCGCTAGGACATTGTCCTTTCCTGGGAGGTGAACTGCTGTAAGGGAGGTGTTCAGAGAATAAGCCAGAGACCACAACTTCATTGCTTCGGTGCACAAGGCCGTAGACCGAGTGCCCCCTTGCTTGTTGATGTACCACATTATAGTGGTATTGTCTGTTCTGATCTGAACAACCTTGTTCTGAACAGATGTGGAAAAAACCTGGAGTGCTAGAAAAACTGCTCTGAGCTCCAGCAAACTGATGTGGAGCAGAGATTCCTGAGGGGACCACAGCCCTTGGGTGGAAAGGTCGCCCATGTGAGCTCCCCAACCCAAGAGAGATGAATCTGTAGTAAGGGTCAAGGAATGAGACTGGGGAGTGAAGGGAACCCCCTGCCTCAGATTGTTCTGATCCTGCCACCACTGAAGGGCCTGGATCAGGGTTCGAGTCACTGGAATCAATTTGGTTAGAAGATCTGTCCTTTGAGACCAAAAGGCTCTCAAATGAAACTGGATGTCCCTCATCTGAAAACTTGCTCCCTGCACTACTGCCGCAGAAGCAGCCATGTGCCCCAGGAGCTGTAGAAAATGCCTTGCTGGTCGAGAGACCTGCAGGGTGAAAGAAGAGGCCAGAGAGACCAAGGTCCTTGCTCTCTCCAGAGGGAGAAAGGCTCTGGCTTCTTTTGTGTTCAGTTCTGCACCTATGAAGGTGAGAAGCTGGACAGGCTCCAGAACTGACTTTGGGATATTGAGAAGGAAACCTAGAGATGTAAGCAGTTGCTGGGTGACTTGTAAGTGAAGTTTGACCTGTTCTGGGGACTGGCCTACAACGAGCCAGTCGTCCAGATAAGGAAAGATGGCAATCTTTTGCCTTCTTAAATGAGCAAGTGCTACTGCCAGGCATTTTGTGAACACCCTCGGGGCCGAGGTGAGGCCGAAGGGCATTGCTCTGAACTGGTAATGGCCTGAGGGCAGTTCGAATCTGAGGTACTTTCGATGGGGGCTTCTGATGAGAACATGGAAGTAGGCATCCTTGAGGTCCAGGGAGGCTAGCCAGTCCCCTGGCCTTAGAGAAGGTAAAATAATCCCCAGAGTCACCATGTTGAACTTTGGTTTTAAAAGGTGCTTGTTTAGATACCTTGGAATCAGGATGGGCCGCCATTCTCCTGTCTTTTTTGGGGTAAGGAAGTACCTGGAGTATAACCCTTTGCCCTGGTGTGTGGTTGGAACCCTTTCCACGGCTCTGAGAGCCAGGAGGGAAGAAACTTCTCTTTCTAGGGCAAGTGCCTCTGAAGGATTTGCAGGTGGAAAAGACCTGGCTCTCATCTTCGGAAATTTTTTGAAGCTGAGTACCAGTCTCTGGCTTATTACTTCCAGGACCCACTTATCTGATGTTAAAGACTTCAGTCCTGGACAAAGTAAGCCAGCCTGCCCCTACCGTAGTGGAGAATGGGCCTAGCCACCCCGTCCAGAGCCTGTTTTGCAGGGCTTGGTTGAGGGTAGAAGCAGGCACTAGAACCCCTTCTTCTAAAGAACCCCTCTGGGCATAAGCAGAAGAGGAGGCCTGGGCTTGGTAAAAGGCCTATGAAAAGGCCTGCCCCTGCCCCGGACATGCTGCCTTTGAGGAGTGGCTTGCCTTTCTTTGCCTGTGCACTGCATAGGTGGTCCCATACTCATCCATTTTCATATAATTCTCTGTCTGCTCCCCAAACAGAGAATTGCCCACAACAGGAAAATCCATAGCCTTAGACGGAGTATCCTGTGACAGGGCAGTACATCTGAGCCAGGCCATTCTACGAAGAGACACAGATGTAGCCATGACTCTTGATGAAACATCATTAGAGTCTATTGCAGCATAAAATTGCACCTTGGATGCCTCAATACCATCCGCAGCCACCTGCTCCAGCTCCCTGGCAAGCTGGTCAAGGGCCTGTTTTGCTAGAGCCAGGACAGTATCCCACCTGGATTTCTGGTACCTAGCTGCATAAGCCATATAATTTGCCTGTCTGAGTCCCAAAGATGCTGCCATGTACTGTTTCTTTGCCATGGCATCCATCCTCCTGGAATCCTTTACAGGAGGGTGAGAAGCTAGAGGAATATTAGCCTTGTCACAGGCTGCAGCCTGCACTACCCCCACATGGCTGCATTGCTGGGAGAGGAACTCCGTAACAGAGCCTGATAAAGCATACCTCTTGTCCATCCTTTTATCCACAGAGAGGATAGAATGAGCAGTTTTCAGAATTTTTACTGTCTGTTTCCTAAAAGATTTGTGCAAGGGAATACAGTCTCCTAGACTCTGGAATATCCATCATTTCCACAAAATCAGGCTCTTCTTGATCATCAATAACTTCCTCAACAGGGAGTTGCAGAGTCTCAGCAACTTTCTTGTAAAACAGAAAATGAGAAGGGGACTCAGATAGCCTGGGAGGGGAAACCCCTGAAGGTCTGCCGGGAGAGATGTCCGGTTCAATGGGCACATCCAGACTTTCAATATCACACTCACTCTCCTCATACCCCTCCTCCCCTTCCTCCGGTTCATAAAAATCCTCAAAATCATAATCTTGAACTGGAGGAACCGACCGATCCGACCGCTTCCCAAATGGTGTCAGTTCGGACGGAACCGAGGAAAGAGACTGGACAATTTGAATAGCTTTGGCTATTTCCTCTGCGGTTGGAGAAAGAACTTTTGCCAAACTAACTGACTTTCTAGTCCTTTTAGTTGGAACCGGCTCCTCAGGGCTGGCTCTTCGTTTGCCCGAGGAAGTATCGCCCTGGTCAGAGGGCATTCCCTCAGGTTCGGTTGGAACCAAACCGGGCTGGCCATCCGGGTCAGCGGACTTTTGGCCTCCCTTTCCTGAGCCTACCAACTCTCTTTTCCATGGTGGCAGGAACATTCTTACAAATCTGGCAGTCTGCATTGAGGTGGTCAAACCCCAGACAATATATAGAAGTGTGTGGGTCAGCCTAGCAAAGGCTTCCCCACAGAGGCCACAGTGCTGAAAACCCAGTGGTCCGGTTTTTTTGGTTTCTTGTGACATAGTGCCAGCTAACCAAAACTTGCCTGTTAATGGCAATCCGCTAAGCAAGACTCTCTTATCGGTTCCCAACCGTGTCAAGGGTCGTGGAAAGAACCGTAACAAAATCCAGTTTTTTAGAACCGATAAGAACCGGCAACCGTACTCTAAAGGACTAGAAAGTAATTTTAAACCCAATCTGATCAGTTCAAACTGAACCGAAAAAGACGCTATAAGTTCCACACAGAAGAAATAAACAACAGCCTATCTATACTTACAATACCAAGACAGAGCTTGAACTGACGATTGGGTTAAATTTCGTAAATAAACCGAGATTACACTTTAAACCGACAAAACGAACCGAGCAGCAGGAGGAATCTCCGGAGCGACTGTTCAGTGAGGCGGAGTAAAGAATCTGACAGTTTAAGTTTGAGCTTCAACAGACAGAGTGTTCAACCGAACTCGCGCTCAGGATTCCATGCCCTGCATGGAAAGTTAACTCTTTCACCTCCGGAGCAGTTCTAACCTGGGGTTATACTGCATATGTCATAATATAGCAAGACTTCATGTTGTTTGAAAGGGGTTCTCAAGTGGAGGACCCCTCTAAAAAAAGGTCTTAGAGACCTCCAGCTGAGTGAACGTCCTGTCTGCAAAAGGGACATGGTAGGCTGAAATGGCTGCCATGTGAACCTTCAGGGATGAATGACTGAGACCCAGATCGAAGAGGTGCCTCAAGTAATCCAGAAGCCGCCCAACAGAGCACAAGAAAGGCTCGAAATCTTTGGAGGTGGCTCATATAGTGAACCGTTTCCATTTCATGGCATAATTAGATCTAGTGGAGGATTTCCTCGCCTCCACCAGAATCTCAGCTACTGGGAGGACCCCGAATAAGGGCTTGAGCTATGTCTGCAGGAGCCATACGTGCAACTGAAGGGACTTGAGACCTGGATGGACCAGGGTCCCCTGATCCTGGGTCAGTAAAAGCTGTGACAGAGGAACAGGAAGTGTAGGTTCCTTTGAGTACTGTTGCAGAAGAGAGAACCAAACTTGCCTGGGCCAGAAAGGAGCGATCAGAATCATTTGAGCTCCTTCTAAACTGAGTTTCTGTAAGACCCTCAGAATCAAGGGGATCGGGGGGAAAGCACAGACGAATCTGTCCTTCCAGTCTAGAGACAGAGCGTCTCTCCAAAAAATGCCACACACTGGAGCAAGCGAGCAGAAGTCAGAAAGTTTTGCATCGTGAGGGGATGCGAACAGATCTACCTGTGGTGTTCCCCAACGTAGGAAGATATCGTCTGCTACCCCTGATCCAGTTCCCACTCGTGAGCCAGAGCCGACAACCGACTGAGCCGGTCTGCCAACGTGTTCTCGACCCCAGGGACGTGAATTGCCGTGAGGTGAAGGTTGTGCTGCACTGCCCAATCCCAAACTCGCATTACCTCCCTACAAAGAGGGTAAGAACGAGTTCCTCCCTGTTTGTTGATGTACCAGACCACACACGTCTGTCTGGACAGCCAGGTGCCTGGGAAGCAGATGCAGATAAAGAGCCTGAAGAGCACAAAACACAACCCGCAGCTCAAGCACATTGATGTGGAGAGATTTCTTGAGCTTGGACCAGGAGCTCTGGGTCCTGAGAGGCCCGAGGTGGGCTCCCCAACCCTCGCCAGAGGCGTCTGTAGTCAGCGTCTGGGAGGGGGGGGAGAAAGACACAAGGGAACTCCTCTGCAAAGGTTCTCTTGAACCATCCACCATTGCAAGTCCCGAGCCATAGGAGAGGAGACCAGAACGAGTTGATCTAGGTCATCCACCTGCTGATCCCACTGAGACCGAAGCATCCACCGAGAGATTCTCATGTGAAGCCAAGCATGAGGGACTATCGGAATAGCAGCCGCCATGAGCCTGAGGAGGCGAAGGACCGACCTTGCGCTGAACCGCCTACGGCAGGACAACAGGCTGACCTGAGCCTGGAGTGTGGTTGCCCTGTCCAGTGGCAGAAAAGCCATGCCAAAGGTCATGTCCAGGATCACACCGATAAACTGAAGCCTCTGGGACAGGATCAAGTGGGACTTGGTCTGGTTGACAGTAATACCCAGGCAGGCAAAAACCTGCAGTGTATGGGAAAGGGAGCACAAGAGTTCCTCCCTGGACGGAGCTGCCAGGAGCCAATCATCCAAGTACGGGAAAACCTGCACCGCCTGGGTACGCAGGTAGGCCACTACCACTGACAGACATTTGGTGAACACGCGGGGCACCTAAGAGAGACCAGATGGGAAGGCCTTGAACTGGTAGTGGTCCTCCTGGAATGAAAAATGTAGGTATTTGCAGTGGGAATGGAGAACAGGGATATGCAGGTAAGCATCCTGCATATCCAGAGCACACAGCCACTGTCCCAGACAAAGGAGGGGCAGGAGACCCTGCAGGGAGAGCATCCTGAACCTTTTGCACTCCACGAACAAGTTCAGGGAGCTGAGGTCTAGAATCGGCCTCATGTCTCCTGACTTCTTCGGGACCAGGAAGAAATGGGAATAGTAACCCATCCACTGAAGAGGGAGGGGGACGGGCTCTATCGCCTCCTTCAGGAGAAGGGCGGAAATTTCTTCCTGAACCAGAAGAAGATGTTCTCGTGAATGCATGACAACCTGGGGGGTGGTTTTCGAGGAGGTTTTCGAAGAAACTTTATTGAGTGTCCCTCTACGATCAGCTGGAGCACCCAAGTGTCTGAAGTGATCCTCTCCCAACCCGGAAGATGGAGGAAGAACCTCCCTCCCACCGGTTCCTCTGGAAATCCCAGAGGCTGTGGGAGAGGAAAGGAGTCAGGTGGTGTGAGACAGCGTCGCTGCTGAAGCCCCCACTGCTTTTTTGGCGGCGGGGGCTTGGCAGCTGGAGGGGCCCGACATTTACTGGCCCGCTTTCCCTGAGGTTTCGCCTTTTGCCGATTACATCTGCGAAAGGGACGACGCTGTGTCTGAGGGGGTTTGCACATGCAGTCAACGGATGTCCATGCAGTCCTCTTCTCCTGCAGATGGGTGATGATGTCTTTGACATCGCCACCGAACAGCACCGAACCCTTGAAGGGCGTGTCCTGGTAGCAGACTGCACCTCCGGGACCAATCCGGACACACGGAGCCAGGCATGACGCCGCAAACCCATGGCAAAAGTCGAACTCCTACCAGCAGCATCCACTGCATCACACGTGGCACGGAGAATGTGCCGACTGGCCGAACGTGCAGAACAGACTAGACTAGCCACTTCCTGCTTCGTCTGAGAGTCAGAAAGGGAGTCCAACTTAGATTCCACCTCACTAAGAATCACCTTCTGGTAATCCCCCATATGACCCACATAATTCAGGGCCTTGAAACCCAGAGTGGAAGAAGCGTAGACCTTCTTTCCATACTGGTCCAGAAGGCAAGATTTCTTGTCAGGTGGCAACGAGTTCAAGTGCTTTGGGTTAGCCGTCCGACCATGAGCGGCGCTAATCATGACCGAATCAGCTCAAGGGTGACAATTAAGGGAGTCAACACCCTCGGGAGTCTGATATAGCATATCCGACTTCCTAGGAAGAGGGGCTATGGCCAATGGTTGCTTCCAAATAGTGGAAACAAGGTCAGCATGAGGCTCAATCCAGGGTGGCACCAAGGTAGCAGCGCTCTCGGGTAGATCCAGGTGCGCAGTGAGTTTCTTACGCTGTGGATCCAGCGCCAAGGAATGCCACTGATGGACCTCCTGGATTTTGCACAGCAACTCCGTGAAAGAAGGATCCTCTGGAGGAGACTTCAGAGGAGTCCTCAGCTTGGGCTTATCCGGAGAGCAGGGCCTGGCCGTCTGGTCGGAACAACCATCGGAGTCGTCCGAGGGAGGAAGAAGATGACTCCTCCAGCGGGGAGGAACGGACCCCTAGGAAGCCCTCGGGAAGCGTATCCTGCCCTGCCCTGGAACCGGAGGGCGGCCTCTGGTATCCTGGGGGTGGGAGGAGTCTCTTGACTCCCGACGTACGGGGACCAAAACTGGTACCATCGTCGGAAGACGGCTCTCTACCTCCCTGGTGAGCTGAGCCTTGGCCTCAGCCCACCAGAAGGCCAGAGTCTCCTTCAAATCCACCAGCGGCTGAGGGGGTGGAGGAGGAGGAGGGGGGTACGGATATTGGGCATATCCCTACTGCGTGTATCCATACCCCGATGGCATGAAACCCGGCATTGGGTAGTGAAGCACCGTGTACTGTGGCATCGGATAGGCTGGCGTTGGGTACTGGGGCGCCGGATACTGCGGACCCAGGTACAACGGCATCGGAAAAGATGGAGTCGGATACCCAGGGACCGGAGGTCTGAGGGGGCAGATGGCCCGGGGGGGGGGTGCCCAGTAGGCGGGCCTGGGACAGGAGGCCCAGGGGGCAGCATCTGGGAGAGGAAGAGGGATGTCGCCTGGAGACGGGAGAACCGGCGTTGGAGCCAGCGTCCGAGAAACCGATGTCAGGTCGTCCGGCCCAGCGGGAGGGAGACCTGACGGGAGCATGCTAGGATCCCCGGCATCACCTGGGGAAGAAGGGGTAAAATCCCCAGGGTCAAGCTGAGGAGACGCTGGGGCCTCAGAGGGCAGTGAAGGCTGCAGGGGCCGGGAACCACGGACAGGGCGTTGGGTCATGGGCGTCGGCTCACGCCGCCGTGCAAATCAGGAGGGGACGACGATCGACTTACCAGCAGAGTCCAGGCGGACATCAGAGGAGCCATCGTCCGACTTACCTGAACCATCGCCAGAGGCAGGCCGCGAAGGAGGGGTGGTCTGGTCAGGCAGCTTAAGGGCTGTGTGCTGCCCTGAAGGGTTGAGCGGCTTAGTGGCCTTCTCCGGGCGGACGTCAGAGGAGCCGACGTCCGGCTTAGCGGAGCCACTCACACTAGTAGGCCACATGGCGGCAGCCTCGCTGGGAGTCGAAGCCTCCTTTAATCTGGAGGCACCCTAAGAGCCAGAGTGCGAGCCAGATGGGTGGGCCGACGCCGTCTTGGGACCCTCCAAGACGGATGTCATGGAGCAGTCCCCCGGGGGAGATGTTACCTTTAAGACGGCGACTCCAGCCAAGTCGCTGGGTCAAGAAGAGGAGTCCCGGTCCCAGTGCTTCTCCTTATCTTTCTTTTTACAGTGGCCCTCGGGGGAAGTTGAGGCCTGACAAAGCTTTTTCAGCTCCTTCTCCATGGAGGTCATTTTCTTTTTAAGGATGTGGGCCTCCAGGGACTGATGCCTCCGTCTGCGGGTGGCGGCGTTGAATTTCAGGCAATGCTGGCACTTCTCCACGGGTGATCCGGGCCCAGACAGAAGAGGCACTGGGAGTGACCGTCCTTGTGTGGAACTTGGGCGCCGCACGAGTCGCACTTATTCTTGTGCTCGGAGAGAGTGTAGAGGACGACATACACCACTGCAAAAGTTGACTAATATTCGAATAAATCAAGAAAAAAACGACGGTAGAACTACCGACGACAGACTGACGAGCAGTGCACTTTACCGTGAGGCGCTTCCACGAGCTAACGGCAGGAAAGAAATGGAAGGCGGTCATGTGAATATCACGGAAAAATTTCTAGCTAACAGTCTCTGGCGGGGGACCGCCCCCACATCAGGTGACCAACGTCATGCGACGTCAGTATAAAGGGGTGGTCCCCTGCCAGAGACTGCTAGCTAGAAATTTTTCCGTGGGGTCTGGACACCTGCCGGCTTCAGTCCTATATGTAATTACCTACTGCAAGAGCCCTCTTGAAGTAAGATCAACAGTTAAGGGCCACAAATAAGACATCATGGGAGTGGTGCAATGCAGTGGCTGGGGAGCAGCAGTCTTCCGTGACACATTCTGGAGGATGCGGTGCTGTCCCATCTGCAGGCACCTCTCTGGGCTGAGGGAGGAGGTTATTCATCTCCAGGCTGAGTTGGCCAGGATTCGGGGGACCTCCTTTCCCACCCAGACCACCAGAGCCACCGCAGCTGCCTCAGAGGTTGCCAAGAAAGAGGAGCGGGTTGGACCACAGTGGGCTCAGGGAGGGTGAGGGTGATGGAACAGAGACGCATCCCTCCAGCTGTACCTCTCCACAATTCATATACCGTTCTGGCAGAATGTGGTTCCTCTATGGAGGCACCCGCAGTGGAGACCAAGGAGGATGCTGGGAACCTCCACAAAGGAGACCCACAGGAGGGTGGCACGAGACCCCACAGGGGAAGGAAACAACTCCTGGTGGGGGACTCCATTGTTAGGAGGGTAGAACTGGGGGGGAGGGGTGAGGGAGGTAAGGTGCCTGCCCAGTACCATGGCTTGGAGGCACAGGGAGCGAATCCTTATGATCCCGGGAGCAGCTGCACAGGGGAGGGAGCTGGATGTCATTGTCCACCTAGGGACAAATGACCTGGCTGGGAAAAGGATCAGAGCAGTGCAGGAGGAGTTTGTAGAGTTAGGGAGTGGCCTTAGACAAGTAGCACACACGGTAACCTTCTCGGAGGTGCTGCCTGTCTATGGTACGGGTGAAGCTAGGGTGCTCTGCACCGTGGGATTCAATCAGTTGTTGAAAAACTGGTGCAGAGCTCAGGGTTTTGGCTTCTTTGGGGACTTGGGGTCCACCTGGAGGGATGCAGGCCTATACTGGCGCGATGGTCTGCATCTGTCCAGGAGCAGAACCAAGAGCCTAGGTGATAGGTTTAAATGCTTCATTGGCAACCATTTAAACTAGCCAAGGGGGGAGGCACTGAAAAGGAGAAGGGAAATCCTAGCGCCCCCTAAAAATCAGGGCAGTTACTGAGGTAAACATCAAGACAGAGAAGTCGACAGGGAGAAGGGCAGGGGTAAATGGATAAAAGACAAAGGCTGTAAGGACAGGGATGGGGCAAAAAGGGGACAGGCCATCAAAAAATGGAGGGTGATGAGTACCAATGCCTGTAGTCTAAGTAACAAGCTCCCTGAACTGGTGGTCTTGAAGGAAGAGGGATGCCTGGATATCGTGGCAGTCACATAAAAATGGTACACAGAGAACCATGACTGGGATGTCAACATACCAGGGTACACAATCTACAGGAGGGACAGGGAGGGTAGAAGAGGAGGAGGAATAGCTCTCTAGGTAAGGGAAGGGATCAAAGCAATGGAACTAAAGGGTAAACAGGGAGGAGAGGAGGCACTGTGGGTCACCCTGGAGACTGGAGATGGCACCACAATCCACAATCCACACAGGGGTTGTATACAGACCCCCAACTCAGGGGGAGGAAATGGACAAGGAAATGATGGAAAGCAACCTTAGGATGGCAGAGAAAGGGGAGATATTGCTGATGGGGGACCTGAATATGCCAGATGTTAACTGGAGCACCTTTGCTGCAGCCACATCCAAGAGCAGGGCCATTCTCAATGCCCTACAGGGGGCATGCCTTAGACAGCTAGTGTTGGAACCCACTCGGAAGGGAGCAATCTTCATTCAAATGGGGACGGAGAGAGAATCTCAGATCTAGAAGTGGGTTGCCAACTGGGAACAAGGGACCACCAAACAGTGTGGTTCATGATAAACTCAGCTGTAGAGTCAAGCCATACAAAAGTGAAGGTACTGGACTTCAGGAGGGCTGATTTTGTCAAAATGGGAGAGTGCCTCAGAAAAGCACTAGCAAACAGGCTAGAAGGAGGGGTAAAGCAACAATGGAGAAACATCAAAACTGCCATCACAGAGGCAACAAAGCCTTTGTGTGAAGAAAATGAATCAAAATGAAAGAAAACAGCACTATGGTTCTCAAAAGAGGTGGCGGGGAAGGTTAGGGAGAGAACGATAGCATTCAGGAAGTATAAGGAAACACAGAAAGAGCAGGGCAGAGAACTGCACCAGTTAAAACAGAAGGAAGTGGGGAAGGCAGTCAGAATAGCAAAGGCCCAAACTGAGGAAAAGATAGCCAACTCGGTTAAGAAGGGGGATAAAACCTTTTGTAGGTACATTAGGGAGCGAAGAAAGACAAAGGGAGGGATACTGAGGCTGAATAAAGAGGAGGGTGGGTGGACAGACGGACAGTGAAAAAGTAGGGATACTCAACGAATACTTCTGCTCAGTACTCACAAAGGAAGAGTAGGGGGAGGTACCTAATCCAGTCAATAGAAGCACTCTGGATAGGGGGGTCGATATCAGTCCTTTCACAGAAGAAAGGGTTCTGAAAGAACTCCTAAAACTAAAGGTGGACAAAGCAATGGGACCAGATGGGATTCATTCCAGAATTCTAAAGGAACTAAAGGGAGAACTAGTAACACCACTGACTACCCTTTTTAACAAATCATGGGAGGATGGTGTGGTACCAGAGGACTGGAGGAGGGCGGATGTGATTCCCCTTCACAAAAGTGGGAGCAAGACACAGGTAGGAAATTACAGACCTGTCAGTTTGACCTCAGTAGTAGGGAAAATGATGGAATCACTTCTGAAGGAAAGAAATGTTGAGTACCTAGAGGCCAGTGGGGCACAGGTCCCAAGACAGCATGGATTCACAGCAGGAAGGTCATGATAGACGGATCTAATAAATTTCTTTGACTAGGTGACCAAAGTAGTAGACCAGGGAGGGGCTGTGGACATGGCCTACCTAGACTTTAGCAAGGCATCTGACAGAATCCTGCACAAAAGATTAATAAACAAATTAGCCAACCTGAGAGTGGGTCCCAGGGTGGTAGCCTGGGTAAAACACCGGTTGGACAACAGGACACAGAGGGTAATAGTAAACGGAGTCCACAGGGAAGAAATACAGGTTACTTACCTGTAACAGGAGTTCTGAGGAGGTCGTTGGGTCTAAAACAGTGGGGGAATTCAAACATGCTTGGGACAGACACAAAGCAATTATAGTGCGGGGTTGCAGGAAGCAGGCTGTTGGTTAACTAGAATCTGCAGCTTATCCAGTAGGTAGGGAAATGGGCAGACTGGGAGGGCCAAGTGGTCCGTTTCTGCCGTCAAAGTCTATGTTTCTATGTTTCTAGATGTCGTTCATCCACACTGTCTGGCAGGTATCCTTGCTGCTTTAAATCTTGCCGGAAGGTCTTCAAGCTGGCTCCTCCCACCCACCCGGGTGGTAAAACTCTCGGCTCCGACACATGACGCCAGATCTGGCCCGCTGGAAGCTCAGGTAGTGCGATGAAGCCGGGAAGGTCGGGTGGGTCGTGTGGATGAACAACATGAACAGGTTACTCACCTGTAACAGTAGTTCTAGGAGTGGTATATGTTGTTCATCCACATTGTCTGGCATTGTCCCTTTCCCCTTTAAATCTTGCCGGAAGTCTTCAAGCTGGCTGCTCCCACCCACCCGGGTGGTAAATACCTCGGCTCCGCCCCATGACGCCAGATCTAGCCCGCTGGAAGCCAGGCTGTGCACCTAAAGCCGGGGAGGTCGGGTGGGTGGTGTGGATGAACAACATATACCACTCTAGAACTACTGTTACAGGTGAGTAACCTGTTCTTCTAGGGCGTGGATATGTTGTTCATCCACACTGTCTGGAAGACTCCAAGCAGTTCTCCGGGAGGAGGGAGGCAAGGCACCACCCTACTTGAGGGAATAGAGACTGGAGAACCGAGGCCCCAAACCAGCATCCTGACGTGACTCTGGGTCAATGTGGTAATGGGTAATAAAGGTGCTGACTCTTCCAGGTAGCGGCCTGACAGATTTCCTGGATAGGATATGTCCCTGGAAGCAGCCAATCGAGCAGCAGTATGATCGGGTAGAATGAGCCCTTAGCCCTTTGGGAGGCTCCTTCCGCCAGTTCATAGCACAGACCTATGCATGATGTGATCCATCTCGCAATAGTCCGCTTGGCTGCAGGTCTGCCAGAAGCGGCTTCAGCGTAGGTGATAAACAGCTGGCGAACCTCTCCCCGAATTTCCGCCGTCCTCTCCTTATAATAGGAGAGAGCACGTCTGAGGTCCAGAGTATACAGCCTATACTCGGAGTCCGAGGTGTAATTAGGGTAATATACTGGTAGGGTCAACACCTGGTTAAGGTGAAACTCTGACACCACCTTCGGAAGGAATTTCGGGTGGGGGCGCAGGACAACCTTGTCCCTGTGAAAGACCAGATAGGGGGAGTCCACTGAAAGCACCTGGAGCTCCCCCGTCCTTCTGGCTGGCGTGATAGCCACCAAAAGGCCAGTCTTCCACGACAAGTGCGAAAGTGCAGACTTGTGCATGGGTTAATGGCTTGCCCATGAGCTGCAAAACCAGCAAAAGATCCACCGGAGGTGGAGGTTCACGCACCAGAGGGATATGTGGTCCAGGCAGCTTGAAAAGCGCCTGACCATCTTTCCTGAGCTAGCGCATGGCTGACCGACCAGCGCCCGATAGCCGATATGGCTGCTAGGTGCACCCTAAGGGTCGATGACCGAAGACCCCTTTGGAGGGACCAAGGTAGTCTAGAATGTTAGCCACCCGAGCAGGATAAGGGGTCCAGACCTTTACCCTGACACCAAATGGAAAATCTCTTCCATTTGAAGGCATAACTATTTCCTGTCGATTCTTTTCCAGATGCCTCCACCACGGTGTAGACATCCTCAGAAAGACCCAAAGCCTGGAACTCTGGCAGCTCAGGAACCAGGCTGTAGGTGCAGGATTGAAGATCCGGATGAAGGACGTTCCCCTGGTTCAGAGATATCAGGTCGGCGTGTACTGAGCGCTCCGGGGTCCTGCAGCTGAGGCTGTGGAGATCTGGATACCAGAACTGGCGTTGCCAATCTGGGGCTACCAGGATCACCTTCGCCTTGTCCTTCCTCACCTTGAATAACATCTTGTGGATCAAGGGAAATGGAGGAAAGGTGTAAAAGAGGCCTGGGGTCCACGGCCTCAAGAAGGCATCCCCCTGCAGCGAGCCCTGCTGGGGGGGGGGCATGGAACAGCCTCAGCTTGGTGTTCTCCCTGGAGGCAAACAGGTCCACCAATGGTTTGCCCCAAGAGAGAACAGGTAGTAGGCTACCTCTGGATGGAGAGACCACTCGTGGGATGTCTGGCCTAGGCGGCTGAGAGCATCCGCCAGTTGGTTCGCGACTCCTGCCACATGGATGGCTAGGAGATCCGCCTCCAGCTGGTTGATGAAGGTCCAGATCCGGAGCACCTCCTTGCATAGCAGACGGGAGTGCGTGCCGCCCTGTTTGTTGAGGTAGTACATGGTCGTGGTACTGTCCGTCTGGACTTGAACCACTTGACCCCGGAGCTGAGGAGCGAAAGCTGACAGAGCCAGTCTGACTGCCCTGAGCTCCAACAGGTTGATGTAGCATCGGGACTCCTCTGGGGTCCAGAACCCGTGAGCCCTGTATTCCCCATGTGGGCTCCCCAGCCCGTGAAGGGCATCGGTCATAGGGACGACCGTCAGCTCGAGGCGGACAAGCAGGATCCTTCCAGCAGATGATTCAGGACGGTCCACCATTGTAGGGCATCCCACATCCCTGGGTGACCGTGACCAGCTGGTCGAAAAAGACTCTGGCGCTGAGACCACTGGGCGAGCTCCCACTGAGAGGGCATGTGCAGTCTGGCCCAGCGGACCACCGGCGTGCACGCCGCCATGTAGCCCAGGAGGAGCAGGAAGTCCGGGCAGGGCGTGGTGCCAACCAGAAATGATTGGGCAAGGAGGAAGAACCTCCGCCCTGTCCGCCCGGAGCGAGCTCTGGCTTGATGGTCGAGCTCTGCCCGATGAGCCCATCACCACAGGGAGTACGAGTTCGATTTATTTCGCTTGATCAGAAGGCCCAGGGTGAGCAGGTTCGGGAGGTCAGGTCCTGGACCTCTCCACCTCCTGAAGGAGGATCCTACCAGAGCCAATCGTCCAGGTAGGGGTAAATACAAACCCCTGACGCCAAAGATGGGCTGCCACCACTGCAATGCATTTGGTGAAAACCGCTTGGGGCGATGACAGGCGAGCGTCATGGCTCTGAACTCGTGCAGGGTCCCTTGACCCTAGGCGGAGGAACCGCTGATGAGACAGGCGGATAGGGACGTGGAAAAAGCGTCCTGAAGATCCAGTGTGCAGAACCACATGTTTCGCTCCAGGGATGGTATGATCTGATTTAGAGTTACCATCCGAAGGTGCGAGACCTGAGATACCGATTCAGGTCGTGCAGATCTAGAATGGGGCCTAACCCCGTCCGTTTGAGCACCAGGAAATACCTGGAGCGAAGCCTGGGTCTGAAGGAGGATCGTCACTCGGGCCACCACCTCTTTGAGGAGAGTAGCACAATGTCGTCTCGGGAGGACAGACTGGGCGACTGAGATCCGCTCCTCTCGTGGGGCACGGGCTCGGCTGGGAGGGTACTGCTCGAATTCTAAGGGCAGACCCTGCCCGACCACTTCTAGGACCCATCTGTCCATGGTGATACTGGACCAGGTGGAAACAAAGTGGCGGAGCCGGCCCCCCACGGGAGGACCCAGAGCTGAAGTGACGGGTATGGGGGAGGACACCCCCGGCCCGTCACTGGGCAGGCTTAGAGGAGTAGGGGGCACCTGGACCAGCGCCTCGGCCTCCTTTGCGGGGCTGCTGGGGACCTTGCTTGGGCCTAGGGCGCCAAGCCTGAGCCTGCTGCTGTTGCTGACCCCCCTGGAAGGGTGGTTGTCTGACCGCAGGGAAGAATGCCAAAGGCTTCTTCCTGCACTTCTGCTGGTTCTTACTTGAAGAACCCTTAAGCGGATGTAGCATCTAAGGTGGCATTAGATTGCTCGATGCGCTGCGGGTGACCTGCCACTCCTGGCCCGAAGAGGTCGGGTGCCAAGGAAGGGCACATCAGCTAGCTTGTGCTGGTATCCGGGAAAGGAGGATAACCTCAGCCAAGCCCTGCGGCGAGTGGATACCGCTGCAGCTAGTGAACAGGCACAGGAATCACCCCGTCCAGAGCAGTCTGAAGTTGTTGTTTAGCAACAGCTCTGCCCTGGTCCCTGACCTGTTGACCGTGGTCTGCATGTCAGCTGGGAGATGGGGGAGAACTTCGTCCAGCGACCCCAAGAGGGCGTGAGAGAAGTGTGCCATAATCACCGCTGAGCTTGCCTGACGAAGGCCCAAAGATGATGCAGCATAAACCTTCCAGGCCAAGTGGTCCATAAGTTTGGACTCTTTGTCTGGAGGGCGGTCAGTATCGGCTGAGCTGCCCGTCCGCCCGAATACTGAGGCAGTCACAAGGCTTTCCACCGAGGGGTGCTCAGTAAACCCCGCCAAAGACCCTGTGGGCACCGCATACTTGCGTGCCATGCGGGCAGATGGAGCTGGGCAGGAGGCTGGGCGCTGCCAGAGTTCAAGGCGGACCAATAATGGCTTGAGTAAGAAAATGCCTCCGTGAGGTATCCCCCTCTTAAGAATATCCGTGAGGGGATATTCCATGCCTGGATAGGCTGTAGGGCCATCCCGTCGATGGAAATGAGCGGAGGATGCTCTGGAAGGAGAAGGCCCTTCTTCCAAGCCTGGCGAAAGCTCATCGAGGAGAATGAAGGCCAGTGTTATCAGATCGGAGGTCGATATAAAGGCTGCCACCTAAGTCCCCTCGATGCGCCTGGGGCGATCAGGGGTGACCGTATTGACAGTCTGTGGGGAGACCCGAAGACTGTCGGGCCTCTGGAGGAACCCCGAGGGCAGCAGGTGGAGGTTCCACCCAAGGTGGTGGGGAACCTGAAACTGGTTCTTGTCGGAAGGCAGCACCCAGAAGAGACCGGCACTGGAGCAATCAGTGTCTGGGCGGCGAAGGGCTGAGGCCAAGAGATAGCAGGACCACCGAGGCCAGCTTCTGAGCCTGCTAACAGGAATTGCTGCCATGAGATACCACATGGCGTTCGACCAATTTTTAGTGAAGCCTCTCCTAGATCCAAGGAGGAAGGGGCAGTGGCGGCACTTCTTCTTGAGGAGTGCTGTGTCCTTTTTGGGTGATCGACCAAGAGGACTTGCTCCCTGATCAAGACCGACGGTGTCGGCTATGTCGATCAGGAGAGACTGGGCTCGGTGAAAACCGAGGCTCTGGTTCTTGTCCCTCGATCGGGAGGCCCGTGGGGCGGGTCTCCTCATCGGGGAAGGAGAGAATAGGCGTTCTCTCCAAAGAATCATCGACAGGAGTCGGTGATAACGGCTCGATCGGGTGGAGAATAATCACGGCCGGATCAGCCGACTCCTCGACTTCTCACGCCCAGTACAGGCGAAGGTCTGAAAACCCAGCGGCCGGGGAGGCAATTTAGGCCGAGAGTCGAGGACATCGGGACGCTCTGATCCCAGGGCGTTTTCTTCGACTGAAGATTTGGGATACTTTTTCTTAGAGCGGGATGAGTGCAGGCCGAGGGGCCTCACCCTTGGTAGGGAGAAGACTGGCACAAATCCCTAAAGACCTGAAAGGAAGAGAGCCCAGATTGAGCGGCACGAAGAAACCTCGACTGCTTGAGGCTTGGTAGACTTCTTCCTCGAAGGCATATGCTTCGAGCTGCCTTCGGCGGATCCGCAGCTCGCGGAAGCAGCCCACCAACATCCTTGGATTTTACAGGTGGGTTCGCGGGCTCCAGTCTACCCAGCTTCAGGTGCGCCTGGCGATCTTCCAGGGCGTTGGGGTGGAAGGCGGCAAATGGAGCACTGCAAGGTATCATGAATAGAACCCGGGCAGTAGCGCACGAGAGAGGTGGGGATGGGTCATGCGAGCATTTTCTGTCCGCAAGGACACAGCGCGAGCTCCGAGGGGCGACTTGTCATCCATGTCCGAATCAAGATCAGTAAACTCTACTTGAGTTTCAGAGGCGAGAAGATCGCGGTGAAAACAGATCAGAAGCAGATCAGGGCCTCAGCGCTACAGAAAGCACGAGGAACCTGAATCTTCCAGCGGAAGGAAGATCTAAGCGTCATAGAAGCGGGCCGGTATTACCACCGGGTGGGTGGGAGGAGCCAGCTTGAAGACTTCCGGCAAGATTTAAAGGGGAAAGGGACAATGCCAGACAGTGTAGATGAACAACATATCCACGCTCCTAGAAATACCATTCCTAGAACTCCTGTTACAGGTGAGTAACCTGTATTTCTAGGGACATGGATATGTTGCTCATCCACTGTCTAACAACTAACAGTTCTCGGGAGGAGGAGGCAAAGCTTTTAAATACTACTTGGGAAATAGAGACTGGAGAACCGAGGGCCCCAAAACCAGCATCCCAGTGTGACTCAAGGTTGATGTGGTAATAGGTGATGAAGATGTGCTGACTTCAGGTAGCAGCCCTGCAGATTTCCTGGATAGGGATGTCCCTGGAAGCAGCCACCGATGCAGCAGTATGGCGGGTAGAATGAGCTCTTATCCTCTGGGAGGCTCCATGCCCGTCAACTTATACAGAGATCTATGGGAGGTGACCCACCTGCCTATCGATCAGCTGCTGCAGGTCTGCCAGGTCGCGGCTTCAGCGTAGGTGACCAAACAGCTGGCGAACCTCTCCCAATTTCAGCTGTGCGCTCCTTATAATGCAGCGCCCTTCCAGGGTCAGAGTATGGAGCCTATATTCGACCTCCGGTGTGACTGGGGTGAGAACACCCGGAGTCAGCACCTGGTTAAGGTGAAACTCTGAACCACCACCGGAAAAAAGAATTTCGGGTGAAGGAATCGCAGGACAACCTTGTCCCTGTGGAAGACCAGGTAAGGAGACTCAATGCAGAGGCGCCTGGAGCTCTCCCATCCTTCTGGCTGGCGTGATAGCCACCAAGCGGTCTTCCATGACAGGTGAGAGAGTTCACACCTGTGCTTTGGTTCCGAATAAGCTTGCCCATAGGCTTTGCCAGAACCAACAGTAGATCCACGAGGTGGAGGTTCTGCACGAGGAGGAAATGTGATCAGGCCTTTGAAAAAGCGCCAGACCACCTTCTCCTGCACCCGCGACTGCTTCCCGCCCCAGAGGTAAGCAGAGATGCTGCCAGGTGCACCTTAAGGGTGGATGGCGACCTAGCCCTTGCTGAGAAATGGACCAACGTGGTCTAATATGCTCGCCAAGGAACAGGAGGAAGGGTCCAGGCCTTACGACACCAAATGGAAAATCTCTTCCATTTGAAGGCGTAGCATTTTCTGGTAGACTCCTATGGGACACCTCCACTTCGTTGAGGACCTCCGGGGAAAGATCAGGCCTGGAACTCTAGCCACTCAGGAACCAGGCCATCAGGTGCAAGGATTGAAGGTCCGGATGGAATACCTTCCCCTGATTGACTGAGAGCAGGTCCGGGCAAGCTGGAAGCTGCCTCGGGAGCCTAGAGCTGAGGCTGAGGAGATCTGGGTACCAGTACTGGCGGGGCCAGTCTGGGGCGATCAGAATCACCTGCGCCTTGTCCCTCCTTGCTTTGACAAGCACCTTGTGCATCAAGGGGAATGGGGGAAAGGCGTAGAAGAGGCCCGGGGTCCACGGCCTCGAGAGGGCATCCCCCTGCAGTGATCCCTGCTGAGGGGGGCAGGCATGGAACAGCCTCAGCTTCGCATTCTCCCTGGAGGCAAACAGGTCCACCTGAGGTGTGCCCCAATGGGAGAATAGATCTTTACACCTCCGGCAGGAGAGACCACTCGTGGGGCCGCAGCCCCTATCTGGCTTAGGGCATGCGGGTGCTGGAGGCTCCTGCCACATGAATAGCTAGGAGATCCACCTCTAGGCTGCTGCGAGTGACCAGATGGAGAGACTTCGCATAGAAGCATGGGCGCGTCCCGCCCTGGCGGTTTAGATAGTACATGGTTGTGGTGTTGTTACGTCTGGACCGGACCATGACCCGAAGAAACGGGCTAAGGCAGTGAGAGCTGGGTGGACGCTCGGGGCTCCAGCAGGTTGATGTGGCATCGGGACTCCCGGGGGACCAGAGGCCGTGCGCTCGGTGTTCCCCAGATGGGCACCCAACTCATCAGAGAGGCATCGGTCGATGGGGCAACGTCGGCTCAAGAGGACAAACAGGATGCCCTCCTGCAGATGAACTGGAGCAGTCCACCACTGGAGGCATTCCACATCCCTGGGTCACCGTCACTAGCTGGTCCAATGGATAGCGTTGGGACCACTGGCTGGCCAGCCCCACTGAAGGCGCATGTTCCAGAGGGCCCAGCGGATCACTGGTACAGGCACGCATTGAGACCCAGGAGGCGCAGGAAGTCCCGGGCAGGCGCAGTGCCCAACCAGAAATGATTGAGCAAGGAGGAAGAACCTCGGCCATGTCCGCCGGGAGCCGTGCTCTGGCTTGAAGAGAGTCGAGCTCTGCCCCGATGAAAAGAATCACCTGTGGCTCAGGGTTCGACTTGGCCTCGTTGATGAGGAGGCTGACCTGAGAGCAAACCTGGAGGCCAGATCCTGGACACTCCGCCTCCCTATCTGGAGGGGCTGCTATCAGCCAATCGTCAGGTAAAGGTAAACCCAGAACCCTCGGTAGCCATGAGAATACTGTCACCACTGCCATGCATTTGGTGAAGACCCTGGGAGCTGGAGATAAGCTGAAGGGCATGGCTTGGAACTCGAAAAGGGATCCTTCCGCCCGTAAGCGAAGGAACCTCTGATGTGACAGACGGATAGGGACGTGAAAAAACGCATCCTGCAGGTCCAGAGAGCAGAACCACATGCTGTGTTCCAGGGATGGTATTACCTGAGCCAGCGTGACCATTCTGAAGGTTCGAGACCTTAGGAACTTGTTTAGGTCATGTAGGTCGAGAATGGGGCGCCAGCCCCCCGTCCGTTTCCGAACCAGGAAGTACCTGGACACGAACCCCGGGTCTGAGGGAGGGTCCGCCACTTCTCTTATCACCTCCTTCTCGCGGAGGAGAGCGATGTCAGCTCGGCGAGCTAACAGCGAGGCTTCAGACCCCCAGGCCCCCCGAGGTGCGACGGCTCTGAAGGTGGGGCCTGCTTGAACTCAGAGGCAGGCCCTCTCCACCACCTCAACACTCACGGGTTTGTGGTGATAATGGACCAGGCGGAAGAAAGTGGGCGCCGCCCCAGGGGGCACCTGGGAGTGAGGCGGCGGGTTGAGGCGACACCCTCAACCCGTCACTGGGCAGAGCTTGGAGGAAGGACCGGCGAGGACCTCAGGGCCTTACCTCTCTGCCCTGGAGGAGGAAGCCAAGGGCTTGGGTTTGGATGATGCTCGAGCCTGCTGGCCCTGGCGTTGCTGGGCGGATGTGCGCAGGCGCAGAGGGACGAAGGGCTTAGGCTGCGCCTTGCCCTGCTGCGGATGAGACCGAGTCCAAGGTAGCATTGGACTTCTCGATCCTTTGCAGGTGACCTTCCACCCCAGGGCCGAATAGGTCAGTCCCCAGGAAGGGGACATCCGCCAACTTGTGCTGGGTATCCGAAGTGAAGGTGGATATCCTCAGCCATGCCAGACGGTGCATAGCCACTGCGGCCGCTACTGACCTGACACATGAGTCTCCAATGTCCAGAGCAGTCTGAAGCTGCTGTTTGGTTACTGCCCTGCCCTGGTCCCGCACTTGCCTGACTGTGGTCTGCAGGTCTGCCGGAAGATGAGGAATTACCTCGTCCAGGGAGCCCAACAGGGCATGAGAGAAATGTGCCATGAGTGCGGCCGAACTGGCATCTGAAGGCGAGGAGGGACGCGGCGTGTAGCACTGCGCCCAGCATAATCCAATTTCTTGGACTCCTTGTGCGGAGGTTTGTCCACGTCCTAAGCGTTCCCATGCCACGGCAGCTTGATAACTAGCCCTTGGCTGAGGGGTGTTCAAAAACCAGACAAGGAACAGTGAGGGACCGCATACTTCCTGGCCATCCTGGCCCGATGGCGCAGGACAGGAAGCAGGGTGCTGCCAGAGCTCAAGGCCGGGCCCACTATGGCCTCCGGCCACTGGAAAGGCCTCCGTGGGGATCCTCGGTCCAGTATCTCCATGAGGGATACCTGGCTAACAGCAGACACAGGTTCGAGGCTTCATCCTGGTAGACTCAGAGATGAGCGAAACAATCCCAGATAGGACGAAGGGCTATCGTCCATCGACCCAACCTCCAGAGGACTCCAAGTCTACTCGCCTGGAGAAAAAGGAGGAATGGCAGTTGGACTCTGAGAGTCCATGAAACTACCTCGGGCCTGAGCCACCTCCACCTGCCGAGGTTGATCGGGAGTGAGGTAACAGACAGCCTATGGGGGCGGTCCTGAGCCGACGAGAGTTCTTAGTCGGGCCCCAAATAACGGCTGTGGGCGGAGGTTCCACCGGAGATCGGTGGAGCAGCTGGTTTGGCCGAACAACGCCTGGGAACAGGCTCCTGGGTAAGATGAGGGGTTGTTTGGCCACTCCGGTGACACCACTTAATGGCGGGAAGGCAATGGCCGGCTTGTTCCTGGGCAGAAGGAGCTGTTGCTTACATGAGATCCTCGTGTTGTCAGCGTAACCGTTGAAGCCTCCCCTAGTCGAGGAGGAGGGGCGGCGGGCGGCAGCTTACCGCTACTGAGACGAGACCGCCTATGACGGCAGGATCGGCTGGACCACGAAGAAGTCTGAGACCGAGAACCTCGGCTTTTCCGAGGACGGTGTGGGGAGGGAAGGTGGAACCGGCTCCCCCCTCAGCTTGGAGGGTTCACCTGAGGGCTCCAGAACTGGAGGCATTGGCAAGCCCACGGGATCCTCAACTCCCACCGGGGGAACCGGTGAGAGAGGATTTTCGGCTTCGCCGGTCGACAGTCCGTCCAACGGGTCAAGAAAGATCTCGACTGCGTCGACGGGAGTCTCGGTCAACTGACCTGACGGGAACACCGTGAGACCAGTGGCCGGAGCCGAATGATCGACCGAAGTCGATGGCCGACAACTCGGGGAGAGGGACCTTTCCCACTCCCAAGAGCGTCGACGGAGGGACTTACCCTTGTCTTTCTTCTTGGACCGAGAAGAAGGTCCAGTAGACATTGGTCCTTCTCCTCTAATGGAGAGGGACAGACAAAGCTCCTTAAAGGAAGCTGTATAAGAGGAACCCAGGGAGAGCAGGATAAATGCCGTAGCTGAGGAAGATGCGGCCTGCGCCGCCTCCTCTTCGAGGGCGATCATCTCTCTAGCTGATCCAGCGAGCCATGAGCGGGCCTCTTTGACTTCACGGGAGGAAAACATTTCTCAAGGCGCCTATTTGTAAGACGGCAGCACGGCCTCGAGGACGAGGCTGAGAAGGAAGAGCACAGGTCGAAGCCTCAGGGTCGTGCTCAAGGCCCTAAACAGTAGACACACGTGGAGTGCGGATCCATCGAGACATCTTCTGCCCACTTAAGGGCATCTCCAAAAACTTGAGTCGATTTGTCCATCGCAGCCCTTGAGGATAGAGGCAGAGATCTAGAAATGCAAAAAGCGTTTAATTTGGAAAACCGAAAGAATTAGGAACCAGTGTTGCGCATGAAGCGTTAAGGAGGAACCTGAGCTTCAAGCGGTGAGAAGATCACAGGAGTCATGGGGGCGGAGCCGAGAGTTTTAACACCCGGGTGGGTGGGAGGAGCCAGCTTGAAGACCTTCCGGCAAGATTTAAAGCGGCAAAGATACCTGCCAGACAGTGTGGATGAACAACATATCCATGTCCCTAGAAAGGGTGGTTACTAGTGGGGTACCGCAGGGTTCAGTACTAAGTCCGGTCCTTTTCAATATCTTTGTAAGTGAAATTGCAGAGGGACTGGAAGGAAAAGTATGTCTCTTTGCAGACGACACAAAGATCTGCAACCGGGTTGATACACAAGGTGGGGTGGAAAAGGATGAGAAGGGACTTGGCAAGGTTGGAGGGAATGGTCAAATGTATGGCAGCTAGGATTCAATGCAAAAGGAGGACAAAGTAATGCACCTGGGAAACAAAAACCCAGGAGAAGCGTACACAATGGGGGGTGAGATACTGACAACAAAAATGGAAAGGGACCTGGTGGTAGTTATATCAGATGACCTAAAGGTGGGCAAGCAATGTGAGAAGGCAGTAAGAAGGGCTGGGGAGATACTGGGATGCACAGGGAGAGGCATCACCAGTAGAAAACAGGAAGTTGTTATCCCTCTGTACAGATATTTGGTGAGACCCCATCTGGAGTACCGTGTGCAGTTCTGGAGATCCCATCTCTGAAAGGACATAGACAGGGCGGAGGCTGTCCAGAGGAGGGCAATCAGAATGGTGCAGGGTCTGCACCAGAAGACATATGAAGAGAGACTAAAGGAGCTTAATATGTATACCTTTGAGGAAAGGAGGGAGAGGGGGGACATGACAGAAACTTTCAAGTACCTCAAGAGAATCAACAAGTCCAAGAGGGTAGCATCTTTCAGAAAAAGAGATGTGCAAGAACAAGCGGGCACAATTTGAAGATAGAGGGGGGGATGGCTCAGAGGTAGTGTGAAGAAGTATTTTTCATGGAGAGGGTTGTGGATGCATGGAGCGGCCTTCCTGAGGAGGTCATGGAGTCAAAAACATCGGGGGAATTGCGTATCTCCCAATATCAATATTAAATACTGATTATAACATTTTTATGGGAATTTGGGCTCACCGGTTAGAAACAATACTACCAAAAATCATCCATCCGGATCAATCAGGCTTTATAAAATCTAGAAATACCACTGATTACATTTGTTGCACGATGCTTCTTCTGGAATATATACAAACAAGAGAGATCCCGGCAGCACTTCTAAATTTAAATGCAGAGAAAGCGTTTAACAGAGTGTCTTGGGAATTCTTATGGGAAACCTTAACGGCCTTTGATTTCCCAGACTCTGAAGATTTGGCTCAAAAACTTATACTCGGATCCAAAAGCATATATTAGGGTCAGTGGTGCATTGACTCCCCCCCACCCACATCACAATGCAGAGAGGCACAAGGCTGGGGTGTCCCTTGTCCCCAGTACTTTTTGCACTTTACATGGAACCACTGGCCACAGCAATTAGAAAAGAGATGGAGGTTGAAGGGATCCCATTGGTGAAAAACAATATAAAGTGGCATTTTTTGCAGACAATGTACTAATATTGACCCTGGCACCCCAGACTTCGGTCCCGAAATTATGGAAAATCTTGGGTACCTTTCAGCAGTGTGAGGGATTTAAGCTTAATGTGTCTAAAACAGGGGTGTTGACTTATAATTTTGTTCCTTCCACATTTTTAAAAAACAGTATTCCTTTGAACTGGCGGAAAACTCCAATAAAATACCTAGGAATAACTACTCCACAAAACCTCAACTATATTGACCTGGTTAATTATGAACCCCTTACCTTGCAAACACAAGAGGGTACGAAGGGTTGGGGTGCATTGAGGCTCTCCTTTCTTCAGAGAATAGAAATCATTACAATGAACATCCTTCCTCGACTATTATATTTATTTCAGAATGTGCCCATTTGGCCACCCCGGTTCTATTTTAATAGCTGGAACAAAACAATTTTGAATTTCATCTGGGCAGGTAAGCGACCAAGAATCCGAACCTCAATCTTAAACTTGCCAATGTCAAAGGGAGGTGCAAACTTACCAAACTTATTGTGGTATGCTAAGGCAGCCTTTCTTAAATTAGTGGCACAATGGGCAAGCCCGATATACCATGCCCCTTGGAAAGAAATAGAACTAACAATAAATGATTTGCATGATATACCCAAAGTTTTATTCTCAACCCCAAAATATTCTATTCCACAGAGACATTTGACCAAATTTATGAGAGAGCTTACCACGATTTGGACCTCAATAAAGACAGATTCTAAATTTGCAGAGACATTTTACTATTTGAGACTGATTTCTAGAAACAAAGAATTTAAACCCCTAGCTTCTGACCACACATCTACCAAGTGGAGACAGACCGGCATTCATTATATCTACCAAATTCTAAATAAGGAGGGAATGGCCTCCTTCGAAGAAATGAGAGAAGCCTTTGGGCTCCCACAGAGGGACCACTATAGACATCTACATTTAAGAACATATATACATGGAAATAGGCCAGATAGAACAAAACTCCTAGCCAAAGCCTCCCTTGATGGAAACTGTTGCAGGGATGTCTCCAGGGGAATCCAATGTCTCATGCTATAGGCCAGATACATAACATTCTGCGATACATTGGGGACAATACAGTTTTGATTCTTAACAAATGGAATGTAGATCTGGGGATACAAATAGAGGTAGAAGAGTGGGAAAAATATGCCCCCCCAACAATCAAGCTGACTCTCTCACAGATCTGGAGAGAGTTTGCTTGGAAGTGCCGAACTTGATATTTTAGGTCTCCTGCTATCTTGACTTGAGTATTTAAGCAAAAAGCCACAAGGGGGTGTGGGTTATCGGGGGATGTAACACGGCTGGAGTGGTTTGCCCACGAGGCGCAGCCGAGTGGGTAAATCCTCGCCAGCCGTGGTAAATCCCATGATAACCCACACCCCCGAGTGGCTTATTGTGATTATACCAGGTGTCAATTATTAAAATATAGAAAAAGAATTGTCAAAAAAAAATCATTTCTATTTTTTATATATATTTGTGTATATATAGTCTTCCACCATATATTAAGTAGTGCCTTGTTGCTGGGTAGAATACGAGAGTAAGTGATGTAGACAGAGAAGTTAGAGTGCTGTTTATTTATTTATTTTATAATTTCGTTTTTGCTGCCAGGTTTGGAAATGTGTTAAGTTATGAGTGGTTGAGAGAAGGAGAGAGCGGTGGCGGTCGGCACTGTGAGTGGAGTAGAGCAGGGCGTCTGGGATCGCGTTTTTGTTTCTACTTCCGGGTATGATTTTGCAGGCATACGGTGGTGTTCGGGGGAATTTGTTTTTAATAGTTGTTTTAAAAAAAAAAAGTGATGTGTAGAGTACTGACACAGAGAAAGAGTGAGTGGGGCAGCAGCGAAGACTGAGAACGGGACAGAGTGGAGCCGAAAATGCTAACAAGCGAGGTGGGTGCGGCGGTGCCAAACTGTTTACTGGTCAATGATTTAAAAAATACTACGGAGCGCTTCAAGTTAGCTCTCATGTAGTGTTACTGTGAAAAGTTAATCGAGTTCAGTCTCGTCGATTAGGTGACTTGATTCAGCCATGTTTTTTTTTTTTTTTTAAATATATGAGCCCTAGTGTGATTTCTTAGCGAGAGGAAAAATGGCGACTTTGCGGTGTTGGTGGGGGTATCGGAGTGATCCCTTTTCAGGGTAGTACGAGGATGTGGCAAACTGGCACCTTTGCCAGTGATTATCATAGGATTTACAACAGGGCTAAGTTGCCAGTCTGCCTTTCTGATTGGCTGTTGGTTAATGTCGCTGGTATAATTGCCAATAAGCTATGGGTACTGTTGGAGAGGGTGCAACTGTTTGCTAGCTGACCTCGGACATATATTATGGAATTGTCCCCTTTTGACTCCCTTTTGGTGCTCAATACAGAGGGAACTACAGGAATGTATAGAAGAAAACATAGAATTATCAGTGGAAATTGTGCTATCAGTGAAGCCAGCAGGGGAGTTGAGCAGGGAACACATGTTGCTACCCATTTATATTCTGGCAGCAAAAAAAGCAATAACGAGAAAATGGATGTCTAAAGTGATACCAAAAGTGGAAGATTGGAGATCTATAGTGATGGATATATACTAACTGGAGAAACTAACAGCAGGATTACATGACAAATCAACCCAGTTTGGCAGTAAATGGCAAAAATGTGTATGGTATATGGCACAAATAGACATGAATTTTATCCCATAACTGACCTCCTGTTGACTGGGAAATGAGAGGAGAGCCATCAGCACAATAATGAGTCAACAAATTTTTCTTAAATAAAGTAATAAATGTGAAAATGTCTAAAAAAAGGAAAAAGGGCTATGAAAACAGAAAATATGAAAACTGATGTACAATGAAGACTCTTTTTGTACAAATGTAAGTGGTTTGGAATCCATACCACATGGAATAATGGTGCGTTGTCTTACCTTTTTCATATACTGAAAACCAATAAATACATATTAAAAAAAAAACATTGGGGGAATTCAAGAATGCATGGGACAGACATAAGGTAATTCTAGTGGGGGGTAGGAGGAAGTAAGCTGTTGGTTAACTTGTTATCCTCACTCATTCCAAGGATATTGGGGTCATTAACCACCAACTGAGTGAGGGTTTCAGGAGTGCCATTCCTGGATATCGTCCCACAAGCTGGTCCTAAATCTTAAAAAGACCCAGGCCATGCTGTTCAGTTCCCTGGCCAAGTTAAAGGCCTCCTCTGTTCCTATGTGCATTTTGGGTATTGATGGCACTCATGTTCTCACCACCAATTCCGTCAAATACCTTGGGGTGACACTTGATCCTCAGCTTGCTCTTGGTCACACATCCAAAATGCGTGCAGAGCTGTTAACTGGAAACTGGGTCTGGCTTACAGGGCAAAGAATAACCTTACTTCGGCTGCTCACCTAGCACTGGCTAGAGGGGAGTTTCTACCATCTCTCTGTTATGGGCTTCTTTGTTTGCCCATACCTCCAAGAACCACCTCTCTAGATGGACCGTTGCCTACAATAACATCTGAAGTTTTGCTCTTGGAGTCCCTCGTCTCACTCACCACTGTGATCTGTACAGTAAGCTCAACTGGCTCTCTCCGCCCAATTAATTGAATTTTGTTGTGGGCTGTTTCACGGGTAAGGTTCTGGGTACTGGCACACCCCCCCGGACTGGCAGCGCTACTTGTGCCAGCAGCCCCCGCTACCTACCCCCTAAGGTCACTGGGCCCCGTTATCCTTAAGGTCCCTCCTACATGTACCAAAATGGGGGACAGGGACTTTGCGTCATGTGCCCCATGACTGTGGAACTCCTTTCTTGCCCAGGTCCGGACCTCCTCTTCCTAGTCGGGCCTACGCACCTCCCTGTGGAACCACCTGAAGCTCTCGTCAGTATGTGACTGTCTTATCCCTCCCTGATTAGCCTGGTCCTCTGCACAGTATACTTGAGTGTATTCATCCCATGTATTTTGCAAATGTGTAAATTCTGTATATATCTGTATATATATTGCTGGTGACGTTGTGTCAGTGACTCTGTACCTTATCACACTGACTATGCTTACTGTCGTAACCTGAGATATCTTACTATGTATGTTATGCTTCTCCCGACATCAGTGTATCTGCCCTACTTCAAATTGTACTCTGTATGTTCTTTGATTTCCTATACTCTCCCGGGTCGTACCTGAAAATAGGCATGTGTTTGTCTAGTGTACTTACCTGGTTAACAAAAGCTAAATAAATAATAACTAGGATCTGCAGCTTATCCATTAGGTAGGGAAAAGGGCAGACTAGGTGGGCCAAGCAGTCCTTATCTGCCATCAAATTCTATGTTTAAGGATACTGCTTGAGTGTGGATATGTATACCATATCCACGCCCCTAGAACAACCCTTTTTCACAGATTGTTTCATTAACATCAACTATGATGTGTCCTATTTTCCAGCATTTAAATTCTGAAATGTGTTTAAACAGTTGGAAAAAAAACAATATGACTCCAGCCCTAAAATTTAAAGTCCCAATCAGTTTTTTATCCAAAATATTCTACTCCCTCTTGTATAAGAGATTCCAGAACCAAGTTAAGGCAACCCATACCAAATACAAAATATTTTACGTTTTGAGGAAATATAGGTTACTCACCCATAGCCATAGTTCTACCAGTGGTACACAGTTCCCAACCACACTCTGGTGGTTGCTGGGTAGCTCAATTCACCAGATGTTTTCAAGCTTGGCTCCTCCCAGCACGCATGGTGTATGCCCTCCGACACTGTGCCATCGATGTCAAATCTTGGACGCTGGAAGCAGAGATCCATAAACTGCTTGCCAAAGAAGGTCGGGGGTTATGTGGATGTGAACTATGAGTAGACTGGTTATAGGTGAGTAACCTATATTCATAACAATGTGGATACAGTTCTCTATCCACGTTCTGGCAGACTCCTAGCAAACCTCTGGGAGGAGGGGGCATAGCGTGTACCCTTATTTGGTGAAAAGGACTGAGGCACCAAATACAGCATCTCAATGATTGAGCACATCGATGCTGTAGTAGGAAATGAACATATGTGCTTAAGACCAGGTAGCAGCCCTGAAGATATCCTCAACTGAAATGTACCTGGAAGTGGCCAGAAAGGCAGCCGTATGGCAGGTGGAATCAGCCTTCAACCCTGAGGGCAGCTCTCTATCAGCCAATCTGTAGCAGAGGGCAATGCGGGACGTGATCCACCTGCTAATCATCTGCTTAGCTGCTGGTACGCTAGAGGCAGCTGCAGCATAAGTGATAAACAGCTGATGAGCTTCAACATGACTCCCTGGCATGTGCTCCTTATAACAGGAAAGCACCTTGTGCAGGTCCAGAGTATGGACTCTATGGTCTGAATCTGAGTTAGGGTTGTCGAAGTAAACTGGAAGATTAACTACCTGGTTATGGTGGAACCTTGACACTTTCTTTCAGAGGAACTTCGTGCAGAGGCGAAGGACAACCTTGTCTTTGTGGAAAAATAGGTATGGAGACTCCACCGAGAGCATCTAGAACTCATTCACTCTTCTGGCCAAGGAGATATCAACTAAAAAAGTGGTCTTCCACATCAACTGCAATAGTTCAAATTTGTGCAGTGGCTTGAATGGTTTACCCATCAGCAATGCACGCACCTGCAGTAGGTCCCACAGAGACTGTGATTCGCACACCGGGGACAATTGGTCCAGGCCTTTGAAAAAGCACTCGACCACCTTTTCCTGCACTACCGTCAGCATATCAGCCTGTACCCAGTATATTAACATGGCCACCATGTGCAACTTGTAGGTTATTACTCACAGCCCTGACACAGAACCTAAAGATACTTGAGAATCATATCTAGTAGGCCAACAAAGGGATCTACCTCCTTGCCCTGGCACCAAAATGAGAACCTCTTTCAGTTAAAAGTGTAGCAAGTGATTGGGGGCGTAGGGAGTCAGGAGATCTTTCAGGTAGTTGGGTCCCTGTTCATGTAGGGCTTTGAAGGTAAGCAAGCCTACCTTATAGGTGATCCGCCACTGAACCGGCAGCTAGTGCAGTCCGCGCAGCGCAGGCACAATGTGACTGGACCTAGAAGTGCCAGTCAACAGCTTGGCTGCAGCGTTTTGCACCAGCTGCAAGCGGCAGATATCAACCCCAGACAGCCCTAGGTAGAGGGCATTGCAGTAGTCAAGATGGTAGTAATAAAGGCATGAACCAATGTTGGACGGTCACCCGGTGGAACCAGGTGTTTCACCTGGGTAATATTCCTCAGATGGTAAAATGAGGATTTAACCACGGCTGACACCTGAGATTTCAGGGTCAAGCCATCATCAATGGTAACGGCCAGGTTCCGAACCTGATCTGAGGTAGTGAGCTGGACACCGTCAAACCACAGGCCAGACTGGTGCCCAGCTCCCAATCCCACCCCCGGGTAACTCGGGTCCACAACCAGCACCTCAGTCTTATCTGGATTCAGCCTCAGCCAACTGGAGCCCATCCAATCTTTAATCTTGGAAAGGCAATTATTTAGCACAGAGACTGCATCAACCTGTCCAGGCACGAAAGACAAACAGCTGAGTATCATCTGCATAGCAGTGAAACTGAAGCCGTATCGCCCGATGATATCTCCCAATGGCAGCATGTACACTGCAAACAACATGGATGCCAACAGGGAGCCCTGTGGCACCCCACAGGACAGGGGGAGGGCATCAAAGGAATAAATTCCAGTGACCACCCTCTGAGACCTGCCCGTGAGGAATGATCGGAACCATTCAAGGACTGTACCAGACAGTCCACAAAGGAACTGCATGGTCTCCAAAAGCACCCCATGGTCCACAGTTTCAAAGGCTGCTGAGAGATGGAGAAGGACCAACATGGTATGAGCCTTTCGATCTCTTGCCATTACGAAGTTATTTAGTACCCGAACAAGAGCAGTCTCTGTGCTATGCCTTTTCCTGAAACCAGACTGAAGGACTTCATAGACATTGTGGGTTACAAGGTGATGGTGGTTGTGTTGCAACTGGAGAGTCTCAATAACCTTCCCCACAAAGGGAAGGTTACAGACAGGTCAGTAGTTAGCTGGTTCGTTGGGATCCAAGGAGGGTTTTTTAAGGTGTGGTCGAATGACCCCCTCCTTTAGGGGGTCTGTAAAGACCCCTCTCTCCAAGGATCTCCAAACAATTTCAGCTAGGATCAGGCAGATAACATCTACACACCCCACTAAGACGGGGGTAGGGCCCAGATCCAAACTACAACAGGTTGGGCACAAAGTCTGGATGATCTTTACAATGTCCATTAAATCAAGTCAGCTGAAGTCCGTCCAGACAGACCGGGTGCTCAACACCTCCCATCGACCTCCGCAACCACTCATAGAGAGAGTCGGGCCAATTCCGGACCTTATCTGTGAAGAACCAAGCTAGCTCATCACACTTATTTTGTGAAAAAGCTCTTCTGGGCTGGAGACAGATTGGATTGCACAATCTGTCAATGGTTCGGAAAAGTTGAGCCGGTTGATTCTGCGCAACAGAAATCTCCCTGGACAGGAACTCTGCCTTGTTACAGGTGATTTCTGATTGATAACCCTTATAACGTTCTATCAATCTACGCCTGTCAGCATCCCAGCCGGACTTCCACCATGCTCTCTCCAGCCTTCAACCAACTCTCCTCAGCTCCTTCAAGGACCCATCATACCAAGGGGACCATGGGCGAAGAGTGAGTGGTCGAACACAAACAGGAGCAATCAAGTCCAGCGCATCTCCCACTGCCTTATTATAGGCTAGTACAAGTTCCCCTGGGCTTGTGCTTTCACCCAGCAATCACGATAGGTCCAGAACCACCGACAGACCATCTGGGGTAACTCCACTTAAAGGGTGGTACCGGACCATCTCTGAAGGGGTAGGGCCATTTGGGGGGCCCTCGAAACTGAACCCTATGGTGTGATGGTCGGACCAACTGACTGGTTCCACCCCCAGGTCAGAGATCTCCATCCCCAGGAGGAACAGCAGATCCAATGAGTTACCTCCTATATGGGTAGAGGAGGTAACCACCTGTGTAAGGCCCAGCATTGTCATAAGCTAGAGGAGATTTTGACCAAATTGAGAGAGTTCATAGTTGACCCAGGCATTGAAGTCCCCCAGAATTATCCATCTGGGAGACTCCAATACCATGTCGACGATGAAGTCCGCAATCTCCTGCAGGAATAAACCCCCATCACCTGGTGGACGGTAAATGAGGAGTATCCTGCAACCTACACCCTCTCCCATGATACACTCAAAGGATCTGGTGGTCCCCACTGGAACATCCACAAGGCCCAGTTCAGTCTTAAAAAAGATGGCTACACCCCCACCCCTTCGATCCAATCTCGGGCTGTGAATCACCGAGAACCCAGCTGGAACTGCTGAGGCCGACTTCTCAATAGATGCCTCTATCACATGGAGAATGTCTTACAATAGATCCAAGGCCTGGAACTGTAGCTGTTCAGGAACCAGGCAGAGAGGTGCAGATCCAGGCTGAGTGGAAGCCACCATGGAGAGCTGCTACTGAGGCAGAGATGCTGGTACCAGAACTGCCTGTACCAGTCTAGAGCAATCAGGATCATCCACTCGTCACGATAAGCCTTGAGCACCACCCTGTGGATCAAGGTGAAGGAAGGAAAGACATACTAAAGGCTTGAGGTCCAGCGCTGGCAGAATGTATCCCCCGGCAACGTTTCCATCTGTGAGAGGCTACTATTGAACAGCCTCAGTTTTCTGTTCTCCCACGAGGCAAACAGGTCCACCAAAGGTGTGCCCCACTGAAAGAACAGCTGGTCTACCACATACTGGTGAAGGGACCACTTGTGCAACATCTTGCCTAGCCAGCTGAATGTGTCCACAACCTGGTTGTTCTCTCCTGTGACATGAATTGCCAGGAGTTCAGCCAGTGACCAAGTGCAGAAAACCTCCTGACACACAGAAAAGGAGTGCATCCCACCCTGCTTATTCAGGGAGAACATGGTGGTTGTGCTGTCTGTGTGGACCTGGATGACCTGACCCCAAATCAGTGAAGAAAATTCTGTCCCGGCCAGACACACATCACTGAGGCCCTACAGGTTTATGTAACACTGGGACTCCCAGGGTGACCAGAAACTACGTTTCCTGAGGTCTCCCCGGTGAGCGCCTCACCAGATACACATCTTTCATAAGAGTGATGGAAGACTCTGGGTGGACAGATGTAATTCCTTCCTCCAAGTTCTGGAAATACAGCCACCACCAAATGGCATCCCACATCAGTTGGGTCGCCAGGACTGGCTGGTTTAGGTGACTGTGCTGTTGAGAACATTGGTGGCTCAGTTACCACTGGAGGGGATCATTCATCAGCATGCCCAATGGACCACACTGACTGAAAAGTGCAGTTACGTAAGAACTTACCGTAACAGCAGATCTTTGAGAGAGGCTCTTGCAGTAGGTAATTATATATAGGACTGACGCCGGCCGGCGGCAGGACCCCATGGAAAAATTTCTATCTAGCAGTCCCTGGCAGAGGACCGCCCCCACGTCAGGTGACCGCGCCATGCGACCGCCAGTATAAAGGGGGTCCCGACGCTCGCTTTCCAGTTCTTTCCGCCACAGGCCTGGAAGGCCGGATGAAAGAGAAGCAGATATTTCCTTGATGGAAAAGGAGCTGAAAAGCCTAGGGGATGGAGGGCGGAAGGTATTACCTACTGCAAGAGCCTCTCTAAGATCTACTGTTACGGTAAGTTCTTTTTTTCCATGAACCATCTTACTGAGGGCTCTGTAGCACGAATACATATAGGACAGAATCCCAAGCAGTCTGGAACAAAGGAAAAGGCACCGGGAGGAGGTACTACTCCAAGAAGTAGCAAGGAAAACCTTACAAGCCTCAAGAAAGGAGGCCTTGCAAGACAGCTAACCCGAAGCCTGCTCTACGGCGAGAGGCAATGTCCAAACTGTAATGTTCAGTAAAGGTATGGACGGAAGTCCAAGTGATGCAGCACAGATGTCTGCTCATGAGACATGTTCTTGAAACAAGCCGCAGAGGCTGCTACTCCACGAGTGGAGTGACCTCTGACTTGACCCGGTAGGGTCTTGTTGTACTTGTCATAACAGAAAGTGATGCAATGGGCCAACCATTTTGATAGGCATTGCTTAAAGACAGCATTGCCTTCTCTTTTGTGAGCAAAAGAGACAAACAACTGATCAGTCTTTCTGAGATCCTTCGTCCTATCGGTGTAGTATCTCAGGATCCTGTGAACATCCATGGTATGGAGCAGGTATTCTCCTTGATTGGAGTACTGTGAAGAAGGCAGGCAATTCAATAGACTGATTCAAGGTAGATTCCGCTACCACCTTCGGGAGAAACTTAGGATTACGTATGAAGAGCTACTTGCTCTTTGTGAAAATCAGATAAGGGATTTTGCACATCAGGCCTGAGCTCGGAAATTCTGCGAGCAGAAGTAATGGCCACCAAGAAAAGCGTCTTCCACAATAAAAACTTCAAGTCTGCAGAAGCCGCAGGCTCAAAGGGAGGAAGGGTAAGTTTCTCAAGGACAAAGTTTAAGTCCCAAGGGGGGTCTGGAGTCCGGATAGGGGGCCTGAGATGAAAGACCCCTCTGAGGAAAGTTTTGGATACCTCCAGCTGGGCAAATGCCTTATCAGTGAAAGGGACGTGGTAGGCTGAAATAGCCGCCGTCAGGACTTTCAAAGAGGAGTGACTGAGACCCAGGTCGAAAAGATGACGCATGTACTGAAGAAGAAAGGTCACAGGACAGGAAAAGGGCTCCACGTTCTTGGACACAGCCCAGATGGAAAATCTTTTCCATTTCATGGCATAGGTGGACCTAGTGGAGGGTTTTCTAGCCTCCACGAGAATCTCGGCCACCTTAGAGGAAACGCCAAAACGAGATTGAGCTAGGTCTGCAGGAGCTATGCATGAAATTGAAGGGATTTGAGTCCTGGATGGACCAGGGTCCCCTGATCCTGGGTCAGCAATCCTGGAGATAAAGGAAGAGGAAGAGGAGGAACCTCTGAGTATTGTTGTAGAAGAGAGAACCAAATTTGCCTGGGCCAGAAAGGAACAATGAGAATCATTCTCGCTCCTTCCAAAGCAAGCTTCTGCAGCACACGAGGGACCAGAGGAATTGGGGGAAAAGCATAGATGAATCTGTCCTTCCAGCTTAGAGATACAGCGCCGCTCCAGAAAGCACCTCGCTCTGGAGCGAGCGAGCAAAAGATTGGAAGCTTTGCGTTTTGGAAGGAGGTGAACAGGTTCATCTGAGGAGTCCCCAAATCTGGAAGATGCTTTCTAGGGACTTTTTCATCCAGTTCCACTCGTGGAAGAGCTGACGGCGACTTGGTCTGTCTCTGTGAGGACACGGCCGACTCCGGAACATAGATCGCTGAGGTGAAGGTTGTGAAGCATTGCCCATTCCCAAACCCTCATCGCTTCCTGGCACAGTGGGTAGAACCGAGTCCCTCCCTGCTTGTTGATGTACCACACCACGTACATGTTGTCCGTTTGGACAGCTAGGTGACTGGGAAGGATGTATTGGTGAAGGGCCTGTACAGCATACAGCATTGCTCGAAGTTCGAGCACGTTGATGAACTAACTCCAACTTTGACCATAGGTCCTGGGTTCAGTGAGGACCCAGATGGGCTCCCCAACCTTCGCCTGATGCGTCCGTGGTCAGAGTCTGATCGGCGGGAGGATGAAAAAAGGGGACCCCCCCGGAACAGGTTCTCTCGAACCATCCACCACTGCAAGTCTCTTAGCATCGGCGAGAAGATCAGAACCAGATGACCTAGGTCGTCTAACCATTGATCCCACTGAGATCGGAGAGTCCACTGAGAGATTCTCATGTGGAGGCGCATGCGCGCAGAACCGTCAGGATGGCCGCCACCATAAGCCCCAGTAGACGGAGCACCGACCTCGCCGGAACCCTCCTGTGTTCCAATAGGAGGGAAATCTGGGACTGGAGGGAGGCCCCCCTGTCCGGAGGCAGGAAGGCCTTGCACATTGTCATGTCGAGGATTGCCCCGATGAACTGGAGCCTCTGTAAAGGATCCAGGTGAGACTTAGAATGATTGATGGTGATACCCAGGCCAGTGAAAACCTGCTGGGTGAGGGAGAGAAAATGCAGGAGTTCCTCCCTGGACGGGTCCGCCAGGAGCCAGTCGTCCAGGTAGGGAAAAATCTGAACTCCCAAAGTATGCAGGTGGGCCGCTACCACCGCCAGGCATTTGGTAAAAACTCGGGGAGCCGAGGAAAGACCAAAAAGGAGTGCCCGGAATTGGTAGTGGTCCCCTTGGAACACAAACCTGAGGTACTTTCGGTGCGAAGAGTGATGGGAGATGCAGGCACGATCCTGCATATCCAATGCAAAAGCCATTGGCCCGGCCAAGTAGGAGAAAGAGGGTTTGAAGGGAGAGCATCCTGAACCTCTTGTATTCCATATATAGGTTCAGGAGCTGAGATCCAGAATGGGTCTGAGATCTCCCGCCTCTTTGGTACGAGAAAGAAATGGGAATAGTAACCCCTCTCGTGGAGGTGAGGGGGGATGGGCTCTATAGCCTGCTTCGCAAAGAGAGCAGAGATTTCTCCCCTGACCAAAGGAAGATGGTCCCTTGAGTAAGAGGAGTTCAGAGGGGGATGATGTGGAGGTTTCTGCAGAAACTCTATGGAGTGCCCCTCTGCTATGATTTGAAGCACCCATGAATCCAATGTTATCCTCTCCCAACCAGGAAGGTGGAGGGAGAACCTCCCTCCTACCGGTTCCTTCTGGACGTCTGGAGGCGGTGGGAGAGGGAAGGAGTCAGGTGGTGTAGGCAGCGCCGCAGCTGGGGTACCCGTTGCTTTTTGGGCGTGGGGCCTGGCAGCTGTGGGGCCCGACGTTTAGTGGCCCGCCTTCCTGTGGTTTCGGCTGAGGCCCGCCAAGGCCGGGCGAAGGGATGGGCGTTGGGGATGTGACGGTGCACATTGAATCAACAGATTTGGCGGCCGTCCCTCTTCCTGTAAGTCAGTGATGATGTCCTTGACATCACCACCGAAAGAGAACCCCTGAAAGGTGCTTCTTGAATTGCTGACTGCACCTCCGGGACCAGACCTGACACACGGAGCCATGCATGATGCCGAAGACTTACAGCGAATGCAGAGCTCCATCCTGCGGTGTCCACTGCATCGTAGGCCGTCCTCAGAATATGACAACTGGCCGAACGAGCAGAACGGACCAGGTCGGCTAACTCCTGTTTGACTTGAGAGTCAGGAAAAGGGAGTCAATCTTGGATTCCGCCTGGGTAAGGACAGCCTTCTGGTAATCCCCCATATGTGCTACATAATTTAGGGCCCTGATTCCCAGTGTGGAAGAAGCATAGATCTTCCTCCCATACTAATCCAGAAGGCGAGACTCCTTATCCGGGGGAGACGAGCTCAAATGTTTCGGGTGTGCTGACCGGCCGTGAGCGGCGCTAATCACAACCGAGTCTGCACGGGGGTGAGAGTCTAAAAAGTCTACACCCTCCGGAGCCTGGTATAGCCTGTTAGACTTCCGAGGAAGTGGGGCTAAAGCCGACAGTTGTTTTCAAATAGTGGAAACAAGGTGGGCATGAGGCTCGATCCAGGGTGGTACTAGAGTAGGAGCTGTAAGGGGCAAGTCCAGATGTTCGGCGAGTTTAACCCGTTGAGGATCTGGCTCTAAGGAACGCTACTGATGGACTTCCTGGGCAACTCCGTGAAGGAAGGATCCTCCGGAGAAGACTTCGGAGGAGTCCTCGGCTGGGGTTTGGACGGAGAGCGTGGCTCGTTGTCTTTCTCGGAACACCCATCGGAGGCCTCCGAGGAGTCCGAGAGAGGAGAAGAAGAGGAATTTGAAGCAGAGTAAGACTCCCTAGCTCGTCTAGGGGGAGGAGCGGGTTCCTTAGGGGGGATCCTCGGACGCGTGTCCTTCTCCTCTCTGGATCCCGAGGGCAAAGCCCGGGAATCCGGAGGCGGAGAGGGAGTGTGCTGTCTGGGGCGTACGGGAGCCAGTGGTGGCACCGTCGCCATAAGACGGCTCTCGACTTCCTTGGTGAGCTGAGCCTTGGCCTCAGCCCACCAGGAGGCCAGAGTCTCCTGGAGATCCACCGGCCGCCTAGGGGGTGGTGGAGGAGGAGGAGGAGCAGGAGGGGGATAGTTGTACGGATGAAATCCGTAGGGAGAGTATCCGTAACCCGGCTGCCAGAATACCGGAGCCGGGTACTGCAGCGTCGGATACTGCGGCGTCAGTGGAGTCGGTGCCGGGTACTGCAGCGCAGGATACTGTGAACCTGGGAAAGCCGGCGTCGGATAGGATGACAGATCCCCAGGCACTGGAGGAGCTGCCTGAGCAGACGGCCCAGCTGGGTACTCCACAGGCAGATCAACCATGATAGGCTCGTGGGGTGGAAGGCCTGATGGAAGAGGGATATCCCCCGCCAGCGTCGGAGGGGCCGGCGTCGGGGGAGCCGACGTCAGATCCGGCTCTGTGGGAAGAGGATCAGACGGTAGCCCAGGATCCCGAGCCTTGTCCGAAGACGCAGGAGAAAAATCCCCGGGGTCGGGCAGGGGGGACTCGGGCTCCCCTGACAGCAGCGAAGGCTGTGGGGAACCTGGTACGACAGACGAAGCCGGGTCTGCCGTAGGGCTCCGAGGAGCCCGCGTCGGAAGAGCCGACGTGGCTTAGGGGCCATGCCCGGGCGGACGAGGAGGGCTGCCTCACTTCGGGGTCCTCGCCGAGACGGGCCGAGGATGAGAAGAGGCCCGTCCGCTGGGGACACTGCCGCGCGCGCCCTGAAGGGTCGGGCGTCTTAGCGGCCTTCTCCTGGCAGGCGTTGGAGGAGCTGACGTCCCGATATGGGAGTAGCCCTCACCAGTAGAGCATAAGCCTGCTGCGGTACTGATGGCTGGAGCCTCCTTTCGCCCGGAGGCACCCGGCAGGCTCGAGCGTGAACCCGAGGTGGGCCGACGCCTCCTCCAAAACCTTGGAGGCTGCCGGCGGGCGATCCCCAGAGGGATATAGAGCCTATCCGCGACTCCGGCCGGAGTCGCGGAGGAGGGGCCTTCTCCCGTGCCTTTCCTTGTCCCGCTTCTTGTGCCCTTCAGGGAGGTCGGCGCCTGCCAAGTTTCTTCAACCCTTCTCCATCACAGACATCTTCTTCTTGAGGAGATGGGCTCGAGAGACTGCGTTGCGCTGCTCAGGGTGGCACGTTGAAATGAAGTTAGCGGGCACTTCTCGACCGCTGGTCGGGCCTAAAACAGAAAAGGCAGAGGGAGGACCATCTTTGTGAGGCAGTTGGACCGCAAGAGTCGCACTTATTCTTTGAAGGGGACGACATATACCAACGTTCACCTGATAGAAAATATAAAATACAAAATACTGAAACTTTTCGGAAAAACCGACGAAGTAACAGGACTGAGCAATAGAACTTCACTGTGAGGTGCTGCACAAGCTGACGGCGAGAAAGAACTGGAAGGCGGGCGTCCGGGACCGCCCCTTTATACCGACGTCGCATGACGCCAGTCACCTTACGTGGGGGCGGTCCCTCGCCAGGGACTGCTAGCTAGAAATTTTTCCTTGGAGTCCTGCCGCCGGCCGGCGTCAGTCCTATATGTAATTACCTACTGCAAGAGCCCTCTCGAAGTAAGATCTGCCATGTACCCCAACCACCTGCTGGATGAAATGCTATGTACGCTAACCATCAGGAGTTCCCGGGCTGGGCAAAACTGCCCAACCTAAAATGATCAGGCAGAGGAGGTAAGATCAAACCAGTTCAGCCCTAATGAACTTGATCACCTGCATGGGGACAAATTCCGACTTGGCTGGGTTGACCAGAAGGCACAAATCTTGAAAGGTCTGGAGGGCCTGATCCTTGGACCTCTCCACAGCCTCCCTGGAGACTTCTACTATGAGACAGTCAGCCAGGGATGAGTACACCCAGATTCTTCAAGGCATACGGAAGGATGCCACTGATAAGCACTTCGTTGATACCCTTGATGCACATGAGAAGCTGAACAGCATGTCCCTGAAGTGGTACAGCACACCCTCCACCCAAAACCAATTGTAGACGATGTGGGACAGAGACTGGAATGTGAAAGAATGCATCCTGGAGGTCTAGGAAGCAAAACCACTCCACCTGCTCCAGGGACAGTACGATCTAGATCAGTGTGACCAACATGGAACTACCACTTTTGCAAAAGTTTGTTCAGGTTGTGCAAATTTAGTATGGGGCACCAGCCCCCATCCTTTAAGGCACCAGAAAGTGCCAGGAGACATATCCCTGTGAAACCAAGGTGTCTGAAACCCACTCTATGGCCTCATTCTCGAGGACTTGAGCAATCTCACTCCTGAATGTAGGCAGTGCATCCTCGGGCAGTCTGGACTCTCGAGGAGCTCGGAGTCAGTATGAAGAGAGAACCTCAAAGTCTAAGGGCAACCCTTTGTCCATCGCTCCCTTAACACACCTGTTGGTTGTAACAGTGGATTATTGTGACAAGAAGTGAGTGAGGTAACCCCCGACTAGGAGCGCAGATAGGGTCTGGTTGGGACGGGGACAGGAACCCCACAAATCTTCACTTAGCAGCCTTGGAGAGGGGCTCTGGCCTACTGAGCACTGGATGTACCCCCCCCTTTTCTTGCCCTGACCACAGAATCTTTGCTTCAGGTGCCAGTGATGAGACTGTCCATGCTTGAGCTGCTGTTTAGTCTACTGGGACTGTAATCCTTGGGTTTGAAAATGCTTTTTCTTAGACTTAGCTGGCTTAGGGTCCTTTGGGGATGAAGCCACAGAGACCGGGGTGGCAATGGAATTCTCAATAGGTGCGACATGTCCCTCCACCCCTGGGCCAACAAGGTTAGTGCCCAACATCAACCAACTTATGCTGGGCGTTCACTGTGTAGGTGGATAACCTCAGCCATGCCATACGGTGCATGGAAATGGTCGCAGCCACTATGTAGGCACAGGAGTCACCGAGGTACATAGTCGTCAAGAGCCGGTGCTTAGCCAGTATGCAGACCTGGTCTCAAATGATCTCAGCATCAATTTGCTTACAGTATGGGAGCAAGGGGATGACTTCCCCGATGAGGCCAAACAAGGACTGCCCAAAGTGAGCCTTCATCATGGCACAGCTTGCCTGCCAGACAGCCACAAAAGAGACCACAAAGACCTTTCTGGCTGCATAGTCCAACTTGTCTGTCAGCATATCCACATCCCCCTGGTTCTTTGACTTTCAAAAGGTGGAGTTGGACACAAGTTCCTTTGTGGAAGGGTAGTCAAGAACCCCACAAGGCTCCCGACAGGGACCGCATACTTGCAGGTCACATGGGTAGGGGGTGCCAGGCAGGATGCAGAGTACTGCCACTGGTTTCAAGGCAAGTCCTATAATGGCCTTGGTCATAGGGATTGCCACCCCCAAGTAATCATCCCTGTCCAGGATGTTAGTGAAAGAGTATGTACCCATCTTCTGCACATGCTCCAAAAAGAATTCCATGGAATCTGACGTAAGAAGGAGCAAAGCCCCGGAGGAGGTTGAGCCCAACTGGGAATAAGATGGAGCAAAGCCCCAGAGGAGGTCGAGCCCAACTGGTAAGATAGACGGCCGGAAGAGTGGAGGCTGGTCCGATGAGTTCTACTTAAGGCCATGGAGGACTCTTCCTCCAAGTCCAAAGGATCCTCGAAGATCGCCCTGCTCCATTTATCAAGGGCGTAGACCACCCTAGAATCCTGGGAGACCTTGATGAACAGCCAGCCGGGCAGGACACCTTAGTGGGGCCCCTATCTGCGGCTGCAGTGGAGAGGTCACCACCACCAGCAGAGAAGAGGAAGATGCAGCAGTCTGCACACCCACCAGCTGGAGGGCAGCCACTGGAGCAACACATGGCATTGAGGGTCCTGGGAGCAGAGACCTGCCCCTCCTAGCAAATAGCCCAAAGTTGACAAAGCATGTCTTTCTAACGTCAATAAAGATGACAATGATCCTCCTCCAAAGACAATGTGTCCAACTGGTTCTGAAAGTGACGCCGATTGATCACACGAGAGCAGGACTGCAAGCGGTGCCCTGACCTTGACCATCGACCTTCTAGCCTATGGCAGGTGTCCAACAGTGGGGCTATGCAGACCACTGATTCTGGCAATGAAACCACGATGGGCACCTGAATGGCAGAAGTGAAAAACAAAAGATGGCATGGTCCACCAAAAGTATTAATGCACTAACACATGAGTGCTAAACAGGAGAAAAAAACTACTGCTCAGCAAATATCCCTGAGTGGTAACCAGAGGGGTAACCACCAGTAAAAAAGGAGCAACCCGGGCCAACTCTGCCAGTACAACTGACTGGGTCTGCTCTTCTTGAGTGAGGACGGGAAAAACCGGGGGCTCTGAGATCCACAAACACTTGTCGACCTCACCCTCAGACAACTGGTTAACCAACTTGAAGAAAAATCCTAACTGGCTCATCAACAACAGTCAAGGTCGTAGGCTCTAACCGGGCCATTGTGGAAACCTCAACCTGCCCAATGGCCTGTGGAACTTTGACAAAGGTAAAACGGCAGAAAGAACCTGATTGGTTATAGTTCCACAATCAATGATGGTGCCTTTTGTCCACCTGCTCATATGGTGTGCTCTCCCCACTGGTCTGGAGGGCTAGGTACATCTTACAAAATTCATCCATGAATGGCCCACTGACAAAGGTTCCAGATGGGACACTGCAGTGACTGAGGATGAGCCCATCCCCAAAGCCCCCTCTCCAAGGCCACAAGCAGGGAAGTTTGTGGTCCTTGGGCCTACAGAGGAAGAAGCAGAACTGCTGCATATAGCTGCATCAATTCTGCCACCTCCAGGAGAACTTTTTATTGCCAACAGTATGCTGGAAAGGCCCATGAGCTGTCCTCCCCTACTATCTGGGACAGGCTGTGACAGTTTGATATTAGTCTTAGGACAGAACCCATTTCCAGGCTTTGTTGCTACCGCAACTAAATATCTATTTAGGACCCCACTCATCTTGTAGTGAAAGTTCTGATGCCTAGTATGATGTCCTTTCTGGGATAGCCACGGAGGATAGACAGTCTTCTTAGAGACGTTAAAAGAAATGGTTCCACTCACGCTCGTTATTGGACTCCTGGGACCATTTGTCAGCGTTGTCACACAAGAAACAGAAGCAATGACACCAGAAGGCCCATTACACCTGGCCACCTATAAGAGTTAATATAACACCATAATGGCCACTGAGACATAGGTTGGATTGCCACAAAAACTTGTAATGGCACCCAGAATTAGATAAATACTACTACTTCTCAGTGCTGAGAGGTTCAATAGTGAATGAAATGTAGAAACTATGAGATTAACCATACAAGAATGCTATTTGTGGAAATCTGAATCTCTGAGCCCCAATAAATAAAGCACAGTGCTTCGATGGCAGGAAAAAAGGAACTAAAGTGGTTGGGGCCGGCACTACCATATATGCTGTAGTCAGGCACAGGATGCCATGTGTTGGTGTTAAGCACTGGTGTTGCTGGCATTGAAAGTTCTGGTTCCCATGGGGTCCTAGCACCACCATCCCTAAGACCAAAACGTATGGCCACATGGAGAAGACTGACTCTAGAAAGAGACTATGAAACACTGATTTGTGGAGAGCAAATGTGGTCTAGTTGGTAGAGCATGGGCTTGGGAACCAGAAGGCCCAGATTCAAATCACACAACAACTTAGTGTTTGACCCTGAGTAAGTCACTTAACCTTCCACTGCTCCACTTCATAAATATACCCCAAAAATCAGTACAATACAGAACATTAGACAAAAGCTCATATCCTGTTCTGCTTGTGTTAGACAATGAATTTAAGAAACACAAAATTCTCACTTTGTTTTTGAGAATTGTGGCAAAAAATACCTTTTTGGATACACAGGGATGAAGACATCTTCATCTACAGCCTTTCTTGTTCTTGAAAGGATGCTGTTTACTAGGGCCTGCATTAAAGAAAATTAATGTTAGAGTTTAAATTGTAAATTCTTTCTGTAACTTTATTTGGTTTTATGTTTTGTTTCCAAGACCAACAAACAAGACTACATAAAATTGCACAGTGAAACATTTCTGTGTAACAATTCCAAGTACACTGCTCATCCATTGATATACTGTAGACAAGGGTGTATACATGAGAAATGAACTATTCTCTTACTTAGAAATGTGTGGAAAGAAAAACTCTAAGATAAACGACCTTCTATATAATGTTAACTAATAGGCAGTTCCTGAGTCCACTTTAGAGGCTTCCAATAGGCTAGGTGACTTGTCATTTTACTGGCTCCTGTGAAGGATTGCTTTATGCAAAACAGGAAAAGAAGAAAGATGCTACAAAACGGAACCACACTTTTATTTTAACATTCGTATAATAACGTGCATATTTGGCAAACATTAAAATCTACTGTCACTATTATTACCTTTCCTCTGATGGTGACATTTCTATGTATTGTCACTACACTGAGTGGGGAGGAGGTCACTCTCCTTGAGGTTCTGTTTTGTCTGCCGATACTGCCATGGTTGCCATAATTCTAAATATTTAGGAAGTCTCCATTGCACACCGGTAGTGATACATTCCATGAACTCTGCTTCAGATACCTTTGCTCTCCAAGTTTCAAGGGTTGAAGAGTCAGGGGTCAACCACTGTACTGTGATACATCCAAGGGGTCAACCATTGCACTGTGATACATCCAAGGGCTACTAGCTGTAGCATCTCTATCAGCCTCCATTTATTTCTGGGTCCCTTCAAAAATGTTGGGAGTCCCAGTATCACATCCTGGAAGGTAACTGGGATACTAGCTGGGGCTATGTTTTGCAATTTATTGTGGACTGCAGCCCAAAAGGGTTTCATGCCTAGGCAGTACCATAAAATGTGACAGTGACTCCCCACCGCTTCACAACGCCTCCAACAGGCATCCATATAAGTGGTGTTAAAATGTTTTGTGACTGTGGGGGTTCAGAAATATCTGGTGAGGATTCTCTAATTAAATTCTCTCCTGGTGGGGGACGCAGTAACCAATCCACCCCCTGAGCAGCCACTTTTCCTCACTGTTTTGGAGACAACATAATGCCCCCCTGTCTTTCCCACTTCACCCTAATTTGTTCAAGAGGAGAGTCAGAAATTTTCCTTAATATTCATTCGGGTCTGAGACTGGTCGTGTTTTTACATTAACGGAGAACTGCGCTGAATCTACAAGTAATTTTTCTCCAGTAGAAGCTGTTTTTTAAATACTGGTTAAAATTACGCTACTGCTCTAGCTATCCAGGCTTTTTAGCTATCCTAGTGGATGTTTCTGATTTAGATGCTGCTAGTAAGGACTATCTTAGAACTGTACGATGTAATTTATGTCCTTGTTCTATGCTTCTATTGTTGACACAATGCATCCATGTTCTATTACAGAATTCTGTGGCCAAGAGGGACATAAACTACATCACACAGTTCTAAAATGGTTCTTGACACCACAGTGTAAAGCAAAAATACACACTTTGGTTACTAAAAGGCCTGTATCATTGGAAGAATAACATAAATTTAACCAGCACTTAAAAAAAAGCTTCCATTGGGAAAAATAACTTACAGGTTCAGCGCAGTTCTCCTTTAAGAATGAACAGCCAGTTAAAAAAAAGGCTGTAAACCTGACTGTGGACTTCGGACTTGGTTTATGTGGTCTTGAGCTAACAGAAGTGTATAATTTGAGGGAACCTGAAGTGATCTTCCTGTCTTAGTTGATGGTGCTCCTTAAGTGTCTGAAATTTAAGACAGGTGCCAATGAAATAAACCGCTCAACACAGGTAAGGCTTCTATGTTCCCAGTATACAAAACCCTGGTCTAATTGCAGAGGGAAGAAAGGGTCATCTTGCTTAATCAGGGTTAGTTTTTTTTGGAGTTAGAAGAGGTCTTTGCTCTTTTATCAAGCTTCACAGCATTATGTCTGAACCAGGGATTATATATATGGCCATTGTAACTAGTGTAGGTAGGACTCCTGCAAAAATACTCCATAATGCTATGGTTGTGTCGTCTGCATCTTCTATCTGACACTAGCCTGAATCAGTTTGTTGTTTCGTCCAGGTACCTAAAAATGCTGCTTGTGCCACCTGGTAGTATGTCTTGAAACACGGTAATCCCAAACCTTCTCTTCTGGCAATTTGAGAATATTTTGGGCTATTCTAGTTTTCTTTCCTTACCACAAAAACTTGGACATTTCCTTTAAAAATAAGTTCCTAAAAGATTTCAGGATGGAAATCAGTAGGATCTGAAAGAGAAATATCTGAGGGAGAATGTTCATCTTGGTGACTTGCATGCTACCGTAAAGCGTAAGGGGGAGCGATTTCCATTTGCTATATCTTGTTTGAGCATATTGAACAATTTTTGGTAATGTTCCTGAAGCAATTTACTGGTGTCTACTTATATTCTGATGCCCAGATACCTAAAAATGTTGTGTGGGGCACAGGCAAAGGGAATGTCCTCTTAAAGCCGATGGAGGGGGGAATCCACTTAATATCAGGGTCTCTGACTTGTTTGATTGATCTTGTAGCCAGCCAGAGTCCCAAATTATGTCAATGAATGTAGAAGTGTGGAAGGGAGTGGACTGGGTGGCCTAGAAAGAATAAGGAATCATCAGCATAAAGACTTCAGTTCCACAGCTCTAGTCATCACCCCTTAATCTCTGGGTTCATTCTGACTGCCAAAGGTTCGAGGCTGAGGGCAAACAATAGGGGGGATGGTGGCAGCCCTGCCTCATACCTACCATAGTGCGAATTTTGGCGCTAGATAGCAGACCATTCACCTACACTACTGCTTCTGGACCCTAGTACAGGGAAGGGACCACCCCCTGCAATCCCCCCCCCGTTTGAATCTATTCAGAGCATGCAGCAGAAAGGCTCAGCCCACTCTTTTGAAGGCCTTCTCAGCGTCCATACTTACGGCCAGCTGGAAAGTCCTATTTCCCTTTAGAGCAGAAATAGTATTCAGTAAGTGTCGTATGTTATCCTGTAAAAATCTGCCCTGAATAAAGCCCGTCTGATTACTGTGTACTAATTTCTGAATACAGTATTGTAACTTGTCCGCCAGGATCCCTGTGAAAATTTTTAAATCTATGTTCAGGAGGAAGGTCGGACAATCAGACCCATGCTCCTCTGCTGTCTTCCCTGGCTTAAGGATAACAGATACTTGTGCCTGTCGCAATACCATTTCCTACTGCAGTGAGACGGGGAAGAAGAGTTTCCTGGAAGAGTTTATAAAACTCAGCCAAGTTTCCATTTGGCCCTGGGGCCTACCATTTTTCAGAGATTTAATTTTTCTGCTGTATTTACTGCAGTGTAATCGGAGCAATAAGATGTTGCATGACCTGTTCTCCTAGCTTTGGGAGAGGGAGTATTGTTCTACTACCCTATGATGGTCCGGGCCCCTTTCTTCACTGCATGGTTTAAAATAAAAGGCAGCAAATGATTTGTGTATTTCTAAAGAATCTGTGGTTATATCTCTGACCTCCTCTCTTCTCTCACCACCCTCTCCTCCCATGTTGAACTCTACATCCTAGTTAATTTTAATATAAACTGGCTATCCAGCACTAAGTCCAAAATCTGCAATCAAATCTCCTCCTTAAATCTCAAGCAGCTTATCAAAGATCCTAAATGCCTAAATCTCAAATCAGGTAATCATACCCTAGTAGACTGGGAATTGACAACTCACCCACACTGGGTCATCACCTCAGGGATTCTCCCGGACGCATTTATTGATCACCATATGATTTACTGTGTGTGAAAAATCCACTGGAAAAAGCCCCCCGCCCACCTCCCCCATCATTCTTAACCTTCACTCCTACCATTCCCTCACTGCATAATGAACTTGCCAGCATCAACTGGCTGGCCATTGCAAATGCCTCCTCAGTTGACTCAGCCCTGAGTTACTTCAGCTCCCTGTTCCTAAGTGCCTGGAACCATCACACCCCACTCAGGAAAACTAGGGTCCATGGCAGTCACTTCCCCTGGGTCTTGGCTGAGCTTACAGCCTGCCAACGTGCTCGTGACCAGACTTGGCAGCTCAGAAAGCACCTGGACCTCTTAAGGACCTGCTCAACTATCGCTCCCTCTGTAACGCTTGCACCAGGGCCATCCGCCTTGCTAAAGAGGAGTATTTCAACTTCTCCTTTCACAAAAACCTTAGCAATTTCTCCAAATTCTGGAAGGTTGTTCACAACTTATTTTGTCCCCCTTGCCCAACCCCCCAAACACCTGTACTAAAGGTGAGGCCCTCTAGTCTCCACACCCCCGTAGAGGCTGAATTCAACAAATTCTTCAACACATGTGCCTCCCTCCCTCCTCGCCTCCCTCCCCCCTCACCAGCCTCCTCCACTAGCTTCCCCTCCTCTTCAGACTTTTCCTTCCAACCTGTTTCCCCTGATGATATCCTCCAGGCTTTGCTAGCCCTAAACCCCCACAAGGGTAAAAGCCCAGAAGGCCTTGACCCCAAGTTGCTTCACCTTTCAGCTTACGCTACAGCTCCTCCCTTAGCTTCTCTCCTGAACCTATTCTTTTCATTTGCCACCATACCTGCTGCCTGGAAGGTTGCCGCTGTCATCCTCCTCCCAAAGGGTGGTGATCCCTCTAACCCCAGTAACTTCCACCCTATATTGCTGCTCCCTATCCTGGCTAAACTTCAAGAACATCTGGTTCTGGCACAGCTTACCCCTTTCCTTGACCCTTCTTCCTTCTTTATCCCCTTCCAGTCTGGATTCTGTAAGGCCCATTCTACCACCACCTCTCTCCTCCGGTTCACTGACTCCACTCTCTTAGGCATGGATCAGGGGATGCATTACCTCTGCCATCTTTACTGATCTGGCAGAACCTTTGATACTGTTGCCCACCCCCTCCTCCTCACCAAGCTGTCTGTGGCTGGCCTCTCTGGATCCGCAACAAACTGGTTCTGGCCCTATCTCTTGGGCAGATCCTAGTCTGTGCTGGTCAGAGACTCCCTCTCCTCCTCTCTCCCAATGAACATTAGCGTCCCCCAAGGCTCGGTACTTGGTCCCATACTATTTTCTATATTCCTAAACAACCTCCTCGATGTCTACTCATCTGTCAACATCCACATGTACACAGTGATATTGCTTTATTCACCTCCGGTACTTCCCCCTTGAAAGTGGCGAACAGCCTACAGTTAGATTTCAACAACATCCAGTGCTGGTTTCGCACAAACTAACTTTCTTTAAATGCCAAAAAGATGGTTTCTAAGAACTTTGGCACCAGGCAGAAGGTGGCCAGGCTCAGTGCCTCTTCCACCTTTCATACCCTCGAAGGTTCTGCACTGGAAGATGTCTCCTCTTTCAAATACCTCGGGCTATGGCTCGACAAAAACCTTGATTTTGCGGTGCATGTGGATGCTATCCACAAAAAGCTTTTCCCAAAACTTGGTGCTCTGTACAGACATCTCAGATGCCTGCCTCCGCCAGCCCGGAGATCACTCTAGGCTGCCCACCTCGTACCCACCACTGTAACCTTTACACTCCCTCTCCTTCCCATCCCTCAGTGCCAGATGCCCTGCCCATACCGCCTCTTTTATTAGGAAGTACTAGTTTGGTTCTCTGCCACCCTACCTACACTCCCTCGTCTCTGAGCCATCCACCTTCCTCTATAGCCTCCATAACTCCACTCACAGAGCCCTCACCCCCCCCCCGAACCACTTCTCAGCACACTGCCTTCTCCTACCACTTCCCAAACATCTGGAACTCCATCCCATTAAATATCCGCTCCGCCTGTTCAAGTTCAAGTTTATTGCAGGAAAACTCCATTGAGCAAGCTCATTCACAAGGAGGTCCTAAATCATGTACACAGTCAGGAGACTTAGCATAAAAGAGGCAACATATAAACAGCAAAGAGAAAACAATATACACACAAGATTAAAATGCATCAATTCATGTAAGTACATTATACCAGAAAGAGGTATAGTAAGGTTCATATATTACCAGGTGCTCCGTTACGACAGTGCAGGGTGGGAATTATTAGCATAAGATAGAGGTAGGTAAAATATGTGGGGACTGAACCGAGACAGGAGTGAGTAGTTAAATAAGAGTAGTTACATAGAAAATGTGGGGAAAAAAGGAAGATGAAGTCAGATTTCCTGAGAGAATATGCACTGTGGGAAATACTGATGAGAGATTTGAGGTAGCTCGGCATTTTGTTTAGGAGTAACTTGAGGGTCCAAATACCAGCATGAAGCAGACGTCTAGTGGTAAGTGATGTCCAACCAACAGCTGCGTAAAGGTCACAATGGTGGGTTCGGTAGGGGAACTGGTAATGAACCGCAGAGCGCGGTGGTAAAGTACGTCCAACTTGTTTAGGTTTGAGATCGCAAAGAAGCTGTAAATTAGGTCCTCATAATCAAGTAAGGGAAGAAATGTGGCCTGCACGAGCCTAATTCTAGTTTCAGTTGGAAAGAGGGACTTGTTTCTGAAAAAGAATCCTAACCTAGCTTTCAGCCTTCTGGAGAGGTCCTCAAGGTGATCACTGAAAGAGAGTTTGTTATCTAGCCAAATGCCAAGATATTTAAATTTGGGGACAACTTCCAAGGGTTCGCCTAGCGAGGCAGTAATGAGGTCCTTTGGTAGACCTGGTAGCATAGTAGCATTTACTGTAGAATGCAAGGAAACGCAAGGCAACATTTACAGTCCAATGATTTGGTAGTAGTAAACGAAAACGTAACTTCGCACATCTGAAATCCAACTGGCACTTAAGTTTGCAAATCTGCCCCCCCGATTGTGCGCTCATACATGCATTTTGACATTTACAGCCTGCTTTGCTGCTGCTGTAGCATTTTGACATTTACAGCCTGCATGGTTGTTGCTGTAGCATTTTGACATTTACAGCCTGCACTACTGTTGCTGTAGCATTTTGACATTTACAGCCTGCATTGTTGTTGCTGTAGCAGTTTGACATTTACAGCCTGCATTGTTGTTGCTGTAGCAGTTTGACATTTACTTTGTCAGCACTCTGTTTGCCTCTCTCTGCCCAGGTCAGACACCACACTGGATCACCCTCTATTAATACTGTATGTTGGGTTTGGGTATGGGTAAAGTACTGTTAAGAGGAAAAGTGAGTGGTTGCCATACATTTGCCAGATATAGTAGTCACCTGATCATGCACCATTTACTTCTGTCTGCAGCCTTGCTCCCAGTCTGCACACCTTTATCTTGTCCATCAGTAACAGGAAACCAAGCTTCATACAGTTGTATATTATTTTAGTCTTTGGTAACTGGGTAAGGCCCACTAGGCACAAGTACCTGTTTTCAGGGGCGACCTGGGAGCACTGGGCGGTTAAGTGACTTGCTCAGAGTCACACGGTATGCGACTGGAGGGTGTAAGAATCAAACCCAGGTCTGGTCTTCTGGATGTACCTAGCTCGTTCACACCTTGTTAATCTAATCTCTAGGCTATACTGCCAGCCAGTTAATGTCAGTTAGCCAATTACATTTAAAGCACAGCCAGCATACAAATAGCTCCTCAGCGGCTGTACCACGGAGCTTTTCAACTAGGACTGACAGCTGACAGTAAACCAGATGTCAGCTGTCAATGCCTAGTTACTAATCATCGTCGGTACATAAGCTGTCGAATGAGTCTGCTTTTATTTCACTGCAAAATACACTGTCGGTGGAGTAAAAAAAAAATGGGCAAAATGTCACTTATACAGTGGTTGCAGCATGGCATATCGGTGAAGCGGGACTGCTCTGAGTTAGAGGAAATAATGCCTGATGCAGTAAGTGAAGTTGCAGGCATCTCCTCTAAAAGAGCTGACAGTGTTGTATGAGAAATACAGGTTACTCACCTGTAACAGGAGTTCTAGGAATGGTATATGTTGTTTATCCTCACTGTCTGACAGGTTCCTTGCCGCTTTAAATCTTGCCAGAAGGTCTTCAAGCTGGCTCCTCCCACCCACCAGGGTGGTAAAACTCTCGGCTCCGTCCCATGACACCAGATCTAGCCCACTGGAAGCCAGGTTGTGTGGTGAAGCCGGGGAGGCCGGGTTGGTCATGTAGATGAACAACATATACCATTCCTAGAACTCCTGTTATAGGTGAGTAACCTGTATTTCTAGGGACATGGATATGTTGTTCATCCACACTGTCTGGCAGACTCCTAGCAGTTCTCCGGGAGGAGGGAGGCAAGGCGCATACCCCCTACTTAGGGAATAATGACTGGAGAACCGAGGCTCCAAAACCAGCATCCTGGCGTGACTCAAGGTCGATGTGGTAGTGGGTAATGAAGGTGTGTGCTGACTTCTAGGTAGCAGCCCTGCAGATTTCCTGGATAGGGACATCCCTGGAAGCAGCCACCGATGCAGCGGTATGGCGGGTAGAATGAGCTCTTATCCCTCTGGGAGGCTCCATGCCAGCCAACCTATAGCAGAGATCTATGCAGGAGGTGACCCACATGCCTATCGTCCACTTGGCTGTAGGTCTGCCAGGTGCAGCTTCAGCATAGGTGACAAACAGCTGGCGAACCTCTCCCCGAACTTCAGCCGTCTGCTCCTTGTAATAAGCAAGTGCTCTTCTAGGGTCGTAAGTATGCAGCCTATATTCAGCCTCCGAGGTGTGATTGGGGTAGAACACCAGCAGAGTCAACACCTAGTTAAGGTGAAACTCTGACACCACCTTCGGAAGGAACTTCGGGTGGGGGCAAAGGACAACCTTGTCCCTGTGGAAGACCAGATAAGGAGACTCAATGGAAAGCGCCTGGAGCTCTCCCATTCTTCTGGCTGACGTGATAGCCACCAAGAAGGCGGTCTTCTACGACAGGTGAGAGCTGTCACACCTGTGCATCGGTTCGAATGGCTTGCCCATGAGCTTAGCCAATACCAGCAGTAGATCCCACAGAGGTGGAGGTTCTCACACCGGAAGGGATATGTGAGCAAGACCTTTGGAAAAGAGCCCGACCACCTTCTCCTGCGCCGACTGCTTCCCAGCCCGCGTCCGGTAAGCTGAGATGGCTGCCAGGCGCACCTTAAGGGTCATCGACCGAAGCCCTTGCTGAGAAAGGGACCATAGGTAGTCCAGAATGCTTGCCAAGGAGCAGGAGGAAGGGTCCAGGCCCTTGCCCTGACACCAAATGGAGAATCTCTTCCATTTAAAGGCGTAGCATTTTCTGGTCGACTCCTTACGGGAAGCCTCAACAACGTTGAGGACCTCGTCAGAAAGACCCAACGCCTGGAACTCTAGCCACTCAGGAACCAGGCCATCAGGTGCAGGGATTGAAGGTCTGGATGGAATACCTTACCCTGATTGACTGAGATCAGGTCTGGGCGGGCTGGAAGCCGCCTCGGGAGCCTGGAGCTGAGGCTGAGGAGATCTGGAAACCAGAACTGGCGGGGCCAGTCTGGGGCTACCAGAATTACCTGCGCCTTGTTCCTCCTCGCCTTAAGAAGCACCTTGTGGATCAAGGGAAATGGGGGAAAGGCATAGAAGAGGCCCAGGGTCGTTGGCCTCGAGAAGGCATCCCTCTGCAGTGAGCCCTGCTGAGGGGGGCGGGCATGAAACAGCCTCAGCTTCGCATTCTCCCTGGAGGCAAACAGGTCCACCTGAGGCATGCCCCAGTGGGAGAACAGATCTTGTACTACCTCCGGCAGGAGAGACCACTCGTGGGACGCAGTTCCTATCTGGCTTAGGGCATTGGCCAGAATGTTGGAGGCTCCTGCCACATGGATGGCAAGGAGATCCGCCTCCAGGCTGCGCACGAGGGACCAAATGCGGAGAGCTTCCCTGCACAGGGGCATGGAGCACGTCATGCCCTGGCAGTTCAGGTAGTACATGGTCGTGGTATTGTCCGTCTGGACCTGGACCACTTGACCCCGTACAAACGGAGCAAAGGCGGTGAGGGCTAGACGAACCACTCGAAACTCCAGCAGGTTGATATGGCATCGGGACTCCTGAGGGGACCAGAGGCTGTGCGCTCTGTGCTCCCCCAGATGGGCACCCCAACCCATCAGAGAGGCATCGGTCGATAGAGAGACCGTCGGCTCGGGCGGACAAATGGGATGCCCTCCTGCAGATGAGCTGGAATGGTCCACCACTGGAGAGCGTTCCACATCTCCTGGGTCACTGTCACTGGCTGATCCAAAGGATCGGAGCACTGTGACCAATGGCTGGCCAGTCCCCATTGTAGGGGACGCATGTGCCAACGGGCCCAACGGACCACGCTGTTGCAGGCCACCATGAGGCCCAGGAGGTGCAGGAAGTCCTGGGCAGGGCACAATTGCCCAACCTGAAATGATTGGGCAAAGGAGGAAAGAACCTCAGCCCTGTCCGCCACGAGCCGTGCTCTGGCTCGCAGAGAATCGAGCTCTGCCCCAATGAATTGGATCACCTGCTTTGGCATGAGTTCCGACTTGGCCTCATTGATAAGGAGGCCAACTTTAGAGCAAACCTGGAGGGCCAGATCCCGGGACTGCTCCACCTCCATTCTGGAGGAAGCCGCAATCAGCCAGTCGCCCAGGTAGGGTACACCGGACCCTCAAGGCCCGAGGAATGCTGTCACCACTGCCATGCATTTGATGAAGACCCTGGGAGCTAGAGAAAGGCTGAAGGGCATGGCCGGAACTCGTAGAGGGACCCTCTGCCCTGAAGTGGAGGAATTGCTGGTGGGGCTGACAGATTGGGACGTGAAGGAACGCATCCTGGAGGTCCAGAGAACAGAACCACATGCCTCATTCCAAGGATGGAATGATCTGAGCCAGAGTGACCATCCTGAAGGTTCGAGACCTTAGGAACCTGTTCAGGTCGTGCAGGTCTAGAATGGGGCGCCAGCCCAGCATCCGTTTCGGGACCAGGAAGTACTTAGACACAAACTCTGGGTCTGGTGGAGGATCCGCCACCTTCCTGATCACCTCCTTTTCGAGGAGCAGCGCAATGTCGGCTCGATGAGCCGACAGAGAGGCTGCAGACCCCGTAGCCCCCCGTGGGGCGACGGCTCAGAAGGGCGGGGCCTGCTCGAACTCCAGAGGCAGACCCTTTCCTACTACCTCCAACACCCAGCAGTCTGTGGTGACAGCGGACCAGGTGGAAAGGAAGTGGCGGAGCCATCCTCCCACGGGGAAGCGACGAGGCTGGGGGCAACACCCCTCAACCCATCACTGGGCAGGCTTGGAGAAAGGACCGGCCGAGGGACTTCCTGGGCCTTTTCCTCCCTGCTTCCTGTTGGAGGAAGCTGCAGGCTTGGCTTTGGGGTGCCAAGCGCAAGCCTGCTGGTCCTGATGCTGGTGTTGCTGGGCCGGACGTCCCGCAGGGGCAGAAGGTCGAAAGGACTTATGTTGCTGACAACGGCCCTTGTCCTTCTGAGCGGACGTGACCGAGTCCAAGGTGGCGTTGGACTTTTCGATCCTCTGGAGGTGGCCTTCCACTCCAGGGCCGAACAGGTCGGTCCCCAAGAAGGGGACATCCGCCAATTTGTGTTGGGTATCCGCCGTAAAGGTGGATATCCTCAGCCAGGCTCTGCGGCGCATGGCCACTGCAGCTGCTACCGACCGGGCACAGGAGTCTCCGATATCTAGAGCTGTTTGGAGCTGCTGTTTCACCACTGCCCTTCCCTGATCCCACACCTGCTTGACCGTAGTCTGCAGGTCAGCCGGGAGATGAGGGATCACCTCATCCAGGGCGCCCATGAGGGCGTGGGAGAAGTGCGCCATCAGTACGGCCAAACTGGCCTGACGAAGGCCAAAGGAAGACGCAGCGTATACCTTGCGCCCGGCATAGTGCAGCTTTTTGGACTCCTTGTTGTGGGGCTTATTCACATCCCTAGCGTTCCCGGAGTGCCAGAAAACACTATCGGTGACCAACCCCTCCGCAGAGGGGTGTTCCGAAAAAACGGACAAAGAGCCAGTAGGGACCACATACTTCCTGGCCATCCTGGTCGAAGGCGCAGGACAGGAAGCCGGCCGCTGCCAAAGCTCCAAGACTGGGCCAATAATGGCTTCAGCCACTGTAAAGGCCTCCATAGGAGAATCCCCTCGGTCCAGTATCTCCGTGAGGGGATACTTGGCCCGCTTGGATATGGGCTCGAGCTGCATCCCAGTGGACTCTGAGATGAGCCGAAGCAGACCCATGAACGATGATGGGCTCTCGCCCATCAACTGTCCCCCCCCGGAGGACTCCAAGTCAAGGGGCCTGGAAAACAGGGAGGAGTCGTCATCAGACTCCGAGGAGTCTTCGAAGAGCTACCTGGGGCCTGAGCCACCCTCCACCTTCCGAGGACGGTCGGGAGTGAGGGTGACAGACAACCGGTGGGGCAGACCCTGACCCGACCGAGAATCCTTGGTTGGAGCCCCCGATTTCAGTTGTGGAGGCGGATTTTCCACCACAGTCGGTGGGGTAGCTGGTTTTGGCCGAACAACCGGCCCAGGCTTGGACACCTCGACCACTGCGAGGGGTTGTTTTGGCCTTTCCGGTGATAGCCACTTAATGGCCGGGGAAGGCGATGGCGTTGGCTTGTTCCCGGACAAAAGGAGCTGCTGCCACATTAAGTCCTCGTAGCGTCGACGCAATTTGCGCCAAGCCTCCTCTTCTGAGGAGGAAGACAAGGATTAGCGGCGCCGCCGCTTTCCTCGGTGCCGAGACCCGAGACCGCCGGTGACGGCGGGATCGGCTGGACCGAGACAAGGTCCAAGACTGAGACCCTCGGTGTTTCCGAGGGTGGGTCTGGGAGGGAGCAGGGGACACCCACTCCTCCCTTGGCTCAGGAGCCTTGACCGGGGACTCTGGCACAGGAGGCGCAGGCAAGTCCTCGGCTTCCACCGGGGGATCCGGTGATGAAGGGTTATCGGCTTCACCAGTCGACAGCCCATCCGACAGGTTGAGAAAAATCTCGACTGCGTCAACGGGTGTCTCAGACGACTGACCTGACGGGGACACCGTGAAGCCAGCAGCCTTAGCCGCAACCTCGACCGAAGTCGAGTGTCGACTGTCCGGGGAAGGGGACCTCTCCCGCTCCCACGAACGTCAACGGCGGGAATTACCCTTTGAGTTCTTCTTTTTTGACCGAGAAGAGTGTCCCTCAAAAAGAAGCTGTGTAGGAGGATCCCAAAGAGAGCGGGATAAATGCCACGACCGAGGAAGATGAGGATGCGGCCAGGGCCACCTCCTCCTCGAGGGCTATCATCTGCTCGAGCTGTTCAGCCGAGCTAGCCACCGCGGACACCGCCCAACGGGCCTCCCTGGACTTCACTGGCGGATAACGTTTCTCGGGGTGCCCAAGTTGTAGCCTAGCAGCGCGGCCTTCAAGGACGTTGGCTGAAAAATATCTGCACAACTCGCAGGCCTGCGGGTCATGGTCAAGCCCGAGGCAGTAGATGCACCTGGAGTGCGGATCCGTCCTGGACATCTTCTGCCCGCATGGGCACCGCCGAAAACCGGGAGTCGATTTGTCCATCGCAGCCGCGAAGGAAAAATTTGATCGAAGTCTTGAAAACTTTAAAATTATTTTCAGGTGAACCGAAGAGTTAGGATCCAGTCTATACGCAGAGCGTTAAGCAGGGAACCTGAGCTTCCAAGCGGTAAGGAAGATCTGGCGTCATGGGGCGCAGCCAAGAGTTTTACCACCTGGGTGGGTGGGAGGAGCCAGCTTGAAGACCTTCTGGCAAGATTTAAAGCAGCAAGAAACCTGCCAGACAGCGTGGATGAACAACATATCCATGTCCCTAGAAATCCAAATTTCCCCACAACCTCAGAAAAGACATAGAACCGAGTATGTATGTAACCTGCTCAGCTGAGGTGCATTTTGAACTTGGTAAGCAGGCTGCAACAAAGGGGGTTATGAATGCTGTGAGGCACTATCAAACCAAGCATAGTAAACACATCAATGAGAGCACAATCAAAATTTAAGACCGATTACATCAGTAAACTGAAGACTGTTCCTGACTTTTCCCTACTTCCATCTGTACTCCCTACCAAACCCAGGGGTCGCCCAGCTCTGCTAATGGAGGACACTAAACTCAAATTAATAATAAAAAGCCTTAGCGCAGAGGGGACTGTCATGAATACCCACACTGTTGTTTCTGAAGCAGTTGGTGTTGTAAAGGCACAAACCCCCAAAATGCTGAGTGAATATGGTGGTCGGCTCAGTTTTTCCACAGTAGGCTTGGCAATTTTTAAATCGTTTGGGCTTTTGTAAAAGGAAGGGTGCAAAGGCAGGCCACAGGAAACCTCAAGATTTTCAGCAGCTAAAAGAGAATGACCTGAAACGTATATGCACAGCTGCTCTGCAGGAGCTTATTCCTGCTGAATTAATTATAAATATAGACAGGACAGGAGTAAATCTAGTCCCCTGTTCCTAGTGGACAATGGCGGTGATTGGGGCCAAACAGGTGGAAGTCACAGGCCTGGGGGATAAATGCCAAGTCTCGATGATGATGGGGTGCACTTCGGCTGGTTACTACCTGCCCCCCAGGTGATATACCAGGGGAAAAACCAATAACAGCTACCCCACCTTTTCATTTCCACTTGACTGGCATATAACCCATTCAGACAACCACTGGGCAAGTGAGGGCACCATGCGACAGTATACAGACAGCATTCTGATACCCTACAGCTCATTCATTATTGAAAAAAATGAATGGTCATCTGAACAGAGGGCTGTACGATAAAGGACCTTTACAGAGGACATTCCACACACCCAGTGCTGGACAAACTGGAGCATTCTTCTATTATCCCTATATTCATCATAGCCTCATGCATGGACTTGCTACAGCCGCTTGACATCTGGGTCAATAAAATTTTCAAAGATAAATGGGCAGACTGGGTGGGCCATAGGCCCTTATCTGCCGACACTGTCTATGTATATGTATCTATGTAACTTGAAAGCATGCTTCACAGAATATGTGACCCAAATAATGGATAAACTGAGCTTAAGTACACCATCTGATAAAATCAACACGCATCTTTCTATGAGCACACTGAAAATACAACACGCCCAGTGGCTAGTAAAGTCTTTTCAGGAACTTTGCTATTGCACAGAAGACTGTATACGAGGATTTGAAGAAGCCGGGATTAAAGCTGCCTATTTGACTTGCTTGGGCAGTACTGTAATCACTGTACCCACACTAGTGACCCATTGCCAGTCAGTAAAATACAAACACTTACTCTAACATTGTCTTTTCAAGTGTGCAAGGTGTCCGATGTGCTGGAGCAGATCCAAATGACTGACAATGAACTTCATCTCGAAGGCAGTGGTAAGGATAAATCCAAAGAACTGTAGCTCTTTGTTAAAACCTGTTTGTTCATTCATTAACTTTTTTTTCTTTTTCCAGGTGAATTGTTCGACTGAGTGGAGCTGAAAGGAGCTGAGAGCTGAATACTGGCAGGCAGGATAGCGAAGTACGTATTGCCTGTATCGAAGTCTTTTTTTTTTCTTCTTTTAAATCAAACTATTTGCATTATTTAACTGCGTGCTTACTCTGTTACTGAATTACTGGGTGCCATAATGTACAGTATTACATTGCATAGAAACATGCATGCAGCAGCAGGTAATGAAGCCACCCGGGGGAGTTTTTATAATTACAGAATAACAGAAGCTTGATGGCAGAAAAGGACCATACTGGCCTATATATTCTGCCCTCTTTGTTCCCCCCAGACCTCCCCCCCTGCCAGTCCCCACCCTCTCCCTGATATTCAAACCCATATGCTGTCCCATGCCCTCTTGAATTTCTTCCACCTATTTATTTCTTATTTATTTATTTACTGAGGATTCGGAAATACCTTTTTGAGTCAAAGACTCATTTACAAAGGTTCCACATCACATAAATTAGGTACAGAACAAACTTTTACACAAGAATCAACAAGGACACATACGAACATACAAAGAAGCCAGCAGAGGAAGGCCATTTGGTCTATCAAGTCTGCTCGTATTGCAGGGTCCACAGCTTGAGCTAATGTCCCTACCCTCCCTCCCCACTCCTCCCATCCTCCCTACCCATGATTCTTATCTTCCCCCATGCCTATCCCAGCCTCTCTTAAAGCTGCTCACTGTATTTAACAAGATGACCTCTTCCGGCAGCGCATTCCAAGGGTCCACCACCCTTTCTGTGAAGAAGTGCTTTCTGACATCCCTCCTAAACCTCCCACCCTCCAGCTTAAGACTGTGCTCGCTCGTGATATGGTTGTCACTCAGCTTAAATAGACTTTCCTTATCAACATTATTTATCCCTTTCAAGTACCTGAATGTCCCAATCATGCCCCTTCTCACCCTCCTGTCTTCCAGGGAGTACATGTTCAGTGCCCTCACCCTCTCCTTGTATGCTTTGCCTGCTGACCGGCTTTCATCTTTGTAGCCCTCCTCTGTACCTTCTCCAGTAGGCTAATGTCCTTTTTGAGGTGTGGGCACCAGTACTAGACTCCATACTCTAGATGCGGCCTTACCAGTGACCTGTACAAGAGCAGTATAACCTCCTCTCTCCAACTACTGATCCCCCTAGCTATGCATCCCAGCATCTTGTTTGCCTTTGCTGCTGCTTTCTTGCACTGCGTGGAATGCTTCAGGTCACTAGTGATCGTCATTCCCAGGTCCTTCTCCTCCTTTGATGCAGCTACACCCAGGTAGTACTCTGTCTTGGGATTCTTGGCTCCAATATGCATAACTTTGCATTTTTTGGCATTAAAGCCAAGCTGCCAGATCCTGGACCACCTCCCCAGCGTTTCCAGATCTTCCTGTAGGTCCCGTATCCCTTCAGCTGTGTCCACTCTCCCACAGCTCAGCACCGATACAAAGAAACAACGAAGGCTAACAATCAGGAACTAGGGATAATTAGTACAAATGTGAAGTACATGATGCACTCAGAGGTAGCGTCTTGGGCCTGGTAGGCTATGGTTGGTAGGCCAGAGGCATTGGTCAGTGGGGAAAGGGAGGAGGGGAGAGTGCAAGGGTTCCATGACAATCACAGGTATTTGAGGACAGGAGGTGGTTCCTAAGACGGGTTTTAAAAAGGCCAGTTCTATTTTTGTTTAGAAGTAAAGTTGGTAGGCTATTCATCAATGAAGGGGCTCTGAAGGTTCTTTGGAACTGTGAGGTACGGTAGGAGGGAACCAAGAGGGGTGGCTTGGCAGAGCTTTGAGCATGCTTAAGCTTCGTGGCAGGGTGAACTAAGGGGGCGAGCCCGGGGTGGGGGAGAGGCCGAGGGCAATCTTTTTGGCCATGAGGCAGGTGTGGAACCTGATTCTATTGTCAGGATTAAGTCAATTAGTGGTGTCATAAAGGGAGCACGTATGGGTAAGATGGTCACATCCCAAGATGAGGCGACTCACTTTATTTAGGGAGAGACGGAGTCTATACAGGGTAGAGGTGTTTGCAGCGCCATAGATAAGTATGCCATAGTCGAGCAAGGAGAGCACAGAGGAGGAGGAGACAGCTAGCCTGAGAGTGTCTGGGGAAAGGCAGTGCTTGAAGCGATATAATAACCCCAGTCTGACATTGAGGGCTTTAGACAGGAGATGGATATGTTGGTGGAAATTGAGCGTAGGTTCTAGGGTGATGTCCAGGTACTTAAAAGAGTTGACTTGCTCCAAGGGGGTCCGAATAGCAGTTAATACTTGGGGGCAATATGCCTTCCGGTTTAGCCTCCACCACTCCGTCTGGTAGTCTGTTCCAGGGCTCCCCCACCCTCTCCATGAAGAAATGCCCTCTTGCATTGCCCCTATATCTTTTTCCTTGCAGTCTGAGGCTGTGCTCTCTAGTTCTGACCCCCTCCTTCCACTTACATAAACCCTCTTCTCCCACTTTATTGAGCCCCTTTACATATTTAAAAGTTTCAGTCATGTCTCCCCTTTCCCTCCTTGTCTCCAGCATGTACAGATCCAGCTCCTTACACCTCTGCTAGTATGACTTTCCTTGCACACCCTGCACCATCTTGGCTGCCCTTCTCTGAACCCTCTCCAATGCATCTATATCCTTGCAGAGATGTGGCCTCCAGAACTGAATCCCATACTCCAGGTGCGAACTCACCATGGCTTTGTAAAGGGGCATTATTACCTCCCTACTTCTGCTAGTAATGCCCCTGCCTATGAATGCCAACATTTCAATGGCCTTTCCTGCTGCCCTGCTACACTAGATTCCTACCTTAAGGTTCGAGGAGACTATGATCCCTGATCCCTCTCCTGTTCTGTTACTTTGATTTCCTCCCCGCCTAGGGTATACCCTGCTCTTCTGTTCCTACTCCCCAAGTGCATCACAGCATACTTCTTGGCACTGAATTTCAGCTGCCACATCCCAGACCATTTTTTGAACATCTTTAAATCCTCCATCATGTCCTCCACACACACACACCCCCGGGTGTCCACCCTATTGCATATTTTTGTATCATCAGCCAATAGGCACACCCTCCTCCTCAAACCCTCTGCAATATCACTGATTTAGAAGTTGAAGAGAAGCAAACCCAAAACTGACTTCTGTGGCAAACCACTCTTCACCTTTGCCGTCCTGGAGTACACCCCATTTAGCACTACCCTCTGAGTTCTTCCTGTCAGCCTCTCCTCCACTCATCTTATTATGTTCCCACCCAATCCCAGCCTCTCCATCTTGCTCACCAGCCTCCTACGGGGGATGGTGTTGAAGGCCTTACTGCAGTCCAGATATGCCATGCCCCAGTCAATCACCTGAGTCACCCAATCAAAGAACTGAATTAGGTTTGTCTGGCAAGACTTCCCCTTCCTGAAGAAATGCCGTCTACTGTCCTGTAAGCCGCTCTCCTTCAGGTAATCCATCACCCTCTCCTTTATTAATGCCTCCATTACCTTCCTCATCACTGAGGCCGACAGGGATTCTAAGGGAGTCGGGACTTTAACGCAAGATTTTGTCTGCTGTGTTATTAGAATGTGCTGACATAAAAGTGCTATAAAGGTTATGTTTGTGGTACCAGAAGGATGACGAACGTAGCGAGATTTATTTAACAACATAAATTACTCATTCTACAGTATGTTATTGGTACATAAACGACTAGTTTTCTCAAGCTATACTGATATACAGATTTGCATCACAACAGTTTTTTTTTTATAAAAAAAATTTTAGCGATATACTTTTCCTACAATGGTAAAGTATATCAACATACTTTTCTAACATCAACATGGAATTGTTATTTAATACTAAAATTCTTAGAACATATCTAATACCCATATGTGCCGTTCAGGTATTAAAATATGAGACATACTGTACTTTTAAAGCCAATAATAACTCTAGCTGGGCATATGTTCCTATTGCCCATTAATAAGATGGAGTTTCATGTTAAATGTAGTGTCTGAGTATTGTATTTACATGCTGAAGACTAAAGAATGGCTTTACAGGGGGTCCCAGTTAATCGTCCTTATCCCTACCCCTCCACACTAAGAGAAAATCAATGTGGAGAAAGACATCTCCTAGCTGAGAAGACCAACAATAGGGGCAGACCCCTGTTTACTTACTATCTAACCTTGATCTGTACTGTTTTCCAGAGTCTTCAGCCAAAGATCCCAGCAGGCCTCAAATGTATGCACTGCCCCCTCTAGCCTTAAATAGTACCTTTAGGTAGGATTCTGTTCTAGTCATTCCTGTTTCCCATTCTACAACACAGAGGGCTGCTATTTCCCACAGAGTATAGTAAGTCCCTATAATGGCCCTTCCTCCCCTGAAGTTGCTCCACATCTCACAATATCCAAAAAGGGGGGGGGGGCCTTGACAACTTGTGAATTCACTAGCCTCTGTATCAGTACAATCAAAAATCTTTGATCTGTGGGTAGGACCAGAGAATATGTTCAATGTCTCCCGGGGAATGCTTGCTTCTCCAGTACTCATTTGGGATCAGTATTCCCAGTCAAACCAGTTTGGCTTGGGTTCTATGCCATCTCCTCAGCACTTTTTTTTGTATCAGTTGTAATTTGGGATCAAGAAAGCCTCCATGTGCGGTTTTTCAGCACCCACACCAGCATTCAGGTGAAATGTCTACATGGATAGCCTGGCCCCATTTGAGTCTGTTGATGTCCTAGTCAGGATAGTGGTGTACCTGGAGTTGCTTATAAATCAGTCCCCCTCTACCTCATTTCTTGACCAACCATTGAGATATGATTGATCATATCCATTTATTTCAGTTCATATTTTGGGTTCAGCCACTGCTAACATGTCTGATCTGCAGGAACCACCAACAACTGGAGTGAGGGAGGCCTCTTGCATTTATTTGTTTAGTTTTTGTTGACTGGGTAAGTGCATTACACAAATTCTTGCCTATTTTCAGGCATGACCCATGGGAAGGGGAATAGAGATGAATGCCAACTGTCCTTGAACCAGATTACGCTGTTGGTGGTATCCTTAATGAATGGTTATTTGTACAAAGGACTTCAAAATCCTGGTCCTGGGGAACACCAAATGCTGGATATTATGGCGTCCTTTTGAAGCACACCCATCCCATTTTATCATATAAACCCCTGCCTTTATTCTGGGATTATTCTGGAGGAGTTTATAGATAGCCAATCTTTGACCCTGCCAGGCATTCATCCTCGAGAGCTTTTGTCATGTTTCCACTGAGAACTTAATGGGCATCTCAGTTCCACTCCGTTTCCACGAGGGCCATGCAAAGTGGTGTGGACCCATATAGGGCTTGTTCCATTCTCACCCATATTGGAGTGGCAATCAGAGGCTCTCCAATTCAGGCCAAACTTTGCTTAACCCCATTCGTGGTGTAGTAGGCCCACATCCAGGGAAATTCCCTCAGTATTTTCTTGTTAAACCATGGCATTTGTTTCTCTCATATGAAGTTGGAGATCACTCTAGCCATTTGTTTCCATATCTTGTGTGGAATTGGGATAGGTAAGTTATGCAGACAAAATATCAGTTTGGGGAGGACTATTATCTTAAAAGCTGCTTTTTTTTCCCTGGTAGGAAAAGGTTAAGCTTCTGCTAATGATTAGTCTCTTAGGAGAGTTCTGCTAGTAATGAAGGGGAATTATTGGGAACTAGGTCATAATATCTTGGGGTAATTTTTATACCCAAATAACGAATCCCATATGGAGATCTTGTCAGACTTTTATCACCCACCTTAGTGCAATGAGGACTACAACCAGCAATGTGCAGGATCTCTGTTTGGAACCAATTAACTCTTAAGTCCTGACAGGGACCCACATTTCAAAAGAATGGAGAGGACTTTCAGAAGCAATCGTCCTAACTATGGCAGTACGAGCAGGAGGTCAACAGCATACAAAAGGGTTTTACAAGACTGGGGTCCAAATGTAATACCTCTCACCTCAGGTTCCTGCCTTAGATTCACCCACCAAGGGCTCCACAGCCAGTACAAAAAGGAGGGGTGATAGTGGGCAGCCTTGTCTTTTTCCTCAGTGGAGTAGAAACTAAGTTCTTCTTTCAGTTTGCAGCTTTAATGATTCTCCTTGGTGTTTTTATTCACTTGACCAGTACCTGTCAGTGCAACGGCACAGATTCAGTAACTTAACTGCTGCTGTATGTCTTCATCTTGGGAGCATTGTGAGAAGTCCCAATAGACGTTTTGACCAGCTTCTTTAAGATACGATTTCACTGCATTATCTATGGTACTCAAGAAGGAGTGAGAGTGCGAGAGAGATCCTAGTGTAGTCAAGGTCTCAGCAGTTACTGTTGTTCAGGACTATTTATTTTCTTCTGCCTTGTGGTAGTAGAGGAGAGGGTACAGCAGAGAGATGGTGGGGGTAGACTTGGTCCTACGGCACAAAATCTGAGTATTTTTTGAGTAGGTACATAACCTATTTTCTCCATTTCAGCTCAACAACTGTTATACAGTTTGTTAGCCTAGCCGAAATTCTCTCTAGGGTGTAGATCTCATGGGTGATCGCCCTCCACGACTCTCACGTGGGTACTTTGGTGGTGCGCCATAATCTCAGTATGGCTTTCTTGGCTGTCAATATTAAATCAATTTTAATGGCAGGGGGAGTAACAGTCAGGCATTTTGGGGATGGCCAGCATTATATATTCTGGCGTTATTTTGCCCATGCAATCATACATGTTTTCTAGTTCCTGGGAAACTTCTTTCCAGAAGCTTTGTAGTGCTGGGCATGTTAGCATAATATGTGAGTGGTCTGCCTTACTTGTTCCACATTGGTGCCAACATGTTGCTGCCTGTGGGCAAATAAATTCTGCTATAATCGCTGGGGTGTGAAAGTTAGTAGAGTGGAAACTTAAAGGATATAAAACTATTAGTGAGGACCTTAGCTTTAGGATATGTATACAGAGCCTTGACCCACACTATAAAACTGGGCCCTATACCAACTGTCCCCATTGCTTCGAATACAGAGTCCAACTCCACCAAGTCAAATATATTTTCTGTGTCACTGGAAACTAAGGCAGCAGATCATACTTGCTGCAAATCTTGCTCTAGTATGTTAACCAATATCTAAGGTTATCGAATCCCCGACGCCCCTTCATGAACCCCAATTTAGATGAAAGGCAGTTCTTTCTCTAATCTTGTGGCCATATCTTTTCTTCACATCAACACTGAGGAGCTGGAGAGGTGACTGGTGAAGTGGACCCAGTCCTTACTAGGCTCAGAGAGGACCATGGTGGTTTCCCTCATGCATGTCTTGCAAGGGGGGGTGGTTAAAGCTCATTCCTGGTAAGCCAACTGGAACATCCTTAACGGGTGGGGGGATAAAGTGGGGTTAAAAACTTGACAGACGTCCGTATTCAAGCTGTCTGGACCAGATGCTTTCCCTTTGGCCAGGGCCTTTATAGCCTCAACTACCTCTTGTAAGGTGAGATCAGCCTCAAGTTCTTGTATGACCGAGGCCAGGGTAGATTTATCCCTGTCAGGAACTGCCCTATTACCTCCACAGGGGGCAATATATTGGAAGGTATATATCTATGGGTAGCAGTCCTTCAAGACAGAGTTGATCTTACTAGGGCAAGCAGTCCAGTCCTATGGCACTAAATAGGAGAGGAGAAGGTGCAAGACTCAGGGGGATACAAACTAAAGCAAACTGCCCACTATGTAGGCTGTCGAGCCCACTCAGCTACCCAAATCACCACGAAGTACAATTACGTAAGAACTTAACGTAACAGCAGAGCTTCAAGAGAGGCTCTTGCAGTAGGTATTCACCAACAGGACTAAGCCGCCAGGTGTCAGGACCCCATGTAAAAATCTTCTAGCTAGCAGTCTCTGGTGGGGACCGCCCCCACGTCAGCTGACCGGTGTCAGCATGCGTCAGTGTAAAGCAGCGGTCCCTATACCAGCCTTCCAGTTCTCCCATTGGAGGCCGAAAGGGCATGACAGAAAAGAGGAAATGCCCCCTAGAAGGAAAAGAAAAACTCAGGGGGATGGAGGGAGGGAAAGTAATACTTACTGCAAGAGTCTCTCTTGAAGATCTACCGTTATGGTAAGTTCTTATGTTAACTGTACTATCTTACTTCGAGAGGGCTCTGGCAGTAGGGTATTCACCAATAGGACTGAGTCCCAAGCAGTATGGAACAAGTCTGAAACCAGGGAGAAGGAGAGGAATCATCCACAAGAAAAAAGAATGGTGGAATTGAGGACTCAAGAAAGGAGTCCCTGCAAGACCACCAAACCGAAACCCGCCCTGTGGCGAGAAGCAACATCCAAACTGTAATGCTTCGTAAAAGTATGGACGGAAGTCCTTGTGGCGGCTGTGCAGATTTCTGCAGCTGACACTTTTCTGAAACAAGCAGCAGAGGCAGCCATCCCTCTGGTGGAATGACCTTTTACCTGACCCAGAAGGGTTTTGTTGTACTTGTCGTAACAGAAAGTGATACAATTAGCTAAACACTTAGAGAGGCATTGCTTGGAAATAGAGGCGCCTTCCCTCTTGGGAGCGAAGGAAACGAAAAGTTGATCCATTTTCCTGAGATCCATGGTTCTGTTAGTATAGTATCTCAGAATTCTGCGAACATCTAGAGTATGCAAAAGATACTCTCCATGGTTAGAGTAAGTCAGGAAAAAGATTGTGAGCTCGACGGACTGGTTCAGGGTGGACTCAGCCACCACTTTAGGAAAGAACTTTGTGTTAGTACGCATGGCCACCCTATCCCTGTGAAAAATCAAGTAAGGGATTTTGCACACAAGGGCCTGTATCTCAGAAATCCTTCGAGCAGAAGTGATGGCCATTAGAAAAAGCGTCTTTCGGGAAAGGAAACGCAATTCAGCATCAGCTGCTGGTTCAAGGGGGGGCAGCGTGAGCTTCTCTAGTATGAAATTAAGGTCCGGGGGGGCGGGCTATGGATAGTGGGCTTCAAGTGAAGAACCCCTCTAAGGAAGGTCTTGGAGACTTCCAGCTGAGCTATCGACTTGTCCCCCACTGGGAGATGGCAGGCCAAGATGGTCGCCAGATGTAGCTGAGCCCAGGTAGTGGAGGTGACTCAGATAATCCAGAATTCTGGCTGTAGGGCAGGAAAAGGGTTCCAGGTCCTTGGAACCTTCCCAAATGGAAAACCTCTTCCACTTCATGGCATAAGTAGACCTGGTGGAAGGCTTTCTGGCCCCCACCAGGATGTCAGCAACCTGAGGAGAAATGCCGAAGTGAGCAGCGGCTACATCTGCAGGAGCCATGCATGCAGATGGAGAGATCTGAGACCTAGATGGACCAGGGTCCCCTGATCCTGGGTCAGCATGTCCTGTGACAGTGGAAGAGGAATAGGAGGCCCTTCAGAGAACTGTTGCAGAAGAAAGAACCAAACTTGCCTTGGCCAGAAAGGGACAATGAAAATCATGCAAGCCCCTTCTGCCCAGAGCTTGTTCAGAACTCTCGGGATCAAAGGTACTGGAAGAAGGGCGTAGATGAATCTGTTCCAACAACACAGAGAGAGCACGTCCTGCCAGAAAACGCCTTGCCATGGAGCGAGCGAGCAAAAGGTGGGAAGCTTGGCATTGTCAGGGGATGCGAAAAGGTCTATCTGTGGAGTCCCCCACTGAGCGAAGATGTCGTTTACCACATCCTGCTTGATTTCCCAATCATGGGATCTGGCAGATGAGCGACAGAGTGTCTGCCAGAGTGTTTTTCACTCCCGGCACGTGGATCGCTGTCAGGTGTAGGTTGTGCTGAAATGCCTAATACCACACCCTCATCGCCTCCCAGCACAGGGGATAGGAACGAGTTCCACCCTGTTTGTTGAAGTACCAGACAATGCACATGCTGTCCAACAGTACCAGAAGGTGACCAGGAAGGATGAAGAGCCTGAAGAGCATACAGGACTGCCCTCAGCTTGAGAATGCCGATGTGCAACTGCTTCTCAATGTGGGACCAATTCCCCTGGGTCTTGTGTGGCCCAAGGTGGGCTTCTCAACTGGCCCGAGGCATCCGTTGTCAGAGTCTGGGTGGGATGGGCGGAGCGAATGGAACCCCTAGACTGAGGTTCGCCTGAACCAACCACCATTGCAAGTCCCTGATCACTGAGTCTGAAATGAGGACCTCATGATCCAGATCGTCCTAGGATTGATCCCACTGTGATATGAGGGTCCACTGCGAGACTCACATGTGGAGCCGATCCAGAGGGACAGTCAGGATGGCAGCTGCCATGAGGCCTAAAAGGCAAAGGACCTTCCGGTATGGGACCCTTTTCAGAGAGGACAGGATCCGAGCTTGGAGTTGCAGAGTCTCTGTCCTATCCGGAGGGAGGAAAGCCCTGCCCAGGATCGTGGCAAGTACTGCCCCAATGAACTGCAGCCATTGGCAAGGGATCAAATGGGACTTGGCCTGACTGACAGTAATGCCAAGACTGGAAAAAATCTCCAGGGTAAGGGAGAGGGAACGCTGAAGATCCTCCCTGGAAGGGACTGCTAAAAGCCAATCGTCCAGGTAGGGAAATACCCGGACCCCCTTGGTACGTAGAAAAGCTGCCAATACCACCAGATCAATCAATCAATCAAATTCTTTATTTATCCAGGCGAACACCATTGAGCAAGCTCATTTACAAGGTGGACCTGCATTACACAAGTCAGAAAACAATGCATTTATATACAGACAAATAGACAGTAGATGGAAGAGCACAACAGTACAGGTAGGCCTGCAATAGATAGGATAAGTAAAAATACATTTGGGTTCAGGTAAAAGACAGTCGGTAAGGGTATACGTAACAATAGGGTAGCAAGTCAGTAAAAATTTATACCAGATACAACAACATACATGGTTTAGTATTCCTGTAAGGTAAAGGCATTATAGTCCAGCGAAGAGATTAGTTGAAGTGGATGCTACAAGCAAAGAGACATGTGCAGCCAGTTTAAAAAGACCCAGGCGTATCACAGGGGAAGACATGTGTTGGAAGAAGTGGGCAGCCAGTCTTGGGGGTGGGGTCTGGAACTGGGATAATACTAGGAGCGAAGGAATGAGATGCTGTGGGTATACAAGGAATAGGTGGGTGAGGGAGGGTGAGATTGAGGTAGATAAGTAGGTGGCTCAGGGACAAGTTATGCACTGATACAAGAAGGAAGGAGGATGGGAAAAGCAGGGAGGATGTGGAAGGGGGTGTAAGCAAGTTAGGATCATTGGAGGCAGTTGCAGGCTTCTGTAATGTATTTTGAGTATAAGGTCTTCAGCACAGTGAGACTAACAGGAGTCCTCAGTTTCAGTGATTTCTGTAGCACATTCCAGAGTGATGGTAGAACGAATCCTATGGCAGCTCTCCCAAAACGCGTTAGGGCTTTGGGCACTTTCAGAGAAATCAGTGAACAGTTTCTTAGGGCACAGGTTCCAGGCATACTGAGAGTCAGGCAATCAACAATGTACTGCGGAAGTTTGTCAGTGATAGCTCTGTATGTCCACAGAGCCACATTTTTATTTCGTCTGTAGTGTAGGGAGGTCCAACCTACGGCCGCATATAAAGAGCAGTGATGGGTGCAGAAGGGGAGACCAGTGATGAAGCACAGGGCTCTGTGGTAAAGTATGTCCAATTTACTGAGGTATGAAGTAGCACACTGGCTGTATATAAAGTCGGCATAATCAATTCGGGAAAGGAACATAGACTGAACTAGCTGTCTCTTTGTCCCTGTAGTTAGTAGGCGGTTTAACCTGAAGATGAGACCTAGTCTCTGCCTCAGATTTTTTAACAAATCCTCCAGGTGGTCTGCAAAGGAGAGTCTGAAGTCTAGCAAGACCCTCAGGTATTTGAATTTCGGCACAATTTCAGGGTTTCTTCTAGGAGGTGTTGATGGGGGTAGAGCAGGGTAGACTGCATGGTTAATAGGTGAAAATAGCATCGCCTTGTCTTTTGCTATAGCAATTTTTACTAAGAAGCTGGTATTGAAGTATGTTGGTCAGCTTGCAGGTCGCTACAGGCAGTTTCAGGAGTTGTACGGCTTAGGTAGATCACTGTATCATCTGTGAACAGATGAATTTTCGCCTCATTGATGCCCGAGTCTATATTGTTGATATAGATGGCAAATAGGAGTGGCCCCAGGATGGATCCCTGCGGGATGCCTCTTTTTAACAGATTTGAGGGGGGAGAGTTCACCTTCGGCCTTGACCTGCTGGTGCCTATCAGAAAGGTAGTTGTGGAATCAACACAAGGAGGTAGAATCTAGACCAATAGCTTTTAATAAAGAAGGAAGGAGGCTGTGGTCGACATTGTCGAAGGCCTTACTTAGGTCTAGAAAAATGGCGCAGACAAATTTTTTGTTCTCTAGCTCACGCTGCCAGTCATTTGTCACCTTGGCCAGAGCCGTGACTGTACTATGTTCAATTCTGAAACCAGATTGCATTGGGTTTAGCAGGTTAGAATCATCTATGAAAGATTTCAGCTGGGCATTCACGATTTTTTCTAGAAGTTTTGATAGTACCGGGAGAAGGGAGATGGGCCTGTAGTTGTTTAGATCACAGGGGTCTCTGGATTTAAACAACGGAATAACACGTGCGGTCTTCCACAGTTTGTGGAGGGCTCCTTGAGAAAGGGACAAGTTAAATAGATGCGTAACAGGTACGGCCAAGACATGATAAGCAATATTTAGGCAGTATAGAACGAAGGTGTCAGTGCCAGCACTTTTTCTGGTGTCCAACTGGAGGAGGAGATCTTCGACCTCTTTTAGTGAGGCAGGAGAGAATGAAAAGACTGCATCTGAGGGACTAGATTCTGAAGGTTGCGTGGTAAGCTGGGAGTGTAGGTTACATGCAGGTGAGTTATCAAAAGCTAGCCCTGCAGTAGCAAAGTGATAGTTGAAGGCTTGTAGTATCTCTTTATTGTTGTTGATAGTTACATTGTCAGAGATACTTTTTGAGCCGAGAGTGTTTCCTGTGGTATTACCAGAAAGTTATTTTATTGCGGACCAGAACTTGGTAGGGCAGTTGGAGGCAGTGTCGAGTTCAGAGCGACAGAATTTGGACTTGGTTTCCCGAATTAGCTTTGTACAGTGGTTTCTGGCTGTTATGAAAAGATGCCAGTCTTCGGCTTTGTGGGATTTGCGTGCTAGCTTTCAGAGCTTGTCTCTTTTTAACAGTGCTGCCTTGATGTCTGCTGTAAACCAACGGCACTTTCTAGCCTATGCAGGTTTTGACTAAGGGTGCATGGGTGTTAAGAGCGCTGGATACAATTTCATGGAAAATGGCATATGCTGTTTCTACTGATTTGGCTAAATAAAAGGTCTGCCAAAGCAGGGAGGCTTTCAGGTCATTGATATATGCAAGCAGGTCAAAATTCCATTTTGATCTTTTGGTAGAGAACTTTGCTGAGGCTGTTGGTTTAGGGACTGCTCTTATGCCAACAATAAAACAATGGCCACTAACATTGGCAGAAAAGATCCCAGCATGGGAGAAAAGCAGTACACCTAATAGTGGACTTTTCATAGGGTTTTTCTTATTGATACGAGTAGGTTCATTAATAAGTAAAGTGAGCCCATGAGAGTCACAGAAGAATTTAAGTGGAAGAGATGTACTTGACAGCCAGTCGTAGTTATGGTCCCCTAGTATAATTGTTTCCATTGTGTCGGTACTCATAGTAGATGACAGGTGGGACAGGAGCTGTGACCCCGAGGACAGGGGTCTATAACATCCTATGACATGGAGGGCCGTTGATGTAGATATTTGGCAACTGATATAGTGTCGAGGGTAGTGACTGTAAACTTGTCCTTAACATAGATGGCTACACCACCACCTCTGGTTAGTCTATTGGCTCTGAATAACAGATAGTTGGGGATATTGACCTCTTTGTCTGTTGTGGATGGACAAAGCCAGGATTCAGATATGACAAGTTCATCCGGCTCCGTGTGGACAGCCCAAGCCTGTATTGAGGAGAGTTTCTTTAAGAGGCTATACACATTAACATGCATAAAGCTGATACCTTTATACTTCGTGACTTCGGACGGTGAAGGAATTGCTTGTATAGGACCAGGGTTAAGTTTAACATTACCTGAGCATAGCAAGAGGAGGACTACAACTTTCCTCAGTGCAACAAGCGGTAATTTGAAAGAACTAATCCTTCTTTGGCTAGTGGAAGTATTGGCGTAGGAATACAAGGACCCATTCTTTGTACTGATCAGTCCTAGTGATACACATGCTAAGACCCTAGCCGTATGACACCAGTAGATACAGGTACTGGGCTGAGCAGGTAACATTCCTTGGGTAGATAACAAGATGCTGGTGGCTGTCCGAGAGGGAAACTCAGCTGAAAGTGGGTACGACAACTTGGGGGCAAAGCACGAGTTGTATAGGGACTCCATGAGTAGACATTCTTGTGGTAGGGGATACAAGACCTCTCTGGGGTAAATTCCATCTGGCGTGTACCCCAATAAGGGAAGGGTGCATAAGACGGTAAATAGGTAGAGCCAGATTGCAAGTTCCATGGTTAAAGTCTGGGAGTCAGAAAGAGAGACAGTTGTAAGGGCTTAATCTGGGCAAGGTATCACCAGGTAAGGCTACGTGCCATGGGGTCTGAAAGGGGATATAGGTGCCGGTACCACTTGAAGAGAGCAAGGAGATGTTCCTATGGCACAGTGACTAGAGATAGTTATGAGAAGTCGTAAACCTGATCTAAGACGTATCACTAGCTAAGGCTACACACCACAGGGTCAGCAAAGGGACGTAGGCGCTGAAAACCACTTGTAGGGAGCAAGGAGAACTTACTATGACACAACGGCTAGGGACAGTAATAAAAAGTCACAAATCTGATCTGAGACGAGTGGTAGGGGAGACTGCGGTGGGTTAGTTAGGATGGGACACTTGAATCTGGAACGGCAGCCCAAAATGTATATGTCTGTGGGTATCCTAGGGAGGCAGGGAGGACAGATTTGCAGGAAAGCCATTGGCAGGGGAGGGTGGGGCAAGGAGGTCTATATAATAATGGTCAGGGTGGGTGGGTGGGTAAAATCTGCGACTTTGCCATACCTCTCTGGGTCTGGAGTCCAAGCAAGTGGTCTCGGGCGGCGGCTTCGGGAGGTAAACACTTGGGGAGCAGAGGATAGGCTAAAAGGAAGAGCCCTGAATTGTTAGCATTTTCCCTGGAAACAAAAACGGAGAAATCTGCGGTGGGAGGGGCATATGGCGATATGCAGGTAGGCATCCTGAATGTCCAGGGCACAAAGCCAAAGTCCTGACCTGAGCAGGGGAGAAGACTCTGCAGAGACAGCATTCTGAATCTCTTGTACTTCACATACTGGTTGAGGGTACTGAGATCCAGAATGAGTCTCAGATCACCAGTTTTCTTTGGTACTAAGAAGAAATGAGAATAGTAACCCGTCCCCTGGTATGGGGGGGACAGGTTCTAATGCCGCCTTCTTCAGAAGGAAGCTCAACTCTTCTTGTACTACAGGAATGTGAAGTGGGGGGTAGGATGACAGTGGAGGAGGTCTGTGGGAGGGGTCTTTGAAAGAACTCTATGGAGTGCCCCTCTGCCACGAGTTGGAGCACCCAAGAGTCGGAGGTTATCCTCTCCCATTCTGACAGGTGGAAGAGAAAACTCCCCCCCACGGGCTCCTCTGGATTGTCCAGAAGAAGAGGGAGAGGCAGGGAGCCAGGACGCTGAGGGAAGAGCGGGCCGACGCCGCTCCGGAAGCCTTTCAGCACTTGTTTGAAGGGGTTTTGGCCGCTGTCTTGCTCACGCTTGCTTGGGCATCAAGCTTCCGCGCTCGCTTCTGTCAACAGCGGTTTTGGTGCCGAAAAGGGACGCTTTTGACCTTGGGAGGTTTGTACATACCCTGAACCGACCTCAAGACCTGCCCTTTCTCTTGCAGGTCGGTGATAATGTCTTTCACATTGCCCCCAAAGAGTACCGACCCCCGAAAGGGGGCGTCCTGGATGGCAGTCTGCACTTCAGCCGCCTGGCCTGAAATGCGAAACCAGGCATGGTGTTGCAACTCAACTGTGAAGGCCAAACGTCTGCCAGCTGTGTCCACTGCATCATAAGTGACATGAAGCATATGTCTACAGGCCAACCTGGCCGAACGGCCACGGTCTGCCAGTTCCTGTTTGGTCTCAGAATCTAGGAGAGAATCTAATTTCAATTCTACCTGACAGAGAATGGACTTCTGGAAATCCACGTAATCTAGGGCCCTAATGCTCAGAGCTGAAGAGTTGTAGACCTTTTCCCCAAATTGGTCCAGAAGCTTAGATTTTTTGTCAGGGGTGAAGCGCTAAAATGTTCGGGATGAGCCGATCTGTCATGGGCGGCACTGATAACAACCAAATCTGCCTTCAGGTGAAGACTAAGAAAATCTTTGTCTTCTAGAGACTGGTAGAGCCTATCCACCTTGAGAGGTATGGGAGCTGAGGAGGAAGGCTACTTTCAAATAGTGGAAACCAGATCCTAGTGAGGTTCAATCCAGAGTGAATCAGGGTGGGTGGATGAGGACTCTGCCAGATCTGAATGTACAGCTAACCTCTGCTGTTGGGGATCTTGCTCCACTGTCTTCCAATCGTAAGCCGCCTGGATTTTCTTTAGTAAGTCCAGAAAGGAAGGATCCTCTGGAGGGGATTTAGAAGAATCCTTCGGTTTGGGAATCTCTGAAGTACAAGGCTCTTCTCCTGGGTCAGAAAGCTCAAAATCACTGTTGGGTTCTGAAGACTCCTGAGAGGATGAAGAAACTACTGGAGGTAGGGGAAGTTCAACCTGCCTGGACACATCCAGCGGCTGAGAGAATTCCCTAGGGTGAGCACCAGTTGAAGGTTCTAGTGTGACATCCAGTAACGTCAGAGGCGTCTCCTCTAGCCAATGTGCGGGAGCCAGGGTTGGATCCGGCATCGGCTGATGTTTATCCAGTTCCAAGATGAGCTGGGATTTGGCTTCAGCCCACCAGGAACACAGCACCGACTTCAATCCACCTGTGGCTGTGGTTGCTGTGGAGGAGGGGGACTCGGAAACGGGTAATTAGGGAACCCATAGTATTGGTACCCGAAACCTGATGGCAGGAAGCCTGGGTTAGTGAATCCAGGCATTGGGTACTGTGGCGTCGGATACTGTGGTGTAGGGTATCCCGGTGCTGGAGGAACCGAAGGAGCCAGAGGTCTTGATGAAGGCCCAACCGGAGGACTCGATGGACCTGGCGTCTGTCCGGCGGGAGGAGAGGATGGAAATGTAGGTCCCATAGGAGGGTCCGGAAATAAGGGCCCAGCCGACACAGACGGAGGAGCCAAATGACAGACGTCGGGCAGCGGCAAGCCGGAAGGCGACGACGGAGGGACAGTCGTGGATCTGGAATTGGAGACTTAGGGGGGAGGGGCACTCGATGGCGAAGCGCCCCTTGGTCCTCATCCCCAGCCGGGGAAGGAGGGGCCGGCTTCTCGAAAGGAGGTGGCTGGGATGGAGGAGCCTCCAAAAGCAGCTGGTCAGGTGTCAGCTGCAGCGAACCCCGAGCATCAGGTGTAGCATCAGGACCTGACAGCGGATGGCAGGATGGGCGTCCGTCAGGCTGGCCGAAGGGAAACTTATCAGCCTTGTCCAGGCGGGAAACGGTAGAGCCTGAGCCTGACTTATCGGACCCATTCGCACTGGTAGACCATGGGGAAGCAGTGGCCGAAGCAGGAGTGGAGGCCTTTGCCCCAGAGGCTCTCTTGCTGTCGAATAACCCCGATTGGTGGGCCTCACCCACCGGGACACCACCAAAGCAGCCATCGGAGAACAGTTCCCCAGAAGGGAGGATACTTGCAAGGCCGCGACTCCAGTCGAAATCGACGGGGCTGCAGATGAAGAATCCCTGTCCCTGTGCTTCTCGTTGTCCCGTTTTTTTCTTATGGTGGCCTTTGGGAGAGGTTGACGTCTGCCTGAGTTTTTTCAGTTCTTTTTCCATGAAGGCCATCTTTTCCTTTAGGATATGGGCTTCCAGGGACTGCTGCCACCTTTTACGGGTGACCCGTCGGCACCGGCTTTGTTTATCCCCTTCAAATACTTGAATGTTTCAATCATATCCCCCCATCCCTCCTCTCTTCCAGGGCGTACATATTCAGCTCACTCTGAGGAAGCTTGGCAGCCAGCCAAGTGAAACGTCATTTTTTTCTGATTGCATATTGGTCAGCAATAAAATTTTGGATTTCCATCTACTGGACGCTGTTATTGAGCTGTGTGGGTGCTTATATTTAGGTTTTTTGATATTCAGCTCACGTAGCATGTCCTTGTAGGCTTCGCCCTCCATCCCCCATAACATTTTTGCTGTCATCTGCTGAGAGATCCCCCTCCACCACCACCACTCATCGCTGTCTCCCCCTCAGCCAATTCCCTTTCCGATTTACCAGTTTCTCACCCATCCCTACAGAAGTCAGTTTCCCACCTAGCCGCCCGTGAGGCACTGAATCGAAGGCCTTGCTGAAGTCCAAGTACAGGACGTCCACAGCATGACCCATATCCAGCTCTCTTGTAACCAGTCATAATATTCTACTAGACTGGTCTGACAAGACCTCCCCAAGATGAACCCATGCTGCCGCCCATCCTGGAGTTAATTTCCCTCCAGAAATGCCACCAGTCTCTCCTTCAGTATCACCTCCATAAGTTTACCCACTATGGACGGGAGACTGACAGGTCAGCAGTTTCCCAGTTTGTCCCGTGGGCCGCTCTTGTGAATGGGAACCACATGGGCCACCTCCAGTCCTGGGGCACATAACCCATGTCCAGGGAGCTGCTGCACAGGTCCACCAGCAGCCTGGTCAACACCTCCACCATCTCCCTCGGCATTCTGGGGTGAATACCATCAGGAACTGGTGCCTTGTCCACCCTTAGTGATCTCAGACCCTCTACACTCTATTCTCCTCTATCCGTCTGTCCGTCGACCCCTCCCACCGACCCCACCTTCCACATCCACAGAGGTAGTGGACCATCCTTTTCCTGCATGAACAAACAAATACAGGTTACTCACCTGTAACAGAAGTTCTAGGAATGGTATATGTTGTTCATCCACACTGTCTGGCAGGTATCCTTGCCGCTTTAAATCTTGCCAGAAGGTCTTCAAGCTGGCTCCTCCCACCCACCCAGGTGGTAAAACTCTCGGCTTTGCCCCATGATGCCAGATCTGGCCCGCTGGAAGCTCAGGTTGTGCGTCGGCCGGGAGGTCGGGAACAGATGAACAACATATACCATTCCTAGAACTCCTGTTACAGGTGAGTAACCTGTATTTCTAGGGACATGGATATGTTGTTCATCCACACTGTCTGGCAGACTCCTAGCAGTTCTCCGGCAGGAGGGAGGCAAGGCGCACACCCCCTACTTAGGGAATAAAGACTGGAGAACCCAGGCCCCAAAACCAGCATCCCGGCGTGACTCAAGGTCGATGTGGTAATGGGTGATGAAGGTGTGTGCTGACTTCCAGGTAGCAGCCCTGCAGATATCCTGGATAGGGACGTCCCTGAAGCAGCCACCGATGCAGCAGTATGGCGGGTAGAATGAGCTCTTATCCTCTGGGAGGCTCCATGCCCGCCAACTTATAGCAGAGATCTCACGCAGGAGGTGACCCACCTGCTTATCGCTTGCTTGGCTGCAGGTCTGCCAGGTGCGGCTTCAGCGTAGGTGACAAACAGCTGGCGAACCTCTCCCGATTTCAGCCATCGCTCCTTAAAATAAGTGGCGCCCTTCTAGGAGTCAAAGTATGGAGCCTGTATTCCGCCTCGAGGTGTGACTGGGGTAGAACACCGGCAGAGTCAACACCTGGTGAAGGTGAAACTCCACACCACCTTCGAAGGAATTTGGTGAAGCGGGACAACCTTGTCCCTGTGGAAGACCAGGTAAGGAGACTCATGCAGAGCACCTGGAGTTCTCCCATCCTTCTGGCTGACATGATAGCCACCAAAAGGCGGTCTTCCACAACAGGTGAGAGAGTTCACACCTGTGCATTGGTTCGAATGGCTTGCCCATGAGCTTTGCCAGTACCAGCAGTAAATCCCACGGAGGTGGAGGTTCTCGACCGAGGGGAAATGTGATCAAGGCCTTGAAAAAGCACCAGACCACCTTCTCCTGCACCACCGATCTGCTCCCTCGGCCGCGCCCGGTAAGCAGAGATGGCTGCCAGGTGCACCCTTAGGGTCGTCGACCTAAGCCCTAGACTAGAAATGGACCATAAATAGTCCAAGATGCTTGCTAAAGGACAGGAGGAAGGGTCCAAGCCCTTGCCCTGACACCAAACGGAAAATCTCTTCCATTTGAAGGCATAGCATTTCCTGGTTGACTCCTTATGGGATGCCTCAACAACATTGAGGACCTCGTCGGAAAGACCCAAGGCCTGGAACTCTAGCTGCTCAGGAACCAGGCCGTCAGGTGCAGGGATTGAAGGTCCGATGGAACACCTTCCCTGATTGACTGAGAGCAGGTCCGGCAAGCTGGAAGCTGCCTCAGGAGCCTGGAGCTGAGGCTGAGGAGATCTGGTACCAAACTGGCGGGCCAGTCTGGGGCTATCAGAATCACCTGCGCCTTGTCCCTCCTTGCTTTGGGAAGCACCTTGTGAATCAAGGGAAATTGGGGAAAGGCGTAGAAGAGGCCCGGGGTCCACAGCCTCGAGAAGGCATCCCCCTGCAACGAGCCCTGCTGAGGGGGGCAGGCATGAAACAGCTCAGCTTTGCTCCCTGGAGGCAAACAGGTCCACCTGAGGTGTGCCCCAGTGGAGAACAGATCTTGTACTACCTCCGGCAGAGAGACCACTGTGAGATGCAGCCCCTATCCTGCTCAGGGCATGGCAGGGTTGGAGGCTCCTGCCACATGAATGGCTAGGAGATCCGCCCAGGCTGCACACGAGTGACCAAATGCGGAGAGCTCCTTGCATAGAAGATGGAACGCGTCCCGGCCTGGTGGTTTAGGTAGTACATGGTCGTGGTATTGTCCGTCTGGACTCGGACCACTTGACCACGGAGAAACGGAGCAAAGGCGGTGAGAGCTAGGCGGATCGCTCGGAGCTCCAGCAGGTTGAAGTAGTATCGGGACTCCCACGGGGACCAGAGGCCGTGCACCCGGCGTTCCCCCAGATGGGCACCCCAACCCATCATAGAGGCATCGGTCGATAGAGAGACCGTCGGCTCGGGGCGGACAAACGGGATGCCCTCCTGCAGATGAGATGGAACGGTCCACCACCGGAGAGCGTTCCACATCTCCTGGGTCACCATCACTAGCTGGTCCAATGGATCGCAGCGTCGTGACCACTAGCTGGCCAATCCCCACTGAAGGGGGCGCATGTGCCAGCGTGCCTAATGGACCACGCTGGTACAGGCTGCCAAGAGACCCAGGAGGCGCAGGAAGTCCCGGGCAGGGTGCGATTGCCCAACCAGAAATGATTGGGCAAAGGAGGTAAGAACCTCGGCCCTGTCCTCCGGGAGCCGTGCTCTGGCTCGAAGAGAGTCGAGCTCTGCACCAATAAACAGAATCACCTGCTTTGGCTCGACTTCCGACTTGGCCTCATTGATGAGAAGGCCGATTTGAGAGCAAACCTGGAGGGCCAGATCTCTGGACCGCTCCACCTCCTGTCTGGAGGGGGCTGCTATCAGCCAATCGTCCAGGTAAGGGTACACCCGGACCCCTCGGCGCCGCAGGAAAGCTGTCACCACTGCAATGCATTTGGTGAAGACCCTGGGAGCTGGAGACAGGCCGAAGGGCATGGCTCGGAACTCGAAGAGGGATCCCTCCGCTCGAAAACGAGGGAATCTCCGATGTTACGGACGGATAGGGATGTGAAAGAACGCGTCCTGCAGGTCCGGAGAGCAGAATCACACGCCGTGTTCCAGGGATGGTATTATCTGAGCCAGAATGACCATCCTGAAAGTTTGAGACCTTAGGAACTTGTTCAGGTCGTAGGTCGAGAATGGGGCGCCAGCCCCCCGTCCGTTTTGGAACCAGGAAGTACCTGGACACAAACCCCGGGTCTGAGGGAGGGTCCGCGACCTCCCTGATCACCTCCTTTTGGAGGAGGAGAGCGATGTCGGCCCGACGAGCCGACAGTGAGGCTGCGGACCCCGAGGCCCCCCCGAGGTGCGACGGCTCTGAAGGGTGGGGCCTGCTCGAATTCTAGAGGCAGACCTTTTCCCACCACCTCCAGCACCCACCTGTCCGTGGTAATAATGGATCAGGCGGAAAGGAATGCCAGAGCCGTCCCCCCACGAGGGGAACCTGGGGTGAGGTGACGGGGTTGGGGGCGACACCCCTCAGCCCGTCACTGGGCAGGCTTGGAGGAGGGACCGGCCAAGGGACCTCCTGGGCCTTTACCTCCCTGCTTCCTGTTGGAGGAAGCCCCGGGCTTGGGTTTGGGATGCCAAGCCCGAGCCTGCTGGCCCTGACGTTGCTGGGCCGGATGCGCTGCAGACGCAGAAGAACGAAAGGGCTTAGGCTGTGGTTTGCGGCCTTTGTCCTACTGAGCGGAAGAGACCGAGTCCAAGGTAGCACTGGACTTCTCGATCCTCTGCAGGTGACCTTCCACCCCAAGGCCGAAGAGGTCAGTCCCCAAAAAAGGAACATCCGCCAACTTGTGCTGGGTATCCGAAGTAAAGGTGGATATCCTCAGCCAAGCCCGACGACGCATAGCCACTGCGGCTGCCACAGACCTGGCACATGAGTCCCCAAAGTCTAAAGCAGTCTGGAGCTGCTGTTTGGCCACTGCCCTGCCCTGGTCCCGCACCTGCCTGACTGTGGTCTGCAGATCCGCTGGAAGATGAGGGACGACCATCCAGGGAGCCCAACAGGGCATGAGAAAATGTGCCATGAGGATGGCTGAACTGGCTCGAAAGGCCGAGGGAGGACGCAGCATAGACTTTTCGCCCGCATAGTCCAATTTCTGGACTCCTTGTCTGGAGGTTTGTCCATCCCCTAGCGTCTCGGCACGCCGGAAAACGCTTGTCGGTAACCAAACCCTCGCCGAGGGTATTCTAAAAACCGACAGGGAACCGTAGGGACCGATACTTCCTGGCCATCCTGGCCGAAGGCGCAGGACAGGAAGCTAGGGCGCTGCCAGAGCTCCAAGGCCGATCCACTATGGCCTCGCCACCGGAAAGGCCTCATAGGAATCCCCAGTCCAGAATCTCCGTGAGGGATACCTGGCCCGCTTAGAAACTGGTTCGAGCTTCATCCCGTGGACTCCGAGATGAGCCGAGCAATCCCAGGAAGGACGGTAGGGCTATCGCCCACCGACTGTCCTCCTGAGGACTCCAAGTCCATTCGCTTGGAGAAAAGGGAGGAATCGCCTTCGGATTCAGAAGAGTCCTCAAAGAGCTGCCTCGATCTGAGCCACCTCCACCTGCCGAGGTCGATCGGGAGTGAGGGTGACAGACAGCCTATGGGGCAGTCCCTGAGCCGACCAAGAATTTTTGGTCGGAGCCCCAACTAACAGCTGTGGAGGCGGAGGTTCCACTGGAATCGGTTGGGCAGCTGGTTTTGGCCGAACAACCGGCCTGGGCACAGGCTCCTCAGATAAAACGAGGGGTTGTTTCGGCCGCTCCGGTGACAGCCACTTAATGGCCGGGGAAGACGACGGCATTGGCTTATTCCCGGTCAGAAGGAGCTGTTGCCACATGAGTTCCTCATATCTTCGACGCAACCTGCGGAGGAAGAGGATGAGCGGCGGCGCCACGGGAGACCGAGACCGCCTATGACGGCGGGATCGGCTGGACCGCGAAGACGTCCGAGACAGAGAACCTCGGTATTGCCGAGGACGGTGCGGGGAGGTGTCGCGGTGAACCGGCACTCCCTTCGGTTCGGAAGATTCAACTGAAGGCTCCAGAACCGGAGGCACAGACGAGCCGACGGGATCCTCAACTCCCACCGGGGGAACCGGGGAGAGGGATTTCTGGCTTCTCCAGCCGACAACCCGTCCAACGGGTCGAGAAAAATCTCAACCGCATCGACGCGAGTCTCGGTCAACTGGACTGACGGGGACACCGTGAGACCAGTGGCCGAAGCCGAGAAGTCGACCGAAGTCGACAGCCGAGCGCTCGAGGAGAGGGATCTTTCCTGCTCCAAAGAGCGTCGACGGTGAGACTTACCCTTGTCTCTCTTTTTGGACCGAGAAAACGGTCCAGAAGAAGATGGACCCTCACCTTTAGTCGAGAGGGTAAGACAAAGCTCCTTAAAAGAAGCTGAATAAGAGGCACAGAGAGAGAGCGGGACAAATGCCGCAGCCGAGGTAGAAGCGGCCCACACCGCCTCCTCTTCGAGGGCGATCATCTGCTCGAGCTGATCTGCCGAGCCCGCCGCCGCAGACACCGCTGACCGGGCCTCTTTTGACTTTACTGGAGGAAATCGCTTCTCCGGACGCCCCAGTTGTAAGCGGGCAGCACGGTCTTCGAGGATGTAGGCCGAAAAGGAAAAGCACAGGTCGCAGGCCTGCAGGTCGTGCTCAAGGCCCAAGCAATAAACGCACGTGCATCTCCGGAAACCGGGAGTCCATTTGTCCATCACAGCTGCGAGGGAGAGAACACCGAAGTCTTTTTAGCAAAAACTTTTTAATTTCGAAGATTCGAAGAATTAGGAACCAGTCTTATACACAGAGCGTTAAGGAGGGAACCTGAGCTTCCAAGCAGTAAGGAAGATCTGGTGTCATGGGGCGGAGCCGAGAGTTTTACCACCGGGTGGGTGGAGGAGCCAGCTTGAAGACCTTCCGCAAGATTTAAAGCGGCAAGGATACCTGCCAGACAGTGTGGATGAACAACATATCCATGTCCCTAGAAATGAAAATTACATACCTACCGTAATTCTTTATCTTCCTGTGCATCTTCACCATTCATCACTGTTGGGTGACTGGCCAGAGAGAGGCACCCCGTGGGAGATTTTTTTTTTTGGGAGGGAGGAGCTGTCGGCACCGCCCAAAAGGCAGACACATTGCATGGTGCTCACAGGTTGGCCAGTAACGGACGCTGGATCCACCTCCACCTCAGTTCTGCATGCCGGGGAAAAAGGTATAGAGAAAATAAGGGCAGGGCAAGTGAGCCTGAGAGACAGCAAAAGGAAAGGAAGTAAACTGAAATAAGCCCACCAGAGGACACAATAAGAGAGGGACCTGGGAGGTTATGATCTGAGAAAGGCCCCGGTCCCTGGATGGCCAAAGGGCAGGAGGGGAGCAAAGAGAAAAAGAGATGGAAGTGGAAGGAGAGAGGGAGGCCAAGACCCATCAAGGATTAAAGCTAATCAGGATATCTTTTAAGGGACATTTTCAAAGGAGATTCTGAGAATTCGGAGAATCCTGTAAATGAGTAAGGCCCTCCTCCCTCAAATTCCAATTCCCCTGAGGGATCCCCCCCCATTGTTACTGTAAGGGAAACCAAATGTTTCAGAGGGCGGGGGGAACCCCAAAATAAAAAAATTACTCACCTTAGTAATGTTGTTTCTTCTAATGGAGTCTTGCTATATTATGACAATTGCAGTATGATTGCAGGTTAGAACTGCTCCGGAGGAGAAATAGTTAACTTTCCATGCAGGCATGGAACTTAGAGCGCGAGCTCGGTTGAAAACTCTGTTTGTTGTGCTTCAAACGCAAACTGTCAGATCTTTACAAGCTAAAACTCACTAAGGTTCTGTGTGGAAGCTGTAAACCTACACTAGCCAACTGGCTACTAACATAAACACTCATTTTTTGGCCCAAAACAAAGACTCAAGTCAGGAGACCCAAAATGCAAAAACACAACACCAATTCACCCAAAAGGTAGGTGAAAAACAACAAGGTGGGCATCAAAAAGTGCTAACTCCTGTACTGCCCACCCACATCCCAAAACAGAGGTTCTGAGAGGGGCAGGTAGGAGGGAGGTCAATAATATAGCAAGACTCCATTAGAAGAAACAACATTACTAAGGTGAGTAATTTTTCTTCAAACAACATGAAGTCTTGCTATATTATGACAATTGCAGACTACACAGCAGTACCCCCATGGAGGAGGGCCAGAACCTACTTAGGAAATAGGCTCTGAAGCACGGCTGTGTAAGAACCGAGCATCACTCCCAGCCTGGATGTCCAGGAGTAATGCTGGTAAAAGTGTGAACTGTTTTCCAGGTAGCTGCTTGACATATTTCTAGAATAGAAATGTCTCTGGCAGCAGCCAGAGAAGCAGCTGTACCTCTGGTAGAGTGAGCCCTCAGGCCTGAGGGGGAACTTTATCCAACTTCTCAGCAGAATTGATACAAGAGACAATCCACCTGGCAATGGACCTTTTAGTGGCTGGCTTCCCTTTACCAACTTCGCCATTGGTGAGGAACAGTTGGAGGGAGTCAAACCTATGACCCTTGGTACGCTCTGTGTAGTAACTAAGAGCTCTCTTCACATCTAGGCTGTACAGCCTCCTCTCCCCAGAGGAGGAGTGGTCAGTGAAGTACACTGGAAGAGAAATAGATTGATTAAGGTGGAAATCTGAAACCACCTTAGGCAGGAACTTTCTGTTAGTCCGAGGACCACCTTATCTCTGTGAAAAGAGATAAACCCTGCTCCACTGACAACGCTTGTAATTCACTTCTCGCCTGGCAGAGGTGATGGCTACCAGAAACACAGTTTTCCAAGTCAAGTACTTGAGCTCAGCTGAAGACAAGGGCTCAAAGGGGTTGCATAAGCTGAGCAATGCAAACATTAAGATCCCAGGCAGGGGCAGGATCCCTGAATGGAGGGTTGGTGTGAAACAACCCCTTAAAAAACTTGGAAAATACAGGATGAACTGAAAGAGAAGAGGATTTACCTGCTGAAATAAAAGCAGACACAGCTGCCAAGTGCACTTTCAGGGTAGCTGGTCTCAGCCCCAAAGAATTCAGGTGGACCATATAATCCAGAACTGTGGGTAGATCAGCAGAGACTGGGGAAATATGCTTTTCCGAGCACCATATGGAAAACCTTTTCCATTTGGAATTGTAGGTAGTCTCTGGTGGAAGGCTTCCTTGAGGCCTTCAATATATCCATTACACCTTGGGAAAGGTGTAAATCAGCAAACTCTAACTCTTCAAGAACCAAGCCTTGAGATTGAGAGATTTGAGATTCGGGTACCAGACCTTCCCTGGGCACAGGTTAACAGATTGTGATTCCTGGGAAGGAACAGGGGAGGATGGACTGCTAAGGACAGCAGGAGTGGATACCAGGGCTGTCTGGCCCAATCTGGAGCTATCAGAATGACTTTGCAGGATGGGGATCTGATTTTGACTAGCACTTTGAACAGGAGAGGAAAGGGAGGAAAGGCATAGAGAAACTTCCCTTCCCAACTGAGGGCTAAGGCACCCAGGGGGAGTGAGCCCAACATTGGGGGCCTGCAGCAAAAAAGAGGAAGTTGGTGATTGTCTAGGGTTGCAAAAAGATCCATCTGCGGGGTGCCCCATCTGGCAAATACTACTCCCAAGACCAGGGGATCCAGTGACCATTCGTGGTGGCCCTGGGAAATCCTGCTGAGAGCATCTGCCAGGACATTGTCCTTGCCTGGGAGGTGAACTGCCGTAAGGGAGGTGTTCAGGAGTAAGCCAGAGATCACAACTTCATCGCTTGGCGGTGCACAAGGCCGTAGACCGGAGTGCCCTCGCTGTTGATGTACCACATTGTAGTGGTGTTGTCTGTTCTGACCTGAATACTCTTGTTCTGAACAGATTTGGAAAAGCTTGAAGCTAGAAAAACTGCTCTGAGCTCCAACAGGTTGATGTGGAACAGAGATTCCTGGGGAGACCACAGACCCTGGGTGGTGAGGTCACCATGTGAGCTCCCCAGCCCAAGAGGGGCGATCTGTAGTAAGGATTAGAGAATGAGACTGAGTGACAAAAGGAACCCTTGTCTCAGGTTGCTCTGATCCTGCCACCACTGTAGGGCTTGGATCAGGGTTCGAGTTACTGGGATCAACTTGGTAAGAGGATCCTTTCTTTGAGACCAAAAAGTTCTCAAATGGAACTGGATGTCCCTCATCTGAAATCTTGCTCCCTGCACAACTGCTGTGGAAGAGCCATGTGTCCTAGGAGCTGCAGAAAATGCCTTGCTGGCCGGGAGACCTGCAGGATAAATGAGGAGGCCAGGGAGACTAGGGTCTTTGCCCTGTCCAGGGGAAGGAAGACACTGGCTTCCTGTGTGTTCAGTTCTGCGCCTATGAAGGTAAGAAGCTGGACAGGCTCTAGAACTGACTTTGAGAGATTCAGAAGGAAACCTAGAGAGGAGGCAGTTGCTGCTGTTATCTGAAGGTGTAAACTGACCTGGTCTGGGGACTGGCCTACTATGAGCCAATCGTCCAGGTAGGAAAGCTGGCAATCTTTGCCTTCTTAGGTAGGCAACTGCAACTGCCAGGCATTTGGTGAATACCCTTGGGGCAGAAGTGAGGCCAAGGGCATTGCTCTGAACTGGTAGTGGCCTGAGGGCAGCTCAACCTGAGGTACCTTCATGGGAGCTTGATGGGAATATGGAAGTAGGCATCCTTGACGCCCAGGGAAGCTAGCCAGTCCCCTGGCCTTAGAGAGGGTAGGATAATTCCCAGAGTCACCATTTTGAACTTTGGCTTTAAAAGGTGCTTGTTTAAATATCTGAGATCCAGGACGGGCCACCATTCTCCTGTCTTTTTTGACGTAAGGAAGTACCTGGAGTACAAACCTTTGCCCTGGTGTAGGGGAGGAACCCTTTCCACAGCTCTGACAGCCAGGAGGGTAGAGACCTCTGGCTCTAGGGCGAGTGCCTCTGATGGAGTTGCAGGTGGAAAAGATCTGTTCTCAGCTTGGAAATTTCTTGAAGCTGAGAATCAGTCCCTGGCTTACTATTTCCAGGACCCACTTGTCTGATGTTAAAGACTTCCAGTCCTGGACAAAGTAAGCCAGCCTGCCCCTACAGGTAGAGGAGAATCGCCCTGGCAATCCCATCAGGTGCCTGCTTGGCAGGGGCTTTGGGCTGAGGGGTGAAGCAGACCTGCTTGTACCCTGTCTGCCTCCCCCTCTAAATAACCCCCTCTGAGCATAGGCGGAGGAGGAAGCTTGGGCTTGGTAAAAAGGCCTATGAAAAGTCCTGCCCCTGCCTCTAGGAAGCTGCTTTTGAGGAGTGACCTGCCTTTCCTTGGCCTGTGCACTCCTATAGGTGGTCCTATATTCATCCATTTTCTTCATGTAATTCTCTGCTTGCTCCCCAAACAGAGAATTTTCCCACAACAGGAAAATCCATGGCCTTAGACTGGGTATCCTGAGACAGGGTAGTACATCTGAGCCACGCCATCCTGCGAAGTGCCACAGATGTAGCCATGACTCTTGATGGAAACATCATTAGAGTCCACTGCAGCATGAAATTGCACCTTGGATGCCTCAATGCCATCCAGCGCCACCTGTTCCAGCTCCCTGGCAAGCTGGTCAGGGACTTGTTTTGCTAGGGCCAGCACAGTATCCCATCTGGATTTCTGGTACCTAGCAGCATAAGCCATATAATTTGCTTGTCTGAGTCCCAAAGATGCTGCCATGTACTGTTTCTTTGCCATAGCATCAATCTTCCTGGAGTCCTTCTCGGGGTGGAAGCTAGGAATATTAGCCTTGTCACAGGCTGCAGCCTGCACTACCCCACATGGCTGCATTGTTGAGTGAGGAAATCAATGTCGGAGCCTGATAAGGTATACCTCTTGTCCATCCTTTTATCCACAGGAGGTATAGTGAGGAGTTTTTAAAACTTTTACTGTCTGTTTCCGAAAAGATTTATGCAAAGGAATAGACAGTCTCCTAGACTCTGGAATATCCATCATTTCTACATAGTCTGTCTCCTCTTGGTCATCAACAGCTTCCTCAACAGGAGCTGGACAGTTTCAGCAACTTTTTATAAAACATGAAATGAGAAGGGACTCAGAAAGCCTTGGAGGAGAAACCCTAGGGTCTATCTGGAGAGATGTCCGATCAATGGGCACATCCAGATCTTCAAACCATATCCACTCTCCTCATATTCCTCTTCCCCCTTCCCCGGTTCATAAAAATCCTCAAAATCATAATCTTGAACTGGTGGAACTGGCCGAACCGAACGCTTACCTGAAGGTGTCGGTTCGGCTGGAACCGGAAAGAGAGACTGGACAATTTGAATTGCTTTAGCTATTTCCTCAGCAGTTGGGGAGAGAACTTTGGCTCTACACTAGCTGACTTTCTAGTCCTTTTGCTGGAACCGCCTCAGAACCGCTCTTCGTTAGCCCAAGGAAGTATCGCCTGGTCAGAGGGTATCCTCCGTCCGGTTGGTACCGAACCGGCTGGCCATCTGGTCAGCAGACTTTTGTCCTCCCTTCCTGAGCCTACCAACTCTTATCTATGGTGGCAGCAGGAAATTGTGACAAATCTGGCAGTCTGAATTGAGGTGGTCAAACCCCAGACAATAGACATGTGGTGTATGGGTCAGCCTAGCAAAGCTTCCCACAAACACTAAAGTGTTGAAACCCAGTGGGTCCGGTTTTCTTTGGGTTTCTCAGACATAATGCCAGCCTAACCAACTTGCCCGCTTATGGCAATCCACCAAGCAAGACACCCTTATCGGTTCCCAACCGTGTCATGGGTCGTGAAAACCGAATGAAACTGCTTTTTAGAACCGATAAGAACCGGAACTGCACTCTAAAAAGGACTAGTAGATTTAAATACAACCTGATCAGTTCAAACCAAACCGATAAAGAATTACAAGTTCCACACAGAAAAACTAAATGTAAAACCTATCTATTACTTACATTACCACAGACAGAGCTTGAACCGACTGTTATGTTTAATTTCGCTAAAACCTAAAAATACAGGTTACTCACCTGTAACAGGAGTTCTAGGAATGGCATATGTTGTTCATCCACACTTATTGGCAGGTCCCTTGCAGCTTTAAATCTTGCTGGAAGGTCTTCAAGCTGGCTCCTCCCACCCACCCGGTGGTAAACTTTGGCTCCGCCCATGACGCCAGATCTAGCCTGGCTGGAAGCCAGGTTGTGCGCCGGCCGGGTTGGTGGAAGTGGTGGATGAACAACATATACCATTCCTAGAACTCCTGTTACAGGTGAGTAACCTGTATTTCTAGGGACATAGATATGTTGTTCATCCACACTTATTGGCAGACTCCTAGCAGTTCTCCGGGAGGAGGGAGGCAAGGCGCACACCCCTACTTAGGTAGAAAGACTGAGAACCGAGGCCCCGACCAGCACTCGTGCAAGCACCAAGGTCGATGTGGAAGGGAACGGCAAGCCTCAGCTTCCGGCAGAAGCCCCGGCGGATATCCTGACCGAGTATCCTCGAAGCAGCCACCGATGCAGCGGAAGGATGGGTAAAATGAGCGCTTATCCCTCTGGGAGGCTCCATGCCTGCCCGCCTATAGTGGAGACCTATGCAGGGGTGACCCGCCCGCTCGTCGTCCACTGGGCTGCAAATCTGCCAGATGCGGCTTCAGCGAAGATGATGAATAGCTGGCGAACCTCTCTCGAACTTTAGCTTTACGCTCCCTAGGTAGGTGAGCGTTAAACCGGTTCCTATGGAACCTATATACGGCCTCCGAGGTGTGAATGGGGATAAACCCCGGCAGAGGGAAGACTCCACCACCACCTTCGGAAGGACCTCGGGTTGGGCGCAGGACAACCTAGTCCCTGTGGAAGACCGGGAGATTAAAGGAGTGCCTGGAACTCTTCCCCACCTTCTGGATGGCACAGTGGCCCCAAGAAGGTGTTCTTCCACAACAGGTGAGGGAAACTCGCACCTGTGCAAAAGGTTCGGATGGCTTGCTCATGAGCTAAGCCCATACCAGCAAGGATCCCACAGAAACCGGGATACTCTCCCCAAAAGGGGAGGCGTGATCAAGGCCTAGAAGTGCCAGAACACATTCTCCACACCACCAACTGCCTCCTGGCCCGCGCCCAGAAGAGAGGGGTGACCCGCAGAAGCACCTAGAGGGTCGTCGGTTGAAGCCCTGGTTAAAGGATGGACCACAGATGGTCCGGAATGCTCGCCCAGGGACGGGGGAGGGCACGGCCCTATCTCATCATCAAAAAGGAGAACTTCTCCCAGGGGACGAGCATCTTGCCCGACTTCTTAGCAGGACGCCTCGAAGGTCGAGGACCTTGCCGAAAGACCCTAGGCCTGGCCCCTAGCCGCACAGGGGTCGGCCTACAGGTGCAGGGATTGAAGGTCCAGATGGATAACCTTCCCCTGAAAAGGAAAGACAGGACCGGGCGGACTAGAAGCCGCCTCGGGAGCCTGGGGCTGAGACTGAGGAGAGCTGGATACCAGAACCAGCAATCCAGTCTGGGGCTACCAGCATCACCTGCGCCAAGTCCCTCCTCGCCTTGCCCGTAGGTCAAGGGAAATGGGGGAGAGGCACGGAGGGGCCCGGGGTCCGTGGCCCCGATGGCATCCCCTGCAGCAGGCCTTGCTGAGGGGGCGGGCGAAAAACAGTCTCGGCCTCGTATTCTCCCCGGAGGGAAGAGGGAGAAGATCCTGTGCTACCTCCGGCAGGGGAAACCACTCATGAGGCGCAGCCTATGCCCGGCTTAGGGCAGCAGCTAGGAAACTGAGGGCTCCTGCCATCAAATGGCTGGGAACCCTCGACTGCGCAAAAACTCAATGCGGAGAACCTCCTTGCACTGAGGCAAGGGGATTGACCGAACCTGGCGAGGTAGGTAGCACATGGTCATGGTGTTGTCCTACTTGGACTTAGACCACTAGACCCCATACAAGCGGAGCGAGCGGTGCAAGCTGAGCGGAACGCCTGTGCTCCAGCGAGCAGGAAGGACATCGGGACTCGCGAGAGGATAAGAGGCAAAGCACTCTGTATTCCCCTAGATGGGCACCCCACCCATCCGAGAAGCATCGGTCGGAGAAGACTGCCGACTCAGGGCGAACGAACAGGATGTTCTCCTGCCGAAGTTGGAATGGTCCAAAGGGAGCGTTCTCTTAACTCCTGGGCTGTAGTCACGAACTGGTCCAAAGGACGCAGCGCTGTGACCTCTGGCTGGCCCCTCCCACTAGGGGAAGGCCGCCCTGAGGCCCAGGAGGTGCAGGAGGTCCTGGCAGGACATAATTACCCGGCCAACCCGACTAGGTAAGGGAGGAAGAACCTCGGCCCTGTCCACCCGGAGCCGAGCTTAGTCCCGAAGAAGCCTCACCGCTAAGGCACGAGTTCCCACTTGGCTCCTGTAACGGAAGACCAGTCCGCCTTCCGGGTGGGGTTACGTCCGGACCCCTCAGTGCCGCAGAGACTGCTGAGCAAAAGAGGGGCCTGGCTAGGAACTTGCAAGGGGATCCCCCGCTAAGAAGAGGAGGAGCCTCCCAAGAAACGGACGGAACGAGGAGTAGGTACATCCTGGAGGCCCAAGAAACAGCCACACGCCACGTTCTGAGGATGGAATATCTGAAGTAGAGAGACCATCCAGGCGTCTGGGACAATGGGCACGAGCTCCTGTCCGTTTGAGGCCAGGAATACCTGGACACGAACCCAGGGTTGGGGGGGGGTCCGCAGCCTTCCTGATCACCTCTAACTAGAGGGCAAGGCATGTCGGTACGACCGACACAGAGGCATTGGACCCAAGATCCCCATGGGGCAATGGCTCAAAAGGGGAAACCGCTCGCAACCTGCGACAGGATCTACCCTTAAATACCTCCAGAACGAGGTGCGGAGCTGTCCCCCCATGGGGAAACCCAGGCTGGGACGACGGGGCTGGGGCAGTGCCCCTTGGCCCGTCACTGAGCAGGCTTGGAAGGGGAAGGAGCCGAGGGGGCTCTCGGTTTCCTGCCTCCCTGCTTCCTTTTGGAGGAAAATGCTGGACTGGCAACAGGCCGCCCAGTGCATGCCTGCTGGCCCTTATGCTGGGTCGGTTGAGCCGCAGGGCTCAGAGGGCAAAGGGGCTTACGCAAAGGCTGACGGCTGCCCTTGACCCTCCGGGCGAGAGTGACCGAGTCTGGAGTGGCATCGGACTTCTCGGGCCCTTGGATATGTCCCTCCACTCCAGGGCCGAAAAGGTCAGTCCCAAGAAGGGATGTCCGCCAACTCGTGCTGGGTTTCAAGGAAAAAGAGGATAACCTCAGCCACGCCTGCGGCAAGACGACCACTCGCGGCCGCCACCGATCTGGCACAGGAGTCACCCAGATCCAGAGCCGCCTGAGTTGTTGTATTGCCACCGCCCTACCCTGGTCCCGTACCCGCCGGACCGTGGTCCGCAGTTCAGCTGGGAGATGAGGTAGAACCTCATCCAGGGTGCCCAGAAGGGCGTGGGAACAGTGTGCCATAAGAGCCGCCGAGCTGGCCTGACGGAGGCCGCAGTGTAAACCTTGCGCCCGACGTAGTCCAACCTTTTGGACTCTTTGTCAGGGGGTCTATCCACATCCCCAGCGTTTCCAAGACATTGGAAAACGTCGTCGGTGACTACCCCTTCAGCCGAGGGGTGCTCCGAGAAACCGGGCAGAGAACCGACAGGGACAGGGCACCTTCGAGCCACCCTGGCCGAAGGCGCAGGGCAGGAAGTAGGCCGCCATAGCTCCAAGGCTGGGCCCACGATAGCCTCAGCCACTGGGAAGGCCTCCGAGGGGGAACCCCCTTGGTCCAGAATCTCCGTAGGGGTAGGTGCCCGTTTGGAGACGGGCTCGAGCTGCATCCCAGTGAATTGTGAAATGAGCTGAAGCAGACCCCTCAAAGACGATGGGCTGTCATCTACGGAATGTTCCTGGGAAGACCCCGGGTCCTCCCTGCTAGGAAACATAGCAGAGCCAGCTTCAGGCTCTGAAGGGTCTGCAAAAAGCTGCCGCAGACCCAAGGCACTCTTCGTCCGCCTGGGGCGGGCAGGAGTGAGGGGACCGAGTGACCTGAAGAACAGGTCATGGCCTGGCCTGAACCCCGCTGAAGGCGGAGGGGCAGCGAGGGTTGGATGAGCAACCGGCCCTGGAGAGGGCTCCTCGACTGATTCGAACGGCTGCCGACCGAGCGGCCGCTGCTTGCTATCCGGAGAATGAATCGGGGTCGATTGATATACGGACAACAACTGCTGTCGCCACATAAGTTCCTCATAACAACGACGCCAACGGCATCGAAACCGCTCCTCATCCGAGGAAGGGGACGAGGAAGAACGGCAAAGCCACTTAACTCAGTGCCCCGACCGAGAACGCCGAGATCGGCGTGATCGGCTAGACCGAGAGGTTGACCGAGACCCAAATCCTCGGGGGGACCGAGAGCGGGCCTGGGAAGGAGCGGGACGCACCTGCTCCTCCCTCGGCTCGGAAGAAAGGACAGAGGGCTGTCGACCTGAAGGGACGGACAGAACCTCAGCCTCCGCCGGAGGTGGAGGGATGGCGGCACCAGAAGACCACCCAAAATACGGGTCGAGAGACTTGGCCGGCTGACCTGACGGGACACCGTGAGGCCAGTGGTCAAGCTGCATCCTCGATCAAGTCAAGCGCCGATGAGGGGAGGGGAGAGTTCTGCTCCGGCCGACTTAAGAGACCCCGCCTGCGGCCCTTTAGACTTAGGCCGAGCAGCAGGGTTGCAGGGTCCCTCCCTTGGAGGAGAGGGAATGACGGCCCTTGAACGAGCTGCATGAGTTGAACCCAAGGAGAGCGGGATAAGCACCGCAACCGAGGGGGAGCCGCCTCTCCCGCAGGATCAAACTGCTGAGAAACAGTCGAAGCGGACACCTGCCGGTCCGAGGGCATTTCCGGAGCGGAAAAAACTACCAGATGTTCGAGCCCCGAACGGGCCATGCGGTCCTCCAGAGAGCTGACCGAAAAGGCAGAACAGAAATTGCAAGCCTGAGGATCGTGATCCAAGTCCAGGCAATAAACGCACGTGGAATGCGAGTCTCTCCTGGAGGAACTAACCGTGCACCTCTCGGGGCCGGAAAAGGACTGAGCCATCGCCGTAGCAAAGAAGAAAATATCGAAGTTTCAGAAAAGACACTTCCAATAATTTCGAAGACCGACATTTTCAGGAACCAGTCGAAAACGCAGAGCGCTAAGGAAGGAACCTGAGCTTCCAAGCGGTAAGGAAGATCTGGCGTCATGGGGCGGAGCCGAGAGTTTTACCACCCGGGTTGGTGGGAGGAGCCAGCTTGAAGACCTTCTGGCAAGATTTAAAGCGGCAAGGGACCTGCCAATAAGTGTGGATGAACAACATATCCATGTCCCTAGAATAATACTTTTAAACTGACAAAATGAACCAAGCAGAAGGAGAAATCTCCGGAGCGACTGTTCAGTGAGGCGGAGTAAAGAATCTGACAGTTTGCGTTTGAAGCACAACAGACAGAGTTTTCAACCAAGCTCACGCTCTAAGTTCCATGCCAGCATGGAAAGTTAACTATTTCACCTCCGGAGCAGTTCCAACCTGCGGTCATACTGCAATTGTCATAATATAGCAAGACTTCATGTTGTTTGAAAAAAGAATTCCATCCCCGCAGGGGATGGTAAGTAAAGGAGATAATAACAAGGGGCAAGGGATTTATGGTCAGCCCCAGAACCTCCTCATCCCAGAGAACTCAAGGTTGGTGAACTAAGGGGATAGCTTGGCCCCACAGAGCAAATCAGGATAAGGGAGGGGCCCACCAGAAGACCCTATGAAGCCCCGACAGGGGCCCTACTCGTCCCCCCCCCCCGAGGCCTCTTGGCATGCCTGCCAGAGGGGAGGGGAAAATAAATCCAACAGAAGAGAAGGGGGCGAGTAAGGAGGCGGTATGGCTCAGGGACTGAGGCCTTGTGAGGGGAAAGTGGGAAGGATTCAGTGATGAATGAGAAGATGCACAGGAAAATCAAGAATTACGGTAGGCAATGCATCTTTCCTATCTTCCTGTGCCAATCTTCACCATTCATCACTGTTGGGTGAGCACGAGCTCTCCGAAGGGGCCCAGGAATCCTGAGAGAATAACATTCCTCAGCACCCCCCAGGAAAAAATGGGGTTGGGGACGACAATCCACTAGCCTGTTAGGCCTGGGACTGGTCAGGATGAGGCGGGGTTCCCTGACCCCTAGGGGAAGGAAGGTGACCCTGTAGTTCCTGTCTCACCCTGCAGGAGAAGAGATGAGTCCCCTTGAAGAAGGAGGCCATTAATCTATGCTAGGCCAAAGGTGACCACCTCAAAAGGTGAAGCCATGCCATCAGCTTAATGCAGACTGCTGTCCCTGCGAGTTGTGAAGTGACTTCATGGGCATCGTAAGATGCCCTTGACTGGTGCCTTGCCAACTCCAGACCTACAGCAGAGAGGGCTACAGCTTGCCGGGTAGCCTCCGAATCGGGCAGCGATGCTAGTGCCTGGCTCAGCATCGCCCACAGATGCCTGTTACAGGCAGCGGGGTGCGCCTCATGTGAAATAATAGAAAGCATCATCCGCGCAGTGGAAAAAACTCTCCGCCCCAGACGATCTAACTCCACAGAGTCAGGATCCGGGGGGTGGTCGCAGACAGGCGTCTATGCCTGGAAGGGGTGTCCAGACATGTCAGTCCTGAAGTGGGATGAGGCAGAAAGTGTGGAGACCCCCAGGTTGCACAATACCATCTCCAGCAGGCCAAGTGGGCTAGATCTGAGGAATATGGAAGCTGCCAGGCGCTGTATGATGGCTCCTGGAAAGGAACTGGCCAGGATGGGACCACCAAATGGTGTACCCTGAATTCACCTAAGAAGGCTTGCGTCGCACGCTCAGCATTGTGTCGGGCATAACGGGAAATGTGCAAGTCCTTGACCAGCCTCGCTAGGAAACACTGATACTGAGCCTGATCAGCGTCTTAGAACAAATGGACAGAGGGCTCCTCTTCCTCCGTGGAGGAAGACGAGGAGGCCAAGGAACTTGTGGAGTCAGATTCTGGCTGCGGAGGGGGGGGACTGGTCGAAAGACCTGTTCATCCATGGCCCTAACATACTGGGGGAAATCCGAAGCCCAGGATCTGAACTGTTCCAAGGTTAAAGGTCTCAGAGGACCCATATGGCCTGGGAGAAGGGGAGCTGGACGTAGAGGCATGGGCGAGCCTGTCACCAGACGCGACATGTCTCTGCAAGGGCTAGAAGAATCTACTGGCTAACCTAGTATGAGTGGGAATCCACAGGTCTGCAAATTCACCAACCTGTTAAGGAACAAAAATCAGTTGGGACTTAACCTTGTAGGATGAGCTACCCTATGAGGGGACCGGGGCTGCATAGATCCAGAAGGGCGCTCCCCAGCTCCACCCAATGAGACCTCTCTAGAAGGGGATGAAGGAGAGAAACAGGGTGGCTCCTGCCCCAGTCCCAGAGGGCCACAAGAGTGTGCCGGCGTCCTTCACCCTGTCCCCATAACCCCGTTCACTCAGAGGAAGCTCTCTTCCTCACACCCTGTGCCAAGGAACCCCCCCAATTCCAACGACTCCCTGAGGGGAGTTGCACAGGAGGGGGGCTTGATCTTGATAGAGAGGATGGTGGCCACCCCCTTCCCCAAGATCCAGACCACCACCCCTGCAGCAGCGGGCCTGGCAGCCCGCAGCTGACCCACCAAGCCGCAGTCACCGGGGCTGCAGGAGGGGTACCTGGGGAGGCGCTAGGGTACTAGGTCGTAGAGAACCCCCTGACTCCGAAGAATCGGACCTCCTGTCTGGATCAGCCTCCAAACTGTCTGATTCCAAAGAGGAGGTGATCCAGAGCAGTTCTGGATTTGTGGCCCCAGGGGCTCTTCCACTCTCGGCACTTCCAACGCCGCATTCCTCATGGCATTGTCCTGATCACCAGAGCTGTGGATGGCCCTGGGATCTGAGACAGCATCTTTGGGCGGCACTGAGGAACACCCCGTGCCGGGACCCCCAGCTCTGGGCCCCGACAATGGGGGAGCCTGCACCTCTGAAGAGGTGACTGTCAGAGCAGTGCTTCCGGCCCGGCCCCGAACGGAGCCAGACCAGACCTCCAGCACTGCGGTAGGAACCTCCTCTATGACAAGGCATGAAGAAGAGGAGGCCCCCTCTTCAGCGGACCATGTTGGCTGGGAAAGAGACCTGGAGGAAAGGCTAAGAGTCCTGTGCTTAGACCGACATGAGTGACGCTGCTCCCTCAAAGTCGGTGGAGCCCTGCCGAATTTTATCGCATGATGCTCCAGAACACGGCAGTCCATAGAGAAGCAGGCATCACAAGAATCCATGTCATGCTGAGGTCCAAGGCAAGTGAGGCAAACGTCATGCTGGTCAGTAATGGAAATCTGTCAGCCACAGGGACACCGACGCATGGGGGGGCTGACCCGTTTTCTTTGACAGTTTCTTGTCCAGAGGACCAGGCATGATGCGTACGGTAACTAAAACACAAAAACAGAAAAGACTCAATGCCACTTAATAAAAGGAAAGATCTTACTGGATTGGAGGTAAACGGCGTTGAGTAGGTTGCAGAACCAAGGTGGAGCCGCAGCGAAGGAATCTAAGGATGGTGCTGAATGGCCCAGAGGAAACATGGCCCCAGAAGGCGTCGACATCGAACTAGGCTACGCAGTGAGTAATTCGAGCAATGTGCTGTCTCAATGGTGGTAGAAACAGAAATGAGGTGGAGGAGGATCAAACGGTCATTACTGGACAACCTGCGAGTGCCACGCAATGCATCGGCCTCGTGGGTGGCACTCACAGCGCCAGCTCCTCCTTCCAAAAAAAAAAAAATCAATCTCCCCCGGGGTGCCTGTCTCCGGCCAGTCCCCCAACAGTGATGAATGGTGAAGACTGACACAGGGAAGATCAAAAGTATTTATTCAGTGCTTCTGCTTGTTCTGCTTCCTTTTCCACCCACTCCCCACCCCTCTTTATTCTCACTATGTTGTCTCTGCACTTCCTTTTTCCCTGACATATCTAAAAAAGTCTTTTTCCTCTCCCATAATGCCCTGAGCTAACTTTAGCCTCTGGAGGCTTTGGCTTCTCTCAACCACTTGGTAACCTCCTTGGACCAACTCTCATATGCCTCCCTGTCCTCCCCCCTCCCCGTCCACCTGAATCTCTGGAACGCAGCCCTCTTTGCCTTCACCCCCTCCATCACTCTGCTGTTCAGTCAGCTTGGCTTCTTGACTCTGTTCTTCTTGCTTTGGGTCCTGGTGCAAGCCTCCGTAGCCCCTGCTATCACAATTGTAATAATATCCTACTTTTGCTGTGCATCCATCCCTGGCCTAACCCCTGCTAATCACCCCAACAGTATTTCTTGCATCTTCCTGAAGTCCACCACTCTTGTTACTGAGCCACCAATCTCTTTACTCAAACTGAGTGCGAACCACACTGATTGGTAGTTGCTTCCAGCTAGTGGGTCCTCCACCCTTATTTCCCTCACTGCCTCCCCATTTGACAGTACCAGGTCCAGCATGTTATCGAGTTGGCCCACTGACCAGCTGTGTCAGGAGACCATCCTGGAATGCATCCAGGACTACCTGCTCCCTGGAACTGGAGCTGGTAGAGGCGCTCCAATCCACCCTTGGCAGATTGAAATCCCCCACACTCCCCTTTCTACATACGCTCCTAATCTGCTCTGCTAACTCGTCCAGTTCCTTGGACTGGGCAGGAGGTCTGTACACCACTCCCAGCCTCAGCTTTCTACCCTTGGCATCCAGGAGCTGCATCCACAGCGCTTCAGCCCTCCCTCCCCCTCATGCATCTGATACCATCCCTCACATAAAGTGCCACCCCTTCCCCGACCCCTTGATCTTCCTCTAAATTCTATACCCTGGGATTGCCAGATCCCAATCCTGGTGTTGGTGACCCAAGTCTCAGTTATAGCTGTGACGTCCACCTCCCCTCAGCTAAGAGGGCCGAGCTCAGCTATTTTATTACCCAGGCTCGCGATTAGGAGACCACCCTCCACCCAGTCCCCTATGGCCCCTTGGACTGCCTCCCTCCCTTCTGCGACACCCTCCCCTTGCATTCACTGTTTTCTGCGGGGACAGTTCATTCAGCTCCTCATTTTGGCAACCCTGCATGCTGTCTGCGCACTCGCCTCCCCCCATGTAGTTTAAATATCTCCTTGAAAATATATATTCCTCTGACTTACTCTTTAACATCCTCTTACCCGCCCCACTCAGGTGTAAACCATCCTTTGCGTACAGTTCCCTGCTATTCCATGCCTCCCCCCATCCTCCTACCTGCCTATACCCTTGTGAGTTACACCACCCCCTCAGCCAAGAGTTGAACTCCACTATCCTTACCCTTCTTGCACTGCTAGCCCTTGGAACCGGTAACACCTCCGAGAAGGCCACAAAGCTCCCAGTTTCTGAGCATAAATTCCCCAGTTCCTCAAATCTTCCCTTTACCTCCTCCACTGTGCAGCCCCCCAGGCCATTACTGACTACATGTACCACCCACTTGAGGCTTCTTCCTTCCCCTCTAACACGCTTAATCAGAGCCTGCTCTGCCCTGTCCACTGTCAAGCCCGGTAGAGGTTCCACTCATATCCAACTGTGTCTTTCACTCTCTCCCCCCCCCCCACCACCTGATCCCCTTCAGGATAGAATACCCTATCACTATAACAACTCCTTATACACACACACACCCACACACCCCCGGTTGCACCCTTCTTCCATCCCCATCCCTGTCATGGTCATCGACCCTTCCCTGCCCAGCAGCTCTTGGATTCAAGTCCCCTAACACTAAGATTCCACCACATTCTCCCTCTGCTTCCTTTGTTTCCTCCCAACCCCTCCCACTCCTTGCTCCTTCTACCTCCTGCACTTTGTTCCCACCATCTGCCCCTATTCTTCATCCCTCTTCAGTACTCCTCCGTCTGTTCCCCCTCAACACCCCCATTTGCTCCTCTATACTCCCCCCGTCCTTTTCTCCTCCAATACAGCTAGATGCTCCTCCTCCACCCCTCCCTCGCCTGTCATCTCAGTCACTGGCCAATACCTGTTTGAGCCTGTTGTGTATTCAAGATCATTCCCGCTGGCATCCATTGTGCCCATCTCCTGCACTGGTGCCCCCCCCCCGGACCCCATGTGGTCTGCACTCTCCACCCCGTGCCCCCTCCTTCATCCTGCCTCTTGTACCCTACCCAGCTGCCTTCTGTGCTTCTCCTTTCCATTCCTCTTCCTGGCCAAGACATATCCCCCTTAGCCAAGACATATCCCCTTAGCCAAGACATATCCCCTTAGCCAAGACATATCCCCCTTAGCCAAGACATATTCCCCCTTAGCCAAGACATTTCCCCCTTAGCCAAGACATTTCTCCCTTAGCCAAGACATATTCCCCCTTAGCCAAGACATATTCCCCCTTAGCCAAGACATTTCCCCTTAGCCAAGACATTTCTCCCTTTAGTTGTGAAAGCTCCTGCTCCAGCCTCCCTAAGTTTTGGCAAATTGGGCACTCCCCCAGCCTCCATAGGGTGCTCACGAATATAGCCACGCCACAGTTTTTACACTCCACTATCCTCCCCCTTGTATCCCCAACCCCTTCCCTCCACCCACCTCACCCTTTATGCTGCCACTGACCCTCCTCCTGGTGTGCGCCCCTACTGTTCCCCCTCCACCAACTTCCACCGTCCTTTCCCCTAATCCATTCCCTCTTCCCACCACTGTGTCCCCAAGGTTCTATGTTTCTAAGTATGGCACAGTGTTACCCCTAACTAAAACTTCCGCTACGCCCAATACCCCAGTGTCCCACAGTTAATTCTGAGCAGCCATTCATCAGCCTGAATGCCACCTGTGGAAACATAGGTCAGGAAGCATAGGCAAACCAAAAGAAGTTATAAAATTCACAAATAGCATTTTATTATCAATAACAATAAGATAAAAAATAGTTCAGGATAGCTCTTGATACAGGCAGTTCAAACAAACAGAAGTCCATCATTTGAGCCTCTTTAAAATCATCAGCTCTCTCTCTAAACAAAACATTGCTATCTTTTTTTTTTTTTTTTTTTTATTCTTTCTTTCTGCCCCTGCCGCCAGTAGCCCGGAACCATCTGCCGGTCACGCTTCCACCCCCCCACATCGGCCTCGCACCCTTCCGATACCCCGTGGCTTACCCCCCACGGTGGGGCTGCGGCACTGGGGACACATGCCGCAGGCGTCAGACTAGGTCGGAGGGCTGGCCTGAGGGGGCTAATTGAAGCTGTGACCGGCTTCATCTAGGAGCCCCCAGCGGCATTCTCCCTTTCCTTTTCCGGGCGGGGGCGTGCAGCGGAAGCGTCCCTGCCCGCCCTCCGGCACACACTGTTGAGGTCGGTAGTCGCTACAACCTGGTCTCCACCAGGAGTCACGCAGACCCCGAGCACTACCCCATCCTCCCGGAGAAGGAGAGCAGTCCATAGGGCGCTATCCTTTCCCTGGTTGCCTCCAGCGACTCGAGTCCGCTTCCCCAACCCGGTCGCCGGCGCCGCAAGCGGAAATCCCACCGCTGCGCCGGCAGGCCGGCCCACATTGCTATCTTTTTATAAGATGTTTCTCCCTGGCAATTAAATTCTGCATCCTATTCTTGTAAATTACACCACCTGTGTTCCACAAAATGCATTAAAACTGTCATTTTCTTTCCTGTGAGTAGCCTGAAGAGTACATTAGTCTTCTTAACAGGTGTAGCCAATTAAGACATCCTGTCCCAGGGCTATGTCCTGCTGGTAATTCTGTAAACAAGTTTGTGGAGGTCAAAATGCACCTCAAGGTTAAACCCTTGTGTTCCAGATAAACCCAAATAGCTTTCTGCAAACATCTGAATAATATAATTATATACATACGAACATATGAAGAAGCCAGCAGAGGAAGGCCATTGGTCTATCAAGTCTGCTCGTATTGCAGGGTCCACAGCTTGAGCTCATGTCCCTGCCCTCCCTCCCCACTCCTCCCATCCTCCATATCCATGGTCCTTACTTTCCCCCTATGCCTGTCCCAGCCTCTCTTAAAGTTGCCCGCTGTCTTCGACAAGATGACCTCTTCTAGCAGTGCATTCCAAGTGTCCACCACCCTCTCTGTGAAGTGCTTCCTGACCCCCCTCCTAAACCTCCCACCCTCCAGCTTAAGACTGTGCTCCCTAGTGTTATGGTTGCCACTCAGCTTAAAGAGACTCTCCTTATCAACATTATTTATCCATTTATTACTTGAAAGTCCCAGTCATGTCCCCTCTCTCTCTCTCTCCTGTCTTCCAGGGAGTACATGTTCAGTGCCCTCAACCTCTCCCATATGCCTTACCCTGCTGACCCACCATCATCTTTGTAGCCCTCCTCTGGACCTTCTCCAGCAGGTTAATGTCCTTTCTGAGGTGTGGGCACCAGTACCGAACTCCATACTCTAGATGTGGTCTTACCAGTGACCTGTACAAGGGCAGTATAACCTTCTCTCTCATACTAGTTATCCCCCTAGATATGCATCCTAGCACCTTGTTTGCCTTTGCTGTTGCTTTCTTGCACTGCGTGGAGTGCTTCAGGTCACTGGTGATCATCACTCCCAGGTCCTTCTCCGCCTCTGATGCAGATACTTGGATTCCACCCAGGTAGTACTCTGTCCTGGAATTCTTGGCTCCAATATGCATAACTTTGCATTTCTTGGCATTGAAGCCAAGCTGCCAGATCCTGGACCACCTCCCCAGCTTTTACAGATTTTCCTGTAGGTCCTGTATCCCTTCAGCTGTGTCCAATCTCCCATAGAACTTGGTGTCATCCGCGAAAAGGCATATTTTGCCCTTAATGCCATCCCCAATGTCACTGATGAAGACATTGAACAACACTGGCCCCAGCACAGAGCCCTGTAGGACCCTACTGGTTACCTCTCTGGTACCGAATAACTCTTCCCCCCACAACCACCCTCTGAGTTCTGTCCCTCAGCCAGTTTTTCACCCATCTGGCCATTTTTCCCCAACCCCAAGATCCACCAACTTCCTGATCAACCTTTTGTGGGGCACAGAGTCAAAGGCCTTGCTAAAATCAAGATAGAGGATGTCTACCATTTAACCCCTAGCTACTGTCTTAGTGACACCATCAAAGAATTAAATCAGATTCATTTGACACGCCCCCATCCCCAATGAACCCATGCTGCCTCGCATCCTGAATCCATGCTCCTCTAGATATTCCACCAACCTTTCCTTTAGTATGGTCTCCATGAGCTTGCATATATACATTTGCAGAGACCTCAGTTTCACGTGAAGATTCACATACATTTTTTAACCACAGAGAAGCAAGGGAAGAAAAAACTAGAAACAGCAGGTGAAAACAGGGGGGACTTGTGGGACAGTCGTAGTGACTAATTCCTAGGTGCCACAAGGAAAATTTGATTGCACAATCTGACAAGCAAGAGATAGACAAGTGACGGAACAGGAGAGGACAGAACAGATCCTTGCTTTTAACTCTCTCTGTATAACAAATGGGACAGGGTCTTATCCAACCCTATCACACCACCATTGTCTCAAACTATTTTTCACACCCGCTGCCCTGTGTCCCATCCTTATTACACTGGGACATGCTCTGTTTTGGCCAGTCAGAGGTGGTCCGAGCCCATGCCCATTCACCACAATCTGACCAACATTTGCTGACATTTTTATTTATTTTGTATTTATTTTCTTTGCCTGGAAGTGGGCTGGTCATTCATCCCATTTTCATCCACATCTTGGGATTACAGGGAACATTAACAATGTCTCAACAAATGTAACAGCACTCCAGTACTACAGTAGCAACATTACCGCTGCATACTGCTTCAAACATTAATAATTTCATGCACTGCATTTACAGGGAGCTATTTCTCCAAGGTATTTATGCAGCTCATGTTTAAACTGAAACTTGGACAATGACATTTCCAGATAAGCAGGTAAACTTGATATTATAGGTCCACAGCACTCTCCAGCCCTCGTCTTGCTGTTTTTTGGGCATACTACCCACTCTTCCATTACTGCTCCTTTGTTTTCTATAACTTTAAGGTTTTTGTAACGACTTACTGCACCATGTATCTCGTGAACTTGTTTTCATTTTTATCTTGTTTGTGCCGTCTTTATGGCCCGGATTGTGCCTGAAAACGGTCCCTGGGATCAGTGCCCCCACCCAGTTAAACAAATAAATAAATTAGACTAATTATTTTACATTATATTCTTGCAGTAGACTCCCTCCTATAGGGCCACCAGGGAGCAGTGGTATTAGAGCAGGATGGCTCTGGACTGCAACACGGGATCATCAGCATGGCATCCCATAATGCCACTGAGCAGCTACCACATTGTTGATATAAAAACAAATAACAGGAAATGAGCAATGGCAGCAACACTCATTCTATTTATCCAGTACTGAAATGGAAATTAACTGCATCTCAGAAAACAGTAGATTTTATGATCTGTGACCTGTTGGGAGCAGGGGCTGGAAGAGAAAGTCTTATGAGCACTGCCTCCTCTCCAGGTGGGTTCTGCAACTGTGGAACAGCTGCCCCCAGGTGGATCACAGGGCAGAGAGTAATTCTTTGCAGAACCAGGCTTAGTTTTGACTTCATCTGGTTGGTGGGGCTTAAAAATGAGCCCATTAGTGAGAGGGCATGGAGGCACTGACACAGGCCCTAATGTCCAGAAGGAGTTATAGAAACTGGGAGGTGACCCAACAGTAGTAACAGGCACTGCCATTCAATGACATTCAACATGTTCGTATAGTAACAGCCACTAATGCGGATTCCAAGCATGGCTGCTCAATGTTGTGGAGTTGCCAGGGGTTTATTGAGGGAGTAGACTCCATGCTCCAGACAGCACAAATTCAGCAATCACAGGTGATTAGCTTCCACTAAGGTGGGATCCTGTTGTGGCATGTAAGCCAGGAAGCACTGGGGTGGGCATGGGAGAAAAAGTGAAAAATACAAGAAATACACTAGAACTGCATACATACTTAACTCTGAGGAGAAATAAAGCAGCTCCCATACGTGGTGCCCACTGTGCAACACTCAATTAAAATGCATCAGTACATTTACTCTACCTGTTTGACTTTACTGGGTTCATCTTTAAACACACTGTATTCCTGTAGTTTTCTGCAGAGTTGCACCAGGCGCCTCGTCTGTGAGGATGACAAAGGGTCCCAAACAAGTTCTACAAAGTCTGCAATCAAAATGTGTTGGTTTTGTTAGTCTGAGCAAAGTGGATGTGCTGGATAACAGTGCAGAACACTATAGTCTAAACCCTCCTCTTTTGTTCTCAGGCAAAAAATTAGGAATGGAGCTTTTGACAAGTACTTAAAAAAACAAGCTATATGTACAGATAGAGACAGGTCTTAAAAGAAAAAAAATTTAGTTTTATAGTAACATTTTGCTACAATAGCTCAAACAAGTGGCAACATCTTCTTGTTTCTACCCAATATTATAATTCTAATTAAATATTAATGAGCGTAGCAAGGCTCCTGATTGGCTACTGGATCGGTCATTAACATCTTAGATCATTTTGTTGGATTAACAACCAGCTGGAGGAAGGTGTCCCAAGTCTGCACCTCAGGCTACCCATCAGCCCAACCGGTCATTAATCCAGCAGAAGTGACCGGCTTCTCGGTCGTTATTGCTTAATTAGATGTGGGAGGAATAAAACCAGTGGCTGTGGTACACACAAACCCGTGATCTCTTGGTCTGCAGTACTGTGCTCAAAACAGCACATTACAACACCTTTTAGATGAAAAACAGATGCTACTCGAGACTCATGCCTATGTTTCACCTCTCCTCAGGCCTAGTGCTGGCATCCCCATGTAGTCCTAGCAATGCACCTCATGGCTGACACAGAATAACGACTCCTCCAGGGTGAGAAGGCAATTCAGTTCTGTCTCCGTAGTCACTATCCTCAGCTCAGATGCAAACTACAGCAAAGAGACTAGCGCTATATGGGGTAATTTTGAGATGTGGACTCCTGCCCTCATAACTGTGCCAAGACTATCCAAACTCACAGTACTTGTAGGATGTGTTCCTGCAGCAACCCTCCGCCCCATCCTTAAAAATAGAAGTGATTCCCCTAATTACACTTCTAATAGTGAATCAGAGACTGAAGGAGAGGACCCTTTTTAGAGAAGGTACAGGACCCATTGGACAGATGCCAGACAAAATTAGTTCATTTCGAGGACACCCCACAGGTGACTGACACTCAGAGGATATTGAGGGGCCAACAGCGGGAAGCATCCAACCAGGGGAGTGATGGAGGAAGACGAGATATGGAGGGCATAAACATTGGAAGGGCCCAAGGCAGACGGGAGAACCCCTAGAACAGGATAATATCGTGGATAATATTGAGATTAACATCTCACAATTTGAATTAACCCAGGGACAGCAATGGATTTTACAAAAAGGTTTATAATTTATCCCGACACAGGATAGTCGACACTTCGATTTATATGTAGAGCTGCACAGACTTAACAGGAACTTAAATCTAAAGGCGCTTTTACGCAGGCAGTCTAACAACGGAATAAGCGTTATGGAAGGACCCTACCGGTCCATCCCATGCTGTCTAAACGCTTTTTGTTTCGTTCTGAAATGAACGTTCGCCTGAACCGCATTCCCTGGCGTCGGTGGTTTGTCCCCAAGCGTGCCATTGCAGCGGGCTGTGTAAAGCGCCCATTCCAACTCAAGACCTCCGGCTCTTCAGTTATTGCATCACGGCCACTGTTCTACCCGGCAAGGAGTACTGCACCGATATGGAGGGCTGGACGATGTTGTGGTGGAACAGGAGCTCATCTAATCAGGACGTGAAGCGCAACAGGCTGTATCGGAGCCGGACAGGTAACACCGGTTTCAGTACAGTAGTGCATGTGTAAAAGCGCCTTAAAAGGTTTTTTTTACCAAAATGGCGAGAAGCAGCAACATGGGGCAGGACATGACTGGGAATACTGAAGGGGAGACAGTTGCCGGGACTAGTGGCAATGCAAGACCCTTTAAACCCCATCCACCTTTATGCCACCCGATAGTGACCGTGTAAGAGTGTTTGAGAGGGCATGCAAACAACAATTCAAACGACTTTTTGAACTGAATGACAGACTCTCTTTTACTAATGTCACTAGGGAGGAGGCGGAGGCAGTGAAACAACTACAGGACAATAAAAAAGTGACTAAAAAACAAGCTGATGGGGGGGGGGTTCTATTGTGGTTTTATCAATCCACAAATATATCTGTGAAATAGAAAGACAACTGGGTTGTAGTGAGTTCTATTGCCCCCTACTTTCAGACCCGATAGCAAGTTTTAAGAGGGAAATAGATATATTTTTGTTCAGTTCAGAACGTGACGATTTGATTAATCATGATGAGTTGTTATATCCGACTGTGGCACACCCAGTAAGAGCATGCATATACGTCCTCCCTAAGATACATAAAAATCTGCATGACCCACCTAGTCGTCCGGTCGTGTCAGGTATAGGGTCCTTGTTGGAGCCACTGTCACGTTTTGTGGTCTACCACATAAAGCAATATGTGGTGGGTCTATGTTCGTATGTTCGGGATACCATGCAGGTTTTGGAACTAATAGAGGACATGCAACTTGAAAGCTCTTGGCTCTTGGTGTCTATGGACAGAACATCCCTGTATACCAACACTGCACATGAGGGAGGTCTTGAAACCATGAGACACTGGTTGGAACAGGATCCCAATATGAAACATGGGTTTATAAGTTTCTTATTACAATGTGCCGAGCATGTTCTCACTAAACACTGTTTTCTGTTTCACAGCCAGTGGTATATACAAAGGAAGGGGACGGCAATGGGTCCTACTTTCACACCAAATTATGCCAACCTCTATTTGGGCGAATAGGAAACAAGAACAGTCTATGACTTTCAGAACAATCTGTTTTTTGATTGGATTGATTGCTGGCTTTGCTGTATAGATTACATTTTTATGGTGTGTCGTGGCACAAGGGAGGAACTTGATGCTTTTGTGAACTATCTAGAAAATCGCAATAAGAACTTAAGCTTTACAGTACAAAGTGATCCCTGTTCAGTCTCCTTCCTTAATTTGCATATTACCAAGAAGTGTGATGGCACATCACAGACAAGTCTGTTCAGGAAGGAGATGTACAGGAATTCCCTGTTATTGGCCTCCAGTTGCCACCCACACCATATGATTAGGAATATCCCAAAAGCCCAATTACTACAAGTCCATCAGAACAGTAGTGAGGTTTAAGACTTTGAAGTATGCAGTAAGGAGATGTGTAACAGATTTTTGTCACGTGGCTATAGGCAACAAACTGTGATTAAAGCATATAGAGAAGTCAGGGATGTGGACAGGATCTAACTGCTCTCCAAAAGGGACCCACCAGAAAAGGCTAAGGGTGGGAACTGGTTGAAGTTTGTCACCACCTATTCACAACAGACTGAAGATACACGAGAATTTTAAATAATAATTGGAATATCTTATAATAGGACCCTAACCGCACAGAATGTGTTCAGGCAAAGCCTAGGATGGTTTTTAAGAGAGGCACAAATCTGAGAGATAGAATCTCACATAGCCATTTACCCAAATTTGATATGGTAAAAACATTGATAGAGCAAGCCACTCCCTAAAAGGATGTTCCATTGTGGGAACTGTAAGTTTTGCTGCCACACTATTAGGTGTACGAATTTTGGCACGTGTAACAGTGATGAGATGTATGAAATCAAGGATTTCATTAATTACAGTACGGAAAATATAGTTTATCTTGCTACCTGTCAGTGTGGGACCTTTTATGTTGGTAAATCGACTAGGCCACTTAAAGTCAGACTGGGTGAACACATTCGCTCAATACAGAATTTGGGTGACAGAAGCACCCTCTCTAAACATTCAAAAAACACTGAACAGAAAGATACACGTTTTTAAATTCTGTGGGACAGAGAGGGTCAGAATGGGTATCAGAGGTGGTGACAGAAAAATGAAATTGGCAGAAAGAGAATCACTTGGATTTTTACGCTGGGAGCCCTCCACTTTCCTGGTCTTAATGACAAGATTGACCTAATGTACTATATTAAGAGAAGGCTTTGAATAGTATACAGGTACTAAGGGTCCTGTTTATATACATGTATGGACAGTTAGGAGATCTTTACTGTGTGCCACATGTTTAGGGTTGCCACCTTTGGATGAGGCAAAAAACAGATCCTAAGCTCCTCCCCTAGCCCCAACCCTTTTCATGACTCTTCATGCATTGTTCCTCCTAGAACGCCATTTGTTGTTTCAATAAAAAACAATGCTTAGAGCAGCAGTTCAACAAAAATGTTAAGATACTGTACTGTACCTGTTAAAGTTACTTTACCAAGTTCTTCCTAGTTATTTATTTACTTTTGTATTTATTTACTGACATTGGTTTACCAGATAAACATACAGAAGTAAAAAAATCTCATTTACAGATATGATCTGGGGAGAGACAAGGGAATACTGTAAACAGCATACAGCAGTATATATGGCATATAATAATACATAATAAAGAAATTTTTTTTTCACGTAGTGTGTACTTTATATCTTTTTCTAGCTCCATTTCCTGTTCATATCCACAGTATTATTTGAAAGCCATACTTTTTTCTTGAGGAAAAAAATAATTAAAAACATTTAAAAATGCCTACATTCTGTTAGAGATGAAAATGTTTACCAGCAAATGAAAGTGGAAGACAACTGGCTCTGTTACCGATACAAAAGGTGGGGGCACCTGTGCGGAAAAGATTAGGTTAAGTAAGTGCTAATGGTGTTAATGGCCATACTTTACACATCCCAGGCTGACTGCTTTCACAAACAAAGGGCTATAGTGACAACAGAACTTGTTTGTAATCTGGACATGTAGCTGAAACAATGAATGATAAACAAAATGTATTTCAAAAGCATGTGAGCACTCAAAATGGCTCAAAAACCTGACCAGCACAGAGCAAAACCAGTGAGGCAGTATACCGCAGGGGTTTAAGGCTCTGAGCTACAAATATGGAGACCTGGGTTTGAATCCCACAGCCCCTAGTTGTATACTGTGTGACACTGAGCAAGTCACTTAACTTCCCAGTGCTCCCAGGTCGCACCTGTAAACAAGCTTTCAGCTTAGTGTGCCACTCCTGGTTAAACAATTGGAAAAAGGAAAATTATCTGATACGGACCCTGAAAACCTGATCACCAGGTAAAAAAACCTGACAGGTGGCAACATGTTGAGAAGTATCTGCCTATATGCTGCACAATACTGTTAAGGCAGGGTAGGCCTTCTAAGCCAGAATGTACTGTATGAAGAACAGGCACTGAGTTTTTATAGGACATAACAATAAGTGCTTGGCTGAGGCTGTTTAAATAAATATTGAATTAGTCCTTAGGTCTCAAATGATAGTGAGTTCTTTTTTATGGCAGGTCTTTTGGTAATTATTCCTTATCTTTGAAATTAATTTCACTGTTACTGTTCCTTTTAGGTAATAGAGGGAATGCTTTTGGCTACCTCATCATGAACTAATGGAACTACAGGAATAAAGTACCTTTTTGAATATTTATATTTTCCCCAGCAACTGTACATATGGAATGTATACATAGTGTAATCTTTTTTAAATGGTGCTATGAAAATTGTCATATTTATGTTTTTTCTGCATTGATTCAATGTTAGACATTAACACAGGGGATTACTGAGCATGTATATATTCACTGTACATAATGTGTTTTTTTATGAATTAAGCACTGTCACTTTAAGGAATGGCTCCTTATAAGGAATTAACCAAACACTGTTTGTACTTCCCCCTGATAACATGCTAGCAGGCACAAAACTGGTCAGGGACTTGTCAGCATTTGGTGCTGGAGGCTGAGCGGCACTTCAATTTTTGTACAATAAAGCATTTTACTTGCAGTGGTAAGTGTGGTTTATTGCTTTTGGAACTTGGATTTGTATTTCCAACTCGCACCACTGATACAGCGGACCTCGTCTTTTTTCTACTTGTAGCATAAGCCGCAATTCTAACCCAAGTCTCCTGCAGCAAAAGGCTAGTTGCCTTAACCACTAGTCTAGGGGAACCTTGAAAATGCAGCTCAAAGAACAGCAACTGAAAAAACTTACCTATAACTTTCGGTATCACCACCTTCTCTATGACAGACGGTAACGTTTTTAGGTTTTCAGGGTGGTCACCTCTACAAGACTCCATCATATCCTCTGGTGGATGACTAAATTTCTTAAGTTCTTCAAACCATGACATCTGTTCCAAATCTAGGCAGTCAGGCTAAAGATAAATGAATACATCAGTAATGGCAGACTAGGAAGTGAAACAAGACAAATGATGCCAGCAATCTCTGCCCAAGACCCCCTTGACTCAGACTCTAACATTTCCAATTGTCCCGCAATTATAACAAAAGAAACAATCCAAACCCTGTCCCAGACCACTCACTTACTTAAGTAGGTTATCCCAGGGTAGCAGGCAATCCCATCTACGGTAGGGTCATCAAGTCCTCAGGTAAGTCCAAATGAATAACAACCCTTCCCTCGAGTAATGCTGCAGGCTCTCAAATGATGGTATGCAAGGAGAGGGGTGGAGGGAATAAAAGCCTCACATTACATGATATATTTGGTGTGCAGGTTTTCCCTTATCCCTCTACTAGCATACTAGGACCTGTCGTCGAGGCACAGGTCAGGAAGCACAGGAAAAACCAGGAGCAGATGTAGAATTCGAAAAAAGTGTTTATTAGTACTAGCAGTAAGATAAAAAAAAGTTCAGAAAAACTATTTACAAAGGCAGAAGAGACACATAAAGATCCATCTGAGCTTTCCTTCAATCTCTGTGTATCTCGCAAAACATTGCAGTTCTCTCTCTCTTTTAAGACTTTTCAACCCCCCTTGTTAACAAGCATCCTGCTTTTTCTAAAATGTTCTTGTATATTTCAGGCAGGTGCAGCCAGAACCCAATGTCCCAGAACTGAGCCCCTTCTCCTCACCTTCTGAAATAGGTCTTAAAAACTGCTCTTAGGTTAACTCCTTGAGTTCCCACTAGCTTTCTGCAATCATCTCAAACTATAATAATTATATACACTTCAACAGTAACACTATATAATTTCTAAACAAAGGGATCCCAATATCAGTTACATTTCCACATAATGATATGCATGTATTTTTTTTTTTTTGAATCACATTATTTGTCATCTCCTCCGAGGACCCAGCAGGGGCTACAACCCCTGTCTCTGAGGGGTACGTCCTCCGGCCCATCTGGGCCATCATGGGTCCTGTCAGGTCCCGGTATTTTCCTCTGCTTTTTCTCCCCATGGGCGCAGCAGCCGTCTCCACCTCCACGGAAGTGGCTAAGCACACCTGGGCGTGGGTTGAACCCCTTTTGCGCTGACACGTGCAGCACACAAACCCCCCCAAGGAAGGAGAGCAGTCCTCTGGATGCTCAATCCTTACCTCCCCAGCCGACCCCCGAACAACCTGAGTCCATTCCCAAACCCGGGTTGCCAGCGTTGCACAAAGTGTGGCGTCCAGAGCCTCAACCCTCAGTGCCACTGGCCCAGCTATCTGCATATATTTTTATACCAGCAGATATGCAATGGAGGAGAAGACAAACAGCAAGGGAAGAATGAGAGACAATGAGATGCAAATAATTGCGAGACTGTCGGGATGATCAAATCCTAGGCCTCACAGGAAAATTTGTTTGCACAACCAGACAGACAAGAGACAGTAAAGGAAAGAACAGAACAGATCCCTGCATTCAAACTCTCCAAAACAACTGGGACAAGGTCCTATTCAACCCTGTCACAGTACACGAGGAGCAGTGTTGCCCACAGGGACTTAGTTTCCAAAGCTCTGAAATAAGTCCTAGTGGCTCAAGCAACCCTGCCATTTACTTGTAAGTGTTACTGGGGGTGCTCTGTTTAAAAAAGAAATTCCACTGCGCCACTGTTTGTGACGTCTAGTTCTGAAATGGGAGGGAGGGTTATATACTTGAACTTATTACAGAAGACAAAGGACAGCAACCCCTGCAGGAACTGCAATGCAACCAGCAACAGACTGTCATCTCAACAAATAAGCAATCGGTCACAATTACAGGCCTACCACCCCTGAACTCAGTTCCAGTATTTTTACTTTACCTCTTGACCTGAGCAGAAGTAATCAATGTACGTACTCACCATTCCCAGCAAAGTTAGCTTACAAGTTCCTATTATGACCAAACCACCCTAGTGGGACCAGGAGGGGAGGGCTGTCTTCCTCCCCCAAATCACTCTCGGCTAGTTTGGCAGCTGGTATCCTGTCAGTGGTGAAGGGCATGTGACAGGTGGTGGCTTCATCCTGCCCTGGTGGTGGTTAATGAGTGGAGCAACATGGGCCCCCCGGGACAGGACAGCAGTCCCTAGGACGCTGAGTGGAATCCCCCCCCCCAAAACGCTGGCCACTGAGTGGCGAGTGTGATAACAACTCTTACTTCCCCCATCCCAGGGTCCCCAAGACCTGGGTAAAAGATGTCTTTCTTATTATCTACACTAGGATGGTAAAGTGTAACCATTCAACTTCAAGTATTATCACACTCTTGGCTTTCACTTGTTAGGTGGCTGGTGACGCAGGGCTTGAGATATCTCCACTATTACATTTATTCCATTTTGGATACAAGGTGCGTTAATGTAGGCATTTGGGTTGAAGAACACAGTGCACAGAGTAATGCATAAAAAACATTATGGTTTGGAGACTGTGAATTGGTGGTGTGGCATTCCTTGGGGTTCTCACACCTGACACCAAACATCTCCCCTGAGCAAATAAGATTATACAGACTCTCTCAAACCACTTGGTTCCAGTAACTGCCTAATTCTGGAGTCCTCACATAAGGAAGGATAAGGACAGGCTAGAGACACTGCAAAGGGGGGTAATCAAAATTATTCAGGATCAGCAGAGTAGCTCTTACGAGGATCAGCTCAAGGCACTAAACATGTACTGGAGTCCGGGGGGGGGGTGGATATGATAGAGCTCTTCAAGGTCCTGAAAGGAAAAAGCTGCGAAGAACTATTTAGTGTATTGGTTCAAGAATGCAGGGGCACAAGTGGAAACTGTCAGGAGGGTTCAAGAGGGATGTGAGAAAGTTTTATTTTACAGAGAGGGTGGTGGAGCCAGGGAACAGTCTGCCAGCTGATGTGGTGGCTGCCAAAACCAAAAATGGCTTCAAGTACGGCTGGGACAGAGTGAAGGGTTTAGTGGTTACTTAGGGCAAGAGCAACAGGGAAGGGAATGGGTGTATGTGGATAGTGAGGGCTAGAACCCTGTATGGACAACAGGTCCCAGAGTTTAACAGGCAACTATGGGATGTCATGAGACTGACAATTGGTCTTTTTCTGCAATCATGGTCTGTGTTTCTACAGTATGTTTTCTATACTGGCCTGGTAGTTTACGATTCTGAGGCCAAGTGTGGCTGAAGTAAAAGTCCTCTTTCCCATGATGCCCAGTTTTCTGGATTCCTCATTAGGGGTCTTGTGATCATGTGCTGAGGCATTTTGGACCCATCATGAGCTACAATAATTACCACAGGCTCGGTTTCGGGCTGGGTAAAATAATGTTTGTTATGCCTTAGAGCTAGATATTGCTTATTCGTCTTCTGGGGACAGCAGTCAAGGTGCTAAGTCTATGCCAGGTATTTACATTGGCATTAACAAGTGCTGGAAATACTGGTGGGACCATAATAGAAGAGGCTGATGGAACGTCCACATTTTTTTAGATAACATATTTTTTCTTAGAGAAGTCATCCTTTACCACAAAAATCTGCAGTGTCTCTGGGAATGCCCTTATCAGAGTCTAAAAGGAAGAGTCCTCAGAAAGAGACCTAGGGGTACAATACAGTATTCGTGTTGTAAGAGTTGTGTCTAAATGGAACTACTTATTCCTTCTCCTTGCCTTAGACGTTCTTCTTTATCAGGTCAGGGTTATACTCCTCCCTCCTCTAATGGGGGCGGGAACAGCTGCAGGAGGTTGAGCAGGCCTGGTTGGCACCATGGTGCCACTGACAGGCATGGCAATGTTGGGGTCAATGGTAATGACAGCAATTGAGGGAACAGTCTCCATGATTTGAAGTTACCCAAGTCAATGCCAAAGGGGGAAGCTGTGGCAGTCAACACTGGTGTCAAACCTGAACAGGAGCTAGACAACAATCAGCCCTGCATTGATTCAGAACTCCTAGGCTGCTGCATCAATGTTAACTGTTGCAAGCGCCCTTCCACTCTGGGTTCTGGCTGTTCAGTAGTTGAAACAGAAGTCAGCGCCATCTGAACTACGTTGTTCCAGTTCTTCCTCTCTAGGCTGTGGAAACCATGACTAAACTCTAGGCGGGTTGTGGCACCGCTTAGCAGATGATGACTGCAGCCTGGAAGTAGGCTGCAGTGGTTGAACCTCTGGCAAATGGTGCAATGACAGATGTCATGGTTTCCGCCCCCAAGTAAACACAGGACATACCTGCCCTTGCAGCAGATTTTGTTGCCATAGTCTCAAAATTCAGAAAAACAGCACCTTAGACTCTGCTAAAACAAAATGTTTGACAGTGATCCCGCAAGATGGCACTGTCACAACAGTAAATGGTAGTAACAATCTGAGCTGATGTGAGGAAAAAACTCTGATAAACAGCCACAAACTCAAACTGGTCTGACATACACTCCACAGTGTGCAAAACAAGAACAAAGTGGAGTCAGTTCAGTGTAGGGCAACCAAGATGGTCCAGGAACTAAAGAGCAAGACATGTGAGAAGAGGCTGCAGGACTTGAACGTGTACCTCAAGAAAAGGAGAGAAAGGGGTGACATGATCGAAGCATACAAGTACCTGCACAAATACATAGGGTGAATGACGTCAAGAACTTCTCTCGAGCGCTCATATGTGAGACACAGCGGAACTCACAAATTCATTCTGGGGGTGATTCAACAGGGATGTCCGCAAGCACTTTCTCAGAGAGTGTGGACACGTAAAACAAGCTGCCGGAGGCAGTGGTACAGGCCAAATCATTGAGCAGCTTCGAGCAGGGATGGGACAAGCATATAGGATTATTTAAAAATGGAGTGGCAGAAATAAAGGGGTGGGATGGCCATTAAACCAGTGCAGAGTAGTTAGGTACAGCAGGGTGGGAAGACTGGATGGGCAGATGGGCCTTTTTCTGCCATCATTGTCTACCAATCTATAATTAAAGTGCCAACTTGCCGGCAAAGCGGTAGGGCTACTGCTTGTGGTGCGGACAACCAGGTCTGGCAGTGAACTCGGAATAATGGAGGGTTGGCTGGGGGGGAGACTGAGCATCCATAGGACTGCTCTCCTCCTCCAGGGAGGGAGGGATTTGGATCCCAGTGCTTGCCTAGCACTAGGAGCATGGCAGGCAGGACCATACAACATTGGGAGAGGGGGCAGTGTCAGCCACTGACGGCTGGCATGAGGGAGCTTGTGCAAAACCCTCTTGTGTGGCACTGCAGGCCTGCTCCACCCAGGGGAGGAAATTGGTGGGGGGGACAGACACCAGGCAGTGCAGAGATGAGAGGTCAGACCCTTGCAGGCCCCGTACTGGTGGCAGGGCCCTCCTCCAGCACACCTCATCTGTGGGTCGGCAGCATAGGAGAGGCTCTGACCCCTGCCACAGGGGATAAATCATGGAGGATGAACAGAATGGAACTTAGTGCCTGAGCAGCTAGGTGATGGGGTGAGGGACTGGACCCAGAAAGACAGGCCTGCATGAAAGGAGAGAAAAAGCACTAGTGGAAATGTAGCTATGTAAAAGTGCAAGGGGCCACCAATGTTATACAGGTGATACCGGGTTGTCAGATGACACAAGATGTCGAAGGCAGGCAGTCCTAGTTATGGAAATATTTCTAGCACGTCCTGACACTGTCAGCTTGCAGTACAATATGTGGGGCTCTATGGAGGAGATATCTTTGAATAAGATAGGGATGATCTACTGCTTCTCTTTCCACTGATGTTTCAGCATTTTGTTTTATTAATTTTTTTTTATCTGCCCTTTCTCAGTGTTTATTTATTTCATTTGTTTTTGTTAACCAGGTAGGCACACTAGACAACAAGTGCCTATTTTCTGGTGCGACCCAGGAGGAGTACAGTACAGAAGAGAAAAAATTTATGGTACAGCAAATTACGAAACCGCAAACATGGTACATTGTCATGGTAACACACGGGCCCACGGAACATGTGGAGCCAGAGTACAATATGGAGACATGGTACAGAATCAGAGATAGAAACATGAAACAAATACAACTTGCATTAAATGGTAGAGAAGACAATAGTATCTTGCAAGATACAGTAAGGAGGACAAATCGAACACAAGGTTCCATGGAAGTATGGGGAGGTGGGAGGTTAGGGTATTTTGGGGGGGGGGGACACCCACGACAGAGACAGGGCTCCGGCTGAGGGACAAGAACTGCCCCCAATGGTTGCATCCTAGAGCGCAAGACAAGGTAGCGTGGGGTCGTCTAAGTGCTTACTAAGAAGGGAGCTAGTGGGTAGGGAGGTAAGTGCTTCTGTGGCCTCTTACACCTCTTTTTGTTACTCAGTGCATGGTCTGGTAATGGGGTTAGGCCGTCTGACCATTTAATAAAAATAATAATAGTAAATGCTACGAGCTTTGGATACACTGCTACAGGATTTCAAACAGCATGCTCCATTTAAGCGACTATGCAGCAGAAGAGGTGATCTGCTGCTCCTCTTGCCACTGTTACTGAAATTTGCTGGTATCTGTGTACTTTACATACACTAAAGCAGTAGTATTAGTTGGACAAAATTTCATCGTATAGTTTTGTAGCAAAAATGTATTTTTGACACCCTCAGATTTGTCCTCTTTGTATTTTAAATTTTATCAGATCTTTGTAGAACAGCTTTTATAACCACAGATCGTTAAAGATGGCCACCTGTCACCTGCTGAATGTATATACTAGAGTCATACTGTGGATGGATTAGGATGGTGTACCCACATGTTTCTGAAGGTAAGCAGCACAGTAATGTACCAAGATATTCTTCTCTCCTTTGTAACTCCACCCCCTGCTCCTCACCCCCCACTTATTCCCTCTCTCCTTTTCAAGGTACACTCTGTACATTTCCAATCCCTGCATATAACCTCAGAGTATTCCTTACTTTCACCACTTTGTTTTCCTTCATAATCTTTTCCTTTTGGTGTTCAGGGATGCCCTGTTTACATGTACTGTGATGTAACTGTATGCTCATGTACTGTGCACATGCACTGTGTTTCAACTGTACATACTCCTATGTTGATATCTACTTATATTTGTACTAGTTTTTATGACCTCTATTTCAGGTGTAATAGATGTCTTCTTGCGTATATATATATATACTGTATATATATATATATATATGTAACCCCCCTGCAAATGGTGGTTCCCAAAAGACTTCCAGGAGCTTGCTTGAATGCTCCAAGCCTGAATGGTGTTTGGCATTTAAGCCATTTATCAGTGAGTGTTTTTAGAGCCTCTGGTACTGTCTCTTTAAGAGCTGTCTGCTTGCAGACATAATTAGTTTGTATGGGGGACTGTGTGCTTCTCTGAGTACCACTGAGCTGCTGCCAATTCACTTCATTTTGCAGTCACTAGGAGTGCAAAGGAACCTATCTGAAAGATGTAACTGTTTGCCAGAAATTATTTAGAGTAATAATGAAATTACAGTTTGTCTAACCTGCTTTGCAGTCAGAACTGTGTCTGCTAGTTCCCCATTCTAGTTTTGAACTGCTGAACTGGACCAATCAGTGTGGGGTAAGCTAGCTCTAAAATGGTGCCTTGGACGAATCAGAACTTGGACTCATAATCTGAGCCAGCCACAAGAGGATTGTATGGGCAGTGACTCTGGGAGATGTAGTTTAGACTTCAGTGCCTTTTTGGACCAACAGCAGCAGTCTATTGTGAGTGACAGCCAATCCAGTCAAGAACTGGGAGGAACTCAAAGGAAGTGCCCGGTTTTGTCGGTTGGAGTTTCAGTTGAGCTTTGCAGTAAAGAAGGAAGGAGCCCTGTGCTTTTCAGTGTGCAGTTTTAGTCAAAAACGTGTAAGGCCCAGAGTTCCGGTCTGCAGCTTGTGTAACAGCTTGTTAGGACTGAATCTGTCCTGTGAAAAGAATCAAAGGATCTCTGAAGGGTAGAAACCAGGCTCACCCTGTAGAAGACTGGAGGAATTGCTGAAAATTGCACTCGGTCTGTCAGGAACTGAATCTGCTGTGTGTTCTCCGGTATTGTGCAGTAATTGCGATCGGATACAGATGCAGCCTGCCTGGTATAGTGCTTTCTTTTATATGGATGTGTGAAGAGGTTTGTGTACCTCAAGTGAGCCCTGCTGACATTGAAGGACCCTATCTTATTTGGAGGTCGTGAGTACTAATTCAGGGTCGCTCCCTGTTGAATTGCCACATTAAATCCAAATGGAATTACTGTACTGCTGACTGTTTAATTCTCCTTTTCTCTGTGTGAAAGGGCCCCTACCAGCTGCCACGGTTTGGACTAGCCACTAGGGCTTGGGTACCCAGGGACAGTAACTGATAGGGATAGGCCTGTGCACAGAGCCATAGGTAGATTATCAGAGTGATAAGCTAATTAACCTGATTTCCCTGTCCTTGTTATATCCCCTAAATAAATCAGAGCTGCTTGTTTCAGCAAAGTTATACTGCCTGAGGTATTTGTCTATGTTAAAGTACTGTACTGTGATTGTTGCACTGTATCTCATTTCACAGGAGGTCCCAGTGCCGGAACCAGACCTGGGGGTAAGTGTATACTGTGAAGGTAATTCTGATATATTGTGTGGGCCACTAGTGGGGAGAAAGGGGGTTGCAGTGTCCCAGAGGGCTGTGACCAAGTTATTTTAACTATTGCAAACCTGACCTCTGGGTGGAGGCACCTGCCATTGGATCCAGGCCCTCAACCTGTTAGTGGCAAATCAGGCAGGGTAGTAGCCCCTGGATAGCGCCATCTAGGGGTTACATCTTGGAGGCTCACCGCTGGGATTGTGTGTCCTCTAGTGGCCATATTTACTAACCATTGTTAAGAAAAAATGGGTACCCCGACAGAAGTGGCTGTGCACCGGCTGGTGGAGTGGTGTACTGGGGAGGAGATCGACCCCCAAAATGCTATGCTTATCCTGGACATCCCCCTGGGTATCAATACGGACACTGTGCAGGGAGTACTTTCCAAGGTGGAAGGTTTACAAAACCCTGTGGTGGTGGGTCGGCATGCTAATCTGCTCACCCACACTTTCCTGGCCCTAGTAGAGTTCAAGGATCCCATAGATAGCTCCCAAAGTGCCACAGACCATTACCCCAGAGGAGCCCTCACTGCTTGGAGAGTGATAACTAAGGACAGTAAGACCGGGGAGAATCAGCCCCACCACTATCTGAAACTTTTGAGGAGAAATTTGCTGAATGGTTGCTGGGAGAGGGGAAAACTGTGGAGGACTTGAAGAAACTATTCTGCCACCTGGGGTGTTCTCCCAACACCCTCTCCTGCTCCAGTGCCCGTAATGGTGGCTGAACCAATGCACACCTATTTCTGCACCTGCCATTAGTCACGACTCTACTCAAGGTTGAGGATCTTCTCTGGCACCCTCCCACCCCCAAGGGAGGATGACTGGGAGACCTGGATAGACTATGTTGCCCCCAAGTGCTAGAATGGCAATGCTCGGAAGGCAAGCGAAAAGAGGGTTAGTGAGAGCCCGAGGTCCTGCCCTGGCTACCATCTGTGCTAAACGGGCCAGTAACCCTGAAGCGACTGCACAGGCCTATCTTGAGGCCTTGGAGAATGTGTATGGGAGCCCAGATTCTGATGAGGACCTATGGTGGAGAGTAAGAGATGCACAACAGTACCAAGGGAGTTGTCTGTGTATGTATCTCGGCTGGAAAAATTGTTGCAAGAATGCCTCAGAAAAGGTAGTTTGCCAGCGATTGAACTGGACCGAACCAGGCTGGACAGGATCCTTAGTCGCCCCTTCTCAGAACTGCTGTTGCTTCAGTTACGCCTGGCAGATCGACTGGAATCCCCACCCTCCTATGATGAGTTAATGAGAGAAATTCGAGGAGTTGAGAAAGACGACCTCGGGAGGGACCTGCACCAATAGCTGCTGCCCGACCCGAGTGACTGAGGGTGACCCATCAAGTGAAGTTCAGGGCAGAGGTTGGCAGTCAATGAGTGCTCTGACAAGGAAAAAGATATGTCACAATGGGGCTAACTGTTGAGAGAGATCCGGAATTCAAAAACAGTCCTTATGAAGGCCACGCCTGCAAGTACGGGCCCTGACCTATATCCGACTGCATCTGCTATGGGGGTGGGGTACCACCCATGTATCTCCTGCTGATAACAGCTCCGAACTCGATTCCTTGACCATGGAAGTGGAGAAACTGATGAGATGTCTCCAAATGCTTATCACGCCGCAGACAGAGATGGCACCAAGGTTTCCAGTTAGTAATACCCCGCCTCTGGCTCCCAGTGTGCGCCGGCCAGCTCAAACTCCAGAAAGTATGTTTTGCTATAATTGTGGGAAAGATGGGCACATGAAAAGGAATGCCAGTCCCCAAAAGACACTGACAAAGTTGCATATAGGCTACAAGGAGAGCTTGGAGAAGAAATCAGTGGTTAAGAGGTGCACGACATGATCCCAGTGAGGGCGCCAAAAATGCTAATTCACGCCCTTTGTGGCAAGGTCAGTTGCCCAGGCCCCTACACGCCTCTCCAGACTGGTCCAGAATAGTGGGTCCCTCCATGGAGACCACTGTAAAGGTGAATGGAGTGTCTACAAGAGCTGTATTAGACAGTGGCTCCCAAGTGACAATTATGTTCCAGGATTGGTATCAGAAGCATTTGTCAGATGTACCCTTACAACCATTAGAAGGACTGCATGTATGGGGGTTAAGTGAGAAAGGCCTACCCCTATTCCGGGTATATCGAATTTGGCTGTCTTTCCCACCTCCATTGGCTGGGTGGGCGAACAAGTAGAGACCCTAGCCTTAGTGTGTCCCCCACTGGACTGTATGATGGTGTCCTTTGTTGATTGGAACAAATGCTCATATGTTCGGAAGGCTGGCACAGTTGTGTTATGAAAACAGGGGTCAAAGACTAGTAGAGCTTTAAGAGTTCCGCTTTAATTAAGAAGGCCTATGAGGCACAGAGAGATGCTGAAAAACAGAACCAGAGGAACCGGTCGGAATTGTATGGAAGAAGGATCCTGAGTCTCTGATCCTGCGCCAAATGCCCAGTGTACCTTACAGGGAGAGGTCCTATCAGAAAGGATGTTAAGAATAAAATATTAATGTTGGATGCACCAGGCGATGGAAAATTGCCAGAGGGACTGCTGGTCAAGCCTAGTATTTTGCCCGCTAGAGCCCATGCTTATGCCAGAAGGGTAATGGTCCAAGTTCATAATGTGTCTGAAAGAGACATTCGAGTAAACAGAGGTTGCATCCTGGCTAATGTGCATTGTGCAGACACTGCAGTGCTACCCAGCAGCAAGAGTTCAAGGAAGAATGACAGAGTAACGCCTGACTTGTTTGATTTGCCACCCCGCTGCCAGCTGAATGGAAAGTGAGGATCAGTGAGAAGCTTGCCCAGAGAGACCAGGTGTTTCTTTAAAGGAATGGGATGTAGGATGGTGCAAGGAGCTGAGCACAATATCCGCTGCATGACGAAAGACCATTTCGTGAGAGGTCTCGACGCCTGGCACCTGCTGACATAGATGATGTGAGACGGCATCTGCAAGAGATGTTAGCTGCTGGTGTAATACAAGAATCCAGAAGCCCTTATGCTTCCCCATTGTGGTAGTGAGGAAAAGAATGGAACAGTAAGGATGTGTGTGATTATCGCACTAAACCGGCGGACTATCCCTGATCAGTACACAATGCCCCGCATTCAGGATGCTTTGGACTGCCTAAACGGGAGCAAGTGGTTCTCTGTGCTGGATCTCCGCAGTGGGTACTACCAGATCCTGATGGCCCCAGAGGACCGTGGAGAAGACGGCCTTTATCTGTCCGCTTGGTTTCTATGAGTTCATGAGGATGCCTCAAGGGATTTCAGGTGCCCCAGCCACTTTTCAACGATTGATGGAGTGCAGTGGGGACATGAACTTACTAGAGTGCCTGGTATACCTAGATGATGTTATTGTGTTTGGCAGCTCACTGGAGGAACATGAGAGCAGATTATTTAAGGTATTGGACCGACTGGAGGACTTTGGCCTTAAACTGTCCATTGATAAGTGTCAATTCTTTCAAACATCAGTAAAGTATGGGGACACATAGTATCCACCGAGGAATAGAGACCGACCCAAGTAAAGTTGAGGCCTTGACCACCTGGCCACAGCCCAAAATCTAAAAGAACTGCAAAGATTCCTGGGATTCTGTGGTTATTATCGGCGCTTCATCAAGGACTATTCAAGAGTGATCCGCCTTTACTTAACCTTACTCAAGGGTATCCCCAACCCACAAAAATACCAAAAGTCAGCGTCCCTCAAGACTGAAAGAGTGTATTTTCATCCGAGTGAAGTATTTGGGGCCGCTGGACTCCTGATTGTGAGACTGCTTTTCATGAGATCATATATCAACTTACCCATGCTCCAGTGCTGGCCTATGCCGATCCAAGAAAACCTTACGTCCTGCACACTGATGCTAGCTTGCAAGGGTTGGGGGCGTGTTGTACCAAGAGCACGAGAATGGCCTGAGACCAGTGGCCTTTTGCCAGTAGAAGCCTGACCCCATCCGAAAAGAACTATCCTGTACATAAGTTAGAGTTCCTAGCTTTGAAGTGGGCTATTGTTGACCAATTCCATGAGTACTTGTATGGGGCTAAAATACTAGTAAAACTGAACATAATCCTTGACCTATGTGCAGACCTCAGCTAAGTTGGATGCCACTGTCATAGGTGGCTTTCTGCATTGTCTACATATGACTATGCTCGAATACCGAGCAGGTCTGAACCACATAGATGCTGATGCTCTCTCCCGGAGGCCTGTTCCCCAGAATGATTGGGTCCGATTGGCAGAACCTGACATTCGGGCACTCTGCCGGAAGTTTGACAGGGAGGAACAGATGTCCACGGACGCAGTGGACTGCATGGTGGATTGCTTGGGAGCCTCTGAGAATTGCATACCTGCTGCTTATTGCCACTTTTCTGCAATAGACATTGGTGCACTGCCTCAGCTGGACAATGACAGTATTCGGCGGGCTCAATCCCACGATCCCATGATCAAAGCAGCTTTAGAAGCCCTCTATGCAGGAAAAGATGTGTCCAAATTACGCTCCACTGATTTGAGAACTGCACTGTTATACAAAGAAGGTCCTAAGTTGAAACTGATCAATAAACTGTTATACAGAGAAACAGTAGACAGAGGGGACAAGTAGACAAACAACAACTAGTGCTGCCCACTGCCTTTCGAGACTCAGTACTGAGGTCCTTGCACAACCACATGGGGCACCTTGGTATAGACAGAACACTTGACTTGGTGAGATCCAGATTCTATTGGCCTAAGATGGGGCTGATGTGAGCAACACATTCAAACTTGTAGTCACTGCTTACAGAGGAAAGCTTTTGCCCCAGAGGGCTGCCCCCTTGTTAACATCACCACCAGTGCACCCATGGAGCTGGTCTGTATTGATTTTCTAAGTTTGGAGTCAGATCAAAGAAATATCAGTAATGTGCTGGTGGTCACTGACCATTTCACAAGATATGCTCAAGCTTTCCCCACCAAAGACCAGAAAGCATCCACTGTAGCCAAAGTACTTGTAGAAAACTTTTTTGTTCACTATGGGGCTCCACAAAGAATCCATTCTGATCAAGGGAGAGACTTTGAGAGTCGTCTGATCAAAGAGATGCTTTCTCTGTGGGGAGGCGAAGTCCAGAACCACTCCTTACCACCTCAGGGGACCCACAGCCTGAACGTTTCAACCGCACTTTGCTAGATATGCTAGGCACCCTGCACCCAAAGGACAAGCCTAGATGGAGCAACAAATTAGCACCCTGGTACATGCTTATAACTGCACCAAAAGTGATGCCACTGGATTCTCCCCTACCGCCTGATGTTTGGAAGAGAAGTCGACTACCAGTAGATGTGTGTTTTGGGTCTCTCCTGATGGGGTTCAAGCTGACAACTATTTACAGTATGTAAAAGTTAAAGGCCCAGCTAACTCATGCACTAACTGGCTCAAACCATGGCTGCCAAAAGAAATCTGGCCAACAAAGAAAGGTATGATAAAAGGTGAAAGCCAGGAACTCCAGGAGGAGATCGGGTGTTGCTAAGAAATCTGGGACTGCATGGCAAGCACAAGATTGCTGACAGATGGCACCATCTCCTCTCATTGAGTTGGCAAACTAGATGATCTGCCAGTGTACAAAGTAAGGCCTGAGAATAATTCAAAAGATGTAAAACAATGCATAGAAATCATTTACTGCCCATTGGACAAATCTTAATTGAGTCTGAGCCCTAGAAGATGCCCTCTGGACCAGTGACTAGAGCTGCTGCTAAGAAAAGACCAAGGAAGTCTGCACCTACAGAAGCAGAGTTAAAGTGTTCCCTGCACAAGTCCCAGTTGAGCATGACTGTCAGTCCATATCAGAAGAAAGTGAGTGACTTTGAATACTATCCTTCTTACGAACTGAGTCAATTGTTTTGGGCAATCCCTAGTCAATACTGGAGATGAAGCTGGGCCTTCTGGACTGTCAAGCCCCAGCTTCATCCCTGGGCCAATGCTCCCAGAAAGTGAAGTGCAAAGCATCAGATCAGATGAAATGGAATCATTGTGCATGGTTGAACTGTTTGAGCTTTCAGGAGGAAAATGATAGATTGGGGCAGACTGGTGATACACCGAACAAGATGAGTATTTTGAGTGCCCTGACAGTCCACTGCCAGTGTCCGAAAGCTCTCCATGCGAGCCAAATGTTGTGGACTCAGAAACTGTAACTCCTGGAGCTGAAAGTGCCCCAAGTTCTAGCCTCTCTACCCCATGGAGACTCCCGGACAAGTGAGGACAATGCTGAAAATGAGGCTCAGAGTGCAGAGACTATAACAGTTCCCCTAGAAAGACTGGTCGAGCTGTAAAGCCTGTGGTGCACCTCAGTTATGATTCACTTGGGAGGCCTGTGGACTTGCCTCTCAATGTTGTCCATAAAGGAGTGTATGTGTCCCGAGCTCATTGCCCAAACTGAGCATCAGTGCTAACTCAAGTTACTTGTGTTGCCCTCTAAGTATGGTGCCCTTGCCCCATCCAGCCCCAAGGTAACTGATAGGAAGGGCCCTCTCTTCAGGTTTCATGTACAAGAGGTAATAACTTGAGTTATGGTACAATGTATGTAATACTGTGTAAAGAGGACGATTGCAATGTTTCAGAAATGTGTTCTTGTAAATGATATATTGACTGATGATTACATGTGCAGCCTAATGCAAATGTATATGGTTGCAGTTGAAACTATAGGTACTTGCTTGACGCTGGACGCCAAGCTTCCCAGGCCAGGAAGGGTGTAACCCTGCAAATGGGGTTCCCAAAAGACTTCCAGGAGCTGCTTGAATGCTCCAAGCCTGAATGGTGTTTGGCATTTAAGCCATTTATCAGTGAGTGTTTTAGAGCCTCTGGTACTGTCTCTTTAGAGCTGTCTGCTTGCAGACATAATTAGTTTGTATGGGGGACTGTGTGTTTCTCTGAGTACCACTCGAGCTGCTGCCAATTCACTTCATTCTTGCAGTCGCTAGGAGTGCAAAGGAACCTATCTGAAAGATGTAACTGTTTGCCAGAAATTATTTAGAGTAATAATGAAATTACAGTTTGTCTAACCTGCTTTCTTTGCAGTCAGAACTGTGTCTGCTAGTTCCCATTCTAGTTTTGAACTGCTGAACTGGACCAATCAGTGTGGGGTAAGCTAGCTCTAAAATGGTGCCTTGGACGAATCAGAACTTGGACTCATAATCTGAGCCAGCCACAAGAGGATTGTATGGGCAGTGACTGTGGAGATGTAGTTTAGACTTCAGTGCCTTTTGGACCAACAGCAGCAGTCTATTGTGAGTGATAGCCAATCCAAAAAGAACTGGGAGGAACTCAAAGGAAGTGCCCGGTTTTGTCGGTTGGAGTTTCAGTTGAGCTTTGGCAGTAAAGAAGGAAGGAGCCCTGTGCTTTTCAGTGTGCAGTTTTAGTCAAAAATGTGTGTAAGGCCCAGAGTTCCGGTCTGCAGCTTGTGTAACAGCTTGTTAGGGACTGAATCTGTCCTGTGAAAAGAATCAAAGGATCTCTGAAGAGTAGAAACCAGGCTCACCCTGTAGAAGACTGGAGGAATTGCTGAAAATTGCACTCGGTCTGTCAGGAACTGAATCTGCTGTGTGTTCTCCCGGTATTGTGCAGTAATTGCGATCGGATACAGATGCAGCCTGCCTGGTATAGTGCTTTTTATATGGATGTGTGAAGAGGTTTGTGTACCTCAAGTGAGCCCTGCTGACATTGAAGGACCCTATCTTATTTGGAGGTCGTGAGTACTAATTCAGGGTCGCCCTGTTGAATTGCCACATTAAATCCAAATGGAATTACTGTACTGCTGACTGTTTAATTCTCCTTCTCTGTGTGAAGGGTCCCTACCAGCTGCCACGGGTTTGACTAGCCACTCAGGGCTTGGGGTACCCAGGGACAGTAATCGATAGGGATAGGCCTGTGCACAGAGCCATAGGTAGATTATTAGAGGATAAGCTAATTAACCTGATTTCCCGTCCTTGTTATATCCCCTAAATAAATCAGAGCTGCTTGTTTCAGCAAAGTTATACTGCCTGAGGTATTTGTTCATGTTAAAGTACTGTACTGTGATTGTTGCACTGTATCTCATTTCACAGGAGGTCCCAGTGCCGGAACCAGACCTGGGGGTAAGTGTATACTGTGAAGGTAATTCTGATATATTGTGTGGGCCACTAGTGGGAAGAAAGGGGTTGCAGTGTCCCAGAGGGCTGTGACCAAGTTATTTTAACTATTGCAAACCCTGACCTCTGGGTGGAGGCACCGCCATTGGATCCAGGCCCTCAACCTGTTAGTGGCAAATCAGGCAGGGGTAGTAGCCCCTGGGATAGCGCCATCTAGGGGTTACATATATATATATATATATATACACAGTATATATATATATATATATATATATATAATAACGTCCTTTTTTGCACATGTATCTATTATTTTCTCTGTAACGGTTTTAAAAACCGGACATTTGTGAAAACTCGCATTTTTGCTCACATACCTTTTCCAGTATAAAATAAACCTGACTGATTAGAATTTATGTTGTGGGCATACACAGGAGTGGGAGCTTTTAACCACATATCTTAGTTCAGGAATGAAAGGAAATGAAAAGAAAAATGGGGATATTAATGATGTTCTCCAGAAAATGAAGATGAGGCAACATCTCAGTACCAACTTTATGTGATATAACAGGCCTCTGTGCTACATTTCACCATAAAATACTAATAAACGTTAGGAGAAAGTGACTGTGGTTGGCTAACAGTAAGGATTTTTTCTACAGAGAAATATGCAACAGTTTATGCTCGCTGTAACACTTGCAAGCAAAACAAAAGTGTGGTTGAATAATGGGAGTGTGAGGATGTCACTAGCTGCCTTGCTTATCAGAAAAAAAATATTTAAAAACAGCAAGATGCTAATGAAAGTTTTTTAGCTAGCAACATTTAATAACAGCATTCTGTGAAACACATTTCAATGGGTTACTACAGATTAAGCACTGGAATAAGAATTTCAAAAACAATGTACATGAAAATGTTTTAGTCATGGGAATCATTTCGTATAAGACTTGGTTCCATGCTTCTCCTTAGAGGACAAAAAGTTGAAAAATATACCTGACAGCGACACTAATGGAGGTAATAAGGAAAGTAATGTGGTCTGTTGTTTAGTGTTGAAATTACATGCCAATAAAAGTTTTAAAACTCTATGCACCATCACGTACTTCCCAACCCCACTTTGCGGATAACAGCACTCACTTCTTAAACAGATACACACTACCAGTGGTACTAGTAAGGGATCCAGAGCCACACGCCCTCACAAATGGGTTGGACCTGACACCTCTTGCTATACTTTGCAGTCCACCATTTTTTGGAAAGGAGAGACCCCCAGTACCATAATCAAAAGGCCGGCTCTGCTATAACTTGTGAACAAGTTGTGAAATACACTGAAATAAGTAAAATAAAAGAAAAATATGAGCAAAATCTGGAAAAGTGAAAACTTTACCAAATATGATCTAGAACCTTCAATAGTGCTCAGATTGGTCTAAAATTTGCATCAGTTATGAACACTGAGGATATTCACATAAAACAAACACGTCTCATTGTCATCTAGTCTTTACAGTACGGACCAGTGTATGCAATTTTTGTAGGAAAATATTACCAAAATTGCTGATTTTTTGGCAAAATTTTTGAACAGACTTCATGGTGTTTCCTCTGAAAAAGTAATCATTGCATTTATATTACATTATACCATATTTCTATCTTCTACAATGTTTCTGCTTTTATTTAAAAGAAACCAGACTCAAATATCAAGATTTATGACCGAGATATTCCATTTTATGTACCCATACCCTCACTTGGACGTGGTCACCATCCTACCCATCATTCGCCAGTTTGGGCCATATATGCATTCCTAGTTTGAGTTTGGTATGGTCTGAAATACTTTATAGGAGTCTTATGATATTAGTAATCTGCCTATTCAGGGAACGCTCCTACAGTAATCAATTCGATGCTTTGTGCCAAGTATTTATAACATGTATTTTTGTATTCTGTATAGGGGTTTTATAATATTAGTAATCTGCCTATTTAGGGAATGCTCAATGTAATTAATTTGATGCTTTGTGCTAAGTATTTATAACGTGTACTTTTGAATTTCAGATTTATGACTGATCAACCATGGAGCCAGCATTCCAAGTCAGCACTAAAAGGTGGCAACCAAGCACAAATTACTACCGCTGCCTCATTGGCAAGCAAGATGCAAAACGTGGCTCTTTATAAAGACTGACAGAACTTGTATAGCCCACCTTCTTGTATGCAATTCAGAACCATGATGATGTCGCTTTCCGACTGGAAAACGTGTTATGTAAAGATGAATTCCTAGCAAAGACTCCAGTAATGCACGTAAGTTGCCTCAAAGCATACACCAACAAAAAATAAACTGTTGAACAAAAATGCAGCAGAGTTTCAGAACAGGACAGTGAGCCACCAGGTCCATCTCATGTGGTCAAGCGATCTTCAATCAACAGCCTATTTGATTACAAGAATAAATGTTTTGTGTGTGAAAAGGAGTGGGATAAGAGGGGGAACAGGAAACTGTTGACTGCAACTGTTGATCTTCAAAAATCTGTGTGGCAAAAAGCCAAAGAACTCAATGACAGTACTATGTTACATAAGCTGCAAGGGTTTGGGGATGACTGCCTATATCTGATAGCACATGATTTTCGATACCATAGAACTATATAAATAGAAGAATGGTCATGGAAGGCGATGACATCAATGACATAGGGTTCTGCTGGCTAATTTCTCAAACTGATAGGCCAATGCTTGACATGGAAGTGTTTTCTATATCGCTAAACTTCATGACAGATATCACCAGTGGTTAGAAGATCACGGTGTATATGATGCAGCATCCTACAGGTCAGCAAGTCTGAAAAGATGCCTACTGACATACTACACTAATCCCAAAGGCTGTTAGGATAACCATAGTTCCTCAGAAAGGTACAGCAAGTCTCTTGTGTTCAGCACAGTTGAATATTGGACAGTTGCTTTCTGAAGTCGCCAAGTTAAATTAAACTATGGAAGAATCAGAACATACAGAAGAAAGTGAAGACAAACACGATGATACTCAGACTCAAATGGATGCAATTATGTTCAGTTACAATACAGAAAAATGAATAAGGTCTGAACTGAAAGAGTTCTACAGAGAAGAACGTCAAAGGATTACATCAGCTAAAGAGTGCATATTACAAGCCCAAGATATGTGTGAAACAAACCTGGATGCATCTTATGAAGCAGCTTCAAAATGTGTGGGTACTACTCTCTACAGTCATGTGGCTTGGATGCTTACCGATGATGCTCCAGAAGTAGGCAATGATGGGCGAAACGATCGTAGGGTGTTTCTTTTTTACACTGTGGGTTTATACCCAGTGTTTTCTATAATAAAGCCTACTTTTTAAACTAAAGGTATATGGCTTGTGGACAATCCAGTCCTTTTTGTATTTTAACAAGGTCTTTTGTGATTTTGTTTAATGACGGGAGAGTTCAGCTAAACCCAAAACAACACAAGCGGGTACTGAATCTTGGACACATCATATGTGCAGCTGTTGCTGGTGTTCCAACACCAAAAATGGTGGTACTGTCCTACACATACTAAAGGCCACCCAGAGCAAGAAGATCGTAACCATGCTAAATAGATTTGGAAACAGCATTAGCTGTCAAGATGCCCAGTGTTATGTTGCTACCATGGCAGCAGCTGCTGATGAACAGGAAGTTCAAGATGGGGTTTTCATACCCATGAATCTGAAGTCGGGTCGATTCACACAGGGTGCAACTGACAACCTAGACTTCCATGAGAGTACAAAGGGTGGTAAAACTATGCAAAGAACATTGCATGCAATATATCAGTATGCTGACGGAGCTGAGGATCAACAGTCAATGGCTGTTAGGAAGCCCCTAATGTAGCTAAAAAACATGGGTCTTCTAACACACATCTTCAACAATTTCAAACAGGGAAAATCAATCTCACCCTCAAAGACTGCCAGAAGAGTCATTCACTTGCTGGCATGGCAATAGCACCACAGCAGACCAGAGAACCACTTCATACTGTAGACTGACTTTGGCATTTAGTAAATATGGGTCCCACACTTTGTTTAGATGTCACTGAACAATCAAAACCTGTTACATGGCCCTCCTTTTATGAATTAGTTACCCAACAGGAAGTACAGGTGACTGTGATTGGGTATGGGCCTTTCTTTCGAGAAACCCCTGTAAACCCTGATGTGGTCGAAGCATCAGTTCAGTATTGTATAACGGTCACTCAGAAAACTGGGCAGGAATTCTGCATAATTACCTGTAACAAAGCAGTCTGAGATTGTTCTTGACCTTCACAAAAAGCAGCCGAAGTATGGCAAAGTCATCCTTCATATGGGTGGCTTCCACACTGCACTGAATTTTATGGGGCAATTGGGCATTTAATGAAAGAAACTGGAATAGAGGATCTCCTTGTTGAAGCCGATGTTTGCCTCCGTGGAACTGCCAACAAAATCATGTCAGGGAAAGACATTTATGCTATGCTGAGAGCCCATAGACTAGTTCATGCTGCCATGTATGAGCTACAATGGAATACATTTGAAAGCTGGCTCATTGGCGAATAAGACAAAGACATGGAATGCATGGCATTGCTCTCAAAAAGTGTTCAAAGACCGAGAGATGCCGTGGATGCAAAGGATGCACAAAATGCAAATGATTCATACATCCAAACAACTAGACTGCTGGAAGAGGTAGACATGTTAATGAACGAGTTCCATGAGGCAAAGTGCAAATCCCCAACAACAAGGCTCTGGCTTATGTATATGGACATAGGCATGATTCAGATTCTGGGCCCGTGCAAGGTGCACAAAGAGTGCGGCTGGTTGGCAAGTGTTCAGAACAACTAGGAATGCATGTGTTAAATTAATCTGAACCGGCAAAGCTAATCTTTATTTGGAATCCCTCGAAAAGGTCAAAGGCATTTCTGCAAAATTCTGGCAAAAAATTAAGACAGTTGAGGGTCACAAATCAGCAACGGCCATCTCCACCAAGATAGTCATTAATGGAATAGAATAGGTTGAGCATGACCTTATTCTAGAAAAACTAAACACTCATTTTTCCACTAGTGGACTCGCATTCGACTCCTCTCCGTATGCAGGGTTGTCCTGCCCCCATTCCACCACAACCCTCACGAGTCCTCATCTCATCCCCTCTAGTTCCACCCAGTAACCTACAAACAAGTTGAGGACCAGCTTAGTAAACTTGATACCAAAAAAAGGGAGGGAAGCTGATGGCATTGATCTTATATTCCTCATGCTAGGTTACTATTACCTAACTGCACCTATTCTCCACATCTTCAATCTCTCCATCTCCTCAGCCACGGTCCCTTCCTGTTGGAAATCCACCCACATTTGGCCCCTATTCAAATCAGGTGACCCCTGTGATCTAAATAACTACAGGCCCATCTCCATCCTCCCTGTCCTATCTAAAATATTCGAAAAACTCATCCACCACCAGCTTAAAGACCATCTAGAAAAATTCTCCCTCCTCAACCCTGCCCAGTCTGGTGACCACAGTACCACTTCTGCGTTAGCTAAAAATCACCAACGACTAGCTCACCATGCATGATTAAAAGCAAGTTACAGGTGCCATATTCCTTGACCTTAGCAAGGCATTTGACACCGTCAACCACAATCTCATCATTTGTGGTCTCCGCAAAATAGGCGCGGATGAGACGACTCTGCAATGGTTCTCCAGCCACCTCACAGACAGGGTCCAGAAAATCAAAGTGAGTGGTCAGGTATCTGTCCCATTAAATAAGGGGTTCCACAAGGCTCCATCTTGGGCCCCATATTGTTCTTTTACAACATCAACTCTCTGGACTCTAATATCATTAACTCCAAATACACTTCTTCACGGACGATACTGTTCTACATACGTCAAAATCAACATTAGCTAAAGTACATGACGAACTCCAAGATGACTTTGTACAACTACAGCGTAACTGTAACCGCTATAAGCTGCTACTCAACGTGAAAAAAAAAAAAAACAAGGTACCGTACTTCGTACCTAATAGCAATAGCCCTTCCACTCATTTCAGTGCAACACCTGCTCCTATCATGACAACTCTTGGCGAGCCTTTAGACGTAGTACATAAATTCAGATATCTGGGATTATGGATAGTCAGTAAGCTTTATTTCTGTGCACACATCGACTGCCTTACCAGTAAGTTGAAAGCAAGGCTAGGCTTTTTCTTCAGGAACAGAGCGCCCCCAACGTCAGACTAGTGCAGGCCACATTCCTTCCACTCCTAGATTACGGTGACATCATTTATAATTGTTCTGCTGTGTCCAACCTTCATAAGCTTGATGAAAAAATTACTCACCTTAGTAATGTTGTTTCTTCTAATGGAGTCTTGCTATATTATGACAATTGCAGTTTGTCCCACCATTAGAACTGCTCCGGAGGTGAAAGAGTTAACTACCATGCCAGGCATGGAGTTTAGAGCGCGAGCTCGGTTAGAGAAAGCTCTGTCTGGCTATTTTCAAACCAAAACTGTCAGATCTTTACGAGCAAAAACTCACTAAGGTTCTGTGTGGAAGCTGTAACCTCCACTAGCCAAATGGCTACCTAAATATTAACACCTATTCCTGGTCCCAACACCAAGACTCAAGTCAGGGGGCCAGAAAAATAATAACATAAGATAAAATAAAACACAACACCCCAAAACCCCAAAAAGGGGTGGAAAAAGCATAAAATGGGCATAACAAGTGCCAACACTGGACTGCCCACCCCATACCCAAGTAGAAGTTCTGAGAGGGCAGGTTGGGGAGGTCATAATATAGCAAGACTCCATTAGAAGAAACATTACTAAGGTGAGTAATTTTTCTTCAAACAACATGAAGTCTTGCTATATTATGACAATTGAAGAATACACAGCAGTACCTCCATGGTGGAGGGACATAACCTACTTAGGAATAGGTTTCAAAGCACGGGTTGTGTTAAATCTAGCATCCCTCCTGGCCTGATATCCAAGGAGTAATGCTTGGTGAAAGTGTGTACTGCTTTCCAGGTAGCTGCTTGACATATCTCCAAGATAGGGATATCTCTGGCAGCAGCTAGAGACGCAGCTGTACCTCTGGTAGAGTGAGCCCTCAGGCCTGAAGGGGGAACCTTTCCCAGTTTTTGATAACAGAATTGGATACACGGGACAATCCACCTGGCAATGGATCTCTTAGTGGCAGGTTTACCTCTCCCAACCTCACCATAAGTGAGAAAGAGTTGGAGGGATTCGAACCTATGACCCTTGGTACGCTCTGTATAGTAACTAAGGGCCCTCTTACCATCTAAGCTGTGCAGCCTCCTCTCACCAGAGGAGGAATGGTCAGTGAAGAACACTGGAAGGGAGATAGATTGGTTAAGATGGAAATCTGAAACCACCTTAGGCAAAACTCCTGTTAGTCCTAAGGACTACTTTATCCCTGTGAAAGGGAAATAAAGTCAGTCTCCACTGACAAGGTTGTAACTCACTTATGCGCCTGGCAGAAGTGATGGCTACTAGAAAAACAGTTTTCCAAGTCAAATACTTAAGCTCTGCAGAAGACAGAGGTTCAAAGGGGGTTGCATCAACTGAGCAATGCAAACATTAAGATCCCAGGCAGGGGCCGGGTCCCTGAAAGGTGGATTAGTATGAAGTAATCCCTTGAAAAACTTGGAAAACACAGGGTGAGTGGAAAGAGAAGAGGGCTTTCCTGCTGAAATAAAAGCAGAGACAGCTGCCAAATGTACTTTCAGGGTAGCTGGTCTCAGGCCCAAAGAGTTAAGATAGACCATATAGTCCAAAACAATGGGCAAGTCAGCAGATTCCGGGGGAATATGCTTCCCAGAGCACCAGATGGAAAACCTTTTCCATTTAGAATTATAAGCAGCCCTAGTGGAAGGCTTCCTAGAAGCCTTCAGGATGTCTAACTCCTCAAGAGCCAGGCCTTGAGGTTGAGGGATTTGAGATTCGGATACCAAACTCTCCCCTGGGCACAAGATAACAGGTTGTGTTTCCTGGGGAGGCACAGGGGAAGATGGACTGCTAAGGACAGAAGGAGTGGGTACCAGGGCTGCCTGGCCCAATCCGGAGCAATCAGAATCATCCTGCAAGGCTGGGATCTGATTTTCACTAGCACCTTGAAAAGGAGAGGGAAGGGGGAAGGCATATAGAAACTTCCCTTCCCAATCTAGGAGAAAGGCATCCAGGGGGACTGAGCCCATCACTGGGGGTCTGCAACAAAACAGTGGAAGTTGGTGATTGTCTGGGGCTGCGAAAAGATCTACCTGAGGAGTGCCCCATCTGGCAAAAACTACCCCCAGTACTTGGGGATCCAGTGACCATTCGTGATGGCCCTGGGAAATCCTGCTGAGAGCATCTGCCAGGATATCGTCCTTTCCCGGGAGGTGTACTGCTATGAGGGAAGTATTCAGGGAATAAGCCAGAGACCACAACTTCATTGCTTCGGTGCACAAGGCCGAAGACCGAGTGCCCCCTTGTTTGTTGATGTACCACATTGTGGTCGTGTTGTCTGTTCTGACTTGTACCACTTTGTTGTGAACAGATGCAGAAAACACTTGAAGTGCTAGAAAGACAGCTCTGAGTTCCAGCAAATTGATGTGGAGCAGAGACTCTTGAGGGGACCACACTCCCTGGGTAGAGAGGTCGCCCATGTGAGCTCCCCATCCCAGAAGGGACGCATCTGTAGTAAGGGTCAGGGAGTGAGATAGAGGGATGAAGGGGACCCCTAGTCTTAAATTGCTCTGATCCTGCCACCACTGAAGGGCCTGGATCAGGGTTCGAGTCACTGGGATCAACTTGGAAAGGGGATCTTTTCTTTGAGACCAAAAGGCTCTCAAGTGAAACTGAATGTCCCTCATCTGAAATCTTGCTCCTTGCACTACAGCTGTGGAAGCAGCCATGTGTCCTAGGAGCTGTAAGAAGTGCCTTGCTGGTCGAGAGACCTGCAGAGTGAAGGAAGATGCCAGGGCCACCAGGTTCCTTACCCTCTCTAAGGGCAGAAAGGCTCTGGCCTGCTTTGTATCCAGTTCTGCACCTATGAAGGTGAGTACCTGAACAGGTTCCAGCACTGACTTTGGGAGACTGAGCAGAAAACCCAGAGAGGTGAGCAGCTGCTGGGTAACTTGCAGGTGTGATTTGACCTGTTCTGGAGACTGGCCTACAATAAGCCAGTCGTCTAGGTAGGGAAAAATAGCAATCTTTTGTCTTCTTAAATGAGCAACTGCTACTGCTAGACATTTTGTGAATACCCTTGGGGCAGAGGTGAGGCCGAAGGGCATTGCTCTGAACTGGTAATGGCCTGAGGGCAGTTCGAATCTGAGGTACTTTCAGTGGGAGCTTCTGATTAGAACATGGAAATAGGCATCCTTGAGGTCCAGGGAGGCTAGCCAGTCCCCTGGCCTTAGAGAAGGTAAAATTATTGCCAGAGTCACCATTTTGAATTTTGGTTTCAAAAGGTGCTTGTTCAGATATCTTGGGTCCAAAATGGGCCGCCATTCTCCTGTCTTTTTTGGGGTAAGAAAGTACCTGGAGTACAGACCCTTGCCCTGGAGAAGGGGGGAAACCCTTTCTACAGCTCTGAGAGCCAGGAGGGTTGAGACTTCTGTTTCTAAGGCAAAGGTCTCTAGAGGGTTTGCAGGTGGAAAAGATCTGGCTCTCAACTTTGGAAATTTTTTGAAGCCGAGAACCAGACCCTGGCTTACTACTTCCAGGACCCACTTGTCTGATGTTAGAGACTCCCAGTCCTGAACGAAGTAAGCCAGCCTGCCCCCTACAGGTAATGGAGAACCGGCCCTGGGCACCCCATCAGGGTGCCTGTTTGGCAGGGGCTTTAGGCTGAGGGGTGGAAGCAGGCCTGCTTGCACCCCATCTGCCTTTGCCTCTGAAGAACCCCCTCTGAGCATAGGCAGAAGAAGCCTGGGCTTGGTTAAAAGGCCTGTGAAAAGGCCTACCTCTACCCCTGGGGGTCTGCTTCTGAGGAGTGGCTTGCCGCTCCTTGGCTTGTGCACTTCTATAAGTTGTTCTATATTCATCCATTTTCTTCATGTAATTCTCTGTCTGCTCCCCAGACAGAGAATTCCCTACCACAGGAAAATCCATGGCCTTAGTCTGGGTATCCTGTGACAAACCAGTACACCTGAGCCAAGCCAACCTACGAAAGGCCACAGATGTAGCCATGACTCTAGAGGATACATCATTAGAATCCACAGCAGCATGGAATTGCACCTTGGATGCCTCAATACCATCAGCAGCCATCTGCTCCAGCTCCTTGGCAAGCTGGCCAGGGGCCTGTTTGGCCAAAGCCATGACAGTGTCCCATCTAGATTTTTGGTATCTTGCCACATAAGCCATGTAATTTGCTTGTCTGAGTCCCAAGGACGCTGCCATGTATTGTTTTTTAGCCATGGCATCAATCTTCCTGGAGTCCTTGTCAGGAGGATGTGAAGCCAGGGGAATGTTAGCCTTATCACAGGCTGCAGCCTGAACTACCCCAACATGACTGCATTGCTGTGAAAGAAAGTCTGTATCAGGACCTGATAAAGTGTACCTCCTGTCCATCTTCTTGTCAATAGGAGGCACAGAATTAGGAGCTTTCAAAATTTTTATTGTTTGTTTCCTAAATGATTTATGTAAAGGGATAGATAATCTCCTAGACTCTGGGATATCCATCATTTCCACAAAATCAGGTTCCTCTTGCTCATCCACAGCTTCCTCTAATGAGAGCTGGAGGGTTTCAGCAACCTTTTTATAAAACAAAAAGGGAGATGGGGACTCAGAAAGCATAGGGGGAGATTCCAAAGGTCTGTCTGGGGAGATGTCCGTTCAATGGGCACATCCAGATTTCAAAGTCACATTCACACTGTTCATAATCATCCTCCCCCTCCTCTGGTTCATAAAACTCTTCAATATCATATTCTTGAACGGGTGGAACCGGCCGAACTGACCTTTTACCAGACAGTGGCGGTTCGGATGGAACCGGAGAAAGTGACTGTACAATCTGTATAGCTTTTGCTATTTCTGCAGCAGTTGGAGAAGGAATTTTGGACTCCAAACCTGCTGATTTTTTAGTTTTCTTTGCTGGAACTGACTCCTCAGAGCCAGCTTTTCGTTTGCCCGAGGAAGTCTCGCCCTGGTCAGAGGGCATTCCCTCCGGTTCGGCTGGCACCGAACCGGGCTGGCCATCCAGATCAGCGGACTTTTTGGCCTCTTGTTCCCTGAGCCTGCCAACTCTCTTATCCAGGGTGGCTGCAGGGAAATTTTTACAAATCTGGCAGTCTGAATTGAGGTGGTCAAACCCCAGACAATAGACACATGTAGTGTGTGGGTCAGCCTTGGCAAAGGCTTCCCCACAGACACTACAGTGTTGAAACCCAGTGGGCCCGGTTTTTCTTTTGGGTTTCTCAGACATGATGCCAGCCTAACCAACAAACTTGCTCTTTTAACGGCAGTGCCAGGCAAGACACCCTTATCGGTTCCCAACCATGTCACGGGTCGTGGAAAAAACCGTAATGAAATCCGTTTTTTTTAGAACCGATAAAAACCGGGAACTGCACTCTAAAAGCCTTAAAATGCTTTCTTTTCAAAGATTTTAACAGCCTGATCAGTTCGAACCGAACCAATAAAAATTTACAAGTTCCACACAGAAAAAACCTATCTATTACTTAGAATACCACAGACAGAGCTTGAACCAATCGGTTTGCGGTTAAAATAATAATACTCGAGGTTGAATTTAACCGAGAAAATACTGTTAAAACCGAGAAATGAACCGAGCAGTAGGAGAAATCTCCAGAGCGACTGTTCAGTGAGGCGGAGTAAAGAATCTGACAGTTTCAGTTTGAAAATAGCCAGACAGAGCTTTCTCTAACCGAGCTCGCGCTCTAAACTCCATGCCTGGCATGGTAGTTAACTCTTTCACCTCCGGAGCAGTTCTAATGGTGGGACAAACTGCAATTGTCATAATATAGCAAGACTTCATGTTGTTTGAAATACTGTTCCATCAGGCTCTCCGTTTTATTACTAAAGCGCCTTTTAGGATGCACCATTACGAACTGTATGCAAGTGTCGTCTGGCAACCCCTTGCCACAAGGAAGTTACTTCATCTGGGCACCTGGTCCCTCAAAAGTCTGCTGAACAAATTACCAGACTACATCTCCCCTGTGGTTACTATTTCAATTAGTTCCTATTCCCTTAGAAACTCTGACTACATCCTCCTTGATGTACCTCGGAAATGTACAGTACCTCACTCGGCATGGGTACCATAAGCTACGCTGTCTCTTTGGTGTGGAATCTCATCCAGTCAACACTTAGGCTCACCAGTATTGTTTCAATAAATATCTTCAAATCTCTGACCCACAAATACTTCCCAGTAGTCTGCCACTGCCATAGGTGCTAGTACCTCTGCCAGGTTTTCGGCACTAACGACATGAGTAGCACCCTTCACCCTCTACACCCTCTTCTACCCTCCCTGGTCCCCCAAGGCCCCTGCCTTCCCCAGCCTATCTTCCACCCTTTCAGCCAGGCCATCCATGTCCTGGACTCCATCTGTACCCACTTCCCTAACCATCTCTCACCCTCACTGGTCTTCCCATCCTCTCTGAATCTCTCCAGCACTTACCCTTCTGTTCTGCTACCGTATCTCACTTCTTCATGAACTCTCTCTGCATGGAACTGTATCTGTATATTGCCATGTCTTGCACTGTCTGTATGAATTACCTTGCTGTATATTTGCACTATATTTATTTATTGTATGCTGACCATCTCAGAACATGCATGTCATAGGATTCATGTACCTATGTTTGCCCAAATGATTACTGTTTGCTGTACATGTTGTATGCTGTCCTTTTACGTATCAGGACTTCCTTGTGAATGAGCCTGCACAGCGGAGTATTTCCCGCAATAAACTTAAATTGAAGTGAATATCTGTGCTGAGCAAGCTGGACAATGGGAGCAGCACCTGGCTGAACTTGTGAAAATGCATCCATATCTTGTGGTTGCTGGTGATCACAAACATGTTTCCTATGTTCTCCATTACCTGTCCGCTACAAAAAACCTGCCAATCACAACGCCAGACATCATGAAGCATTCCGATTTGGCAAATTCACTGTGCACCACACAGTTGTTAAATGTAATGGTGTGTGGACTGATATGGCCCTTGAGCAGACGTATAACAAAGATGCCAAGACCCAGCTTTTTCATGGCATAACTCGGCAGCCTGCCGCTATGGAGGAATATCTGCGTTTATTACCAGCACTGACAGCAATCTCTGAACAAACAAAGGGGATCGCTCACCTGCATGGCACTGATGATCACAAACACCACGGAAACTGAGTTTACAGCACAAAAAGGCAGTACAACAATTAAAACAATGGTGAATATGATCACTGGCAAAATGATCCATCCATTCACCTGTGATACCAGTGATCTTCTGAACATTTCTACTGGTCAAAAGGCCACATCAAATGACTTCATTGAAGCCAAGGAAAAGGGTATTGCAGCCTTAACCACATCACAACAGAGTGGTAGTGAAAAAGTTAAAACTGTAAAGCTTAATTGGCCCGGTGGCACTGAGGGTTGAGGCACTGGACACAACACCTCGCGCCACGCTGGCAACTCAGGTTCTGGAACTACCTCAGGTCGTTGGGGTGCCAGTGCATGAGGGGGCGGAAGGAGGAGCAGGACTGAGCAAGCTGGCAGGCTGCTCTCCTCTCCCGAGAGTGGTGGGGGTGGGTTGTTGCCCCCTGCAGTTCCACTCCCACTCGGTGGAGGTCCAGTGGGCAAGAGCAAGGCAATTTTATTTCTAAGGCACCCAATCCCAGAGGCTCTGGGCAACATACACAATAAAAAACAGAATACAACATACAGAATACAAATACAGAAATGAGTACAGTAGCAGTAAAGAAATCTTTAAAACAACATTCTTAAAAGCATAAATATAAAATAGCATAGGTAGTAGGAGGTAGACCATTATGGGTGGATGGAAGGGGCTGAGCTGGCACCACGATGTATATGCATGCCTCCACACGCATGCACGGTTGTGTGCCAGGGCCTCAGGTGGGAAACGGGAGAAAAACCTACAAGAAACACCACAAAAACCTATATATAAAAAAAAACTGTGAAGCGTAGACATTCGCGAGTATAGCCAAAACACCCTCAGACATTCAGAACGCGAAAGGGGTCTATGAAGAGGAGAGCAATGTGGCAAGGAACTTGTACTTTATCCGAGATCTGGATGACAACAAAAATGTAGAAGCCTTCAGCCACGAATGGACAAAACTATTCCTCGGCTCTTTTTGAGTCATATGCTGACCTTCCCCAAGACTATGCCATGTGCAAAGGCAACAAAGCGTACCTGGCTGCCCTAAAAAAGTTATCTTGGTGAACCGTGGCCAGAAGAAGGTAACCTGCCATCTTCAGATGAACCTACTGTACTAGTTGTTGATGCAATGGCATTCGTTCAACAATACAAAACCCCTGATAGTCGTACATTTGGTGACTTGCAGGAGAAGTATATAGATACACTACTTCAAATAAAGCCAGAGAGCTGCAACTGCATCAACATTGTAGGAGATAGGTATGATGTCAGTCCATCAGTAAGCTTGAAAAGTGAGGCGTGAGGAAAATGGGAAAAGCCTCATCGCGCAAAAAGCTGAGCATATGAACCTCGGGAATCCCTACACATATCCTACTGGAAAGACTTCATTGCCAACTCCCAAAACAAAGCCAGCCTCCTTCATTTCTTGGAACGTGCTTGCATAAAGCACAATACTCAGCTACCAGAGGATGTAGATTGATTCTTGGTGGATTGTTCAAGGACCCAAGTCATTCCGTTTTTCTTTCAAAAGACAACGTGGTAGAATTCCCGAAATGTCACATACAAAACATGAAGAAGCAGATACAAGAGTAATCTCCCATGCTGCATATTGTGTAAACACGCTTGGATATCAGAGCGTATTAGTGGAAGCCACGCACCCTGATGCGATCGTAATGTGCATCTACTATAGCACTCAGATAGCTAGTCTAGAAGAGCTATGGGTTCAGAAGATGGGCATGTACTGCCAGCCCACCAGTGCAGTGAACAGATTTACCGCTGTGACGCGGGCGACCCAGGCTCGGGAATTGACTCGGGACATCCGAGGGCCAGCCAGGGGTGGGGGTGGATTGAGCAGCCATAGCATGCTCTCCACCTCCAAGGGGGGTAGAGTGACTCCGGTCCAGTGACCACGGGATGCGGTCCAGTGACCACGGGATGTGCCGTAACCAAAACACCTGCAAGCATCGCTACTCAGGGGCGTTTTGGACACATGACATGGTCGCGTCACAGCATCCGACTTGACACGCCCCCCACAAAAAGAAAGAAAAAGTGCCTCTGGCATGCCTAGTGACACCTCCTGCCCTGTAGCGGATCTAGGGTCCCCCAGTGCATCCGTTAATGAGCACCAACTGAGTCACACCAGGGAGGCTCTGTAGGCTCTGCCCATAGGGGGTAATCCAGGGGGTACTGTGTCCGAGAAGATGCCGGGTCCATCGGTGGAGGCAGGGTGGCTTAGGAGGGAATGCCACCAGAAAATAAAGCATAGAAAAAAAAAAAAGATGGGCGTGCACCTGCCATGCCATTCAGTAGCAGCTTTTCTTAGCACTATGTGCAACACGGATGCATCACAACTCACATGAGTTGTTCTTAGTGCTTACAACTTTTTATTTATTTATTTTTTATACTTTCTTTTCACGTCCCCTTCTCACCCCAGTGCTTCCTCACCTTTGGGAGTCTTCTACGGCCTTGTGCATCCCTGCTCATCTGTCGGCATCAGGTGAAGTCATCCTCATCACGCTTGGTTTGACTCTGTGGCGGGGTGCCGAGGCGGCCCCTTTCCACCTTCCCGAGCGACTGAGTTTCGTCAGGGATCCATCATCCGTGCTGGCAGGGGCCTTGGGATCGGGGCCTGAAGCTCCGTCTACAGGGAGCACCGGAGGGTATTTTTCCTCTTTCCGCCCATCCCCATAGGGACGCCTGCACGCTTAGGAGAGCCTAGAGCGACGCACATCACAGGTGCTAACGCCCAGCTCCCATGACATCCTCCCTCCTGCTTCATGCCGCCCTGTTGCAACACCACCCGTGGTCACCCAGGTGGCGGTATCACAGCGGACCCGCATCCCACCCCACCCAGAGGAGGAGAGCAGCCTCTGGGCGCCAATCCTCCTCCTCCCCCGGCCCGGCCCTCCAGTTCCCAGTTCATTCCAGAACTCGGGTCATTAACGCCATGAATGGTAACCCTACCATTACGCCGGCATGGCCGCCAGTGCTTACATCTTAAATGGCTTGTGATACTGTTGGCTATCCCTTCAGAAAAGGAAGAAGCATGCTCTAAAGTTGCCCTTGAAAATGCAGCCAACCTAGCCGGCCCGGGAGGGCAGGAGAGGACTGGTGTCCGAGAAGGACTCGCTCTCTCCTGGGGGTGGAGTGGGTGGGTTGGGCTTCCGCTGTTCTGCAACTCCCAGTGGAGACTGGGGGTGTCGCTACTTGTGGGAGCCACGCGCTGGGGTATGGAGGTGATGGCGGACATCCTGCGGGAGCACGCCCACCACGCATTGGACGTCATTGCACATCCACGCCTCTGGGACTAGAACAAAGGAAATACCCCGGCACCCGGACAGGCAAAGGTGGGGCCAGTGGAGGACCCTCATGCCCTCTGCCGGGTCTGACCTGGCTGGGCTCCAACTCTCCACCACTCCCTGGTGGCAATTCTAGATAGAGCAACGGAGGAGTTACAGGCAGTCCCACCCCTGGGGGCTCAGAGCCAGGGGGCGGGGCAGTTGGCCGAGCTGGGAGAGAGTGCTGGCTGCGGAGAACCAGTCAGGTGGACCTCAGTCTGGGCGGGATACGATCAGTCTGAGTGTCCCACTGGAGAGCGGTCCAAGGGACCGGAGATCAGCGGATAAAGAAAGCAGACAAAAAAAATTAAAAATGCAGCCAACCTGCGTGCATTAGCAGATTATAGCAAATCTAGAGTCAGTCTAGATGTCACTGATGAGGTCATTTCAGCAGCGCATGTTTTCTCCATGAAATTGTATTGCAGACACGAGTTCAGTGGTGGCCTGGATGCACTCCGAGCTCACCCGTATGTGACAACAAAGGGTGACCTACTGACTCTGCCACCAAGAGAGGATACCTTTAGACTTCACATGCTGCGTGCTCTGCACCACACAGGGGTCAGTAAAAGGGCTCATGAGTCAAATCCAGTGCTTCCCGACCCTACATTGTTTGGGCAAACTCTTCAAGAAGGCAGGCAAGTCCCACATACGATGACAAACGAACCAAAGCCAAAAGTGGCCGGGCCAACCACATACTGCAAATGCCAACAAGGCTGCATTTGTGCTAGGGCAAATGTCAAATGTGTTATTACATGTATGTTGTAATGCTGACCCCATGAAATGTAGTCGAGTTCAAATGAGTCTGACTTTGGAAGATAGTGACAGTGATTAAGTGACATTGAAGGTCACACCTGTATAAGACTGGTGACAGTCATGAACTTGATGATCTCATGTAACTGACTAAGTAGCCATTATCAATGTAATACTAAACAGGAAATTCTATAGCCTTAGATAACTGACGAGTACGTTTTACACATGCAGTTAACTAAATCTTAAATCATAATTATTTCCTTTATTCTAAACTATACTCTTTGTATTGAGTTTGTAATTTTAACACTGTTTAGTGTGATGCACCCTTGTTTTCATTCTTTCCTTACATCAATGAAACAAAAGTTTTTTGTGCATAAATAAATGTTGTATTTTCCCCTATGTCTACAGATTTTGATCAAGTCCATTTGGGGGGTATGAGTGAACAAAATGGAATATCTGAAGTCATAAATCATGACATTTGAGTCAGGTTTCTTTTAAATGAAAGCAGAAACACTGTAGAAGACAGAAATATGGTATAATGTATTATAAATTCAATGATTACGTTGTCAGAGGAAACGCCATGAAGCCTGTTCAAAAATTTAGCCACAAAATTAGCAACTGTGGAAATATTTTCCTACAATAATTGCATATACTGGTCTGTACTGTAAAGATATAATGACAATGAGACTTGTTTTACATGACTAGCCTCAATGTTCAAAACTGGCATAAATTTTATACCGATCTGAGCAATATCAAAGGTTCTAGATCATATTTGGTAAAATTACCACCTTTTTCTCACATTTTTCATTCACGTGGTACCAACTTCAGTGAATTTCATAACTTGTACAAGAGTTGTGACAGGGCAGGCCTCTTAAATAGGGTACTGGGGGGTCTCTTCTTTCAAAAGATGATGGCCTGCAAAGTATAGCAAGAGGTGTCAGGTCCAACCCCATTCAGGAACCCTGAATCCCTGATTATACAGGGGAGCACTTGAGGCTATTCTAATACAACAAAAAATATTTTTTTATTTAATACTTAATACGGTTTGCTCATGTTTGTCTTGTTTCTTTTTCTGTTATTATAATTTAAATTGGTGGATCACGCACGTAAATATTAATTACAGTAACTTTTCAATTCCATCATGTCTGTCAGATACAAGTACAAATCTGAAACATATCTGTCTTTCAGGACCATGCATGATTAAGCCATTTTATAAAATGGGCTTCTGAAATGGCACAATCTGATTGGCTAGTACATCTTCTGAGCCGTGTCCTTATCAGAAGATATACTAGCCAACCTGCACTAATCTTCTCCCTATGGCCACATAACAAAAGCACATCACTGACATCTTGCCACTCTAAACAAAAGCATAACCGAGTAAAGCCTCCTACTGTGTTTCTACTGGCTGGCTCCCCACCCCCACCCAACTACACTGCCACTAACACTCCTCCTATGCCTTCACATGGAAAAGTGCTGCTATTGAAAATCTTCACACACAATTAAAAATGTAATCCAGTTCCCCCCCCCCTTCACATTCTGCAGACGAGAAATATCTCAGTGTCACCGACCGCTGAAATGGAAAGCACTCGCGCAGACGACTTTTTCAGTTCATGCTTCCTGTCTCATTTTCCCATCCTCTGCTCTCTTGCGTCCTCAAATACAAAACAGTAAAATTTTTAAAGTTGAGTATGACCTGCATTTTAGGGCAGAAAGCCAAGAGCACTCTCCATTCTCAACATCCCAATGGCTCAGTACTGCGGCCAGAAACAGACACGCTCCATCTGAGTGAACCGAGACTGTAGCGAGACTTGGAAACTAAATTAAACAAAGCAAGATAAAAATAAAACGTAAAAGAAGAAAAAATGATTTATGTATGTTTGTTGGGCTGACGTAACACAACATGCATCACAACACACCCGAAGTCAGAAACACTCGCTACCGCTCGCTCTAACTGAAACTGAGTGGCAGTCAGTTTTAGTCACTCCTCACTTAGTGACAAACAAAAAAATTTTAAGAAAAAAAAAGAAAATCTTAAATGTTTAGGGCTTTTCCGGGAAGGGAGACCTTACATACAGTCTGCTATTTTCCTACTTTCTATCTCAAGAACAGGTAGGAAGCCCTGTCCTGTCAATAAACACCAGTTTTAATAGTGGGACTTTTTTCACAGTTTAACCCACTGAAGCCCCATTTTTGTATCTCTGACTTTGTATTTCTTATTTATTTATTTTTTTTAAATACTTGGGGCCCATTTTATAAGAGCAATAACACACTCAGAGGTGTGGGTTATCTCCGATAAGAGCATGCCCAGGTGCATAAGGCACTTGGCGCAAGCTCCTCGTGCCTCATAACACACCTGGGCATGCTCTTATCAGGAGATAACCCACACCTCAGAGTGTATCATTGCTTGCTTATGGCAAAATGTAGCAAAGAGGCCTGTTGCATCAAATAAGTAAGCAATAAACCACAACAGAGTGTGCGGTTATTGAAGATTAATCAACACCTTGGGTGGTTGTGAGGCATGAGGCCGCAGGCCGAGTGTCCTCAGAGCACCCTGGCTGTTGATTAATCCCCAATAACTGCACACTCTGTAGTGGGTTATTACGTTTATAACATGGGGTGTACAATAAGAGGAATATAGTTAATAGATATGCTTTAATTACTGTTTAAAGTCATGACATGCTAATGTATCCTGCCGCCTGAGAAAGCAGTCCTCAAGAAATAATGCATATCACACTTATGTTATGAACACGTAAATGCTGGCAATGTAGTATTACAGCATTTCTGGCATTTGTTGTTCATGACATAAGTGTGCCTATGACTGTTCCACTGTGGAACACAATTATTGTTTGACAACATGCACATTGATGCTCGCTCTCCCTCCCCACCCGGAGATGTCCCAGTGTCAACTTAAAACAACTGTTTTCTGAACTGCAACAATAACTAGCCACTGAGTCTCTGACTGTTTTGGGCCATAAACAAATTAACACAGACCATGACTCACTCAAACAAGGACCAAGGAAGATTCCATGCTGGGAGCCAACTGTGACTACATGAGGAGGATTTTCACTGTGTACTGGATCAAGCGGCAACCCTGACATGCCAGGAGCGGGTTGTCAACAGATTCTGGTGACCTACCTGACTTATTTCCCCCCTGATATAAAGCAAGAATCTCTCTCTGTAAACCGGACCTTGAAAAAGTCCTGCTGTCACTGTGTGGCACTAACGTTCTCTCCCCTGCTGGCTGTGATCACAACAGATACCGGACCCTACAACAGTGCTGGGACGACTGTGTAGCTCTAACTGAAGGGGTGCAACAGGTAACAACTGGGATTGCGGGGGGAGAGCCCGAACAATGGATCCACTGCTTTGTCTGCGTCTCATAAGCAATAAAACACGATGGGGTGTGCATTAGAACTGTCTAATGCACATCCCCGGAGTGGCTTATTGCGCTTATAAAATAGGCCTGTGTATTCTAAATAGGGGTTCTAGTTTTAGCTGTGCATTAGACACAGCCAATCAGATTGCTTGAAATCCTTTGCCCATTTTATAATCTCAAGTGAAGCACATCTTCCTGGCTGTATCCCCGCTATACTTCTACTCTCTCTGGGACAGCAAATGCTCACAGGGTGTCACTGGAGACACATAGGATAGCGGAGGTCAGTATCTGGGTTACACTGCTGGAACACACTGTCAGGAGATCGGGCTGCTCAGGGGTGGGCGACTACGAAGAAAGGACAGGGTCTGGAGGACAATGACAGTGTGCACTGTAAAAATTACATCAGGACATCTCGGTCGCATTGTCATAGTGAGTGGAGGACAAAGAGTGGACATGGCGGGGGGGGTGCCGAAACTGCTGCCGTGTGTCTCTTGAAGAGTTTAAGCACTCATGCGGACAGATCTGGTCTGTACTACGACTCATTAATTACATTACAACTATGGTTGTTGTCACTTTCTGCCACATTAACATAAGGCAGGACTCCTAGAGTGCTGCGGGGAACATTACAAGATCCGCGAGCCAGGTGGATAAAGGCACAGCCAGCAACGGGGACTGGAGAGGAATGGGGAGGGCAACAAGCAGCACCTGGGACACACAGAGACAGAACAGTGACCACTGTGCTGCAGTACATGACAGGATTTCATATTATGGGAGACAGACTAACAGGTCACAGTGGTTTTCATGTGATCTGCGGGCCAGCTGGTTTTCTTTCCCTGCACTGCTCGCTAAGGGAAGAAATTATACATGGCTGCTATTTACATTTGCTCCGTCAGAGCAAAATAAAAGAGCGGCTGCGCTCAGTGATTTTGCCTGGCACCTCCTCACATCAACTGTAAGTTTATCGTGCTTTAATGCATGATCAGGTGCCAGGACTCCACCAATCACTGTAGCGTTGCAACTAGCCCCATGTTATAAAGAAAGTTGGTACTGAGATAGGGTCTCATTTTAGATTTTTTGGAGTTGTACCCAAGTTGCAGAACTGACAGACTCTCAGTGAAGGAAGCCATATAGTTTCTACAGAGAAATGGGGCACACCTGGAAAATTCTACTGGACATTGATGCTTTTGCAAAATAAAAAAAATTAAAAATTACCGATGGGGAAAAAAACTACATGGCAACTAACAAATACTGCTGCTTTAAAGAACAGCTGATGCCTTTGGAAAAGAAGAAGAAACAGCATTTATATAGCACTTTTCATACACGCTGTATCCCAAAGTGCTTTACAAGCAATCCTAGACTGGTAATGAAGTGACTGAATGTGTAGTGGCCACCATTTCACACATCAACACCCACACACAGCTTTGGACAACTGCATGAACAGGTTTTATGGGAAGGGGAATGTTGACCAGGACACTGGAGAAGATCTCCTACTCTTGTCAGTAGGGGTACCCTTTGTCATACGGATCCAAGATGGTGGCTGCATCGGAAAGCAGAGCAGCAGCTGCACAGTTGCAGGTGACTGGGGATCTTGCCTCGCCCCGGCTGTGAATATTGTTGAGGCAAGGCACAGAGAGGTTGTTTGCCCAGATCCATTCTGGAAACGTGTGCCGATGGTCAGCGGAGACAGATACCCAAAGCAGAATGGAACAGAGGATGACGGCACAGGAGATATGAATGCTGCATCTCTTGTCAGAAGGAAGAATTGTTGGTCCAGGTACGAGCAGAGGACCTCCGCTTTCAATCACAGGTATTTTGTTTGACTCTTTACAGCAGAAAACCATGGAACCTAGAGCCCATTTCACAGACCAGCTGTTGATGAGTATGGCAAGTGCAATATCTGTATTTGTGCCTCTGTTACAGTCTTTGGGTACTGCTGGACCATGTGACCAAAGGGTTGGCCACCCGTTACCGAGTTCGTTGATGGGGTCTGCTGCTCCCGATTCAGCTGTTTTGCTACTGTACCAGTTGCTAAATGCTATGGGGCCCGGAGCTCACTTGCCTGAACTGTCAAAGCCGTGTTCATTGAGGACGAGTGCTTCACCCGCTCTAGTAGCTGAAAGCCAGAATGTGACAGTGGGTGTGGTACTCTCCCGTACTCTACGGAACAGAAAACATTCATTAATGGAGAGCCCTGGACACTGAGGCTGCAGGTTGGTGGCCTACTGTTTCAGGATCTTGGGTCTCGGATACCATGAACCCGGCAGTGCAGCAATACCAGGCTCTTCCAACACAGACCCGAACATCCCTCTGCCAGCTAATCTGCTCACCATGTCAGTATCCCTGGATGGTCCGTTCCCTGGTCAACCCATGGATTGTGCTGCACTATTGTTGGGATCTTTGGGACAGTTGCACCCTGACACTTGTCAGCCATTGCCTCCTTTACAGGCAGCCTCCTTCAAGACTGCGGTTTCTGCATCTTTGACCCCAGTCAAGCATCCACCTTCTATGAGCCCAGTGCTTCTGGCAACTAGAGTACCACTACTACTGGATCCTTCGAAGCAGACTCCATTCCTTGCTGCCCCTGCAGAAGGCCCCACTATGCCTCCTCCCCCTTTGCAGCCTGCTCAGTCGTCAGCTAGCTCCAGACAGTTCTCAAAACATTTTCAGGCATGAGAAGAACCAGCCCCTCACCAGAACGCAGTTCGCCTGGTTTATAAAGGGGGCCTAGACCAACCTCTGGACTGTGTGTATACTGCCAGGAAACTGCTGAAGGAATCTTGTCTGTTCCAAGCATCTGGCATTTACGCTATGATCAATGTAGGTGATTCTAGCTTTGATGTCAGCTTTAAGTTCGTTTCTGGTTTGGAAAGGTTTTGAACTCATTACAACAAACATCAGTCTTCTCCCTTGTGGTCCCCATTCCTGGTGATCCCATTAACACATCCTGTTCGTACACTCGCTGTGCTGTTTTGGAATGAACTGTCAACACTGAGGACATTCTGGCCTGGCTTAGGAGACAATGTGATGTACTGGATAGGCCTGAGCTGGTAATCGATTCTGAGCAGCTCTGGACTGGGAGACTGATTGTGGACTATAGCATTTACATAATTCTTTCTACTTGGGTAGGGGACAGATGCTCCTTTTTCTACCAGGGGCAACCTAAAACCTGTTTTAAGTGTGGGTCTTGTTCACATTTTAGTAATGCCTGTGACAGCGCTAGGTGTAGTCTTTGTCTGGTGTTTGGTCATGCTGCCAAGGATTGCCCGAATGGTTTTCATTGCAATCTCTGTAACAAACAGGGACATTCTTATGCAGAATGCCCCTGGGCATCCCATAACAAGGGGATGCATTTCTCTCAGGAGGACATGGTCTCCCAAGCAGAGCTCAGACACTCATCCACTGACCAGACGACCCCCCCCCCATTGTGCAGCCACCTGCTTCCTTTCAGGAACCCCCTCTGGAGCCCCTCACTCAGGTGTCGCCTCCCTTTGCTCCAGTAGGCACAGATTTGGTTCCCCCTGTGCCTGCTGACCCTAACTAGCTTACTGAAACTTTGTTACCTGCACAGGAGGCACTTCCCTGCTGACAACCCCTTGATAATTGCTCCTCCCACTCCCAGTGCCCCTCTGCCAGTTATGCCCCCCCCCGCCCACTCCAGATGATTTTGTGCTGGTCCCCATTCAAGAGAAGAAATGCAGATCCAGAAGGACTAGCACTCCCCTACCACAGGGCAAGAAGGGTGTGGCTGCTCTGCTGCACAAGAATAGATTTTGGGCCTTGGCGACACCATCTGCTTGGGGAGACATGGAGGATGGTGACTCAGAAGCTTCCTCTGTCCTCTCCTCTCGCATGGATTACTCTTCTGATGTTGATCTCTCAGTCTGATATGTCTTCTACTGTACTAGACAGGAGGTGGACCAGATTGTAGGATATTGTTAAATGATCTCTAATGTGTTGGGTCTTTTTCTTTATTGTATTATATTCTTGATGGGATCCCGCCAAGCGGCTACCATTAATGTCAATAGTTTGAAGAACTACAAAAAAAGGCTATTAACGCTTACCTCTTTATAGGCCCTTATGGCACAGATCATTTTTATACAGGATACCCAGATCAAAACACAATTTGAACTGATGTATCAATCCCATTTATGGTTGAAGGGTCCCTCCTTTTGGTCTATTGGCAAAGATCGCTATGAATGGGGTGGGGATTCTTTTTAATTTCACGAGTTACGGGTATCCCGACTGGTGGATATTGTGCCTGGTCAGGCCATGGCACTTTATGTCAATTTCTGCAAAGACAGACTTTGACTCCTCACAATCTATGCCCCCCAGACTAAGGCTGATAGGGTGTCCCTGTTTCAGATGATCCACCCGTTCTTGCATAAATCTAGACTGGTGGTGTGGGGTGGGGATTTTAATTGTGGGTTGATGAGGGAGGATAAGAGGTTGCAAACAGATAAGCTTTTTTTATACTAACTGTTTGAATTCTATCCTCGGCACGGTGTCACTACAGGACGTGTACTGGGTGGTGCATCACACTGGGGGACGCACATATTTTCATCGCCGACTGTCTACACACACAGATTATCTTTTTGCCTCTAGGCTAATTACTGTGGCTGAAGCTCACAACAGATGGACAGAATTCTCGGACCGCTTAATGTTGTCTTGTTCATTTAATTGGGAGGGGGCCCCGACTCACGGTAAGGGTCCATGGAGGCCAAATACAGCAGTCCTGACTGATCCCGTGTTGGGAGACAAGTAGGCTTCACTGTGGTCAGCTCAGGTATCAGTGCAGTGGTGCACATACGATTCCCTTGCTGACTGGTGGACAGATTGTAAGACAGCCTTTTAGGACTTGTTTAGGCAGTACTCAGGATGCTAGGCCATGCGTGGGGGGAGGGCTGGTATCTTCACTATTTGTCTCTCCAGAATCAGTTGTAGAAAGTCCTCTCTTTGGCTGAGCTCATGAGGCAAGACTTCCAAACCCAATGTCACACACTACAAGCTGATATGAGACGCCAGCAGTATGACCGCGCACAATCTGTACACAAGGAGATGCATTTCAGTTCACAGAGTTCATCAAAAACTATTAATGCTTTCAAAAATTGTAGGCATCGAATGGACTGCAAAACCATGCGAACCTTATATGACCCAGATGGATGCAAGTTCCACACTGGCCAGGGCATAGTCTGGGTGGCATCAGACTTTACAGCAGCTACCTTTTTGTAGGCCCCCCTCCTCGGTGGGATTGGTCCTTTCTTTCTCGCACGGCCCTCCAGACCTTGTCTGCTGCTGAGGCCTGTTCGGCGGTGGTTCCTATCTCTGTGGATGAAGTCACCTGGACTATTAATGCCCTGAAGCCTGACACGGCTCTAGGTATCGACGGCTTGAGCCCTGATATTTATAGACAATTCAAAGGCAGATGTGCTACCAACTGAGCCACGCTGACACCACATAACATTTAGACAGAATTCAACTTGTATTTCACATATCTTCCATAGATTCCACCTCTCCATTGTTTATTACTGAAGAAATTCCCACAAAAACAAGATCTTTACACCCCTTGGATTTCACTGGCCTCTATAGCTTATTCTCTAGTTGAAATTATAATGCTCTGTTGTGACATATCAGTCTTTTGTCACAGGAAAAACTGTGATGTCACAAGCAGAGTATTATGACATCAGATTGGGATGAGGCAATAAGAGCTGACGAACCCTCAAGGCACAACTATTCTGTTTTCACGTAAATTACCTCAGTAATAAATAATGGGAATAAGAAATATAGAGTTAATGAGAAATATAAGCTGCTTTGTGGCCAAATTTTATGTTTTTTTGGTTTTCTTCAAAGTTCTTCAAGTACTGCTGCCACCACATTTGCTATCTACCGTATGTGGGGTGTGGGGTCTTAGTTACACTACAGTTGCTGCTATGCTTATTGAACTCTACCTTTTGTTGTAACTGTCAATGTTATCAACTGTGATCATGTTACCCTATTTTGTATTGTCGCATTACTATTGTCTGTAGTATGGCTTACTGGCCATAATACAAAACAACTGGCCTAAGGGTCACCCACCTCAACGTATGCAGTCTTCCAGCAAAATTGAATTAACTGGAGGCTTGGGTGTCCCTTTATAAGCTCAGCATTCTTGCCATCACCAAGACATGGCTCAAACAATGCATCCCTGATGTGGCTCACCAATTACCAGGCTACTCCATACTGTGGTATGATAGACCTAGTAAACAGAATGGTGCAGGGGTTCTATAACTGTACCTCCTAGAACCCGACTGCCACTGCCGTACACTGCTCGGATACCTCCTCCCCCTGCAAGTGGCTCCTAAGAGAATTAACACGAGGCCCCAATAAGAAAATCTATGTAGGATGTGGTTACATCCCTCCAAGAGGGGGCATCCTACACTTGAAGAACCTACTAACTGGATTGGAGCAAATCTCCCCCCAAGGAAATGATCCTACTTGAGGATTTCAACCTCAACTGGTTGAGCCCCAAAGAACCCAAATACAGCAACCTGCTCAAACAGCATAACCTCTCCCAGTCCATCACCCTACACACCAGAACTAATCCCCGCACCCATAACCACTCCCTACTGGACTGGATAGTGACAAACAGAAAGAACAAGGTACTCCAAGCTGGAATCCTGTCAGACTCATTCAGCGACCACTCCCCAACTTATATGATTTGGTCAACGAAATCTAAGCACCACCCCCCCCCAAACACCTGACCTTCAGAAAATTTACCTACCATGACACCACCACCCTGCTTTCAGAAATCAGGGCAGTCAATTGGCAGGCCCTTCACTCCCTCACCAATGTAGATATTGCAGTGGGATTTCTCTCAGATGCCCTCCGCCACATACAGGATAAGCACTTCCCCCAAACCTCATGTCGAGTGAAAGCTGGAAACACTCGTTGGCTCTCAAAAGACCTGCTCTCCCAAATGAAGGAGAGGGATACAAAATGGGCCACCTATAAAGTCTCCCCATCCCCTGCCCTATGGTATGCCTACAGAAAACTATGAAACAAGAGCAAACAAATGACCAAAACCCTGAAAACTATATACCTTCACAACCTGCAGAGAGAGAACCTAAAAAACCCTCGCTGATTCTGGTCTGCCATTAGCTCAATGATAACTCCCAAGGCTCACCGACCCGAAATTCACCTCAGCTCCCCAATGAGCATCATCTCCCACCCCACTAAAGTCGCTCATGCTCTCAAGCACCAAATTAACAGACTTCTCAGCTCATATAAGCAAACTGGCTGTGCTAAACCCACCACCCCCTAGCAACCAGACCAACCGCCATCCCTTGGAAGGAGCCTCCAACACTCCCTTCCACTTCAGAACCATCTCCCAGAACAAGACTTTCAAACTCCTAAACAGCCTATGAAATAGGAGTAAGCTCAGGTAGTGACAGACTCCACCCCCACCTTCCTCAAACTTATTGCCCACTGCATCGCTAGACCTCTTACATTCATATTTAACCTCGCCCTAGCCACATTCACCATGCCCACCATCTGGAATATGGCCAGAGTCATCCACATCTTCAAGACAGGTGACCCCCTGTCCTCTGATAACTACAGGCCCATATAAATACTGCCTCACCTAAGCAAACTCTTGGGAGAAGGTAATACACCATCAACTCTCTGACCATGTAAGCAATTCTGACCGGCTCTGCCCACAGCAACATGAGTTCAGAAAGCATCATAGCACTGCTTCTGCCCTGGCCATCTTCACTAATCATGTCTATAAAAACATGGATATTGGTAACCTTATTGAAGCTGTATTTGTAGACCTCACAAAAGCTTTCAACCTGGCTGACCATAGCTTACCCCACACCAAACTGTTAGAGCGTGACTGTACAGCAAATACATCAGCATGGTTTCTAAGTTACATCTCTAGCCGGTCCCAAACTGTCAACACTGGATCTGCCATTTCACAGGCCATGACTGTATCCACAGGAGTTCCCAAGGGCTCCATATTGGGACCCTTGTTATTTTCCCTCTTCATTAACTCCCTACCTAAGGACAGCCTCTCCTGCAAGGCCTTTCTATATGCGGACACTTTAGTCCTATTTCATAGCGGCAAAACAGTATCCAAACTCTCCTCCATCCTCACCCAGAACTACATGTCTGCACATAACTGGTTTCACACACAGAGATTCTTTGTTAATACCAGCAAAACCATATCCATGCTTCTGGGATCCAAACAAAACCTATTAAAATTATCCCAATCCAACTCCTCCCTAACTGTCCTCTCTCCAGGCGGCTCCCCTCTGCAAGACGTACCATGCTTCAAATATCTGGGTGTCACCCCTGACCCCTCCTTTGCCTTCGAAGCACACATTACCTCAACCGTTCGGTGCATAAACCAGAAGCTGGGGGCCTGTTTCTGTCTTAAACACTGCCTCGCCCCTGAGGCAAGACTTGCCATTGCCCAAAGCACCCTGCTCTCTTTGTTGGACTACTGTGCTCCAATATGCAACCATACCTCCGCACTCGTTATCACTAGGTTCACAACATTTGTAGATTTACACTAATGCCCCCCCTCCCAACTACACCCTTTACCAATCCCTAGGATGGCTCCCCCTTCGGGCCAGGCACAGCTATGCACTCAGGTGCATCACTGATAATGCCCTAAGAAGCAGTATCCTATCCCTGTACTCCTCCGTGATCCAACTTAAGACTCCATCTTGGTGCCTCAGGCTGTCCTCTGTACCACAGCCGGAGGTCCGACTTTCCTGGGAAGTAGTGAATTGTCCATCACAGCCCCCAAGCTGTGAAACAAACTGCCAGCCTCCCTATACTCCATCGACACTCACTCCTCCTTTAAGATCCAGTACAAAGCCTGGTTACTGGATGAGGCTAAATGCACCTGTGCAGTGCGGTGACCTCTGCCTCCACTCTATGCCGAACTTCTTGCTCTATGCTGCACTTCTGATCAGACCAGCCTGTACTCCAAAACAGAGCACTTATGTTGTGGTATCCTACTGTATTGTCAGTATCTTTGTAACTTGCTGTACTCTTGGACCTATCTGATATCCCAACTTAAGTCCTGATGTATATCTTTCATCTGCCATTATCAGCTGTACTCAATGTATTTCATATTATTGAATTTGTATGCATCATTTACTGTGCCATCTTCACAGCCTGGGTTGTGCCTGAAAATGGTCCCAGGGATCAGCGCACTTACCCGGTAAATAAACAAATAAATAAATAAATGTTACCACTGGTTTTATTTTACTGTGCTCTTCCAGGTTATGCTGTAAAAATATGCATCTTTATGCCTATGCACTTACCTGGTGAACAAAACAAATATTACTGCAATATATTTGTGCAATACTGATGTAGTGGACAGATTTTGTGACACTGAGCGTATATACTGGAGGCACCAATGTAAGATGTGGTATGTGGGCCTGTATAACCAGTTTTCTGTGTTTACTAAACACATGTACAGTGGGTGATTTATAAGTATGTTTGGCTTTACAGGAGTGCCTTCCCCACTGGGATCTTTGATACAGCCTGTTTTCGGAGGAATACCGCTGTCAACAGGGTGCCCCAGTTAATCTGACATAACTTCTCAGTGGGCCTAAACTGAATAAATGAGTGCAATAATAAACCTCTCTTTTGTAATAACCAGCAGGCACGAACACATGCCAAGAGAAAGACAAACATTGCCACCTTTAAAGGGAATCGTCCATGTGGCTGCCCTATACCCACTGTGTGAGGCTGTCCCCGATTTGCACTTTTTTGCCCAGTGGTCGTACAGTAATACTAAGGTTAAGTATAGACCTATACAGAATAGATCTATACTTAACCTTAGCATTACCGAGGAATCCTCTAGCATGCAAATCAAAGTTTTTAAAAGCTCAAGAAGCTACTTCCTGATACTACATTTCCCAAGGCTAATCCCATTTGTGACTCAGCTGCTACAGATTCTGGAAGGTTGCATAGGTGGTAGCAGACATAAGATGTCAGATGGCGGGGGACAAGGATGATCAACCAGACAAAGAAGATTTAAATACAAATAAAAGTAAAAATACATTCTTAAAATGTGCTAAAAGTGCAAATCAGGAAATGCCCTGCATAACGGATGTGGGCAACGTTCCCATTTAATTAATCGCCAATCCACTGGACCCACAGCTCCTAGGCTACCACTCAACCAACAGTCATCCTCCCTTCCTCAGTTCTGCAAGGAGGGTAAGCGGGCGGCTGACACTGCAGTCAACACCAGTAACAACTCTGGTTGGCCACCTACTTCCCAGAGACTGGGAGTCACAGACTATAGACAAATCTGATTTTCCCCCAGTTGATAGCACTGATAATGCCACCTTGGCCTCATCTAGTAAAACAAAAGACGGGGAATTGCACTCGTGTGTGTGTGTGTGTGTGTGTGTGTGTGTGTGTGTATTTGTTTATTTTAATTATTAACATACCCCAAGAGGGTTCCATTTTATTAGCTGCAATCTGATTAAGGGATTCAAAAGCTTAGGAAGACAAAGACTGATGTAGGCATCAGAATACGAGTCAAAGAACTTCAGCCGCCACTGTGCAAATTTCAACAGGATACTGCTCACGCTATGAAATTTCTCTTGTACATCTTCAAAGACTTGTTCAGCATCTCTTAAAATACAGTCTGTGGGTTAAAAACAAAGAAATACAAGTTAGCCCTGTTTTTGTTTGCTTTCTGTTTGTTTTATTTGAGATTTTATCGGTTGGTATAACAAAACTCATATCAAAGTTTTTAACATTTTTATTTACTGTATAGATTTTATGCATACAAGTAAATCATCCATACGAAAAGACAATTCCATATAAAAGAACACTGCATTATTACAGAAGAATTAGTTGTTACTGTTCTTTCGTGACCTCCTTGGTGGGTTACACAGGTCACTGAGAAACATGGCCTAAAGAAACACTCTACTTCTCAAACAAGCCCTTACAACCAATGTGCTAGTGACACACTAGCGAAAATGTAATAAACAAGGTTTAACAGTATTGCAACACATCAGCTTCATGAGTCCTCCAAACCTGTTTCCCTTCTGGGGAAAACAGATCACTGTCATTTTAACGATCTCACTCCTGCGATATAGAGACAAAGCAATTAGTTGTTGAACTACTATATTTTGACTTAAACAGTTAGCAAATTAATGGAGATTTTTTTTATAGTAGCTCACTAACATAGCAATAGTATGCCACTCATTTATATTTGTTAATCTGTATATGCCCACCCCCCATTCCTGGCTGGCCCCACTGTCACCCAACCCTCTCTGCCTTGTCACCCAGATTTCCCATGGTCTTAACCAGCCCAATACCCCTACGGTTCCTGTCCCCCCCCGTGGCAGGATGACAGGAAGCCCTCCTCGATGTGCTGGACATGAATCCAGTTCAGATAGTGCCTGGGTGCTGGGCATGCGAGGGGTCGGTGTCATTCTGCCAGCCAGGATGCGTTCCACTACTCTTCTCTCCTCTGAGAAGCAGCATGCAATGATGTTAAAATGATGCTGCACACATTTCCATACACAGTGCACCTGAGGTCTGCTGTTCCGCTATCCACATACGTTGTGGTTCCCACATTCTGTCCCCCCTCCCCCCCCACTGCTAGGGGCCAGACATATGCCACATGTCATGTCACTCCTCCCTGGAAGACAGCTGTCCACTGGATGCTCAATCCTCCTCCCCTTGGCTGACCCTCTGACACTACGATTTGGCTTGTGAACTCTGGCTGTTGGTGGGCTGGCGTATGCCATCCATTTTAAATCACTACCCACATCTAGCTGCACAGCCCAATGCGAGTAAACCATTCAACATCTGACCCCCCCCACCCCCCTTTTACATAAATCGCTATTCTGATTCAGATACTTGCTGTGCCGACCTCCACACAACTCGAACAGATGCCTTTTCCTTGGAGCATCTACAAATCCTGCACTTTCTAACTGCATATTTAACTTTTAACAATTAGCCATAATCCACTAACCAACCTGCCATCAAATTTTATGTTTCTGTGTTTCCATAAATAGACTGTAACCTGGACATACAAACCCATAAAAAAACAAAACAGAAAGGCACAGAAATACGTCAGCAGATTAAGGCCTTGTGGACTACCAAGTTTGCTCGATGTGGAGGTGCTTGCCATTTATCGGATCCACATAGTTAGGGTCATAATACAATCTAAGAGATTACTGATTAGGAGAGGGCTCTTTGAGAGGTCACAGCAAATAACTGACCTGTGGAGCAATGAGGTTTCACACTACAAGGAGACACAGACCACGCTGATCTGCCAAGATAGTTTGTAAAGTACCTCTTGTGCAGCTAATGTCACTTCAGAACCGCAAGGCCAAACTCCACATTTTGCAACCTATTTTGCCCATGCCCTAAACAGTGCATATAAAGGTTCATCCAAGTGCTTTTATCAATAGAAAGTCGCAACTGTGGAAAGAAAGCAAGGTTCAAACAACATAGGGGCATTCTCCCATTATCACAGAAATTAATTTACCACCCTGTTCAGGTGTTCGAGTCAGAGTCCGCATCATCCTCCTCAAAGTTCTTCAAATTTCACTGTACTTTAATTAAAAAAAATTACACAATCCCTTGGGGTCAGAGATTGTGGTCATCGTATTGGACCCTGAGTTGAGCCAAGCCAAGAACATCAAACTAAAAGGGAGATTCCGCTCCCTCAGCTCATGCTTCCTGTTGCTGAAACTCTTCTGGCATTGATAGGTCCCATAGCTGTGATTCAGACAAAACTGTACCTTTGTTTTGTCCACCTTTATGTCTTTTAGCTGCTGGGCTGTTTTTAAAATAAGGTCCCTCTGAAGCACTGTTCCCATTTTAAGAAGCAAAGTCCAGAGTGTTGGGTCTTTGATCTACCATGGGGTGACTAAGATCGGTGGCTCTCAAAATGCTCCTGTTAATGCTTAAGCCCCACATCCTCTGGCCATACCAAAACTGTAGCTGCCAGTGCTGTTCCCTCAAATCCTTTTGAAAGGCCACTAATCTGAACACTCTAACCTTGAAGTAGATTTTCAGTATGCTCTAGATGCATTTGATTAGCTGCATCCTCCTTTATTAGGCCTGCTGAGACAGAGTGAGCCCCTTCAACAACACTCACTGCTTCCATGAACTCCGCGGAGTGGGACTCAAGCCTCTGTCTGAAGTTTTGATACTGCTGACTGAAGCTGTCAAACTTGGCACTCCAGTGTTCAAGGATTGATGCATCAGTTACATTGTATACTGCTAAAATGCAAGAGTATCTTCAGACTTGCTAGGGTAGGTCCGACCTACTGTTTTGCTAGCGTCGTTCACCAACTGCTTCAGCTTGAAGAAGTTCTGCAGTCCTCTGGCTACATTTCTTAGCTTTCTCATATCCGTATAAGAACCAAATTGTTACCAAACATCCCCACATATAGTATATTAGGGTAACTGTCAAGTTTCAGCAAAATCAAACGTATTTAACCATGATTTTATGTAAAATTCCCTCTCTTAAACAGAAGCAACTGCCCAGGCTACTGGCTCTGCCCCCTCAACTACACCAGCTGTTTCAACATCAGCCATCAACAGAGTGGTGGCATTGCTGTCACGCAGGAAATCTGGGCTCAGGAACCATCTTGGAGCGTCCAGCTTGCGTCACAGCGGTGGCCTGTTCAGTTTCAGTAGTGAGGTATCAACTGCCTGGCACATGAGATATAGGTTTAGTGGCCCTCACGACAGGTGAAAGAGCATGGCCATAGCAGCAAAAGAGATGTGGGCAGTGGACAAAGGAGAAATTGTATGCTTGATGAATGGGTACAGGAAACCTAATGCAAGAAGTCCCAACAGCTAACCTACAAGAAGTAAAATGAAACCTAACCCTTGATACCCGAGCCACCGATAAAGACACAAAACCGACCCTTGATACCTAAGCCACCAATAAAGAACATTTCTGTTACACCAAACCTCAGTGGGGATACTCCCACAAACTATTTTGTCAGTCTTCTCTATGGCAGCTAATATAAAAGGAATCAGATACCGGAATATCTGTTTATTTACCAGTATCTAAATTTAGTTAACCAAGTAGGCCCACTGAGACAAAAAGTCCCCTTTTCAGGAGTGACTCAGAGTAAATAACACTCAAAGAAAAAGAATATTGCACAATTATTTACTTTCAAGAATGCTGATGCACCAAACAAGATGTACAATAATAACCAATTGTCTTGGTTGCAAAACTGGCAGTGCAACCGGAATGGTAGCCTGTGTGGCCTGGGTTCAAATCCCTGTTAAGGGACTTATTTGTTTTACTCTTCTGTTTGGGTTCTATATATGTGCACTCCATACCCTTGAGATTTAAAGTACAATAATAACCATCTGGGATAAAACATAAGATGCATGTAGTTTTCAAAGTCACACAGTACACTGAGGATATTGCATATATCAGGTCATACATAATATAACTACAAGGTTAATTACTGACAAAAGGTACTTTAAAGCAACACCAGTAACACATAATTAAACACCAGGATAAAGTGTATACCAGGCAGCAATTTAAAAATGACAGAGGTGGCCAGAAAACGTAGCAGGCACCTTAGCCGACGGAATGAGTTATAGAGGAAGTCATGTCTGCGGTTACACAAACACAGAGTGAACCTTAGTAAATGGACCTTGAGGTTTGTCTTGGGAAGGGCAATTTTGAACCTCTTGCAGAAGCCAGTTTCAGAGGGACGAGGTTGAGACAGCAAAAGACAAACCTAAGCCTGTCTCAGCCCTTGGAACATCAAGCAAGGGACAGTTCGAGGAACAGAGATGGTTTAATTGGGAATCCCCTTAAGACTGGGAGGGGGGCAGTGTCCAGTGTGTGTCTGAAGGTGAGGCAGAGTGGCAGATGGGCTAGTCTCACCTCGAGGTTGGTCCAGTTCAAGGCAGAGAGAACTGTGCAGTAGTAAGCCCTGGGGTGGTGCCAACCACTAATCGTGCAACTGTATTATACAGTACCTTCATTCTACCCAAGCTCTGTTTCTTATAGGAGGTAAGTAGGGAAGAATATATTACTTACCATAGTAATCTTGTTTCTTCAAGGGGATACTCCAATATTCATAACTCTTATGCAGTATGCCTTTAAGCCAGATATGCCCAGAGAGGGAACGTTATACTAATGATGGAACACCACTGGCACATGCCACTTTTCAAATGCTGCCACCTATCAACAGCCTATGTTCCAACCCTCAGATTTCGTGGATGCCTGACAAGACAGGGCCCATGAGGAAAATAAATATTTAACACTATAATAATAATAATGATAATAATTTAACACCCAAAAACCTCCAACAGGAAGGAAAAATCCACAAAAAGCACCCCCGAATGTCAGACTCACCAGAAGATGGTAAAACCAATGAAAACCCCAGTTTCAAATAGAAATTCCAGAGTGTGACACACGTACCCCTGGTAATACAGCATGGAGTGCAGAGGCCATTGGTTCTAGCAGGGGAGGCAGAGAGGGAGAGTTATGCATATTGGAGTATCCCTAGAAGAAACACAATTACAATAGTAAGTAATTTTTTCCTTCCACCCCAGGAATACTTCAATATTCCTAATTCTTACGCAAACTAAAAAGCAGTACCTTTGGAGGTGGGCACAGAACCTACTTTGGAAATAGACTCTGCAGGATAGCGGTGTCAAACCTGGCATCACCCCTAGCCTGCGTGTCCAGGCTGTAATGCTTAGTGAATGTGTGCACTGTTCTCTGGGTAGCTGATTTACAGAAGTCCACCAAAGGAACATCTCTGGAAGCTGCTATAATAGCACAGCTATACCACTTGTGGAGTGGGCTCTCAGCCCTGCTGGGGGCTCCTTTCCAGCTTTTCAATAGCAAAACTGAATACACTGAACTATTCAGAGAGAAATGGACCTCTTAGATGCTGGATTTCCTTTCCCCACATCCCCATAAGCCAGGAACAGTTGTTTCCTGTCCTGTCTATGGGCCTTGGTGACCGTCATGTAGTTGCTAAGAGCTCCCTTGACATCAAGACTGCAGTCTATGTTCCCCAGAGCTTGAATGCTCAGTAAAGAAGACCAGTAAAGCAACTGACTGGTTCAAATGAAAAACCGAAACAACCTTTGGAAGCAATTTTCTGTTTGTTCGCAGGACCACTTTGTCCCTGTAGAATGAAATGTAGTCCTGATCCACGCAGACAGCCAGGAGCTCAGTGATCCTTCTAGCAGAAGTGAATGCCACTAGGAAAACCGTTTTTCATGTGACGCATTTCAAGGGAGCTGAAGACATGGATTCAAAAGGGGAACCCATGAGCTTAGCAATGCACACATTTAGATCCCAGGCTGGCACCGGTTCCCTGTGAGGGGGGTGCAAGTCAGCTAGACCTTTAAAGAACTTTTTGAAGATAGGGTTTGATGCCACAGAGGCATTCTTCCCAGCTGAAGTGTAAACGGACACTGAAGCAAAGTGAACTTTTAAAGTAGTGGGCTGCAGGTCCAGTGAATGCAAATAAGAAAGGTAGTCCAGCACAGCTGGAACCCCTGCCTGAGCCGGTACCACAACCCTAGTGGAGCACCACATAGAAAACCTTTTCCATTTAGAAGTGTAGGTTTTCTTGGTGGAAGGCTTCTGTACCCCCTTAAAATATCCAAAACACTTTCAGAGAGATGCAGGACTGCATACTTTAGGTCCTCAAGAGTCATGCTTTGAGTCTGAGGGACTTGAGGTTGTGGTACAGGAGTCTCCCCTGACTGGAGGTTAACAGGTTTTGCCTCTGTGGAAGGTGTACTGGCTTGGCTACACACATAGAGAGCAGCACAGAGTACCATGGCTGCCTGGCCCAATCTGGATCTATCAAGATCATTGAAGCTGGCTTGGACCTGAGCTTCAGTAGCACTCTGTACACCAGCGGGAATGGTGGGAACGCATACAGGCACTTCCCTGACCAGTCCAGAACCAGAGCATCCAGGGGTATTGTTCTCTGTGCTGGGGGTCTGCAACAATACTGTGGCAGATGGTGACTTTCGTGGGATGCAAAGAGATCTATCTCTGGAGTGCCCCACCTTCTGAAAATCACTTCCACCACTGTCTGTTCAGGGTTCATTCGCAGTGGGCCTGGTTGATCCGACTCAGAGCATCTGCTAGGGTATTGTCCTTGCTTGGCAGATGAAAATGGCCTGAAGGGAAACTTCTAGGGAGTAGGCCAGAGTCCAAATTCTCATAGCTTCCGTGCAGAGAGGCTCCAACCTTGTTCCTCCCTGCTTGTTTATGTAGTACATTGTGGTCGTACTGTCTGTTCTGACCTGAACCACCCTTCCCTGAACAAGTAGTGTGAAGGCTTGGAATGCCAGGAACACTGCTCTGAGCTCCAATATGCTGGAGTGACTCTGCACTGGACCAAGTGCCATGAGTAGTGTGGCCCCCCTAGGTGGGCACCCCACCCTAGTAGTGATGCATCTGTTGTGAGGATCACTGATGGAGACTCTTTTTGAAAGGGAACCCCTTCACTGAGGTTGGCTTCCTCTTTCCACCACTGAAGGGCCAGAAGTAATGTTTTTGTTATTGTTTTTATTTATTTATTTAACAGACTTTAGGATTACAACCTTTGAGTCAGGGACTTATTTAAGTAAGGCTCCACGTCAGAAAAACAAACATAAATACTTAATACATATAGGCATAGAATGGCAGCTAAAGCTTACAGCGTTTTCAGTTATACAATGCTGCAGAATCAAGATCAGCTATACATTTCATTGAACGTGTTACCGAAAGTTGTATTTTACAGTTTTCAAGAGAATTTTCAAGAGAACAATAAATTTGGTGATGGAAGGAGTAACAGGTTTGATATTTACAGTGGAGAATTAGACAGATACCTTGTGAGTGCAGACAAAGGAGGAATTGTTAATGGGTAATGTTTGGTAGCACTATCGGTAGGAGCTCAGTAGCGGCGTGGTCCCGTAAGATGACAGACAGATGACCTAGCACTAGCCGGTACATTGGCAGTGTCGTGAAGCAAGAATGTGCTCTTTGAGGGCTAACTTGAAAGGTCCTAATTTGGAGATGGAGGAGACGTCAGAGGGGAGTTCATTGTACCATGCTGGGGCCCAGTGTGGAAATGACCTTTGGGCTAAGGAGGTTCTAACCCTCGGAATGGACCACACCTGTCGGATGGCAGTGTGGGTGTTCAACAAGGCGTGGGAGGATAGGAGAGAGGCAGAAACCCCCAAGGGGGTAAGCCCCAGGTGTATTTTCTTTGTGAGGAGGCATGTTTGATAAAATAGCCTTTCATCCAGGGTAGAGAAATTTGTCAGGGCATATAGGGTACAGGTATGGGTACGCTTGTCTGCCCCGGTGAGGAGTCTACATGCTTTGTTTAAGACAAGGTGGATTTTGTTAAGGGCTGTGTGGTCAGCAGCCAAGTAGATGGTGAGGCCATAATCGACTAGGGAGAGGACTGAGGAGGTGACAGCCAGATTAAGGGCTTTCGGAAGTAGGCAATCCTTGTGCCGATACAAAAGGCCTATAAGGACATTTATGGCTGATGATAGCGTGTCAATGTGTGAATGGAAGGAGAGGCTGGAAACAAATGTAAGGCCCAAGTATTTATAGGTATGGACCTGTTCTAGAAGAAGGAGAGAGTGGGAGAGGATTGTTAGCTGTGCATTCTTGGCCTTATTCTGTCAATGGGCAAAGAGCATAGTCTTTGTCTTTTTCACACTGACCACATGTCTTTGGTCTATGAACCAGTTTTCAATCTGGTTAAATGTGTGTTGGAAGGAGGACTGCAATACTGTGGGATCTGGGTGTGAGGCAAAAAGAACCGCGTCGTCCACGTAGAGTAGTAGGTTGCTGGAGCAGGAATTGGGCAAGGTGTTTAGGTAGATGCTGAATAATAGAGGGCCGAGGATGGAGCCCTCGGGAACCCCAGAGCGGACTGACAGGGTGGTTGAAAGGGTGTTGTTTATTTTGACACATTGCAATCTAGCTGTGAGGTAACTGGTAAACCAGGAGACGAGTTCTTGGGACAGACCTATGTGGCGGAGTGTGCTTAAGAGTAAGGAGTGGGAGACTGTACCAAAGGCCTTTGACAGGTCGACGAAGATGGCTCCAGCTAGGTGTTTTCTTTCCAGGGCACAGTGAATAAAATTAGAGAACTCAGTGAGAGCCGTAATTGTTCTGTGCCCAGATCTGAAGCCATGCTGCTCCCTGAAAAGTAGGTTATGAGCAAGTAGGTACTCAGTGAGTTGGGTGGCTATAATTTTTTCGAGGGCTTTCGAGAGTGGTGGGAGAATGGATATGGGACGGCAGTTATTGGGGGAGGTGCTGTCACCACTCTTCAGTATTGGGGTGACTGTGGCAGTCTTCCAGGCTGCTGGGAACTGCCCCAGACTTAGGGAGTGGTTAATGAGGTCAGTCAGTGGAGAGAGGACTGTATCTAGTACTAGATGTAGGATTCTTATATCAAAAGAATCTTTGCAATAGCAAGAGCCACTGAGTGCTTTCATGAGAAAAGGCCTTGCCTCATTCGTAGAGATCACCCTGAGATGGAAGGGGGGGATGCTGGGTGGTTGGGGGCGGGGTTGCAGGAGTGGGGTCGAAGAAGTTATTTGGGAGTACTGCACTAAGGTCAGAGAATGATGAGTTGAGGCAATTGGCGATGGCCAGTGGGTCAGTGGTAGGGACATTGTTGACAGTTAGTTGGGGGGAGTCAGGATTTGCCATTGAGTTCTTTGATATTGTCCCAGAACAACTGAGCATTCCCCCAAGGGAATTATTATTGGAACTAGCTTTGAGAGAGAGAATCCTTTCTTTGACACCAGTGAGCCCTTACGTGGACTTAGATGTCTCTCATCTGGAACCTGAAACCCAGGACTGTGCCAGTGGTGGCTGCCATGTGGCCCAGTAACTGTAGAAACTGCCTTGCAGTTTTTGATTTGCTTAGGCTGAAGGAGCCTGTCATCTGCAGAATACATTTTACCCTGTCCAGAGGTTGGTAAGCCCTACCTTTCTGGGTATTTAATTCTGCTCCTGTGAACGACAGCATTTTTGCAGGGAGAAGAACTGACTTTTTGAGATTTACCAGAAAACCCAGTGACTCCAGAAGTCCTCGGATGAGCTGCAGATGTTCCTCTACCTGTTGTGGTGATTTTCCCACCACCAATCAGTTATCCAGGTAGGGAAAAACTGTAACACCCTGCCTTCATTGGTGTGCCACAACCACTGCCAGGCACTTTGTGAACACTCTTGAAGCTGAAGTGAGTCTGAATGGCAGGGTTGAAAACTGGTAATGACCTGAAGGGAGTCTGAACCTGAGGTACTTTTTGTGAGATTCCCTTATGGGGATGTGGAAATAAGCATCTTTTAGGTACAGAGATGCCAGCCAATGTCCTTTTTGGAGAGCTGGCAGAATCAGTGACAAGGCTGCCATTTTGAATCTTGGTTTTAGTAAGCGCCTGTTTAGCACCCTTAGGGTCTAGGATAGGCTGCCATTCCCCATTTTTCTTTGTTGTGAGGAAGTAGCTTGAATAAAAGAAAAAATTACTCACCTTAGTAATGTTGTTTCTTCTAATGGAGTCTTGCTATATTATGACAAATGCAGTTTGTCCCACCATTAGAACTGCTCCTGAGGTGAAAGAGTTAACTACCATGCCAGGTATGGAGTTTAGAGCGCGAGCTCGGTTAGAGATGCTCTGTCTGGCTATTTTCAAACCAAAACTGTCAGATCTTTACGAGCAAAAACTCACTAAGGTTCTGTGTGGAAGCTGTAACCTACACTAGCCAACTGGCTACCTAAATATTAACACCTATTCCTGGTCCCAACACCAAGACTCAAGTCAGGGGACCAGAAAAATAATAACACAAGATAAAATACAACACCCCAAAACCCCCAAAATGGGCATAACAAGTGCCAACACTGGAATGCCCACCCCATACCCAAGTAGAAGTTCTGAGAGGGGCAGGCTGGGGGGAGGTCATAATATAGCAAGACTCCATTAGAAGAAACAACATTACTAAGGTGAGTAATTTTTTCTTCAAACAACATGAAGTCTTGCTATATTATGACAATTGCAGAATACACAGCAGTACCTCCATGGTGGAGGGACAGAACCTACTTAGGGAATAGGCTCTGAAGCACGGCTGTGCCAAATCTAGCATCCCTCCTGGCCTGGATATCCAAGGAGTAATGCTTGGTGAAAGTGTGTACCGTTTTCCAGGTAGCTGCTTGACATATCTCCAAGAGAGGGATATCTCTGGCAGCAGCTAGAGACGCAGCTGTACCTCTGGTAGAGTGAGACCTCAGGCCTGAAGGGGGAACCTTTCCCAGTTTTTGATAACAAAATTGGATACACGAGACAATCCACCTGGCAATGGATCTCTTAGTGGCAGGTTTACCTTTCCCAACCTCACCATAGGTGAGAAAGAGTTGGAAGGATTCAACCTATGACCCTTGGTGCGCTCCTATATAGTAACTAAGGGCCCTCTTAACATCTAGCTGTGCAGCCTCCTCTCACCAGAGGAGGAATGGTCAGTGAAGAACACTGGAAGGGAGACAGATTGGTTAAGATGGAAATCTGAAACCACCTTAAGCAAAAACTTCCCGTTAGTCCTAAGGACTACTTTATCCCTGTGAAAGGAAATAAAGTCAGTCTCCACTGACAAGGCTAGTAACTCACTTGCGCCTGGCAGAAGTGATGGCTACTAGAAAACAGTTTTCCAAGTCAAATACTTAAGCTCTGCAGAAGACAGAGGTTCAAAGGGGGTTACATCAACTGAGCAATGCAAACATTAAGATCCCAGGCAGGGACCGGGTCCCTGAAAGGTGGATTAGTATGAAGTAATCCCTTGAAAAACTTGGAAAATACAGGGTGAGTGGAAAGAGAAGAGGGCTTTCCTGCTGAAATAAAAGCAGAAACAGCTGCCAAATATACTTTCAGGGTAGCTGGTCTCAGGCCCAAAGAGTTAAGATAGACCATGTAGTCCAAAACAATGGGCAAGTCAGCAGATTCCGGGGGAATATGCTTCCCAGAGCACCAGATGGAAAACCTTTTCCATTTAGAATTATAAGTAGCCCTAGTGGAAGGCTTCCTAGAAGCCTTCAGGATGTCAAAAACACCTTGAGAAAGGTGAAGGTCAGCAAACTCTAACTCCTCAAGAGCCAGGCCTTGAGGTTGAGGGAATTGAGATTCGGATACCAAACTCTCCCCTGGGCACAAGATAACAGGTTGTGTTTCCTGGGGAGGCACAGGGGAAGATGGACTGCTAAGGACAGAAGGAGTGGGTACCAGGGCTGCCTGGCCCAATCCGGAGCAATAAGAATCATCCTGCAAGGCTGGGATCTGATTTTCACTAGCACCTTGAAAAGGAGAGGGAAGGGGGGAAAGGCATATAGAAACTTCCCTTCCCAATCTAGGAGAAAGGCATCCAGGGGGACTGAACCCATCACTGGGGGCTTGCAACAAAACAGTGGAAGTTGGTGATTGTCTGGGGCTGCAAAAAGATCTATCTGAGGAGTGCCCCATCTGGCAAAAACTATCCCCAGAACTTGGGGATCCAGTGACCATTCGTGATGGCCCTGGGAAATCCTGCTGAGAGCATCTGCCAGGATATTGTCCTTTCCTGGGAGGTGAACTGCTATGAGGGAAGTGTTCAGGGAATAAGCCAGAGACCACAACTTCATTGCTTTGGTGCACAAGGCCGAAGACCGAGTGCCCCCTAGTTTGTTGATGTACCACATTGTGGTGGTGTTGTCTGTTCTGACTTGTACCACTTTGTTGTGAACAGATGCAGAAAACACTTGAAGTGCTAGAAAGACAGCTCTGAGTTCCAGCAAATTGATGTGGAGCAGAGACTCTTGAGGGGACCACACTCCCTGGGTGGAGAGGTCGCCCATGTGAGATCCCCATCCCAGAAGGGACGCATCTGTAGTAAGGGTCAAGGAGTGAGATAGAGGGATGAAGGGGACCTCTAGTCTCAAATTGCTCTGATCCTGCCACCACTGAAGGGCCTGGATCAGGGTTCGAGTCACTGGGATCAACTTGAAAGGGATCTTTCTTTAAGACCAAAAGGCTCTCAAGTGAAACTGAATGTCCCTCATCTGAAATCTTGCTCCTTGCACTACAGCTGTGGAAGCAGCCATGTGTCCTAGGAGCTGTAAGAAGTGCCTTGCTGGTCGAGAGACCTGCAGAGTGAAGGAAGAGGCCAGGCCGCCAGGTTCCTTACCCTCTATGGGCAGGAAGGCTCTGGCCTGCTTTGTATCCAGTTCTGCACCTATGAAGGTGAGTACCTGAACAGGTTCCAGCACTGACTTTGGGAGATTGAGCAGAAAACCCAGAGAGGTGAGCAGCTGCTGGGTAACTTGCAGGTGTGATTTGACCTGTTCTGGAGACTGGCCTACAATAAGCCAGTCGTCTAGGTAGGGAAAAATAGCAATCTTTTGCCTTCTTAAATGAGCAACTGCTACTGCTAGACATTTTGTGAATACCCTTGGGGCAGAGGTGAGGCCAAAGGGCATTGCTCTGAACTGGTAATGGCCTGAGGGCAGTTCGAATCTGAGGTACCTTCGGTGGGAGCTTCTGATTAGAACATGGAAATAGGCATCCTTGAGGTCCAGGGAAGCTAGCAAGTCCCCTGGCCTTAGAGAAGGTAAAATTATTGCCAGAGTCACCATTTTGAATTTTGGTTTCAAAACGTGCTTGTTCAGATATCTTAGGTCCAAAATGGGCCGCCATTCTCCTGTCTTTTGGGGGTAAGGAAGTACCTGGAGTACAGACCCTTGCCCTGGAGTAGGGGGGAAACCCTTTCTACAGCTCTGAGAGCCAGGAGGGTTGAGACTTCTGTTTCTAAGGCAAAGGTCTCTAGAGGGTTTGCAGGTGGAAAAGATCTGGCTCTCATCTTTGGAAATTTTTTGAAGCTGAGAACCAGACCCTGGCTTACTACTTCCAGGACCCACTTGTCTGAGGTTAGAGACCCCAGTCCTGAACGAAGTAAGCCAGCCTGCCCCCCACAGGTAATGGAGAACCGGCCCTGGGCACCTCGTCAGGGTGCCTGTTTGGCAGGGGCTTTAGGTTGAGGGGTGGAAGCAGGCCTGCTTGCACCCCGTCTGCCTCTGCCTCTGAAGAACCCCCTCTGAGCATAAGCAGAAGAAGCCTGGGTTTGGTAAAAAGGCCTGTGAAAAGGCCTACCTCTACCCCTGGGGGTCTGCTTATGCACTCCCATAAGTTGTTCTAGATTCATCCATTTTCTTCATGTAATTCTCTGTCTGCTCCCCAAACAGAGAATTTCCTACCACAGGAAAATCCATGGCCTTAGTCTGGGTATCCTGTGACAAACTAGTACACCTGAGCCAAGCCAACCTACGAAAGGCCACAGATGTAGCCATGACTCTAGAGGATACAGCATTAGAATCCACAGTAGCATGGAATTGCACCTTGGATGCCTCAATACCATCAGCAGCCACCTGCTCCAGCTCCTTGGCAAGCTGGCCAGGGCCTGTTTGGCCAAAGCCATGACAGTGTCCCATCTAGATTTTGGTATCTTGCCACATAAGCCATGTAATTTGCTTGTCTGAGTCCGAGGACGCTGCCATGTATTGTTTTTAGCCATGGCATCAATCTTCCTGAGTCCTTGTCAGGAGGATGTGAAGCCAGGGAATGTTAGTTTATCACAGGCTGCAGCCTGAACTACCCAACATGACTGCATTGCTGTGAAAGAAAGTCTGTATCAGGACCTGATAAAGTGTACCTCCTGTCCATCTTCTTGTCAACAGGAGGCACAGAATTAGAGCTTTAGTATTTTTATTGCTTGTTTCCTAAATGATTTATGCAAGGGATAGATAATCTCTAGACTCTGGGATATCCATCATTTCCACAAAATCAGGTTCCTCTTGCTCATCCACATCTTCCTCTAATGGGAGCTGGAGGGTTTCAGCAACCTTTTTATAAAACAAAAAGTGAGAAGGGGACTCAGAAAGCATAGGGGGAGATTCCAAAGGTCTGTCTGGGGAGATGTCCGGTTCAATGGGCACATCCAGACTCTCAAAGTCACATTCACACTGATCATAATCCTCCTCCCCCTCCTCTGGTTCATAAAACTCTTCAATATCATATTCTTGAACCGGTGGAACCGGCCAAACCGACCTTTTACCAGACAGTGGCGGTTCGGACGGAACCGGAGAAAGTGACTGTACAATCTGTATAGCTTTTGCTATTTCTGCAGCAGTTGGAGAAGGAATTTTGGACTCCAAACCTGCTGATTTTTTAGTTTTCTTTGCTGGAACTGGCTCCTCAGAGCCAGCTTTTCGGTTGCCCAAGGAAGTCTAGCCCTGGTCAGAGGGCACTCCCTCCGGTTCGGTTGGCACCGAACCGGGCTCGCCATCCGGGTCAGCGGACTTTTTGGCCTCTCGTTCCCTGAGCCTGCCCACTCTCTTGTCCAGGGTGGCTGCAGGGAAATTTTTACAAATCTGGCAGTCTGAATTGAGGTGGTCAAACCCCAGACAATAGACACATGTAGTGAGTGGGTCTGGCAAAGGCTTCCCCACAGACACTACAGTGTTGAAACCCAGTGGGCCCGGTTTTCCTTTTGGGTTTCTCAGACATGATGCCAGCCTAACCAACAAACTTGCCCTTTTAACGGCAGTGCCAGGCAAGACACCCTTATCGGTTCCCAACCGTGTCACGGGTCGTAGAAAAAAACGTAATGAAATCAGTTTTTTTTTAGAACCGATAAGAACCGGGAACCGCACTCTAAAAACCTTAAAATGCTTTCTTTTTAAAAGTTTTAACAGCCTGATCGGTTCGAACCGATAAAAATTTACAAGTTCCACACAGAAAAAACCTATATATTACTTACAATACCACAGACAGAGCTTGAACCAATCGGTTTGCGGTTAAAATAATAATACTTGAGGTTGAATTTAACCGAGAAAATACTGTTTAAACCGAGAAATGAACCGAGCAGTAGGAGAAATCTCCGGAGTGACTGTTCAGTGAGGCGGAGTAAAGAATCTGACAGTTTCGGTTTGAAAATAGCCAGACAGAGCTTCTCTAACCGAGCTCGCGCTCTAAACTCCAAGCCTGGCATGGTAGTTAACTCTTTCACCTCCGGAGCAGTTCTAATGGTGGGACAAACTACAATTGTCATAATATAGCAAGACTTCATGTTGTTTGAAATCCTTTTCCCTTTGTTGTAAGGGCACAGGTTCCACTGCCTTTGACAACAATAGGTTCTGTACCTCCTTTTCCAGCAACTAACTTTCTGCACTGGAAGCTGGCTTGAACAACCTGGTTCTTAGAGAGGGAAGGGATTTGAAGCTTAGGGACAAACCCTGACTCCCTACTTCCAGGACCCACTTGTCTGAGGTGATCAGTTTCCAAGCCTGGAAATAGTGAGTCAGTCTGCACTCTACTGGTAGAAGGGAGGCGGCCTGGGGAAGCATGTCAGGGGTCTTGCTTTGCCCGAGGCTGAGACTGGGAACCACACCTGGAACCCCTTTTGGTGCTGCCACTGAAGTACCCTTGCTGTGGGTGCTATTGAACTTGGGGTACAGCCATGGCCTGATAAAAAGGTCTGGTGTGAAATTATCTACCACTGCCTCCCCTTTCACAAGGTCTAGTGAACAGGGAAGCCCTTTCCTTGGCAGAATTGCTTCTGTAGGTGGCCTTGTACTCGTCCAGCTTTTTCATGTAAGCCTCTGTATGGGTTCCAAAAAAGGAATTACCCTCAGCAGAAAAATTCAGAGCCTTGTTCTGCATAGCCTGCGTAAGGTTTGTGGCTCTTAACCAGGCAAACTTTCTCTGAGCAATGGTATTAGCCATCCATCTGGCAGAAGTGTCATTGGTATCTTCTGCGATCTGAAATTGGTATTTGGCTGCTTCTAAGTCAAATCTGGCAGTCTCAGCTAGGTCAGCTGAAAGAGCAGAGGGAGCTTTATCTGCCATAGCCATGACAGATTGCCAGAGGATGTTTGATACTGGGCTGCATAAGCCTGGACATTAGCTTGTTTGATGGCCAAAGATGTTGACAGGTAGCCCTTCTTGGCCATACTATCAATCTTTCTGGAATCTTTTTCCGGGGGGGACGATGCAAGAGGAACCATTGCCTTGTCACAGGCTGCAGCTTGTACCATCCCCTGGTGGTCAGGGTGGGAGAATAAAAATTCAGCCCCTTCCCTATCCAACTGATACTTCTTGTCCAGCCTTTTGTCCAAAGGGAGTAAAGACCCAGGTGTCTGGACGATTTTGAATATGTGTTTTTTAAAGAATTTATCCATAGGAAGCTGTAACTTTTTAGTGGATGTTAACTCCATCATTTCTAGATATTCTGCTTTCTCTTCATCCTCTACCACCTCAATGGTAGTAATGTCAAGAGCATCTACCATTTTTCTGACAAATGTAAAATGGGATGAATAATCCTCTGAGGCCCTGGGAGGAGAGCCAAACTCCTGTTCAAGGGAGACTTCAGGCTCTACAGGCTCTCCCTCATACTCCCCATAGTCTTCCCTGTCATCATGGAGGGAAGATTGGGTTGATTTAGCAAGGGTCTGAACTGTTGACTGCTGTCCAGCAGGCAGCATCCCCTGTAAGGCCTGCAAGACCTTAAAAGCTTGTGCAATCTCCCGTGGAGAGGGCATATTTTCTGCCACACCAGAAGTCCCCAAACCCTGATCAGCTACAGAGCTAGCCTGTTCAGCATGCCTTTTAGTAATGACCTTTTCACCCATATCAGGGGTAGAAGCAGTGGTTTCTGTGGTTTCACCCACAGCCGCTGAGGATGTCAGTTGGTCAGAGCCAGAGGGACCCTTAGGTGGAGGCAGCTTCTTTTTAAGCCTTTCCAAATGTTTTTCAAGCGTTTTTTTCAGTAGCGGTCTTGCAAATTTCACAATCTGATTTTAAATGGTCATAGCCAAGGCAGACCACACAAGAAGTGTGCTTATCTGCCTTGGCAAAAACTTCTCCACGCTGTACAGTTTTTAAAACTGGGTTCACCATTTTTTCCTCTTAGGTTTTCTGACATTTTAGTCAATTCAGCAGAAAAACAGCAACCACGATAACATTTTTACTTTTAAAACTAAAATCAGCGGTTGTGGTCGGTTCAGGAACATCGGAACCGAGAACCGATAAAAAAAGAACCGGGTTTAGTGGTTCAGAAACCGGTATTAGCAGTTATACAAAAACAATTTTATTTAAACAAAATACGCTAAAATAAAGGAGTTTCTGTCACAAAACTCTGCTAAGACTAAAAAATTCCCGGTTCCCCTCCAGTTATACCGAACCAGGAGAAACTGAGAAAAATCAACAATTTAACTAAAATAAGCTAACAGTTACAGTATCTAAAAAACGAAAGTTAAGGGCAGCAGATGAAACTAAAAAAACACATGTATTTTTACAGGTTTCACAACGAGATGTTGAGAGAGGATCTCCAAGAGTCTAGTCTTGATAGGCAGAGAGTGAAATCTGAAGGTTAGAATGTAGGCAGCTGCTAGATGGCAGCATCTGAAAAGTGGCACGTGCCAATGGTGTTGCATCATTAGCATAACGTTTCCTCTCCGGGCAGATCTGGCTTAAAGGCATACTGCATAAGAGTTAGGAATATTGGAGTATTCCTGGGGTCAGAAGCACCATACATTAGCACAGGCAGTAGAATTCTGGTGGCAATGGGTACTGGTGCCACCTTGGTGAGTTGCCACTAAGCCTGCAGAGCTGACCAACCTTTTGGTGAAAGAACTTCGTAACCACATTCACATTAGGTCTCAAAGTTAGAACTTGGTCTGCATAAACCCTTAGGTATTTAACGGAATTAGCCACTTCTAACTGTATACCAGAGAGGGTAGATAACTTGAGAAGTGCTCGTCTTTCAGTACCAATATGTCTGGGGCCAAATAGCAGAGCTTTTGTTTTCTAGCACTAAGGACACGTTTATTGTTTAATAGCCAAGCCTCAAAGAGTTGAAATCACTCTCTACGTTAAGGTTGATATGATTTAGGTCAAAAGAGCCTCTGTAAAGAACAGCATCAGAAGCATATAGCTGTAACTTGGCATCCCCACTGTTAGCAGGCAGATCATTAATACATATGACATGTCTACAAAAATGGCTCCAGCAGAAAGCCCTTGACCCATTGCCCCAAAAATGTCAGAGGTCAGATCAGTTGGACCAGAGCAATATCTGTGGCATGGTCCTTTCTAAAACCATGCTGGACATCAGATAAGGTGCGCTGGCATTCAAGGAAGTCATGGAGTTGGTTATAAACAGGGCCCCTGGTGTTCTGCGGCACTTTGTCCGGATTTCTGTGGCAGGGCTCCTAGGCTTCTGCAGTAGCATTTTCTGATTTCTGCGGCATGATTTATTCATTTCCGTGGCAGAATGAAGTCCTGCCATTGGCTACAATATGACAGAACACAGAAACATAGACATAAACCGTGATCGCAGAAAAAAATCAAGGCTCCATCCAGTCTGCACAAAGTTACCTTGATAGGGACCTACCCACGCCCTCCCTCCATCCTTCCTTATACCTGCACTTAGAGCAGAGTTCGTTGTTTGTGCCCTTGCTTTGTCCCACCCATGCTTGAAGCCCTCCACAGTTCTGGCACCCACCACCTCGGCAGGCAGACTGTTCCATGGCTCTATCACTCTTTCGGTAAAATAATATTTCTTCAAGTCCCTCCTGAAGTCGCCCCCCCCTTTCAATTTCCATTCATGCCCACATGTTACTGAGCTGGTGTTCCTACTAAATAATTCTGTGTGGTGCATTTGATTGATGTCTTTCAGAAACCTGAAAGTCTCTATCATATCCCCCTTCTCCTTCATGGCCTCCGGCGAGTACTTTCTCTGCACTCAGTCCCTTCTTGTAGGAGTCCTGCAGTCCCTGAATCATCTTAGTTGCCCTTTGTTGCATCGCCTCCAGCCTGTACTTATCCTTTCTGAGATGAAGGTTCCAGAACTGGACACAGTATTCCAGGTGTGGCCTCACCAAAGATGGATAAATAGGGAGTATTACTTCCTTCCTTCTACTATCTATACTCCTTCCTATACATGCCAGCATTCTGTTTGCCTTGCTGCAGGTTTCGTTGCACTAGGTAGACTGCTTCAGAGAGTCACTGATAACTCCCAGGTCTCACTCTTCTGTTGTGGTACTAAGTGTAAGCCCATTTAGCCAGTACTCTGTTTTTCCCCAGGTGCATTACCTTGCGCTTTTTTGTACTGAACTTCAGCTGCCACATATCTGACCATCCTCCCAGCCTTTGGAGGTCCTGTCATTAAGTCCTCAACTCCCTCAATGCTAGCCACCCTTCTGCACAGTTTAGTGTTATATGCAAAAGGGGCAATTTTACCCCGAATTCCTTCACCAATGTCACTGATGAACATTTTAAAAATGACCAGACACGACCGATCCCTGTGGTACTCCACGTGTGACCTCCCTCTCCTCCGACTTAACCACACTGACAACGACCCTCTGCTGCCTACCTTTGAGCCAGTCTCCCACCCATCAGAATATATCCCTTGCTGCCTCCAGGTCTTCCATCTTCTTCAGCAGGTGTTATGTGGCACTGAGTTGATCACCTTGCTGAAATCGAAGTGTAGTAGATCCACTGCATAGCCACTATCTAGCTCTCTCATTACCCAGTCAAAGAAGAAAATATGGCTAGTTTGACAGGACCTCCCTGCCATGAACCTGTGCTGTTTACCATCCTGGAGACCGTTCTTTTCTAAGTAGTCAATGAGATCCTGTTTGATTAGCATCTCCATCAGCTTTCCCACAACAGATATGAGACTAACCAGTCTGAGTTTTCTGCCTGTTCCTCACCCCGCCTTATGCAGTGGAACCATGTTGGCCACTCTCCAACTTCTAGAAACCACAACCACCACCACCCCATCTGCAGTAAGCTGTTAAACAGATTTGCTAGAAGACCAGTCAGTTCTTCTGCCAGTTCCCTTAGCACTCTTGGATGCATCCGTCTGGACTTGGGACCTTGTTTAATTGAGGGTTGCCAGCCCTTTTTGGACCCTGTCACCAGTGAATACTGGTGTTTTCATCTCTGGGACTCCCTAGTAGCTGCATAGATGCCACTTTCAGGTAGGGGGCCAGTATCCTCCCCGGTGAAAACAGAGTAGTAGCTTTCTGTCCTCAATTACTTTGCCCCCCCCGTTTGCCAACCTAACAATCCTCACTCCCTTCTTTCTTTTCCCCCTGATGTGTGGTAGAAATGTTGTTCTCCAGATCTGATCCCTGGGCAATACGCTGCTCCATGCTGCCATTGCCTCCCTTACTGCCCTCTTTGCCTCCCTATTTTGTTGAATACATTCCCCCAACTCTTCCTCCCCCTGACTCATTTTAAACCTACAGAATGCTTTTCTTTTGGGGAAGCAGTGAATGAGAGCAGGAGTTCAGGGGGAAGAGGGAAGAAAGCGCAAGGAGAAGAACGAGTTGGGAGGAAAGGTAAAAGAGAAGGACCAGAACTACAAGGAGGATTCAGTAAAGGGAGCTAAGGGTTTAGGCCAGGGGAGCACGACAAGCAAGGTGGGACTAAATCGAGACAGGAAGGAAGGAAGGGAGGATGAGCCAGGCTAGTTTAGCAGATGGGGGAGAAGGACCAGTCGTGAGCAGTGAGGGGGGAGTTAGCGAGGCACAGGAGGATACTCAGGAGGAGGAGATGCATAGGATTGGAGGGGAGGGGGTGGCCAGGGTAAATAAGGAGGGGGTGGCATGTGGCACCCAGATAGGGGGAGGAACAAGGAGCCAGCTGGGTGGAGGGGCCGGCAGAAAGGATGAGGGACATGGAAGGGGGGGAAATGAAGGAAAAGGAGCGGTCAGAGTGCTCCTGTTGGGGGATTCTATGATCAAGGGTATCAAATGGGACAGGGAGGGAGAAGCCTGGCCAGTTAGAACAAAATGCTTCCCTGGACTAACGGTGCACAGGGCTAAGCACGAGGTATATCAGCTGGCAAGGATTGTGGGGTTCCCAGACATACTGGTCCACCTGGGTACAAATGACATTGAGGAAATAGCGAGCTAGAGATACAGGCAAGATTCAGGAGCTTGCCGGGGTCTCATCACGATATAGGATGCACAGTTTCCTTCTCAGAAATCCTGCGGTGCCAAGGGCTAGTGGGGAACACAAAAGGAAGATTAGGAGATAAACCAGTGGCTCAGGGAGTGGTGTGAGGCCAGAGGGTATGGGTTGATGGGGGACTGGGGGGAGACCTGGGAGGATAAGGAGCTGTATGCTAGAGATAGACTCTATCTCAATTTGGAGGGAGGGGGAATCCTTAAGTTGAAAATAGAGGGGTTCGTTGGTGAAAAGTGGGGTTTAAACTTGTGAAGGGGGGAAGGATGGGAGAAAAGGCTGTCAAGGAGGTGCCGATAAAGAAAGGACTCTGTCTCCACCCCCCTGGGGAGCTGGAGGATTGCGGGAAAAGGCAGACTGGTAAAGTGCAGACCAGGGGAAAACAGAATCCCCATGGGAACATGAGCAGGGGAAATGGAAGTATAGGGAAAGGGTGGAAGGCAGTCCTGCAAATGCCAGGAGCTTGGGCAATAAAATGCCTGAGCTCCAGGCGATGCTAACTGAGGAAGCAGTGGATGCGGCAGCGGTCACTGAGACCTGGGCCACTGCAGGACATGACTGGGACCTGAACCTGGAAGGTTACACTATGTTTTTTTTTGGGGCATTATTTTTTTGGAGCTCCGACCCCTGCACTCGCATCTCCCGGTGCCATTCCCGGACATGAGACCCTCCTTCCGCACCCGCGACTTACCCCGCGGCAGGGTGGTGAGGAGCGACTGACCCACCACAACGGATCCATGCCAGGAAGGCATCCTCCAGGAATGGCACCAGGGAACGACGTCGTGCTGCCGGGCCCATTTTTTTTTCTTACCCCCGCCAGGCCATGGCGTGCAATGACGCCAGCGACTGAGTGAGCGCACACTCCCATGCGCGCACTAGTCAAGCGTCAGCCACATCCCGCCCTCCCCTAGTCTTGCGACTACGTGCTGTCGGTCCCCCCAGCCTCCGCTAGGGGTCAGACAGGCACCGGCCGACCAAATCCCCCACCCCGGAGATGGAGAGCAGTCCTCCGGACGCTCAATCCATCTCCGCCCGCTGACCCCCGGCAACCGTGCCCGTTCCCGAACACGGGTCGCCGGCGTGGTGCGAGGTGTGGCATCCAGCGCCTCAACCCTCAGCGCCACCGGGCTGGCTGGGTTACACTATGTTCAGGAAGGACAGGGGGGAGGGAATGGAAGGAGGGGTAGCAATGATAGTCAAAAACTGCATTGGCATAGGGGGAGTAGAGGAGGCAAAGGAACCGTGGAGGTGATTTGGGTCACCTTGATAACAAGGGGGAAGGGGCAAGAGAGTAAAAATAGGAGTGGTGTATAGACCCCCTGCCCTGGCGGAGGAGCTGGAAGAGAGTCTGGTGGCAGATGTTGGGAGACACTGCAGACTGGGCAGAGGAACGGTGGTGGTGTTGGGGGACTTAAACATGCCAGGAACAGACTGGGAGACTATGACATCCTCTGTGACCAGGGAACAGAGGTTGTTGGATGTCTTTCAAGATTCGTTCCTAACTCAGCAGGTGGGGGAACCGACCAGGGAGGCACGGGTACTGGATGTGGTTCTGGCAGACAGTGACCAGACTGGGGGCCTGGAGGTAAGGGACCCGTTGGCAGGGAGTGACCATGCCACGGTCTGGTTCTGCCTGGACCTAGGAGGGCTAGAAGGCTGCACAAAGATGGAGGTAACTGACTTCAGGGGGACGGATTTTAAGGAAATGGGAAGGATCCTTAAGGAGCATTTGGATGTGATTGGGTCAGACATGGATGCTGATAGTAGGTGGGAAATCATCAGGAGAGGAGTGCAGGATGCTACCAGCACCTGTGCAAGAGTAAGACGAAAATGCGGTAGGGCCCAAAACCCTGCTGGTGGACCAGGGAGGTCCAGGAGGTGGTGCAGGGAAAGAAGGCAGCCTACAGGCAATTCAAGTGCTCAAGGAGTGAAAGGGATTGAGGGGAGTATGAGCTGATGGCTAGAAGGGTCACTAGGGTGGTGAGGGTGACTAAGGCAAGGAAGGAGCAGAACCTGGCCAGGGAAATTAGGAGAGGGCGCAAGGGGTTCTTTAGATACATTGGGGAAAAACAAAGGGTGAAGGGGCAGATTAGCAGGATTAAATCAGGGGAGAAATGGGCACAAGACCCGGGGGAGCAGGCTGAGGTACTAAATGAGTACTTCACCTCAGTTTTCACAAAGGAAAATGGGGGTGCTGTATCATACATGGGAGGAGACAGAGATACTGGGGGGGGACCCTTACCGATCGGCGGGTCTGGGGAGAGGGAGGCATCATTGGCAGGACGGGGGAGGGCTAAGCAGGGAGAAGAGGTACCGGAAGTGGAAATCACAGCAGAAAGAGTGAGGGAAGCCCTCAGTTCCCTTAAGACAGAGAAAGCACTGGGGCCGGATAAATTACATCCCAGAGTGCTGAAGGAACTTGCGGATGTCCTGGCGAAACCCTTGGCGGAGCTTTTCACCATCTCTCTGAGGACAGGGTGGATGCCCCAGGACTGGAAGGTAGCGCATATAGTGCCTATCCACAAGGGGGGATCAAGGGAGGTGGCAGGGAACTACAGACCTGTCAGTCTGACATCGGTGGTGGGCAAGGTGATGGAGGGCATTGTCAAGGAGAGGCTGGGGGGGGACCTGGAAAAGTCAGAGTGCCTGGACGTTACACAGCATGGATTCGTCCCGGGGAAATCGTGTCAGGCAAACCTTGTGGAGTTCTACGACTGGGTGACGAGTGCCTTGGACCTGGGTAGACCAGTGGACGTTCTCTTTCTAGACTTCAGCAAGGCATTTGACTCTGTTCCTCACGTGGGCCTGTTGGATAAGCTGGGAGAAATGAGGGTGGGGAACCAGATGATCAGATGGATAGGCAACTGGCTCCAGGACCGGACTCAGAGGGTCGTAGTTGGCGGGATAGTCTCATCCCCAAGGAGGGTCATTAGTGGGGTTCCACAGGGATCAGTCCTTGGGCCCCTCCTGTTCAATGCCTACGTCTCTGACATAAGGACAGGAATCAGGAGTGAGATGAGCCTCTTTGCGGATGACTCAAAACTGGGGGCAGTGGTGGATGGGGAGGAGGGAGGTGGCCCTACAGGGGACCTGGAGCTCTGGAAAGATGGTCTAGAAAGTGGAGCTGAGGTTCAATGCAGGAAATGCAAGGTACTCCACCTGGGGCCAGAAACCCGGGCCAAGTGTACACCGGGGATGCTACAAGTCTCGATGGCTGAGAAGGACCTGGGGTGGTGGTGGATGTCAAGATGAATAACTCGGAGACTTGTAGGAGGCAGCAGCCAAGGCCAACAGGATGCTGGGATGCATCGCTAGGGGATCACCTCCAGAAGGAGGGAAGTGATACTCCTCTGTATAACTGTTTGGTGAGGCCGCACCTTGAGTACTCTCGTGCAGTTTTGGATGCCACACTTAAGAAGGACATTAATCTCCTGGAGAGGGTCCAGAGGAGGGCAACCAAAATGATTTGGGGCTTGGGGACAGGACCTATGAGAGAGGCTCAAGAGCTAAATATGTACACACTGGAAGAGAGAAGGACCGGGGACATGATAGAGGTCTTCAGGTACATGAAGAGGTAAATAGGGGAGGAACAGTCAGGGTGCTTGAAGGAAGGATGAGGGGCCACTAGAGGGCATGGGTGGAAGCTGGAGGGGGGAAGATTCAGGGGAGAAAGGAGGAGGTGCTACTTCACTGAGAGGGTGGTGGAGCCATGGAATGCGCTGCCTAAGGGGCTGGTGGAGGCAGAGACAGTGGAGGGGTTCAAGAGGGGGTGGGAAATGGTACAGGGGAAGGGTTCTGGAAGCAAAATCCAATGCAGCAAGAATATCCGGAACTGGGAAGGGAGAAGCCAGAGAAGGCGAGGGGGCAGCAAGGTCAGCACCTAGGGTGGGGGCTGACCAAATGAGCAGACACGAAAGACCGTTAGGCCTATTTTGCTGGCATTTTAGTATGTTAGTATGACTGCTTCCCTAACATAGAAACATAGACTTTGACAGCAGATAAGGACCACTTGGTCCACCTAGTCTGCCTATTTCCCTACCTAGAGGATAAGCTGCAGATCCTATTTAACCAACAGCATAAATCTTTCTACCCCCCACAAAAATTGCCTTATGTCTGTCCCATGCGTTCCTGAATTTTTCCACAGTTTTAGACCCCACAACCTCCTCAGGAAGGCTGTTCCATGCATCCACGACCCTCTCTATGAAAAAATACTTCCTCACATTGCCCCGATGCCATCCCCCCCTCTATCTTCAAATTGTGTCCCCTTGTTCTTGCACATCTCTTTTTCTGAAAGATGCTACCCTCTTGGACTTTGTTGATTCCACTGAGGTACTTAAATGTTTCTATCATGTCCCCCCCTCTCCCTCCTTTCCTCAAGGGTATACATATTGAGCTCCTTTAGTTTCTCCTCGTATATTCTCTTGCAGACCCTGCACCAGTTTAGTTGCCCTCCTCTGAACTGCCTCCATCCTGTCTATGTCCTTGCGGAGACGGGGTCTCCACAACTGGACGCAGTACTCCAGATGGGGTTTCACCAACTGTCTGTACAGGGGGGTAACAACTTCCTGTTTTCTGCTGGTGATGCCTCTCCCTATACATCCCAGTATCCCCCCAACCCTCCCTACCACTTTCTCACATTGCTTGCCAACCTTAAGGTCATCTGATATGATTACCCCCAGGTCCCTTTCCATTTGTGTTGTTGTTACTACCTCCCTCCTCACTGTGTAATCTTCCCCTGGATTCTTGTTTCCCAGGTGCATTATTTTGCACTTATTTGCACTGAATCCTAGCTGCCATACTTCTGACCATTCCTCCAACCTTGCCAACTCCCTTCTCATCCTTTCCATGCCTCCTTGTGTATCAACCCTGTTGCTGTGAACCATAAGGGTCACTTAAACTTATTTCTTTTTACAACTGCCTTCCCATATACTGTAGTTGTGTTGCCTCGAAGATGGCCCCTTTTATAAACCCTCACATTTACTTATTTGAAAAATTTCACTAGGAAAGGGATACTGAGCTAAAACAGCTTGTTTCCAAATGCATTTGGGGTGGGGGAGGGTAAGTACAACTGATTTTCACAAGCTTCAAAAAAAATACATACATACACTTCATAGATGTGTGTTATATATATATATATATATATATATATATAGCTATAGATAGATATAGTTAGGGTTCAATGGTCACTTCTTTGTTAAATCCAAAATTTTGCACTTTAATAACTTTGCAACCGTACAACCGATGTGCACAAAAGTTTTCATACGCCGTCAGGTACCATAGATCTCTTGATGTGGCAAGTTTCATTCAGTCAGATGTGCAGTTGCGGAGCTGCATAATGTAAAACAATGTGAAAATTACCATTAAGGTGCAAATCTTTTGTCACACAGTTTCTCCAAAACGGCTTAGGAGTCTGGTCTGAAATTGTTATTGTATATGGGATCTGGGTCGCAGATGTGCCCTTTGATGGTTTGGTGAAAAAATATTAATTTGTTCAAAAGTTATTAAACTTTTAAGTTTCTGATTATCGCCTATGGAAAATTATATGTTAACAATGCAGCTTGGTTTCTGCTTTCGAAAACACTTTTTGTTGTCTCAAATGGATCAAGCAATGTCGTGCTGCCATCATCTTGTTTTAAGTTAGTGACAGGGAAAAAACGCTGTCATTCAAAAAATACTGCCCCTTGGTAAACACAGACAGTTGTGTTTACCTAATTGGGGACCAAGGAACACAATTCTGCCCTTAGTTTTTAAAAATAGTGGCCAGAAATATGTGTGTTTACATTGGCCGTTGGTAGTGCCGCAAATTTGCGGCACTATTTTTGTGAAATTACCACAAATTGCAGCAGTTTTTTCCCCAATGCTAACTAAAAATACAAGATGGTGGCAGCATGGCACTACTGATCCATTTTGCAACAGCGAAAAGTACTATCACGAAAGCAGAAACTGCTTTCACGTAGCACATACAATTATTCCCATAGGCCATAATGGGAAACTTTAAAGTTCAAGAACTTTTGAACGGATTCAAATTTTTGCACCAAACCTACAAAAGGCACATCTGCGACCCAGACTCCATATACCTCAACAATTTCAGACCAGACCTCCAAGTCATTTCTGAGATATGACATGGCAAAGGATAGGCACCTAAATGGTCATTTTCACATTCTTTGACACTCTGCATCTCCACAATTGCACATCCCACCATAACAAATCTTGCCACATCAAGAGATCTATGGTACCTGATGGCATATTAAAAATTCTGTGCGCATCGGTCATACGGTTGCAAAGTTATAAAGTTAAATTTGTTTAACATAGAAGCACGTTACTTAACTATACTGCCACTACCGTGCCAGTATATTACATATTAAACTGGCATGGTAGTGCCAGTATAGTTAAGGTTGCCTGGCCACTTCTATGTTAAACCCAAAATTTTGCACTTTAATAACTCTGCAACCGTACGACCGATGTGCCCAAAATGTTTCATGCGCCATCTGGTACCATAGATCTTTGGATCTGGCAAGTTTTATTCTGGTCGATGGTGCAGTAGCAGAGCTGTGGAGTGACAAAAACTGTGTAATTTACCATTTAGGTGTAAATTCTTGACTCACCTGCATCTCCAAAAAGCCTGGGGGGTCTGGTCTGAAATTGTTAAGGTATATGGGTTCTGGGCTGCAGATGTGCCTTTTGAAGGGTAGGTTAAAACATGTTAATCCGTTCAAAAGTTATAAAGCTTTAAAGTTTCCTATTATAGCCTATGGGAAAGATGTATGTGTCATGTGAAAGCAGTTTCTGCTTTCATGAAAGCACTTTTTGCTGCCTCAAATGGAAACGTTAGTGCTGGGCTGCTGTCATCTTGTTTTCAGTTAGCAATGGGGAAAAGACACTGTAATTCAAAAAATATTGTCCCTTGGTAAACACCAAGAGTTGTGTTTACCTAATCGGGGCCAGAGGAACATGATACTGACCTTAGATTTTATGGCTGTGGGCACAGCCTACTGCTGTTTTGGGATCGATCTTTTCCCTTAAAATATCCGATCGTGGCACCTTCCGTTGGACTTTTGAGTATCCTTCCAAAGTCCAAGCAAACTTTCAACACTCACCATGATTAGCGCATGGAGTAACAGCGCACCTATTTCAGCTGTTACTCCATAGCGGCACACACAGTTCTGCTGGCACGCTTGTCCTGTAAATGGCAGAATGCCATTCACTGCAACTACGCATGTGCGAATGCCGCGCATGTGCAATTGCGTTGCCACTGCCATCTTGCAGATGGCACTCCTCCCACACCCTCTCACTGCTCCTGACCTCCCCGCTCCCTCCATTCCCTCCCAGCACTGGCAGCTCATAAAACACTCCTGCTCCCTCAGTTTCCCGTCCCCGCGCCAACATCAGGTTGCCCAGTCTCCATGCTGACATCATGTAACCACCCCCCCAACTCACGTGGCACAGTGCAAACCCATCCCAGTGTGCCCAAATTTATGTTTTTTATTTTTCCCCTCTCCCGCCAACATCGAGGTGCCCAATTCCTGTGTCGCCATCATGTACCCCCTCCCCAAATTATCTGGCACACTGGAAGCCCACCCCAGTGTGTCCAAATTTATTTTTTTTATTCCCCCCATTGGGGTGTCCAATCTCCATGTAGACATCATGCCCCCCCACTCATGTTGCACACTGGGAGCTCACCCCAGTGTGCCCAAATGTACATTTCTTTTCCTGTAAATAAAGAAAACCGTCCCCAGACGTCTTGTTTTTTTTACATGTGAAAAAGAAAAAGGTCCCCTGTCATCGCCCCAGTCCCCCTCTCTCCTATCCCCACCCTCCCACTGAGCACCCACCTCCCTGCACCCCCCACTCCATATGTACCTCCGGAGGTCTTCTCTGGACTGGGAAACAGCTGCACTCTTCAAAGTCGAACCACAAACTGAAGAATCAAAGGTAAGCATGGTAAAATGGCAGTCAATGGTGTTTTCAACTTATGTTGATATATCAGCTATTTTTGGCCTCAAGGTAAGCGCCATTTAATGGCTGTCTATAGTGTTTTGAACTTATGTTGATATCTCAGGCATTTTTCAACATTTTGGCACTAAATTTTCAGCTTGGGCTTTTTGGGACCCCACCTCATGAACACTTTCACTGTCATCTCGTTAATCGGACCTGAAAGGTGACTTCATGGTCGCTGCGCGAAATCACCTTTCGGGACCAGTTAATGAAACGATAGTGCAAGTGTTCATTAGGTGGGTTTCCAAAATGCCCATGTTGAAAATCTTGCACAAAAATTAAAAAAAATGACAATGCAACGAGTGTGCATTGTGCATTTTCTACGCATGCTCGGTACTTTACCAAATTTTTACCATTGCCATTTTTCACACCTCTTCACGAACAGTATACGGCTGTCATTTTTCACATACTGCCCAAAACATGTTTTCGCACCTGTGGCACAGAATGGCACAGTCGCTGTACGAAATATTTTTGGGACAGATTAAAAAAATTACAGTGCCAGTGTTCATGAGGTAGGGTCCCCAAAAGGTCATGTTGAAAATTTGGTGAAAAAATTCCTGAAAATGCCCGAGTTACATGCATCCGTTGAATTTATTCTACGCACGTGCACAACTTTGCGGGATACTACTATACCATCTCAAAAAGAAGGGAAATTCATTGCAAAAAAACTCCATTAATGCATCAGTTAGGGTTCACAGTACAATGACAAAAGTATGGAAATTCAGTGTTAGGGTTACCAACCCACCCCCACCCTCCGCACTCCAACAGGCATTGGGGGATGTCTTGGGAGTTCGACCAAATCTTTCACCCCATTCCATGTAAACAAGCTGAGATGGTACAGTATAGGAGAATGGGGTGAGAGTTAGGGCTGATGACCCCCAAGACACACCCCGATGCCTGTTGGTGTGTGGAGAGTGGGGTGGTAGGGTTGGTAACCCTAACACCGAATTTCCAGACTTTTGTCATGGTACAATGAACCCTAACTGATGCATTAACGGAGTTTTTTTTGCAATGAATATAGAGACATACTGTATGTATATATATATATATATATATATATATATACACACACACACACACACACACATATAACACTTTATACAGTGATTAAAAATGACACGAATAGCTGTGTGCAACAGGAAGTTATGTGTACTAGGCAATCACATAGAAAATTAATTTTGATATCCCAAGGCTAGGCATGGGAGGCATGTCCCTTAGTAACAGAAACAAGAACAAATTATATAGGGGAGGGCAGAAGGGGTAGAGCGCAAAGGGAGAAGGAGCAAGAAAAGAGAGAGGAAAAAGGGGGAGCAGAGAACTAGAGTGGAAGGGAATAGGAAAGGGCTGAGGTGGAGTAGGTAGAGATGGTGAGGCAAATCTTCATCCCTCTGGGATGCAAATCCCACAAGGGCCAGACATGGCTGGGTGAATGCCCAAGTCCATGTACTAGCTTCCTGGCCTGCAAGAAGAACAGGGTAGAGAGGGTGCGGCGCTAACGGCTGACTTGAACTCCTCTACTTCCAAGACTGAACAAAGTTAGATTTTATAACTTTAATACCCATCAACTATGCTGAAACACTTTTCTGTGGAAAATACTTCGCTGCACTATCAGAGGATATATTTCTTTGGCAGACTCCAAGATGGGGAACCCCCATAAACAGCAACAACAGGAACTCAGCTCATCAAAAACTGGCAAGCCATAGGCCAGAGCGCAGAAAGGAGGCACCGATACACTATCACCTGACGGCGCAGAACCCACCAACGCAGCCTTGCTAACAGCAATTCAGGATCTTAAATCTGACTTTAAACAGGCTAATGGAGATTTACACAAAAAACTGGATGCATTTACTAAAAAAGTCCTCACTACTGAAACCCAGATCGACATCCTGCAGTCAGACATTACAACTTCAAAAGCTGTGGTGGAAAAATCGTCCATCGTGACTTCTGGGCCTGCTAAAGAAAATAAATAATGATGTTTACGTTTTGAACATCATGAAAATTCTGCCAGATCAAGTCACACAGAAACATAGAATCTGATGGCAGATAAGGACCGCTTGGCCCACCTAGTCTGCCCATTTCCCTACCTAACGGATAAGCTGCAGATCCTAGTTAACCAAGAGCCTACTTCCCTCCTACACCCCACTAGAATTGCCTTATGTCTGTCCCATGCATTCCTGAATCCCCCCCCCCCCCGTGTTTCTGACTATGACCTCCTCAGGAAGGCTGTTCCCTGCATCTACAACCCTCTCTGTGAAGAAATAGTTCCTCACATTACCTCTGAGACATCCCCCCTCTATCTTCAAACTGTGCCTCCTTATTCTTGCATATCTCTTTTTCTGAAAGATGCTACCCTCTTGGTCTTTGTTGATTCCCTTGAGGTACTTGAAAGTTTCTGTCATGTGCCCCCCTTTCCTCAAGGCTATACATCTCAAGCTCCTTTAATCTTTCTTCATGTGTCTTCTGGTGCAGACCCTGCACCATTTTGGTTGCCCTCTTTTGGACAGCCTCCACCCTGTCTATGTCTTTGCAGAGATGGGGTCTCCAGAACTTTACACAGTACTCCAGATAGGGTCTTACCAACTGTCTGTACAGAGGGCCAACAACTTCCTGTTTTCTACTGGTAATGCCTCTCCCTATGCATCCCAGTATTCCCCCAGCCCTCCTTACTGCCTTCTCACATTGCTGGCCCACCTTTAGGTCCTCTGATGTGACTACCTCAGGTCCCTTTCCATTTTGTTGTTGTCAGTATCTCCCCCCCCTCCACTGTGTACTCTTCCCTGGTTTTGTTTCCCAGATGCATTACTTTGCACTTCTTGCCTTAAATCTAAGCTGCCATACATTTGACCATTCCTCCAACCTTGCCAAGTCCCTTTTCATCCTTTCCACCCCACCTTGCGTATCAACCCTGTTGTAGATCTTTGTGTTATCTGCAAAGAGACATACTTTTCCTTCCAGTCCCTCTGCAATGTTGCATATTATAAAGACATTAAAAAGCACCAGCCCCAGTACTGAACCCTGCGGAACCCCACTAGTAACTACCCTTTCTTCACTGTGGACTCCATTTACTATTATCCTCTGTGTCCTGTTGTCCAGCCAGTGTTTTACCCACGCTACCACCCTGGGACCCACTGTTTGTTAATCTTTTGTGCGGGACTATGTCAAATGCCTTGCTAAAGTCTAGGTAGGCCATGTCCACAGATCCTCCCTGGTCTACTACTTTGGTCACCCAGTCAAATAAATCAATTAGCCTTGTCTAAAATGACCTTCCTGCTGTGAATCCATGCTGCCTTGGGTCCTGTGTGCCAGTGGCATCTAGGTACTCAACTGTTCTTTCCTTCAGAAGTGACTCCATCATTTTTCCTACCACTGAGGTCAAACCTGACAGGTCTGTAGTTTCCTGCCTCTGTCTTGCTCCCACTTTTGTGAAGGGGAATCATATTCACCCCCCCACTCCAGTCCTCAAGTAACACACCCTCCTCTCATGATTTATTAAAAAAGGTAGTCAGTGGTGTTACTAGTTCTTCCCTTAGTTCTTTTAGAATTCTGGGGTGAATCCCATCAGGCCCCACTGCTTTATCCACCTTCAGTTTTAAGAGTTCTTTCAGAACCCTTTCTTCTGTGAAAGGACTAATATTAACCTCACTATTCAGAGTGCTTCTAATGACTGGATTAGATGTCTCCCCTGCTATTCCACTGTGAATACTGAGCAGAAGTATTCTTTCGGTATCCCTGCTTTTTCACTGTCGCTCTCTGCCCAACCACCTTCCTCTTTATTCAGCCTCGGTATCCCTGCCTTAGTCTTTCTTTGCTCCCTAATGTACCTATAAAAGGTGTTATCCCCCTTCTTAACTGAGTTGGCTATCTTTTCCTCGGTTTGGGCCTTTGCTATTCTGACTGCCTTCCCCGCTTCCTTCTGCTTTAACTGGTACAGTTCTCTGTCCTGCTCCTTCTGAGTTTCCTTATACTTCCTGAATGCTATCTTTTCCTCTCTAACCTTCCCCACCACTTCTTTTGAGAACCACAGTGTTTTTTTCTTTCATTTTGATTTGTTTATTTGCTTCACACAAAGACTTGTTGCCTCTGTGATGGCGGTTTTGATGTTTCCCCATTGTTGCTCCACTCCATCTTCTTGCCTGTTTGCCAGTGCTTTTCTGAGGCACTCTCCCATTTTGACAAATCAGCCCTCCTGAAGTCCAGTACCTTCACTTTTGTATGGCTTGACTCTACAGCTAAGTTTATAGTGAACCACATTTATGGCTGCTGGAGGTCTCAGAAGGTGCGGAGGGTATGGATCTTTTAAAATTTGTGCTTGACTTGCTAAATAGCTAGTGACAGACCTTACTGATAAAATTATTAAAATCTATCATATCACTCCCCGCATGTGTCCTACCAACCCGGACTTGCCCAGGACAATCTTGATTGTTAAAGTAAGAGAACATGTTTGGGACGCAGTGCTGAACTTGGCGACGAAGGGACCCTTTTCTTACCTGATGGGGCTGCATTTTACCTATTCCCCAATCTTAGCTTTGCCACTCTGCAAAAATGCAAAACATTTGACTCGGTCCATTTGGGCCTTCGGGAATTAGGAGTGATGCACCCACTGCAACTCCCTGCTAGACTCAAGGTTCTGTATTCAGGGAAAACATATCTTTTTACAGATCCAACTGAGGTACAGAAATATGTGGAGAAAATTAAGGGATACTTTGTTGCCTGGGAGAGTAATGCCCATTCTGACTCTGATGAGGAGGGCTGACATACTGCTATAGATGTACTTGTTTAGTCTCTTGCCTGGCTTTACAATTCTATGACTTTTTCCTTCTGTTCATGGCAACTGGGGTTCAATGCCAAGAACTGCAAAGTGCTGCACTTCAGAGCTAAGAACCAGAGGAGGAGCTATCAGCTGGAAGGGGTACAGTTGGGGAGCACAGAGGAGGAAAAGGACCTGGGGGGTGATTATAACAGGGAATATGAACAACTCAGCTCAGTGCAAGAAGACAGAAGTGAAAGCCAACAAGATGCTGGGCTGTATAGCAAGGGGATCTCCTCTAGACATAGTGACGTGATCCTTCCCTTGTACAGGTCACTGGTCAGACCACACCTGGAATACTGCGTGCAGTATTGGTGCTCATTTCTGAAGAGGACATCAGACTGTTGGAGGGGGTGTGGCGCACAGCAACTAATATGATCAAGGGTTTGGAGGGGAAATCCTATGAAGACAGGCTTAACATGTATTCACTGGAGGAAAGGAAATGAGAGACAGGGGAGATATAATCGAGAACTTTAAGTACCTGAAGGGGATAAACAAGGCTAATACAGGAGAAATACTCCGGATCAGAAGAGTGAGGGATACTAGAGGGTATCAACTGAGGTTGGAGGGGAGTGAATTCAAGAGGGAAATCAGGAGACATTATTTCACAGAGAGGGTGGTAGACAAGTAGAGCACTCTACCCGAGAAGGTAGTTTCCTGTAGGACAGTGGGCTGCTTCAAGAGGGGATTGGACAGCTGGCCCGGTGGCACTGAGGGCTGAGGCACTAGACATCTTACCTCGTGCTACGCAAGCAACCCAGGTTCGGGAACGACCTTGGGCCGTCGGGGAGCCGGCACGGAGGGTGAGGAAGGCAGTGGGACTGAGCAGCCGCAAGGCAGCTCTCCCCTCCCAGGGTGGATGCCTACACCCTCTGCAGTTTCGCTCCCACTGGGTGGAGGTCCGGTGGGAAACATAGGCATGAAGGGTGTGGCGACAATAGCCAGGGGTGGGCCGAAGGGGCCTAGCTGGTACCCAGCATGCATGTGCACCTCCACGCACACGCAAGTACATGTCTGCCGGGATTCCAGGTCGGGGAGAAAATCTACAAAATTATATATATAAAAAAAAGGGGGGGAATGGGGCAGAGTGAGGTGGGCAAGGTCAGTGAGGAGGGGAGGGAATGGTGGGGCAGCTGCATGCTGAGGGGCTAGCTGCACAATCGAGCAGACTCGATAGACCATGTGGCCTGTTTCTGCTGGCAATTCATATGTTCATACGCTGTCTGCTCTTATGCCTGTTCCACCGATACAAGTTCTATAGTGCTAAGAACTCACGTTTGTAGCCATATTTTAGAAATGCATCCCAGTGTTGAAATGTGGGAATTTTTTCTTGTTAACTATGTTCGATGTTGTTTGGTCTAGTCTGAGTGGGGGTGTCGTCGAGGCACAGATCTGGAAGCATAGGAAAACCAGGAGCAGTTGTAAAATTTGCAACAAGAGTTTTATTATTAATAACAGTAAAATAAAAAAAATACAATTGTTCAGAATAACTATTTATAATGGCAGTAGAAACATAGAAAACAGAGTCCTTCTGAGTTTTTCTTCTCAATTTCCAATCTCAGTATCTGTCTCGCTCCTTTGCAAAACATTGCAGCTCTTTTTTAGAAGTCTGTGATTGAGCTCGTTAAGAAAACAGCATGCTTCTCACACAGTGTTCTTGTAAGTTTCCAGTGTTCTTGTCAATCACAGCAGGTGCAGCAAAAAGAGCACAGTGACTCAGAACTGACCTCTTGTTTACATCTTCTGCAAAAGGCTTAAAAATTTCATCTGAGGTTAACCCCTTGAGTTCCAAATAGCTTTGCAATCATTTCAACAGCGTAACTATATACAGGTTCAAACAAAGGGATCCCAGTATCAATTACATTTCCACAAAATGATTCACATATATTTTTAAACCAGCAGATATACAAGGGGAGAGAAAAGACAGAACAGCAAGTGAGGGCAAAGAGACAGCAAGAGGCGGAGAACTGCAAGACGGTCAGGGGGATCAAGTCCTAGGTCTCATGAGAAAATTTGGTTGCGCAACCAGACAGAGAAGAGACAGAAAAGGAGAGAAAAGAACAGATCCTTGCATTTAAACTCTTTCTCCATAACATCTGGGACAGGGCCTTGGTCAACCCTGTCCCAGGGGGCACTCAAAGATGGTCACACATATAGTTTTATTACCGTCTTTGTTGACTTGGCTTTCCATGGGTCACATTTCTGTGACCCATGTGTTTCACTCTGGAATACAGTCTCTTCTGAACTTTTTTGGGACTATCCATGGTTTTGCTGCAATAGCTCAAATGTTATGACTTCTGGTCTTTTGGCCTGACTGATATATTTTCAGTAATTCCCTCCCAATGCTGTAACGATGGATGAGAGGTGTAACAACACTATTTTTGATATTGCTTTATTGATCAGTGTATGTTTCTCAAATCAGGACATATTTCAATGTACTGATTTATCTTGAATAATGCAAAATAAAAGTAAAAAAAAAAAAAAAAGAATAAAGTAGGGTAGAGAGGGAAGAGGCAGACCTTCGTCCCTCTGGAATGCAAACCCCACAAGGGCCAGACACGGCTAGGTGCACACCCAGTTCATGTACTGGTTTCCTGGCCTGCAAGGAGAAACTCAGGAGAAGGAACAGGCATGAAGTAGGAAAAACCAAGAAGGAGACAGAAAGTGGAGTGTGGTAGAGCTATGGTTTACAGGAGGATGCAGTGTGGCCATGGAGATAGTGGAGAGACAGCGTACAGGAAGATGGGAGCGAATGGTTGGGGGGGGGAAGTACATAAAATAAAAACAGTTAGGGGAAGACTGAGGAGAGAGTGTGGGAGGGAGGAGGGTGAAGTGGGGTAGTTGGGTAGGGGAGGGCATAGGAGAAAAATAGTGGGGGCCAGTTGCAGCTACAGGAGAGAGCCATGAAGTTAAACAGTAAGGAGGACAGGGAGTGAGAGGAGGAGGCAGAACGTATACGAAAGGGAAGTGAGTTCCAGAGTATTGGGAAGCTGAGTTGGTCTGGGGGGGAAGGGAAAGACAGTGAAAGTTACAGCTGCGAAGGGCACAGGGGGTGGAGATGAAGGAAGGCTGGGAGAGGATAGTGGAGAGAGAGAGAGAGAGAGAGAGAGAGAGAGACAGACAGACAAGTCAGTATTTGGCTATACAAGAGGAGCAGTGGGCTAGGCATCTGGCTTCAAGGGAGGGGAAAGAGAGGGAGGTGTACAGAATGCAGTAATGAGTGCGGGGCAGACAGTCCAGAGCAAAACGACAGGAATGAAAGGAGTCTGGTCTGGATAGGGTGGATTTGGGAGCAGCGTTGTAGATCATTTCTTCCACATCTGCTATATCTCCCACCTTGGTTAATTTGTCCCGCACCAGCATTCTCATTTGTTCAAACGCTGGCCAATTAAAGTCCAGGACCGCTGTCCTTGAATGTTTTTTTTTTTAACCCTAGAGTCAATTCAAACCATACGGAATTATGGTCACTGTTTGCTAGTGTTTCCCCTACTCTTACTGCCATTACTGCATTTGAATTTGTGAGAACTACATCCAGAATGGATCCCTGTCTGGTAGGTACCTTTACCTGCTGGACCAGCAGGCAGTCCTGAAAGGCGCCCAACATAGCTGGACTTGTAGAACTCTGTTACTGGAACCTCCCAGTCAACATCTGGCAGGTTTAAATCCCTCAACTATCACCACATCCCACTTTAATGCCCTTCTTTTCATTTCCTCCTCTAGCTCTTTGTACCTCCCTTCTCCTTGTACTGGAGGTCTGTGCAGCACTCCCAGGCGTAGTTTTTTGCCCCATGTCCCTGTAGTTGCACCCATAGCGACTCAGCTTCCTCCATTCCCCCTTAATGTTCCCATCTTCCACTACTTCAATACCCTCCCTGACATAAGGGTCTACACACTCCCACCTTCCCCTCTATCGCTCCTGAATAGTCAGTACCCTGGCATTGTGAAGTCCTAATTATTGTTGTCTGTGGATCAGGCTTCAGTGATGGCAACGAGGTATATCTTGTATCTACTACCACTGCCTGTAGCTCACTAATTTTGCTGCCCAGGCTCCTGGCATTGAGCCAGATCCCATTTCAGGTACCCGCTAAGCATTTTTGCTATGTGTTGGGAGTGCTTCCCGGTCCCTTTTGTCTTGTGCTACCTGCAGCACCCTTTTTGTATCCCCCTTCCTGCTATCACCTGCACTACCGCTGCCTTGGTCTGTACTGTATGTTCCTGCCTTATCATTTTATTTTCAGCCGCCAGATGTGGGGGAGTGCTAGCAAGGTTCCGCCTCTTCCCATCAACCATGAAGGTCCTCCTAGCTTTAGACTCCCCCTCAGTCAGTTTAAACATCTGATATAGACATCATACTTCTGCCCCAGTCCGCTTACCCCCTCTTTTGTCAGATGGAGTCCATTGCCAGAAGTCTCCACAGTCATTCACAAAGTGAAACTCTTTTTCCTGGCACCACCCCTTAAGCCACCTGTTGAACTCACCTATTTCTTTCCCTCTAATTTTGTCCTCCTTCCACCCCTCTACCCCAAACAGGAGGACCTCAGAAAAGGCCAGGGAGGCAGAGTGTGCTGCCAATTGGTCTCCATCTCTCAAAGCTTTGCTTCGCTGTTTCCACCGACTGGTTTGTCAGATCATCAGTTCCCAGATGAACCAGCATCCCCAGCGCTCCGCTCACCTGCTCCACCATACTCCCTATGCGCTATATGTCCCAGTGGGCTGAAGCACCAGGAAGGCACCTAAACATCCTCTCTTCTTGCATTTTTCCACTCACTGCTGATTCCTCACCCCCAACCATAGAGTCTCCCACCACTAGGATTCGCTTGACTTTTTTACTTTTGTTCCCAGTCCTGACACTGGGTGCCACTGTGATGTGGCCCTTGGCCCACTGACTGACATGGAGTGCCCCCCCACCCATGGAGTCAGGTTCCTGAATGTCTGCAAAGAGTGCAGATTGATTTGCATTCAGAGTGGCACTGGTCTGAACAACCTACTTGTGGCTAACCCTGTCCCCATTTCCCCCCTTCCTACCCCCCCCCACCACTCAGCACCCCCCGGGCTGGGGGCTGCTGTGGGAGCAGGAATGGGGGGGTGAGCTCCAGTTAAGCTGAAGACACAGCAGGGATATTTCCACCTTTGCTGCCTCCAGCTAACCCCTGAGCTCTATAAGGTTTTTGCCAATGCAACAATATGCCCTCCTCCAGAGCAGCCCCCTGGAGATGAGTGCCTCACACCCATTACAGTTGACAATCCCCATATTAATTTACAACAACAACAAGTCTGATATGCTTAACACCTTCGGTACAATACAACTAACTCCAATTGATTCAGGCTAAGCGAACTGTAGCAAAAACAGAACGCCTAGTTGCCCTAGATAAAAGTCACAACAATTTAGGTAAACAATGGATCCTAAACAAGTCTAGTCATGCAACTGTGTAGCCTTGCTCAAACCACGCCACCTCACAATGACTGGATTTAACCTGAAACTCAAAACGTCTAGCTGCTCTAGATACAAGTCACATTAGGAAAGTTTGCAACTTACAGTACCTTGCTTGTCTGCTGGTTTGGTCTGTTCTGCGTGGGACAGCTGGGGAGCAGAGTGGCCAGCCACTGGCTGACTTGTTGGGATGACTCCAGTGGGCAGAATCTAATGTCCTTTGCACATCTGTCCTTCGCATGCAGGAGGGAGCTGCAATATGGGGGGCTGCTTGGTGGCCTAGTTCTAAAATAGGAGTAAAAAAGAGATTGACACCTGAAGGAACCCACACCAAGTAACTGGCTGGGAACGGGACAGAAGGTTCCAACTAGCTGTCTCACGATCCCTTCTGGTCCTCGTTTAGCTCCAGTGCTCTCAACTGGAGAACTTAAGTAGCAGCTCTATCTTCTTAGAGGATATTTCTTTCATCAGGCCATACCTATGGACCTATAGCTGTCAGACACTAGAACCACACAGAAACTTTTTTACAAGCAGTCCACTAGGGGCCACGTTGGCATTTCCCATATAAACATGGGTGGCCGGGGCCAGCCCGCTGGCACAGTGCTTGGATTTCCGCTTGCGATGCCAGTGACCCGGGTTCGAGAACGGACCTGGGTCATCAGAGAGCCGGCCAGGGGGGAGAAGGATCGAGCATCCCAGGGACTGCTCTCCTTCCCCGGGGGGAGGGGAGGGTGAATGTCCGGTGCGTGACGGACCCCTAGCAGCAACCAGCAATGAAACAGTGGCCGGAGGGGTCGGCTGGATGCTGGATGTCATTGCACGTTCCCACCCCCTACATAAAGCACACAAACTTCTGAACCTGACTCATGATGCCACCTCTGCGCCTGGCCGATATGGCTCTCCACCACTCTTCCACACCACCAACTTAATTACAGTGCCGTGGACTGCTGCGAGCCCCGAACCCCACCCTGGGGGGATGCCAGGGAGGCAATGCTGAGTAGCCGGTACCTTTCCCCATCATAGACGGGCAGACAGTGGTGCCACGGCCCCACCCTGTGGGGAAAGCCAGGGAGTATCAGTGACAGTGGAGGATGGTGGCAATCAGAGGGTAGGGTGAGTGCAGGAAGGTGGCTGATAGCCTCAGAGCAAGGGGCACAAAAGCATAATAAAATAAAAAAAAATAAACAAACATGGGTGGCCCCTTCTGTCTTCGGTTCTTTTCCCACTGTTGACCATAACTTGCCAGACCCTCAATGGAAACGCCGTAGTAACAGTCGACTTTCCTTTTTTCTCAGCCTAGTTTGGGCTCACTTGTTAAAAGTGAATTTTGACCGACTAAAGAAGCATCAAAACTGTTTATGTACTGCGAGTGTGGCAAAAAAATTTACTCAGGCAACTCGCACGATGTCTGTGCATACTGCCTCAGCCTATAACGTGAAGGCCTACCCGATCTGCAAAAAATTCAACAACGCTACCTAGCGATGCCAAGAGAAGGCCTTGGAAGCCCACCTTCTGAAGCAGCAGCAAGTGGCCAGGATGATGAAGGAGCTCAGGGAGAAGAGCTCTGCTGCGCTGATGGCCTGGTCCTCGGGCTCCCAATCATCAAGTCCCGGGAAAAATCTTCAGAACACAAGCACCGGGAGAGGGAGAGGGAACAAAGTAAAGACAAAGCCTCCCAGGCACACTAATGGTAACCCATCCACTCCATTATGACCGTCTCAGCGCCACTGACCGCTGCTGCGGTGATACTGCCAGCTGGACTGACTGTCGACACCCACACACAGTCCAAGTAGGCTGATAGCGTCAACAGGTCTATTACAGCTGGTGAGTCACCGTTGACATCTAGGACAACACTTCCCCTGTCGACACCCGCCAGCATTCCAGTCGATTAAACAAGTGCCGATGTGCAGGCTGTTCTCGCGTCCTTTAAGGACATTCTCAAACACCTGCTGCCTCACCCTCCTATACAGGGGGTTCCAACAATGGGGCCAGTATGACCAACCCCAGCACATCGATACCTGTCAACACGCCAGACACCCATTGGGCCACTGATGGCTTCTCATACTCCATCCTTGTGTCCTCCTGACCATGTCGATGAGGACCAAAACTATAACCCAGAGCTCACTATGGAGGAGGAGGAAGAGGAAGGTGAGGAATGCAGGTACCTCTAAGACAGAATCAGTTCCACAGTCTCTACTGCAAGTGAAGACTTTGTGGTCTACACTCCCAGGTCTCCCTGTGAAGGTCCCTCATTCATTACTATGATGCAGGAGCTTCAGTCTGCAATGGGTTTTGACTCAGAGGAGCAGGATATCACTAAGAAGAATTGAGTGAACTTCTTAGAACTACCTGACTCCCCCCCCTCCATTGTTCTTCCCCACAATGGCTGCCTGGCATAGGCCCAACACGATAACTGCCATACCAAGAAAGGCAGATAAGTTGTACCAGGCCCCCCTCAGGTAAACCTTTTTTTGCAGGACAACCTGAGGCCGACTCTGTTGTCATCAACACCGCTCAAGACAGGTCTAAGGCACCAAAGCACCTTAGTTCCCTCCCTCCTGATAAGGAGTCTAGAAGGCTTGATGTCTTGGGCAAAAGGACTTTTGCTTCTGCCTTTCTGGGCCTGAGGATTGCAAACTACCAAGCCCACATGGTAAAATACCAAAATACTCTTTGGAGAAAGGCCAAGGCAGCTGCCCAGGCCCTCCCAGAGGGTACTCCTAAGCAGGAGTTACTGTAGGTGCCAATGTAGATAAACACCTACAACACTGCACTTATAACATTTCTGATGCATCTGCTAGGGCTGCAGCCTCTGTCATACAGAAACATAGAAATATAGAAAAGTTGATGGCAGAAGGAAATTAACGGTCCTTCAAGTCTGCCCAATGTTTCCTGAGAACTTGTTAGATCCTAAGTCAGACCTAGCCCCCCTTGATTTTTATTTGAGTGAACTCTTTATCCCTGTCTAGTTTGAAAGCCGTCATCATCTTTCAGTAGTTAGAGGGGACAAAACCTTCTACAAGTGTGTAAGTGAAAAAAGGAAGGTAAAGGAAGGTAAAGGGAGGAATAGTGAGGCTGAAATGGGAGGCCTGAAGTAGAGTGGAGGATGACAACAGCAAAGCAGACATACCGAACAGATATTTCTCCTCAGTCTTTACAGAGGAGGGGGTGGGTAATGGGCTAGAGGGGAGAAGAAAGGGCAAGATGGGCACGGAAATGGATACAAGTCCTTTTCCACGGGAAAGGGTCCTAAAGGAACTGGGAGGAATAAGAGTAGATAAAGCTATGGGGCCAGATGAAGTACACCCCAGGGTGCTGAAGGAGCTAAGAGAGGTGGTAGCTGAACCTCTGGCAACCCTGTTTAACCGGTCACTGGAAACAGGAGAGGTATCCAAAGACTGGAGGACAGTTGATGTAGTCCCCTTATACAAAAGCAGGAACAGAAAGGAAGCGGGAAACTACAGATCAGTCAACCTGACCTCAGTAGTGGGGAAGATCATGAAAACACTATCGAAGAAAAGAAAAGTGGAACATTTTGTTAGCAATGGTCTGCAGAACCCAGGCAACATGGTTTTACTGGGGGGAGGTCTTGCCAGACTAACCTCATTGAATTTTTCAACTGGGTGACAAGGGAGGTGGATTGGGGGGCAGTGGTCATGGCCTACCTGGACTTCAGCAAAGCCTTTGATAAGACTGGATAAGATAAGACTGTAAGATAAGATAAGTGGATAAGACTGTGTCGCATAGAAGGCTGTTAAACAAGCTGGGGAACATGGGAGTGGGTAGGACAGTGGTGCGGTGGGTGGGGAACTGGTGGGATTGCAGGACACAGACACTTGTGGTAAACAGCTGTCACTCCACAAAGGGAATGGTGACCAGTGGGGTGCCACAGGGATCAGTGCTTGGTCCAGTCCTCTTCAACATCTTTATCAGCGACATTATAGAAGACCTAGAAGGGAGAACATGCCTGTTCGAAGATGACACAAAGCTCTGCAACAGGGTGGACATGCCAGAGGGTGTGGATAGAATGAGGTGAGATCTGCAGAAGCTTGACCGTGGCTCACTCTTGAGGGCACTGACCCTTACACATTTTATATGCGTGTACATTAGCCTAAGCCCTCCTACTACTTAAAACCACCTATCCTCATACCCGTAAGAGCGGTATTATACACACAGTCTCCCACCTGTCACCTTGTTATCCCCAGCCTATCCCCCCATAAACCGTTACATTCTAAGCTGCACAACACATGCATTCTCAAAATGGCTATAGGTTGCCTCAGGAAACTGTTGGTCCTTCTTTTGCTCTGTTCAGGTAACACTGTGCTAAACCCTGGCCCTCCAGTTGCTCTAGATGCCCCATCAGACCTCTCTATTTTCAAGGGCATCAGTTTTTTGCACCTGAACGTCTGCATCTTACTCAAGAAACTAGACATGATCCAAGCACGGGCATTACACGTGTCCCCTGACATCTTTATGATATTGGAGAACTGGCTCTCTAATTCAACACCAGACAAATCCATTAATATTCCTGGCTATAGTGTTTTTAGGTGTGACAGATCAACCAGGGGTGGGGGGGTTGCAATCTATGTCAAGAGCAAACTTGAAGTCACAGTTATTGATCGTACCTTGTAATTTGAATGCCTTGCCTTCAAGATAACACTATCACCTGAATTAATCTTCTCAATATCTGTACGTTATAGACTGCCCTCTGCTGGGCTTGGCATACTACCTCACCTCCATGATGTGTTAGAGAAAGCGAGCTCTGAACGCATAATAATGGGTGACTTCAATCTAAATTGAAGGGCGAGTGTTCCAAAAAACAAAGAATTCTGTGATGCACATGGGCTATTTCAGATCACTCATGAGATTACCTGCCCTATAAGAAAAACCTGGACCATAGCACTCTCCTGGATCTTATGAATGTTAACATGCCACATAACATTACCCACTCAGGGGTCTTTCATAATGATCTAAGTGATCACTGTGCCACAGCCTGCATTAGGCACTCTCCTCACCTTACTTTGGCTTCTACTGTTAAGTTAAAAAGATGTTTGAAAAACCTCTGCCTGACTGCTTTTTTGGTAGACCTTGGCAATCTTATTTGGCAGGACTTCTATCTGGCCTCTTCTGTCTCGGAGGCATTCACCATATTCCATAGCCTTGTATTGGGTCTGACTGATAAACATGCCCCAGTTAACAAGATCAAGACTAGAAAAAGGTCACCTGACTGGTTCTCCCCGCCTTAAGAAAAGCCCTTAGGAATCGAAATGTATTATGGAGAAGGGACAGAAGTCTAAGCTGGATGATGACTGGCCTGCTTTTCGGGTTGCTAGGAATGCTTGTACTAAATTAGTTAGAACAGAAAAATCACGTTATTTCCAAACAGCCCTTGAAGAAAATAAAAATAGAACTGCCAAGTTCTGGAATATCCTCAGAGAGGAAGAGGGCCATTCACCTACTTCTCCCTTGCCCACAAAGACAGTGGCTAGAGATGCTACATACACGGATATGGCAGACATCCTAGAACAACAACAACCATTTTGCTACAGCAGACCTTGCATTTATTTAAATTTTTTTATTTAGTTTTTGTTGACCAGGTAAGTGCACTAGACAAATCCTTCCTATTTTCAGGCACGACCTGGGGGAGGGAGATACAGATGAATGCCAACTGACCTTGAACCAGATTAAGCTGTTGGTGGGGTGTGTGTGTGTATATATATATATATATATATATATATATATATTTTTTTTAGTGAATGAGGAAATTCCTTACACTTTTGATAAGTGCCATGGGATCTTTAACATCCACCTGAATTACCACCAATCCAGGCAGATGGGACGACCTCGGTTTAACGTCTCATCCGAAAGACGGCACCTCAGAAGTGCAGCACCCCTCTCATGCTGCACTACAGTGTCAGTACTGGGATATTAACCCAAGTGCCAGATGTGGGAACTGAACCCACAGCCCTCTGATCTCCCGGCCTCAGAGGCGAGTGTGCTACCCTTGAGCCACTGATACCGACATCCTCTGTCAGCAAGCTAAGCCCTCAAGGTGATGTTAATGATCGAACAAGCTCTAACCACAACTGCAAGTCGTGATCCTCTTCCTTCAGCTTTTGCCCAGTTACCTTTAAGCAAGTGGAGGACCTCCTTTTGTCACTTGATACTAAAAAGAGTGCTGGAGCAGATCATCTTGATCCATTGTTCCCGAAAAAAGGTTGTCATTACCGGACTGTCCACATCACCCATCTATTCAATTCCTCCCTGGAACAAGGCGTGTTACTGTCGCTCTGGAAAATCATGCACATTATCCCTCTCTTTAAGTCTGGTGATCCCAGTGACCTGAATAATTACCGGCCAATTTCTCTACCCTCAACCCTTACAAAACTTCTGGAAAAAATTGTGAACTCCCAGTATAGAGAGTACCTTGAATCTGAAAACCTTTTAAACCCAGCCCAATCAGGGTTTAGGCCCAAACACAGCACGGTATCTGCCCTAGCTAAAGTGTCTATGGATTGGCAAAATGCCCTAGATGTAAAAAAAAAAACATGTGTATGTGCTCTTCCTGGACCTTAGCAAGACCTTTGATAATGTGGATCACAGCCTTTTGCTGGATGCCTTGAATAGCCTTGGCCTGGATAGTATTGCCCTAGGGTGGTTTAAATGCTATCTCACCAACAGAATGCAGCAAATTAAAAGTCCAAGGGGACCTGTCACCACTAAAAGCCTTATCTCATGGTGTAACGCACGGCTCCATTTTGGGCCCTTTACGCCTTGCAGTTTACATCAATAATATTGATTCATACATACACACTGCTAATGTACACCTATTTGCAGATGACACAGTCCTTTACACCATTAACTCCTCGCTAGAATTAGCCCATAAGGACCTACAGCATGATTTTGTCATCCTGCAGCACAACCTATTAAAACTAAAGCTCCTTCTTAATGCCAAGAAGACAAAAGCTATGATCATTTCTCCGCATGCCTCCTCTGTCCAAGGATCATCAAGTAGTCTCTGGATCCACACCTTCCTTGGTGAGGCACTGGAAACTGTGGATAATTTCAAATATCTGGGATTCTGGCTGGACAACAAACTTAACTTTACAGTTCATCTGAAAGAATTGATCAAAAAATTAAGACAACGCCTAGGTGTTTTCTTCTGCGTTAGGCATCTTCTTACCCTAGAAGCCAGGAAGAGGCTAGTCCAAACAACCTTTTTGCCATTCCTTGGCTACGCCAACTTTCCTTTACAGTCACTGCCCTAACTCAGTACTAAGCAAACCTGACACCCTATATCATCGCGCCTTGAGGTTTATCCTGAATTCACCTCTACACACCTATCACTGTCTTCTTCATGAGGCGTTGGGCTGGTCTTCCCTTACATGGAGGAGGCAAAGAAATGCACTTCTCTGGTTCTACAGGGCACTGACTGATAAACTGCCAGCCTATATCGCTGGGTTATTTGTGCGTGCAAAGGGGCTATACGATCTGAGACGCTTCACGTTAATCACCTATAACGTACCAAGGATAAAGATGCGGCATGGTTTAGCTGCAATTAACTTCTCTCTCCACTCCATGTGGAATACCATGCAAAGAACACTAAGGATTATCGCTATTCCAGGTCCTTTCGCTTTGAAAGGTCTGATTACAGGTTATTTGAGGGAATCCTGTAATTGCTACAGGTGACCTTGTGTTAATTACTCATTGCTTATTGGGTCCGTACAATCTAAATGCCACCTATTGCAGTACTAGCACTTTTCCTTACACTTATCTGCAACTCCTCTTTCCTTTACTTTTCTTCCCTTGCTGTGGCTTTATTGGCTAACCCCCCGCTCCATCCCCTACTCCTAAATACTCTTCTTGACCAGGGGTTTCTACTGAGCATTTGGATGGGGGTTGTTGTCTGTGATCTTTCCAGGGAACATCACTGAGGCCTTTGTAAACTTAATTATCCATGTGTGTTATTGTACCAGGTATGTTCGTGATTCTAGTTCATTGAATTCTAATGATATCATAGTTGATGCACTTTAGTTTTGTTCATTGATTGTTGTGTATTATCCTTTGTTTTGTTGTGTATTTGTCCTAACTGTCCAGGACCACTTTGAAAATTAGCTTGCTCAATGGTGATATGCCTGGTTAAATAAAGTTTTGATTGACTGATTAAGGACTGGTCAAGGGAGTGGCAGTTGAGATTTAATACAAAGAAATGCAGGACTTCCGGTGACGTCACGGAGCCAGCAGTGAGCGAGTGATACGAGCTCCCCAACCCATCTGCTTGAGAAGACTAAATATACCCGCATTACTGAGATAAAAAAAAATGACATCCACTAGCCGTACTAAGGACAAATCTAGTAGAGACAAGATGAAATTTAAGAAAAATTCACAGGATGAGAGAGGATCGCATCTACCCTCCAGAAAGCTGAGCCACAGCCCTTCACCCTCTAGTATGGCCGACACGGAAGAAGAGACTGAGCACCTATCCCGCTCACGCTTTGAGCAGTTATTCAGGGAAATTAGAGAAATAAGAGCAGAAACAAAACTCGAATTCAGGAACCTGGATCAAAAACTGACAGGGCTAGAGCAACGAGTGGAGGGGCCGAGAAGCGGATCGCACAGGCTGAAGATGGCGTTTATCAAAATGGGAAGATATTGCAGGCCCTAATAGCACAAACAGAGAAACTACAGGAGAAATGCATTGACTTGGAGAGCCGATCACATAGGGAGAACATTAGACCGTACCGCCTGCCAGAAGATGCGGAAACGGGGCTTATGCACAAATTTCTCTCCAACCTACTGGCAGATGTTTTACAGTTGCCCACTGGATACCAGCTGAACACTGAGAGAGCACACAGGGCCCTTCAGCCTAAACCAACAGAGGAAGGTGCCAGACCCTGCTCCATCATCATTAAATTCAACAGCTACAAGACGAAGGAGGACATTCTAATCAGAGCTTGGAGACTGAAGGAGGTTACATATTTAAATCACAGGCTATACTTCGACCATGACTACCCGCAGGAAATTCAAAGGCAACGTTCTCAATATGCAGAAATGATTAAGCTCCTAAAGGCTAAGGGGCTACTCTTTCACACCCCCTTTCCTGCAAAATTAAGGGTATTTTGGCCTGAAGGTGTTAAAATATACAATTCACCCGAAGAAGCTAGAGAAGCACTTACGGAAAAAGGCCTGATGGAATTGCAAATTTATGGAGATAAAAACTCAGACTTCCCAGAAGGCACTGGAAGGCTCCCCTGATAGGGCAATCTCCCTTGGTAAAAGGAAGAGAGGTCGCGGTAAAGAGATGTCATCACTTGCACCCCTTCTTGCAATGAAGGCCCTGCTTCAGAAGCTTCAGGATAGTCGAGATGGCTTGCAGAACGACCCTCGGGACTGAGCAGAGTTGAGGATCTTCTGGAAGGTGTCGGTATGGTGTTGCTAAGACGAAACAAGAACCATAATTAGGGCGTACAGTTATGCCTATGACTTACATAAAGAGCAGGAATTGTGAAAAAGGCTGACTAGAAGTGAATTTAAAATGAATCACTACTTAAGAAGGGGTTCAGAGTGCGTGTTAAGTTTTTATTTTTCCTAGACGCGCTTTTCGTCCACTTGCAGAGACTAATGACTCGGACCTGACCCCTCTTGCACAAGAACAGATGGGTAATTTCCTGGACTGAAACTTAAGTCGGGCCCATACACAATGTTACCAGGCCTTTATAACATAATATGTTAGTACTGCTAAAGCTGTAATGCGGTATGGTTGGTTTCAATAGATGGTAGGACAAAGAAGCAAATCATTATGTCTTCTCGGGGGGGGGGGGTGAATGGCTCTCTTACAGGCCTACGGTTGAGTGACTTCTCGCCTCCGTATATAGAGGAGCCTGGTAACACTATCTTACTATTTCCCAGGCTCGCGAGGAACGCCGCATTTGGTGAGGTAAGGAACATTCCTCGTTCCAGTAGAGGGAAACTACTGGTATTAGAAACCCCTGTGCATTGAGGGGTTTCCACATTTGGAAGTACGAGTTAAAATTAAGTTGAAGTAATTAAATAGGGTTCCACATCTATAGTTTGGATGTGGCTTTGTTCACTACAGTTTACGGTTACAAGTGTTTATGGGGACCTTGTTAAGACTGATTTGAGGGGAGTGGGGGAGGGTGAAATACAGGGGAATAGGCTTAGTATGGGGAATTATGTAAGGTATTGCTTAATACCAATGGACTATGGATAAATCCGAGTTAATTACATTGTCATTCAATGTAAATGGTCTAACGCACCCGATCAAGAGAAGTAGAATTATGTCCTTCTTGCGGAAATCACAAGCAACATTTATAATGTTGCAGGAGACACACCTGAACCAGGTCGAGCATGACAAGCTCAAGAAATCTGGTTACCAATTAGCCGTATCTACTTCATATAAGAAGGGCAGACGAAGGGGTTCCGTTATTTTGATTCCTAACAAGTGCCTGTTTGTGGTGCAGGATATCATTAGGGATAAAGAAGGCTGTTTTGTGAGGTTAAAGGGCAAGTACGGTGGTACAGTTGTCTCCCTGGTTTTGGTGTATGCTCCTCCAGGTTCAGACTTTCCTTTTTATACAGAGTTTTTTCTCAAAATATCCGAATAGGCGGAAGGTCATTTAATTATAGGAGGGGACCTAAACCTCGATTCAATGCACATAAAGATACATCTGGGGGAGTGGTTAGACAGAAGAGAGGGACAGCCAATAAGGTGGTGAAATTAATCGGTGAGCTTGGTCTCATGGATGTGTGGAGGCAAATGCATAAAAGCAATAGACAATATACTTTTTTTTCTACAGCACACCAAACATACCCACGACTAGATTATTTTTTAATGCCTAGGAGCTCAATGTTCCTGTGCACTGATACCTGGTTAGGTGACATAGTATTATCGGATCACGCCCCAATTTATATGAAACTTAAGTTGGGCCCTACTAAACGCAACACCTTCTGGAGATTGAACCTTTCATTGCTGCACAAGGAGGACACCAAGGAGACAATAGAAAAAGTAATAGAACAAGCGGTTAGGGAAAATAAAGATCCGGAAATAGCTCCTGGGATTTTGTGGGATACAGTAAAAGCCATAGTGCGAGGTAAGTTCATAGAGATTTCACCTAGAAATAAAAAATTGAGGGAGGCGAAAAAAGCTCACTTACAAAACCAAATAGCTACCTTGGAATACCAGCAGCAGCAACAACTAAGCAGGGAAAGGGGAAAGTTACTGAAAAAGTTGAAGAAGGAGCTTATAGAAATCCTTACTATCAAGTAGAACAAAAATTGATATATTTAAGGCAAAGATATTACGAAGGGGGCCCGAGGGCAATAAGATTCCTATCCAGTAGCCTGAGGCAGTGGAAGGCCAAAGCATGTATACCAAACATTTTAGACCCAGAAAATAAGATATGGAAATTTGATGCGGAAGGAATAACCAAGTCTTTTAAACATTTTTACCAAACATTATATAGTGAAGGAGCGAACCCGACCCCCGAGGTTATTGAGAGATATCTGACTTCTCTCCAATTACCTAAAATAACCACCCAACAACAAAAAACGTTAATTTCAACTTTCTCAGAGGGGGAGATACAAGCGGAGATTTCCCGCTTAAAGGCAGGAAAATGCCCTGGCACTGATGGCCTCCCAAATGAGTTTTATAAGACATTTAGAGAGACCATTACGCCCCTCTTAAAGGAGGCATGCAATTCGCTATGGGGTGAGGAGGATAGATGTGCTCCTTCCTGGGCACAAGCTATTAGCTTGGTGCTGTCGAAGCCAGCTAGGGACCCTACCTTATGTCCCTCGTATAGACCAATTTCCATATTAAATATGAACTATAAAATAGTAACGGGGCAATGGCTAGAAAGCCTATTACCGGAACTAATCAATTTAGATCAAACTGATTTTGTACCAGGATGGCAAACCTCAGATAACATAAGGAGGTCGGTGAATATAATTGAACATTTGCAAAAATCAAGGATTCCGGCTTACCTGATGAGTTTAGATGCGGAAAAAGCTTTTGATCAGGTATCATGGTCTTTCTTGTGGGGTACCCTGGCTGGCTTCGGTTTTCCGGCATCTTTTCTAAATTTCATATCTAAGTTATACGCCCACCCCTTAGCATACATCAGGGCAAATGGTCATACATCTGGCTCCTTAAAATTGAAGAGGGGGACCCGGCAAGGATGCCCCCTTTCCCCCTTACTCTTCGCCCTATACACAGAACCTTTAGCACAGAGTATTCAGATGGATAATACGATTATGGGGGTAAATATAGGAAATACTACACACAAAATAGCTCTTTATGTGGACAATGTCCTCCTCTATCTAACAAACCCCGTTTAATCCTTGTCTCAGGTTTTTAAACAAATCAAACATTTCTCGGCCTTACCAGGTTATACCCTTAACTGGTCAAAGACGGAGGTACTAGTGATGTCTGCTGTTATACCTGAAGGGATTAAATCCAAGTATCCTATGAAGTGGGAGTGCGAGACTATAAAATACCTGGGAGTTACTTTAGGTAAATCCCCAACAACATTATATGCTGATAACTTTCCCGCCTTGATTAAGCAACTGCGCGTAGACCTCCAGAAATGAAACTGCATACCCTTTCCATTCTACTCAAGGTTACAAATAGTCAAGACAAATATTTTGCCGAGATTCTTATACTTATTTCTAACAGTACCATGTATAATCCCTCAAAAGGAAATTATAAGCTGGCAAAGGTGGGTCATGACCTATATATGGGGAAACATCAATCCTAGAATAGCCAAAAAGGAAAAATTACTCACCTTAGTAATGTTGTTTCTTCTAATGGAGTCTTGCTATATTATGACATATGCAGTATAACCCCAGGTTAGAACTGCTCCGGAGGTGAAAGAGTTAAGTGCATGGAATCTTGAGCACGAGCTCGGTTGAACACTCTGTCTGTGCTGCTTCAAACCTTAACTGTCAGATCTTTACGAGCAAAACTCACTTAAAGGTTCTGTGTGGAAGCTGTAAACCTACACTAGCCAACTGGCTACTAAATACTAACACATTTTATGGTCCCAACAACAAGACTCAAGTCAGGGGACCAAAGAATGAAATATAACAGCAAAGAAAATGGCAAACACTAGGTGCCAACAGGTCACTACCAACCCACATCCCAAAAAACAAGAAGAAGAGGTTCTGAGAGGGGCAGGTAGGGGGGAGGTCATAATATAGCATGACTCCATTAGAATAAACAACATTACTAAGGTGAGTAATTTTTTCTTCAAACAACATGAAGTCTTGCTATATTATGACATATGCAGACTACACAGCAGTACCTCCATGGAGGAGGGCAGAACCTACTTAGGAAATAGGCTCTGAAGCACAGCTGTGCCAAACCGAGCATCACTCCTAGCCTGGGTGTCCAGGGAGTAATGCTTTGTGAAGGTTTGAACTGTTTTCCAAGTAGCTGCTTGACATATCTCTAAGATAGGAATGTCCCTGGCAGCAGCCAAGGACACAGCTGTACCTCTTGTAGAATGAGCCCTCAGACCTGAAGGGGGAACCTTACCCAGTTTTTGGTAACAAAATTGGATACAAGAAACAATCCACCTGGCAATGGATCTTTTAGTGGCAGGTTTCCCTTTACCTACCTCACCGTAAGTGAAGAAGAGTTGGAGGGAATCAAGCCTGTGACCCTTGGTACACTCTATATAGTAGCTAAGGGCCCTTTTGACATCTAGACTGTGCAATCTCCTCTCACCAGAGGAGGAATGGCCAGTGAAATACACAGGAAGAGACATAGATTGATTCAGGTGAAAGTCCAAGACCGCCTTAGGCAAGAACTTTCTATTAGTCCTGAGGACCACTTTATCTCTATGAAAGGAGATAAAATCAGGCTCCACTGACAATGCTTGTAGTTCACTTATGCGCTTAGCAGAAGTGATGGCTACCAAAAATACAGTCTTCCAAGTCAGGTACTTAAGCTCTGCTGAAGACATGGGTTCAAAGGGAGGTTGCATAAGCTGGGCAATGCAAATATTAAGATCCCATGTGGGAGCAGGATCCCTGAAAGGAGGGTTGATGTGAAGCAACCCTTTGAAAAACTTGGAGAACACCGGATGAGCTGAAAGAGAAGAGGGTTTACCTGCTGATAAAAAATCAGATACTGCTGCCAGGTGCACTTTTAGGGTGGCTGTTCTCAGCCCTAAAGCATTTAAATGCACCATATAATCCAGAACTGCGGGCAAGCCGGCAGACTCTGGAGAAATACCCTTGCCAGAGCACCATATAGAAAACCTCTTCCATTTAGAGTTATAAGTAGCTCTGGTGGAAGGCTTCCTTGAGGCCTTCAAAACATTGAGCACACCCTGAGAAAGGTGCAAGTCAGCAAACTAACTCTTCAAGAACCAGGCCTTGAGATTGAGAGATTTTAGATTCGGGTACCAAACCCTCCCCTGTGCACAGGTTAACAGATTGTGATTCCTGGGAAGGCACAGTGGAAGTTGGACTGCTATGGATAGCAGAAGTGGATACCAGGGTTGTCTCGCCCAATCTGGAGCAATCAGGATCATCCTGCAAGGTTGAGATCTGATCTTGACTAGCACCTTGAACAGGAGGGGGAAGGGGGGGAACGCATAGAGAAACTTCCCTTCCCAGTTGAGGAGGAAGGCATCCAGAGGGACTGAGCCCAACACTGGGGGCCTGCAACAGAAAAGAGGAAGTTGGTGATTGTCTGGGGCTGCAAAAAGATCTATCTGAGGAATGCCCCACCTGGCAAACACCACCTTCAGGATAAGGGGGTCCAGAGTCCATTCGTGATGGCCCTGGGAAATCCTGCTGAGAGCATCTGCCAGGACATTGTCTTTGCCTGGGAGGTGAACTGCCAAAAGGGAGGGGTTCAGAGAATAAGCCAGAGACCACAACTTCATTGCTTCGGTGCACAAGGCCGTAGACCGAGTGCCACCCTGCTTGTTGATGTACCACATTGTAGCGGTGTTGTCTGTTCTGACTTGTACCACTTTGTTCTGAACAGATGTGGAAAAAGCTCGAAGTGCTAGAAAAACTGCTCTGAGTTCCAGCAGACTGATGTGGAGCAAAGATTCCTGAGGGGACCACAATCCCTGAGTGGTGAGGTTGCCCAAGTGGGCTCCCCACCCCAAGAGCGATGCATCTGTAGTAAGGGTCAAGGAATGAGACTGCGGGATAAAAGGTACCCCTTGTCTCAGGTTGGTCTGATCCTGCCACCATTGTAGGGCCTGGAGCAGGGTTCGAGTTACTGGGATCAACTTGGTTAGAGGATCTCTCCTTTGAGACCAGAAGGCTCTCAAATGGAACTGAATGTCCCTCATTTGAAATCTTGCTCCCTGCACTACTACCGTGGAAGCAGCTATGTGCCCTAGGAGCTGCAGAAAATGCCTTGCTGGCCGAGAGACCTGCAGAGTGAAGGAGGAGGCCAGAGAAACCAGGGTCTTTGCCCTTTCCAGAGGAAGGAAGGCTCTGGCCTGTTGTGTGTTCAGTTCTGCACCTATGAAGGTGAGAAACTGAACAGGCTGTAGAACTGACTTTGGAAGACTGAGAAGGAAACCTAAAGATGTGAGCAGCAGCTGGGTGACTTGAAGGTGTACTTTGACTTGTTCTGGGGACTGGCCCACTATGAGCCAGTTGTCCAGGTAAGGAAAGATGGCAATCTTTTGCCTTCTTAAATGAGCAACTGCTATTGCCAGGCATTTGGTGAATACCCTTGGGGCAGAGGTGAGACCAAAGGGCATTGCTCTGAACTAGTAATGGCCTGAGGGCAGTTCGAATCTGAGGTACTTTTGGTGGGAGCTTCTGATGAGGATATGGAAGTAGGTATCCTTGAGGTCTAGGGACGCTAGCCAGTCCCCTGGCCTTAGAGAGGGTGAAATAACTCCCAGAGTCACCATTTTGAATTTTGGTTTTAAAAGGTGCTTGTTTAGGTATCTGAGATCCAGGATGGGCTGCCATTCTCCTGTCTTTTTTGGGGTAAGGAAGTACCTGGAATACAACCCTTTGCCCTGGTGTAGGGAGGAACCTTCCACAGCTCTGAGAGCCAGGAGGGTTGAGACTTCTGTTTCAAGGTGAGAGCCTCTCAAAGGATTTTGCAGGTGGAAAGGATCTGGCTCTCATCCTGGAAATTTTTGAAGCTGAGAGTTAGTCCCTGGCTTACTACTTCCAGGACCCACTTGTCTGATGTTAAAGACATCCAGTCCTGGACGGCAAGCTAGCCTGCCCCTACAGATAGTGGAGAATCGGCTGGCCAACCCATCAGGGTGCCTGTTTGGCAGGAGCTTAGGCTGAGGGGCGTGAGCGGGCCTGCCCGGCACCCCTGCCTGCCTCCTTTCCAAAGAGCCCCCTCTGGGCATAGACTGAAGAGGAGGCCTGGGCTTGATAAAAAGGCCTGTGAAGAGGCCTGCCCCTGCCCCTGGAAAACTGCCTTTGAGGAGTGGCCTGCCTTTCCTTGGCCTGTGCAATCCTATAGGTAGTCCTGTACTCATCCATTTTCTTCATATAATTCTCTGTCTGCTCCCCAAACAGAGAGTTATCCACAACAGGAAAATCCATGGCCTTAGCCTGGGTATCCTGTGACAGGCTAGTACACCTGAGCCAAGCCATTCTACGAAAAGCCACAGATGTAGCCATGACTCTGGAAGATACATCATTAGAGTCCACTGCAGCATGGAACTGCACCTTGGATGCCTCAATACCATCAGCAGCCACCTGCTCCAGCTCCCTGGCAAGTTGTTCAGGGAGCTGCTTTGCAAGAGTCATAACAGTATCCCATCTGGATTTCTGATATCTTGCGACATAAGCCATATAATTTGCCTGTCTGAATCCCAAAGATGTTGCCATGTACTGTTTCTTTGCCATGGCATCAATCCTCCTGGAGTCCTTATCCGGGGGGTGTGAAACCAAAGGAATATTTGCCTTGTCACAGGCTGCAGCCTGCACTACCCCAACATGGCTGCATTGTTGTGAGAGGAACTCCGTGTCAGAGCCTGACAAGGTGTACCTTCTGTCCATTTTTTTATCCACAGGAAGTACAGAATTTTTTTTAAATCTTTACTGCCTGTTTCCTGAAAGATTTGTGCATAGGAATAGACAGTCTTCTAGACTCTGGGATATCCATCATTTCCACATAGTCAGGCTCTTCTTGGTCATCCACAGCTTCTTCCATAGGAAGCTGGAGAGTTTCAGCCACTTTTTTATAGAAAATAAAATGAGAAAGAGAGTCAGAAAGCCTAGGGGGAGAAACTTCTATAGGTATGTCTGGAGAAATGTCCGGTTCAATGGGCACATCCAGACTGTCAAAATCATATTCACTCTCTTCATAATCTTCCTCCCCCTCCTCCAGTACATAAAAATCCTCTACATCATACTCCTGAACCGGAGGAACCGACTGAACTAACCGCCTGCCTGATGGTGACGGTTCGGTCGGAACCGGGGAAGGTGACTGGACAATTTTGATCGCTTTGGCTATTTCTGCAGCAGTTGGAGAAGGGATTTTTGGCTCCAGACCTGCTGACTTCCTAGTCCTTTTAACTGGAACCGACTCATCTGAGTCAGCTCTCCTTTTGCCTGAGGAAGACTCACCTTGTTTAGGGGGGACTCCCTCTGGTTCGGTTGGCACCAAACCGGGCTGGCTATCTGGATCAGCGGACTTCTTAGCCTCCTTTTCCCTGAGCCTACCAACTTTCTTATCCCAGGTAGCTGCAGGGAAATTGACACAAATCTGGCAGTCGGAATTGAGGTGGTCAAACCCCAGACAATAGACACATGTGGTGTGTGGGTCAGCCTTAGCAAAAGCTTCCCCACAGACATAACAGTGTTGAAACCCAGTGGGCCCAGTTTTTCTTTTGGGTTTTTCAGACATACTGCCAGCCTAACCAGAAAACTTGCCCGTTAACGGCCCTTAGCCAAGCAAGACACCCTTATCGGTTCCAGACCATGTCACCATGATGCGTGAAAAACGTAATGAAATCTTCTTTTAGAACCGATAAGAACTGGAACCGCACTTCTAATGAAGTTTAAAGTAAGTTTAGAACAACCTGATCGGTTCAAAACTGAACCAATAATATCGTTTACAAGTTCCACACAGAATAAATGTAAAAGCTTAATTTACTTACGATACCACAGACAGAGATTGAGCCGACCGGTTGCGGTTTGATTTTAAAACAAATGCGGTTTAAAAACCGAGAAATACACTTTAAAACCGACAAAATGAACCGAGCAGTAGGAGAAATCTCCGGAGCAACTGTTCAGTGAGGCGGAGTAAAGAATCTGACAGTTAAGGTTTGAAGCAGCACAGACAGAGTGTTCAACCGAGCTCGTGCTCAAGATTCCATGCACTTAACTTTTTCACCTCCAGAGCAGTTCTAACCTGGGGTTATACTGCATATGTCATAATATAGCAAGACTTCATGTTGTTTGAAAACTCTGTTTCTACCGAAACAGGAAGGAGGTAGAGCTTGTCCTGCTCTGGTAGATTACTGGATTGCAGTCCAGATGAAAACAGCATTGTTATGGGCACACCAGAGTTATAGGGCTCACTGGCAACAGTTAGAGTTGCAACAGATGGGGAGAACACAATTATGCTCTAGGTTATTTGACCCACACGGAAGAACTTATGAGTCAGGGGAGTCATTGACCTCGGTTAGAGTAACCCTTTTCGGATGGTTCCAGGGTGTTAGGCGGGGTTATACAGTCAGGGATATGTGGAGAAATACATAGACAGGGAGGAGGGCAACCTAGATGGTGCAAGGATTACATCACAAATCCCATAAGGACAGGCTGAAAGACTTAAATATGTACTTCCTGGGGGAGGGATATGATTGAGACATATAAGTACCTCACGGGGAGGAACAAGGTGTTTATAAGAAAAGATGTTCCAGGACTAAGGGACATGGGATGAAACGGGAGGGAGGGAGGATCAGAGGGAATGTGAGGAAGATTTTCTTTATGGAGAGGGTGGTGGACAAATGGAACACCTTGCCGGAGGATGCGGTGAATACTGAAACTATTACAGGATTTAAGAATGCATGGGATAGGCATCAGGGGATCCTGGTAGTCAGGGGAAGGGAACAACCTAGTTCTAGAGAAGCTTGAAGAAGCAAAGTATGTGCACACAAGGCAGACTAGGTGGGCCGTAGGCCCTTATCTGCTGTCAACATCTATGTATCTATGTCTTCGCTACCACCACCTCCACAGGCAGTTTATTCCATGGTTCAACCACCCTTTCCAAGAAATAGTGTTTCCTAAGCTCCCTTCTGAAGCTCCCTCCTCGCAGCTTCCATTCGTGCTCTCTAGTATTTGAGGTGGACGTTTTGCTAACAGTTCAGAGCTGGGCACCTTATTAAGTCCTTTTAGGAACTTGAAAGTTTCTATCATATCACCACTTTCCCTCCTAGTTTCCAGTGAGTACATATTCAATGTTTCCAGACATCCCTCATATGAAAGCGCTGCATGCCCTGTATCATTTTTGGCCCCTTCTCTGTACAGTCTCCAGTCAGTTTCTGTCCTTCGATACGTGTGGGTTCCAAAACTGGACACACTGCTCCAGGTTGGGCCTCACAAGGGACCTGCAGAGTGGCATTATCACCTTCTTCTTTCTGCTATCAAATCCTCTCCCAAAACATCCCAACATTGTGTTGACTTTGCTGTAAGCTGTGTTGCATTGGCTGGTATGCTTAAGGGTGTCACAGATGATAATGCCTAGGTCCCTTTCTTCCTGTGAAGCACAGTCTTACCTCAGTAAGCCAGTATGCAATCATTGGCAGGGGCACTGGAAAATTGCGGTCACGATTTTCATGCTATTTCCGCAGTTTGTGGGGCTCCCTGCAACCCCAGCGCGATATTGTCCATGCTAGCATTTAGTGGGAGGCAGGCTACATTTTTTTGTTCTCTGCAGTGTGGTTTCGGCATCCTGCAGCGTGAGGATGTGCCTTGTTCCACCCCACCCGAGGTTGTTCCGCCCTAACCATGGATGGCACAAAAGGGGCAGAACACCTTGAGAAAATGTTTAAAAAAAATCTTTTACACATAGATACATAGATACACAGACAGTGTCGACAGATAAGGGCCTATGGCCCACCTAGTCTGCCCATTTGAGCTTGTAAGTTCAGTTTATTTTCCTAGAAGTCTATTGCGCTCTTCCTACTTTTCTGTCCCCCCTCAGGTCTGCATAAGCCCCTCAAATGCGGCTTGTTTGAAGGGGGGACAGGTACTTCATCTGAGCAACACCCAGAAATGGAGCAACAGGAGTGAGGAGCGAGCAAGGCTACACACTGGAGGAGCGAGGAGTGAGCGAGGCGCGAATTGTGGTTTGCGCTGTGAGGAGAGATGCAGCCGACCACAAAAGTGGATACCTCACATCTGTGAGAAACTGAACTCTCACAAAGGTGCTGTACATCACTTTTTTGCTCTCTGGTGCTGCAGCAGCTGATGCACTTGGCTTGCTGGGGGGGGGGTTAAAGCTGAATCGCTGGTAGCCCTGATTTGTCCTGCCTGCTTGCCCACCATGCCAAGTCCATTATTTTGTGCCTGCAACCAGCCATCTAAGGATCTGAAGGACTGCCTGAGCCAGGTAAGAAAACTGTTTAGTTGGCTAGTTTGGCATGGGAGTGTGACAGGCACAGGAAGAGTTGGGGGAGGGCATGGTAGAGAAGAAAAGTATATAGAATGGTGCTGAGTGTACTGTACTACTTGTATTTTTTTTGGTTCCACAGGGGCCAGGAGGGTGGATCAGTTTCCTATGGTCAAGTCATTCATTGTGGTCGACTTAGGGTCACGCCTGGCCAACTGATAGATATGCAATAAAAAAATTGTTCTGGCCTTGGGTGATGGTGGGCATGGGGCGGACATGCCGGCTGGCCCAGAACAATTTTTTTCTGCATGTATACCAGTCCGCCAGGTCCATGCCAAGCTCCATTTGCATGTTGTGGAGGGTCAGGCCTGGCAGACTGGTAGACATGCAGAAAAGAAATTGTTCTGCCCTCGGGTGATGGTGGGCATGGGGCAGACGAGCAAGCTGGACCAGAACAATTTTTTTCTGCATGTATACCAGTCCGCCAGGTCCAAGCCAAGCTCCATTCGCTTGTTGTTGATGGTCGGTGGAGGGTCGGGCCTGGCAGACATGCAGAAAAAAATTGTTGTTGTAAATAAAGAAAAAGTCCCCCAACATCTTTTTTTAGCTGTAAAAAAAGAAAACGGTTCCTCATCATCGCCCCAGTCCCCTCCCCCATCCCCCACCCTCCCACTGAGGACCCACCTCCCACCCTCCACACCCCAATTACCTCGTACTTATCTTCGGAGTTCCGCACGGTCATCTTCTCTGGACAGAGACATATATGCACTCTTCAAAGCCGTATCACAAATTGAAGAATCAAAGTAAGTGCCATATCAAATCGTTCATGGCACTCAATGGACTTTTAATAATAATAATAATAATAATAATAATTTTATTTATATAGCACCTTTCAACATATCAAGGTGCTGAACAATTTGACAGTTCAAACACAACATACACAAACATATACATAAAATCGGCATACCACAAGATAAAATATATAATAATAAAATCCAAAGCATTAATAAGTAACTAATTATCTAAAAAAGCCATACTCCATAAGTAGGTTTTCAGCTCTTTTTTAAAGAGTTCCACGGAGATGCACTGCCGTAGCCAACATGGTAGAGAGTTCCAAAGAGTGGGTGCAGCATATGAAAACGCTCTGCTGCCAGAAGATTTCAAACTCACTCTTGGGATCTCTAACAACCCCATGCCGGCCGAGCGGAGTGATCGGTCAGGGCAGTAAGGCACTAGGAGGTCTTTCAGATAGGCTGGACCCTGGTCGTGAAGGGCTTTGAAAGTCAACTAAATGACTTTAAGGTGATCCCCACCGCACAGGCAGCCAGTGCAGTTCGCGCAGCACGGGAGTGATGTGACAGAAACCACTTGTCCCAGTCAGAACCCGGGCTGCAGCGTTCTGCACCAGCTGTAGGCGACGGATTTCAACCCCAAAAAGCCCAAAGTACAGGGCGTTGCAATAGTCTAAGCGTGAAGATACAAAAGCATGAACCAAAGTAGGCAGGGAGTCAGACGGAACAAGATGCTTCACCCTGGCAATGTTCCTGAGATGATAAAAGGAAGTCTTGACAACAGCTGACACCTGAGCTTTAAGAGTCAGCCTATCGTCAAGAATAACTCCAAGGCTACGCACCCGTTCTGAGGACGGCAAAGATACTCCACCAAGAATAATTCCAGATGGAGCACCGATATCGGCCTCACCACCCTACCACCAGGATCCACCACCAGCACCTCTGTTTTCTCCGGAGTTCAACTTTAGCTAACTAGAATCCATCCAGTCTTGGATCTCCTCAGACAGCTGTTAAACACCGAGAGAGCTCCATCCTGGTCGGTGCAAGGACAGATAGAGCTGGGTGTCATCCGCATAGCAGTGAAACCTCAGCCCATATCGTCTAATGATACCTCCGAGGGGCAGCATATACACTGCAAACAACATGGGCGACAGCACGGATCCCTGGGGCACTCCACACAACAGAGGGATTGGGTCAGAGGAGAAAATCCCCGACACAACTCTCTGCGATCTCCCGGTAAGAAATGACGTGAACCATTGCAGAACGGTTCCAGTCATTCCACAAATTTGCCCCAGGCGAGCTAATAGCACCATGTGGTCCACTGTGTCAAAGGCTGCAGAGAGATCAAGAAGAGCAAGAATGGAGCGTCTCTTCTGATCCCCGCCATCAGAAGATCATTTAACACCCGAACCAGCGCAGTCTCGGTGCTATGTCTTTTACGGAAGCCCGACTGGAAGGATTCGTAGACGTTATGGATGGTTAAATGGTCATCCAATTGAACCGCTACGACCTTCTCGATAACCTTCCCAATAAAGGGGAGGTTAGAGATAGGTCGATAGCTAGAATAAGAGTCCGGAACCAAGGAAGCTTTCTTCAAAAGAGGAGTTACCATAGCCTCTTTCAAGGAACAAGGAAACTCACCCAATTCCAAGGAGCACCAGACTATTTGCGCCAAGACCGGACCAGTGATATCCAAACAACCCAGAATAAGGGGAGTCGGACCGGGATCTAAACCACAACTTGTGGGGCGCATAGAATGGATGATCCTCATAATGTCGAAGAACTCAGGTCGTCGAAAGGAACTCCAGGAGAAATGGGGCACTGTCATCTCACGCTGACCAAAAGCTTCGCCCATAGAGCTTGCGGACCAGGTTCTTCCTGATGTCGACCACTTTAGCTGCAAAGTGTCAGAGCGAGCTCGTCAGCACTCTACTTGCGAAAAAGCTTTCCGAACATGCAGGCAGGCTGGGTTGCACAGTCTGTCTACAGTTCGGAACAGCTGAGCCGGTCGATTCTGAGCAACTGCAATCTCCCTGGACAGGAATTCTGCCTTCCTATGGGTGATTGCAGATTGATAGTTAACATAATGTTCCATCAATCTAGAGTGGTCGGCATCGAGGGAGGACCTGCGCCAGCGACGCTCTAACCTTCGCCCCTGTCTCCGCATCTCCCTTAGGGTCCCATCAAACCATGGGGCTCCGGGGCGAAGGGATCTGGGGCACTCATGAACAGGAGCAATGGAATCCAGAGCCGTCGTGACGGCCTTATTATAGGCCGACACTAGTGCTTGTGGACCACTGCTCACCGAAACGAAGGATGAGAGGTCAAGGACCGCCATTAGACCTTGTGGAGTAACATTCCATAATGGGCAGTACCTGACCATCTCCACAGGGGCTGGTCTTCTCAGGGGGGTGCAAAAATTGAACCTCACGATGTGGTGATTAGACCAGGCGACTGGTTCCACCCCCATGTCGGATGCGTTGATCCCTAGAAGGAAGACTAGATCTAAAGAGTGTCCAGATTTGTGCGTTGCAGTGGGAAACCACCTGTGTAAGGCCCAAAGAAGACATCAATTGGAGGAAGTCATTACCCAAATTTGAGAGTTCATCGTCGACCCAGGCGTTGAAGTCACCCAGGACCATCAACCTGGGTGACTCAAACGACATGTCGACGAGGAAGTCTGCTACTTCCTGTAAGAATCGTCTCCCATCTCCGGGTGGACGGTAGATGAGGATGATTCGAACGCCTACACCTGCTACGACTGTACACTCAAAAGACCCAGTCTCACCAACTACCACATTCGTGAGGCCCAATTCCATCTTAAAACAGACTGCAACCCCTCGCCTCTCTGCGTCCAATCTGGCGGTGTATCACCAGTACCCGGCCGAATCATGGCCTCCAAAGTGGGCCAGAGTTTCCATCCAGCCAGGTCTCGTGATGCAAGCCAGGTCACGAACCAACAAGATCGGCAATGATAGCGGTCTTATTCCTAACAGACCTGGCATTGCATAACACCACCCGAGTTGGACAAACTTCAGGGGTTGTCAAGCCTATCTGCCCACTAATTTCTGTGGAGCCCTAGGGTATGGCTACCAGACAAGGAGAACCTCGATCTGGATTCCATTTCAGCTAGGCGCCTCCCTAGACCTGACTACCCCGATACGATGAACCTGCTCATTCATCCACCCTGTTCGACAACCCCCACGGACAATACCCAGAGCTCTACAGCTGGTAAGTATCAAAAAGTAGAGGGGCCCAGTGACAAAGGGCGGGCGCTGAAGGAGGAGGATGAGAAGCGCACCACTGTGGGAGTTAAAGACCAACACATGTTGAAGCTTAGATAAGAAACCCAAAAACCCACAACAGAACTAATTTTCAACTTATCTTGATATAGCAGACATTTTTAGGAATTTTGGCCCAAAATTTTCAACATGGGGTTATTTGGACCCCACCTTGTGAACACTTAGTGTCATTTCGTTACTGTCTCAAAAGGTGATTTTGCAGTCACTGCGTGGAATTACCTTATGGGTCCGAATAACAAAACTACAGTGCCACTGTTCATGAGGTGGGGTCCCAAAAAGTCCATACTGCAAATCTGGTAAAAATATTCCCATAAATGATGACTGTGCATTGCGCAGTTTCTACGCACGCTCCAGCTTCGCCTCTTTAATATCTTCACTCCAGATTTTCACCATTGCCATTACTGCACACCTCCTTATTAACAGTACTGTATCATTTTTTACAACCTGGCCAAAATGTGTTTTCGCACCTGTGGCACAGAGCGGCATGGTCACTCTGCTAAATCACCTTTCGCGACAAGTGAATGAAATGACAGTGGCACATTTCATGAGGTAGGGTCCCAAAAAGGCCGTGTTGAAAATTTGATGAAAAAAATCCAAAAAATGGCAGTTACATCCAGGTGTTCCAAATTGTCTATGTACAGGTGCAACTTTGGTCATTTTGGATGCTTGCCACAGCCATACTGGTTTATTTGTTATTTATTGAACTGTTTTTGACCTGGTAGGCCCACTTAGACTAGAAATCCATTCTTCATGGGTGACGGGGGATTCAGATGGTAACCAGCTGAAATTGAACCTGATTAAGCTGTTGGTGGTACTTTTAGTGAATGGGGGAAATTTGGCCAGGACACAGGGAAAATTCCCCACTCTTTTCCAGAAGTGCCATGGGATCTTTAACGTCCACCTGAACAACCAACAGAACAGGCAGATGGGACCTCAGTTTAACGTATCATCCAAAAGATGGCACCTCTGGAGTGCAGCATCCCCCTCATGGAATCTTTTTTTTTTTATTCTATTTATCCGCCTCCTCAGTGGAGCAAGCCCCAAGATCTCCAACCACCGTGGCTGTGCACCCCCCCCAGACCCGGTCATGTGGGCGGGCTACACAAACCCATGGAACACAAGGACGGGCCAACATCGCATCGTACCCTGGAGCATCGTACCCTGGACAGGCGCCTCTCTCGGGTCCGGGGGGCGCAGGGCATGGCCATCAGCAGCAGAAATCGTCCCCCCATATTTTCCTCCATGGTTTTTCAGCCCCGGAGTGCAGCATGTAATGACCTCCGTACACTGCGTGCCAACATCTTGCCGTACTCCGCCCCCTTATGTTGCCACTGGTCTGGTAGTGCCCCTGGTCATCACCAGGGGCCACTACAGAGTGGTGGTTCTCTGGATCCCTTCCCGGGATAGGAGAGCAGTCCTCCAGATGCTCAATCCTATCCCTCCCCTGCTGACTCCTGGTGGTCTGAGCTCACGTCTGAAACTGGGTCGCAGTGTGGCACGAGGTGTGGCGTCCAGCGCCTCAACCCTCAGCACCATTGGGCCAGCTCCCCTCATGGAATTTAACCCAAGTGCCTGGTGTGGGGATAGAACCCACAGCCTTCTGAGCTTCTGGCCTCAGCAGCGAGTGTGCAACCTACTGAGCCATTGACACTGTTACTGGCTCTAGCTAGAGCTTGTATTCATTTAAGTGAGAGTCATCCAGAAAGGCAGATTATGCATTTTATTTTTATTTATATCTGAAAGTTGTTCAGCTAGCAGGCTATGTATGCATTCACCTATTTTTAAATCAGATTTCATTTATTCATGCTTGCAGTTTGATCGGCACAAAACATGTCTCTGCCACAAGCAAAACGCCCACGTTTGACCCGCGAAGAAGCCAAGCAACTGCATCTGTCCTATACAGTACGTGCTGCAGATCGCATCAATTTGTTTCCGGAGAATCTCTACGAAGATGGGGGACAGCTGTTCTGCAGGTTCTGCTGCCTGACAATAGATTATCTACGGAAGCACACCATCGACCTTCACATGAAGTCTCAAAGACATACTGAACGAAAAGCAGCGGCAATAAAGAAAAGGCGAGAAGGCATCCACCCTCAGCGGCAGCTTGCATTGACTTCAGCTTTTGCTCGTGCCAACACAGCTGCACAGGAGTGGAAGGAGTTCATCCTGGACTTTGTTAAGTGCTTTACACAAGCTGACATTCCATTAGAAAAAGCTTCTGCCTTCGAAAATTTTCTTTGCAAGTACATAAAAGATGGTGGTTGCCTACCTGGACCTTCACATCTGAGATCGACATACCTCCAGGATCTCCGGCCACAACATGAAGAATTTGTGCATAACCAAGTGGAGGATACAGAAATTTACCTGATCTTGGGTGAGACCACAGATAACTGTGGACGGAATGTTTTTGATCTTTTAGTGCAGCCCCTCAACAAAGTGGGGGAGCAGCCAATTCTAATTGGAGTCAATTTTTTGAACCGTGTAAATCACAGCACAGTTGCACAGCCCTTGCTGTGGATCCTAAATGATAATCATGTAAACTTTGACAAAGTTTTTGCTGTTGCAACAGATATTATACAATGGCAAAAAAAATCCTGGACTCTGATTGGTCAGTCTTGGGCTGGACCCATGATGTTATCCCAGTACAACATCACAGGTCTAGTCTCAGCTTCACTGTGAACATGTGGATGAGCATTTTATGGAGCCTTTGATTAAGCATTTTATGGAGCCTCTGATTGAGCATTTTATGGAGCCTTTGATTGATTGTTTCATCTTCTCTTAAAAAACCAAAATATTTTTCCACACAAAAACATCTTTAAAATTATATTTTTATTTTATATATAACAACGAGCTACTGTATAATAGCAATAATTCCCTTCAGGGTGTATGTTGTTTGGGATAACGTCACACCTCATTTGCTGGACACACTCGGCCTACAGCCTCATGCCCAACCACCTGAGGCATGACGTTATCCCAGCACGCCACACACCCTGTCGGGTATTATTCCTTAAGTGTAAGCTATATGCACAAAGCATTTAAGACAATTTTGTCTGGGATCCTCCCCCAATGCTGTCCATGTGACTTACTTTGCACACCTTTTAAACCCAGTCCTGGAAATCTGGCCAACTATATTGGTTGAATTGAACACTGTGGTTGGCTTAGTAAAAGAGATTTTTTGCCAGAGCCCCATGCGCCAGCACCAGTATCTGGCCTTTATGGAGGCAAAAGAAGGGGTGGTAGCAAAGATGCCAGTTTATGCTGTCCTGACACGTTGGTGCTCATGGGTGAGGGCATGTGCCTGTCTTGCGGACTATCTACCTGTCTTGGAAGAATTTATGAACAGCTGTTCATCTGATGCAGCCAGGTATAAACAACTAAAATCACTGTTGGCCAACAAACTTGATGCACTGACTGCTCAGGCCATATTTGTTACAGAATATGCAACTGAACTTTGCAAACTCATTGAAGAGCTGCAAGCCACAACAGTACCACAAGGACACAACATTTTTAGCAGGCTTCAAAATGTGCACCTGTTCCTTGATTTTTGTTCCACAGCTGGAGCTGGGGAGCACAGATTCAAAACTGTTGAGAAGTTGTCGCTATGCAGGGACAATGAAAAAACTGCATGTTGTGAAATGTTTCAGCAGGTGATGCAGGAAAGCAGTCAGAAGCTGCACAATGCGATGGAAAACCATCCATCCTTAAATTTGTTCAAAGCAGTGCAAGTCTTTGACCCGAGACAGCTACTAGCACTGGAGAAACATAAAGAATACTACCACTGTGACACTGCAGGCTTAGCAGACATTTCAAACTTTTAATGGCATGTGTACCAGGCAGCAGCTGCCTCGCTTCCTACGGACTTCAGCATTGCAGAATGGTGGGGCGCTCAATCACAGTCACTGGGCACACTGTCTTTATTGGCCAAGAGATATATTTGGTTGCCCGTCAGCACAGCTGACATAGAAAGGACTTTCTCGGTCTATGCAGACCTGCTGAAAGACAACAAAAGAACCCTAAAAGATGACAATGTGAACCTTTTATTGATGCTGAAATATAACAAGAAATTTTAGTGCCGTGCCTGAGTACAGTGCATTGTTGTGCGTAGCCAGTACGGCTTATAGAATCTGCTGTTTTTCTGAGAGGAATATTGAGTAATATGTATTATATGACACTACATTATACTGAAGTATATTTTTTGCACTTGTTTGCTAGTAACAATATCTAATATTTTTCTCTATTTTAATTTGTAATTGTGCAATACTGAATGGCTTCATATTTTTTAACTTGTCTTTCCAATAAAATTTCAGTGAACTATAGGTCTCGTTTGTGTAGTCATTTGATTTTTATTACAAGTAAGTAGAGAAAAGTATAATTAATTGGTGAGTTCACCGTCCACCCAAGAGCCGAAACCTCCCCCTGCAAAATTCCTGCAAAATCCACTGCTTACTCCTGCAAAATCCGCCAAACTTTTCCACAATTTCCCAGTGCCCCTGATCATTGGGTTATTTCTGTTTAGATGAATCACCTTGCACTTTTTGGCATTGAACTTCATATGCCAAATACTAGACCATTTTTCCAACCTTAGCAGATCTTTCTGAAGGTTATTAACTGCTTCTTTGCTGTTCACCCTACCACCTAGCTTGGTATCATCCACAAAGAAGGGCAATCTTGTTCTGTATACCAACCCCATTGTTGCTGATGAATACATTAAACAAAACTGGACCCAAGACTGAGTCCTGAGGTACACACCACTAGTGACCTCTCCCTCCTCCGACCTCTCTCCGTTGACAACCACTCGCTGCTTTCTGTCCTTAAGCCAGTTTCCCACCCATCTAACAATACTCTTTGCAGTGCCCATGCCTCTAATTTTTTTCAGCAGGCGAGTATGTGGTACCGAGTCAAAGGCCTTGCTGAAATCGAAATTGAGGAGATCTACTGGATGGCCCCTGTCCAGTTCCCCAGTTACCCAGTTGAAGAATGTTACTAGGTTCATTTGACATGATCTACCCGCTACAAACCCATGCTGCCTGTCATCCTGAAGCCCGTTCTTGTCCAGATACTCTACCAGATCTTGTTTAATCCAAGTGTCTATCAGTTTTCTCACAACCGATGTGAGGCTCACCGGTCTGTGGTTGCCAGCCTTCTCTCTGCGCCACCCAATGTGCAGAGGTACTATGTCAGCTTTCCTCCAGTCACTTGACAGCTCCTGTCTGAAGCAAATGGTTAAACAAATGCACCAAGGGATCCGCTAATTCCCCTGTCAACTCCTTTAGCACCCTTGGGTGTATTCAATCTGGTCCTAGTGATTTGACCTGCTTTAAACGTTCAAGCACCTCTTTAACCCTACTGGTGGTGAATGTTGGCAGTTCCATTTGTGGGACCCCTTTGTCAACTACTTTAATACCACTGTTAGGCATTGAGCTGTAGCATTCTTTGGTGAACACTGAGCAGAAGAAGTTGTTTATAACAGCGACATCCTGTACCATCCTGTCGCCAGCTTTCAATTTAACTACCCCTCCCCCTTCCTTCCTCTTTTTGTATATACCAGAAAAACTGTTTATCCCCCACTTTGACCCCCATTGCTATACGAAGTTCAGCCGCCGCCTTTGCTTGTCTCACTTTCCACTTGGCTTTCTTATTCTTCTGAACGTAATCTTCCCATTCTCTGTCAATCAATTTCCTTTTAAAGTTATGTCTTAGGAGACAATCCTGCCACAGGGTGGCTGGATTTGCCAATGATGTCATATGTCTCAGGAGACAATCCTGCCTAAGAGTGGCTGAATTTGCCAATGATGTCCAGCAGTCCATCCTCAATGCCCCCCTTCAGGGGACATAAGCTGTTTGAAGCAGACGTTCAGAACATTCTCTCCAACTTACACGCTTCAGGTAGAACCCTGAAATCAGTGCACTCCATGTACTATACTCAGCCTAGGACTAGGCAGAGGGTGCGCTTTCAACTAGCCACTATAAGATATATATCTACAACTAGACAGCAGGGCAAGGGTAGAACAGCAGTACCCTTACCCCGGCCAAGCTCCACCCCAGGTGCCCACTTAAAAGCCCCTGGGGTGGCACTGCAGCAGCAGCAGCCACAGCAACAGGATCTGCCTGACTCCTTTGTACATCCCCCACCTCCTCTGCCTCCAGGGATGGTGGTCGGGGGGTCACCTTTCCCTCTGCCTGGACCAGTGGAAGAAGGTAATTTCAGATGCTTGGGTCCTGCAGAAAATCAAACAAAGCCATGTCCTGGAGCTTCAGAAACTGCCTCCAGACCATCCCCCAGCGTGTTTACACATCCCTCCAGAACATATCCCGTTGCTCCTTAAGGAAATTTACACCCTGCTTCAGAAAAGTGTAATAGAACCTGTCACCTTGGAACAAAGGAACACAGGATTCAATTCTCAGTACAGCCTGGTTCTAAAGTGGACAGGAGACCGGAGATCCATTCTAGACCTCATGGATTTGAACTTTTATTTTTTTTGTACAGAGTACAAGAAGTTCAGAATGGTCACACTGCAAGGCCTGATTCCACTGCTGCAACCACGGGACTGGATTTGCTCCCTAGATATACAGGATGCTTACCAACACATCAAGATCTGCAACTCTCTCTCAGGAAATATCTTAGATTCCTATTTCAGGGAGAGCACTACCATTTCAGAGTATTGCCCTTTGGCTTGTCATCTGCACCACGGGTATTTACCAAATGTTTAGCAGTGGTGGTGGCATCCCTCTGCAGGGAAGGCTTATATGTCTTCCCATACCTGGATGACTGGCTTCTCAAAGCTCACTCCAAGGAGCAGCTTCCCCACATCTTAGACTGCACCAGGCTCCTGTTCAGTGCTCTAGGGATTACTATCAACATTTCAAAGTCAGTCCTGAACCCTTTGCCAACATCTGCAGTACATAGGGTCAGTTTTGGATACACTCCAAAGCCTAGCCTTCTTGCCACAGGACAGGGCCAAGCATCTGATAGCAAAGGTCCAAATGGTCTACAACAAGTATGTCACGGCAAGGATATTCCTGAGACTCCTAGGCCTGATGACAGTGGCTAGTACCACCAAACCACTGGTCAGGCTGCACAAGAAGATCCTACAGTGGACACCAACAGTCCAGTGGGACCAATGTACAGATGATCACGAACAAAATGTTCTAGTAACCTCTCCTGTCCGAAATATACTTCGGTGGTTGATGGAACCCAGTCATTTGCCAAAAGGGGTTCCTTTCCAAATTACTTCTCCTCATCAGATTCTCACCACAGATGCCAAGCAGACAGGCTGGGTGACACATCTAGTGCCTCACCAGACACAGGGAACATGGATGAAAGTGGATAGCACCTTCCACATAAACGTCCTAGAATCAAGAGCTGTTCTATATGGCCTACAGGCCTTCCAGTCTCATCTATCTCCGGGTTCTCTGTTAATTCAAACGGACGACAAAAGTGCAATGCACTACATCAATAAACAAGGAGGAACTCATTCCTGTCTCCTGTACAGGGAACAGGGATGTGCAAATCCCACTGCGCCTGTCCAGGGCAAGTAAATTTCATTGTAGGGCAAGTACAGAAACAGAGTTAATTTCACTGTAATTAATAGAGGGGCAAGTGAAAATTCAGCTACAGGCATGCTGGGCAAGTAATAAAAGTTTTAATTTGAACACCCCTGTGAAGGCAATGAGAGTTTAGCATTGTGCTCTGGAACACAGTCTAAAACTATCAGTAGTGCATGTTCCAGGGCTCAAAACATCTTGGCAGACAGACTAAGCTGGTCACAGTCCAATATGCGAGTGGGAGCTGCTGACCTTGGTTGCAGAAGACCTGTTAGACAGATGAGGTTATCCAGAGTTGGACCTTTTAGTGTCCCCACGCAATGCAAAACTGCCGGTTTTCTGCTTGTTCATTCCAGGGCCAGGAGTTTTGGGGCAAGATGCATTGTCCCCCCCCTTGTGGAAAGGGAGGTTCCTGTATGCCTTCCCTACCCTCCCTCTAATCCAGAAAGTACTACTCAAACTTCAAATGGAGGGGAGCAACTCTGATACTCATTGTCCCAATGTGGCCTCATCAGATTTGGTTCCCCATACTGCAACAACTGGCAGTGGAACCTCCAGTACCTCTGCCCTTATGCCAGGGTCTTCTGTCACAGGAGCAGGGTTCTCTGGTTCATCCTGACCTCATGTCACTCCACCTTTATGCGTGGCTCCTGAAGACATCACCACTGCCAGGTTTGGAGTATCCCAAAAGGCGGCTAATGTATTGGCGGTTGCCAGAAAGCCTTCCACCAGAGCCAGTTACTCTATGAAGTTGAAGCAGTTAGCTCTGTGGGCCACTTATCACAAACTGGATCAATTTACCTGCCCAGTAAACCAGGTTCTATAGTATTTGCTGTGTTTATCAGATACAGGCCTACAATACTCTTCTATTAAGGTGCACTTGGCTGCCATTTCAGCCTTCCATGTGCCTGTTGATGGCCATACGGTTGCTCAACTGGAGGTAGCCCATATGTTTTTGAGAGGCATTCTGCACTTGAAACCTCTTATCCTCAATCCTGTCCTGGCTTGTGACCTGAATTTTGTATTAGAGAAGCTTACTTTGGCTTCTTTTGAACCAGCTGCGACTTGCAGCCTACGCTTTCTGTTGTGGAAAATTTAATTTTTAGTTGCTATTACTTCAGCTCGAAGAATTTCAGAGCTTCAGGCTCTAATATGTGAGCTTCCTTACTTGATTTTCTACAAAGACAGGGTGTCTTTGCGTACCAATCCTAAGTTTTTACCAAAGGTGGTGTCAGTTTACTCTGAATCAAACCATCCACCTCACAGTTTATTTTCCTGAGCATGTCAATCCAGGGGAAGCACTGCTCCATACTTTAGATGTACATAGAATACTCAGGTACTATATACACCATAACAAAGGACTACAGGAAGACCGCGCAGCTTTTTGTTTCCTTCACCCCTGGGAAAAAGGGTATTCCCGTTTCTAAACACTGCTCGTCCAAATGACTGGCTAACTGTATTACTTTCTGTTACAGGAAGTACAGCAAGGAACGTCCTGAGGTTGTTCGTGGCCACTCGATTAGAGGTATGACCACTTCTGTCACCTCTTTCAGGAATGCGTCTGCTGCAGAGATTTACACAGCTGACACATGGAGTACTGTCCACACTTTTACTAAACAGTACAGTCTGGACCTTGCCTCACGAAAAAGGGCAGGCTTTATCCTAGCTGTCTTTCAAGGCCTACTTTCTTTTGACCTGTAGGCTCCAGCCACTCAAACGGTTTCTTTGTCAGTACTGCTCAGTACTCATTCTGTAGGTGTGGCCTGATGAAAGAGACATCCTCGAAGAAGATAGATCAGTTATGTACTTACTGTGACACTAGAGCTTCGAGAGAATCCCTTTCATCAGGCCATGCCGTTCCACCTTCCATCCCGAAGGTGCAAAATCTAGGTGTGATCCTGGACAGCAGACTGACCTTTGAAGATCGGGTGTCGTCTGTTGTGAAAAGTGGCTTTTACCACTTACGAACATCACCAGGATCAAGCCCCTCATTCCAACTGAAGACCTGCCAACTCTACTGCATGCTTTTGTGACCTCCAGACTCGACTACTGCAACGCTCTTTACTTCGGAGTCACGGGAGAGACCATCCACAGGCTGCAGCTAGTGCAGAACGTGGCTACCCAGTTACTGGTGGGACTGTCTCGGTCGTGCCATGTGACTCTGGTCCTGCACTGGCTGCCGGTTAGGTGGAGAGTCCTTTTCAAGGTGGGCTTGCTCACCTACAAGGCCCTATGCGGGCCGGGTCCTGGCTACCTGTCTGAGCTCCTGTCATCTGTGACCTCTGCCGTTCCCTCTGCTCCATTTCGAGGGCCTCCTGGATGTTCCCAGGGTTTGGCACAAGATGTCTAGTGATCAAGCATTTAGTGTCTCTGGGCCAACCCTGTGGAACACGTTTCCAGCTGCAATCTGGGAGGCCCCTCGACTGGTGTCTTCAAGCAGATTAAGGCCCACCTCTTCTGCCAGACTTTTGGGAACTAAGCTATCTCCACACTATCTTTTTCTCAGCTATTTTATATTTACATTTTAAGCATGTTGTTTTAAAGATTTCTTTATTGCTCTTACACAAATGCTGTTTCTGAATTTTGTATTCTGTTTTTATTGTGTGTGGCGCCCAGAGCCTCCGGAACTGGGCGCCTCAGAAATCAGATTGCCTTGCCTTGCTGTTTGGGGTTTACAGCTCTGGAGCTCCTGTCTCTTTCTCCAGAAAGGTCCACCTGCTGCTTTCTGCCTCAGCTGGTGGGCAGAGCCACAGATTATCTCCTGATTTCCCCTATAGGGAGATCCTCCCAGCATAATCTCTGGTGGGGAACTGAGGACGGAAGGGGCCGCCCACGTTTATATGGGAAGTGTTGACGTTGGATGTTGTCATGGGCAACCCCTAGTGTACTGCTTGCAAAAAAGTTTCCGTGTGGTCCTAGTGCCTGATGGCTTTAGTTCCATAGGTGTAGCCTGATGAGAGATTCTCTCGAAGATCTACTGTTAACGTTAGGTACGCAACTGTTCTTTATGTGATTAGGAGAAGAGCCCCCTCCTGGGAACGATCCGGTAGCAGTGTCCGAGATCGGCTGAGCTGGGGGGGGGGGTTAAAGCCCCTTTTTGAGCTTCCTGCTTCCTTCCTTGTTTGCTACTGGCTGGCAGGAAGGTGGGAGAGGGGCATGGAGAAGGCACTGACTGGCTGCCTCCAGATCCCCTCCAGTCCTCATTTAGCTCCGGTGATGCTGACCGGAGAAATTAAGTAGCAACTCTTTCTGTGATTAGAAGGAAAGCTCTTGGTCTTGGCAGAGCCCCGTCCTAGGAGTGATCTGGCAGCAGTGTCCAAAAGACTGGCTCTGCTGGAGGTTTTTAAAGCACCTTTCTGAGCTTCTTGCTTCCTCCTTTGCTACTGGCTAGCAGGAAGGGGTGGCATAGAGAAGGTGCTGACTATCAGCCTCCTCATCCCCTTCGGTCCTCGTTTAGCTCCGGTGCTCCTGACTGGAGAACTGCTGTAGCAGTTCTTTCTGTGATTAGGAGGAGGGCTCCCTGGTCTTAGCAGAACCCCTCTCTAGGAGTGATCCCGTGGCAGTGTCTGAGACCAGCTATGCTGGGGGGGGTTTAAAGCCTTTTTGCTGAGCTTCCTGCTTTCTCCTTCTTTGCCAGTGGCTGGCAGGGGGTGTGCAGAAAGCACCGATTTGCTGCCTCCTGATCCTATCCGGTCCTCGTTTAGCTCCAGTGCTACCAACAGGAGAACTGAAGTAGCAGCTCTTTACATGATTAGAAGAAGGACTCCCTGGTCTTGGCAGAGCCCCCTCTTAGGACTAGGCGTGATCTGGCAGTGATGTCACCAATTACATCACATGCTGAGCACAGAGGAGGGGTTTCAGGATAAATGAGGTGTGAAAGAGAGAACAGGAACTATGAAATAACTGTACGTATGAATGAAAATTCACAAAGAACAATGAATTTTGCAGCAATATATATATATATATATTCTGTGGCATGATGCAAATTTTGCAGAAACTTCCATGGCCACAGAACAGCAGAATCCCAAGGGCATTGGTTATTTATTTATTTAAATTATTTTAACCGGGTAAGAGCGCTGGACAGAAGTCCCGTTTCAGGCCCGACCTGACACTAAACAACAAAATACAAATTTGACAAAAAAAAATACATCAGGAAAATCATTTACAGACATTCTGATACAACAAATACTCTTTAAAATTAGACTTAAAAATCCTCAAAGACATAGCCACACATAACCTGCCAGGAAGTGCATTCCAAAAAAGTGGAGGTGCAATTGAAAAGGAGTGGCAACCTGATTTGGATTTATGAAATGGAATGTTAAGTGAAATGCCAAATGAAGCTCATCAATTTGTTATTGGGGCTCAAACAGTAATCAAATTAGAAAGAGGGTAATGAACCTTACCATGAATAGCCTGAAAAATCTGACATTCTAAAAAATAAGCAGATTCACAATCTGGGGACAATCATATAATAATATAATATAATATAATATAATATAATATAATATAATATAATATAATATAATAAACAATGATGTGTACTGGGAGACACACCCAAAACAAAACAACAGATGATATTATATGTGACTGACAAAATATTACTTTATTTTACATTCAAATTATAATAAAGACTGGAACTGTAATCAAAATAGGATAAGAAGGAATCTATGACAATTGCCCAATGAGTTTCAATGGAAAAATCTCTCCTAAATGTTGTATAAAATATCCAATTTGCTGTTGTTAACCGTACTAACTGCTTTTACTTATGGGAACAATGTTAATCCAGAATCAAGAAAAACACCTAAATACTTAAACTCAGACACCTGATCAATTACAGTCCCACACATATCATGAATCTGCAAACTGGTATTATCCTTCAACATAAATGTAGAACCAAATAACATTGTGTGTTTTTTTTTTTTACATTCAAAACCAGTGAAATAACTGAAAACCATTTGCATATCTCCCAAAAATCATACTCTAAACAAATGGTTAACTGAGAAATAAATTTGGCTTGGTGGAAAACAATCAGGTAATCAGCATATAAAAGGGTTTCCCAAAAATTACAGAGAGATGGAAGATGGTTAATAAAAAGGGAAAACAAAAGGGGTTCCAAAATGGACCCCTCTGGGACCCCACACCTTAGCTCACAAACACTGGACTGGACCGTATCCACACAAACAATTTGAAATTGGTCAGTTAAATAGTTCCTGAACAAGTCCACCACATTTATGGAAGAACCCAATTCCCCAGTTTCATACAAAGTAATGAATGATCAATAAAATCAAATGCCCTGGTGAGGTCCACAAACACCGCCCCTGTCATAACGCCATTCTCAAATCCCCCAAGAACGGTGTTCGTGAACCTGACCAAGACAGTTCCTGTCTGGTGATTCCTTCGGAACCCGTGCTATTGAGGACACATAATATCATAAGTCTAAAGATAGTAAGTAACTTCATTGACCACCAATTTCTCAAGGACCTAATTTAAGTGATTTAAAATGGAGACTGGCCTATAGCCCTCGGCAAAAACAGCACTTGGCTTCTTTGGAATCAGAACAACCCTTGCATTTTTCCAAGATGTCAGAAAAAGACCTGAAATTAAGCAAAGATTAAAAATAGAACAAAGAGGACCAGCTACAAAGGAAAAAACAATTTTTACGAAACAATCATCAAGCCCACTACCACAGTCACTAAATGTATCTGGAAATACATCCACCAGTTTCATAACTTCAGTCTAAAAACTCTACAAAAATAAAAGGGAAGATGACCAAAAGAAGAATCACTTTTCCCTTATTACCATCTATTTGTATAGAAGAACCGGAATTGTAACAAGACAAGTCAAAACATTTAGAATTAAGTAAATCTGGGATTATAATAGGATCAGTAATCTCATGGTCATTCATTTTTAGCACCTTCATAGAATGTATACAAGTTCAATAGGCTTGAAGCCCTTTGAAGAACTTGCACCTTTTAATGGTTATAAAAATTTTTTCTATTTCCCATATATTGGTCTACTCTAATTTTGAATGAGTCCATAGTTGGACTAGAAACCACTACTGCCGGTAGACTGTTCCATACATTAACTACCCTCTGTGTAAAGAAATTACTTCTTTTAGTGGTTTTCATAAATTCTCCCTTAATTACAAATCCACTGTTTCTTGTATTAACTATAGTTTTATTTAATGAGAGACCTATAGTTGCACTCATATAATTATCTTTAAGTGGCTAATATGTAAGACATGTCTCCTCTTATTTGTCTGTATCCTGCAGAGTATAATTGTAAATTAGTTAACCTGGAAACATACTCCAGGTTCTCTTGGCCTTTTATCCTTTTAGTAAATTTTCTCTGTACCCCCTCGATCATTTTACAGCTTCATATTGAATAAGATTTATTAAATTGAGAACAATACTCAAGGTGCAGTCTCACCAAGCTGGAATACAGTGGCATTAAAACCTTGTGATCCCTACTTTTTATATTAGCTAAAATGCAACCCATTATTTTGTGACACTTCTTGACTTAAGGTGGTGTTATTTTCAAAATTAAAGTCATCTGTTGTTATAGTGCCTAAATCTTTCTCTTCAGATACAGATTGAAGTAAATGCTTTCCTAATTTGTAGCTATAGCCTGGGTTGTTTTTTCCTATATGCAAAATTTTGCATTTTTCTAAATTAAAATGCATATGCATATTATTCATCTACTCCATAAGCAGATCTGTCTTTGTATCTTATGTTGGTCAATTATTGAAGTTACAAACCCCCCCAACTTGCTGTCATCTGCGTATTTTGCTAACCATATTTTATCCAAAACTGGTAAGGTTGCAACTAAGATATTAAAAAGGTTTGGTCCCAGAACTGATCCCTGTGGGACACCGCTAGTTACACTGCCCAAGGTTGAGATATAACCTTTAACTGAAACTCTTTGAAGTCTATTTTTTAACCATGAACTGATCCAGTTTATAATATTAAGTGGTAATTCAGTCTTAAGTAATGTATCTATTACTATTTGATGGGCTATTTTATTGAATGCTTTGGCAAAATCAAGGTAAATTACATCACTTGGGATATCCATGTCAAGTGCTTGACTTGCTGGCTCAAACAAATTTAGTTGATTTGTCAAACAAGATTTTCCCAGGAACAAATCCATGTTGATTATGATCGGTTAGTCCCCTATTAATTACATGTTCATTAATTCTCCACTTTACAAACAACAGATGTATGACTTATGGGTCTATAATTCTTTGGATCATCCCTTTTTCCACCTTTAAAGATTGGTGTCACAGTAGCTATACGCCAATCATTCGGTACTATAACTTCCAGTATGGATTTATTGTAGAGACAAGTAAGAGGTTCAGTTATTAATGGGGCTAATTCTTTAAGAAGTCTCGGAGTGATACCATCTGGATCTGGTGAACTATTTGTTTTAAGTGAGTGGATTATATCATAGACCTCAGAAGTACTAATGATATGTAAACATGGATTGGTCAAGTCTATTTGTTGAACCTGAGAAACTTTATTTTCAAATACATTCAGGACGTATTTATTCAAGGTTTCAGCTATCTCTTCTTCATTTGTAACTAGACCTTCGTTAGTTTTTAGGGGCCCTATTGAAGGCTGATTTCTTTTTAATGTCCCTATATAATAATAAAATTGTTTTTTATTATCTTTAACCCTAATTGCTAACTTTAATTCTATTTGTGTTTTGGCTCTCTTTATATTTCTTTTAATACTTTTGTTACACAATTTGAGTTTGTTACATAATGTAGAAGTTTTTGATTTCTTGTATTTCTGGAATATTTTCTTCTTCTTACAAATCTGTTTTCTGATTTTATTATTCCACCATGGGGTAATACGACTAGTTTTATTATATTTTATTCTGATTGGCACATATCTCTCGATACGTTGCATTAATTGTGATTTTATTAATTCCTAGATCAATTCAGTATTTTTACCCATGAAATAATTTTTCCATTCCCATTTACCCAATAAATTCCTTTCTCACAATCAGCTTTATAAAAGTCTCTTACAAATGTTTTCCCTTTAGTATATTCTATATTGTTCTTATAAGTGGCAAATATATTGTAATCCGAGTCTCCAAGTGGTGGATGAAGTTCAATTTTGTTTGCTCTCTCATCACAATTTGTTAAAATTAAATCTAATATATTATTACCTCTAGTCGGTAAGTGAACAAGTTGTTCAAGATTTAGTTGAATAAATAAATCAATGAATTTCTTTTCTAATACTGACTTACTACACAATGAGGTCCAATTAATGTACTGTAAATTGAAATCCTCCATGAGTCTATGGTCATCAATAATATTTCTTTTTTCTATAATATGTATCAGATCAGAATTTTGTTCAATAGTTAAATCTGGAGGACGATCAATTTAACCAATAGTCAAGGAATTGTGTTTAAAGAACATTTTTGACCCATACACATTCATTAACATTATCCTTCATAAATATTTCACTGGATTTGATATTGTCTCTTATATAAAGAGCAACTCCTCCTCCTGGTCGTTTCTTTCCTATTTTTGTAAAATCTATTATAGCCAGAAATATCCATATTCCAATCATCTTCAGCTCCCCAGGTCTCTGTTATACCACAAATTATTATATTATTTTCTGTAAGAGAATGTTGTAGTTCATCTTGGATTTTAAACTTTTAACATTTAACAGTAATACACCTAAATTATTACCATAAGTTTTTCCATTATTGTTGCTATTTTTTGATTAATAAATATTTTTAGGTTTGTTAAAATTGATCTTATTTTGTTCAAGAGAGAAGTTCATAAGGCCACTCCTCCCCTCAGCCTTTAGGTTAAATGTTCCTCAATTATGTCATTAAGTTTAGACCCCAAGATTTTACCACCTCTTCTACTTAAATGTAGCCCATCATATGAGTACAAATTTGATACTCCACAGAATTCTTCTCGTTGTGTAATACATTTAATACTATGTTTCATACACCAAAACCTAATCCAATTATTAATGTCTCTAATTTTTATTTGATGCTGTCTTGAAGCTTGTGGAATAGGGAGAATTTCAGAGACAATCATGTTGCATCCCTTTTCGATACATTTGTTTACAAATTATACCAAATCATGTTTAATTGTTTGCACTGATGCACGCCAGGTGTCGTTGGATCCTGCATGTAAAATGACTAGGGGGTTATTGCCTATATTCTGTAACATGTTATCCATCATTTGTGTGATATCACATACTCCGGCTCCACTAAAACTTGAAACATTTCTGGTTAATTTATCAGGGTTACAAATTAAGCAGTCAATATTTTTGATAAGTGAATCACCCACTACTAACACCTCCATGTTTAATATAGTCATCTCTTTCCATAACAGTATACGCCTTAATATCCTTGCTATTAAGGTCTAACTGTGGCTCAATTCTTGGTTGTTCATCCCCTTTATGTATCAATACGGTGTCTAATACAACCTCATTATTCTCTTCAGACCCTGTCTTAGATTCTTGTAACATGTTAATTGCTTCAGGATTCTCAAATGCTACTAGTGGGTCAAAATGGTTTAACAAGGGAATTTCAAAACAATCTGCCCGTCTACTTTTTTTAGCAGCTTTGCTAGTTTGGACCTCAAACCATTCATTATCATCATAAATATCGTTTGATTGTTCGTTTTCTCTCATCTTTTTTTTTTTTTTTTTTATTTTCCATTGACATATTATGAATTGTTTTTCCTTGAGATGAAGTCTCACCAGTTCCTTTTTTTTTTTGTTGTGTTAAATGGGTTTTTTTTGGTTATTCTCCTGTCTATATACTTTTTCTGTTTCTTAGTACATTTGTTTGTAGCTTGTTTTGAGATTTCACTATCCTTCATGATGAATAACTCAGTAGGATCTGTCTCAGTAAGATCTGTATGGCAAACAGAGGGACCGGGAGTGTCTATATTCACATTTAATTTCAGTGCCATCTGTAGTTGTGCATGGTCAAGTGCTTGAAGTCTTAAGGAAAACATATTTATTTCAATCTGTAGCTCTAGGTTATGTCTGCATTTAATACAAGTAAAAAGGCTGCCATGACTGGTGACTGTGTTATCATATACATCTTACATTCCATACATAAATACCCTGTATCACCATTGATATTAACTGATGTTTCCATGGTTATGTTATTTGTAAACAGGTGTATGAGATGGGCACAAATACAAAGATAGATTAGGATCACGAGAAATTGCTTTAACATCCTGTGCACTACCTCATATACAGATATCCTACCATACAACTGTAATAATCACTTGTTGCCCAATGTCCCACTAGACACGCAAGACACATGCAATACCGCACGTCTTTGCATGCATTTTTGCGCGCTAGCCCTGCTCGTGTTCGCCCTGCTCCCAGAGGTCAGAATAAATAAGCTGCAAGTGACCCAGAATGGATCTCCGAGGTCATAGGACGCTCCTCGCAACAAACAGTTTAAGAACTAAAATATAAAATAAAATATGCCCTAATACGGTCAGTATCTGGGTGTTTTAAAGAGCAGGGGGTTATCCCAAGCAAAAACAAGGACACAATCCTGAGTTGTAGTCCACCACACAAGACCGGACTACAGCTCCTCCTCCTGTAATACAATTACAGGGCTCCAGCTACCCGCGAACACTGCTATTTTAACATACAAGTTTCATTTATGCTAATAAAAAATGTAGCACACAGTCTTCCTAGTTGCTGACACTCAGCTGCCACTAGGAAAATGCTTTTGAAAGTGGCGCTAGCAAAATCGCGAGTAAATAAGCTTCAAGTGACCCGGAAGGGATCTCCGAGGTCACGGGATGCTCCTCGCAACAAATAGTTTAAAAACTAAAATATTAAATAAAATACGCCCTAATAGGTTCAGTATCTGGGTGTTTTAAAGAGCAGCGGATTATCCCAAGCAAAAACAAGGACTCAATCCTGAGTTGTAGTCCACAGCACAAGACCGGACTACAGTTCCTCCTCCTGTAATACAATTACTGGGCTCCAGCTACTCGGGAACACTGCTATTTCAACATACAAGTTTCATTTATGCTAATAAAAAATGTAGCACACACAGTCTTCCTAGTTGCTGACACTCAGCTGCCACTAGGAAAATGCTTTTGAAACTGGCGATCGCAAAATCGCGAGTAAATAAGGGATCTCCGAGGTCATGGGACGCTCCTCACAACAAACAGTTTAAAAACTAAAATACAAAATAAACAGGCCCTAGATAGTAGTCTTATCCTTTGAGAACAAAAGAGAGTTACCAGTACTCCAAGCACAGACACGGGATGTGTACCACAGGACTGGAGAATGGCCCCAAGTGGTGCCCATCCACAAAAGTGGACCAAAGGATGAACCAGGAAATTATAGGCCAGTAAGCCTCACATCATTCATGGGAAAACTCATGGAAATCATACTAAAAGAAAGGCTAGTGAGCTTCTTAGAGGAAAATGGTCTCCAGCATGGGTTTATAGCAGGCAGATCCTGCCAGACAAACCTTATAGAGTACTATGACTGGGTGACACGGGAACGGGACAAGGGCCATGCAGTGGATGTCCTGTATTTGGACTTCAACAAGGCCTTTTATTCAGTGCCACATGGGAGGTTGGGGGGAAACTGGAATATGTGGGGGCAGGACCAGAAATGGTGAAATGGATCATAAACTGGCTAAAGGGAAGTCAGCAAAGGGTGGTGGTGGTGGTGGGGGACCTCTCGTCACAGAGAGCAGTGACGAGCAGGGTACCACAGGGATTGGTACTGGGACCGGGGCTGTTTGGGATTTTTATTGCAGTTATCTCACATGGGATCTGGAGAAAGATCAACATGTTCACAGATTATACCAAGATGGGAACTGTGGTTGATGATGCGAGGGGGGAAGGGTTTGCACGAGGACCTGACTAAGCTGCAGGAGTGGGTGGAAACATGGCAGTTGGGGTTCAATGCTAAGAAGTGCAAGGTTATGCACTTTGGAGCCAGGAACCAGGGGAGGGATTATCACTTGAGTGGGGTACAGTTGGGGATCTACACAGAGGAGAATGACCTAGGAATGATCACTGGGGGGGGAGCATGAACAACTCTACTCAGTGTAGACAGGCAGCAGCAAAAGCCAACAAAATGCTGGGGTGTATTGCAAGAAGGCTCTCCTCCAGAAGGAAAGAGGTTATCCTGCCCCTGTATAGGTCATAGGACAGGCCCCACCTGGAGTACTGCATGCAGTACTGGCACCCATTCCTAAAGAAGGACATCAGATTGTTGGAGGAGGTGCAGTGAAGAGCCACAAAGATGATCCAGGGATTGGAGAACAAGCCCTACGAGGACAGGCTGGGAGAGTTGAATATATATTTACTGGAGGAGAGGAGGGATGTGGGGATATGATCGAGACCTTTAAGTATCTGAAGGGGTTAAACAAGACCAACACAGAAGGGATTTTTCAGATAAGAAGGGGGAGGGACATGAGAGGGCATGGACTGAGATTGGAGGGGGGAAGATTCAAGAGGGAGATGAGAAGACATTTTTTCACAGACAGAGTGGTGGACAACTAGAACACCTTACCAGGCAAGACAGCGCCCTACAAGACGGTGGGCAGTTTCAAGAGGGGTTGGGACAGGGTAAGGGATACTGGGAAGGGGAGGCGGGAAGGGCAGCTGCGTGATGAGGGGCTAGCTGCACACTTGAGCAGACTCAATAGACCATGTGGCCTGTTTCTGCTGGCAATTTCGTATGTTCGTAATCAGACAATCCAGCATTAAACTTAACCCTATAATAATCCTTTTTGGCCATAATAACTGGTTTGCTAACTTTATTACGGAGGGACTTATAAGCATTCAATAATGAATTTGAGAGATATTGTTTATACACAGCCCATGCCAAATCTCTCAGCTTAATACATCTGTTAATATCCTTCATAAACCACCTATTTTTAGCACCCCTAACTCTTAACTTACATAAAGGAAACAAACAATTCTGTATAGGTAACAGCTGTTTACAAAAATAATCAACAGCACAATCCAGGTCAGGAATTGAATTAAGAAACAACCAATCCATTTTTAACAATTCAGCCTTCAAAACCTCTAAATGAACCTTTGTAAAGCTACAAAAGTGAATAAACCAAGTAGCTAGTTTATGTCGATTAAAATAAAGAATACAAAATGTAGCCATATGATCACTAACTGATTCACTGAAACCCTCCAAAGATGAGACAATGTTTGGTTTATTGGTAACTATCCAAACAATTACAGAATGCTTATCTGAAAGAGAATTTAATCTAGTCAACTCATTTATCAATTGAAATAAATTATAAGAATGCAGAAAAGATACCAAACCTATTAATCCAATTTAAGTTCATATCACCAACAAGTATAAAATCATGATTATGTGTTAAGTTATTAGCTAAATCCAGAAATTCCTTTAACCCTGATAATCCATGATGTGGAGGACTGTACAAGCAACCTACAATGACATTCTTTTTTTTTTTTTGCATTATTTCTTTATCCTCCTACGTGCCCCATATCTTCCACTTCCTTCAGGCAGCCATGATCCCCCGACATCCATCTACTGCCCTCACCCCCAAAACCCCACCTCAAATCGCAGCCAGCCATGGCGTAGCTCGGCGTAACCCTTCGCCGAGTGGGTACCTCTCCTCCGAGGGGGGGAAGGCACCGGTGGGGCAGCCAGCACACTCTTTCTCTTGGCCCCAGGGTGCTGTTGAGGCAGTCAGGCTCCTCAAGAGTTCTTCGGTGGTGTCGGCAGATCATCTGCCGTCATCCTGGCCAATCCAGGATGTTTTTTCCGCATTTCTGATTCCCCTGACATCGCGCCGCATCTTGTAGTGCTCCCGGTCTCCACTGGGGGCTGCTACAGAGCAAGGCATCACCCTAACCCACCCCCGGGGAGGATAGCAGTCCTTCGGATGCTCAATCCTCTCCCGACCCCCAGCGACCAGAGTCCGTTCCCGAACCCGGTTCACCGGTGTGGTCTGAGGTAAGGTGCCAGCGCCTCAGCCCTCTGCACCACCGGGCCAGGCACAATTACATTCTTATGACCTCCGAGCACCAATTGACAGTGCAGTCAATCAAAAAGAGATTCAGTATTAGAACTAGAGCCCAATACTTTTAACATACTGTTCTTTTCTCCCCATTTTTGTTTTTTTCCATCTGGATTATTTGTATAGTTTCAAAACACTTTTAAACCACTTAAACATATTTTAAAGTGTAGTGAAACAAATACTCTAACACCACCTTACTTTTTAGATCCACGACAGTACAATCCAAATAAGTTTTTAATTTTATAGCATCTTCCACACAGTGAAACCACAAAACACTTACAGAAGTGAATTCCCCAAGTACAAACACAAGAGAAACACAAAAAAAAAGTATTGAATAAGCACTACAAGAGCGATTAAAATTGGTAAAGGAGTTAGAGTAAGTACATTGCCAGCTGTTAAAAGTCTAGGTAAGTATGTGGGATTTCTGTAGGATTTTACACCTGTAAATGGTCACACTGCACAGGAACCTTGAAGTCAGTTCAATGGAACAGCAACAGAGGAACGAATTGCTTTTCTACCAATGAGAGTCAGACCTATAGTGGGAGCAGAAAGAAGGCAGTTGCAAGCTGAAAGTAAAGGATGTGGAGGTGAATAATATGATGCACTGGCCAGACTGTATGAATGGGTTCAAAACATACAAGGCTTTTGCAGGTGTGTAGAGCAAATTATCTGTGGAACTGGGCACCTGGGACTATTCTCTACACCTGCAGTGATCTTAGTGTTCTGAAGTCAATGGACATGCAGCAAAATGACGGACTCCACGCTGTTTAGACAAAAGGTAGTTAAAAAGGCCAAGGAAAACAATAAGGCAAAAGTGCAAGGAATTGAGGGATAGCATTTAAAAAAGACCATTGGGGTGCCTGGATGTCTCAAGCAGGAAGCAGAACACATCTTAATAAAATGCTGAGAAATGCAACTAGGAAAAAATATGAATGCAAAAATACTATATCAACAGCATGGAGGTTATTACAACCAAGCAGAAAAAAGACCTGAGAGTTTTGATCAGCAGCAAGTTTAAACAGAAGCAGCAGTGTGAGGCAGTAGCCGCAAGGTGAACAAAATCATGGCATGCATCATAAGAAACTGTAAGCAGGTCACAATACAAATATCTGATCAAAAAAAGGGAAGGGGATGCCTGCAAGGATCCAGGCCATGGCTTGAAACAAGCTACCTAAAATTTGAAAAAGGCTGGTATCTGGAACTGGTCTCGAGTTGACTGTAGACTCCACAGCTTACAGAGGTCTTATCATGCTAAAAAAACAATGAAAGGTACCTTTGATAACATGCCTGAAAGGCATGAAAGGCGTTAAGTAACATGAGGTTCTTGTGACTTCAGCACTTTTCTGCATAGTCTTGTGTAATTTACACTGAATAAGTTTTGTTTAGCAAGGTAATTCCTGTGTATGTTGTTGAGACTGTGCAGTCAGCTTGAGACTGAAAACTAAAAATTTAAGATTTTCTCAATAAGAAGTACTGAGAATGAAAAATATATGTAATCAAAGGGATAGTTATAAAAAGGCTTCACTCTGCTCAGTGATGCACACTAGTACTGCATCCCACTAACATGTGGGAGACCCGATTTGACCCGACGTCCTCATTCTCGGCCAATAAATTCAGAACCAGATGGAGATGCATTCTGCTGTGACAGAGGGTGCTCTCATATGATCTCTTATATCAGGAGTTGAGATGCCTTTGATGTGTGTGACCACAGGACATCAGACATCTTCCCATCTCCAAGAGTGACACTGTGACATCTAATCAGGGTGATGGGAGCACCTAACCAGCCTGCAGTTCAAGGCTTCTTCAGGAGGGCATCTTCTTCTTGATGCACCTGACACTAGACCAGATCCCCCCATACATCCATTACCCATGTAGCTTGTTCCTCATGGAATAACTCTTTTGGCACGGGCCATGGTTCCTGACTTAGTCTGAAAATGGACTGAGTAGGTACGAGGTTCCATGGAGGTGGTCACAGGCACTGAGATGGGTAGGTGAGTCGCCACAACCATGCGTACTTTTGAAAAATGAATACCTCAGATTTCAGTAAAAATTTAGGATCTCACATCTTCAGATAAAGCTGCCAAAAACCTTAAATCCCAAATGTCAGGATACCAATGTGGATACAGATTCCAAGATCTGATATGATTTGGCATCCATTGTAAAAACAAAACACCCACACACACTCACAATACCCCTGAAGTAAAACAATGCAATCCATACTTGTTCCTATAATAAAATATGCAGGACTCCTATAATAAAAAAACACCGCCTCCTGTCCACACTTAATGAGAGTGCCTCCCCAGCTCCTCCCTGGCACAACCATGCACCTCAAATTCAATATTTAACACTCCGTCCAACACACCCACTAGCCCCCAAATATTTACCCAAGTAAGAATCAGGAGGGTGATAGAGAGGAGTTCCGTAGTAAGGCTGCATGCATTCATCTTCCAACTAGGACAGGTATGTGTGAATAAATTATGATATCCTCGTACAGTAACACCTGACTGACTGCCAATTATTTATTTCTTATGCATTGCTCTAACTTCATCTATGCAATATGGTTTTAGTATTGAATGTGATGTTCTCAGCCACTGCTCCAGAGAAGGTGTGTGCAGCCCCTATTTACACCTGACAAAGGGGTCTTTATGAGTATATCTTTCATTGATTTACATACTAAATATGTCAGATTTGTGTGCTGCTATGTTATCTGGAAAGTGCGCTGTTTTATTTTTGTTCCCTCACACCAACAACGCCTGGTGACCTGGAGTTCCTACATCTTTTTTGATCTTCCGCTCTGCCAGCCTCAAACCCGCTCTCCTCTTTCTGCTAACTGCCTACCTGCCGCTCTTTAAGTCCACTGATTGGACTGGCACTCAATACTTTTTTCTCACAGCCACTCCTGCAGTCATGATTTGCATGTACTCCCCCTGCATTTCACATATGAAAATTAGCAGTTTTGATTGATGAGAGCACAGGACTAGCAGGAATGAGTGAAGCAGTGCACGGGAGGGCAGGAAGGTGACAAGTGAAAGGTAAAAGGGTCAATCTGTGTACAGCACTGGAGATGTAGCATCAGCGAATGTGGCTCCCTGGGCAAGATTCTGATGCAGTGAGAAGGGAAACTTGAGTTGCAGTGACAGAGGGTAAGACCTCGGTCTATGCAGTGAGAGAGGACATGTCCATAGTCCATGGTCCCTAGAAGTGTCAGCCTAGAACTAATGTGGGGAGAAAGGGTGGGAGGCCTCCAGGGTGTGGCTCCAGGCTCCACTTTCAGTTCCAGGGAGTGGAAAGGAAGGATTTTGGATTTGAGCTATGATTTAACAAAAACAAATTTACACAAAGGAGATAAAGCAGTTTACAGAATAGTAAACTATTTCATTTTCTGCAGCACTGTTTGATTTTAAATGTTGCGTTGCCGTATTGTCTTGACTGTGGCCACATTTTTCCTAAAGCTCGGTCACCAAGTGCTGGCAGATTAACACACCTCTTTAATATGTCCCTCAGCTTGGGTAATCTCCCTTCTGTCTGGAAGACTGCCTAAGTTTTACCACTCTTCAAATCAGGAGACCCCAGAGACCCAAATAACTACAGGCCAATCTCCTTACTCCCTAGCCTATCAAAACTGCTGGAGAAATTAGTGAATTGCCAACTTAGAAACTACATTGATGCCTTAAATCTGCTAAACCCTGTGCAATCAGGCTTTAGGCCATGCCATAGCACAATCACAGCTCTGGCTAAAGTCACAAACGACTGGCAGCGAGCCCTTGACTTAAAGAATCAGTTATGCGTGGTATTCCTTGACTTAAGCAAGGCCTTCGATACCATCAACCATGCATTGCTCTTAGTTACTCTCCGCAACACTGGTGTGGATCCACCTTCCCTAAAATAGTTCTCATGCTACCTGGCAGAGCAGATGCAGCAAGTAAAAGCAGTAGGAGATCTCTCTACTCAAACAGATTAGCCGAGGTGTACCTCAAGGCTCCATTTTGGGGCCCTTACTTTTCTCACTTTATATCAACAATATCGACCGTGGAATCAAACTTTCCAGTGTACATCTCTTTGCAGATGACATGGTCCTTTACACTGCCACGCCTACTCCCAAAAGTGCCTACCCGGACTTGCAAGCAGATTTCCTTATGCTGCAACAAAACCTCCCCAGTGAAAAGCTCCTACTGAATGCCAAAAAGACCAAAGCTATGCTGTTATCCCCAGTGACCAAGTCCATAAACTCCCTTAAGCATGACAATATTCCCACTATCACCAGCCTGCTTGGTGAGTCACTTGACTATGTGACCAAGTTCAAGTACCTAGGTATGTGGATTGACAACAGACTTTCTTTTGCTGATCATACAGACAAGCTCTTAAATAAACAGATAAGAGGCTTGGACATTTTTTTTCAGAATCAAGCATCTGCTTAACCAGGAGGCCAGAAAAAGCTTAGTACAAACCACGTTCCTAGCTATCTTGGACTATGCAGACTTCCTGTATGGCCAAGTTCCAAAAACCACCCTATCTAAGCTTGACACCCTTTATCATAGGGCCTTACGTTTCATCTCAGGTGTGGCATATAATACCCATCACTGTGGACTATATTCCATGATAGGATGGCCCTCACTTACGTTCAGGAGGCAAAGGAACGCTATTCTACGGACCTATAGATCTACATCCAAGATGCTACCCTCCTACATTTATGACTGTCTGCCCTCCTGCACCTTATGAAACTATGCCTTGAGAAGCCAGTCGTACATTTCACTAGCTGTGCCTAAAGTCTTTTCCCGTTTTGGCAGAGCCTCCTCCTTCAGCTATGTGCTGCCCCAGCTGTGGAACATCATCCAGAAATCCATAAAATTAGTGCATTCTATTGGTTTTGCGGAATTCAAGTCACTCTATTCAAGATACTTCTCAGAGCCTTGTCAATGTCCTCTCTGTCGCTAAACTGTAGCCATACATTGCTATTCTTACAATCAACCCTCTACACTTTCTGTCCTCTCATTAGAATTACCCTAAGCCATGTTCCTGGATTCATCCTTGCTATCTACTTGCTGCTGAGCCCCCCAGCTTGCACTGTCACTAGCATTAACTCTGCTCTACTAGAGCATTCAGTGTCTAAAATCACTGGTTCGGCACATTGGTGCTGACTTGCTTCCACCTTCCTGCTGTACTGTTTACTGGGATGAGGCTTCACCTTACAACCAGGCCTCATTGATTATCCTTGTACCTTGTTTTTATTGCTACGCCCATTTGTGCTGTATGTTCTATTGTGCTACTATATTATTTATCCTGTACCTACCAGGCCCTCCTTTAAAATGAGCTTGCTCAATGGAGTTTCACCTGGCTAAATAAAGATTGAACAATTGATTTATATGGGAGGCAGGGAATGCGCTGTGGAAATAGTGGATGAAAATCTCATTACAGCTCATGTCATATGTATTACTGGTTTTTTTTACTGTAATACTGCTGATGCTTTCAGGAAGTTAAAAAGTTTGCAAAATTTTTTTCTTTTAACGAAACCATATGAGACTCCGACAGATGTCACCTAAAACAAGAGTGTTGCTGACACCTATGTGAGTCAAACAGTTTCATAAAAAAATAAATAAGTAGATAATTAAAATGTAATCTAAACAGGACTGTTTTTTTGAGTGCAGTGCTGCTGTTTTTTTAAGTAAAAATCTTGCTGTGGCCGTGACGATAGTGCTAAAGATTGTGCGTGTGTGTGTTTTTGTGTAAGGACAGCATGGCCCACCCAGTCGGCCCAGATGGGTCCCTGCCTAGTCTGCCTCTACAGACCATACCCGGTCTCTGACAACCCCCGCCTCTCATCCTCCTATGTCTATCCCATGTATGCTTGAAGCCCCTCACTGTTTTCACCTTCACCACTTAAACTGGCAGTTTGTTCCCAGTGTCAGCCATTCCTTCAATGAAGTTACTTTCTCATATCCTAGGTGTGTGTGTGGGGGTGTATATTACCACTGCCAGTGTCTGTTGTATGACCTCCGTTATTATGTGTGTGGATTGTTGTTTTAAAAGTACTCCTCACTGGATGCCATTTGTACTCATCTGAATTTGGTTTTGCTAACAGCACTTTGAAAATGAGTACGATACTCACTCCAAAACATAAAATCTTATCTGGAGCACTGTTCTCAGACTCTGTTTTATAAGATCATGAATTATCCTTCTTGCAAATATTGTACTGTTGTTTTATTTAAAATTTTCAATAAAAAGTTAAATGTATTTATTTATTTTGCTTTTGGTAACCAGGTAAGTGTACTAGACATAGAAATATATAGGTTACTCACCTGTAACAGGAGTTCTAGGAATGGTATATGTTGTTCATCCACACTATCTGGCAGGTTCCTTGCCGCATTAAATCTTGCCGGAAGGTCTTCAAGCTGGCTCCTCCCACCCACCTGGGTGGTAAAACTTTCAGCTCCGCCCCATGATGCCAGATCTAGCCCGCTGGAAGCCAAGCTGTGTGTCGAAGCCGGTGAGGTCGGGTGGGTCATGAGGATGAACAACATATACCATTCCTAGAACTCCTGTTACAGGTGAGTAACCTGTATTTCTAGGGACATGGATATGTTGTTCATCCACACCATCTGGCAGACTCCTAGCAGTTCTCCGGAAGGAGGGAGGCAAGGCGCACACCCCCTACTTAGGGAATAAAGACTGGAGAACCAAGGCCCCAAAACCAGCATCCCAGCATGACTCAAGGTCGATGTGGTAATGGGTGATGAAGGTTATGTGCTGACTTCCAGGTAGCAGCCCTGCAGATTTCCTGGATAGGGACGTCCCTGGAAGCAGCTACCGATGCAGCGGTATGGCAGGTAGAATGAGCTCTTATCCCTCTGGGAGGTTCCATGCCCGCCAACCTATAGCAGAGATCTATGCAGGAGGTGATCCACCTGCCTATCGTGTACTTGGCTGCAGGTCTGCCAGGTGCAGCTTCAGCGTAGGTGACAAACAGCTGGTGAACCTCTCCCGAACTTCAGCCATCCGCTCCTTATAATAAGCGAGCGCTCTTCTAGGGTCCAAAGTATGGAGCCTATATTCGGCCTCCAAGGTGTGATTTGGGTAGAACACCGGCAGAGTCAACACCTTGTTAAGGTGAAACTCCGACATCACCTTCGGAAGGAATTTCGGGTGGGGCGCAGGACAACCTTGTCCCTGTGGAAGACCAGATAAGGAGACTCGATGGAAAGCGCCTGGAACTCTCCATCCTTCTGGCTGACGTGATAGCCATCAAGAAGGTGGTCTTCCACAACAGGTGAGAGATGTCACACCTCTGCACTGGTTCGAATGGCCAGCCCATGAGCTTAGCCAATACCAGCAGTAGATCCCACGGAGGTGGAGGTTCTCGCACCGAAGGGGATATGTGATCAAGGCCTTTGAAAAAGCACCCAACCACCTTCTCCTGCACCGACGACTGCTTCCCGTCCCGCGCCCAGTAAGCAGAGATGGCTGCCAGGTGCACCTTAAGGGTCGTCGACCAAAGCTTTAGCTGAGAAAGAGACCACAGGTAGTCCAGTATGCTTGCCAAGGAACAAGAGGAAAGGTCCATGCCCTTGCCCTGACACCAAATGGAGAATCTCTTCCATTTGAAGGCGTAGCATTTTCTGGTCGACTCCTTACAGGATGCCTCAACGATGTTGAGGACCTCGTCAGAAAGACCCAAGGCCTGGAACTCTAGCTGCTCAGAAACCAGGCCATCAGGTGCAGGGACTGAAGGTCCAGATGGAATACCTTACCCTCATTGACTGAGATCAGTTCCGAGTGGGCTGGAAGCCGCCTCGGGATCCTGGAGCTGAGACTGAGGAGATCTGGATACCAGAACTGGCGGCGCCAGTCTGGGGCTACCAGAATCACCTGCGCCTTGTCCCTTCTCACCTTGAGAAGCACCTTGTGGATCAAGGGAAATGGGGGAAAGGCGTAGAAGAGGCCCGGGGTCCACGGCCTCGAGAAGGCATCCCCCTGCAGCGAGCCCTGCTGAGGGGGGCGGGCATGAAACAGCCTCAGCTTTGCATTCTCCCTTGAGGCAAACAGGTCCGCCTGAGGCGTACCCCAGTGGGAGAACAGATCTTGTAATACCTCCGGCAGGAGAGACCACTCGTGAGACGCAGCCCCTATCCACCTTAGGGCATCGGCCAGGGTGTTGGAGGCTCCTGCCACGTGAATGGTGAGGAGATCCGCCTCCAGGCTGCGCACGAGACCCCAAATGCAGAGAGCTTCCCTGCACAGAGGCATGGAGCGCGTCCCACCCTGGCGGTTTAGGTAGTACATGGTCGTGGTTTTGTCCATCTGGACCTGAACCACTTGACCCTGTAGAAACGGAGCGAAGGCGGCGAGGGCTAGACGAACCACTTGAAGCTCCAGCAGGTTGATGTGGCATCGGGAATCCCGAGGGGACCAGAGGCCGTGTGCTCTGTGCTCCCCTAGATGGGCACCCCAACCCATCAGAGAGGCATCGGTCGATAGAGAGACCGTCGGCTTGGGGCGGACAAATGGGATGCCCTCCTGCAGATGTGCTGGAATGGTCCACCACTGGAGAGCGTTCCACATTCCCTGGGTCACTGTCACTAGCTGTTCCAACGGATCAAAGTGCTGTGACCACTGGCTGGCCAGTCCCCATTGAAGGGGACGCATGTACCAGCAGGCCCAATGGACCACACTGGTGCAGGCTGCCATGAGGCCCAGGAGGTGCAGGAAGTCCCGAGCAAGGCGCGATTGCCCAACCTGAAATGACTGGGCAAAGGAGAAAAGAACCTCGGCCCTGTCCACCGGGAGCCAAGCTCTGGCTCGAAGAGAGTCGAGCTCTGCCCCGATGAAATGTATCACCTACTTTGGCACGAGTTCCGACTTGGCCTCGTTGATGAGGAGGCCAATCTGAGAGCAAACCTGGGGGGCCAGATCTCTGGACCACCCCACCTCCGCTCTGGAGGGGGATGCAATCAGCCAGTCGTCCAGGTAGGGGTACACCCGGACCCTTCGGCGCCGCAGGAATGCTTTCACCACTGCCATGCATTTGGTGAAGACCCTGGAGGTAGGGAGAGGCCCAAGGGCATGGCCGGGAACTTGTAAAGGGATTCCTCCGCTCTGAAGCGGAGGAAACTCTGATGAGACTGACGGATTGGGACGTGAAAGAATGCGCCCTGGAGGTCCAGGAAACAGAACCACACGCTTCATTCCAAGGATAGGATTATCTGAGCCAGAGTGACCATCCTGAAGGTCCGAGACCTTAGGAACCTGTTCAGGTCATGCAGGTCGAGAATGGGGCACCAGCCCCTCGTCTGTTTTGGGACCAAGAAATACCTGGACACAAACCCCGGGTCTGGAGGAGGATTCGCCACCTTCCTGATCACCTCTTTTTCGAGGAGCGGGGCACTATCGGCTCTGCGGGCTGACAGCGAGGCTGCGGACCCCGTGGCCCCCAAGGGCCCATGGCTCGAAAGGGTGGAGCCTGCTCGAACTCCAGAGGCAGGCCCTTTCCTACCACCTCCAACACCCAGCGGTCCATGGTGATAGCGGACCAGGCGGAAAGGAAGTGGCGGAGCCGTCCCCCCACAGGGGGAACTCAGGGGGGGAGTGATGAAGCTGGGGGTGACACCCCTCAACCCGTCACTGGGCAGACTTGGAGGAGGGACCGGCCGAGGGACCTCCTGGGCCTTTACCTCCCTGCTTCCTGCTGGAGGAAGCCATGGGCTTGGGTTTGGGATGCCAAGCGCGAGCCTGCTGGCCCTGGTGCTGTTGGGCCGGACGTGCCGCAGGCGCAGAAGGACAAAAGGGCTTGTGCTGCTGCTGATGGCGGCCTTTGTCCTTCTGGGAGGAGGTGACCGAGTCCAGAGTGGCACTGGACTTTTCGATCTGCTGGAGGTGACCTTCCACTCCAGGGCCGAAGAGGTCGTCCCCAAGAAGGGGACGTCCACCAACTTGTGCTGGGTATCCGCCGTGAAGGTGGATATCCTCAGCCATGCTCTGCGGTGCATGGCCACTGCAGCCGCAACTGATCTGGCACAGGAGTCCCCTATGTCCAGAGCTGTTTGGAGCTGCTGCTTCGCCACCACCCTACCCTGGTCCCGAACCTGCTGGACCGTGGTCTGCAGGTTGGCCGGGAAATGAGGGATCACCTCATCCAGGGAGCCCATGAGGGCGTGGGAGAAGTGTGCCATCAGCATGGCCGAGCTGGCATGGCGGAGTCCAAGGGAGGACGCAGTGCACACCTTGCGCCCAGCATAGTCCAGCTTTTTGGACTCCTTGTCAGGGGGCTTGTCCATGTCCCTAGCGTTCCCGGAACACCGGAAAACGCTGTCGGTGACCAACCCCGCAAAGAGCCGGTAGGGACCGCATACTTCCTGGCCATCCTAGCCAAGGGCACAGGACAGGAAGCAGGCCGCTGCCAAAGCTCCAAGGCTGGGCCAACAATGGCCTCAGCCACCGGAAAGGCCTCCGTGGTTGAATCCCCTTGGTCCAGTATCTCCATCAGGGGATACTTGGCCAGTTTGGATACGGGCTTGAGCTGCATCCCGGTGGACTCCGAGATGAGCCGAAGTAGACCCATAAAGGACAATGGGCTTTCGTCCAGTGACTGGCCCCCCGGAGGACTCCAGGTCAACCGGCCTGGAGAACAGGGAGGAGTCGTTGGACTCCGAGGAGTCCACGAAGAGCTGCCTAGGGCCTAGCCACCTCCACCTGCCGAGGGACGGTCGGGAGTGAGGGTGACTGACAACCTGTGGGCAGGCCCCTGACCCGACCGAGAGTCCTTGGTCGGCGCCCGGATTTCGGTTGTGGAGGCGGAGGTTCCACCACAATCGGTGGGGCAGCAGGTTTCAGCCGAACAACCGGCCCAGGCTTGGGCATCTTGACTGCAGCGAGAGGCTGTTTCGGCCATTCAGGTGACAGCCACTTGATGGCCGGGGAAGGCGTCGGTGTCGACTTGCTCCCGGACAAAAGTAACTGCTGCCACATCAGTTCCTCATGGCATCGACACAATTTGCGCTGAAGCCTCTCCTATTCCAAGGAGGAAGACCAGGATGAGCAGCATCGCCGCTTACCTCGGTGCCGAGACCGAGACCGTCGATTTCAGTGGGATCGGCTGGACCGAGAAGAGGTCCAAGACCGAGACCGAGATCCTCGGTGTGTCCCAGGGCAGGCCTGGGAGGGAGCGAGGGACACCCGCTCTTCCCTCGGCTCGGACACCTTAACCGGGGACTGCTGAACCGAGGGCGCAGGCAGATCCTCGGTTTCCACCGGGGGAACCGGCGAAGAAGGGTTGTCAGCTTCACCAGTCGACAATCCGTCTGACGGGTCAAGAAAAATCTCGACCGCGTCGACGGGTGACTTGGCCGGCTAACCTGATGGGGATGCCATGAAGCCAGCGGCCTTAGCCGCAACCTCGACTGAAGTCGACGATCGGCTGTCCTGGGAAGGGGACCTCTCCCGCTCCCACGAATGCCGACGATGGGACTTACCCTTGGAATCCTTCTTTTTGGACTGAGTGGAATGTCCCGATGGCCCCTCTCCCTTCGTGGAAAGGGAATGGCAAAGCTCCTTGAACACAGCAGAATACAAGGTACCCAAAAGATCGGGATAAATGCCGCGACCAAGGAGGAGGATGATGTGGCCTGGGCCGCCTCCTCCTCGAGGGCGATCATCTGCTCGAGTTGCTCAGCCGAGCCAGCCACCGCAGTAACCGCCCAACGGGCCTCTTTCGACTTACCAGCGGATAGCACTTCTCGGGGTGCCCAAGCGTCAACCGGGCAGCGCGGTCCTCCAAGACATTGTCCGAGAACGAACAGCACGACTTGCAGGCCTGAGGGTCGTGTTCTAGGCTGAGGCAGTAGACGCACATGGAGTGCGGATCCGTCCTGGACATCTTCTGCCCACAAGGGCACCACCAAAAACCGGGAGTCAATTTTGTCCATTGCAGCCGCGAGGTAAAAGGAAGACCAAAGTCTTGAAAATTTTAAAACGAGTTTCGGACAAACCGAAGAGTTAGGATCCAGTCTATCACACAGAGCGTTAAGGAGGGAACCTGAGCTTCCAAGCAGTAAGTAAGATCTGGCGTCATGGGGCGGAGCCGAGAGTTTTACCACTCGGGTGGGTGGGAGGAGCCAGCTTGAAGACCTTCCGGCAAGATTTAAAGCGGCAAGAAACCTGCCACATAGTGTGGATGAACATATCCATGTCCCTAGAAGCCTATTTTCAGGCATGACCCAGGAGGTTACAAGTTGGAATACAGAACATTAACAGTGTGTACAGTATAACAATGGCTGACAGAGTACAAGTCAGGTACCATTCATCCATGGACAGAAATACAGTGTGTAACAAAAAAGAGCATAAATAACAAGTGCAAAATTCACCAGCATCATAAATACAATCAGTAGAGAGATTTATTTCATACATGAAATGGAGAAAAGTACACTGAAATGGAACAAACAGGAACACAATAATTCAAATCACTTAGGGAGAAACCAAAGGACTACAGGTGCAAAATGCAGTAGATTGAGCAACAGATTAAAAAAATTCAAGTAGTCCATGCCAGTTAGTAGGTAGACACACAGTATGGCAGATAAATGCCAGTCTGGTAGGCGATTTAACGTTTGGGACAATACAGAAGGATGGAGGGAGAAGAGGCAGCGCCTTGAAGTGGGCATGGGAAAGTCCTGGGCCAGGGGAGCCATAGAAAAAAGGCAAGAGGCCTAGTCAAAGGAAAGTTGCTTGTGGGCAGAAAAAGTGCAGTAGGGGGTACAAAGTGTGGTGGCCAAGAGGTAGGGGATAGAGGATCTAAGGTGGGGGAGGGCCATTTCAGGTCAGCATAAAACTGGCAGTGGTGCTTGCAGCACGGGGATTAAGAGGCATAGCAGCAAATATTATTATAGGTGGTGTCCCACTTATGGAGAGTGGCTTTTCACACACCTACATATGTGACCAAGTCACAGGCAAGGGGGAGCAAAATGCCATGTGCAATGACTAACCTAGCAGATATGGTTAGAGCATAGCTTGCTCTATAAGCAATCCCAATTTTGACACTAACTGACTTACAGGTGGCAGCGATATGCTGATCAAAGTCCAGGGATACATCAAGCAACATGCCCAGGTGATAAAGGATGTGTTAGTATCCAAACTGCGTCAGGCTTTTTAGGCCTCCATAACGTTGGTATGTAAATAAATATTTTTTTAATGACCAGTGCCCTTGGCATGTGTGGGGTGTGTGCGCTCTGCCTTTCTGTGTTTTTTTCCGATGTTTTATGGCATTGAAGCACCACGTCCTTGTGCTTGTTCCTTTCTGGTGAAAAAAAGATGCCCAGGTACTTGAAAGAACTATCACTGTCCAATGGGATTCCATCAATGTAGGAGATTTTAAGATGGTCACGGTCTGCTCTAAGCCTGGCAGAGGAATCGGAGAGCATGGAGTGCATTTTACCCACATTAAGAATGAGTTTATTGTTGGATAGCCAGGACTGAATGTGGAGGAAGTCAGAGGAGAGAGAGTGATTAACGTCTGAGATATTCCCTGTCACTGAAATAAAGAACCAGGTCATCCACGTACAGCAGGGATGAGCAAGACAAAGTGAGTGAAGAGATATCGTTAACGAAAATGGAGAAGAGAAGGGGGCTCAGAATAGATCCCTGTGGAACTCCAATATTTATGGTATTGATATTGGATGTGGCAGAGTTGAAGTTCACAACCTGCTTCCTGTTTGACAAACAGCTGTTGAAACAGGCCACAGCATCTGGGAAGAAACTAAGTGACCTTGAAAAAAGGGATTTTTTTGTGTCAGTAAGTTTGTTAGTAGTGGGAGCCTCCGGTTGTTTCTCCTCCATTGGTGGCTGGTGGGTGGCTGCTTTTGTTTAAAGTTTGTTGCAGGAACTGAGAAGTACTGTAAACTAGAAAGTTTCACTGTCAAATAATTTTTGCTATTTTTGCTTTTTGCTGAAGCAGTAATTTGCACTAAAATAAATCTGTGCTAATTAGCACTTTTAGTACTTTTTCCATTATAGTAAATGTGTCAGCTAATGCCCCAGTGCTAAATTTAATTTGTGCAATTACAGTTGCATTTAGGTTTGTGCTAAAATTACTTTGCGTGAAAATAAACAGTTTTACAGTAGCTTCCTTCTGTTATCCAAGGTACAATGTCAGTTCAGGCAAAAAGTAAAAGCAATCTGCACTAAATGTTGAAAGTCTCAGATCTAAGTTAGCTATATAAAGTTGAAAAGCCTGCAGCAGGAGCTCAGACATGTCTGCTCATGCCAACGGCTTTCAGAAAAAAAAAAGATGTTTAAGAATAAGGGGTCATGATATAAGGCTGGAAGGGGTAGACGCAAGGATATCATGAGGAAGTATTTCACAGAAAGGGTGGTGGATGCCTGGAACAGACTCCTAGCAGAGGTACTGAGGGCAAAAATGGTAATGTAGTCAAAATGCATGGGATAGGCATAGGGGAACCTTGGTGGTAGGAACAAGAAGGGTAAAGCTGGAGATCAAGTAGGGCCTGTGGTATTGCTGTAGGTATGGAATTTGGGCAGACTAGGTGGGCCAAGTGGTCCTTATCTGCCGTCATTTTCTCCGTTTCTAGCTCCCCATGCTCCATGAGCTGCACTGGCTGCCTATTAGGTAGTGCACCGACTTTAAGGTGTTGCTATTAGTACTGTATGTAAAGCCTCTGCTTATATGGGGGGACTTTTAATCACCTTCCAGGAAGACCCCATTAATCAAAGGAATTTGTATTCAAGTAGTTGGGGGTTACTTAGGATTCCCGATCAGTTGGGGACTGCGCTTCTGTAGTTGCAGCCAACAGACATTTATTAGAGCCATACCAGTTAATGGAGATTTTTATAAATGTTATTAAACATGAATTTAATACCTATCTCTGTCTTCTGTTATGAAATCTGTCTATGCGAGTAAAGGAATAAAGCTATTAGCACTATCAAGCCTTGTGTGTGCCAGGCCAGCCCGGTGGTGCTGAGGGTTGACGTGCTGGGCGCCACACCTCGTGCCACGCGGCGACCCGTTTTCAGGAGCGAGCGGGCGTGTTCGGTGGGTGGGGATGAGGAAGGACTGAGCGTCCGGGGGGTGTTTGCTCTTGGTGCAATAGCACCCTCTGGTGGTCACTAGGGTATTGCATTGCCCGACCGGCTGATGCAGGGAATCGGGGCTGCAGGGGACGCCTTTCGAGTGCACACGTTGAGCAGGGCGTCATTGCATGTCCGAGCCCAGGGGAACAACCGAACAAAGGAAAAATGAACCCAGCTCTGGCAGGCGATGATGGGGTCCGAGAGCTACCACGCCCAACAATCATGTACGCCGGCTGACCTCGGAGCTCCCCCAGTCCATGAATGTCCTCACATTAGGGTGGCTCAGGGTGAGGCATGGATGCCTGGAACATGGAGGAGTTTGGCCCGACTGAGAGTCAGGACTGAGTCTTAAACGTGGCGGGATGGAGGTAAGCTGTGTGACCCCGTCAGAGAGTCCAGGGTTGTGTGAGGAGGATTAAAAAAAAAAAAAAAAAGCCTTGTGTGTGCCACATTGTTTTTTCCGTTTGTGATAGCCTTTGACTACTGTATGTTTATGGCAGCACCTATTCATTCTGAGAAGCACGATTTTTTGTTTCTGTTTTTAGCCAAGACACTCTGGAATGCAGTCCTGACATGAATCTGCAATACTCCTCCAACTGGGATTGCCAAATCACATCTCAAGACATGGCTTATTTTAACCAGACCACCCCAAGCTAGTCTACCTGTCCAAACTATGCTGACTGCAATTTGGTAACATCTGCTGAAGGCGACTCGTCATCATCAATGGACCTCCCTCCAAGGTCTTTAATAAAGGCTACTATTACTGCATATTAGTTTAATTCAGATGTTATCATTAGTTATTTGCATGACTGTATTTGTGTATAAGTGTTCCTGGGAAAGTTTTTCATTGTTTTTGTTTATATTTCAATGTTTCATATGCTGTTTTTTCCCCTTATGTTGTACTGTACACTGACTTGCTCTGCTTGAATTGCATCATTCTTTGTGCTGCATTTCACGTGTGTAGTCTCCTGAGTCATGCCTGAAAATAGGTATCTGTCTGACTAGTGCACTTACCAAGTCAACAAAAACTAAATAAATAGTGTCAGCTTTTTTTGGTTTGCTATTCACATGTAAAGCAGGGACAGTGGCTCAGTAGGTTGCACACCTGTATACAGCTGAGATGCTTTCCTTGAGATGCAACATTAAACAGTTCCTTCAGCCAAGCTCATGTGGCTATCCAGATGGAGTCAGGTTGTCCTGTCAATAAAACAAGTCCATGTAACCCACCTTCAGGACGCACCAGGAAACATTGTCACAGCTCAGTGTGCCTTTCCTGATCAAACTATAAAGTCCATCTGCCTGCCCGTTTCTATTTACAAAGAGAAGGGTTAAAGTGCATCACTGTGTAGCACCGACTGTGGCAGAATTAGGAGTAGGACTTAAAGGAGCCTCATAGAAGGAGGAGATAGATAAGATGCTAGAATGTGGTTACAGAAAATGTGGGTGGGAAACAGAACAATACATTTAAATAAAACTGTATATCAACCACTTTTGCTAGACAAACGTGTTTCAGTGTAAAAAATGCAGCACTCAAGTGATTATAAAATGTCTGTTAATATGTAAAGACAAGACCTTTTGTTTCTTGGAAAGTGGTAATGTCTTCTGGAGGCTGCTCATCATCACTGGACATCCCTTCATGGTGCTCCACATCTTCACCAGAGCTTTCTCTTGCTTGTCTTCTTCGCATCCTGTTAAAAGGGTACACCATTGGCCTAAGGTTATGTAATTTTTTATTAACACCCTTTTTTGTTTTCCTCCCAATTTGGGGAGGGGCTCCAGGGCATACTGGATAGACTTCATGTCTTTATGTGCCCTTGCCTTTCGATGTGTCTGTACTTCTATTTCAGGAAGCAGTCTGTGCTCTTAAAACACATTGGACTGACAGCACCAGATGTACCTTAAGCAGGATTCTGAAGGTCAATACATCGAAGGGAATACTACTGCACTCACAGTGTTCCCCCATGTCTGTTTAAACATGGTAACACCAACAAAGCAAATGTTGAACAACTGTACTGCCACAGAGTTTGAGGTCCTGTCACCAAGACTGAAGCCCTTCTGACAAGGTTTTCCACCCCCAAAAAACATGCACACAGTGGCCCCCATATTCAAAGGCTAATGCCAGCCATATTAAGAGGCCCCAAAGTGCAGCCCAAACATGGCAATGCCAAGCACTACCCATACTGCTGTGCCTATGCAAATGAGGGCATCCCTCATGCATACAAAGGTTTGTGGTGGTGCTAAACAGCTCCCCTTCAGCAGTGCTGTTTACTGCCCCAGAAAACCACATCTTAATTTTGTGCTAAGCCTGCACCTTACCGCCATGGGGAGCAACAAGTACCTACAGCCACCCGGCTCCCATGGCAAACATCCCCACCCCAATCACCCATTCACCATAGAATAGCTACATCCTTGGCGGTTTAGTGGTCCCCCAATCACCCATTCACCACAGAATAACTATGTCCCTGGTGGTTCAGTGTCCCCCTTCAATCACCATCCGATCACCAATTTTCCATAGTCACAGTATAGCCCTAATGATCTAGTGCCCTCCTTGATCACGTATGTGATGGTGCTCCATGACTCTCAGACAGCAGATGGCCATGGTGGTGAGCAGAAGGCTGCGCCAGCTGCTCTGAAGCCATAAGTAGGTGAGTGACAATCAGGGTGAGGGGACGTGGAGCAGAGATCCTCAGAGGGTGGGCAGGGGGTAACGATCTGTCAAGAGGGCCACCACGGCAATACCGTGACTATGGAAAATCAGTGCTCGGGGTGTGTGGGGGGGGGGGACCACTAAACCACCACGAATGTAATTATTCTATAGAGAACTGGTGATCGGGGACAACTAAACCACCAGAGATGCAACTACTCTATGGAGAATGGGTGATCGGGGGTGAAGGGGACCACGAAACTACCATGGATGTAACTAGTCTATGGAGAATAGGTGATCGGGGGGTTGGAGGACCATTAAACCATCAGGGATGTAGTGATTACATGGGGAGTGAGTGAACAGGGGTGAGGGGGCCTCTAGACCTCTAGGGCATCAATGGTAGTCACAGCATGAGCGCAAAGAGGCTGTTGCACCCGCATGCAAATGAGCCCATAAAAGGCATGCAGATGACACCTTAGCACCTTGCATGCCCAATGAGATCATTTGCATGCTCATGCTGAATATGGCCCAAAGGAGACCTGGCGTTATCCCATTTTAGGCAGCGCTGTCTCCTGTGGGCCATATGCAACCTAGGGCCATGCTGGCACAGCACAGATCCACTTAGCATTGTGCTGACATGGTCCATTATTCAGTCAGCTAGTACCGCTCCATAGAATCCTCAGCTTTTTAGTCCTGCTACCTGGTCTGACTGCTGGTAATCACTCAATTCGTGCAAAGTATTGCTAGGAGAAATTACAGGCATTCTGACCAGCTGGTATGACTGAAAAGAATGGGATTAGTGCACTGTGCTGGAGAGCTAGGAATACAGTATTAATTTTAAATTACTGGGGCCAACAAGGAACCATGGAAGGGACTTAAAGGAAAGCAGTACAAATCACAGTCTCCCGCCCCCTCAAGGCTTACCCACGGTTTAGCTTTCTATAGTAAAAGCTGCAGCATACCTTATTTTAACTCAAAGTCTGCAACACGGAATTATGGCGGATGCAGAGACACTCCATTAACTGCAAAGGTGCGGTGCCGCACCGCTAGCTTCAATAAAAAATGTTCTGAAGTGAGCAGTGCAGTGCCACACCTTTACAGTTAATGGTGCCCCCCCCTGCATCTGCTATACTTCCCTGCCGCAGACTTTTCCAAGTTAAAATAAAGTATGTTGCAGCGACAGAAAAGCGCTGCTTTTACCATATTTATTTTTTATTTTATTTTTTGATAACCAGGTAAGTGCACTAGACACAAAAGTAACTATTTTCAGGCACGACCCGGGAGGTTACAACATCAACAGGAAAAAAACAGTGATGATACAGTACAATATAGGAGTACAACATATTAGGGATACAATTAAAATGGATAACAATTTGAGGTGTCAGGAGAAACATTCCAATGTACTTAGGGGGGGCATGATTGAGGTCTTCACGTACCTCAAGGGAATAAATAGGGCAAACATGGAGGGGATCTTTAGACTAAAGCAGGGAGGTATCACCAGAGGGCATGGTTTGAAGTTGGAAGGTGGAAGGGTGAGGGGGAAAAGAGGAGGAGGTTTTTCACTGAGAGGTTGGTGGACCCTTGGAATGCACTGCCTGGTGAGCTGGTTCAGAGATCCACAGTGGAGGGCTTCAAGAGAGGGTGGGACAGACACAGAAAGTGGATGTATCAGATGATGGCCTGTCCCGGGGGGTGGGGATGGATGATACGGGTTTCTGGAGCACAAGGGATGGGAGGGTCTCGGCACCCAACTAAGGATCTAACTCGATAGACCATAAGGCCTAATTTGGTGGCAAATAGTATGTTAGTACTTCATATCAGAAGTGAAAGTGCATATTAAACAATGGCAAGAAAATTTCCTGGACTCTGATTGGCCAGTGTGTGCCTGAGACAGTGATGTTATTACACAATAACATCACTGTGTGGATTTGGCATTGGACTATACTCATCTTCTCTCAAAGGGGCACTGTCAGCTTTTCCCTTCAGTTATAATTCATTTTATAGTAGTGGATCTCTAGACACATACCTGGGTAAACAATGTTGTAGAATGCCCTTGCTTAAATGAAAATGCAATCCATGTACCTGTTTTTCTAAATTAATAATTTTTACATTACATATGGGACGCATTTAAATGCTCTGCCCACTGGAAGCAGATTCATGGTGAGAACGCACCGAAAAAGCACGTTTACCATGACCGCTGTCCCCGACGAGCATATTTTAACATAATTATCCCAATAACCACGTAATGCAGTGCAGCTAGTTATTTTAAGGTACTCCAGGTATTTCTAACTAAAAAACAAGCGCTTGTTCAGCCGCAAAACAGTGTTGAAATCTGGTTACGAAATCCCGCGCAATAGCGGCACATTCTTGCACACTCGCGGGATCTTTCCTCCTGGTGCTACTGCACACGTGTGGGATTTTGGCACTAGATTTCAACATTGTTTTGCGGCTGAACGAGTGCTTGGTTTTTGTTAGAAATACCAGGAAAACCTTAAAATAACTAGATGCACTTCATTAAGTGGTTATTGGGATGATGATGTTAAAATGTGCATGTCAGGCACAGCGCTCATGGTAAACGTGCAATCTCGCCATGAATCTGCTTCCGGTTGGCAGCATCCCAAATGTAATGTAAAAATTATTAATTTACACAAAACAGGTACACAGATTGCATTTTCATCTATGCAGGGGCATTCTACAACACAGTTTATCCAGGTATGTGCCTAGAGATCCACTACTATAAAATTAATTATAACTGAGAGGAAATGCTGACAGTGCCCCTTTAAGAAACAAAGATATATTACCACACTAGAAATCTACTAAAAACATTTTTTAAAATGTTTCTTATTTTGTATAAGAATGAGCCATTGTATAATAGCAGTAAGGCACTCCAGTGTATGTGTTAGTGTGTAATAACGTCACTCATGGGGTGGTGGAAGCACTCTGCTTCACCCCACCCCAGGAGTGACGTTATTACACGATAACACACACCCTGTCGTGCCTTACTGCTTAATTATATTATGGCATTTAAGGGTATAGTAAAAATGGATAATGATTTGCGCAATTGGTGTAACCAGGAGACAATACAGACATTTCACATATCAAAGCTATAGAAAGCTAAACCGGGGGGTAAGCCTTGCTGGGGTGGGAGACTAATTTGTACTGCTTTCTTTTAAGGATCGGGGAGAGGGGCTGAACTGGGTGTGAGAAGGGTTTACTATCTGTGGAGCAAGCAGGGGTGGCTACAGTGAAGTGCATGCACTGTACCCCTCCCACACTAGAGATGTATGTGAATTAATGCATTGCAACAGGATTCTCTTACCTCTATATAAATGGAAGCACAGATTCAGAGAGCTTAAAGGAGTCTATGATGACTCCCAAGTCACCCAGATGTCTGAAATCTATATGGCGAGCAGTATTTTCCTATTGGATATCAAACCTTAGGAACAATCTTCCTCATTATCTGAGACCCACTTCCTCTCACACTGCCACCAAAGCCATCTACGTGAACTGCTTAGCTCACACTACAGTTGGCACCTTTGATACCACTACTAACTGCTGCTGCTTTAGTGCTCTGAACTTTTTAAATTCTTTCCAACATTTCTGATGACTGTAGAGCATGTTTTAAACTGTAAACGGTGGCTCTATGTGCGACATGTTACTTTTATACTATTACAGGCTTTCCTCATTTCCAGGATGTACCTGAAAATGCACTGCCAGCACCTCAGTTTAACGTTCCAGTCAAACTTTACAAAAAAATAATAAAATACTGCCAGTCCCTGTGCTCAGTTTGCAATAATCATCAGTCCTTTAGCATAATTTTAGTTTTATTTTTCAGATGTGCATAAACTTTCTTTTGACCAGCTCTTCATTAGCCACTTATCTGCTCAAATACATAACATATTACAGAGTCTGTAGTGCCACTGGGAAAAAAACGTTAACTATACACAGTTTTCGATGACTTTTCCATCTGATCAAAAACATTTACAATGTCCAAAAAACAGTCAAGTTAGAAAAAAGGTCAGCTGTACAAAGATGTGTTATCTAAAGGAGGGAAAAGGCCAAGTTAGATGAAACCACATTTATATAAATGTCTGATACCTTTTTTTTTATTTGTATTTTATGCTCCTGTACTGCCAGCCCCCTTCAATCCCCCAGTCGCCCAGCTCTATCACTCACCATTTCAGGAATTTACCTGGACTGCACCTTCCCACCCCACCATGGAGCACAACCTCAGATAGCCAGCCTTGGGCTCTGTCGATGGTTAGGGGCCTGCAGCGACCAAAGCCATCAAATTAATTCTGCTAGCAGCCAGTTTTCCTGGTTTCTCTCTACCAACCTCCCCTGACATCAAACGCAGCCCATAGCCAGTTTTGTCATGCTGTTGATATTCCCTGCAGAGAAGCACGCTCACTGGCCTACTGCAGGGGTCGCCTAAGCAGTGAAATCTGATGCAGTCCCTCCCCAGCCTGGGACTGCTGCTGCATGACTGCGCCTCACCAACCTTTCCAGCCATCCAATCCAGCTTCCAAGTTCCCTTCGGAACCAGGGTTGCTGGCACAGGAGTGCAACATGCTGCCCACTGGGCTACTGGCAGCCCCAAACGCCTGATACCTTAATTGGAACACAGACATATTTGATAAAGGGGAAAGCTGGGTAGGCCATTAAGGCCTGCCCCTTCTGCTACACCAAAGCCAGTGTTCATTTTCCCTGCACGAGTGAGAGAAATGGCAGAACCTATGTTAACTCCTGTCTGTGAGGGGGCACCCAGACAGTGCCTATGTGGAGAAGATACTCTAGAAGATCAAGAGCTACAGGAACTGTAAGTAACATTCCCAACTCTAATATGTTCACTTTCTAAAAGGAACTTCAAACACAAGACTCATTATAGTGGAGTGAGCCAGAACGTAATGCAATGATACATCATAGTGCAGTAAACAAGACCTTTTCAATGGCAGTTAATCATAACTCTCATGCAGAAACTTGAGATGCCGTGTTGCATCCCAGCTGTTTCTACTGTAGGTCTGCCAAGGAAGCTACTAGGGCTTCCCTCGTCTCCTTCAGAACCCTCAGGTGTAGCCCATCTGGCACTGGGGACTTGTTTACATTCTGGTCCTGTAAACTCTTTAGAACTCTCTCCAGTTTACATCCTATCTCCTAATCTGTGGCTAATGTTATCTTTAAATCTGTTTTTGCTGTCAGGAATTGAGCCAGCAGCCTCCATTGTGGGCACAAAACTGAAGTACTCATTTAATATGTTTACCTGTCCTTCACTTTCCTCAGTGTTCGTTCTATCCTTCTTTATTCTTTCTATGTTATACTTTGCTGATGTTTCCCCCTTATGAGAGGACTCCCTCATCTTCATCACTTGCTCAGAGATATGGTTTCCTGCCCTGTCAGAAGAGCTAGGGCTCTATGGAGAGGTCTCAGGATATAAAATTAATTTTGATAACCCAAAGGCATTTAAATTGAGTAGGTTTTGCTCCCCAGAATTTCTAGCAAAATTTCCATTAAAATGGGTGGAAGACAATGTAGTGAGATACCGGGGGTGAGAATCTCACCCAACCTCTCCTCACTATTTAAGGTGAATTATGAGAAACTCCTAAGAGGAAATTACAGCAGATATACGCAGATGGGAATTATTACCCCTAACACTGGTAGGCCGTATTGCAACAACTAAAATGAACATTCTGCCTAGATTTCTCTTCTTTCAAGTCTTACAAATTAGCATCCCTGAGCAATACTGGAAAGCAGTTCATAAACCTGTTATGACATTTGTTTGGGCCAAAGGTAGAAACAGAGTTAGTAAAAAAGTGTTGGCCACTGCAAGGCAAAAAGGGGCATGACCTTGCCTGATCTCAAACTATATTATTTGGCAGCACAACTAGCTCCTACAGTATCTTGGACAAAATAGCAGAATGACACAGGCCAGCTCAAAATGAAGTACAGCAAGCATGTTCCATCACACTTTCGTCCTGCCATACACCGCCTTCTCCTCTAAGGTTCAGAAGGACATATCCAACCCATGGACGAAACATAACACTTAAGTCCTGATCCAGGTCAGAAAGATCACACACACACACTTCAAATGAAGTGGGTCCCCCCTACATATTAATTGAATCCCAGATTCGCCCCCAAATGGACCTAGGGTATCAGAGATGGAACAAGTTTGCCCTAACAAGATACAACACAATGATTTGAAGTAAAACAGTGACCACTTTAAGGGGCTCCACAAATCATCTGGCCTCCAGTAGAGGGACTTTTATAGATACTTGTAAGTGAGGCACTATATTGAATTGCAGACTCTGTTGCCTAAAACAGAGAGAGACTTCATTTCCCTATAAAACATCTTATACTGGATTGCCATGCTGGAACGGAGGAATGGAACAAATTCCAGAGCATATAACACGTTCTCATAAGACTTCTTTAGGAAGCAGAAGCAGAATAAAACCTCCTAACGAGCCGGCCCGCTGGCAGTGGCTGGATTTCCACTTGCGACACAGACGACCCGGGTTCGGGAATGGACCAGGGTGTAGGAAGGGCCGGCTGGGGGAGAACAATCGAGCATCCTGGGGACTGCTCTCCTTCTCCAGGGGGAGGGAGAGGAACAGTGTCTGGCACTTTACAGACCCAAGGCAGAGACTAGGGGTACCGCTGCGACTGGCTCCATCTTAAGGGGGGGGTGGGGCGGACACTGGATGTCATTGCATATCCCAGAGGGAGTAAGAATCCAAAAAAGCCAGTCCCTGGCATGACGATCCATTCTCCCCGCCGTCCACTGCCTCGGACGTCCATCGGGAGGGGGTAAGCCAGGGCTTGCCAAAAGTGTCCATTGGGAGGGGGAGCCCCCCCCAGCAACCCTGCCCGGGGTGGCAAGCCTAGGCACGGGGACATGGTGGTCCGAGGACAGGGAACCAGAACACAAACTAATTAAATAAAAAAAATAAAACCTCCTCACTGTTTAAGTTCAATATTCTCCTTAATTGACTATGGGCTAATAATTTATGATACTGCTACGGATACATTTTTGTTTTCTTGATTTAATTACCCCCCTCCACGTGCTCCTGTGCTCACCACTTCTTCAGGCCACCATGGCCCCCCAACTTACCTCCTACTATCCTTACTCAAGCCCTCCATCCTCACATTGCAGCCAGCCCTGCAGTACCTCGGTGTAACCCTTTGCAAGACGGGTCCCTCTCCTCTGAGGGGGAAGGCACCGGGGGGGTTGCCAGCGCACTCACTATTAGGCCCCGGGGTGCAGCTGAGGCAGACATGGCTCCCTGGAGGGCTTTGGTGGCGTCGGAGACCGGCAGCTGTCATCCGGCAGATCCTGGAGCTGTTTTTTTGGGTTTTCCCGGAGTTCCCCCATCACTCTGCTCATGCAGTGCCTCCAGTCTCCACTGGGAGCCACTGCTGAGCGATGCTTCCCCACACTTCACCCCAGGAGAGGACAGCTGTCCTCTGGACACGCAATCCTCTACTCCCCCCTGCCAACCTCCGGTGCTAGAGTCCATTCCCGAACCCCGGTCTCTGGTGCCGCATGAGGTAAGGCGTTCAGCGCCTCAGCACCACCGGGCCGGCATGGATACCACATTTAAAAGAATCAGCATAGCCCTTAATAAACCCTGCAGACTAGCTACTGGGGCACATAGACTCACTTATGCTTGTGAGTTGTATGCTCGATCTAACTGACTACACCTTAAGGGCTGCATAAAGTATCAGACTTGTCTGTTTGCAAAAAAAAATCCATCTTGGTCTAACCCCTTCGGTCTTCCTAAAACTTCTTAACCAGTTAACTAACCCTCACCACACCCATGGAATGTCTAACCTGGCCTACAAAGTCCAAGTCTATCGCACCTCCATGGCACAGCGCTCTTTCAAGTACAGGGCAGCAAGCTGGCTAAATGACCTCCCACCACCACTCTGCAACCAGTCCAAGATCAGCCCTTTAAGTACAAACTTCACCAGCACCTTGAAACACAGTGCAGGTGCGACTATCTGACCTAAACTACCCACCCCAATTTACTGTGAAACTGACCCCCCCACACCTCTGTTTCTTCCCCATCCCCCATTCTCAGTGATCTAAGCTTCCCTATTCTGTCTGTCTTATCCCCCCTTCCCATACTCCCCCGCTCCCTATTCTACCTCCCCTCTGTCATGACATAGCCTTTGCCCGGCTGCATTGTTATTCTGTATTCTCCTTAAGTTTGTACTTTATTTTATCTATCATGCACTGTTCACATCACCTGTTTTGGGGTTGTTTTTTTTGTAACTTGCTACGAAACTGTGTTTGTCTTTTACCTGACATGGAACCTTTGTAAAAGAGCCTCTGGTTCAAAGGTACTGTAATCCGAGAAATAAAATAAATAAATAAAATAAAATATAACTAACGAAGAGTGAGCATGGCTGTGGTGTAAAGGGAGGAAAGTCACAGCATCCTTGGGTTGGAAGGAATATAGGTGGAAGTGTGTGGTCAGCTTTTCCACACCCCAACAATCACACAACGCTTCAGTGTAGGCAACACAAGCATATGTTGTAGAGGATGTTAGGAGGTCGGTTCACAGCATCATATATTCTGGGCCTGACTAAAGAGTTCTGTTGTGATCCCAAATTCACAATGAGCTCAAGAAAATCTGGAATGCAAATATCCCTTTTGAGTTAAAAAAAAATCTGATACTGGGGTAAAGGTCAAAGATTTAGGTAATCTTCTGCAGCAAATCTTTTTCAGGATCCTGTGCACGACTGCTCTAAAGAAGATTACAGTGAACTGACTGCAAGTCTCATCCTTTCTTTCAATTCATGGGTAAATGGAGTAGAGAAAATCAGAAGAATGGAGCATATAACAGTTAAGCTGAGTCTTACCTCAGAGAAACACATAGAACTCTTGTCCAGATGGGACTCTAGAGGGAGGGAGGGAGGGAGAACCACAGGAATGCTCTAAACCTGGAGGAGGAGGATGTGGAACTGAATTAATGTCATGCCAGTCTTTCTGATATGGATTTGCAGTACAGTATGGGAAAAAATGCCAAATAATAAAATAAAGGGTAACTAAATTAGGCAAGAAATAAAGTGTCACTTCAGTTATGCCACAGTCGGCGCAGTTAAAATCCTTTTCCTTTCTTCTTCTTCGTGAAATGTTTCAGCGCTTGTGAGGAAGTCTCTTACTATCCAAAACCTTATGTCCAATACGAGTTACAAGGAACTAGAAAGAATGGACTATGAGTTAGGCAATGTTTTGATTTACAAGCCATGATCTGTATTATACTGCAATGAACATGTATGCCTGCTGTTTATGGAGTATTAAGACTGGGTCACGGGGAAGTGGACAAGGGTCATGTGATGGATGTCATACACTTGGACTTTAGTAAGGCCTTTGATTCAGTGCCGCTTGGGAGGTTGTGGGGAAAGCTGAGATACGTGGGGGTGGGGAATAAAATGGTTAAATGGATTGAGAATTGGCTGCAGGGGAAACAGCAGAGGGTGCTGGTGCAGGGGGGGTAGGGACTATCATCTCCAAGGGCTGTGACGAACGGGATGCCACAGGGATCAGTACTGGGGCCAGTGCTGTTTGGAACATTCACAGCGGACATTTCGGATGGTGTCAGGAATAAGATCAGTCTATTTGCTGACGATACCAAATTGGAGCGGTGGTGGATGAAACAGCAGGTTGGCAGGGGCTACAGGATGACCTGACCAAACTGCTGGAGTGATCAGAAGCGTAGCAGTTGGAGTTCAATGCGAAAAAGTGCAAAGTCCTGCACTTTGGAGCAAAGAACCCAGGGAGGGGTGCAGCTAGGTTCCACCAAGGAGGAGAAGGATCTAGGGGTGGTTGTAATGGGGAAGATGAACAATACAGAGCAGTGTAGGAGGGTGGCAGTGAAATCCAACAGGATGCTGGGTTGTATCGCGAAAGGGATCTCCTCCAGGAGCAGGGAGGTGATCCTGCCTCTCTACAGGGCACTGGTCAGGCCGCACCTGGAGTACTGTGTGCAATTCTGGCACCCATATCTGAAAAAGAATGTGAAATTATTGGAAGGGGTACAACGCAGGGCAACTAGGATGATCCAGGGATTGGAGGACAGACCATAAGAGGAGAGGCTGAGAGAGCAGAACATGTACTTCTAGAAGGAGAGAATGGACTTTGGGGATATGATTGAGACCTTTAAGTACATAAAGGAGATAAACAAGGCAGGCACCAAAGGGATACTCAGGCTGAGGAGGGGGAGGGACATGACAGGGCACGGCCTTATATTGGAGAGGGGAAGATTTAGGACGGAAATGAGGAGAAACATTTTCACAGAGAGGGTCGTGATAGAATGGAATGCTCTACCAGAGGAGGTGGTAGCCTGTAAGACAGTGGGTAGTTTCAAAAGGGGATGGGACAAGGTCGGGGGGGGTAACTGAGAAGGGGAGTGGGGATGGGGCAGCTGCAAGGTGAGGATGCTAGCTGCACTCTCAAGCAGACTTGATAGATTAGGTGGCCTATTTTGACTGGCAAATTCATATGTTCGTATGAGTTGTGTGACTTGTAATGCTATACCTTCTCATAATAAAGATGAGTTTTAAAAAATAAGATTAATAGGTCTAAACATAATAGTGACAGTGAGGACTGAGTTTCAATCAGTAGCCCATCCTATACACAACAAGAGTTTCAAAGACACCTAAAAAATAGGTTACTCACCTGTAACCATAGTTCTAGAAGTGGTATATTTTGTACATTAACACTTCTAGCAGGATCCTTTCCCTTTAAGTGCTGTCCGGAAGGTCTTCAAGCTGGCTTCTCCTACCCACCCGGGTGGTATCCTCCTCGGCACTGCCCCGTGATGTTAGATCTTACACCCTGGAAGTAAGAAGGTGTGCCACGCCAGGGGAACTAGAGTGGGTTGCGTGGATGTACACCATATACCATTCCTAGAACTATGGTTACAGGTGAATACTGTGCAAGCCTGTTATAATGGACACATTTGTGCACAAAATGTTTGTCCATCATATCCAGTGTCCCTTATATCCAAAGGAAATGAAGCCTGTGTTTGGTATGTGAGCAGGGGCTCAGGGTGAATAAGAACCTATTATAATAGATTACTCAGAATATTGCCTAGCATATACTGTATGTTTCTATATTATGTATATTTAAAGTTATTTAACTGTTAAGGAACATGATTTTTAAGGAAGTTTACTGCAGAAGGTAAGAATAAGATAGTAAGTCTAGTGGCTGGATGCTGAGGTTCTAGGCCAGTAAGAATAAAGGTAATTGTACTCCAAGGGTTATACCGAAATATAAAATAATTTCCTTTCCGTGTAATTAAGTAATAAAAGTTTATGCATCTTGTGGGTAATTATTCTGTAAGAAATTTAATCTTTGTAGTTCCTCCACCTTAATTCTACATCTGCCAACTCTACTCACCAGCTCTGCACTCCTCCCCTGAAAATAAACACTACAGATGCCCACAAAAGCTTCATAGTGCCTATTATAAGCAATGTTTCTATCCATTATAGCCAGAGAAAAATGCATTGGATTTGATATATACTGTATGTATTTAGTTTGGGAAATCAGTTTTTGTCCACTATAACAGATTGTCTGTTATAAGTGTCCGTTATAAGTGGAGTGCACTGTAACTTTTTTTTTTTTTTAGGGACATGGATGTGGTGTACTATCCACACTTCTGCAGACTCCTAGCAGTTCTCCAGGAAGAGGGGCAAGCGCACACCTTCTACTTAGGAAACAAATATTGAAGAACCGAGGCCCCAAAACCAGCATCCCGCGTGACTCCAAGGTGGATGTGATAGTGGGAGATGAAGGTATGTGCTGACTTCTAGACAGCAGCCCTGCAGATCTCCTGGACAGGGACAACCCAGGAAGCCGCCAACAAGGCAGCGGTATGTCTAGTGGAATGAGCCCTAAGCCCAATGGGAGGCTACCTACCAGCCAACCTATAGCAGAGATTAATGCAGGAGACTGCTGACCTGCCAATCGTCTGCTTATTTTATTTGTTTTTGGTAACTGCGTTGGGTGCACTACACACAGAAATGACAATTTTCAGACACAACCCAGGAGGTTACAACATGGTGATACATGACAAAGGAGGACGTACAGTTAACATTTAGTAACATAAGGATACAATGCAAATGATAAGAACAGTCACAAGAACAGTCAGTAAAATTTAGTTTACAACGAATGCAAAGTAGCATTAACAGCGTTTCAAAGAGAAAAATATAAATTTAAAGTATAAGTGCCACCAGTCTGCCAGGTGCATCTTCAGCGTAGGTGACAAAGAGCAGGCAAACCTCTCCCTGAAGTCCAGCCATACGTGCCTTATAATAAGCACACGTTTGCCTCAGGTCTGATGTATGGAGCCTGTGCTCAGCCTCCAAGACTGGAGTGGTGAAGCACACTGAGATATATCACCTGGTTATGGCGAAACTCCAAAACAACCTTCGGAAGGAACTTCAGTTTGGGGCGGAGGACAACTTTGCTTTTGTGGAAGACCAGATAGGCAGACTACACAGAGAGTGCCTGGAGCTCACTGATCCTTCTGGTGAAGGTGATAGCCATCAAGAAAGCGTTCTTCCATAACAGGTGGGAGATGTGACACCTGTGCATGGTTTCAGATAGCCTACCAATGAGCACTGCCAAAACCAGCAACAAGTCCCAAGGTGGTTGTGATTCACGCACCGGTCTGGACAGGTGGTGAAGGCCTTTGAAAAAGTGCCCGACCACCTTTTCCTGCGCCTCAGTTAACGTACCCGCCCAAGCCTGGTAGGCCAAGATGAATCCTAGGTGTACCCCGAGGGTCGTTAACTAGAGACCCAGCTGGAAGAGGGACCACAAATATTTCAAAATGCTCGCCAACAGGCAGGATAAGGGGTCTAGCTCCTTGTCCTGACACCAAATGGATACAATGCAAATGATAAGAACAGTCACAAGAACAGTCAGTAAAATTTAGTTTACAATGAATGCAAAGTAGAATTAACAGCGTTTCCAAGAGAAAAATATAATTTTAAAGTATAAGTGCCACCAGTCTGCCAGGTGCATCTTCAGCGTAGGTGACAAAGAGCAGGCAAACCTCTCCCTGAAGTCCAGCCGTACGTGCCTTATAATAAGCACGCATTTGCCTCAGGTCTGATGTATGGAGCCTGTGCTCAGCCTCCAAGACTGGAGTGGTGAAGCACACCGAGATATATCACCTGGTTATGGTGAAACTCCAAAACAACCTTCGGAAGGAACTTCAGGTTGGGGCGGAGACAACTTTGCTCTTGTGGAAGACCAGATAGGAGACTACAAGAGAGTGCCTGGAGCTCACTGATCCTTCTGGTGAAGGTGATAGCCATCAAGCGGTCTTCCATGACAGGTGGGAGATGTGACACCTGTGCATGGTTTCAGATAACCTACCAATGAGCACTGCCAAAACCAGCAACAAGTCCCAAGGTGGTTGTGATTCACGCACCGTCTGGACAGGTGGTCAAGGCCTTTGAAAAAGTGCCCGCCACCTTTCCCTGCGCCCACAGCTGACGACCCGCCCAAGCCTGGTAGGCCAAGATGAACTAGGTGTACCCTGAGGGTCGTTAACTAGAGACCCAGCTGGAAGAGGACCACAGATATTTAAAATGCTCGCCAACAGGCAGGATAAGGAGTCTAGCTCAACGTCCTGACACCAAATGGAAAATCTCTTCCATTTGAAGGCATAGCACTGGCAAGTACACTGCTTCTGAGAGGCCTCCACAACACGGAGGACCTCATCGAAGAGACTCAAAGCTTGGAACTCTAGCCACTCAAGAACTAAGCAGCCAGGTGCAGGGATCGAAGGTCCGGGTGGGATACCTTCCCCTGAATAAGAGAGTAGGTCCAGGCAGAGGTGCAATCTCCATGGGGGCCTGTTGCTGAGGCGATCGGGGTACCAGAACTGGTGAGGCAAGTCTGCGGCTACCAGGATCATCCAGGCCATGTCCCTGTGCACACTGAGCAACACCTTGTGGATATGGGGAAAGAGAGGGAAGGCATGCAAGAGACTTTGAAACCAGGGTCTCATGAAGGCATCCCCGATCAGAGTCCTGCACTGAGGAGGGCGAGTGCAAAACAGCCTTAGTTTTGTTTTTCCCGGGAGGCAAAGAGGTTGATCAGAGGAGAGCCCCAGAGGAGAATAGGTGATCGAACACCTCCTGGTGAAGAGATCATTTGTGTGATGCCTCACCCACTTGGCTGAGGGCATCTGTCAGCTGGTTGGACATCCGGCCACATGAATAGCCAGAAGGTCAGTGTTCAGATTGCATACGAGGTCCAGGTGCAGAGAGCTTACCAGCACAATGGAAGGAGTGCATCCTACCCTGCTTGTTGAGGTAGTATATGGTGGCCATGTTGTCTGTCTGGACCTGGACCACCTGATTCTGTACTACAGAAGCAAAGGCCATCAGAGCTAGGCACATTGCATGGAACCCCAGTAGGCTGATGTGACATCGGGACTCCTTAGGGGTCCAGAGCCCGTGGGCTCTGTGGTTCAGTGGGCTCAACAGCCCAACAGAGAGGCGGTTGTGATGAGTGACCGTCATACTGTGCATGGACAACTAGGACTCCTCCTTGAAGATGGCCTGGACAAGCCACCACTGGATGGCATCCCACATCAGCAGAGTCACCATGACTAGACACAGTCCAGGTGTCTGAGTACTGAGACCACTGGCGAGCCAGTTCCCACTTCAGGGTGCACATCCACCAGTGGGTCCACTGGATCATGCTGGTGAAGTCGCCATGTACTTCAAGAAGTGCAGGAAGTCTCGAGCAGGGCGTGAGTGCCTAACCCAAAATGAGCAGTTAAAGAGGTAAGGTCCTCCGCCCCGTATGCTGGGCCCTGGCCCAAATGGAGTCGAGTGCCACCCTGATGAAGTGGATCACCTGAGAGGGGGTGAGTTTTGACTTGGCCGAATTGGCCAAGAGGCCCCAGGCTGAGCAGGTTTGGAGTGCCAAGTCCCTGAACCACTCAACCTTCACCTTTGAAGAACCCGCTATCAGCGAGTAATCCAGATAAGGGTAAACCCCAGACACCTCGGTGCTGCAGGAAGGCTGCCACCACTGCAATGCATTTCGTGAAGACCCTGGGGGATGAGGAGAGGCCAAATGGCATAGCCTGGAACTCGTAGAGCGTTTCTCCAGTGGAACCTCAGGAACCGCTGATGGGACGGATGGATGGGGATGTGGAAGAAGGTGTCCTGGAGGTCCAGGGAGCAAAACTACATGTTCTGCTCCAGGAATGGAATGATCGGATTCAGAGTGACCATTTGAAATCTGCGTGGCCTAAAATACTTGTTGAGGGCATGCTGGCCCAGCATGGGGTGCCAACCCCATATCCTTTTCCGAACCAGAAAGTATCTGGACACGAATCCTGGACCGGCCATGAAGGCCAAGACACAGAAACAGCGTCCTTTTGCAGGAGTGGAGTAATGTCCTCCTGATGGGTGGACAGCATGTCCACGGGCCCCACATCCCTCCATGGGGCACAGGCTCAGCTGGGTGAGAGATCTTCAAATTCCAGAGGTAATCCCTGACTAATCACTTTGATCACCCATCAGTCAGAGATGATAAGGGACCAAGCGGAAGCGATGTGGCAGAGCCAACCCCCCACGGGAGATCCCAGGCTAGGCTGAATGGGCAGGAATGGCCCCCCTCAGCCTGTTGCTGGGCAGGCCTAGAGGCGACTCTGGAGCTGGTAGCTGGGGAGAGCCCTGAACATTGGTCTCTGGACCTTCGAGCACCAACGGGGGCTGGCTTGGGCTTAGACTGCCAGGCCTGGTGATGCCCCTGCTGGAGCTGTTGTGGGTGAGCAGTGGGTGCGGAGCAGGGCCGAAACTGAAAGGGTTTCTTCTGCTGTTTCTGCCCCTTAACATCCATCTGAAAGGATGCAATGGAGTCCAAGGTGGCACCGAACTTCTCAACTTGGCGTGAAATGACCATCAAAGCCAGGACTGAAAGAGGCGGTATCAAAGAAGGAGACAACCATCAACTTATGCTGAGTGCCGTTACTGAAGTTCGACAGCCATGCTTGACGCCTCATGGCCACCGCCGCAGCCATGGACTTGGCAAAGGAGTCACCAGTGTCCAGGACCATCTGGAGCTGTTTGGCCATGGTTAATCCCTGATCCCTGATCATTTTAACCACCTGCTGAAGGGATCAGCGGGAAGTCAAGGAATAACCTGGTCCAAAGTGGGCAAGAGGGCATGGGAGAAGTGGGTCATCATAACCCCAGCACTGGCCTGCCGAGACACAAGACGAGCGGCACAGGCTTTCTTTGCTCCATGGTCAATCTTCTTTTGACTCTTTGTTTTTGGGGGCTTGTCGACATCCTCGATGTTCCGAGTTCCTGAAGACCCGAGTCCGTGACCAAGACTTCAGCGCAGGATGATCAGCGAATCCCGACAAGGACCGGTGGGTACTGTACTTGCAAACCAACAGACTGAGGGCAACAGGCTGGATGCTGCCATGGCTCTAAAGTCAGACCCAGGATGGCCTCCACTACTGGGAAGGCAACATCGGGGAATCATGCCATTCCAAGATCTCTGTGAGGGACACTTGCCCACTTCTAAACTGGTTCTAGTGGGATCCCCACAGATTTGGAGATCAGACGGAGTAATGCCCCAAAGGCAGAGGAGCCAGTCTCCGAGGCAACTTCCTCACTGAACTCCTGGTTGAACCTTAGAGTACAGGAGAGTGTATGAGGAGCACTCCTAATCGAGGGTTCCCACAATACCGCGACCCTGTGTCCCCACTGACAACACGAGTCTCATCAATGCAGGAAATCGGCACGAGATCCTCCCTGGAGAAGAGTGTGCCAGCTTAGGCCGGAGCACCCTTCTTGGGCTGCAGGTGGTGGCTCCACCCAAATGGGAGAAAGAGGTGGTGTTGGCAGTGTCAGGAAAACTGGCACCGGCTGACAGATCGACTACCAGGGAAGTGCTGGAATAGGCTGTGGAGCACGGCCATGGCCGAGGATCCACTGCTGCCACATGAGCTTCATACCTGCGCCACATTTTACGGCAGAACTGTTCCTTGCCAAATTACAAGGATGAAGACGAAGAGTATCTGCGGTGCCTCTTGGCCAAGAGCAGGACCGCTGAGAATGGCGAGAGTCCCAAGATCATGCTCTGAAGAAACATCGGGACCTCGACGAATCATTCGATGGGGAGGCAAAGCACAAACAGGTGTAGGATGCATTAGAGACCCAGAGGGATTAGGTTCCCGGGGGTGGGGGTCTGAGAGAGACTACTGGCTCAGTGGAATGAACCAGCCCCTCTTGAGTGAGAGCAGCCAGAACCAGGGTTCTGAATAAGGAGCCATCTCCTTTGTCCCACAACAATGGCTCTACCGGATCAAGATAAACCTCGACCAGCCGGTAGACCTGTGTCTTGGCCGACAAGCCCAACGGATTTACCATGGGGCCACCGGTCTGGACTAGAGAAAGAATGTCAGTTGAAGCCAAGGGCTCAACACCTGTTGAGCCCACAGAAGCATGGAAACAAGAGGAAAAGGACCTCTCTCAATCCCACGACCTGCAGCGAGATTTTTTAGATTTATCCCACTTGGACACTCATGGAGGGCGCGCTACGGGAGTAGAAAGGAACTGACAAGTCCCGGAATCCCCCCCGAGAAGGAGGCGCCAAGCCCAAGGTGGATAACGAAGCTAAAGTAGCCTGGGCCACCGCCTCTTCAAAAGTGGCGAGTTGAGTGACAGAACCCACAGCCCCCAAGACTGCCTTACCCACTACTTTGGATCTGACCAGGGAATTGCATTCATCCGAGTAGCCTAACACAAGGTGGGCGTAACAGTCCTCAAAGTCTAGAGTGTGCAAAAGGGCTTCCCCCTTTTAATATGGTTGGGGAAATACACCAGGTCAATGTCCTGGTTTAAGGTTAAGGCTGAAACCACCTGGGGAAGAAACTTAGGACTGGTCCTTAAGGACACCCTGTCCTTATGGAAAATCAAATAAGGCTCTTTACACATGAGCGCTTGGAGTTTGGAAATTCTCCTTGCCAAAGTAACAGCAACCAAGAATAACGCCCTCCACGAGAGAAGGCAAAGCTCGCAATCCACGGCTGGTTCAAAAGGAGGCAGTGTAAGCTACTCCAGGACAAAAAGAAGGTCCCAAAGAGGAAATGGGTCCTTTAATGGAAGTCTCAGATGCAGGACACCATGCAGAAATGAGCTGGAGGCCTCTGGTGAGGCTAGTGAATGCTGACCAGCGGTGTTGGTCAATTCACTGCACAATAGAAAACCCTCCCGCATTCTGCAGTGTGGTATGTCAAATGGCACAGAGGTGTACTTTCAGAGAGAATACGCAATCCCACTGAAAAAGGGATGGGAGGTAGTCAAAATAGACTTCTCAGGGCATGAAGTGGATCGAGGTTGCAGTTTGAGCCCAGAGACAAAATTTCTACCATTTCAGAGCACAAGTAGCGTGAGTAGATGGTTTCCTAACTGTCACCAGGATATCGGCAACCCCTTGCAAGACTCCGTGCCTAAGAATGGCTACATTTTGCAGCCAAGCATGCAGGTTCAGGACTTTGAGGTTCGGATGGACCAGGAGCCAGCCTCCTGGGACAGCAAATGTGAGCTGACCAGTAAGTGTAAGGAGGCTCCACAGCCAGCTGGTGAAGCAGTGAAACCAAATCTGCCTGGGCCAAAAGCGCCACCAAGATCACTTGCGCTCGTTCTGACTGGAGCTAAGAAGAACCCTCTGGATCAAAAGGACGGTGGGAAAGCATAGAGGAACCTGACTGTCCAAGAGAAGGAAGACGTATCTCGCTAGAAAACATCAGGCCCTGGATCTAGCGAGTAGAAATGTTTTGCGTTGTATGGAGTCGCGAACAAGTCTACATCTGGTGTCCCCATCGTAGGAACAGTTCCTCGACGACCTCTTGCAGCAATCCCCATTCATGAGCTCTAGCCTTTGACTGGCTCAGGAGATCTGCGACTGTGTTGTCCAAACCAGGAACATGTACTGCGGTAAGCATGGCGCCATGCTGCAGTACCCAGTCAAACACCCGCTTTGCAAAGGGGGGTAGGAGTGAGTGCCTCCTTGTTTGTTGATGTAATACACCACCACGGTGTTGTCTGTTTGGACTAACACGTGACCCAATGGGATCTCTGACTGTAATGCCTGTAAGGCATATAGGACCACTCATCTCCAGAACAATGATACGGAGGTGAGCCTCTAGGGGCAACTAAGTTCCCTGGGTCCTGGTTCCTTCCAGGTGGGCTCCCACCCGGACCCTGAAGCATCGGTGGTGAGAGTCAGAGATGGGGCAGCTGCAATAAAGGGAACTCCCACGGAAAGATGATCCGGGACAAGACACCACTGTAAGTCCTGAATGACTTGCCTTGTGACTCTGACTAGCTGGTCTAAGTGATCCTGCCTCTGGTCCCATTGGGCTCTCAGCGTCCACAGGGTAACTCTCATGTGGAGGTGGGCGAGGGGGACCATGGAGATGGCAGCCATCATATGTCCAAGCAGGAACCAGTTTTCATGCCATGATAGTCCTCATCAGTGACCCGATGCATTTCGCCCTGTCCTCGGGCAGGAAGGCTCTCCTTGATGGGTATCAGAACTCGCCAAGAACTGTAGTCTCTGCGAGGGAGAGATGACTTCTCTTGGTTGATGGTGATCCCTAGAGACTGGAATAGGAGCAAGTGTGGTGAATAGCCTTCACCAGTGCTTCTGGGAGGAGGCCAGTCCGCCAGATGAGGAAGGCGTAATGGCCTTGTCTCCTGAGGGCTGCTGCTATGACTGCCATGCACTTGGCAAAGGCAGCAGTGCTGAAGACAGGCCGAAGGAGTGCTCGGAACTGGTAATGGCGTCCCAGAAACTCGAAGCACAGGAATTTCCTGTGTGACTGGGTAATGGGAAGATGGAGATACGTGTCCTGCATGTCCAGACATGCTAGCCATGCACCCTGCTTGAGCATGGGAACAGACCCGGTAGGGTACACCACGAAGATGTTTAGGTCGCTGAGGTCTAGGATTGGGCACAAGTCCCCAGTTTTCTTCTGAATCAGGAAGAAGTGGGAATAGTATCCTCCTTCCCTCTGGTTCCTCGGTATGACCTCAATGGCGTCCTTGGTGAGGAGTCCCGAGATCTCCTGCTGGATGAGCAGGGCATGCTGTCCCGAGTACCAGGAATGCAGAGACAGTCTTGATGGTGGGCGGTCGAGGAACTCCATAGAGTGTCCCCAACTGATAAGCTGAAGAACCCACCAGTCGGAGGTGATCCTCTGCCACTCTGACAGGTGGTAAGTGACTCAACCCCCGACCCTCTCTTCCCTTTGATCCAGAGGTGGGGCAGGGGTCGGAAAGGCATCATGCTGTGGCGGTGCTGGCTCCGGCAGGTTGAGTAGGCTTAGTGTGTCTCTGACCCAGACCTCCGGAGAATCTTTGTTGGTTCTTATGGCCGAAATTGACCCTGTGTTGCTGTTGGCTTGACCGAGGTTGTTGCTTACTCTGTCGGCCACGAAAATGGTTCTGTGTTCTGTGAAAGGAACCAGACCTTGACTTATACATTGCCTGTACCGTTCTGACCGCCTTCCCGGCATCTTGAAGCTTGGTGGTGACCCTCTTGGAGTCATCACCAAACAACACTGAACCATTATAGGGGACATCCATGATTTCTTTCTGGGCGTCTGGAGTAAATCAGAGACCCTCAACCAGGAGTGTCTCTGGAGGCAAGCCTGTTGAGGCACCTCTTGCTGCTAGTCTGCCAAGTCATACGCAGCAGGAGGACTTGGGTCCTAACATCAGAGCCCATGCAAAGGAGGTTTAGAGCTCCTCCTTCTTTTCACCATCTGGAAAGTCCTTTAGCAGGTCTTGCCCTTGGTTCCACAGTGCATTCTGAAATTGCACCATGTGCGTTAAGTAGCTGAGGGACCTGATAGAGCATGTAGTGGCCACGTCCATCGACAACCAGAAGTCAAATTCTTTGGATTCCTGGTCCGGTGGCTGTTTGTTGAGGTGTTGGGGCCTCTGTGAGTGATCGTGCGAGGCTGTAATGACAGCTAAGTCAGCCACAGGTTGCTGGGCTAAACAAAGCGCGTCCAGCGGGGCACTGTAAAGTCTGTTGACCTTCTTGGGGACCGCTGGGGTGGAATGAGGATGCCTGGAAAGTATCCACCAGGGGTGGAACCACCACAGGCTTGGGGTCTTTTTGCCTCAAATAACGTGCCAGGCATTGCCGTTCGGGATCTAACGCTTCTGTCTCCCATCCCATGTTCTCCTAAATGTGCCTCAAAATATCAGAGAACGATGGGTCATCAGGTGGCGACCTAGGAAGGTCATGAGGATCTGGAGATGGAGTACCCAAAGGAGAGGGTTACCGAGAGGTATCTGAGGTATCAGGATGCGAGTCATTGCCCAACTAAGAGCGGGACCTTAGTCTGGGTCTCTTGCATCTATGGTAGCTAGGAGACCCTGAGGGGTCCTGGGCGTGGAGGTCTCTTAGCCTTTGAACTTCTGTTCCTGGACCGGTGGTGTAGGATCCTTAGGCTCAGGTGTTACTGCCCTGGGAGGTGCCGTGGGAGGTGGGACCTCTCCGGGGTGCCTGGGGGGGTACCACGTCTTTTTTAATGATGTCCCACCAAAAAGTGAAAAGTTCCTTGACCTCCTGGATACTGAGGCCAGATGAACGATCCAGTGTTGGTGTCCACCCCGTGTTCAGGTCAGGCAGCAGTGGCTGAGGAGTTGTTGGGTATGGCGTCGGGTCCTTGCGTAGACCAGCATCGGGCAGGCCATCTTCAATGTTGCCTGACGTCTGGTCGTCAGTGGCGGGAGCTCAGACATCCTCTTCCGACGTCCCCCGGCGACCGGTGTCAGGTGGCGGAGGTGGTGTCCGGTCCTTGAGGCATTTGGCGGACGATGGCTCTGGTGTCTGCTTAGCCTCTAACATCCATTTAATAGACATGAGCTCCGAAGTCTTTCTTGGAGGGATGTCGGAGACCCTCAGTGGTTGGGAAACCAAACGTACGGCATCCCGGCATCAGTGCTGGGCTTGGATTGACGCTTGTGGCGGTCGGAAGCCTCCGACCTGGCGGCTGACCCTGAAGGACGGCTGTCCTTAGACTTGTTTTCAGTGGTTGCAAAACACTGAGCTAGAAACCCCTGAGGCCCTAACATTAACCGGGGGCTGAGACCTAGCCGGGATGGAGAGAGTCGGACCGGGCGGAGCTGGAGCTGGCCGGGAGACTGAGGCCCGACCGGGATCTTTCCTATCCTTGTCCCAGTGCTTATCCTTGTGCCTCCCTGATTTGTGTGAAGGTTCCCCTCGAGGGCTGGATCTTTCTCCATGGCTTTAAGCTTTTCTTCCAGGAGAAAACTCTGGAGTGCTTTCTGGCGGTGGATCCAAGTTCTACTGTGTAACTGCTGGCAGATGGAGCAGGCCTGGATATCGTGGTCCAGGCCTAGGCACCACACGCAGGCTGAGTGCCTGTCTTTGAAGGGGATCTGTTTGCCGCAAGCGCACTTCGAGGGGTGTCCTTCTGTGCAAGGAGTCGGGGTAGAAGACATGTACTTATTGGATTTTCAGTGAAAATCTAAGAAAACAGAAGAAATTCTTTCTAGCGTCATTAGTCTGCTGAAAGGCGTCCGTGAAAGCCGATGCGCGCAGGTCTACAACAGGAAAAGAACTGAGGTATGCTGGGAGACTGCCCTTTTATGATGTATCTGACGTCGGGGGGGGTGAGGCTGACATCAGGGGTGGTCCCCCACTAAGCATAGCTAGCTAGAAGTTTTCCGTGGGGTCCTGCTGCCTGCTGGCTTCAGTCCTTATGGTATAAACCGCTGCAAGAGCTGTATCTCGAAGTAAGATCGTCATGGTCAAATGGATCCTCCCAACTTTTGACTACACATATGTAGTTTACAGTGCTGCCCCAGCAACCTCCCTCATCAAACCTGATATCCTTTTCCATGCTTTCTGTCAGTTCGCCTCAAATTCCCCCGACTGAGTCACCACTGCGACCTCTACTCCTCCCTATCCCTCCAATCCCTCTCCAAGAGATGTTTACCCCACTGCTCCACCTTCATATCTAAATACTGGTTTGGGACTCTGCCTTCTTACCTTGCTTCTCTCCTCAATCCTGCCACCGCTTCTCCCTACAACTCACAGACAATCAGCACCCGTTCCTTTGCCCTCCACAGTCTGCACCTCTGCCCGGCAAACTAGCTTTCTCTTACAGACTTCCTTCCCTCTGTAACAGCATTCCTCCTCCCCCTTTCCTGTCCTTAAGTGTTTATTCAGACCAACCCCTTCTACATCTTGCATCTGTTGTCCTCACTAAGATACACTCTCTCTCTTCCCTGTCTTGCATCTCCTTACTCTAGCTAGAGCAGCACACTTATTCTGGATGACCTGCTCTGCCTAGCTGCTTTCTACCGTATATCTATATATTTAAATATATATGTATTATCAAATATAATATACTATATATGTAAATGTCTATGTAAACAGTCATTGTATTACACTGTTGCTGCACTTTTGTTACCCTCTGTTGTACCTGCACCCCTCCTTGGGTCGCACTTACTCATGGTGCCTTTCTCGGTTATCAAATTTTAAATAAATAAGCCGTTATGAGATTGGGATCTAAAATGGACTACTTTCAACTTTCCCATTTCCCAGGTACAGTTTAAGATCAAGAATTCAACAGATTTTGCATCTGCTCTGTGTGTTCATGAAAGTTTGAGATTATTGCTGTTAACCCAATCCATAAATTCTGAATCTCACGGAACCCCACCCCAGACATACATGATATCATCAACAAACCAGTACATACTAGAATGTGTCTGAGGTGGGGTTTGACTAACAAAATGTACTTCTGCTCCAACCAAGCTATGACAAATTAGCACATAAGGGTGCCAATGCCACCCGATAACTGTCCCTTGAATTTGCAAACAGTATTTCTCTCAGAAGCAGAATTAGTTGTGATTTAGTACAACATCCATCAAATCAATAATCAGTTTTCTTTAAGCCTTCTCAAAACCACAGTCTGTGTACATAAATTCTTCATGTTGTGTCCCACTTTCATGTACAATACTCATGTACACAGAAGCAGTGTCAATCACTAACCAGCACAGGAGCAGACTTTTATTTTTCTCGGTGAGGGGCCTCAAGCAATGGTTGAGGTCTGGGGGCCTAATGCTCCACGCTCAGGATACTGATGCTCTCTGATGCATTTTAAGGGTTTTCCGAAGAGATGGTACAGCATAACAAACACCATTTCAATTATAGCACATTACCTAAATTTGCCTATATTTTGCTGTCCCTCATCACCTTGATGGGTAGACCATGCAACTTTCAAGGTTTCAAAACTTCACCCATTATAACTATGGCACTCCTCAGAAAGCTGTTACAGAGCTACTCAGATATCTATGCTTGCAGCTGGGGAGATGGCAATAAAAGAAATAGATGTACAAATCAAGCAGCATTACAAAAATGTTTTTTGTACTTTTATTTATAAGTTTGAAAGACAAAACTTACAAACAATAAGACAAAGAGGGATACATAAAATACATTCCAAGTCATTTCTCTTTTAAAGGAGTTCCAGACACCCTCCCATTCAGTACAACAATGGGGGAAGTACCAATACTGCAATACATATTACCATAAAATCCCGTTGCTTAAAACAGCACACAGCTCTATAGGGATATATTCTAAGGTTATGGATAAGATAGATTCCCTTTTACCAAAGTGGCTATATGTCTAAAAATATCCCACATAATCTGGTAGGCATAAACTAGTGAACTTTACCCCAAGGGTGAATCCATAACTTTGTACAAGCAACAACTACAAATAAAGCAGTGCCACTAAGCAGAGAATAAATAAAACTGTCTGAGGACCTAGTAAACACAACAGCATAATACTGGGAACTTTATAACAGAGCAACTGCAAGAGGAGAAAAAAGTGCACATCCTCCCCAGGCCCTCACAGCTAGCGTGCCTAATATTGGTGGAGATGAGTGGAGGGATTAGAAGGTCAAGTTTGGATGGAGACATTTGATGGTGTATAACCCAGTTTTCATTTCTATCCATACAAAGGTCTAGCAGGGCATTATAAAATAAACTGGCACATGCTACTAACCAATTGTAATCAGTGCCAGGATGAATGCTGCTGCCTGTCCCCAAGCTGTAACGTTACGGCGGCAGAAAGCTGCCGTTATGCTCTCAACTTACTCATGCTTTCCTGCAGTAGCAACAGATGGTGGAGGTCCCATCTCCCAACTAGCATCTCGGTCACCCAGATGAAGCGCTAAGGTGGGAGGCGGCCAACAGGCAAGTAAGGTGATGTTGGGTTCGTGAGTGGCCTCTGCAGAGAAGGGCCAGGCGCAGGAGGGATTCGCCCTGGCTCATTTCAGTCCTCTTTGCAATGGAGCGACAATGGCAAGAAAAGAATCACATGTGTCGCTACGGCTGCGACTGACTGAAAGCAACAGCCAGAGCCAATTCCACTGAAAGATCATGTGACCACATCATGCAAACAGTGGTCCTCACTCATCGAGTCATCCTCCTGGTGCACACAGATTGGAGGGTTGGGCAGGGAAAATGAAAGTGATGGTGGCTAACTAATAAGGTAGAACAGCACTCTGGACCACTCTCTGCCTCAATTTAACCCCTACTACAATGGTGTAAATTTCCAAGGCGGGGGAGACAGCCTAGCCAGGTGTAAATGCTTTGACCACTCAGGCACTTCAATTTGTGTTCAAATGTACTACAGTGTCACTAATGTGTGTTAGATTTTTGACCACAATTTGTTTAAAAAAAAATCATCAAAGCAAGAGGGACCTTCACTGAGTGAACCAATCCCAGAAACAAATGATCATCTAGGAAGGTCCCTCAAGTCATTGTGAATCTTGGGAACAGTATAAGCATCAGACTAACCAGAAAATCACTTTTTTTGAAAGACAACTTCATCTTTGTCTATCCACCCCTTACTGTATTCTTCCTGGATATTATTGTGTTGCTTGGAGTGGGGGTATTTTTAGCGGTACCCTAGAGAGTTGTATTATAATCTGGGTTTTTGTTGTGGGTTAACATAGGTTTTTAAGGGCGAGGGGTATGGGTGTGTTATTTTAGTTTTAATTAAGTTTGGGGTTAAAGATGTGTTGGCCTGTGGCTCTCCCCATCAGGCACTACTCCCCTCCCCCCCGGAGCTTCGGGACCTCTGTCCCTTCTTTTGCCCTCCCCTTCCCGCAGCGGTTTATAGTCGCTGCAAGGCTTTAGGTACAGTCAACAGGAGGCGGAGGTGGGTTGGGGGCCCCGAACCTCCAAGGAGGGGTGAGCTGGGAAGCCATATTGGGGTTGTATGGACCAGGAGACGCCCTGGGGTGAAATGGTCTCTAGAACGTGGTTCTCCATGTCTAGTTTCCATATCTAAGGGCTCCAGTATTTCTGGGCAGTTAGTTCGGCCGACCCCAGAACCCAATCCGACTCGAGTGCAGTTATGCAATGCCAGGTCTATTAGGAACAAGACGGCAGTTATCGCCGATCTTATTGGGACAGCAGACCTGGCTTGCATCACTGAGACCTAGCTGGACAATAATGCAGGCCCCATTCTGGAGACGGATGTTCCAGCTGGGTTCTCAGTGATACACCGCTCAAGATCAGACCACAGGGGCAGGGGTGTGGCCATCTGTTTTAGATCAGAATTGGGCCTTACTGGTGTGCCAGTTGAGGAGATTAGATCATTTGAGTTTATTGTGGTAGCAGGTGTGGGCTGCAGGATTATTCTCATCTACCATCCAGCCGTGGGTTAGAAATTATTCCTGCATGAAGTAGCATGGCGACATGGCGTTTGAGTCACCCAGGTTGATGGTCCTGGGCGACTTCAATGCCTGGGTCGACGACGAACTCTCACCGTTTGGGCAAAACTTCCTCCAACTTATGAATTCTTTGGGGTTCACACAGGTTGTTGCCTCTGCTACCCATAATCACGGTCACTCACTTGGAACTGGTTTTCCTCCTGGGGATGGAGACCTTCAACTTGGTGGTGGAACCAGGTATATGGTTGGATCACCACACGAAGGTTCCATCTCCAGGCTCCCCCCCATAGGCCTGCCCCTGTGGAGATGGTCAGATATGGCCCCTTGAGAGATGTGACCACACATGGCCTATCAGCAGTATTGGACATATCGGGATTCTTAGGGGTAGGTGAGGATTCAGAGAGTCTAGTTCAAGCCTATAATAAGGCTGTTACTGACGCTCTGGATTCTATCGACTTGGTCCATGTTTTTCCTCTCTCTCTCCACCCTCAGTCCCCCTGGTTTGATGGGACCATAAGGGAGCTGAGACGAGTTGGACGAAGGTTAAAGCGACGCTGGCGGAAATCGGCTATTGAAGCTGACCACCTTAGATTGATGGATCATTATCAAATCTATCAATAGATTGATGGATCATTATCAAATCTATCAATCAGCAATCACCCATAAGAAGGCAGAGTTCCTGTCCAGGGAGATTGCTGCTGCTCAGAACCAACTGGCTCAGCTCTTCCAAACAGTGGACAGGCTGTACAACCCATCCTATTTGCAGGTCAAAGTGCGTTTCTCAAAATTAAGTGTGAGGAGTTTGCTCGATTCTTTGCGGATAAGTTGGTCAACATCAGAGCCAAGATCAATCCAGCGCTCTCTATGGGGGTTGACGGTGGTCCATGCTTGGTCCCCTCCCCTTGGTTCTCTTGGACATCTTTCGACCAATTAGAGATCACTGATGTCAGACGGATTGTCCAACATCTGTGGTCGACATGCTGTAGTTGGATCTGGGATCAACATGCCTGTTATTGGGGTGTATAGAATCTATCGGCCTGGTCCTTGCAAAGATTCTGTGGTGCTCCTTAGAGGTGGGTGAGTTTCCTAGCTCCCTGAAGGGGGTGGTGGTGACATCACTCCTTAAGAAAGCTGCTCTGGACCTGAACTGCTTTGCTAACTACAGCCCTATCTCTAACCTTCCCTTTGTTGGGAAGGTGATTGAGAAAGTGGTTGCACTGCAACTGGAAAACCATCTTACCATCCACGACATCTACGAGCCCCTCCAGTCTAGTTTCCGGAAGAGACATAGTACCGAGACTGCTCTGGTTTCGGGTGCTCAATGATCTTCTGATGGCAAGAGACCAGAAGCGACACTCCATCTTGGCGCTTCTTGATCTCTCTTCAGTATTTGACACTGTGGACCATGGGATGCTGCTCAAGCGCCTGAGGGTCATCTGTGGCCTGGCTGAATCCAGTCTTCAGTTAGTTTAAATCTTTCTACTCCGGCAGATCTCAGAGGGTGGTGGTGTTTTTCCTCCAGCCCATTCTCTCTGCCATGTAGGGTCCCTCAGGGCTTGGTGCTGTCCCTATATGCATTCACAGTGGAAATACTGCCCCGGAGACATAATAAGACGATATGGGCTGAGGTTTCACTGCTATGCAGATGATACCCAGCTCTATCTGTCTTTTGCACCTGACCAGGATAGTGCAGTCTCGGTCTTTAACAGCTGTCTAGCGGAGATCCATGACTGGATGAAATCCAGTTGGCTGAAATTGAATTCTGAGAAGACTGAGGTGTTGATGGTGGATCCAGATCACAGGATAGTGAGATCGGTGAGGAGTCTCCCTCAGGTCTTTGGCTCAGGGGTGCCCAGTTGCCGTCCTCTGAACTGGTGCGTGACCTGGGGGTGGTTCTTGATGATGGTCTGACACTGCATTTACAGGTGTCAGCAACCATCAAGTCATCCTTTTACCATCTGAGGAATATCGCCAGGAGAGATCACCTTGTTCTGTCTGGTGACCTGCCTACACTGTTCCACACCTTTGTGACCTTGCACTTAGACTACTGCAAAGTACAGTTACATAAGAACTTACCGTAACAGTAGATCTTGATAGAGGCTCTTGCAGTAGGTAATTACATATAAGGAATGGCTCGGCCGCATCAGGACATAGCGGAAAAATTTCTAGCTAGCAGTATCTGGCGGGGACACCGCCCACGTCAGGTGACTGGCGTCATCGTGTCAGTATAAAGGGCAGTCCCCCACGCCCACTTCAGTTCTTTCCCCCAAAGGCCAGAAGGCAAGATGAGGAGAAGCAGATATTTCCCTTCCTGGAAAAGGAGCTGAAAAGCTTAGGGGGATGGATGGCGGAAGGTATTATCTACTACAAGAGCCTCTCTCGAAGATCTACTGTTCTGTAAGTTCTTAAAGTAACTGTAATATCTTTATCGAGAGGGCTCTTTCAATAAATAATTACATAAGACTGAGTCCCAAGCAGTCTGGAACAAGGAGAAACAAACCAGTGAGGAAAGCTACTCCAAGTAGACCCTCTGGTTGTGAAGGCCTTAGAAAAGGAGGCCTTGCAAAACAGCCAGCCGAAGCCTGCTCTCTGATGAGAGCAATGTCAAACTGTAATGTTTCGTAAAGGTGTGGACAGAAGTCCAAGTGGTGGCTGCACAAATGTCAGCCACTGACACGTTCTTGAAACAAGCTGCAGAGGCAGTGACCCCTCTGGTGGAGTGGCCTCTAACTTGACCTGGCAGGATCTTGTACTTGTCATAACAGAAAGTGATACAATGAGCCAACCATTTTGATAGGCATTGCTTAAAAACAGCATTACTTTCTCTTTTATGAGCAAAATAGACGAACAGATGATCAGTCTTTCTGAGATCCTTCATCCTGTTGGTGTAGTATCTCAGACTTCAGTGAACATCCAAAGTATGCAGGAGGTACTCTCCTCGATTGGAGTGCTCGTAAAAAGCAGGCAACTCTATGGATTGATTCAGCGTCGATTCACTACCACCTCAGGGAGAAACTTGGGGTTGGTACACAGAGCCACACATTTCTTGTGAAAAATCAAATACTGGATTTTACACATCAGGGCCTAAGCTAGAAATCCATCGAGGCAGAAGTAATGGCCACTAGGAAGAGTCTTCCAAGAAAGGACTTTAGGCCCACTGAGGCTGCCGGCTGAAAGGAGGCAGAGTAGCTTCTCTAAAATGAAATTCAGATCCCAAGGAGGGCAGGACCCAGATAGGGAAGTAAGTGAAGAACCCCTCTCAAAAGGTCTTGAGACCTCCCAGCTGAACAAACATTCTGTCTGCAAAGGGGACATGATAGGCCAAAATGGCCACCATGTGAACCTTTAAGGATGAATGGCTGAGACCCAGATCGAAGAGGTGTCGCAAGTAATCCAGAAGTCGGCTGACAGAGCACAAGAAGGGCTTGACATCACTGGAGGCAGCCCAAATAGAGAACCGCTTCCATTTCATGGCATAAGTAGATCTGGTTGAGGGTTTCTGGCCACCACCAGAATCTCAACTCTTGAGGAACCCGAATCGGAGCTTGAGCTCGTCTGCAGGAGCCATGCATGCAACTGAAGGGACTTGATGCCTGGATGGACCAGAGTCCCTGATCCTGGGTCAGCAAAAATAGCGACAGAGGAAGAGGAGGTTCCTCTGAGTACTACTGCAGAAGAGAGACCAAACTTGCCTGGGCCAGAAAGGGTGATCAGAATCATTGAGGCTCCTTCGAACAGAGTTTCTGCAAGACCCTTATAATCAGTGGAATCGGGGGGAAGGAATAGACAAATCTGCCCTTCCAGTCTAGAGACAGATCATCTCTCCAAAAAATGCCATGCCCTGGAGCGAGCAAGCAGAAGACAGGAAGTTTTGTGTTTTGAGGGGAAGCAAACAGGTCTACCTGTGCAGTTCCCCAGTGCAGGAAGATGTCGTCTACGACCCCCAATCCAGTTCCCATTTGTGAGCTAGAGCAGATTACCGGCTTAGTCTGTCTGCCAGCATGTTCTCAACACCTGGGACATGGGATGCCATGAGGTGAAGGTTGTGCTGCACTGCCCAATCCCAGACTCGCACTGTCTCTCTGCAAAGGGGTAGAGGACGAGTTCCTCCCTGTTTGTTGATGTACCAGACCATACACATATTGTCCGTCTGTACAGCTAGGTGACCGGGAGATAGATACAGATGCAGAGCCTGAAGAGCATACAGTACTGCCCTTAGTTTGAGCACATTGATGTGAAGAGACTTCTCAAGCTTGGACCAGGAGCTCTGGGTCCTGTGAGGACTGAGATGGGCTCCCCAACCCTCGCCGGAGGCATCTGTAGTCAACGTCTGTGAGGGGGGAGGGAGACTGAAGGGAACTCCCCAGCAGAGGTTCTCCTGAACCATCCACCACTGCAAGTCCTGAGCCATGGGAGTGGAGACCAGGACAAGTTGATCTAGGTCATCCACCAGCTGATCTCATTGAGACCGAAGCATCCACTGAGAGATTCTCATGTGGAGCCGAGCGCGAGGGACTGTTGGAATCACAGCCGCCATTAGCCCGAGGAGGCGAAGGACTGACCTGGCGCTGACCCGCCTGCGGCGGGACAACAGGCAGACCTGGGCCTGGAGAGTGGCTGCCCTGTTGGTGGCAGAAGACCATGCCAGGAGTCATGTCCAGGATTGCCCCATAAACTGGAGCCTCTGGGATTGGAACAGATGGGACTTGGCCTGGTTGATGGTAATACCCAGGCAGGCAAAGACCTGCTGGAAAGGAAGTGCAGGAGTTCCTCCTGGACTGGGCCACCAGAGACAATCGTCCAGGTACAGGAAAACCTGCACCCCTGGAATGCAGGTGAGCCGCTACCACGAAAGCCATTTGGTGAACACCGGGGCACTGAGGAAAGACCAAATGGGAGGGCCTTGAACTGGTAGGTCCCCTGGAATGCAAAATGCAGGTATTTGCAGTGGGAAGGGTGGATAGGCATATGCAGGTAGGCATCCTTCATATCCAAAGCGCACAGCCACTGTCCCGGCTGGAGAAGCGGCACGGCGCTATGCAGCAAGAGCATCCTGAACCTCTTGTACTCCACGAACAAGTTCAGGGAGCTGAGGTCAAGAATCGGCCTCACGTCCCCTGTTTTCTTCGGGACCAGAAAGAAATGGGAATAGTATCCCATTCCCTGCACAGGAATGGGGACGGGTTCTATCGCCTCCTTCAGCAAAAGTGCTGAAATCTCTTCCTGGACCAGAAGATGATGTTCCGAAATCTGACGACCTTGGGGAGGGTGTTGAGGAGTTTCTGAAGAAACTCTATTGAGTGTCCTTCTGCGATCAGCTGGAGCACCCAGGAATCTGAAGTTATCCTCTCCAACCCAGAGGTGGAGGAAAATCTCCCTCCTACTGTTTCTCTGGAAGGCCCAGAGGCAGCGGGAAAGCAAGGAGTCAGGTGGTGTGGGGCAGCATCGTGGCTGAAGCACCCACTGATTTTTTAGTGCGGAGGGCTTGGCAGACCGGGCCTGGCGTTTAGTGGCCCGCTTTCTCTGGGGTTTCGCCTTTTGCCAATTCTGCCTGCGAAAGGGATGGTGCTGCATTTGATGGGGGTGGTACATGGAGTCCACAGACTTCAGTACAGTCCCCTTCTCCTGCAGATCGGTGATAATGTCCTTAACATCACCACCGAACAGCACCGAACTCCAGAACGGCACTTCCTGAATAGTGGACTGCACTTCCGGGACCAACCCTGACACACGGAGCCAGGCATGATGCCGTAAGCCTACAGCCAGTGGAGCTCCTACCAGCAGTGTCCACTTCATTGTATGTAGCACAAAGCATGTGCCGACTGGCTGAGCGTGCAGAGCGGACGAGGTCAGCTATTTCCTGTTTGACTTGAGAGTCAGGAAGGGAGTCCAATTTGGATTCCACCTCACTAAGAATTGCCTTCTGGTAATCCCCCATCTGACCGACATAATTTAGGGCCCTAATTCCCAAAGTGGAAGAAGCAAAGATCTTCTTCCCATACTGGTCCAGAAGACGGGATTCTTTGTCAGGTGGAGACGAGCTCAGATGTTTCGGGTTAGCTGTCTGGCCATAAGCGGCGTTAATCACAACAGAATCAGCTCCAGGGTGAGAATCTAGAAAGTCAACACCCTCGGAGCCTGCTATAGACTTTGACTTCCGAGGACGGGGCTAAAGCTGACGGTTGCTTCCAAATAGTGGAAACAAGATCAGCATGAGGCTCAATCCAGGGTGGCACCAAGGTAGGAGCTGTCTCGGGCAGGTCCAGATGCTCAGTGAGTTTCTTCGCTGTGGATCCAGCTCAAGGAATGCCACTTGTGAACCTCCTGGATTTTCGCAGCAATTCCGTAAGGAAGGATCCTCCGGAGGAGACCCGGAGGAGTCCCTGGGCTTAGCGGACAGGCGTGGCTAGTCGTCCGGCTCGGAGCAACCATCGAGTCATCCGGGTGTCCGAAGGAAGAAGATGAAGAAGACTCCCTCTCCCGGCGTGGGGAGGAGCGGACCTGGAAGGTCCTCGGAGAAGCATATCCTGCCCCACCCTGGAACCAGAGGCTTGCCCTAGTGTCGGAGGCGGGGAGGGAGTTGTCGTCATGGTCGTCGGGGCCTGAATCGGCACCATTGTCGTGAGATGACTCTCCACCTCTCTGGTGAGCTGAGCCTTGGCCTCAGCCACCAGGAGAGCCACAATCTCCTTCAAGTCCACACGGCTGAGGGGGCAGTGGAGGAGGAGGAGGATGCGAATGATTGTACCCATGGGCGTATCCATAACCCGACAGCAGGAAACCCGGCATCGGGTACTGAGGCACCGGGTACTGTGGCGTCGGATAGGCCGGGCTCGGGTACTGGGGTGTCGGACACTGCGGAACTGGGTGAGACGGCGTCAGATACGACAGCGTCGGATACCCGGGAACCAAGGGGTCTGCTAAATACGGCCCGGCCAGAGGGCCCTCGGGTGAGCATGGAGCAGAAGGCCCAGTGGGCTGAAGACCTGGCGTTGGAGCAGAATGTCACCCGGTGTCAGAGCTGGCGTCCAGGGAACAGGCGTCAGGTCAGTCGACCAGCAGGCAATACAGCCTGATGAAGGTGCAGCAGGAACCTCGGCATCGCCCGGGATGCAGGGAAAAATCCCGGGGTCAGGCTGAGAACACAGCGTCCCCAGATGGCAGCGAAGGCTGCGGGGAGCGAACGGCGGGGCGTGAGAGGTCGGCATCAGCTCATCCACCATCAAGGCGTCAGGCAGGCCGACATCTGACTTATCAGCGGAGTCAGGCGGGCGCCAGAAGAGCCGGCGTCCAACTTATCAGACCCATACGCCTGGGGCAGGTGCGAAGGAGGTAGGCCTGGTCAGGTGGAAGAGGGGCGTGTGCTTCCCGAAGGGTCAGGCGACTTATCAGCACGCTTCCGTGCGGGCGTCAGAGGCCGGCGTCCGGCTTACCGCAGCGCTTGAATCAGTAGGCTGCACAGTGGCGGCTTTACTGGAGGCGGAGGCCTCCAATAGCCGGAGGCATCCGAAGGGCCCAAGCATGAAGCCAGGCAGGCGGGCGGCGTCGCCTTGGGAAGCCTCAAAGCGGTAGTCATGGAAACAGTCCCGGAGGAATGTTACCTGTACGGCAACTCCGGAAGAAGACACGGTGGATGAGCCCTTATCGGTACTCCTCCTTGTCTTTCTTCTTACGATTGCTAACCGAGAAGTGGACACCTGCGGGCTTTTTAACTCCTTCTCCATGGAGGACATTTTCTTCTTTAGTGTGTGGGCCTCCAGGGACTGCTGCCTCCATCTGCAGGTGGCGGCATTGAATTTAAGGCAGTGCTGGCACTTCTCCACCTGATGATCCGGGCCTAGACAGAAGAGGCACTGGGAATGGCCGTCCTTGTGCGGGAGTTGGGCACCGCACGAGTCGCACTTATTTTTGTGCTCGGAAGGCGCAGAGGACGACATACACCGATGAATGCCTGATGATTTAGTCAAAGAATCGAAAAAAAGACAGTAAAAACTACAGATGAGAAAGCTGACGAGTGTTGAACTTTACCGCGAGGTGCTGACACGAGCCAACGGTGGGAAAGAACTGGAAGGCGGGCGTGGGGGACCGCCCCTTTATACTAATGCAGCATGACGTCGGTCACCTGATGTGGGCGGTCCCCTGCCAGAGAATACTAGCTAGAAATGTTTCCATTGGGTCCTGACGCCGGCTGGCATCAGTTCTATATGTAATTATCTACTGCAAGAGCCCTCTCGAAGTAAGATCTCCCTGTACCTGGGGCTGCCGGGGGTTGATATCAGTCACTTGCAGCTGGTGAAGAACACTGTAGCACGATTGTTCTAGGGACTCCTCGTTCAAGTCACATCACTCCTGTGCTGCCAAAAGCACTGGCTGCCTGTACAGTGGCGGATCGCCTTCAAGGTTGGACTTCTGACCTATAAGGCCCTGCGGACTGGGTCCGAAGCTATCTACAAGAGCTCCTGACTTCCTACAGCCCTGGCCGCCCACTCCGCTCAACTGACGAGGGATTGTTAGAGGTTCCCAGGGTTTGTCTGAAAACGTCTGGGGCCCAGGCTTTTATGCACGGTGCCCCCAACCTGTGGAACTCTCTACCTCGTCAGATTCAAGAGTGCAGGACTGTGGAGAGCTTTAAGGCAGCCCTGAAAACTTATTTATTTAAGCAAGTCTTCAATTACTATTTTATCTGATTTATCTGCACTCTGCATCATCAGTCTTTTAATTGTTTATTTTATTTGTGTGTATTTTAAATTATGTAAAGCGCTTTGGTTTTAGAATGCTGGTATAAAAATAAAGTATTATTATTAGTATTAAATATAAATTAAATATAAAGTAGTATGAGTGGGAAGTGCTTAATAGCTGCCTCGCTGAAATCAATGACTGGATGGCCTCCAGCTGGTTGCGACTGAACCCCGATAAGACGGAGGTACTGGTGGTGGACTTGAACACAGAGCGTGATAGGTTGGCCTCTGGTGCGGAGACAGGCCTTTTTCTTGGTCTGTACCATTGAAGGCCTCCTCTAGGGTGCGGGATCTGGGCATTATTCTGGACAGTGGACTGACACTTGAGTCTCAGGTGTTTTCCACTGTCCGTACAAGCTTTTACCATCTGAAGAATATCGCTAGGATAAAGTCCCTAGTTCTGCCGCAGGACCTCCCCACCTTGGTACGTCTTTGTGACATCCAGGTTGGACTACTGTAATGCGCTGTATCTCGGGGTCTCTGGGGGTACCCTGCGCCAACTGCAGCTGGTGCAGAACGCGGCAGCGAAGTCGTTGACTGGACAGTCTAAGTACTGTCATATCACTCCAGTCCTGCGTCAACTGCACTGGCTGCCAGTTAGGTGGAGGGTTCTCTTTAAGGTGGGTTTACTCACCTTTAATGCCCTATACGACCTGGGCCCTGGTTATCTGAAAGACCTTCTTATCACTGCTGTCTCGACCTGCCCGCTCCGCTCCTCCTCTAGGGGCCTTCTTGCGATTCCCAGGGCGAGGTTAAAAATAGCTGGCGTCAGAGCATTTAGTGTTGCCACTCCCATCCTGTGGAATTCGCTTACTCCAGCTGTTCGGGAGGCCCCTTCTGTGTAGGTATTTAAGGCCCGCCTCAAGGCCTTCTTGTATAATCAGGCCTTCCCGGATTGCATATTATAGTCCTTACTGTTTTAGAAACTATGTTAGGTTAGCCCTGGCTTTTTAGGCATTGGTTTCTATTGCCTAAGTTATTATATATATATATATATATATATATATATATATATATATATATATATATATATATATATATATATATATATATATATATAAGTGTTATATCTGAGATGTTGTTACAGTTGTCTTTTATAATGTATAGTATTTTTTTTTTAAATGTTCGGCTCCCAGAGCCTCCGGGATGGGCATCTCTTAAATAAAATTTGCCTTGCCTTGCCATTATTATTATACAGTATGTTATTGAATGGTGCTGTTGGGTTACATGTTAAGCATCTATGGCATGCTTCTGCAGACAATTGTGACTTCTGCCATATACTTCAGGATCCTGAACCACCAAGGATTCCCCCCTGTCTGCAGGTTTTATGGTTATATGTTTCATGTTTTCCACTCATTCAGCACTTTCCATTATGCTGCAGACAAGTTGTTATATCCTGGTGACTCAGAAACCTCCAACATATGTTTAATGTCATCTCTGATAAGACGCTCAAAACATTTACTGTTTTGTGTTTACGTAAATTAGAGCAAGAAGCTGCTTTTTCCTTTTAAGCATGTGGTTGCATATGGTATAAATTCAAGTAGTGAGACAGGACTATAAGTCATCATCGGATATTTTCATCAAAAAGTCAATTTCCTCCAAATTCATGGTTTTCATGATGTTCCAGCCCTATTCTTAGTCTCTGTTGTTACATATGCAGGAACAGACAAGGGTCACTTGTGGGCTGGCAGGGGGAGGCGGACTGAGCATCCGATGGACAGCTTTCCTCTCTTGGGGGAGGGGGACTGCATGTCTCATGGTTTGACTGCCACCTAGAGGAATCTAGGTAGCAGTAGTGATGTAGAACTGCAAGGAGGGGGAACCCCAAAACAGGATGTCGGGGCATCTCAGCAGAGGCAGAGAATACACATCATGTCATTGCACACGGATGAGTACCAAACGGAAAAAATGGAGGAAAACACCTCCAACTGCAGCTCAGTGATGGACCAGTCTTTTGCAGACTTCCACACCAATGACTGAGCACTTCTGCACAAGTCTTGCAGCAGGATGTCAGTGGAGCCAGGTAAGCCTCAGGGATGTTGGATGGCGAGGCCAGGGAGATCAGTTCAGATGGGGGCTAGGTGGAATAACAAAAGAGAGAGAAACACATAGTAGGAAAAAAATAGGTATTGCTAGCCTTGGTCTGGTGGCAGGTAGTATTAAAGTTTTACTACAGCTTCAGGAGGTCAGGTGAAAAAATACATTTTGTCACATATTTATAATACGGAACAGAAGAATGGCATAGGCAAAAAAAAGAGACATTATGCCCATGTAAACTGCCAGTTAGTTCTCACTTGTTATAACTTTACAAGGACTAATTCCCCATTAGTTCATCTAGTCTGGTCTTAAAAGCTACTTTGCTGCTGCTTTGTACAACCTTCTCTGGGAGACCCTTCCACCGAGATACTGCTCTCTGTGTTAACCAATGTTTCCTACAGATAGTCTTGAATATTTCCCCTGATACATGCGTACCATGACTTCTCAAACCCTCTTTGGAAACATTTTTCCTTAAGGCCACACATTTCAAAGAGAGAGTGACTCCTGGATGCTTTAAAAATAACAGCATGCCACCCCTTTAGTTGTCCCTCTCCAGGCGGAATATGTCCAGCTCATTTAGTCTTTCCTCATAAGGCATATTCTGTGTACCCCTAATAATTTTCATAAACCTCCTTTGAACTTCTTCGAGCCTTGCCATCTCTCTCCTTGTATGTGGGCACCAAAACTAAGCCCCATACTCGAGATGGGGCCTCACCAAAGATCTATACAGGGACCAGCCTCTCCCTGTTTCTGCCAGTGATGTTTCTGGTAATGCATCCTCTTAAATACTGTACTGGTTTTAATTAATGTACTTTAATGCTTGTAAAAGATGAGCAAACCACACCCAACAAAACATATGACAAAAAAGGCTTTGATTTTTTAACTCTTTTTATTCAAATTTACAACTAATTTTGTGCTTAATGAGCAATAGGCCCAATTGATTTTCTTCTAAGTATCACAGCTAGTAATGCTCTCTCTCTCTGCTTCCAAAATATATAGCTTAAGTTTGATATTTTCTGTTTGTATGGCTACCACCGCGTTGAGCTTGAAAAAGTGGTTTTCCACAAAACACTACGTTAGGTGAATTCCCTCAAATACCAAAAATAATAAATGACACAGGAGTGGAACTCGTGCTACTTTTTGATGCTGGATTGTTAACCACTAAGACAGTAGTAGTTCCTCTGCCCCACACAATGTTTTTTTTTCCTCCAAAGAGACATGGCATCCTGAGACCCCTGTTTGCTAAAGGATGTAATGCTGCCCTTCTACAGATCTGTGGTGAAGCCATACCTGGAGTACTGCATGCCGTTTCGAGACACCATCTCAAAAAGCACTGATTCGTTGGAAATGGTACACAGGAGGGTCACCAAAATGGTGCAGGGAAAGTTGTATGAGGAACAGCTGAACAAACTAATAAAGTACTATTTTGAGGCCAGAAGGGAGAGGAGACATATGATCAAAATTTGTAAGTACCTCAAGGGGAAACAAAGAGTGGACTATCAAATATTGTTCAAATGCAGTGAGGAAACTGCATCAGGGGGCATGAGTGCAAACTGGCAGAAGGCACATTTAGGAGAGATGTAAGGAAGTACTTCACAGAGGCGGTGGTGAACAGATTAAATAGCATCGTAAAGTAGTTGATGAAGCAAAGGCGGTGCAGAGTTTTTCAAGGGGAGGTGGGAGAGGTTTATGGGGCTGGTAATTTTAGCAGCTGAGGGTGGCAGAGACAGATACAGAACAGATGAGGCTACTGGCAGGGGCTCAGTCTAGCGCCTGCCCAACATAGACTGGAGCAGAGGTAGGTAGGATCACAGCAGACTGGATAGACCCTTGGTCTTTTCTGCATGTAAATGTTTCTGTGTTTCTTAAAAGGGAACAAAGGTCCAAGAAGCCCTAATATGTCAACAACAGTGATCACATGGGCAATGCCGATAGGGAGACCGATGGACGGCAAGGGTGGTAGAAGATTTAAAAGCAACCCAAAGAAGTGGGCCAGAAACCACAAGGTAATGGCATGTATAACAAAGCGATGACCAGACTGGCAGGCCATTGTCTCAAGGTCAACCAGAGAGGCTGCTACTCATAAAACTCCAGGCCACTTCATGACAAAATGGTAGTAGTAGCAGCAACACGGGAAGGCAGGCAATAACCAGCACCATGATACAGTGCAGGAGCAAAACCAACGACAAAAATGTCAACAGTAAAACTCGCTACATTCCCTAAGTGAAAGCAAACAGTGACCATCAAGGAGTTGTAGGATAGTATAAGTGCCCAAGCCAGAGCCTGCAACCAACCAAGGCGAATCGGGTTGTCAGAGCGATACAGAGATAAGCGAAGAACATCGATACGGTCAGGCGAAAACAGCCTCTGAGTAAAACAGAGCACAGTAGCCAAAACTACCACAGGAACAAATGAAGCAAAGCCAAGAAATGACTAGCAAGCAGAGAGCTACAGCCCAGCACAAGAAGAAGAATTAACATTTATAGTGCATTTTTCATACACATGGTATCATGAAGAACTTCGCAAGCAATGAGAGACTATTAGTGAAGTGACTGAATGTGTAGTAGCAGCAATTTTGCATGTCAACACCTACACACAGCCTTGGACAATTGCATGAACTGGTTTTATGGGAAGGGGAATGCTGGCAAGGACACCAGGGGAAAAATCCCATATCTAGTGAAAAGTGCCTTGGGTTCATTTACTTCCACATGGAGACCCACCAGGATAGCACCACAGATGGGTAAAAGGGAACCTCAGTTTAACATCTCCTCCAAAGGATGGTCCTAGAGTACAGCACCCCTAGTACTTCACTTGGGGACCAGCATTTATAGTATGCACCCAATCCCAGGATGGTATGAGAACCCAAAACTTTGGGCCCGATGCAGATTGCTACCAATTAAGTCATGCTGACACCTGACTTGGGGGCTGAAGCTAACACTGAACTGAAAACAGCAGAGGGAAGGTGGAAAGGCAATGACAAGGCCTTCCTCAGCAATATAAGGGAAGGATATCAGAGAGGATGAAGCAGGATGGGGACTATAGAGGATGATATGGGGAAGACACATACTCTAAATAAGTATTTTGACTCGGTGTTTACAGTCAAATCTACAGATCCCATTCTAAACAGTGGAGTGAAATTTCAGGGTGCCAGGAAAGAAAGACTGGAAATACCTATGGAAAGGGTTTCAAAGGTATTACTAAATCTCAAGGTTAATAATCTCTGGGGCCAGAGGAATACACTTGAGGGCATATATCTCAACTGTCCCACATTACAGGAACAGTTCCTCATTTCACCTCAGAAAAGCCCTCTGTTCCACATTCAGTTGGTATCATCCCACATGTTATGCTGAAATTTTAAAGCAGAAATCTAAACAATGAATGTGCTGCTCAATAAACAGAAAATTTTATAAGCGTGAAAATGCACATCTGTACATTGTTATGAACTTTTTTTTTTTGGACATCTCAATTTTTCCCCTTACACCCCTCAGCTCCGGATCATCAGGAGCACCTGAAGATCATCTCTCTGCTAACCACCCTTACCTGGTCCATCCTTGATTCCCCAGTCAGGGCCAAGGTGGGGCTGAGCACCTCAAACACTTCCAGTCTCGTCAGTCCAAGGCGGCCAGGAAGGTGGCAGCATATCAAGGGCAAGCTCCAGTGCTCCGTCTCCTCGGAGCTGGAAGGCGTTTTCCCTAGTGAATGTCGCGATGGCCCAGACATCAAGGTGCAAACGCCGACATCTGTGACGTCTTCTCCTAGCTGCCTCCAAGCTCACTGAGCTCCAGACCTTCGCCTGGAGGCAATCAAAACACTGAGGCGCTTGACATACTGTTAAGCCCCTGGCCTCCGCCGGGTCAGCATACGCTGAGCTGCTTCCCGACCCTCCCCCGAAAAAGATGAGCCGCCTTTGGATGCTCCAACCTGCTCCTCCCAGCCGGCCTTCCAGTGACATGAGTCCGCTCCAGAATTGACAGAAATTCAACCGCTGCGCTGGAGGGCCGGCCTACGAGCTTTTATTTTTGTGATTTAATGGGGCTTTCCACATTTTGCCTATTTGTTCCATATTTTAAAGTCCAATGTTTCACATTTGGGGGTTGAGAGGTATGCCTGAGTGGGTTAGGGCAGGCCTTGGCAAAAGCCCTGGTGGAACTGTTCAACAGATCCTTAGAAATGAGGGCAGTGCCAATGGATTGAAAGGTCTTAGATGTGGTACCTATCCACAAAAGTAGGGAGAGGGAAATTCCAGGAACTACAGGTCAATAAGCCTGACTTCAGCTGTGTGCAGGTTGCTAGAATCCATAGTAAAGGAGTGCACAGTGAAATTCCTGGAGGAAAAAAAAGAGTTACAGGATAAGAAACAAATATCGTTATCAAGCTGATTTGCATTGTTACATTAGGAAGACGTCTTGCTGTCATTCATTATATCCCAAATCTGTTTCTTCCTTCGAGTAATCTACCTTTCCCTATTAATCCAGTGCTCTGCCTACAATTTCCTGCAGCCTATGTGCATGACTTGGCATTTTTTGGCACTGAACTTCAGTTACGAAATGCTAGACCATTTTTTAGTCTCTCTAGTTTATATCCCCCTTCATGCTAGTAACACTATCCATGCTGTCCAGCTTCCAAAGAGTTGGTATCGGGCGGCCCACGGTGCAGCAGTAGGGTTACATCGGCGCCAGCGACCCAGGTTGAGGAACGGACTCGAGGAACTGGAGGGCCGGCCAGGGTGAAGAGAATCGAGCACCCAGAGGCTGCTCTCCTCCTCTGGGTTGGGTGGGATGCAGGTCCCGCTGCCATACCGCTACCTGGGTGACCATAGGTGGTGGTGCAGCAAGGACTGCATGAAGCAGGGAGGGAGGACGTCTGCCGGGAGCCGGTGCGTTAGCACACTGTAACGTGCATCGCTCCTAGGCTCACCTAGCGTGCAGATGTCCTTATGGGGATGGGCGGAAAAAGAGGAAAATACCCTCCGGAGCTCCCTGTAGACTGAGCTTCAGGTCCCGATCCCAAGGCCCCTGCCAGCACGGATGATGGATCCCCGACGAAACTCAGTCGCTCGGGGCGGTAGAAAGGGGGGGCCCCGGCTCGTACCCGCCTGGGGGTCAAACCAAGGCAGCGTGGGGGGATGACTGCACCCGATGCTGACAGACGAGCAGGGACGCACAAGGCCATAGGAGACTCCCGAAGGTGAGGAAGCACCGGGGCGAGAAAGGGGGCATGAAAAAGAAAGTATAAAAAAAAAAAGAGTTGGTATCATCCACAAAGAGACCCATTTTACCCCATAACCCTCCTCCTTTATTGCGTAGTTACATGTTGAAGAGGGGTGGACCTGGTACAGGCCCTGGTGGGATCCCACTGGTCATTTCCTTTACCACAGAGACTACTGTGGAAGCAGTATAGCATAGTGGTTAAGGGTACCGAGCTGCAAACCAGATTTGAATCCCATCAGCCCCTATTTTGCATACTGTGTGACCCTGCGTCAAGTCATTTAACTTCCTGCTCCCAGGTCACACCTGCAAATAAGCTCTGGCTTAGTGTACCTTTCCTGGTTAAACAATTTCACATTTTCCTATAAATACCAGAGTAGAACTGCCTGTGAAAGGAGGTCAATGACATAAGAGGTTCGAGATCTAAACATTATTATACTGGTGTTCATATTTTTATATAAAGGTGTACTGCTCTCATTTAACCATTACCTTCTAGTCCAGCATGCTTGAGGAGGTCCTGCCTCTTTCTTCATTTCCCATTGGGCCATTAGAGGATAAACCACCAACATCTGTAAATGGATCCACAATAAAAATTGATATGATCTCACTAGTAAAGACTTAAGACTAGTTTTAGAAGCTTTACGTTTGCATAACGTGAAATATAGTGGTGTCAAGCCCCCTGGAATTCTGTGGCTTAGCAGCTGATGAACTGGCATCCTGACACAGAGCTTATGTGTTGCCACAGAATTTACCATCTGTAGGGCTTATTTAAACAGATACTAGTTTTCCACAATTCCAGGCACTTTCTCACTGTCGCCTGTCCTGAAGTCTCTCACCCATACTCAATGTCCGACATCAGCAATGATATTATATGGTATTTAAGCCCATGGATGGGAAGCAACTAACTGCCACATAAGTAAATAATTTCTGTTCTAGCAGCAAAACAGCAAACATAATCTACCAAAAGACATCAGGAGCCTTGCCTTTTGTTGTTTTACTTTATATTTATGCCCCTTCTGATCCACAGCACTTGCCAAAGAGATGACGGGGAAAGTTTGGGAGAAAAATATAGCATTCAGAAAGTATAAGGAATCACAGAAGGAGCGTGACAGAGAACTGTACCAGTTAAAGCAGAAGGATGCGGGGAAGGCAGTCAGAATAGCAAAGGCCCAAACCGAGGAAAGACAGCCAACTCAAAGGGGATAACATCTTTTATAGGTACATTACTGAGTGATGAAAGACCAAGGGAGGGATAGTGAGGCTTAATAAAGGGAGGGGTAGGCAGAGGGTGACTGTGAAAAGGCAGAGATACTGAACGAATACTTTTGTTCAGTATTCACAAAAAGAGGGGGAGGGGGGGGAACCTAAACCAGACAATAGAACCACTTTGGATAGGGGGTCAATACTAGACCATTCACAGAGGAAAGGGTCCTGAAAGAAAGTATAGTTACACAAGAACTTACTACAACAGTACATCTTCAAGAGAGGCTCTTGCAGTAGGTAATCAACCTTGAGGACTGCACCCCCTGGTGTCGGGACCACATAGAAAGTTTAGCCAGCTGTATCTGATGGGGGACCACCACCCGATGTCATGTGACTGACATCAACATGACCCTATATAGTGGACAGTCCCCACGCCTGTCTTCCAGTTCTCCCGTCAGAGACCTCCAAGGAGGTGCGACAGGTGAAAAGACAAGAGGCTCCTGGAGCTCAGAATGAGCCCATAAAGAAAGATCAGAAAATAATAGGGGGATGGAAGGAGGGAAAAAGGTTACTTACTGCAAGAACCTCTCTCGAAGATCTACTGTTATGGTAAGTTCTTGCGTAACTCTACTATCTTACTTTAAGAGGGCTCTTGCAGTAGGTAATCACCTTGAGGACCAAGTACCAAGCAGTGTGAATCATAAGACAAAACTGAAACACACATGGCAGGAGAGTAAACCTGCTACTAGCAAGGAAAATTTATGAGTGAGGCCTGAAGTACAGCAAGGCCAAAACCTGCCCTGCACCTAGAAGCAATGTCTAAACTGTAATGCTTTGTGAAAGTGTGACTGAACTCCAGGTAGCCACGGCACAGATGTCAGCGGCCAACACATTCCTGAAACAAGCAGTAGAGGCACCCACGCCCCTAGTGGAATGCCCCATGACAACCCCCAGGAGAGTTTTACCATACTTCTGGTAACAAAAAGTAATGCAGACTGCCAACCATTTGGATAAACACTGTTTGGTAACTGCCGCACCTTCTCTCTTGGGTGCAAATGAAACGAAAAGCTGATCCATTTCTCGGATAGACTTTGTCCCGTTAGTGCAAAAGCATAAGATTCTGTGAACATCTAATGTGTGAAGATGCACTTCTTCCCTATCAGAATACTCAGTAGGTGCATCAACTGATTCAACATAAACATAGAGACCACTCTGGGTAAAAACTTAGGATTGGTACGAAGATCCACCCTGTCTCTGTGAAAAATTAATTAAGGCTCCTTACAAATCAGAACCTGAAGCTCAGAAATCCTTCAAGCGGAAGTGACTGCCACTAGAAACAGCGCTTTCCAAGATAAGTAGTGCATGTCACAAGAACCAACTGATTCAAAAGGAGACAGGGTCAACTTTTCTAAAATAAAATTAAGGTCCAACGGTGGTGCAGGGCTGTGCACCGGGGGCTTCAAATGCAAGATCCCTTTAATGAAAATCTGTACACTTCCAACTGAGCCAATGTCCTGCCATCAACCAAGGTATGGTAGGCAGAGATGGCCGACAAATGGACCTTCAGAGAGGAGTAGCCTAGGCCTGACTCACAAAGGTGTAAAAGGTATCCATTATCGATGGAGGTGGACACAATAAAGGGTTCCAACCCTTAGCAGTCGTGCAAATACAGAAACGCTTCCACTTCATGGCATAAGTGATCCTTGTGGATGGCTTTCTAGCCTCCACTAGAACCTGAACCACTTTGTTGGATATCCCAAAGCATGAAGCGGCTATGTCCTGAGTGCCACGCATGAATGTGAAGGGACTTCAGTCTCGGATGGACCAGCCGTGCCCGTCTCCTGGGTCAGAAAGTAGTTCAGCAGAGAGGCAGGTGAACCAGAGGTTCCATTGCAAGCTGCTGATGCAGAGGGAACCAAACCTGCCAGGGCCAGAAATTGGCAATCAGAATCATGTGGGCCCTTCCACCAATAATTTGAGCAGCACCCTCTGCAGAACTGGAAAGGGAGGAAGGTATATAAAAACTCCCTGTCCAGCAAAGAGATGGCACTTCGCGCAGAAAGCACAATGCCTTGGGCTCCAAGTTGGAAGCAAGCAAGCAAAACTTGGGAAGTTTTGCGTTGTATGGGAAGGCGAACAAATCCAGTTCCGCTGACCTCACAGGTCGAAAAAGATTCTACCACCTCTTGGTTTAGCTCACTCGCGGGCTCGGACTATAGTGCGGCTGAGATTATCTGCTAGGATATTTTGCATGCCTGAAACATATACAGCCATGAGGTGAATCCTATGCAGAACTGCCCAATTCCACACCATCGCCTCCTGCATAGAGGGTATGAGCAGGTGCCTCCTTACTTGTTGCGATACCAGACTATGCACATGTTGTCCGACTGGACTAGCAGAGCACCCTGGAGAAGCCTATGTTGAAAGGCTTGAAGAGCGTACAACACAGCCCTCCTCTCTAACACGCCGATGTGCAAAGAGGCCTCCACTAGGGACCATATGCCTTGAGGTCTCCCAGATGAGCGCCCCATCCTGTCCCCTGACACATCTGTTATCAGGGTCTGGGAGGGGGGAGGTGACTGAAAAAGAACCCCTTGGTGAGATTGGATAGGTCCTGCCACCACGAGAGATCCCTCTGTACAGAAATAGAGACCATGATCATCTGGTCTAAGTCGTCTGACTTCTGATCCCACTGTGCCCTGAGCATCTACTGTGAGATATGCATGTGGAGCTTGGCTTAAGGAACAGTGGGGATGGCTGCTGTCATTAGGCCCAACAGTCGACCTGGCCGAGACCTTCTGGCTGGAGGCCTCAAATGAAACCAGCCTCTGTAGTGTTTCCTCCCTGTCCTGAGGAGAAAGCCATAACCTGGACTGTGTCCATCACCACCCCAATAAATTGCAGGTGTTGGGAAGGAACAAGCTGAGACTTGGGAAAACTGACAGTAATCCCAATCTGTTGAAATGGGTCCAGGGTTGCAGAAAAGGGGAGCTCCAGCTGCCCTCTCGACAGGGCTGACAGAAGCCAGTCATCTAGATAAGGGAACACACAGTGACCCTGGCGCCTCAGGGCTGCCCCCACTACCACCAGGCACTTCGTGAAAACTTGAGGTGCCGAGGAAAGGTCGAAGAGCAGAGCCCTGAACTGGTAATGTTCTCCCTGGAAAGAGAACCTTCAATAGCGGCGAAGGGCCCTGAAAATAGGGATATGTAGGTAAGCATCCTGCATATCCAGAGAGCAGAACCACTGACCCTTGTGCAGAAGAGGCAGAAGACCCAGGAGGGTCAGCATCCGGAACCATTTGTACTCTATGTACAGATTCAGATAGCTGAGATTCAGAGTGGGATGCAGGTCTCCCGTCTTTTTGGGGACCAGGAAGAAGTGGGAGTAACACCCCTTTCCTATCTGGTGCATTGGAAAAGGTTCTATTGCTGTTTTTCGTAATAGAGTCAGAATTTCCTCTCTGAGGGGAAGAAAGTGCGCCTTCATGTAGTGAGAATGAGCAGGAGGCCTTTCTAGAGGTTCTGTGAGAAATTCCAGGGTATGGCCGTATTCTATGTTCTCACTGCCCTCCATCTGCTTCCCTGCTGGATTTTGGGGGTAGAGGGCGGATGGCAAGTCATGTAAGAAGGGGGTTGAGGAGAGCTGCCCCGAAGCTCACTGGGACTTGGCCTGGGGAAGCTAAGCAGAGCTGACTCATCGCTTATTTTGATGTCGGGCTGTCTGCTGTTGTTTTGGCTGCTGCTTGCCTTGGCACGAAATGCTTCTTTTGCTGAAAGGGTGGTACACAGTCTGTACTGACCTATGTGCCGTGCCATTATCCTGCAGGGGTGATGATGTCTTGTTATACTACAAAGAGTCATACTACTAAGAAATGTAGGCATACAGAAGTCCTTAGCCCATATATGTATGTCTCCAGCCAAGCTGGTACGTCAGTCTATTGTTTGTAACAGAAAGCAGTCAAGACTTTGTTTAAATTTAACATGATCAGTATTCTCCAGTAGTGTACTTGGAAGAGTATTCCATAACGGAATAATCCTCTGGGTAAAATAAGATCTCCTTTTGTTTGTTCTAGGATATGTTAATGTCAACTGGTATTTATGGCTTCTGAGATTGCAATTACGCTTGCTGTAGGACATTTCCAACTGAGATAATAGCTCAGTGTCAGTATAGATTTTATGCATTGATAACAGGTCTCCTCTCTTTCTTCTCTGCTCCAGAGAATACATGCCAATCTCCCCCAGTCTTTCCTTTATTGCACATATTAGTGACAATTTTGGTTACTCTCCATTGCACCCCCTCTAATCTATTTATGTCTTTCCTGAGGTATGGGCTCCACAGGGGAGAACGGTAATCCAGATGGGGTCTCACATAAGCCCTACAGAGTGGCAGAATGCAACCCCTGTCCGAAGAGGTAAAACTCCTCTTTATACAACCTATTAGTCCATTTGCCCTACTAATGATATTGTTACAATGACTATGAAAAGATACATCAGAATCAGTTAATATACCCAAATCTTTCTGCTGTACTATAGGTGTAAAGCCTTGCCATTTAATATGTACTGATATTGTTTATTTGTATTTCCCAAATGCATGACAACACACTTGTCAACAATAAAGGACATCTGATTTCTAACTGCCCAGATTTCAAGTTTTTTTAAATCTTTAACAAGCTTGAGACAGTCTTCTGATGTTTCTACTGGTGCTACTATTCTGGTGTCTTCAGGGAATTTTATTGTGAAACTAATAATGTTATTAGTCATGTCAGATATAAAAATGTCAAACAATATTGGCCCCAGCACTGACCCTGAGGCACTCCACTACTAACTGACGTGTTTTAGACATATGTCCTTTAATACATACATACTGGGTACAGTCAGTTAACCATTCTTCAACCCATTTAGTAATTTATCAAGTCCTAGTACTCTCATTTTACTTATTAGTTGGTCATGAGGTACCTTATCAAAAGCCTTACAGAAGTCAAGGTAAATTGCATCCATAGGTATATTATTATCCTTTTTTCCAATATATTCATAAAAAATATATTTCCAGTTAGACAAGATCTATTTTTCTAAATCCATGCTGTGTTCTGTCTACCAGTCCTCTAGTATTTAAGTGCTTCTCTAGTCTAGTTTCGAGTATAGACTCAAAAGATCTTCCCTATTATGCTAGTCAGACTGATTGGTCTGTAGTTAGAAATATCTGCATGGTTTCCCTTTTTATAGATAGGTGTTACAGTAGTTACTTTCCAATCGTTTGGTATATTATAAGAGGATAAGGACATGTGAAAGAGTTTATGTAAGAGTTCCACTTACCACTCCCTAATTTCTTTTAGTAGTCTAGGACGGAGTTTGTCAGGCCCTGGCAATTTATTTATGTTTATATGTTTTAATTTCGTCAAGATCTCATCCTTAGATATTTCTAGAGCATCATCCAATGTATTTCCTATAGGTTTACCGTTAGTTTTAGTTTTGGCATTAAACACGGAACAAAATTATTTTCTGAATTCTTCCGCAGTTTCCTGGGGGCCAGTTATTTCTTTAGTTTTTATTGTTAAAGGTCTAATGGTTCTTGGGGTGTGCTTTTTGTTATTTATATAGAAGTAAAAGCTTTTACCCCATCATTTATATATGCCAATCTATATTCAAACCTATTTTTCCATTTTATTTTTGTCTTACATTTCTTTAGGAATATCTTATACTTACATCTGTTGTAGTCACTACCTTCTCTTTTCATCACCTTGCATACTCATTTTTTTTTGTTTAACTTGATTATAGCTGGTGTTACCCATGGTGGAATATTTCCTCTTTTATTGAACTGTTCTATTTGGAACGTTTTTTTTCCGTTCCAGGATTTTGTTCTTAACTCTTAACTATAATTCATTGGAAGAAGTTGTCTCATTATCCACTTCCATTATTATAAATCTTGTTTTAACTGTACAAAATTAGCCCAGTTGTAATTTCTGAAGACTGTCTTTCCCATCTCTGGTTTTACTAGAATATTACTATCAAAGGTAACAGTCATGTGGGCACTGTATTATAAGGGTGTTTTAACCTGAATATTACTAATCTTATCTGGAATATCTGTTAGAATTAAATCAAGAATATTATTTTTCCTAGTTGGTTTACAAATCATTCGATATAGACCATTTGTTAAGCACATATCCAGAAAGGAATGTTCTTGCTCATTACTTCCCTCACCTTCTTTCCAATTTATTCCTGGGAAATTGAAGTATCCCATTAATCTGATGTCTTTATATTTTGTTTTGTTGTTTATACTACTCACAATTTCCTGATTTACTACGGGTTTGATAGAATCAGTGCCTATAACAAAGGCCGATAAGGAGTTTAGTTGTCTCTCTCTCTAGTATTTCTACCCAAATAATTTCACAGGAAGATTTATCTGTTAAGTCGATGATTTGTTTAGAAAGTACAGTTACGTAAGAACTTACCGTAATAGTAGATCTTCGAGAGAGGCTCTTGCAGTAGGTGATTACATATAGGACTGACGTCGGCAGGCGGCAGGACCCCACGAAAAAAATTCTAGCTAGCAGTCCCTGGCGAGGGACCGCACCCACGTCAGGTGACCGGTGTCAGACGACATCGGTATAAAGAGACGGTCCCGGACGCCCCACTTCCAGTTCTTTCCCACCACAGGCCTGGAAGGCCCAGACGAGAGAGAAGCACATATTTCCTCCAATGGAAAAGGAGCTGAAAAAAGCCAGGGGGATGGAATGCGGGAAGCTATTACCTACTGCAAGAGCCTCTCTCGAAGATCTACTGTTATGGTAAGTTCTTACATAACTGTACTATCTTACTTCGAGAGGGCTCTTGCAGTAGGTAATTACATATAGGACAGAATCCCAAGCAGTCTGGAACAAATGAAAGGCACCGGGAAGAGGAACTACTCCAAGAAGTAGCAAAAAACCTTGCAAACCTCAAGATAGGAGGCCTTGCAAGACCACTAACCCGAAGCCTGCTCTACGGCGAGAGGCAATGTCCAAACTGTAATGTTTCGTAAAGGTATGGACGGAAGTCCAAGTGGCAGCAGCACAGATGTCTGCCGCAGACACATTCTTGAAACAAGCCGCAGAGGCTGCTACTCCATGAGTGGAGTGACCTCTGACTTGACCCGGAAGGGTCTTGTTGTACTTGTCATAACAGAAAGTGATGCAATGAGCCAACCACTTTGACGGGCACTGCTTGGAAACAGCACTGCCTTCCCTTTTGTGAGCAAAAGAGACGAACAACTGATCGGTCTTTCTGAGATACTTTGTCCTATCGGTGTAGTATCTCAGAATCCTGTGAACATCCATGGTATGGAGCAAATATTCTCCCTGGTTGGAGTACTGAGTGAAAAAGGCAGGTAACTCTATAGACTGATTTAATGTAGACTCCGCTACCACTTTCGGTAGAAACTTAGGATTCGTGCGAAGAGCTACTGTACTTGTTCCTTGTGAAAAATCAGATAGGGGATTTTACACATAAGGGCCTGGAGCTCGGAAATTCTTCGAGCAGAAGTAATGGCCACCAAGAAGAGCATCTTCCACGACAGAAACTTCAAATCTGCGGAGGCCGCAGGCTCGAAGGGAGGAAGGGTAAGTTTCTCGAGAACAAAGTTCAAATCCCAAGGGGGAGCAGGAGTCCGGACAGGGGACCTGAGATGAAGGACCTCTCTGAGAAAAGTCTTGGATACCTCTAATTGGGCAAAGGCTTTATCAGTGAAAGGAACATGGTAGGCTGAAATACCGGCCATGTGAACTTTCAGAGAGGAATGACTGAGACCCAGGTCGAAGAGGTGACATAAATAATCAAGCAAAACGGCCACAGGACAGGAGAAAGGCTCCACCTTCCTGAAAGCAGCCCAAATAGAAAATCTCTTCCATTTCATGGCATAAGTGGACCTAGTGGAGGGTTTCTAGCCTCCACCAGAATCTCAACCACCTTTGGAGAGCATAAGCGAGATTTGGCTAGGTCTGCAGGAGCCATGCATGAAGTTGTAGGGACTTGAGTCCTGGATGGACCAGGGTTCCCTGATCCTGGGTCAGCAATCCTCGAGATAAAGGAAGAAGAAGAGGAGGAACCTCTGAGTATTGTTGTAGAAGAGAGAACCAGATTTGCCTGGGCCAGAAAGAAGCAATCAGAATCATTCTCGCTCCTTCCGTTGCAAGTTTCTGCAGTACCCGAGGGACCAGAGGAATTGGGGGAAAAGCAGAGACAAATCTGCCCTTCCAGTTTAGAGACAGAGCGTCGCTCCAGAAAGCGCCTCGCTCGGGAGCGAGCGAGCAAAAGGTGGGAAGTTTTGCATTTTGGGAAGAGGCGAACAGGTCTACCTGTGGAGTCCCTCAAAGCTGGAAGATGTCGTCTAGAACCTTTTGGTCCAACTCCCACTCGTTGGCAGAGCCAAGGAGCAACTTAGCTTGTCTGCCAGGGTATTGTCGACTCCTGGAACATGGATCGCCGTGAGGTGAAGGCTGTGAAGCGTTGCCCAGTCCCAAACCCTCACTGCTTCCCTGCACAGCGGGTAGGATCAAGTCCCTCCCTACATGCTGATGTACCACACCACGCACATGTTGTCCGTCTGGACAGCTAGGTGACCGGGAAGGATGTATTGATGAAGGGCTTGGAGAGCATATAGTACTGCTCGTAGTTCGAGCACACTGATGTGGAGAGTTAGCTCCAATCTGGACCATAAACCCTACGTTCGGTGAGGACCCAAATGGGCTCCCCAACCTTCGCCTGATGTGTCCGTGGTCAGAGTCTGGGAGGGGGGAGGATGACAGAAGGGGGCCCCCCGAAACAGGTTCTCTCGAACCATCCACCATTGCAAGTCTCTTGTCATCGGCGAGGAGATCAGCACCAGATGATCTAGGTCGTCTATGAGTTGATCCCACTGACAGCGGAGAGTCCACTGAGAAATCCTCATGTGGAGCCGCGTGTGGGGAACCATCGGGATGGCTGTCGCCATAAGCCCCAAGAGATGGAGAACCGACCTCGCCGGAACCTTCCTGCGTTCTGATAGCAGGGAAATCTGTGACTGGAGGGAGGCCGCCCTGTCCGGAGGAAGGAAGGCCTTGCTCACTGTCGTGTCGAAGATAGCCCTGATGAACTGAAGTCTCTGTGAGGGGTCCAGGTGAGACTTGAAATGGTTGATGGTGATACCCAGGCAAGTAAAAACCTGCTGGGTGAGGGAGAGAAATTGCAGGAACTCCTTCCTGGATGAGGCTGCCAGGAGCCAGTTGTCCAGGTAGGGAAACACCTGGACTCCCAAAGTATGCAGGTGGGCTGCTACCACCGCCAGACATTTGGTAAAAACTCGGGGAGCCAAGGAAAGACCAAACGGTAGTGCCCAGAATTGGTAAGGGTCCTCCTGGAAAGCAAACCGGAGGTACTTGCGATGCGAGGGACAAATGGGGATGTGCAGATATGCATCCTGCATATCCAGCGCACAAAGCCATTGACTCGGCCGAAGAAGGGGCAGAAGGGTTTAAGGGAGAGCATCCTGAACTTTTTGTATTCCACGTAGAAGTTCAGGGAGCGGAGATCGAGAATGGGTCTAAGATCTCCCGTCTTCTTTGGTACCAGGAAGAAATGGGAATAGTAACCCGTCCCCTGAAGGTGAGGAGGAACGGGTTCTATGGCCTGCTTCGTGAGAAGGGCAGATATTTCTTCCCTGACCAAAGGAAGATGGTCCCTTGCATAGCGGACTTCAGAGGGGGGTGGTGTGGAGGTTTCTGTAGAAACTCTATGGAGTGCCCCTCCGTGATAATCTGAAGCACCCATGAATCCGTTGTTATCCTCTCCCAACCCAGAAGGTGGAGGGAGAATCTCCCTCCTACCGGTTCCTCCGGGGAGTACGGAGGCAGTGGGAGAGGGGAGGAGTCAGGTGGTGTGGGCCAGCGCCGCAGCTGGGGCACCCGCTGCTTTTTTGGGCGGCAGGGGCCTAGCAGCTGCGGGGGCCCGGCGTTTGGTGGCCCGCCTTCCTTGGAGTTTCGCTTGAGGCTGGCTGCATCTGCGAAAAGGACGGCGCTGCAGGGGATGGGGACGGTACATGGAATACACAGATTTCAGAGCCATCCCCTTCTCCTGCAAATTGGTGATGACGTCCTTGACATCACCGCCGAAAAGCACTGAACCCCTGAAAGGTGCTTCCTGAATTGCTGACTGCACCTCCGGCACCAAATCTGACACGCGGAGCCAGGCGTGACGCCGGAGACTTACGGCGAACGCGGAGCTCCGCCCGGCAGTGTCCACTGCATCGTAGATCGTCCTCAGGATGTGACGACTGGCCGAACGAGCAGAACAGACTAGGTCAGCTAACTCCTGCTTGACTTGGGAGTCAGGTAAGGAGTCAATTTTAGATTCCACCTGGGTAAGGATAGCCTTCTGGTAATCCCCCATATGTGCGACATAATTCAGGGCCCGAATACCCAGTGTAGAAGATGCGTATATTTTTCTTCCGTACTGGTCCAGAAGGCGAGATTCCTTATCCGGGGGGAGACGGGCTTAAATGTTTGAATTAGCCTTTGACCAGGCGCTAATCCACCACCGAGGTCTGCCTGGCGGTGAGAATCAAAAATCTACACCTCCGGAGCCTGTTATAGCCTGTTGGACTTCTAGGAAGCGGGCTAAAGCCGACGGTTGTTTCCAAATAGTGGAAACAAGGTGGGCGTGAGGCTCGATCCAGGCGGCACTAGAGTAGGGGCCAGAAGGGGCAGGTCAGATGTTCGTGCAGTTTAACCCGCTGAGGATCTGGTTCCAGAGAACGCCACTGATGTACTTCCTGGATCTTCCTGAGCAACTCCGTGAAGGAAGGGTCCTCCAGAGGAGACTTCGGAGGAGTCCTCGGCCGGGGCCTGGACGGAGAGTGAGGCTCGTCGTCTCTCTCGGAGCATTCCATCGGAGGAATCCGATGAATCCGAGAGGGAGGAAGAAGAAGAATTAGAAGCAGAGTAAGACTCCCTGACCCGTCTAGGGAGAGGAACGGCTTCCTTAAGGTGAATCCCTGGACGCGTGTCCTGCCCCTCTCTGGATCCAGAGGGAAGAGCTCGGGAATCCAGAGGCGGAGAGGGAGTGTGCAGTCTTGGGCGTAACGGGGCCGGGGGTGGCTCCGTCACCGTAAGGCGGCTCTTGACTTCCTTGGTGAGCTGAGCCTTGGCCTCAGCCCACCAGGAAGCCAGGGTCTCCTGAAGATCCACCGGCGGCCTGGGGGGCGGTGGAGGAGGAGGAGGGGAATAATTATACGGATTATATCCGTAAGGTGAGTATCCGTAACCTGGCTGCAGGAACACCGGTGCCAGGTATTGCGGCGTTGGTGGAGCCGGCGTCGGGTACTGCGGCGCTGGATACTGCGGACCCGAGTAAGACGGCATCGGATAAGACAGCGGATACCCGGGTACCGGAGGAGCTGCCGGAGCAGACGGCCCAGTAGGGGGCCCCATGGGCGGGTTGACATTGATAGGCCCGTGGGGGGGTTGGGCCCAACAGAGGAGGGGTATTCCCCGCCGGCGTCGGTGGGGCCAGCATCAGCGGCCAGGGGGCCGGCGTCAGATCCGGTTCTGTAGGAGGAGAGTCTGACAGCGGAAGAATATCCCCGAGATCGCCCGGGGACAGAGGAGAAAAGTCCCCGGGGTCAGGCTGGGGCGACTCGGGCTCCCGGGCGGCAGTGAAGGCTGCGGGGAACCTGGGGCGACAGGCGATGGAGGGTCTATCGTGAGGTTCCAATGCCCTCCTCCGACATGCGACTTAGGGGCTGGATCCCTGGCGCATACCAGAGGCCAGCGTCCGGCTTAGCGTCCCTCGCCGGAGGAGCGGGCCAAGGGTGGGAAGCGGCCCGGTCGAGGGGCCGTGGTAAGCCACCTGAAGGGTCGGGCATCTTATCGGTCTTCTCCCGGCGGACGTCGGAGGAGCCGACGTCCAACTTATGGGAGGTGCCCACGCCAGTAGGTCGGAAGCCTGCGGCGGTACTGGGGGCAGAGGCCTCCTTTAGCCCGGAGGCACCCACAGGACCCGAGCATGAACCCGACGGGCGGGCCGAAGCCTCCTCCAAAACCTTGGAGGCTGCCGTCGGACAATCTCCCGGAGGGGACATTACTTGAACTGCGACTCCGGCCAGAGTCGCGGACGAGGAAGCTTTCTCCCTGTGCCTTTCTTTGTCCCGCTTCTTGTGGTGTTCTTCAGGAGAGGTAGATGCCTGCCTAAGCTTCTTCAATTCCTTCTCCATTGAAGACATCTTCTTTTTGAGCAGATGGGCTTCCAGGGACTGTTGGCGTCGTCTGCGGGTAGCCACATTAAAGTGCAGGCAATGCGGGCACTTGTCGACCGCGTGGTCGGGGCCTAGACAAAAAAGGCAGAGAGTGTGGCCGTCCTTGTGAGGCAGTTGGGCGCCGCACGAGTCGCACTTATTTTTGGAAGGGGATGACATACACCAACGTTAACCTGACGATTACGATATGAAAATACTGATAATTCTCAGTAAAAAGCAGCGAAAGAACAGGGTGCTGAGCCACGAACTTCATAGGCGCTGCACAAGCTAGCAGTAGGGAAAGAACTGGAAGGCAGGCGTCCGGGACCGCCTTTATACCGACGTCATCTGATGCCGGTCACCTGACGTGGCGCGGTCCCTCGCCAGGGACTGCTAGATAGAATTTTTTCCGTGGGGTCCTGCCACCTGCCGACGTCAGTCCTATATGTAATTACCTACTGCAAGAGCCCTCTCGAAGTAAGATCTGATGTTGTCTCTCATAAATAACACCACACCTCCCCTTTTGTTTTTCAGTTCAATTTCTGTGGCAAGTAATATATCCAGGTATATTTTTGTTCCATTCAGAGTTATCATTCCACCATGTTTCTTGTGCATCACCACCAAAAAGGACAGGTCCCCTAAAGAAGCATCCTGGATGGCACTCTGTACATCCTATGCAATGCCATATACCCTTAGCAAGAGACTCCTGGAGGCTGACAGCTAGCATGGCCCCTCTAGCTGAAGAGTCTATGGCATCGTAGGTAGCTCTCAGCGAATGCCTGTCACGCCACTTCGCGAACAGATCAGAATCTGTCAACAGGGATTTGAATCTGAATCTGGGAGTGCTTGAATGGCTGGTTTTAGCTGAGCAAACAAGGCAAACAAGGATTTCTGGCAAACCAGCATGTGCCCGACGTAGTTAAGAGCCCTCATGGCCAGACTGGAGGAGGAATAAAATGTCTGACCAAACTGGTCCAGCTGCCAGAATTCCTTGTCCAGTGGAGAAAATGCTCACATGCCGGGGTTTAGAAGACTGATCGTGAGCAGCTGCTATAATATTGAATCGGCCTTGAGCTGTGTGCTGAGGTGGTCCTTCCTCCTCTGGTGTCACAGTATTTCTTAGCCACCGCTGGGATGGAGGAGGGCATCATCAAATCACTGATGCCAAGTCCTCATGGGGCTCGAGCCAGGGTGGGATAAGAATCGGGCCACCTCCTGTATGTCCAGGTGTTCTGTAGGCACTGCCTTGGGGTCCTGGGCATCTGACTTCCAGTCATACACCTCCACAATTTTCTGAGGAGGTCCATAAGGAAGGATTCTCCAGAGTCGATTTGGGGATTCTTTGGGCTGGGGTTCCCCTATAGGCGAGGTTTCAAAACCTGACCCTAACAACTCAGAATCTGAGTCTGAATCCTGGTCTGAGTCCGATGATTCCTGGAGTTCAGGCGCTGGTTTGTCTGAGGGCCCGGCCGGCAACTGAACCTTTGAACAGGCTAGCATCAGTTGAGGCGGAGGGACTGGAACCTGCCTCAGTAGCTGAATTTCAGGGCTCCTAGGAGAATCTCTGGGAGACTGATGGCTATCCAGCTCCGCTACCAGTTGTGCCTTGGTCTCCAACCACCAGGACTACAAAATGGACGGAAGTCTACTGGAGTTTGAGAAACAGGAGAAGGCTGGTAAGCTGGAGGATAATGTGAGAAACATCACATGGAAATGTGAAGGCGGGTATCCTGATGGAGGGTAGGCCAGAGTGTACCCTGGCATATGAAACCCTGATGGGTGGTAGCCTGGTGGGTTATACACTGGTGCCTGGGCGTTGGATACCCTGACAGTGGGAACCCTGAAGGAGGTCCCGACAAGCGGTATCCCGATGGAAGGCCTGATGGGAGAAACCCTGATAAAGGGCCCGACAGGGGCAAACCCATCAGGGAGCCCAACGGCCCTGACAGAAGCCCTTGTGGAACGCTGAATCCTGGCAGTCCTGGTAGAGTCAGGTCCAGCATGGGGTGTGTCGGAGGCACGACAGCCCCTGATGGAAGAGGAGGTGGCTGGGAACCATCTGATATGTTGCCAGCTCCTATCACCAGGTCCGTAGGTGAAACTAGGTCACCAGACGGCAGCTCCCCAGTTCCCATCCCTCGATCAACAGGCGACTGAGGGAGGACCACATCCAGCAGAGTGGAGAGGCCCGATGGGGAGAACCCTCCAGGGGCAGCTGAGGTAACTCTGGCAGTTGGGATTCATCGGGCCATCGCCTGACCCAGATGCCCGGCGGTCGGGCAGGCACTGACAAAGCCAGTGTCCAACTTATCGCCTAATGTGGCCGAGAGTATAGGGCTGGTTGACATTCAGCTTAGCAGTCAAAGCTGGGCAGGCTTCGGGAACCTCCGGAGCAAGACACCACAGTCTGAGCCAGGCATTTGTTGGAGGATCCAACGAGCAACTTAGTGGCTCCCACCAGTGCGCTACACCCTCCATGGAGATGGGTCTAAGTGCAGCCGAGGCCAAGGTTCTCATGGCCATCAGGACCAGCAGCAGCGGAGGGCCCGAGGACTGCTCTTTGGGGGGAGCAAGCTGGGTTGCATTGACCAATTTCCCGGAGGGAGTATGTAGGCGTTCGTCCAAAGGGCCTGCAAGTGGCTTCGGACGCAATGGGGACCAGTCCTGGTCCCTGTGTTTCTCCTTCTTCATCTTCTTCTCATGCTTGGGCTCAGTGGGCAAGGTAGAAGCACTGCATAATTTCTGGAGCTCTTTCTCCATGAAGGCTATCGTCTTTTTTTAGCAAATGGACCTCTAGGGTCTGCTGGCGGTGCTTCCGTGTGGCCGGATTGAAGATGGCACAGGCCTCACAGTCCTCGACCTTGTGCTCCGGGCCTAAGCAGAAAAGGCAAAGAGAGATTGAAAATCCTTGTGCGGTAGCTCGTGCTAAACAAAGCACACTTATTTTTGTGCTTGATGGTAGAAGTTGACAACATGCACAATAACTGGTACTTCAATAAAGAAAAAACTTATACTCATCCGAATAGCAGTCAACACTATTCAGATGATTATCCTAGCTCTGGAATGTGCTACATAAATCAGTGAAACTGAGGACTCCTGTTAGTCTCACTGTGTTTAAGACCTTATACATTACCTCAAAATACATTACAGAAGCCTGCAACTGCTTCCAATGATCCAAGCTTACTTACTCCCCCCTTCCACATCCTCCCTGCTTTTCCCAGCCTCCTTCCTTCTTGTATTAGTGCATAACTTGTCCCTGAGGCCAGGGGGCCACCTATTTATCTACCGCCCTAAATCTCACCCTCCCTCACCCACCCATTCCTTGTATACCCACATCATCTCATTCCTTCGTTCCTAGTATTATCCCAGTTCCAGAACCCCCCCCCCCACTGGCTGCCCACTTCTCCCGACACATGTCTCCCCTTGATACGCCTGGGTCTTTTTAAACTGACTATGTATGTCTCTTCGCTTATAGCATCCACTTCAACTAATCTCTTCGCTGGACTATAATGCCTTTACCTTACAGGAATACTAAACCATGTATGTTGTTGTATCTGGTATAAATTTTTACTGACTTGCTACCCTATTGTTATGTATACCCTTACCAACTGTCTTTTACCTAAATCCAAATGTATTTTTACTTATCCTGTCTATTGCAGGCCTACCTGTACTGTTGTACTCTTGCAACTACTGTCTATTTGTCTGAATATAAATGCATTGTTACTTGACTTGTGTAATGCAGGTCCACCTTGTAAATGAGCTTGCTCAATGGTGTTCGACCAGATAAATAAAGAATTTGATTGATTGACTGACTGATTGAATAGTGGTCAAACTGCAGCGTACGATCTCAGCGAGATCTGATTGTTCAGGTCAACAGTGGGAAAGAACTGGAAGACGGGCGTGGGGACCACTCACTATATAGGGTCACACTAACGTCAGTCACATGACGTTGGGTGGGTGGTCCCCCGTCAGATACTGCTGGCTAAAGTTTCCGTGTGGTCCTGATGCCAGGGAGCACAGTCCTCAAGGTGATTACCTCCTGCAAGAGCCCTCTCCAAGTAAGATCTCCTAAAACTCAAGTTGGACACAGCAATGGGGTCTAACGGGATTCACTCCAGAATTCTAAAAGAACTAAGGGGAGAACTAGTGACACCACTGACTACCCTTTTTAACAAATCATGGGAGGAGGGCATGGTACCCGAGGACTGGAGGAGGGCAGATGTGATTCCTCTTCACAAAAGTAGGAGCAAGAAAGAGGCAGGAAACTACAGACTTGTTAATCTGAACTCAGTGGTAGGGAAAATGACGGAATCACTTCTGAAAGAAAGAATAGCTGAGTACCTAGAGGCCAGTGGGGCACAGGACCCAAGGCAGCATGGATTCACAGAGGGAAGGTCATGTCAGATGAATCTAATAGATTCATTTGACTGGGTGACCAAAGTAGTAGACCAGGGAGGGTCTGTGGACATGGCCTACCTAGACTTTAGCAAGGCATCTGACACAGTCCCACACAAAATATTAATAAACAAAGTTTGCCAGCCTGGGAGTGGGTCCCAGGGTGGTAGTCTGGGTTAAAAATTGACTGAACAACAGGACTTAGAGGGTATAGTAATACGGAGTCAACTCCAAGAAAGGGGGTTACTAGTGGGGTTCCAGGGTTCAGTACCAGGGCTGGCTTTAATGTCTTTATAAAGTGACATTGCATAGGGACTGGAAGGAAAGTATGCCTCTTGCAGATGACACAAAGATCTGCAACAGGGCTGATACACGGGGGTGGAAAGGATGAGAAGGGACTTGGCAAGGCTGGAGGAATGGTCAAAAGTATAGCAGCTACGATTCAATGCAAAGAAGTGAAAAGTAATGCACCTGGAAAACAAAAACCCAGGGTAACAACACATAATTTGGAGGGAGATACTAAGAACAACAAAATGGAAGGGACCTGGGGGTTGTCATATCAGACAACCGAAAGGTAGGCAGGCAACATGAGAAGGCAGTAAGGAGGGCTGGGGATACTGAGATGCATAGGGAGGCATCACCAGTAGAAAACAGGAAGTTGCCATCCCTCTGTACAGACAGTTGTTGAGACCCCATCTCTGCAAGGACACAGACAGGATGGAGGCAGTCCAGAGGAGGGCAACTAAAATGGTGCAGGGTCTGCACCAGAAACCATACGAAGAGAGACTAAAGAAGCTTAATATGTATGCCATCGAGGAAAGGGGGGGTGGGGACATGATAGAAACATTTAAGTATCTCAAGGGAATCAACAAAATCCAAGAGGGTAGCATCTTTCAGAAAATGAGATGTGCAAGAAAGGAAAATTACGTACCTACCGTAATTCTTGATCTTCTTGGACGAGTCTCCACCACTCATTCACACTAGTGGGATTAGCGCCGGAGGCACTAAGACCCATTGGGAGCAAACTTTTTGCTGGAGGGTCGGCGCGAGAGACGGCGCCGCGAGACACGGCGCCGCGAGCAGCGGCTCGAGCGGTAATGACCATCTCGGCGATACCCTCCAACCGCTTTAATACCTTTTTTACCAAGGAGGTGCAGCGCAATCTAACGAAAGAGTAAACCTACATTAAAAACGGACATAAGATAGTCCGTATGACCCGTGTAAGAAGGGTCAGCAAAGAAGTCCTCACGGCCTAAAGATTTGAGGAGTGAAGACCAATACAGCGTGAGCTCGGGGATGGAGGGTGGGCGTGTGAATGGAGTGGTGGAGACTCGTCCAAGAAGATCAAGAATTACGGGTAGGTACGTAATTTTCCTATCTTCCTGGACATAAGTCTCCACCACTCATTCACACTAGTGGGAGAGTACCAAGCTGATAATCCCCCAAAAGGGCGGCAGGAGAGCCAGAGCTCACGCGTCTAAGATAGAAGCCCATTAAGGATAGTTCTGCCGAATGCGGAATGTCGCCTAGCATGAACATCCAGTGCATAGTGCTTAACGAAGGTATGCACTGAGCTCCAGGTGGCGGCGTTGCATATATCTGCAATTGGAACATTGCGAATTTCCGCTAGGGATGCCGCGACCGCCCTAGTAGAGTGAGCGTACACTCTACCTTCTAATTTAACTTGAGCCATGGAATAGCAATGACGAAGGCATGCCACTAACCATGAAGAGATGCATGTAACAGCGACAGGTTGACCCAGCCGGGTGTCGCTGAAAGAAACGAACAGTTGCTGAGTCTTGCGAACATCCTTGGTTCTATCTAAATAGAACCGCAAGGCTCTCTTAACATCCAAGGAATGAAGAGCTCCCCTTCGCTTTGGAAATTAGCGAAGTAAGCGGAAGTACCAGAGGTTGGTTTAGATGGAATTCTGACACAACCTTGGGAAGAAATTTAGGATGAGTACGGAGAACTACCTTGTCTTTATGGAATACAGTATATCGGAGGGTCCGTAACTAGGCATGTATCTCAGAGCCCTGCGGGCTGAGGTAATGGCCACCAGGAAGGCAGTCTTCCAGGTAGAAATTTTAGCTCACAGGTAGCTAAGGGTTCGAAAGGCTTCCGGAGAGCATGTCCAGCACCAGGTTAATGTCCCAGGCTGCAACTGGGCGCTTAACAGGGGTCTGGTATGGAGAATCCCTTAAGAAATCTCTTCACCATAGGTAACTGAGCCAGAGTTAGGAAGAACACGGCTCATGGAGCGTGAGATGGCACTAAGGTGAACTTTAACTGTGGAGTACTGAAGACCCTAAGTTTGACAGGTCCAAAAGATACTCCAGAACCTTGCCAGGAGGGACAGGAAAAGGGATTCCAAGAGGATTTTGCACACCAGAGAGAAAAACGTTTCCATTTGGAAGCGTACGTTTTTCAGGTGGCTGGCTTCCGAGCAGCCAGAAGGATGTCTGAGACTCTACGAGAGACGTTGAACCGATTCACTTCTATCTCTTCAGGAGCCAAGCATGAAGGTGAAGTGATTTCAGGTTGGGATGGACCAACGAACCCTGAGTCAAAAGACTGATTTGCAAAGGAAGTGGTCTCGGAGAGGCTGCCAACATACTGTTGAGTAGAGGAAACCATAGTTGCCGAGGCCAGGAAGGAGCAATGAGAATCATCTTGGTCCCTGAGACTCGAACTTGAAGTACTCACCTGGATTAGAGGAAGCGGTGGAAAGGCGAAAGAAAGCGTTTGTCCACCGCAGCCTGAACGCATCCTGACAGAAATGCCAGGCCCTGGATTTCTGGAGCAGAAGAGAGGCAGTTTTACGCTGGTGGGGATGCAAAAGGTCCAGGTCTGGAGTCCCCACTCTTTGAACAGGGACGAGCTACGGCTGGATCGAGAGACCACTGTGAGGGTCTGCCTCCGTTCTGCTGAGGTGATCTGCTAGGTCGTTTTGTATACCTGGCAGATAAACCCGCTTGAATCAGAGACTTGTGCTCAAGCACCACTCCCACACCCTCATTGCTTCCCTGAAAGGGGATAAGAATGAGCACCGCCTTGCTTGTTGATGTAATACATCACTGCTTTGTTGTCCGTTTGAAGGAGAATGTTCTTGTGACAAAGGACAACCTTCAGAGCTCGGATCGCATAGAGGACCGCTCTCATCTCCAGGACATTTATGTGGAGATGAGTTTGAACTAGTCCATACCCTTGAGTGTGGAGGGTGAGACAGTGAGCCCCCATCCCATTAGCGTCACGACTGTGGTGATGGAGATCTGATGATCCGGGGAGCAAGGGAATCCTTCCAGGAGATTGCTCTCTTGAGACCACCAGGTGAGAGACCTTGAAGGGCTCCGTCCACCTTGATGGGATAAGACTGGGGGTGAGAGGTCGGGGACCACTGAGTGGAGAGCATCCATTGGGTGGTTCTCATGTGCAGTCGGACCAGAGGGACAGTGAAGACCGAGGACGCCATGAGACCCAACATGTTGCATCGAGAGCTGTAACCGATTGGTTCTCCCTGATGTAACGGGCCATCGAAGGATGTTGAGTCTTCTGTCCTCTGGAAGGAAAGCCTTCGCTGAAGAGGTGTCTAAAGCCGCCCCATGAAAAGGACCTCTGGGAGGTTGCAGTTGAGATTTTTCAAATTCAGCAAAACTCCCATGGACGTGAGGAAGACGAGAAGTCGTTTGCACGGCTTCCAAGTCCCTTAGCTGGAAGGGCTTGCTTGAAACCAATTGTCCAGGTAGGAAACACCGAGTCCGATTTTCCTGAGATGCGCGCGAGAACTGCACAACACTTTGTAAAACTCATGAGCGCCGAGGATACCAGCAAAGGGCAGGACTCTGAACTGATAATGCTGACCAAAGCTACAAACCTGAGGAATCTGCGGTGGGTCGGGTGGACTGAGGATATGCTGGTAAGCATCCTGCATATCCAGAGAGGCCAGCCAGTCGTGCTGATGCAGCAAGGGTAACAGGGTACCTAGGGAAATCATCTTGAATTTCTCCGGGGAGGAATTTGTTTAACTCTCTAGGTCTAGAATAGCGCATCCCCAGATTTCTTTGGAACCAGAAAGTAATGGGAGTAGAACCCTGTGTCCGCTTGAGATGCGGGCACCAGTTCTATTGCCCTGTTGTTCAGAAGGCCCTGGATCTCTGGCGAGGAGGTCTGACTGAGAGGCCGACAACCTGGGTTGTCGCCTGGGAGGACAATCGATGGGGTTTCCAAGAAATTGAGAGAATAACCTCGCGAATATCCGAAGGACCCATTTGTCCGAGTTATGGACTTCCACTGGTTGTAGAAGTACATCAGACGACCCCTCCACGGAGGAGAAAGTTCCACCTCGGGCAGAGTGGATGGAACTTGGGCCAACGACTCATAAGGTAGCGCTGGGAGCTTTAGGCCCCGCGCTTTCTGCTGCGTCTTCTTTGAGGTTGGGCAGGTTGGCTTTTATGGAAGCTTCCCTGCCTCTGCCTCGAAGAGACTGATCTTGTGGGTAATTATTCTGTAAGAAATTTAATCTTTGTAGTTCCTCCACCTTAATTCTACATCTGCCAACTCTACTCACCAGCTCTGCACTCCTCCCCTGAAAATAAACACTACAGATGCCCACAAAAGCTTATAGTGCCTATTATAAGCAATGTTTCTATCCATTATAGCCAGAGAAAATGCATTGATTTGATATATACTGTATGTATTTAGTTTGGGAAATCAGTTTTTGTCCACTATAACAGATTGTCTGTTATAAGTGTCCGTTATAAGTGGAGTGCACTGTAACTTTTTTTTTTTTTAGGGACATGGATGTGGTGTACTATCCACACTTCTGCAGACTCCTAGCAGTTCTCCAGGAAGAGGGGGCAAGGCGCACACCTTCTACTTAGGAAACAAATATTGAAGAACCGAGGCCCCAAAACCAGCATCCCGGCGTGACTCAAGGTGGATGTGATAGTGGGAGATGAAGGTATGTGCTGACTTCTAGACAGCAGCCCTGCAGATCTCCTGGACAGGGACAACCCAGGAAGCCGCCAACAAGGCAGCGGTATGTCTAGTGGAATGAGCCCTAAGCCCAATGGGAGGCTACCTACCAGCCAACCTATAGCAGAGATTAATGCAGGAGACTGCTGACCTGCCAATCGTCTGCTTATTTTATTTGTTTTGGTAACCTGTTGGGTGCACTACACACAGAAATGACAATTTTCAGACACAACCCAGGAGGTTACAACATGGTGATACATGACAAAGGAGGACGTACAGTTAACATTTAGTAACATAAGGATACAATGCAAATGATAAGAACAGTCACAAGAACAGTCAGTAAAATTTAGTTTACAACGAATGCAAAGTAGCATTAACAGCGTTTCAAAGAGAAAAATATAAATTTAAAGTATAAGTGCCACCAGTCTGCCAGGTGCATCTTCAGCGTAGGTGACAAAGAGCAGGCAAACCTCTCCCTGAAGTCCAGCCATACGTGCCTTATAATAAGCACGCGTTTGCCTCAGGTCTGATGTATGGAGCCTGTGCTCAGCCTCCAAGACTGGAGTGGTGAAGCACACTGAGATATATCACCTGGTTATGGCGAAACTCCAAAACAACCTTCGGAAGGAACTTCAGTTTGGGGCGGAGGACAACTTTGCTTTTGTGGAAGACCAGATAGGCAGACTACACAGAGAGTGCCTGGAGCTCACTGATCCTTCTGGTGAAGGTGATAGCCATCAAGAAAGCGTTCTTCCATAACAGGTGGGAGATGTGACACCTGTGCATGGTTTCAGATAGCCTACCAATGAGCACTGCCAAAACCAGCAACAAGTCCCAAGGTGGTTGTGATTCACGCACCGGTCTGGACAGGTGGTGAAGGCCTTTGAAAAAGTGCCCGACCACCTTTTCCTGCGCCTCAGTTAACGTACCCGACCAAGCCTGGTAGGCCAAGATGAATCCTAGGTGTACCCCGAGGGTCGTTAACTAGAGACCCAGCTGGAAGAGGGACCACAAATATTTCAAAATGCTCGCCAACAGGCAGGATAAGGGTCTCAGCTCCTTGTCCTGACACCAAATGGATACAATGCAAATGATAAGAACAGTCACAAGAACAGTCAGTAAAATTTAGTTTACAATGAATGCAAAGTAGAATTAACAGCGTTTCCAAGAAAAATATAATTTTAAAGTATAAGTGCCACCAGTCTGCCAGGTGCATCTTCAGCGTGGGTGACAAAAGAGCAGGCAAACCTCTCCCTGAAGTCCAGCCGTCGTCTTTATAATAAGCACGTATTTGCCTCAGGTCTGATGTATGGAGCCTGTGCTCAGCCTCCAAGACTGGAGTGGTGAAGCACACCGAGATATATCACCTGGTTATGGTGAAACTCCAAAACAACCTTCGGAAGGAACTTCAGGTTGGGGCGGAGGACAACTTTGCTCTTGTGGAAGACCAGATAGGGAGACTACACAGAGAGTGCCTGGAGCTCACTGATCCTTCTGGTGAAGGTGATAGCCATCAAGAAAGCGGTCTTCCATGACAGGTGGGAGATGTGACACCTGTGCATGGTTTCAGATAGCCTACCAATGAGCACTGCCAAAACCAGCAACAAGTCCCAAGGTGGTTGTGATTCACGCACCGGTCTGGACAGGTGGTCAAGGCCTTTGAAAAAGTGCCCGGCCACCTTTTCCTGCGCCACAGCTGACGTACCCGCCCAAGCCTGGTAGGCCAAGATGAATCCTAGGTGTACCCTGAGGGTCGTTAACTAGAGACCCAGCTGGAAGAGGGACCACAGATATTTCAAAATGCTCGCCAACAGGCAGGATAAGGGGTCTAGCTCCGCGTCCTGACACCAAATGGAAAATCTCTTCCATTTGAAGGCATAGCACTGGCAAGTACACTGCTTCTGAGAGGCCTCCACAACACGGAGGACCTCATCGAAGAGACTCAAAGCTTGGAACTCTAGCCACTCAAGAACTAAGCAGCCAGGTGCAGGGATCAGGTCCGGTGGGATACCTTCCCCTGAATAAGAGAGTAGGTCCAGGCAGAGGTGCAATCTCCATGGGGGCCTGTTGCTGAGGCGATCGGGGTACCAGAACTGGTGAGGCAAGTCTGCGGCTACCAGGATCATCCAGGCCATGTCCCTGTGCACACTGAGCAACACCTTGTGGATATGGGGAAAGAGAGGGAAGGCATGCAAGAGACTTTGAAACCAGGGTCTCATGAAGGCATCCCCGATCAGAGTCCTGCACTGAGGAGGGCGAGTGCAAAACAGCCTTAGTTTTGTTTTCTCCCGGGAGGCAAAGAGGTTGATCAGAGGAGAGCCCCAGAGGGAGAATAGGTGATCGAACACCTCCTGGTGAAGAGATCATTTGTGTGATGCCTCACCCACTTGGCTGAGGGCATCTGTCAGCTGGTTGGACATGCCGGCCACATGAATAGCCAGAAGGTCAGTGTTCAGATTGCATACGAGGGTCCAGGTGCAGAGAGCTTACCAGCACAATGGAAGGGAGTGCATCCTACCCTGCTTGTTGAGGTAGTATATGGTGGCCATGTTGTCTGTCTGGACCTGGACCACCTGATTCTGTACTACAGAAGCAAAGGCCATCAGAGCTAGGCACATTGCATGGAACCCCAGTAGGCTGATGTGACATCGGGACTCCTTAGGGGTCCAGAGCCCGTGGGCTCTGTGGTTCGAAGTGGGCTCAACAGCCCAACAGAGAGGCGGTTGTGAGAGTGACCGTCATACTGTGCATGGACAACTAGGACTCCTCCTTGAAGATGGGCCTGGACAAGCCACCACTGGATGGCATCCCACATCAGCAGAGTCACCATGACTAGACACAGTCCAGGTGTCTGAGGTACTGAGACCACTGGCGAGCCAGTTCCCACTTCAGGGTGCACATCCACCAGTGGGTCCACTGGATCATGCTGGTGAAGTCGCCATGTACTTCAAGAAGTGCAGGAAGTCTCGAGCAGGGCGTGAGTGCCTAACCCAAAATGAGCAGTTAAAGAGGTAAGGTCCTCCGCCCCGTATGCTGGGCCCTGGCCCAAATGGAGTCGAGTGCCACCCTGATGAAGTGGATCACCTGAGAGGGGTGAGTTTGACTTGGCCGAATGGCAACAAGAGGCCCCAGGCTGAGCAGGTTTGGAGTGCCAAGTCCCTGAACCACTCAACCTTCACCTTTGAAGAACCCGCTATCAGCGAGTAATCCAGATAGGGTAAACCCAGACACCTCGGTGCTGCAGGAAGGCTGCCACCACTGCAATGCATTTTCGTGAAGACCCTGGGGATGAGGAGAGGCCAAATGGCATAGCCTGGAACTCGTGAGCGTTTCTCCAGTGGAACCTCAGGAACCGCTGATGGGACGGATGGATGGGGATGTGGAAGAAGGTGTCCTGGAGGTCCAGGAGCAAAACTACATGTTCTGCTCCAGGAATGGAATGATCGGATTCAGAGTGACCATTTGAAATCTAAGTGGGCCTAAAATACTTGTTGAGGGCATGCTGGCCCAGCATGGGTGCCAACCCCATATCCTTTCGAACCAGAAAGTATCTGGACACGATCCTGGACCGCCATGAAGGCCAAGACACAGAAACAGCTCCTTTTGCAGGAGTGGAGTAATGTCCTCCTGATGGGTGGACAGCATGTCCACGGGCCCCACATCCCTCCATGGGGCACAGGCTCAGCTGGGTGAGAGATCTTCAAATTCCAGAGGTAATCCCTGACTAATCACTTTGATCACCCATCAGTCAGAGATGATAAGGGACCAAGCGGAAGCGATGTGGCAGAGCCAACCCCCCACGGGAGATCCCAGGCTAGGCTGAATGGGCAGGAATGGCCCCCCTCAGCCTGTTGCTGGGCAGGCCTAGAGGCGACTCTGGAGCTGGTAGCTGGGGAGAGCCCTGAACATTGGTCTCTGGACCTTCGAGCACCAACGGGGCTGGCTTGGCTTAGACTGCCAGGCCTGGTGATGCCCTGCTGGAGCTGTTGTGGGTGAGCAGTGGGTGCGGAGCAGGGCCGAAACTGAAAGGGTTTCTTCTGCTGTTTCTGCCCCTTAACATCCATCTGAAAGGATGCAATGGAGTCCAAGGTGGCACCGAACTTCTCAATGCGCGTGAAATGACCATCAAAGCCAGGACTGAAAAGGGCGGTATCAAAGAAGGAGACAACCATCAACTTATGCTGAGTGCCGTTACTGAAGTTCGACAGCCATGCTTGACGCCTCATGGCCACCGCCGCAGCCATGGACTTGGCAAAGGAGTCACCAGTGTCCAGGACCATCTGGAGCTGTTTGGCCATGGTTAATCCCTGATCCTCGATCATTTTAACCACCTGCTGAAGGGATCAGCGGAAGTCAGGAATAACCTGGTCCAAAGTGGGCAGAGGGCATGGGAGAAGTGGTCATCATAACCCCAGCACTGGCCTGCCGAGACACAAGACGAGCGGCACAGGCTTTCTTTGCTCCATGGTCAATCTTCTTTGACTCTTTGTTTTTGGGGGCTTGTCGACATCCTCGATGTTGCCCGAGTTCCTGAAGACCGAGTCCGTGACCAAGACTTCAGCCGCAGGATGATCAGCGAATCCCGACAAGGACCCGGTAGGTACTGTGTACTTGCAAACCAACAGACTGAGGGCAACAGGCTGGATGCTGCCATGGCTCTAAAGTCAGACCCAGGATGGCCTCCACTACTGGGAAGGCAACATCGGGGGAATCATGCCATTCCAAGATCTCTGTGAGGGGACACTTTGCCCACTTCTAAACTGGTTCTAGTGGGATCCCCACAGATTTGGAGATCAGACGGAGTAATGCCCCAAAGGCAGAGGAGCCAGTCTCCGAGGCAACTTCCTCACTGAACTCCTGGTTGAACCTTAGAGTACGGGAAGAGTGTATAGAGGAGCACTCCTAATCGAGGGTTCCCCAATACTGCCGACCCTGTGTCCCCACTGACAACACGAGTCTCATCAATGCAGGAAATCGGCACCGAGATCCTCCCTGGAGAAGAGTGTGCCAGCTTAGGCGGAGCACCCTTCTTGGGCTGCAGGAGTGGTGGCTCCACCCAAATGGGAGAAGAGGTCGGTGTTGGCAGTGTCAGGAAAACTGGCACCGGCTGACAGATCGACTACCAGGGAAGTGCTGGAATAGGCTGTGGAGCACGGCCATGGCCGAGGATCCACTGCTGCCACATGAGCTTCATACCTGCGCCACATTTTACGGCAGAACTGTTCCTTGCCAAATTACAAGGATGAAGACGAAGAGTATCTGCGGTGCCTCTTGGCCAAGAGCAGGACCGCTGAGAATGGCGAGAGTCCCAAGATCATGCTCTGAAGAAACATCGGGACCTCGACGAATCATTCGATGGGAGGCAAAAGCACAAACAGGTGTAGGATGCATTAGAGACCCAGAGGGATTAGGTTCCCGGGGGTGGGGGTCGGAGAGAGACTACTGGCTCAGTGGAATGAACCAGCCCCTCTTGAGTGAGAGCAGCCAGAACCAGGGTTCTGAATAAGGAGCCATCTCCTTTGTCCCACAACAATGGCTCTACCGGATCAAGATAAACCTCGACCAGCCGTAGACCTGTGTCTTGGCCGACAAGCCCAACGGATTTACCATGGGGCCACCGGTCTGGACTAGAGAAAGAATGTCAGTTGAGCCAAGGGCTCAACACCTGTTGAGCCCACAGAAGCATGGAAACAAGAGGAAAAGGACCCTCTCAATCCCACGACCTGCAGCGAGATTTTTAGATTTATCCCACTTGGACACTCATGGAGGGCGCGCTACGGGAGTAGAAAGGAACTGACAAGTCCCGGAATCCCCCCGAGAAGGAGGCGCCAAGCCCAAGGTGGATAACGAAGCTAAAGTAGCCTGGGCCACCGTCTCTTCAAAAGTGGCGAGTTGAGTGACAGAACCCACAGCCCCCAAGACTGCCTTACCCACTACTTTGGATCTGACCAGGGAATTGCATTCATCCGAGTAGCCTAACACAAGGTGGGCGTAACAGTCCTCAAAGTCTAGAGTGTGAAAGGGCTTCCCTTTTAATATGGTTGGAAATACACCAGGTCAATGTCCTGGTTTAAGGTTAAGGCTGAAACCACCTGGGGAAGAAACTTAGGACTGGTCCTTAAGGACACCCTGTCCTTATGGAAAATCAAATAAGGCTCTTTACACATGAGCGCTTGGAGTTTGGAAATTCTCCTTGCCAAAGTAACAGCAACCAAGAATAACGCCCTCCACGAGAGAAGGCAAAGCTCGTAATCCACGGCTGGTTCAAAAGGAGGCAGTGTAAGCTACTCCAGGACAAAAAGAAGGTCCCAAAGAGGAAATGGGTCCTTTAATGGAAGTCTCAGATGCAGGACACCACGCATGAAAATGCTGTGAGGCCTCTTATTTGCTAGTGAATGCTGACCAACCGGTGTTGGTCAGCACCACCAGCCCAATTAGAGGCCCTCCGCGCATTTCTGCATGTGTGGTATGTCAAAATGGCACAGAGGTGTACTTTCAGAGAGGAATACGCCAATCCCGACTGAAAAAGGGATGGGAGGTAGTCCAAAATAGACTTCTCAGGGCATCGAAGTGGATCGAGGTTGCGAGTTTGAGCCCAGAGACAAAATTTCTACCATTTCAGAGCACAAGTAGCGTGAGTAGATGGTTTCCTAACTGTCACCAGGATATCGGCAACCCCTTGCAAGACTCCGTGCCTAAGAATGGCTACATTTTTAGCAGCCAAGCATGCAGGTTCAGGACTTTGAGGTTCGGATGGACCAGGGAGCCAGCCTCCTGGGACAGCAAATGTGAGCTGACCAGTAAGTGTAAGGGAGGCTCCACAGCCAGCTGGTGAAGCAGTGGAAACCAAATCTGCCTGGGCCAAAAGGGCGCCACCAAGATCACTGACGCTCGTTCTGACTGGAGCTTAAGAAGAACCCTCTGGATCAAAAGGACGGTGGGAAAGCATAGAGGAACCTGACTGTCCAAGAGAAGGAAGACGTATCTCGCTAGAAAACATCAGGCCCTGGATCTAGCGAGTAGAAATGTTTTGCGTTGTATGGAGTCGCGAACAAGTCTACATCTGGTGTCCCCATCGATGGAACAGTTCCTCGACGACCTCTTGCAGCAATCCCCATTCATGAGCTCTAGCCTTTGACTGGCTCAGGAGATCTGCGACTGTGTTGTCCAAACCAGGAACATGTACTGCGGTAAGCATGGCGCCATGCTGCAGTACCCAGTCAAACACCCGCTTTGCAAAGGGGGTAGGAGTGAGTGCCTCCTTGTTTGTTGATGTAATACACCACCACGGTGTTGTCTGTTTGGACTAACACGTGACCCAATGGGATCTCTGACTGTAATGCCTGTAAGGCATATAGGACCACTCATCTCCAGAACAATGATACGGAGGTGAGCCTCTAGGGGCAACTAAGTTCCCTGGGTCCTGGTTCCTTCCAGGTGGGCTCCCCACCCGGACCCTGAAGCATCGGTGGTGAGAGTCAGAGATGGGGCAGCTGCAATAAAGGGAACTCCCACGGAAAGATGATCCGGGACAAGACACCACTGTAAGTCCTGAATGACTTGCCTTGTGACTCTGACTAGCTGGTCTAAGTGATCCTGCCTCTGGTCCCATTGGGCTCTCAGCGTCCACAGGGTAACTCTCATGTGGAGGTGGGCGAGGGGGACCATGGAGATGGCAGCCATCATATGTCCAAGCAGGAACCAGTTTTCATGCCATGATAGTCCTCATCAGTGACCCGATGCATTTCGCCCTGTCCTCGGGCAGGAAGGCTCTCCCTTGATGGGTATCCAGAACTGCGCCAAAGAACTGTAGTCTCTGCGAGGGAACCAGAGATGACTTCTCTTGGTTGATGGTGATCCCTAGAGACTGGAATAGGGAGCAAGTGTGGTGAATGGCCTTCACCAGTGCTTCTGGGGAGGAGGCCAGTCCGCCAGATAAGGGAAGACGTAATGGCCTTGTCTCCTGAGGGCTGCTGCTATGACTGCCATGCACTTGGCAAAGACGCGCAGTGCTGAAGACAGGCCGAATGGAAGTGCTCGGAACTGGTAATGGCGTCCCAGAAACTCGAAGCACAGGAATTTCCTGTGTGACTGGGTAATGGGAAGATGGAGATACGTGTCCTGCATGTCCAGACATGCTAGCCATGCACCCTGCTTGAGCATGGGAACAGACCCGGTAGGGTACACCACGAAGATGTTTAGGTCGCTGAGGTCTAGGATTGGGCACAAGTCCCCAGTTTTCTTCTGAATCAGGAAGAAGTGGGAATAGTATCCTCCTTCCCTCTGGTTCCTCGGTATGACCTCAATGGCGTCCTTGGTGAGGAGTCCCGAGATCTCCTGCTGGATGAGCAGGGCATGCTGTCCCGAGAACCAGGAATGCAGAGACAGTCTTGATGGTGGGCGGTCGAGGAACTCCATAGAGTGTCCCCAACTGATAAGCTGAAGAACCCACCAGTCGGAGGTGATCCTCTGCCACTCTGACAGGTGGTAAGTGACTCAACCCCGACCCTCTCTTCCCTTTGATCCAGAGGTGGGGCAGGGGTGGGAAAGGCATCATGCTGTGGCGTGCTGGCTCCGGCAGGTTGAGTGAGCTTAGTGTGTCTCTGACCCAGACCTCAGGAGAATCTTTGTTGGTTCTTATGGCCAAAAATTGACCCTGTGTGTTGCTGTTGGCTTGACCGAGGTTGTTGCTTACTCTGTCGGCCACGAAAATGGTTCTGTGTTCTGTGAAAGGAACCAGACCTTGACTTATACATTGCCTGTACCGTTCTGACCGCCTTCCCGGCATCTTGAAGCTTGGTGGTGACCCTCTTGGAGTCATCACCAAACAACACTGAACCATTATAGGGGACATCCATGATTTCTTTCTGGACGTCTGGAGTAAATCCAGAGACCCTCAACCAGGAGTGTCTCTGGAGGCAAATGCCTGTTGAGGCACCTCTTGCTGCTGAGTCTGCCAAGTCATACGCAGCACGGAGGACTTGGGTCCTAACATCAGAGCCCATGCAAAGGAGGTTTAAGAGCTCCTCCTTCTTTTCACCATCTGGAAAGTCCTTTAGCAGGTCTTGCCCTTGGTTCCACAGTGCATTCTGAAATTGCACCATGTGCGTTAAGTAGCTGAGGGACCTGATAGAGCATGTAGTGGCCACGTCCATGCGACAACCCAGAGAGTCAAATTCTTTGGATTCCTGGTCCGGTGGCTGTTTGTTGAGGTGTTGGGGCCTCTGTGAGTGATCGTGCGAGGCTGTAATGACAGCTAAGTCAGCCACAGGTTGCTGGGCTAAACAAAGCGCGTCCAGCGGGGCACTGTAAAGTCTGTTGACCTTCTTGGGGACCGCTGGGGTGGAATGAGGATGCCTGGAAAGTATCCACCGGGGTGGAACCACCACAGGCTTGGGGTCTTTTGCCTCAAATAACGTGCCAGCTTGCATTGCCGTTGGATCTAACGCTTCTGTCTCCCATCCCATGTTCTCCTAAATGTGCCTCAAAATATCAGAGAGACGATGGGTCATCAGGTGGCGACCTAGGAAGGTCATGAGGATCTGGAGATGGAGTACCCAAAGGAGAGGGTTACCGAGAGGTATCTGAGGTATCAGGATGCGAGTCATTGCCCAACTAAGAGCGGGACCTTAGTCTAGGTCTCTTGCATCTATGGTAGCTAGGAGACCCTGAGGGGGTCCTGGAGCGTGGAGGTCTCTTAGCCTTTGAACTTCTGTTCCTGGACCGGTGGTGTAGGATCCTTAGGCTCAGGTGTTACTGCCCTGGGAGGTGCCGTGGGAGGTGGGACCTCTCCGGGGCCTGGGGGGGTACCACGTCTTTTTTAATGATGTCCCACCAAAAAGTGAAAAGTTCCTTGACCTCCTGGATACTGAGGCCAGATGAGCGATCCAGTGTTGGTGTCCACCCGTGTTCAGGTCAGGCAGCAGTGGCTGAGGAGTTGTTGGGTATGGCGTCGGGTCCTTGCGTAGACCAGCATCGGGCAGGCCATCTTCAATGTTGCCTGACGTCTGGTCGTCAGTGGCGGGAGCTCAGACATCCTCTTCCGACGTCCCCCGGCGACCGGTGTCAGGTGGCGGAGGTGGTGTCCGGTCCCTGAGGCATTTGGCGGACGATGGCTCTGGTGTCTGCTTAGCCTCTAACATCCATTTAATAGACATGAGCTCCGAAGTCTTTCTTGGAGGGATGTCGGAGACCCTCAGTGGTTGGGAAACCAAACGTACGGCATCCCGGCATCAGTGCTGGGCTTGGATTGAGGCTTGTGGCGGTCGGAAGCCTCCGACCTGGCGGCTGACCCTGAAGGACGGCTGTCCTTAGACTTGGTTTTCAGTGGTTGCAAAAACACTGAGCTAGAGCCCCCTGAGGCCCTAACATTAACCGGGGGGGGGGGCTGAGACCTAGCCCGGGATGGAGAGAGGTCGGACCGGGCGGAGCTGGAGCTGGCCCGGGAGACTGAGGCCCGACTCGGGGATCTTTTCCTATCCTTGTCCCAGTGCTTATCCTTGTGCCTCCCTGATTTGTGTGAAGGTTCCCCTCGAGAGGCTGGATCTTTCTCCATGGCTTTAAGCTTTTCTTCCAGGAGAAAACTCTGGAGTGCTTTCTGGCGGTGGATCCAAGTTCTACTGTGTAACTGCTGGCAGATGGAGCAGGCCTGGATATCGTGGTCCAGGCCTAGGCACCACACGCAGGCTGAGTGCCTGTCTTTGAAGGGGATCTGTTTGCCGCAAGCGCACTTCGAGGGGTGTCCTTCTGTGCAAGGAGTCGGGTAGAAGACATGTACTTATTGGATTTCGTGAAAATCTAAGAAAACAGAAGAAATTCTTTCTAGCGTCATTCGTCTGCTGAAGGCGTCCGTGAAGCCGATGCGCACGAGTCTACAGCAGGAAAAGAACTGAGGTATGCTGGGAGACTGCCCCTTTTATGATGTATCTGACGTCGGGGGGGGTGAGGCTGACATCAGGGTGGTCCCCCACTAAGCATAGCTAGCTAGAAGTTTTCCGTGGGGTCCTGCTGCCTGCTGGCTTCAGTCCTTATGGTATAAACCGCTGCAAGAGCTGTATCTCGAAGTAAGATCGTCATGGTCAAATGGATCCTCCCAACTTTTGACTACACATATGTAGTTTACAGTGCTGCCCCAGCAACCTCCCTCATCAAACCTGATATCCTTTTCCATGCTTTCTGTCAGTTCGCCTCAAATTCCCCCGACTGAGTCACCACTGCGACCTCTACTCCTCCCTATCCCTCCAATCCCTCTCCAAGAGATGTTTACCCCACTGCTCCACCTTCATATCTAAATACTGGTTTGGGACTCTGCCTTCTTACCTTGCTTCTCTCCTCAATCCTGCCACCGCTTCTCCCTACAACTCACAGACAATCAGCACCCGTTCCTTTGCCCTCCACGAGTCTGCACCTCTGCCGGCAAACTAGCTTTCTCTTACAGACTTCCTTCCCTCTGTAACAGCATTCCTCCTCCCCCTTTCCTGTCCTTAAGTGTTTATTCAGACCAACCCCTTCTACATCTTGCATCTGTTGTCCTCACTAAGATACACTCTCTCTCTTCCCCTGTCTTGCATCTCCTTACTCTAGCTAGAGCCGGCACACTTATTCTGGATGACCTGCTCTGCCTAGCTGCTTTTCTACCGTATATCTATATATTTAAATATATATGTATTATCAAATATAATGTACTATATATGTAAATGTCTATGTAAACAGTCATTGTATTACACTGTTGCTGCACTTTTGTTACCCCTCTGTTGTACCTGCACCCCCTCCTTGGGTCGCACTTACTCATGGTGCCTTTCTCGGTTATCAAATTTTAAATAAATAAGCCGTTATGAGATTGGGATCTAAAATGGACTACTTTCAACTTTCCCATTTCCCAGGTACAGTTTAAGATCAAGGAATTCAACAGATTTTGCATCTGCTCTGTGTGTTCATGAAAGTTTGAGATTATTGCTGTTAACCCAATCCATAAATTCTGGAATCTCACCGGAACCCCCACCCCAGACATACATGATATCATCAACAAACCAGTACATACTAGAATGTGTCTGAGGTGGGGGTTTGAGCTAGCAAAAATGTACTTCTGCTCCAACCAAGCTATGACCAAATTAGCACATAAGGGTGCCAATGCCACCCCGATAACTGTCCCTTGAATTTGCAAACAGTATTTCTCTCAGAAGCAGAATTAGTTGTGATTTAGTACAACATCCATCAAATCAATAATCAGTTTTCTTTAAGCCTTCTCAAAACCACAGTCTGTGTACATAAATTCTTCATGTTGTGTCCCACTTTCATGTACAATACTCATGTACACAGAAGCAGTGTCAATCACTAACCAGCACAGGAGCAGACTTTTATTTTTCTCGGTGAGGGGGGGCCTCAAGCAATGGTTGGGGGTCTGGGGGCCATAATGGCCCCCACACGCTCTGGGATACTGATGCTCTCTGATGCATTTTAAGGGTTTTCCGAAGAGATGGTACAGCATAACAAACACCATTTCAATTATAGCACATTACCTAAATTTGCCTATATTTTGCTGTCCCTCATCACCTTGATGGGTAGACCATGCAACTTTCAGGATTTCAAAACTTCCACCCATTATAACTATGGCACTCCTCAGAGAAAGCTGTTACAGAGCTACTCCAGATATCTATGCTTGCAGCTGGGGAGATGGCAATAAAAGAAATAGATGTACAAATCAAGCAGCATTACAAAAATGTTTTTTGTACTTTTATTTATAAGTTTGAAAGACAAAACTTACAAACAATAAGACAAAGAGGGATACATAAAATACATTCCAAGTCATTTTCTTTTAAAGGAGTTCCAGACACCTCCCATTCAGTACAACAATGGGGAAGTACCAATACTGCAATACATATTACCATAAAATCCCGTTGCTTAAAACAGCACACAGCTCTATAGGGATATATTCTAAGGTTATGGATAAGATAGATTCCCTTTTACCAAAGTGGCTATATGTCTAAAAATATCCCACATAATCTGGTAGGCATAAACTAGTGAACTTTACCCCAAGGGTGAATCCATAACTTTGTACAAGCAACAACTACAAATAAAGCAGTGCCACTAAGCAGAGAATAAATAAAACTGTCTGAGGGACCTAGTAAACACAACAGCATAATACTGGGAACTTTATAACAGAGCAACTGCAAGAGGAGAAAAAAGTGCACACATCCCTCCCCAGGCCCTCACAGCACAACGTGCCTAATATTGGTGGAGATGAGTGGAGGGATTAGAAGGTCCAAGTTTGGATGGAGACATTTGATGGTGTATAACCCAGTTTTCATTTCTATCCATACAAAGGTCTAGCAGGGCATTATAAAATAAACTGGCACATGCTACTAACCAATTGTAATCAGTGCCAGGATGAATGCTGCCTGTCCCCAAGCTGTAACGTTACCGGCGGCAGAAAGCTGCCGTTGTACTTACTCAACTTACTCATGCTTTCCTGCAGTAGCAACAGATGGTGGAGGAGTCCCATCTCCCAACTAGCATCTCGGTCACCCAGATGAAACGCTAAGGTGGAGGCGGCCAACAGGCAAGTAAGGTGATGTTGGGTTCAGTGAGTGGCCTCTGCAGAGGAAGGGCCAGGGCGGGAGGGATTCGCCCTGGCTCATTTCAGTCCTCTCTTTGCAATGGAACGACAATGGCAAGAAAAGGAATCACATGTGTCTGCTACGGCTTTGCGACTGACTGAAAGCAACCGCCAGAGCCAATTCCACTGAAAGATCATGTGACCACATCATGCAAACAGTGGTCCTCACTCATCCGAGTCATCCTCCTGGTGCACACAGATTGGAGGGTTGGGCAGGGGAAAATGAAAGTGATGGTGGCTAACTAATAAGGTAGAACAGCACTCTGGACCACTCTCTGCCTCAATTTAACCCCTACTACAATGGTGTAAATTTCCAAGGCGGGGAGACAGCCTAGCCAGGTGTAAATGCTTTGACCACTCAGGCACTTCAATTTGTGTTCAAATGTACTACAGTGTCACTAATGTGTGTTAGATTTTGACCACAATTTGTTTAAAAAAATCATCAAAAGCAAGAGGGACCTTCACTGAGTGAACCAATCCAGAAACAAATGATCATCTAGGAAGGTCCCTCAAGTCATTGTGAATCTTGGGAACAGTATAAGCATCAGACTAACCAGAAAATCACTTTTTTTGAAAGACAACTTCATCTTTGTCTATCCACCCCTTACTGTATTCTTCCTGGATATTATTGTGTTGCTTGGAGTGGGGGTATTTTTAGCGGTACCCTAGAGAGTTGTATTATAATCTGGGTTTTTGTTGTGGGTTAACATAGGTTTTTTAAGGGCCGGGGGGGGTATGGGTGTGTTATTTTAGTTTTAATTAAGTTTGGGGTTAAAGATGTGTTGGCCTGTGGCTCTCCCCATCAGGCACTACTCCCCTCCCCCCCGGAGCTTCGGGACCTCTGTCCCTTCTTTTGCCCTCCCCTTCCCGCAGCGGTTTATAGTCGCTGCAAGGCTTTAGGTACAGTCAACAGGAGGCGGAGGTGGGTTGGGGGCCCCGAACCTCCAAGGAGGGGTGAGCTGGGAAGCCATATTGGGGTTGTATGGACCAGGAGACGCCCTGGGGTGAAATGGTCTCTAGAACGTGGTTCTCCATGTCTAGTTTCCATATCTAAGGGCTCCAGTATTTCTGGGCAGTTAGTTCGGCCGACCCCAGAACCCAATCCGACTCGAGTGCAGTTATGCAATGCCAGGTCTATTAGGAACAAGACGGCAGTTATCGCCGATCTTATTGGGACAGCAGACCTGGCTTGCATCACTGAGACCTAGCTGGACAATAATGCAGGCCCCATTCTGGAGACGGATGTTCCAGCTGGGTTCTCAGTGATACACCGCTCAAGATCAGACCACAGGGGGCAGGGGTGTGGCCATCTGTTTTAGATCAGAATTGGGCCTTACTGGTGTGCCAGTTGAGGAGATTAGATCATTTGAGTTTATTGTGGTAGCAGGTGTGGGCTGCAGGATTATTCTCATCTACCATCCAGCCGTGGGTTAGAAATTATTCCTGCATGAAGTAGCATGGCGACATGGCGTTTGAGTCACCAGGTTGATGGTCCTGGGCGACTTCAATGCCTGGGTCGCAACGAACTCTCACCGTTTGGGCAAAACTTCCTCCAACTTATGAATTCTTTGGGGTTCACACAGGTTGTTGCCTCTGCTACCCATAATCACGGTCACTCACTTGGAACTGGTTTTCCTCCTGGGGATGGAGACCTTCAACTTGGTGGTGGAACCAGGTATATGGTTGGATCACCACACCGAAAGGTTCCATCTCCAGGCTCCCCCCCATAGGCCTGCCCCTGTGGAGATGGTCAGATATGGCCCCTTGAGAGATGTGACCACACATGGCCTATCAGCAGTATTGGACATATCGGGATTCTTAGGGGTAGGTGAGGATTCAGAGAGTCTAGTTCAAGCCTATAATAAGGCTGTTACTGGACGCTCTGGATTCTATCATGTAGTCCATGTTTTCCCTCTCTCTCACCCTCAGTCCCCTGGTTTGATGGGACCATAAAGGGAGCTGAGGCGAGTTGGACGAAGGTTAAAGCGCGCTGGCGGAAATCGGCTATTGAAGCTGACCACCTTAGATTGATGGATCATTATCAAATCTATCAATAGATTGATGGATCATTATCAAATCTATCAATCAGCAATCACCCATAAGAAGGCAGAGTTCCTGTCCAGGGAGATTGCTGCTGCTCAGAACCAACTGGCTCAGCTCTTCCAAACAGTGGACAGGCTGTACAACCCATCCTATTTGCAGGTCCAAAGTGCGTTTTCACAAATTAAGTGTGAGGAGTTTGCTCGATTTTTTGCGGATAAGTTGGTCAACATCAGAGCCAAGATCAATCCAGCGCTCTCTATGGGGGTTGACGGTGGTCCATGCTTGGTCCCCTCCCCTTGGTTCTCTTGGACATCTTTCGACCAATTAGAGATCACTGATGTCAGACGGATTGTCCAACATCTGTGGTCGACATGCTGTAGTTTGGATCTGGGATCAACATGCCTGTTATTGGGGTGTATAGAATCTATCGGCCTGGTCCTTGCAAAGATTCTGTGGTGCTCCTTAGAGGTGGGTGAGTTTCCTAGCTCCCTGAAGGGGGTGGTGGTGACATCACTCCTTAAGAAAGCTGCTCTGGACCTGAACTGCTTTGCTAACTACAGCCCTATCTCTAACCTTCCCTTTGTTGGGAAGGTGATTGAGAAAGTGGTTGCACTGCAACTGGAAAACCATCTTACCATCCACGACATCTACGAGCCCCTCCAGTCTAGTTTCCGGAAGAGACATAGTACCGAGACTGCTCTGGTTTCGGGTGCTCAATGATCTTCTGATGGCAAGAGACCAGAAGCGACACTCCATCTTGGCGCTTCTTGATCTCTCTTCAGTATTTGACACTGTGGACCATGGGATGCTGCTCAAGCGCCTGAGGGTCATCTGTGGCCTGGCTGGTCCAGTCTTCAGTTAGTTTAAATCTTTCTACTCCGGCAGATCTCAGAGGGTGGTGGTGTTTTTTTTTTCCTCCAGCCCATTCTCTCTGCCATGTGGGGTCCCTCAGGGCTTGGTGCTGTCCCCTATGTCGTTCACAGTGGAAATGCTGCCCCCCGGAGACATAATAAGACGATATGGGCTGAGGTTTCACTGCTATGCAGATGATACCCAGCTCTATCTGTCTTTTGCACCTGACCAGGATAGTGCAGTCTCGGTCTTTAACAGCTGTCTAGCGGAGATCCATGACTGGATGAAATCCAGTTGGCTGAAATTGAATTCTGAGAAGACTGAGGTGTTGATGGTGGATCCAGATCACAGGATAGTGAGATCGGTAGCAGGGTCTCCCTCAGGTCTTTGGCTCAGGGGTGCCCAGTTGCCGTCCTCTGAACTGGTGCGTGACCTGGGGGTGGTTCTTGATGATGGTCTGACACTGCATTTACAGGTGTCAGCAACCATCAAGTCATCCTTTTACCATCTGAGGAATATCGCCAGGAGAGATCACCTTGTTCTGTCTGGTGACCTGCCTACACTGTTCCACACCTTTGTGACCTTGCACTTAGACTACTGCAAAGTACAGTTACATAAGAACTTACCGTAACAGTAGATCTTCGATAGAGGCTCTTGCAGTAGGTAATTACATATAGGAATGAAGCCGGCCGGCATCAGGACCCAGCGGAAAAATTTCTAGCTAGCAGTATCTGGCGGGGGACCGCCCCCACGTCAGGTGACTGACGTCATGCGGTGTCAGTATAAAGGGGCAGTCCCCCACGCCCACCTTCCAGTTCTTTCCCGCCAAAGGCCAGAAGGCAAGATGAGGGAGAAGCAGATATTTCCCTTCCTGGAAAAGGAGCTGAAAAAGCTTAGGGGGATGGATGGCGGGAAGGTATTATCTACTACAAGAGCCTCTCTCGAAGATCTACTGTTACGGTAAGTTCTTAAAGTAACTGTAATATCTTACTTCGAGAGGGCTCTTTCAGTAGGTAATTACACATAAGACTGAGTCCCAAGCAGTCTGGAACAAGGAGAAGCAAACCAGTAGGGGAAAGCTACTCAGAAGTAGACCCTCTGGTTGTGAAGGCCTTAGAAAAGGAGGCCTTGCAAAACAGCCAGCCCGAAGCCTGCTCTACGGCGAGAGGCAATGTCCAAACTGTAATGTTTCGTAAAGGTGTGGACAGAAGTCCAAGTGGTGGCTGCACAAATGTCAGCCACTGACACGTTCTTGAAACAAGCTGCAGAGGCAGTGACCCCTCTGGTGGAGTGGCCTCTAACTTGACCTGGCAGGATCTTGTACTTGTCATAACAGAAAGTGATACAATGAGCCAACCATTTTGATAGGCATTGCTTAAAAACAGCATTACTTTCTCTTTTATGAGCAAAATAGACGAACAGATGATCAGTCTTTCTGAGATCCTTCATCCTGTTGGTGTAGTATCTCAGACTTCAGTGAACATCCAAAGTATGCAGGAGGTACTCTCCTCGATTGGAGTGCTGCGTAAAAAAAGCAGGCAACTCTATGGATTGATTCAGCGTCGATTCCACTACCACCTCAGGGAGAAACTTAGGGTTGGTACACAGAGCCACACATTTCTTGTGAAAAATCAAATACTGGATTTTACACATCAGGGCCTGAAGCTCGGAAATCCGTCGAGCAGAAGTAATGGCCACTAGGAAGAGAGTCTTCCAAGAAAGGAACTTTAGGCCCACTGAGGCTGCCGGCTTGAAAGGAGGCAGAGTAAGCTTCTCTAAAATGAAATTCAGATCCCAAGGAGGGGCAGGAACCCAGATAGGGGGTTGTAAGTGAAGAACCCCTCTCAAAAAGGTCTTAGAGACCTCCAGCTGAGCAAACATTCTGTCTGCAAAGGGGACATGATAGGCCAAAATGGCCACCATGTGAACCTTTAAGGATGAATGGCTGAGACCCAGATCGAAGAGGTGTCGCAAGTAATCCAGAAGTCGGCTGACAGAGCACAAGAAGGGCTTGACATCACTGGAGGCAGCCCAAATAGAGAACCGCTTCCATTTCATGGCATAAGTAGATCTGGTTGAGGGTTTCCTGGCCACCACCAGAATCTCAACTACTTGGGGGGAACCCCGAATCGGGCTTGAGCTACGTCTGCAGGAGCCATGCATGCAACTGAAGGGACTTGATGCCTGGATGGACCAGAGTCCCCTGATCCTGGGTCAGCAAAAATAGCGACAGAGGAAGAGGAGGTTCCTCTGAGTACTACTGCAGAAGAGAGAACCAAACTTGCCTGGGCCAGAAAGGAGTGATCAGAATCATTCGAGCTCCTTCCGAACAGAGTTTCTGCAAGACCCTTATAATCAGTGGAATCGGGGGGAAGGAATAGACAAATCTGCCCTTCCAGTCTAGAGACAGATCATCTCTCCAAAAAATGCCATGCCCTGGAGCGAGCAAGCAGAAGACAGGAAGTTTTGTGTTTTGAGGGGAAGCAAACAGGTCTACCTGTGCAGTTCCCCAGTGCAGGAAGATGTCGTCTACGACCCCCAATCCAGTTCCCATTTGTGAGCTAGAGCAGATTACCGGCTTAGTCTGTCTGCCAGCATGTTCTCAACACCTGGGACATGGGATGCCATGAGGTGAAGGTTGTGCTGCACTGCCCAATCCCAGACTCGCACTGTCTCTCTGCAAAGGGGGTAGGAACGAGTTCCTCCCTGTTTGTTGATGTACCAGACCATACACATATTGTCCGTCTGTACAGCTAGGTGACCGGGAGATAGATACAGATGCAGAGCCTGAAGAGCATACAGTACTGCCCTTAGTTTGAGCACATTGATGTGAAGAGACTTCTCAAGCTTGGACCAGGAGCTCTGGGTCCTGTGAGGACTGAGATGGGCTCCCCAACCCTCGCCGGAGGCATCTGTAGTCAACGTCTGTGAGGGGGGAGGGAGACTGAAGGGAACTCCCCAGCAGAGGTTCTCCTGAACCATCCACCACTGCAAGTCCTGAGCCATGGGAGTGGAGACCAGGACAAGTTGATCTAGGTCATCCACCAGCTGATCTCATTGAGACCGAAGCATCCACTGAGAGATTCTCATGTGGAGCCGAGCGCGAGGGACTGTTGGAATCACAGCCGCCATTAGCCCGAGGAGGCGAAGGACTGACCTGGCGCTGACCCGCCTGCGGCGGGACAACAGGCAGACCTGGGCCTGGAGAGTGGCTGCCCTGTTCGGTGGCAAGAAGACCATGCCAGACGTCATGTCCAGGATTGCCCCCATAAACTGGAGCCTCTGGGATTGGAACAGATGGGACTTGGCCTGGTTGATGGTAATACCCAGGCAGGCAAAGACCTGCTGGGAAAGGAAGTGCAGGAGTTCCTCCCTGGACTGGGCCACCAGGAGACAATCGTCCAGGTACAGGAAAACCTGCACCCCCTGGGTACGCAGGTAGGCCGCTACCACCGAAAGCCATTTGGTGAACACCCGGGGCACTGAGGAAAGACCAAATGGGAGGGCCTTGAACTGGTAGTGGTCCCCCTGGAATGCAAAATGCAGGTATTTGCAGTGGGAAGGGTGGATAGGCATATGCAGGTAGGCATCCTTCATATCCAAAGCGCACAGCCACTGTCCCGGCTGGAGAAGCGGCACGGCGCTATGCAGCAAGAGCATCCTGAACCTCTTGTACTCCACGAACAAGTTCAGGGAGCTGAGGTCAAGAATCGGCCTCACGTCCCCTGTTTTCTTCGGGACCAGAAAGAAATGGGAATAGTATCCCATTCCCTGCACAGGAATGGGGAGGGGTTCTATCGCCTCCTTCAGCAAAAGTGCTGAAATCTCTTCCTGGACCAGAAGATGATGTTCCCGAGAGTACGACGACCTTGGGGGAGGGTGTTGAGGGAGTTTCTGAAGAAACTCTATTGAGTGTCCTTCTGCGATCAGCTGGAGCACCCAGGAATCTGAAGTTATCCTCTCCCAACCCAAGAGGTGGAGGGAAAATCTCCCTCCTACTGTTTCTCTGGAAGGCCCAGAGGCAGCGGGAAAGCAAAGGAGTCAGGTGGTGTAGGGCAGCATCGTGGCTGAAGCACCCACTGATTTTTTGGGCGGAGGGGGCTTGGCAGCCGGACGGGCCTGGCGTTTATTGGCCCGCTTTCTCTGGGGTTTCGCCTTTTGCCAATTCTGCCTGCGAAAGGGATGGTGCTGCATTTGATGGGGGTGGTACATGGAGTCCACAGACTTCAGTACAGTCCCCTTCTCCTGCAGATCGGTGATAATGTCCTTAACATCACCACCGAACAGCACCGAACTCCAGAACGGCACTTCCTGAATAGTGGACTGCACTTCCGGGACCAACCCTGACACACGGAGCCAGGCATGATGCCGTAAGCCTACAGCGAAAGTGGAGCTCCTACCAGCAGTGTCCACTTCATTGTATGTAGCACAAAGCATGTGCCGACTGGCTGAACGTGCAGAGCGGACGAGGTCAGCTATTTCCTGTTTGACTTGAGAGTCAGGAAGGGAGTCCAATTTGGATTCCACCTCACTAAGAATTGCCTTCTGGTAATCCCCCATCTGACCGACATAATTTAGGGCCCTAATTCCCAAAGTGGAAGAAGCAAAGATCTTCTTCCCATACTGGTCCAGAAGACGGGATTCTTTGTCAGGTGGAGACGAGCTCAGATGTTTCGGGTTAGCTGTCTGGCCATAAGCGGCGTTAATCACAACAGAATCAGCTCCAGGGTGAGAATCTAGAAAGTCAACACCCTCGGGAGCCTGCTATAGACTTTTGACTTCCGAGGAAGCGGGGCTAAAGCTGACGGTTGCTTCCAAATAGTGGAAACAAGATCAGCATGAGGCTCAATCCAGGGTGGCACCAAGGTAGGAGCTGTCTCGGGCAGGTCCAGATGCTCAGTGAGTTTCTTACGCTGTGGATCCAGCTCCAAGGAATGCCACTTGTGAACCTCCTGGATTTTGCGCAGCAATTCCGTAAAGGAAGGATCCTCCGGAGGAGACTTCGGAGGAGTCCTACGCCTGGGCTTAGACGGAGAGCGTGGCTCGTCGTCCGGCTCGGAGCAACCATCGGAGTCATCCGAGGTGTCCGAGAAGGAAGAAGATGAAGAAGAAGAAGACTCCCTCTCCCGGCGTGGGGGAGGAACGGACCCCTTGGAAGGTCCTCGGAGAAGCATATCCTGCCCCACCCTGGAACCAGAGGGCTTGCCCCTAGTGTCCGGAGGCGGGGAGGGAGTTTGTCGTCATGGTCGTACGGGAGCCTGAATCGGCACCATTGTCGTGAGATGACTCTCCACCTCTCTGGTGAGCTGAGCCTTGGCCTCAGCCCACCAGGAGGCCACAGTCTCCTTCAAGTCCACCGACGGCTGAGGGGGCAGTGGAGGAGGAGGGGGATACGGGTATTGATTGTACCCATAAGACGCGTATCCATAACCCGACAGCAGGAAACCCGGCATCGGGTACTGAGGCACCGGGTACTGTGGCGTCGGATAGGCCGGCATCGGGTACTGGGGTGTCGGACACTGCGGAACTGGGTGAGACGGCGTCAGATACGACAGCGTCGGATACCCGGGAACCAAGGGGCCTGCTAAATACGGCCCGGCCAGAGGGCCCTCGGGTGAGCATGGAGCAGAAGGCCCAGTGGGCTGAAGACCTGGCGTTGGAGCAGAATGTCACCCGGTGTCAGAGCTGGCGTCCAGGGAACCGACGTCAGGTCAGTCGGCCCAGCGGGCAATACAGCCTGACGGGGGTGCAGCAGGAACCTCGGCATCGCCCCGGGATGCAGGGGAAAAATCCCCGGGGTCAGGCTGAGAAGACCCAGCGTCCCCAGATGGCAGCGAAGGCTGCGGGGAGCCGAGAACGGCGGACGTGAGAGGGTCGGCATCAGCTCATCCACCATGCGGGCGTCAGGCAGGCCGACATCTGACTTATCAGCGGAGTCCAGGCGGACGCCAGAAGAGCCGACGTCCAACTTATCAGACCCATCGCCTGAGGCAGGTCGCGAAGGAGGAGTGGCCTGGTCAGGTGGAAGAGGGGCGTGTGCTTCCCCGAAGGGTCAGGCGACTTATCAACCGCTTCCGTGCAGGCGTCAGAGGAGCCGACGTCCGGCTTACCGCAGCCGCTTGAATCAGTAGGCTGCACAGTGGCGGCTTTACTGGGAGCGGAGGCCTCCAATAGCCCGGAGGCATCCGAAGGGCCCAAGCATGAGCCAGACAGGCGGGCCGACGTCGCCTTGGAAGCCTCCAAGGCGGTCGTCATGGAGCAGTCCCCCGAGGGATGTTACCTGTAGCACGGCAACTCCGGAAGAAGACACGGTGGATGAGGAGCCCTTATCCCGGTACTCCTCCTTGTCTTTCTTCTTACGATTGCCTTCGGGGGAAGTGGACACCTGCCGGGGCTTTTTTAACTCCTTCTCCATGGAGGACATTTTCTTCTTTAGTGTGTGGGCCTCCAGGGACTGCTACCTCCATCTGCAGGTGGTGGCATTGAATTTAAGGCAGTGCTGGCACTTCTCCACCTGATGATCCGGGCCTAGACAGAAGAGGCACTGGGAATGGCCGTCCTTGTGCGGGAGTTGGGCACCGCACGAGTCGCACTTATTTTTGTGCTCGGAAGGCGCAGAGGACGACATACACCGATGAATGCCTGATGATTTAGTCAAAGAATCGAAAAAAGACAGTAAAACTACAGATGAGAAAGCTGGCGAAGTGTTGAACTTTACCGCGAGGTGCTGACACGAGCCAACGGGAAAGAACTCAGGGATGGGGGGGACCCCCATTATACTAATGCAGCATGACGTCGGTCACCTGATGTGGGGCGTCCCCTGCCAGAGAATACTAGCAGAAATGTTTCCATTGGGTCCTGACGCCGGCTGGCGTCAGTTCTATATGTAATTATCTACTGCAAGAGCCCTCTCGAAGTAAGATCTCCCTGTACCTGGGGCTGCCGGGGGTTGATATCAGTCACTTGCAGCTGGTGAAGAACACTGTAGCACGATTGTTTACGGGGACTCCTCGTTCAAGTCACATCACTCCTGTGCTGCGCAAAACGCACTGGCTGCCTGTACAGTGGCGGATCGCCTTCAAGGTTGGACTTCTGACCTATAAGGCCCTGCACGGACTGGGTCCGAGCTATCTACAAGAGCTCCTGACTTCCTACAGCCCTGGCCGCCCACTCCGCTCAACTGACGAGGGATTGTTAGAGGTTCCCAGGGTTTGTCTGAAAAGCGTCTGGGGCCCAGGCTTTATGCACGGTGCCCCCAACCTGTGGAACTCTCTACCTCGTCAGATTCAAGAGTGCAGGACTGTGGAGAGCTTTAAGGCAGCCCTGAAAACTTATTTATTTAAGCAAGTCTTCAATTACTATTTTATCTGATTTATCTGCACTCTGCATCATCAGTCTTTTAATTGTTTATTTTATTTGTGTGTATTTTAAATTATGTAAAGCGCTTTGGTTTTAGAATGCTGGTATAAAAATAAAGTATTATTATTAGTATTAAATATAAATTAAATATAAAGTAGTATGAGTGGGAAGTGCTTAATAGCTGCCTCGCTGAAATCAATGACTGGATGGCCTCCAGCTGGTTGCGACTGAACCCCGATAAGACGGAGGTACTGGTGGTGGACTTGAACACAGAGCGTGATAGGTTGGCCTCTGGTGCGGAGACAGGCCTTTTTCTTGGTCTGTACCATTGAAGGCCTCCTCTAGGGTGCGGGATCTGGGCATTATTCTGGACAGTGGACTGACACTTGAGTCTCAGGTGTTTTCCACTGTCCGTACAAGCTTTTACCATCTGAAGAATATCGCCAGGATAAAGTCCCTAGTTCTGCCGCAGGACCTCCCCACCTTGGTGCGTCTTTGTGACATCCAGGTTGGACTACTGTAATGCGCTGTATCTGGGGTCTCTGGGGTACCTCGCTCAACTGCAGCTTTGGTGCAGAACGCTGCAGCCAAGTCGTTGACTGGACAGTCTAAGTACTGTCATATCACTCAGTCCTGCGTCAACTGCACTGGCTGCCAGTTAGGTGGAGGGTTCTCTTTAAGGTGGGTTTACTCACCTTTAATGCCCTACACGGCCTGGGCCCTGGTTATCTGAAAGACCTTCTTATCACTGCTGTCTCGACCTGCCCGCTCCGCTCCTCCTCTAGGGGCCTTCTTGCGATTCCCAGGACGAGGTTAAAAATAGCTGGCGTCAGAGCATTTAGTGTTGCCACTCCCATCCTGTGGAATTCGCTTACTCCAGCTGTTCGGGAGGCCCCTTCTGTGTAGGTATTTAAGGCCCGCCTCAAGGCCTTCTTGTATAATCAGGCCTTCCCGGATTGCATATTGTAGTCCTTACTGTTTTAGAAACTATGTTAGGTTAGCCCTGGCTTTTTAGGCATTGGTTTCTATTATATATATATATATATATATATATATATATATATATATATATATATATATATATATATATATAGTGTTATATCTGAGATGTTTATTACAGTTGTCTTTATAATGTATAGTATTTTTTTTAAATGTTCGGCTCCCAGAGCCTCCGGGATGGGCATCTCTTAAATAAAATTTGCCTTGCCTTGCCATTATTATTATACAGTATGTTATTGAATGGTGCTGTTGGGTTACATGTTAAGCATCTATGGCATGCTTCTGCAGACAATTGTGACTTCTGCCATATACTTCAGGATCCTGAACCACCAAGGATTCCCCCCTGTCTGCAGGTTTTATGGTTATATGTTTCATGTTTTTCCACTCATTCAGCACTTTCCATTATGCTGCAGACAAGTTGTTATATCCCTGGTGACTCAGAAACCTCCAACATATGTTTAATGTCATCTCTGATAAGACGCTCAAAAACATTTACTGTTTTGTGTTTACGTAAATTAGAGCAAGAAGCTGCTTTTTCCTTTTAAGCATGTGGTTGCATATGGTATAAATTCAAGTAGTGAGACAGGACTATAAGTCATCATCGGATATTTTCAGCAAAAAGTCAATTTCCTCCAAATTCATGGTTTTCATGATGTTCCAGCCCTATTCTCAGTCTCTGTTGTTACATATGCAGGAACAGACAAGGGTCACTTGTGGGCTGGCAGGGAGAGGCGGACTGAGCATCCGATGGACAGCTTTCTCTTGGGGGACTGCATGTCTCATGGTTTGACTGCCACCTAGAGGAATCTAGGTAGCAGTAGTGATGTAGAACTGCAAGGAGGGGAACCCCAAAACAGGATGTCGAGCATCTCAGCAGAGGCAGAGAATACACATCATGTCATTGCACACGGATGAGTACCAAACGGAAAAAATGGAGGAAAACACCTCCAACTGCAGCTCAGTGATGGACCAGTCTTTGCAGACTTCCACACCAATGACTGAGCACTTCTGCACAAGTCTTGCAGCAGGATGTCAGTGGAGCCAGGTAAGCCTCAGGGATGTTGGATGGCGAGGCCAGGAGATCAGTTCAGATGGGGGCTAGGTGGAATAACAAAGAGAGAAACACATAGTAGGAAAAAATAGGTATTGCTAGCCTTGGTCTGGTGGCAGGTAGTATTAAAGTTTTACTACAGCTTCAGGAGGTCAGGTGAAAAAATACATTTTGTCACATATTTATAATACGGAACAGAAGAATGGCATAGGCAAAAAAAAGACATTATGCCCATGTAAACTGCCAGTTAGTTCTCACTTGTTATAACTTTACAAGGACTAATTCCCCATTAGTTCATCTAGTCTGGTCTTAAAAGCTACTTTGCTGCTGCTTTGTACAACCTTCTCTGGGAGACCCTTCCACCGAGATACTGCTCTCTGTGTTAACCAATGTTTCCTACAGATAGTCTTGAATATTTCCCCTGATACATGCGTACCATGACTTCTCAAACCCTCTTTGGAAACATTTTTCCTTAAGGCCACACATTTCAAAGAGAGAGTGACTCCTGGATGCTTTAAAAATAACAGCATGCCACCCCTTTAGTTGTCCCTCTCCAGGCGGAATATGTCCAGCTCATTTAGTCTTTCCTCATAAGGCATATTCTGTGTACCCCTAATAATTTTCATAAACCTCCTTTGAACTTCTTCGAGCCTTGCCATCTCTCTCCTTGTATGTGGGCACTAAAACTCAAGCCCCATACTCGAGATGGGGCCTCACCAAAGATCTATATAGGACCAGCCTCTCCCTGTTTCTGCCAGTGATGTTTCTGGTAATGCATCCTCTTAAATACTGTACTGGTTTTAATTAATGTACTTTAATGCTTGTAAAAGATGAGCAACCACACCCAACAAAACATATGACAAAAAGGCTTTGATTTTTAACTCTTTTTATTCAAATTTACAACTAATTTTGTGCTTAATGAGCAATAGGCCCAATTGATTTTCTTCTAAGTATCACAGCTAGTAATGCTCTCTCTCTGCTTCCAAAATATATAGCTTAAGTTTGATATTTTCTGTTTGTATGGCTACCACGCGTTGAGCTTGAAAAAGTGGTTTTCACAAAACACTACGTTAGGTGAATTCCCTCAAATACCAAAAATAATAAATGACACAGGAGTGGAACTCGTGCTACTTTTGATGCTGGATTGTTAACCACTAAGACAGTAGTAGTTCCTCTGCCCCACACAATGTTTTTCCTCCAAAGAGACATGGCATCCTGAGACCCTGTTTGCTAAAGGATGTAATGCTGCCCTTCTACAGATCTGTGGTGAAGCCATACCTGGAGTACTGCATGCCGTTTCGAGACACCATCTCAAAAGCACTGATTCGTTGGAAATGGTACAGGGAGGGTCACCAAATGGTGCAGGGAAAGTTGTATGAGGAACAGCTGAACAAACTAATAAAGTACTATTTTGAGGCCAGAAGGGAGAGGAGACATATGATCAAAATTTGTAAGTACCTCAAGGGGAAACAAAGAGTGGACTATCAAATATTGTTCAAATGCAGTGAGGGAAACTGCATCAGGGGGCATGAGTGCAAACTGGCAGAAGGCACATTTAGGAGAGATGTAAGGAAGTACTTCACAGAGACGGTGGTGAACAGATTAAATAGCATGCGTTAAGTAGTTGATGAAGCAAAGACGGTGCAGAGTTTTTCAAGGGGAGGGTGGGAGAGGTTTATGGGGCTGGTAATTTTAGCAGCTGAGGGTGGCAGAGACAGATACAGAACAGATGAGGCTACTGGCAGGGGGCTCAGTCTAGCGCCTGCCCAACATAGACTGGAGCAGAGGTAGGTAGGATCACAGCAGACTGGATAGACCCTTGGTCTTTTTCTGCATGTAAATGTTTCTGTGTTTCTTAAAAGGGAACAAAGGTCCAAGAAGCCCTAATATGTCAACAACAGTGATCACATGGGCAATGCCGATAGGGAGACCGATGACGGCAAGGGTGGTAGAAGATTTAAAAGCAACCCAAAGAAGTGGGCCAGAAACCACAAGGTAATGGCATGTATAACAAAACGATGACCAGACTGGCAGGCCATTGTCTCAAGGTCAACCAGAGAAGGCTGCTACTCATAAAACTCCAGGCCACTTCATGACAAAATGGTAGTAGTAGCAGCAACACGGGGAAGGCAGGCAATAACCAGCACCATGATACAGTGCAGGAGCAAAACCAACGACAAAAATGTCAACAGTAAAACTCGCTACATTCCCTAAGTGAAAGCAAACAGTGACCATCAAGGAGTTGTAGGATAGTATAAGTGCCCAAGCCAGAGCCTGCAACCAACCAAGGCGTAATCGGGTTGTCAGAGCGATACAGAGATAAGCGCGAGAACATCGATACGGTCAGGCGAAAACAGCCTCTGGAGTAAAACAGAGCACAGTAGCCAAAACTACCACAGGAACAAATGAAGCAAAGCCAAGAAATGACTAGCAAGCAGAGAGCTACAGCCCAGCACAAGAAGAAGAATTAACATTTATAGTGCATTTTTCATACACATGGTATCATGAAGAACTTCGCAAGCAATGAGAGACTATTAGTGAAGTGACTGAATGTGTAGTAGCAGCAATTTTGCATGTCAACACCTACACACAGCCTTGACAATTGCATGAACTGGTTTTATGGGAAGGGGAATGCTGGCAAGGACACCAGGGGAAAAATCCCATATCTAGTGAAAAGTGCCTTGGGTTCATTTACTTCCACATGGAGACCCACCAGGATAGCACCACAGATGGGTAAAAGGGAACCTCAGTTTAACATCTCCTCCAAAGGATGGTCCTAGAGTACAGCACCCCCTAGTACTTCACTTGGGGACCAGCATTTATAGTATGCACCCAATCCCAGGATGGTATGAGAACCCAAAAACTTTGGGCCCCGATGCAGATGTGCTACCAATTAAGTCATGCTGACACCTGACTTGGGGGCTGAAGGCTAACACTGAACTGAAAACAGCAGAGGGGGAAGGTGGAAAGGCAATGACAAGGCCTTCCTCAGCAATATAAGGGGAAGGATATCAGAGAGGATGAAGCAGGATGGGGACTATAGAGGATGATATGGGGAAGACACATACTCTAAATAAGTATTTTGACTCGGTGTTTACAGTCAAATCTACAGATCCCATTCTAAACAGTGGAGTGAAATTTCAGGGTGCCAGGAAAGAAAGACTGGAAATACCTATGGAAAGGGTTTCAAAGGTATTACTAAATCTCAAGGTTAATAATCTCTGGGGCCAGAGGGAATACACTTGAGGGCATATATCTCAACTGTCCCACATTACGAGGAACAGTTCCTCATTTCACCTCAGAAAAGCCCTCTGTTCCACATTCAGTTGGTATCATCCCACATGTTATGCTGAAATTTTAAAGCAGAAATCTAAACAATGAATGTGCTGCTCAATAAACAGAAAATTTTGTAAACGTGAAAATGCACATCTGTACATTGTTATGAACTTTTTTTTTTTTTTTGGACATCTCAATTTTTTCCCCCTTACACCCCCTCCAGCTCCGGATCATCAGGAGCACCTAGGAGTCATCTCTCTGCTAACCACCCTTACCTGGTCCATCCTTGATTCCCCAGTCAGGGCCAAGGTGGGGCTGAGCACCTCAAACACTTCCAGTCTCGTCAGTCCAAGGCGGCCAGGAAGGTGGCAGCATATCAAGGGCAAGCTCCAGTGCTCCGTCCCTCGGAGCTGAAGGCCATGTTTTCCTAGTGAATGTCATGATGGCCCAGACATCAAGGTGCAACGCCGACATCTGTGACGCCTTCTTCCTAGCTGCCTCCAAGCTCACTGAGCTCCAGACCTTCGCCTGGAGGCAATCAAAACACTGAGGCGCTTGACATACTGTTAAGCCCCCTGGCCTCCGCCGGGTCAGCATACGCTGAGCTGCTTCCCGACCCTCCCTCGAAAAGATGACTGCCTTTGGATGCTCCAACCTGCTCCTCCCAGCCGGCCTTCCAGTGACATGAGTCCGCTCCAGAATTGACAGAAATTCAACCGCTGCGCTGGAGGGCCGGCCTACGAGCTTTTATTTTTGTGATTTAACGGGGCTTTCCACATTTTGCCTATTTGTTCCATATTTTAAAGTCCAATGTTTCACATTTGGGGGTTGAGAGGTATGCCTGAGTGGGTTAGGGCAGGCCTTGGCAAAAGCCCTGGTGGAACTGTTCAACAGATCCTTAGAAATGAGGGCAGTGCCAATGGATTGAAAGGTCCTAGATGTGGTACCTATCCACAAAAGTAGGGAGAGGGAAATTCCAGGAACTACAGGTCAATAAGCCTGACTTCAGCTGTGTGCAGGTTGCTAGAATCCATAGTAAAGGAGTGCACAGTGAAATTCCTGGAGGAAAAAAAAGAGTTACAGGATAAGAAACAAATATCGTTATCAAGCTGATTTGCATTGTTACATTAGGAAGACGTCTTGCTGTCATTCATTATATCCCAAATCTGTTTCTTCCTTCGAGTAATCTACCTTTCCCTATTAATCCAGTGCTCTGCCTACAATTTCCTGCAGCCTATGTGCATGACTTGGCATTTTTTGGCACTGAACTTCAGTTACGAAATGCTAGACCATTTTTTAGTCTCTCTAGTTTATATCCCCCTTCATGCTAGTAACACTATCCATGCTGTCCAGCTTCCAAAAGAGTTGGTATCGGGCCGGCCCACCGGTGCAGCAGTAGGGTTACCGCTGGCGGCGCCAGCGACCCAGGTTCGGGAACGGACTCGAGGAACTGGAGGGCCGGCCAGGGTGAAGAGAATCGAGCACCCAGAGGCTGCTCTCCTCCTCTGGGTTGGGTGGGATGCAGGTCCCGCTGCCATACCGCTACCTGGGTGACCATAGGTGGTGGTGCAGCAAGGACTGCATGAAGCAGGGAGGGAGGACGTCTGCCGGGAGCCGGTGCGTTAGCACACTGTGCGTGCATCGCTCCTGGGCTCACCTAGCGTGCAGATGTCCTTATGGGATGAGGCGGGAAAAGAGGAAAATACCTCCGAGCTCCTGAGCCTGAGCTTCAGGTCCCGATCCCAAGGCCCCTGCCAGCACGGATGATGGATCCAGCGAAACTCAGTCGCCGGGCGGTAGAAGGGGGCCGGCTCCATCTCGCCTGGGGGTCAAACCAAGGCAGCGTGGGGATGACTGCACCGATGCTGACAGACGAAGCAGGGACGCACAAGGCCATAGGAGACCCCAAGGTGAGGAAGCACTGGCGAGAAAGGGGCATGAAAAGAAAGTATAAAAAAAAGAGTTGGTATCATCCACAAAGAGACCCATTTTACCCCATAACCCTCCTCCTTTATTGCGTAGTTACATGTTGAAGAGGGGTGGACCTGGTACAGGCCCTGGTGGGATCCCACTGGTCATTTCCTTTACCACAGAGACTACTGTGGAAGCAGTATAGCATAGTGGTTAAGGGTACCGAGCTGCAAACCAGGTTTGAATCCCATCAGCCCCTACTTGCATACTGTGTGACCCTGCGCAAGTCATTTAACTTCCTTGTGCTCCCAGGTCACACCTGCAAATAAGCTCTGGCTTAGTGTACCTTTCCTGGTTAAACAATTTCACATTTTCCTATAAATACCAGAGTAGAACTGCCTGTGAAAGGAGGTCAATGACATAAGAGGTTCGAGATCTAAACATTATTATACTGGTGTTCATATTTTTTCTATATAAAGGTGTACTGCTCTCATTTAACCATTACCTTCTAGTCCAGCATGCTTCGAGGAGGTCCTGCCTCTTTTCTTCATTTCCCATTGGGCCATTAGAGGATAAACCACCAACATCTGTAAATGGATCCACAATAAAAATTGATATGATCTACGTTAGTAAAGACTTAAGACTAGTTTTAAGAAGCCTTTACGTTTGCATAACGTGAAATATAGTGGTGTCAAGCCCCCTGGAATTCTGTGGCTTAGCAGCTGATGAACTGGCATCCTGACACAGAGCTTATGTGTTGCCACAGAATTTACCATCTGTAGGGCTTATTTAAACAGATACTAGTTTTCCACAATTCCAGGCACTTTCTCACTGTCGCCTGTCCTGAAGTCTCTCACCCATACTCAATGTCCGACATCAGCAATGATATTATATGGTATTTAAGCCCATGGATGGGAAGCAACTAACTGCCACATAAGTAAATAATTTCTGTTCTAGCAGCAAAACAGCAAACATAATCTACCAAAAGACATCAGGAGCCTTGCCTTTTGTTGTTTTACTTTATATTTATGCCCCTTCTGATCCACAGCACTTGCCAAAGAGATGACGGGGAAGTTTAGGGAGAAAAATATAGCATTCAGAAAGTATAAGGAATCACAGAAGGAGCGTGACAGAGAACTGTACCAGTTAAAGCAGAAGGATGGGGAAGGCAGTCAGAATAGCAAAGGCCCAAACCGAGGAAAGACAGCCAACTCAAAGGGATAACATCTTTTATAGGTACATTACTGAGTGATGAAAGACCAAGGGAGGGATAGTGAGGCTTAATAAAGGGAGGGTAGGCAGAGGGTGACTGTGAAAAGGCAGAGATACTTGAACAATACTTTTGTTCAGTATTCACAAAAAGAAGGGGAGGGGGGCTAACCTAAACCAGACAATAGAACCACTTTGGATAGGGGTCAATACTAGACCATTCACAGAGGAAAGGGTCCTGAAAGAAAGTATAGTTACACAAGAACTTACTACAACAGTACATCTTCAAGAGAGGCTCTTGCAGTAGGTAATCAACCTTGAGGACTGCACCCCTGGTGTCGGGACCACATAGAAAGTTTAGCTAGCTGTATCTGATGGGGACCACTACCCGATGTCATGTGACTGACATCAACATGACCCTATATAGTGGACAGTCCCCACGCCTGTCTTCCAGTTCTCCTCAGAGACCTCCAAGGAGGTGCGACAGGTGAAAAGACAAGAGGCTCCTGGAGCTCAGAATGAGCCCATAAAGAAAGATCAGAAAATAATAGGGGGATGGAAGGAGGGAAAGGTTACTACTGCAAGAACCTCTCTCGAAGATCTACTGTTATGGTAAGTTCTTGCGTAACTCTACTATCTTACTTTAAGAGGGCTCTTGCAGTAGGTAATCACCTTGAGGACCAAGTACCAAGCAGTGTGAATCATAAGACAAAACTGAAACACACATGGCAGGAAGTAAACCTGCTACTGGCAAAGGAAAATTTATGACGCGAGGCCCTGAAGTACAGCAAGGCCAAAACCTGCCCTGCACCTAGAAGCAATGTCTAAACTGTAATGCTTTGTGAAAGTGTGGACTGAACTCCAGGTAGCCACGGCACAGATGTCAGCGGCCAACACATTCCTGAAACAAGCAGTAGAGGCACCCACGCCCCTAGTGGAATGCCCCATGACAACCCCCAGGAGAGTTTTACCATACTTCTGGTAACAAAAAGTAATGCAGACTGCCAACCATTTGGATAAACACTGTTTGGTAACTGCCGCACCTTCTCTCTTGGTGCAAATGAAGCAGCTGATCCATTTCTCGGATAGACTTTGTCCCGTTAGTGCAAAAAGCATAAGATTCTGTGAACATCTAATGTGTGAAGATGCACTTCTTCCCTATCAGAATACTCAGTAGGTGCATCAACTGATTCAACATAAACATAGAGACCACTCTGGGTAAAAACTTAGGATTGGTACGAAGATCCACCCTGTCTCTGTGAAAAATTAATTAAGGCTCCTTACAAATCAGAACCTGAAGCTCAGAAATCCTTCAAGCGGAAGTGACTGCCACTAGAAACAGCGCTTTCCAAGATAAGTAGTGCATGTCACAAGAACCAACTGATTCAAAAAGGAGACAGGGTCAACTTTTCTAAATAAAATTAAGGTCCAACGGTGGTGCAGGGCTGTGCACCGGGGCTTCAAATGCAAGATCCCTTTAATGAAAATCTGTACACTTCAACTGAGCCAATGTCCTGCCATCAACCAAGGTATGGTAGGCAGAGATGGCCGATAAATGGACCTTCAGAGAGGAGTAGCCTAGGCCTGACTCACAAAGGTGTAAAAGGTATCCATTATCGATGGAGGTGGACACAATAAAGGGTTCCAACCCTTAGCAGTCGTGCAAATACAGAAACGCTTCCACTTCATGGCATAAGTGATCCTTGTGGATGGCTTTCTAGCCTCCACTAGAACCTGAGCCACTTTGTTGGATATCCCAAAGCATGAAGCGGCTATGTCCTGAGGTGCCACGCATGAATGTGAAGGGACTTCAGTCTCGGATGGACCAGCGTACCCGTCTCCTGGGTCAGAAAGTGGTTGCAGAGAGGCAGGTGAACCAGAGGTTCCATTGCAAGCTGCTGATGCAGAGGGAACCAAACCTGCCAGGGCCAGAAATTGGCAATCAGAATCATGTGGGCCCCTTCCACCAATAATTTGAGCAGCACCCTCTGCAGAACTGGAAAGGGAGGGAAGGTATATAAGAAACTCCCTGTCCAGCAAAGAGATGGCACTTCTCGCCAGAAAGCACAATGCCTTGGAGGCTCCAAGTTGGAGCAAGCAAGCAAAACTTGGGAAGTTTTGCGTTGTATGGGGAGGCGAACAAATCCAGTTCCCGCTGACCTCACAGGTCGAAAAAGGATTCTACCACCTCTTGGTTTAGCTCCCACTCGCGGGCTCGGACTATGGTGCGGCTGAGATTATCTGCTAGGATATTTTGCATGCCTGAAACATATACAGCCATGAGGTGAATCCTATGCAGAACTGCCCAATTCCACACCCGCATCGCCTCCCTGCATAGAGGGTATGAGCAGGTGCCTCCTTACTTGTTGCGATACCAGACTATGCACATGTTGTCCGACTGGACTAGCAGAGCACCCTGGAGAAGCCTATGTTGAAAGGCTTGAAGAGCGTACAACACAGCCCTCCTCTCTAACACGCCGATGTGCAAAGAGGCCTCCACTAGGGACCATATGCCTTGAGGTCTCCCAGATGAGCGCCCATCCTGTCCCCTGACACATCTGTTATCAGGGTCTGGGAGGGGAGGTGACTGAAAAGAACCCCTTGGTGAGATTGGATAGGTCCTGCCACCACGAGAGATCCCTCTGTACAGAAATAGAGACCATGATCATCTGGTCTAAGTCGTCTGACTTCTGATCCCACTGTGCCCTGAGCATCTACTGTGAGATATGCATGTGGAGCTTGGCTTAGGAACAGTGGGGATGGCTGCTATCATTAGGCCCAACAGTCGACCTGGCCGAGACCTTCTGGCTGGAGGCCTCAAAATGAGCCAGCCTCTGTAGTGTTTCCTCCCTGTCCTGAGGGAGGAAAGCCATAACCTGGACTGTGTCCATCACCACCCCAATAAATTGCAGGTGTTGGGAAGGAACAAGCTGAGACTTGGGAAAACTGACAGTAATCCCAATCTGTTGAAATGGGTCCAGGGTTGCAGAAAAGGAGAGCTCCAGCTGCCCTCTCGACAGGGCTGACAGAAGCCAGTCATCTAGATAAGGGAACACACAGTGACCCTGGCGCCTCAGGGCTGCCCCCACTACCACCAGGCACTTCGTGAAAACTTGAGGTGCCGAGGAAGGTCAAGAGCAGAGCCTGAACTGGTAATGTTCTCCTGGAAAGAGAACCTTCAATAGCGGCGAAGGGCCCTGAAAATAGGGATATGTAGGTAAGCATCCTGCATATCCAGAGAGCAGAACCACTGACCCTTGTGCAGAAGAGGCAGAAGACCCAGGAGGGTCAGCATCCGGAACCATTTGTACTCTATGTACAGATTCAGATAGCTGAGATTCAGAGTGGGATGCAGGTCTCCCGTCTTTTTGGGGACCAGGAAGAAGTGGGAGTAACACCCCTTTCCTATCTGGTGCATTGGAAAAGGTTCTATTGCTGTTTTTCATAATAGAGTCAGAATTTCCTCTGAGGGAAGAAAGTGCGCCTTCATGTAGTGAGAATGAGCAGGAGGCCTTTCTAGAGGTTCTGTGAGAAATTCAGGGTATGGCCGTATTCTATGTTCTCACTGCCCTCCATCTGCTTCCCTGCTGGATTTTGGGGGTAGAGGGCGGATGGCAAGTCATGTAAGAAAAGGGGGGGGGGGTTGAGGAGAGCTGCCCCGGAGCTCTTTGGGACTTGGCCTGGGGAGCGGCAGAGGCTGACTGCATCCTACGCTTATTTTGATGTGGGGCTGTCTGCTGTTGTTTTGGCTGCTGCTTGCCTTGGCACCGAAATGGCTTCTTTTGCTGAAAGGGTGGTACACAGTCTGTACTGACCTATGTGCCGTGCCATTATCCTGCAGGGGGTGATGATGTCTTGTTATACTACAAAGAGTCATACTACTAAGAAATGTAGGCATACAGAAGTCCTTAGCCCATATATGTATGTCTCCAGCCAAGCTGGTACGTCAGTCTATTGTTTGTAACAGAAAGCAGTCAAGACTTTGTTTAAATTTAACATGATCAGTATTCTCCAGTAGTGTACTTGGAAGAGTATTCCATAACGGAATAATCCTCTGGGTAAAATAAGATCTCCTTTTGTTTGTTCTAGGATATGTTAATGTCAACTGGTATTTATGGCTTCTGAGATTGCAATTACGCTTGCTGTAGGACATTTCCAACTGAGATAATAGCTCAGTGTCAGTATAGATTTTATGCATTGATAACAGGTCTCCTCTCTTTCTTCTCTGCTCCAGAGAATACATGCCAATCTCCCCCAGTCTTTCCTTTATTGCACATATTAGTGACAATTTTGGTTACTCTCCATTGCACCCCCTCTAATCTATTTATGTCTTTCCTGAGGTATGGGCTCCACAGGGGAGAACGGTAATCCAGATGGGGTCTCACATAAGCCCTACAGAGTGGCAGAATGCAACCCCTGTCCGAAGAGGTAAAACTCCTCTTTATACAACCTATTAGTCCATTTGCCCTACTAATGATATTGTTACAATGACTATGAAAAGATACATCAGAATCAGTTAATATACCCAAATCTTTCTGCTGTACTATAGGTGTAAAGCCTTGCCATTTAATATGTACTGATATTGTTTATTTGTATTTCCCAAATGCATGACAACACACTTGTCAACAATAAAGGACATCTGATTTCTAACTGCCCAGATTTCAAGTTTTTTTAAATCTTTAACAAGCTTGAGACAGTCTTCTGATGTTTCTACTGGTGCTACTATTCTGGTGTCTTCAGGGAATTTTATTGTGAAACTAATAATGTTATTAGTCATGTCAGATATAAAAATGTCAAACAATATTGGCCCCAGCACTGACCCCTGAGGCACTCCACTACTAACTGGACGTGTTTTAGACATATGTCCTTTAATACATACATACTGGGTACAGTCAGTTAACCATTCTTCAACCCATTTAGTAATTTATCAAGTCCTAGTACTCTCATTTTACTTATTAGTTGGTCATGAGGTACCTTATCAAAAGCCTTACAGAAGTCAAGGTAAATTGCATCCATAGGTATATTATTATCCTTTTTTTACCAATATATTCATAAAAAAATATATTTCCAGTTAGACAAGATCTATTTTTTCTAAATCCATGCTGTGTTCTGTCTACCAGTCCTCTAGTATTTAAGTGCTTCTCTAGTCTAGTTTCGAGTATAGACTCAAAAGATCTTCCCTATTATGCTAGTCAGACTGATTGGTCTGTAGTTAGAAATATCTGCATGGTTTCCCTTTTTATAGATAGGTGTTACAGTAGTTACTTTCCAATCGTTTGGTATATTATAAGAGGATAAGGACATGTGAAAGAGTTTATGTAAGAGTTCCACTTACCACTCCCTAATTTCTTTTAGTAGTCTAGGACGGAGTTTGTCAGGCCCTGGCAATTTATTTATGTTTATATGTTTTAATTTCGTCAAGATCTCATCCTTAGATATTTCTAGAGCATCATCCAATGTATTTCCTATAGGTTTACCGTTAGTTTTAGTTTTGGCATTAAACACAGAACAAAATTATTTTCTGAATTCTTCCGCAGTTTCCTGGGGGCCAGTTATTTCTTTAGTTTTTATTGTTAAAGGTCTAATGGTTCTTGGGGTGTGCTTTTTGTTATTTATATAGAAGTAAAAGCTTTTACCCCCATCATTTATATATGCCAATCTATATTCAAACCTATTTTTTTCCATTTTTATTTTTGTCTTACATTTCTTTAGGAATATCTTATACTTACATCTGTTGTAGTCACTACCTTCTCTTTTCATCACCTTGCATACTCATTTTTTTTTTGTTTAACTTGATTATAGCTGGTGTTACCCATGGTGGAATATTTCCTCTTTTATTATGAACTGTTCTATTTGGAACGTTTTTTTTTTCCGTTTCCAGGATTTTGTTCTTAACTCTTAACTATAATTCATTGGAAGAAGTTGTCTCATTATCCCACTTCCATTCGTATAAATCTTGTTTTAACTGTACAAAATTAGCCCAGTTGTAATTTCTGAAGACTGTCTTTCCCATCTCTGGTTTTACTAGAATATTACTATCAAAGGTAACAGTCATGTGGGCACTGTATTATAAGGGTGTTTTAACCTGAATATTACTAATCTTATCTGGAATATCTGTTAGAATTAAATCAAGAATATTATTTTTCCTAGTTGGTTTACAAATCATTCGATATAGACCATTTGTTAAGCACATATCCAGAAAGGAATGTTCTTGCTCATTACTTCCCTCACCTTCTTTCCAATTTATTCCTGGGAAATTGAAGTATCCCATTAATCTGATGTCTTTATATTTTGTTTTGTTGTTTATACTACTCACAATTTCCTGATTTACTACCGGGTTTGATAGAATCAGGCTGCCTATAACAAAGGCCGATAAGGAGTTTTGGTTGTCTCTCTCTCTCCTAGTATTTCTACCCAAATAATTTCACAGGAAGATTTATCTGTTAAGTCGATGATTTGTTTAGAAAGTACAGTTACGTAAGAACTTACCGTAATAGTAGATCTTCGAGAGAGGCTCTTGCAGTAGGTGATTACATATAGGACTGACGTCGGCAGGCGGCAGGACCCCACGAAAAAATTTCTAGCTAGCAGTCCCTGGCGAGGACCTCCCGATCAGGTGACCGGTGTCAGACGACATCGGTATAAAGAGAGACGGTCCCGGACGCCCACTTCCAGTTCTTTTCCACCACAGGCCTGGAAGGCCAGGCGAGAGAAAGCACATATTTCCTCCAATGGAAAAGGAGCTGAAAAAGCCAGGGGATGGATGAGGAATTATTACTGCAGAGCTTCTCTCAAGATCTACTGTTATGGTAAGTTCTCACATAACTGTACTATCTTACTTCGAGAGGGCTCTTGCAGTAGGTATATATATATAGGACAGAATCCCAAGCAGTCTGGAACAAATGAAAGGCACTGGAAGAGGAACTACTCCAAGAAGTAGCAAAAACCTTGCAAACCTCAAGATAGGTGGCCTTGCAAGACCACTAACCGAAGCCTGCTCTCGAGGAGGCAATGTCAAACTGTAATGTTTCGTAAAGGTATGGACGGAAGTCAAGTGGCAGCAGCACAGATGTCTGCCGCAGACACATTCTTGAAACAAGCCGCAGAGGCTGCTACTCCATGAGTGGAGTGACCTCTCGACTTGACCCGAAGGGTCTTGTTGTACTTGTCATAACAGAAAGTGATGCAATGAGCCAACCACTTTGACGGGCACTGCTTGGAAACAGCACTGCCTTCCCTTTTGTGAGCAAAAGAGACGAACAACTGATCGGTCTTTCTGAGATACTTTGTCCTATCGGTGTAGTATCTCAGAATCCTGTGAACATCCATGGTATGGAGCAAATATTCTCCCTGGTTGGAGTACTGCGTGAAAAAGGCAGGTAACTCTATAGACTGATTTAATGTAGACTCCGCTACCACTTTCGGTAGAAACTTAGGATTCGTGCGAAGAGCTACTGTACTTGTTCCTTGTGAAAAATCAGATAGGGGATTTTACACATAAGGGCCTGGAGCTCGGAAATTCTTCGAGCAGAAGTAATGGCCACCAAGAAGAGCATCTTCCACGACAGAAACTTCAAATCTACGGAGGCCGCAGGCTCGAAGGGAGGAAGGGTAAGTTTCTCGAGAACAAAGTTCAAATCCCAAGGGGGAGCAGGAGTCCGGACAGGGGACCTGAGATGAAGGACCTCTCTGAGAAAAGTCTTGGATACCTCTAATTGGGCAAAGGCTTTATCAGTGAAAGGAACATGGTAGGCTGAAATACCGGCCATGTGAACTTTCAGAGAGGAATGACTGAGACCCAGGTCGAAGAGGTGACATAAATAATCAAGCAAAACGGCCACAGGACAGGAGAAAGGCTCCACCTTCCTGAAAGCAGCCCAAATAGAAAATCTCTTCCATTTCATGGCATAAGTGGACCTAGTGGAGGGTTTTCTAGCCTCCACCAGAATCTCAGCCACCTTTGGAGAGACGCCAAAGCGAGATTTGGCTAGGTCTGCAGGAGCCATGCATGAAGTTGTAGGGACTTGAGTCCTGGATGGACCAGGGTTCCCTGATCCTGGGTCAGCAATCCTCGAGATAAAGGAAGAAGAAGAGGAGAACCTCTGAGTATTGTTGTAGAGAGAGAACCAGATTTGCCTGGGCCAGAAAGAAGCAATCAGAATCATTCTCGCTCCTTCGTTGCAAGTTTCTGCAGTACCCGAGGACCAGAGGAATTGGGGGAAAAGCAGAGACAAATCTGCCCTTCCAGTTTAGAGACAGAGCGTCGCTCCAGAAAGCGCCTCGCTCGGGAGCGAGCGAGCAAAAGGTGGGAAGTTTTGCATTTTGGGAAGAGGCGAACAGGTCTACCTGTGGAGTCCCTCAAAGCTGGAAGATGTCGTCTAGAACCTTTTGGTCCAACTCCCACTCGTTGGCAGAGCCAAGGAGCAACTTAGCTTGTCTGCCAGGGTATTGTCGACTCCTGGAACATGGATCGCCGTGAGGTGAAGGCTGTGAAGCGTTGCCCAGTCCCAAACCCTCACTGCTTCCCTGCACAGCGGGTAGGATCAAGTCCCTCCCTACATGCTGATGTACCACACCACGCACATGTTGTCCGTCTGGACAGCTAGGTGACCGGGAAGGATGTATTGATGAAGGGCTTGGAGAGCATATAGTACTGCTCGTAGTTCGAGCACACTGATGTGGAGAGTTAGCTCCAATCTGGACCATAAACCCTACGTTCGGTGAGGACCCAAATGGGCTCCCCAACCTTCGCCTGATGTGTCCGTGGTCAGAGTCTGGGAGGGGGGAGGATGACAGAAGGGGACCCCCCGAACAGGTTCTCTCGAACCATCCACCATTGCAAGTCTCTTGTCATCGGCGAGGAGATCAGCACCAGATGATCTAGAGTTCGTCTATGAGTTGATCCACTGACAGCGGAGAGTCCACTGAGAAATCCTCATGTGGAGCAGCGTGTGGGGAAATGGCCGATGGCTGTCGCCATAAGCTCCCAAGAGATGGAGAACCCACCTCGCGGAACCTTCCTGCGTTCTGATAGCAGGGAAATCTGTGACTGGAGGAGGTCACCTGTCCGGAGGAAGGAAGGCCTTGCTCACTGTCGTGTCAAGATAGCCCTGATGAACTGAAGTCTCTGTGAGGGGTCCAGGTGAGACTTGAAATGGTTGATGGTGATACCCAGGCAAGTAAAACCTGCTGGGTGAGGGAGAGAAATTGCGGACTCTCCTGGATGGGGCTGCCAGGGCCAGTTGTCCAGGTGAGGAAACACCTGGACTCCCAAAGTATGCAGGTGGGCTGCTACCACCGCCAGACATTTGGTAAAAACTCGGGGAGCCAAGGAAAGACCAAACGGTAGTGCCCAGAATTGGTAAGGGTCCTCCTGGAAAGCAAACCGGAGGTACTTGCGATGCGAGGGACAAATGGGGATGTGCAGATATGCATCCTGCATATCCAGCGCACAAAGCCATTGACTCGGCCGAAGAAGGGGCAGAAGGGTTTAAGGGAGAGCATCCTGAACTTTTTGTATTCCACGTAGAAGTTCAGGGAGCGGAGATCGAGAATGGGTCTAAGATCTCCCGTCTTCTTTGGTACCAGGAAGAAATGGGAATAGTAACCCGTCCCCTGAAGGTGAGGAGGAAGGGTTCTATGGCCTGCTTCGTGAGAAGGGCAGATATTTCTTCCCTGACCAAAGGAAGATGGTCCCTTGCATAAGCGGACTTCAGAGGGGGGTGGTGTAGAGGTTTCTGTAGAAACTCTATGGAGTGCCCCTCCGTGATAATCTGAAGCACCCATGAATCCGTTGTTATCCTCTCCCAACCCAGAAGGTGGAGGGAGAATCTCCCTCCTACCGGTTCCTCCGGGGAGTACGGAGGCAGTGGGAGAGGGGAGGAGTCGAGTGGTGTGGGCTAGCGCCGCAGCTGGGGCACCCGCTGCTTTTTGGGCGGCAGGGGCCCAGCAGCCGGGGGCCCGGCGTTGGTGGCCCGCCTTCCCTGGAGTTTCGCTTGAGGCTGGCTGCATCTGCGAAAAGACGGGCGCTGCAGGGATGGGGACGGTACATGGAATACACAGATTTCAGAGCCATCCCTTCTCCTGCAAATTGGTGATGACGCCTTGACATCACCGGAAAGCACTGAACCCCTGAAAGGTGCTTCCTGAATTGCTGACTGCACCTCCGCACCAAATCTGACACGGAGCCAGGCGTGACGCCGGAGACTTACGGCGAACGCGAGTCTCGCCGCAGTGTCCACTGCATCGTAGATCGTCCCTCAGGATGTGACGACTGGCCTAACGGCAGAACAGACTAGGTCAGCTAACTCCTGCTTGACTTGGGAGTCAGTAAGGAGTCAATTTTAGATTCCACCTGGGTAAGGATAGCCTTCTGGTAATCCCCCATATGTGCGACATAATTCAGGGCCCGAATACCCAGTGTAGAAGATCGTATATTTTTCTTCCATGCTGGTCCAGAAAGCGAGATTCCTTATCCGGGGGGAGGCAGGCTTAAATGTTTGAATTAGCCTTTGGCCAGGCGCTAATCCGACCACCCGAGGTCTGCACTGGCGGTGAGAATCAAAAATCTACACCTCCGGAGCCTGTTATAGCCTGTTGGACTTCCTAGGAAGCGGGGCTAAAGCCGACGGTTGTTTCCAAATAGTGGAAACAAGGTGGGCGTGAGGCTCGATCCAGGGCGGCACTAGAGTAGGGGCCAGAAGGGGGCAGGTCCAGATGTTCGGCGAGTTTAACCCGCTGAGGATCTGGTTCCAGAGAACGCCACTGATGTACTTCCTGGATCTTCCTGAGCAACTCCGTGAAGGAAGGGTCCTCCAGAGGAGACTTCGGAGGAGTCCTCGGCCGGGGCTTGGACGGAGAGTGAGGCTCGTCGTCTCTCTCGGAGCATTCCATCGGAGGAATCCGATGAATCCGAGAGGGAGGAAGAAGAAGAATTAGAAGCAGAGTAAGACTCTGACCCGTCTAGGGAGGAGCGGCTTCCTTAAGGTGAATCCTGGACGTGTCCTGCCCTCTCTGGATCCAGAGGAAGAGCTCGGGAATCCAGAGGCGAGAGGGAGTGTGCGTCTTGGGCGCACGGGGCCGGGGTGGCTCCGTCGCCGTGAGGTGTCTTCGACTTCCTTGGTGAGCTGAGCCTTGGCCTCAGCCACCAGGAAGCCAGGGTCTCCTGAAGATCCACCGGCGGCCTGGGGGGCGGTGGAGGAGGAGGAGGGGAATAATTATACGGATTATATCCGTAGGTGAGTATCCGTAACCTGGCTGCAGGAACACGGTGCCAGGTATTGCGGCGTTGGTGGAGCAGGCGTCGGTACTGCGGCGCTGGATACTGCGGACCCGAGTAAGACGGCATCGGATAAGACAGCGGATACCCGGTACCGGAGGAGCTGCCGAGCAGACGGCCCAGTAGGGGCCCCATGGGCGGTTGACATTGATAGGCCCGCGTGGGGGTTGGGCCCAACAGGAGGGTATTCCCCGCCGGGCGTCGGTGGGGCCAGCATCAGCGGCCAGGGGGCCCGCGTCAGATCCGGTTCTGTAGGAGGAGAGTCTGACAGCGGAAGAATATCCCCGAGATCGCCCGGGGACAGAGGAGAAAAGTCCCCGGGGTCAGGCTGGGGCGACTCGGGCTCCCCGGACGGCAGTGAAGGCTGCGGGGAACCTGGGACGACAGACGATGGAGGGTCTATCGTAGGTTCCAATGCCCTCCTCCGACATGCGACTTAGGGGCTGGATCCTGGCGCATACCAGAGGGCGGCGTCCGGCTTATGGCGTCCCTCATCGGAGGAACGGGCCAAGGGTGGGAAGCGGCCCGGTCGAGGGGCCGTGGTAACCACCTGAAGGTCGGAGCATCTTATCGGTCTTCTCGGCGGACGTCCGGAGGAGCCGACGTCCCAACTTATGGGAGGTGCCACGCCAGTAGGTCGGAAGCCTGCGGCGGTACTGGGGGCAGAGGCCTCCTTTAGCCCGGAGGCACCCACAGGACCCGAGCATGAACCCGACGGGCGGGCCGAAGCCTCCTCCAAAACCTTGGAGGCTGCCGTCGGACAATCTCCCGGAGGGGACATTACTTGAACTGCGACTCCGGCCAGAGTCGCGGACGAGGAGGCTTTCTCCCTGTGCCTTTCTTTGTCCCGCTTCTTGTGGTGTTCTTCAGGAGAGGTAGATGCCTGCCTAAGCTTCTTCAATTCCTTCTCCATTGAAGACATCTTCTTTTTGAGCAGATGGGCTTCCAGGGACTGTTGGCGTCGTCTGCGGGTAGCCACATTAAAGTGCAGGCAATGCGGGCACTTGTCGACCGCGTGGTCGGGGCCTAGACAAAAAAGGCAGAGAGTGTGGCCGTCCTTGTGAGGCAGTTGGGCGCCGCACGAGTCGCACTTATTTTTGGAAGGGGATGACATACACCAACGTTAACCTGACGATACGATATGAAAATACTGATAATTCTCAGTAAAAAACGACGAAAGAACAGGGTGCTGAGCACGAACTTTACCGCGAGGCGCTGCACAAGCTAACGGCGGGAAAGAACTGGAAGGCAGGCGTCCGGGACCGCCCCTTTATACCGACGTCATCTGATGCCGGTCACCTGACGTGGGGGCGGTCCCTCGCCAGGGACTGCTAGATAGAATTTTTTCCGTGGGGTCCTGCCACCTGCCGACGTCAGTCCTATATGTAATTACCTACTGCAAGAGCCCTCTCGAAGTAAGATCTGATGTTGTCTCTCATAAATAACACCACACCTCCCCTTTTGTTTTTCAGTTCAATTTCTGTGGCAAGTAATATATCCAGGTATATTTTTGTTCCATTCAGAGTTATCATTCCACCATGTTTCTTGTGCATCACCACCAAAAAGGACAGGTCCCCTTAAAGAAGCATCCTGGATGGCACTCTGTACATCCTATGCAATGCCATATACCCTTAGCCAAGAGACTCCCTGGAGGCTGACAGCTGTAACGGCCCCTCTAGCTGAAGAGTCTATGGCATCGTAGGTAGCTCTCAGCGAATGCCTGTACGCCACTTTCGACGAACAGATCGAATCTGTCAACAGGGATTTCGAATCTGAATCTGGGAGTGCTTGAATGGCTGGTTTTAGCTGAGCAAACAAGGCAAACAAGGATTTCTGGCAAACCAGCATGTGCCCGACGTAGTTAAGAGCCCTCATGGCCAGACTGGAGGAGGAATAAAATGTCTGACCAAACTGGTCCAGCTGCCAGAATTCCTTGTCCAGTGGAGAAATGCTCACATGCCGGGGTTTAGAAGACTGATCGTGAGCAGCTGCTATAATGACCGAATCGGCCTTGAGCTGTGTGCTGAGGTGGTCCTTCCTCCTCTGGTGTACGGTATTTCTTAGCCACCGCTGGGATGGAGGAGGGCATCATCCAAATCACTGATGCCAAGTCCTCATGGGGCTCGAGCCAGGGTGGGATAAGAATTCGGGCCACCTCCTGTATGTCCAGGTGTTCTGTAAGGCACTGCCTTGGGGTCCTGGGCATCTGACTTCCAGTCATACACCTCCACAATTTTTCTGAGGAGGTCCGCAAAGGAAGGATTCTCCAGAGTCGATTTGGGGGATTCTTTGGGCTGGGGTTCCCCTATAGGCGAGGTTTCAAAACCTGACCCTAACAACTCAGAATCTGAGTCTGAATCCTGGTCTGAGTCCGATGATTCCTGGAGTTCAGGCGCTGGTTTGTCTGAGGGCCCGGCCGGCAACTGAACCTTTGAACAGGCTAGCATCAGTTGAGGCGGAGGGACTGGAACCTGCCTCAGTAGCTGAATTTCAGGGCTCCTAGGAGAATCTCTGGGAGACTGATGGCTATCCAGCTCCGCTACCAGTTGTGCCTTGGTCTCCAACCACCAGGACTACAAAATGGACCGGAAGTCTACTGGAGTTTGAGAAACAGGAGAAGGCTGGTAAGCTGGAGGATAATGTGAGAAACACATCACATGGAAATGTGAAGGCGGGTATCCTGATGGAGGGTAGGCCAGAGTGTACCCTGGCATATGAAACCCTGATGGGTGGTAGCCTGGTGGGTTATACACTGGTGCCTGAGGCGTTGGATACCCTGACAGTGGGAACCCTGAAGGAGGTCCCGACAAACGGTATCCCGATGGAAGGCCTGATGGGAGAAACCCTGATAAAGGGCCCGACAGGGGCAAACCCATCAGGGAGCCCAACGGCCCTGACAGAAGCCCTTGTGGAACGCTGAATCCTGGCAGTCCTGGTAGAGTCAGGTCCAGCATGGGGTGTGTCGGAGGCACGACAGCCCCTGATGGAAGAGGAGGTGGCTGGGAACCATCTGATATGTTGCCAGCTCCTATCACCAGGTCCGTAGGGTGAAACTAGGTCACCAGACGGCAGCTCCCCAGTTCCCATCCCTCGATCAACAGGCGACTGAGGGAGGACCACATCCAGCAGAGTGGAGAGGCCCGATGGGGAGAACCCTCCAGGGGCAGCTGAGGTAACTCTGGCAGTTGGGATTCATCGGGGCCATCGTCTGACCCAGATGCCCGGGCGGTCGGGCAGGCACTGACAAAGCCAGTGTCCAACTTATCGTCTAATGTGGCCGTGTGAGTATAGGGCTGGTTGACATTCAGCTTAGCAGTCAAAGCTGGGCAGGCTTCGGGAACCTCCGGAGCAAGACACCACAGTCTGAGCCAGGCATTTGTTGGAGGATCCAACGAGCAACTTAGTGGCTCCCACCAGTGCGCTACACCCTCCATGGAGATGGGTCTAAGTGCAGCCGAGGCCAAGGTTCTCATGGCCATCAGGACCAGCAGCAGCGGAGGGCCCGAGGACTGCTCTTTGGGGAGCAAGCTGGGTTGCATAATAATTCCGGAGGGAGTATGTAGCGCTCGATCCAAAGGGCCTGCAAGTGGCTTCGATTCCAATGGGGACCAGTCCTGGTCCCTGTGTTTCTCCTTCTTCATCTTCTTCTCATGCTTGGGCTCAGTGGGCAAGGTAGAAGCACTGCATAATTTCTGGAGCTCTTTCTCCATGAAGGCTATCGTCTTTTTTTAGCAAATGGACCTCTAGGGTCTGCTGGCGGTGCTTCCGTGTGGCCGGATTGAAGATGGCACAGGCCTCACAGTCCTCGACCTTGTGCTCCGGGCCTAAGCAGAAAAGGCAAAGAGAGATTGAAAATCCTTGTGCGGTAGCTGCGTGCTAAACAAAGCACACTTATTTTTGTGCTTGATGGTAGAAGTTGACAACATGCACAATAACTGGTACTTCAATAAAGAAAAAACTTATACTCATCCGAATAGCAGTCAACACTATTCAGATGATTATCCTAGCTCTGGAATGTGCTACATAAATCAGTGAAACTGAGGACTCCTGTTAGTCTCACTGTGTTTAAGACCTTATACATTACCTCAAAATACATTACAGAAGCCTGCAACTGCTTCCAATGATCCAAGCTTACTTACTCCCCTTCCACATCCTCCCTGCTTTTCCCAGCCTCCTTCCTTCTTGTATTAGTGCATAACTTGTCCCTGAGCCACCTATTTATCTACCGCCTCCAAATCTCACCCTCCTCACCCACCCATTCCTTGTATACCCACATCATCTCATTCCTTCGTTCCTAGTATTATCCCAGTTCCAGAACCCCCCACTGGCTGCCCACTCTCCCGACACATGTCTCCCTTAATATGCCAGGGTCTTTTAAACTGACTATGTATGTCTCTTCGCTTATAGCATCCACTTCAACTAATCTCTTCGCTGGACTATAATGCCTTTACCTTACAGGAATACTAAACCATGTATGTTGTTTTATCTGGTATAAATTTTTACTGACTTGCTACCCTATTGTTATGTATACCCTTACCAACTGTCTTTTACCTAAATCCAAATGTATTTTTACTTATCCTGTCTATTGCAGGCCTACCTGTACTGTTGTACTCTTGCAACTACTGTCTATTTGTCTGAATATAAATGCATTGTTACTTGACTTGTGTAATGCAGGTCCACCTTGTAAATGAGCTTGCTCAATGGTGTTCGACCAGATAAATAAAGAATTTGATTGATTGACTGACTGATTGAATAGTGGTCAAACTGCAGCGCATTTATCTCAGCGAGATCTGATTGTTCAGGTCAACAGTGGGAAAGAACTGAAGACGGGCGTGGGGACCACTCACTTATAGGGTCACACTAACGCCAGTCACATGACGTTGGGTGGGTGGTCCCCGTCAGATACTGCTGGCTAAAGTTTCCGTGTGGTCCTGATGCCAGGAGCACAGTCCTCAAGGTGATTACCTCCTGCAGAGCCCTCTCCAAGTAAGATCTCCTAAAACTCAAGTTGGACACAGCAATGGGGTCTAACGGGATTCACTCAGAATTCTAAAAGAACTAAGGGGAGAACTAGTGACACCACTGACTACCCTTTTAACAAATCATGGGAGGAGGGCATGGTACCCGAGGACTGGAGGAGGGCAGATGTGATTCCTCTTCACAAAAGTAGGAGCAAGAAAGAGGCAGGAAACTACAGACTTGTTAATCTGAACTCAGTGGTAGGGAAAATGACGGAATCACTTCTGAAAGAAAGAATAGCTGAGTACCTAGAGGCCAGTGGGGCACAGGACCCAAGGCAGCATGGATTCACAGAGGGAAGGTCATGTCAGATGAATCTAATAGATTCATTTGACTGGGTGACCAAAGTAGTAGACCAGGGAGGGTCTGTGGACATGGCCTACCTAGACTTTAGCAAGGCATCTGACACAGTCCCACACAAAATATTAATAAACAAAGTTTGCCAGCCTGGGAGTGGGTCCCAGGGTGGTAGTCTGGGTAAAAAATTGACTGAACAACAGGACTTAGAGGGTAATAGTAAACGGAGTCAACTCCGAAGAAAGGGGGGGTTACTAGTGGGGTTCCGCAGGGTTCAGTACCAGGGCTGGCTTTAATGTCTTTATAAAGTGACATTGCATAGGGACTGGAAGGAAAAGTATGCCTCTTTGCAGATGACACAAAGATCTGCAACAGGGCTGATACACGGGGGTGGAAAGGATGAGAAGGGACTTGGCAAGGCTGGAGGAATGGTCAAAAGTATAGCAGCTACGATTCAATGCAAAGAAGTGAAAAGTAATGCACCTGGAAAACAAAAACCCAGGGTAACAACACATAATTTGGGCGGGAGATACTAAGAACAACAAAAATGGAAAGGGACCTGGGGGTTGTCATATCAGACAACCGAAAGGTAGGCAGGCAACATGAGAAGGCAGTAAGGAGGGCTGGGGGATACTGAGATGCATAGGGAGAGGCATCACCAGTAGAAAACAGGAAGTTGCCATCCCTCTGTACAGACAGTTGTTGAGACCCCATCTCTGCAAGGACACAGACAGGATGGAGGCAGTCCAGAGGAGGGCAACTAAAATGGTGCAGGGTCTGCACCAGAAACCATACGAAGAGAGACTAAAGAAGCTTAATATGTATGCCATCGAGGAAAGGGGGGGTGGGGACATGATAGAAACATTTAAGTATCTCAAGGGAATCAACAAAATCCAAGAGGGTAGCATCTTTCAGAAAATGAGATGTGCAAGAAAGGAAAATTACGTACCTACCGTAATTCTTGATCTTCTTGGACGAGTCTCCACCACTCATTCACACTAGTGGGATTAGCGCCGGAGGCACTAAGACCCATTGGGAGCAAACTTTTGCTGGAGGGTCGTGCGAGAGACGGCGGCCATGAGGACACGGCGCCATGAAAGCAGTGCTCGAGCGGTAATGACCATCTCGGCGCATTGCCCTCCAACCGCTTTAATACCTTTTTTACCAAGGAGGTGCAGCGCAATCAACGAAAGAGTAAACTCACGATTAAAAACGGACATAAGATAGTCCGTGATGACCCGGTAAGAAGGGTCAGCAAAGAAGTCCTCACGCCTAAAGATTTGAGGAAGTGAAGACCAACAGCCGTGAGCTCGGGGATGGAGGGAGGGGATGAGTGGTGGAGACTCGCCCAAGAAGATCAAGAATTACGGTAGGTAATGTAATTTTCCTATCTTCCTGGACATAAGTCTCCACCACTCATTCACACTCAGTGGGAGAGTACTAGCTGATAATCCCCAAAAGGGTGGCAGGAGAGCCAGAGCTCACGCGTCTAAGATAGAAGCCCATTAAGGATAGTTCTGCCGAATGCGGAATGTCGCCTAGCATGAACATCCAGTGCATAGTGCTTAACGAAGGTATGCACTGAGCTCCAGGTGGGCGTTGCATATATCTGCATTGGAACATTGCAATTTCCGCTAGGGATGCCGCGATCGCTTCTAGTAGAGTGAGCGACACTCTACCTTCTAATTTAACTTGAGCCATGGAATAGCAATGACGTAAGGCATGCCACTAACCATGAAGAGATGCATGTAACAGCGACAGGTTGACCCAGCCGGGTGTCGCTGAAAGAAACGAACAGTTGCTGAGTCTTATGAACATCCTTGGTTCTATCTAAATAGAACCGCAAGGCTCTCTTAACATCCAAGGAATGAAGAGCTGCCCCTTCGCTTTGGAAATTAGCGAAGTAAGCGGAAGTACCAGAGGTTGGTTTAGATGGAATTCTGACACAACCTTGGGAAGAAATTTAGGATGAGTAATGGAGAACTACCTTGTCTTTATGGAATACAGTATATCGGAGGGTCCGTAACTAGGCATGTATCTCAGAGACCGGCATGGCTGAGGTAATGGCCACCAGGAAGGCAGTCTTCCAGGTAGAAATTTTAGCTCACAGGTAGCTAAGGGTTCGAAAGGCTTCCCGAAAGAGCATGTCCAGCACCAGGTTAATGTCCCAGGCTGCAACTGGACGCTTAACAGGGGGTCTGGTATGGAGAATCCCTAAGAAATCTCTTCACCATAGGTAACTGAGCCAGAGTTAAGGAAGAAACCGCCATGGAACGCTGAGATGGCACTAAGGTGAACTTTAACTGTGGAGTACTGAAGACCTAAGTTTGACAGGTCCAAAAGATACTCCAGAACCTTGCCAGGAGGACAGGAAAAGGGATTCCAAGAGGATTTTGCACACCAGAGAGAAAACGCTTCCATTTGGAAGCGACGTTTGCAGGTGGCTGGCTTCCGAGCAGCCAGAAGGATGTCTGAGACTCTACGAGACGTTGAACCGATTCACTTCTATCTCTTCAGGAGCCAAGCATGAAGGTGAAGTGATTTCAGGTTGGGATGGACCAACGAACCCTGAGTCAAAAGACTGACTTGCAAAGGAAGTGGTCTCGGAGAGGCTGCCAACATAATGTTGAGTAGAGGAAACCATAGTTGCCGAGGCCAGGAAGGAGCAATGAGAATCATCTTGGTCCCCTGAGACTCGAACTTGAGGAGTACTCTCTGGATTAGAGGAAGCGGTGGAAAGGCGTAAAGAAAGCGTTTGTCCACTGCAGCCTGAACGCATCCTGACAGAAAATGCCAGGCCCTGGATTTCTGGAGCAGAAGAGAGGCAGTTTTATGCTGAGTGGGGATGCAAAAGGTCCAGGTCTGGAGTCCCCACTCTTTGAACAGGGACCGAAGCCACGGTTGGATTGAGAGACCACTGTGAGGGTCTGCCTGCTTCTGCTGAGGTGATCTGCTAGGTCGCTTTGTATACCTGGCAGATAAACCGCTTGAATCAGAGACTTGTGCTCAAGCACCACTCCCACACCCTCATTGCTTCCCTGCAAGGGGATAAGAATGAGCACCGCCTTGCTTGTTGATGTAATACATCACTGCTTTGTTGTCCGTTTGAAGGAGAATGTTCTTGTGACAAAGGACAACCTTCAGAGCTCGGATCGCATAGAGGACCGCCTCATCTCCAGGACATTTATGTGGAGATGAGTTTTAACTGAGTCCATACACCTTGAGTGTGGAGGGTGAGACAGTGAGCTCCCATCCCATTAGCGTCGCGCCTGTGGTGATGGAGATCTGATGATCCGGGGAGCAAAGGGAATCCTTCCAGGAGATTGTTTCTTGAGACCACCAGGTGAGAGACCTCTGAAGGGCCTGCCACCTTGATGGGATAAGACTGGGGTGAGAGGTCGGGGACCACTGAGTGGAGAGCATCCATTGGGTGGTTCTCATGTGCAGTCGGGCCAGAGGGACAGTGAAGACCGAGGACGCCATGAGACCCAACATGCTGCATCGAGAGCCTGTAACCGATTGGTTCTCCCTGATGTAACGGCCATTCAAGGATGTTTAGTCTTCTGTCCTCTGGAAGGAAAGCCTTCGCTGAAGAGGTGTCTAGAAGCCGCCCCTATGAAAAGGAGCCTCTGGAGGTTGCAGTTGATTTTTTCAAATTCAGCAAAACTCCCATGGACGTGAGAAGACGAGAAGTCGTTTGCACGGCTTCCAAAGTCCCTTGGCTGGAAGGGGTTTCATAGCATCTAATTGTCCAGGTAGGGAAACACCGGAGTCCGATTTTTCTGAGATGCTCAGAGAACTGCACAACACTTTGTAAAAATCGAAGCCGATGTGATAGCCCAAAGGGCAGGACTTCTGAACTGATAATGCTGACCCAAAGCTACAAACCTGAGGAATTTGCCGGTGGGTCGGGTGGACGGGATATGCTGGTAAGCATCCTGCATATCCAGAGAGGCCAGCCAGTCGTGTTGATGCAGCAAGGGTAACAGGGTACTTAGGGAAATCATCTTGAATTTCTCCCGGGAGGAATTTGTTTAACTTTCTGAGGTCTAGAATGGAGCGATCCCCCCAGATTTCTTTTGGAACCAGAAAGTAATGGGGAGAACCTGTGTTTCTGAGATGCGGGGCACCAGTTCTATTGCCCTGTTGTTCAGAAGGCCCTGGATCTCCCGGGCGAGAGGTCTGACTGAGAGGCCGACAACCTGGGTTGTCGCCTGGGAGGACAATCGAGGGGTTTCCAAGAAATTGAGAGAATAACCTCGCGACTTATCCAAGGACCCATTTGTCCGGTTATGGACTTCACCGGTTGTAGAAGTACATCAGACGACCTCCCACTGGAGGAGAAAGTTCCACCGGGCAGAGTGGATGGAACTTGGGCCAACGACTCATAAGGTAGCGCTGGGAGCGAGGCCCCTGCTTCTGCTGCGTCTTCTTTGAGGTTGGGCAGGTTGGCTTTATGGAAGCTTCCCTGCCTCTGCCTCGAAAAGGACTGACTACTGTGAAACTGACGCCTGCACATGCTCCTTTTAGAGGGGGCAGGCGGAGGTCTGGCCAACTTAATGGCCGATCTAGTCTTCTGAGGGCCTCTAAGGCTTGCTCCACCTGAGGGCCAAAAAGAAAGGAGCCATCAAAGGCAGCGCCATCACCTGCTGCTGAGCATCATTCGTGAAGCCAGAAGTACGCAGCTGGTGAATGGCGCCGAGTACAAATCCTCGCCGCTGCTGAGCGGGAAGCAGTGTCGAAAGCGCCCATGGCGGCTTTGACCTGTTGGTTATTGACCAATACCTCTAATAACGGTCAGAAGAAGCTCTGACTTGGAATCCGATCTGGAAGAGCTTCAACCATTCTTTTCATAGAGTGCCACAGGATATACTCATACTGAGAAAAATAGCCTTGATAACTGGCAACACGCATACTTAGAGTGGAGGCAGCAAAGACTTTCTTACCTAATGTATCAATTCACGAGACTCTTGTTAATAGGTCGAGCTGTAGTAGTTTGAGGAAGAACGACTTTGCATTCTCTGCCAGGACTACAATAGGATCCGCAAAGGCTTGGGATGCCAAATGGGACGATCCTTGGGAGCTGAATACTTTTATCAATGGATTTAGCCACTGAGGGAATAAGAGCAGGATTATTCCATACCATTTGAGACAGTGTCTTGAAGGAAGGCTGGACTGAGGAGTCAAACTGTAGGGATCTCCGAGCATGAAGATACTGGAGTCTTAATATCTTCCCAGGATCGAGTCCACAGTCTGGAGAGAAAGAGTGGATCCCAGGTTCTTCAACAGAGACTTAAAGGACAGGTCCTCGCTCACAGGCTCTGTAGCAAAGAAAGATCCTGTTTCCTCCACTTCATCACCCAACCAAGGTCTGGGTCAGGTTTCAACATCATCTCCTGATGGTCCAGAAAGGACTGTTTGACAGGAAAGGAGGAAAATTAGAGAGGAGGAAAGCAGAAAACAAGGAGAGTCTCTAAGGGCTGCCGGCTCGTAGACGGCAACGGGCTGAAGACGGGTACCGGGGAGCGCGACGGCGCCGAAGAGGCACGCTGCCCCGCAGCGCCCACAATAACGCGCACGGCGCTGCCGACGGATGAGCAAGTACGGGCGCTGGTCGACGACGCGAACGGTGCCACCCTTATCCACCCAGAATACCGGGCGGCGCCGCTGAGATTCGGCGTTGCATGGACGCGCCAAGAAGACCCAGCGGCACCGAAAGGCACTGACAAGCCAACAGACCCTGCGGAAGGCGCCGGAAAAGCCCCAGGATCCTGGAAAGCTAGAGAGGGAAAAAAAACAGGAGATAAGGGCATCGGTGAGGCCCCCTGCGCCGCAGCCATGTGAGGGGGGGAAACACCTAAGCACGGAGTCGCTGGCACCGAAGAAGGCGCCACGCGACTAGGAAGGTCCAACCGCCCTACCTGATCGCCGGAGGGGCCCGAGGGCTCCGAGGCAACCGAGCCAGGCAGAAGAACCAACCTCCGAGCCCATTGCTCCATAGAGCGCCCACTGATGAAACTGCTCATCTGGAGTCCCTACACAAGTGAGGAGGGACTCCGATGTCAGGGGCAAGCGATTACCCGGAGTTGGCGACTCGAAGAAGGAGACCGGCAACTAGCGATAACCCGGCGTCGGCACGCAGACATACCAGAGGGCACCTCGAGTGATGCCTTCTCTTATTTGACTTGTGGGTCAAGAAGAAGCTCGAGGCTGAACGGTGCCGAGAATGCAACCGCTTATTTTATGCCGGGCGGGGACCGCCCATCCCGGCATTGGACTGACTGCTGTCGGAACCTCCGCTGAGGAGAAGGAGGCTGACCGGACCCAGCCCGGCTGACTGAATACTTTTCATGCTGAAGTCTCCCTACCGCCACCTGACCTGCTCATGGTCGACTCCGTCCAGTAGGCCGAGACTTCTTCAAGTAAAATTTAGATATTAGAAAAATTTAACGTAAAATAGAATAAAATTAAGCGATACCTACTTATCGTGATAAAGTTACAGAAAAACAACTGAAAACTATGCGCTAGTTTGATTTTGACTCGAACAGTGACGGCGTCGTCGCGAAGCGCACTCGGCAGCGGGAAAAAAAAAAGGGAACTGAGGCGGTTGGAGGGTCGTCGCGAGATGGTCATTACCGCTCGACCGCTGCTTTCGCTGGCGGCGCAGTGTCTCAGCGCCGTGCTCGCGCTCGACACACCTCCAGCAAAGTTTGTTTCGATGGGTCTTAGTGCCTCCGCGCTAATCCCACTAGTGTGAATGAGTGGTGGAGACTTATGTCCAGGAAGATCAAGAGGGCACACTTTGAAGACAGAGGGGGGACAGCTCAGGGGCAACATGAGGAAGTATTTTTTCACAGAGAGGGTGGTAGACACATGGAACAGCCTCCTTGAGGAGGTTGTGGGGTCAAAAACAGTGGGGGAATTATAAAATGCATGAGACAGACATAAGGCAATTCTGGTGGTGGGTAGGAAGAAGTAGGCTGTTGGTTATCTAGGATCTGCAGCTTATACAATAGGTAAGGAAATGGGCAGAATGGGTGGGCCAAGCGGTCCTTATCTGCCACTAAAGTCTATGTTTCTATTCCTCAGGAAGACCCAGGGCATGCCAAACCTCCAACAATCCAACCTCCAAACAATAGCCACCCTTGAGCACTGGCTCAACCCCCTGGTGGGGGATGGGAAATGTGGGGATTTACCCCTCCCCCCAGTCTCTTACGTAGCATCAGGAGGCACTGCTGGCAGGACATGAATCCCAAATGTAAGGTGTCAGTCGTCACCATGCTAGGGCCTTTTCAGAGTTTCTCCCTGCCACTTTGGACATCAGCATGCATGGAGCTTAATGGGCAAGGGGCACACAATAGCCTACTGCCAGAGTAGCTGGCTGTCATCCCACCCAGTCCGCCGGTTACTGTGCCACTGCCCAGGTGACAGCACTGCAGCAGAGGCAGAGAACCTCCCTTCCCAGAGGAGGAGGATGTCCTCTGGGACAAGCAATCCTACTGCACCAGCCAGCCCACCAACAGCCCAGACTAGTTTCCAAACCCAGGTTGCCAGTATCGCAGGTGGTAGCTCTTCCACTGCACAGGTGGGTCGGCCCAGACCTACTATTTCTAATGCTTGTGTACACAGTTCCATAATGAGATACTGGCATGTTATGGACTCTTCAATTACACCCCAGTGCTAAGGTCTGGGCTGGCAGTATAGCCTAGAGATTAGAGTAACGAGACGTGAATTAGTTTCGTACATCCAGGAGACCTAGGTTAGATTCCCACAACCTCCAACTGCATATTGTGTAACTGAGCAGGTCACTTAACCTGCCCTGTGCTCCAGGGTTACCGCTGAAAACAGGAATTGTGCCTGGTGGGCCTTACACGGTTACCGAAGAATTAAAAAAAAAGTTCTGGTATGAGCAGTCCAATCTTCTTTACACTTTTAAACTTCAGGTACAATATATGTTCCCCACCAACCTCTCTAAACCTCTCACTGGCTAAAAGAAGATGCAGCTTCACTGCTAGGAGATAGCCCTTAGGTAGGCACAGTTGTTTTCCTCTTCAAAGTCAACAGTTCTTATGTAAAATACTACTACTGTACAACAAACGGGAGTGAAAAAGCAAGCAGAAATGTCTGTCTGAGGTTTGGAACGATAAGAAATTAAAACTGCACTTGTTCTCAGTGTATAAATGACAGTCTCAAAAGACAAAAACACCAGCACCAGTCACAGAATCTGCATTAATCAAGTTTATTAAATGCAAGGAGACAACGTGCTACTGCAAAGCATGTTGCGGAAAATACAAAATACAAAAGTGGAAAAACTCACATAGCAGCAGCAGGTGAGAACGGTCTGGGCTGTTTTACATCAGATGTTCCACCTGCTGCTGCTATGTGAGTTTTTGCACATTTGTATGCACAGCATGGTTTGCACTAGTACGTTGTCCAGCCTTGCATTTAATAAATGTGATTAATGCAGATTCTGTGACTGCTGCCAACTTTGTTATTTTCTGTTGCTGTTTATGTAGCCAGGCATAGTCAGGTTATGGAGCAGCTGTTTTGTTCTTAATAAATGACAGACTGGCTTAAGTTTGTATAGCAGAACAACAGGTAAGTATCTTGACGCCTAAGTTGTATGTGAGATGCATGTTTCCCCAAAAAAAAAAGTGAAGTCACAAAACTGTCATGTATGTATTTATTAATTTATTTATTTCAGATTTCCTTCAATGAAGCCACTGCATACCTACTGGGTTACCCAGTGGCATGGCAGCAGTGCCTCATGCTACTACCAGGGAGACAGCTGTTTATGTGCAATTCCCAAAATTCTATGCTGAAGCCATGAAAACATGAAGGGGAAACACCTGGCTCCTCCCAGACAGGAAGGACATGGGCCACCTGGTATTAGTGCCTGCCCTGCAGGCCAATCCCAAAGTTGCAGTGGTAGTGTACACAGACACCCACCCTCCTTGAGAATGGCTGCAGCCGTGGTGACCCCAAACATCAGAGTGGGAGAACTATATAGAGAGATATATATACAGATAGCTAGATATAGCTATATATTAGGGTTGTAATGGGGTTTCATTGAAAAGGCCATTTTCAGAGGACTATATCTCAGCCATTTTAGAACCTAATACAACGTAATTCGGTACACACCTCAGTCCTTGTGTCTGTTAACCATCCACATTTTATGACAATAGCTTTTACATTTTTAGAGATACAAAGTGCTGAAATTACATAATTCTGCGCGATTTGACACCTTAATTTTTGTGCTCAGCTCAAAAACGGCGAAGAGTTGAGCTGTAAAACTTTCAAGCTTTGTGATGTCTCTTGGGAATAGGTCCTTTGAGGCTGTGAAAAAAGTTAATGACATTTTGAGTTAATTATAATTAACTGGTCATACATGCATGTAAACAAAAAAATCACCATAAAAAATAAAGCTAAAACAACACAGATACTTTTTTCCATATTAAAGTTCGACACAAAAATGACAGTTTAATCTTAAATAACTTTTGATTTGGTAGTACTTTTACGTGTACTTTAGTGTTTCTAAGGGATAGTTAGTATTAGAAATAGAACAGTTTTGTACAATTTTTACTAGTACTTTAGTTGTGTAATTAAAAATCAGAATGATCTTATAGGATGACTACAAATTTTGGGGGGGCAAATATTTACATGTAGCATGAATATTATTAAAGATGTGTTATTATAATGGTGTTTCACAATGAGATTGTAATTTTGGATTATTTTACAGCTGTTCATGCAGGTATAAATAATATTTATTAATATGCATGTTATGTGTACATGTTTCTCCTTTGCGTTGATTTTTTTAAATTTAAGAATATTCCTAAAGTATTTATGTATGTGTTTTGATAATCATTTTGTAATTACGTAGAATATGGAAAGATTTCATGTATTTTGGTGATCTTTTAGGACACTGTCAACCTTTTCCGCAACATGTTATTTATAGGTAAAAACCCACATTGTAGGATTGCTTACCTTCTCTAAAATTAATTGATGTGCTGGTTGTTTTATGTGCCTCCTTGCTTATTAGAACCAAAATGCATGGCAATGTACAGCTGTGCCCAGCTTTGTTTTCCTTCAGATCACTGAAGTACTCTCACTGCATACCTCCAGAACATTAGAAACACCCTTAAACAGTGCAGTCACTCATGATACAATAGACTCTTCTACTCCCACTGCATAATGAGTGGCTAAAACAAAAGCTAAAATAAAAAAAAAATTAAAAATTGTGTTGGGGATGTTCCTAAGCCCAAGAAAGATGCAGTGGGAGCTGGTCAAGAAATGTGGACAAATATGTTTTGGTGTGGTAACACCAGTATGGTAGGCAATTTTTCACTTTTTAAACGAAAAAAGGGATCTGAATCAAATTACCAACTGCATTAATAGTCTCTATAGAATGTGAACAATCATAAAATGAGTTTTTTTTTTTCAGCTAGGGACACTGAGGCCTAAGGGGGCTGACAGTGTCCTTTAAAGTATGCATGTTTTGTGGATTATAAAGTTTAATAGGTCTATGCATATATGTCATATACATTCGTGTTTAGTGTTTATTATGAAGTGTATGAAAGAACAGTTACGTGCTAACAACAGTAGATCGAGATAATCTCTCATCAGGCCACACCTATGAAACTTAGAGCAGTCCACTAAGGGCCGCCCAAGACAACATCCTACGTCAGCTCTTCCCATATAAATGTGGGCAGCCCCTTCCCTCCTTAGTTACCCACCAGAAATCATGCTCAGAGGACCTCCCTCCAGGGAACAACAAGAGAACACATGGCTTTGTCTACCAGGTGAGGAAGGAAGCAGCAGGTAAACCTTCTTGGAGAAAGACACAGGACTCACAGAGTCCTAAATCCTCACAGGGATGGGGGGGAAGGATGGCATGGCCTGATGAAAGAGATTCTCTTGAAGATCTACTGTTGTGTAAGTACATAACTGTTCCTATCTTCTTCAAGGGTATCTCTTTCATCAGGCCACAGCTATGGAATGAGTACCAAGCAGTACTGATAATAAAACAGTCTGGGTGGCTGGAGCCTACAGGCCTAAGAAAGTAGGCCTTGAAGCACAGCTAGGCCAAAAACCTGCCACTTTACAGGAGGCAGTGTCTAGACTGTAGAGTTTAGTGAAGGTGTGGACAGTACTCCATGTGGCAGCTGCATAGATCTCTATAGCAGACACATTTCTGAAACAGGCAACAGAAGTAGCCATGCTTCTAGTTGAATGACCAAGAACCACCCCAGGAAGTTCCTTACCATACTTCTTGTAACAGAAAGTAATACAGTAAGCCAGCCATTTGTACAGACACTGTTTAGAAACAGGTGCATTTTCTTTCTCAGGGGTGGATGAAACAAAAAACTTCAAGGACTTCCTGCAGTCATTTGTACGGTGTGTATAGTACCTGAATATTCCATGTACATCTAAAGTATGAAGCTATGCTTCTCCTGTATTGGCATGCTCAGGAAAATGAACTGTCAGGTGGATGGTTTGATCTAAAGTAAACTCAGACACAATCTTTGGTAGAAACTTAAGACTGGTACACAAAGACACCCTTGTCTTTGTGAAAAATCTAATAAGGAGACACACATTAGAGTATGAAGCTCTGAAATCCTTCAAGCAGAAGTAATAGCAACTAAAACTAACAACTAAGAAAAGAAGCGCAGGCCACAAGTCACAGCTGGCTCAAAATAAGTCAAAGTAAGATTTTCTAACACAAAAGTCAGGTCTCAAGCCAGGACTGGATTGCAGTTAGAAGGCTTCAAATGTAGAATGCCTCTCAAAAACGTACGGGCCATCTCCAGCTGAGCGACCATCAATAGGCACATGGAAAGCTGAAATAGCAGCCAAGTGCACACTGACAGAAGAACATTGCAGGCCTGCATGTGACAAAGACGGCAAATACTCCGGAACCTGGTTTACTGGACAGGTGAAATGATCTAATTGGGGAGAAGCAGCCCACAAAGCAAACCGCTTCCATTTCATGGAATAAATGGCCCTGGTGGAAGGTTTTCTAGCAGCCAACAAGACATCAGCCACCTTTCATGACACCCCAAACCAAGTAATGGCAATGTCTTCAGGAACCATGCATGAAGACAGTGACTTGAGGTCTGGATGGACCAGAGTTCCCTGTTCCTGTGACCACTGCTAACTGCTGCAGTAAGGAGAACCAAATCTGAAGAGGCCACGGGGGGCAATGAGTATCAGAGTTGTACTCTCCATTTGGAGCTTAATTAGCACTCCCTGAATCAGAGGGAAGGGAGGAAACGCATAAAGGAACCTCAACATGTCTCGCCAGAAAACTCCAAGCCCTGGAACGAGTGAGCAGAAAAGCGGCAGTTTTGCATTGTGTGGCGACACATAAAAGTCCAACTCTGGAAACTCCACCTGTCGAACAGGTCTCCTACGATGGAGGTCAGCATCTACCACTTGTGCATTCTGAATTGCGACCTGCTTAGTCTGTCCACCAGGACGTTTTAAGCCCCTGGAGCATCTGCTGTTGACAATTCTAGACTGTGTTCTAGAGCACAATACCAAACTCACATTGCCTCCCTGCACAGGTGGTAGGAATGGATTCCTCCTTGCTTGCTGATGTAATGCATCACACTGATGTTGTCAGTCTGTATTGACAGAGGTCCCGAGGATAGCGGAGTTTGGAAAGCCTGTAGACTGTATAGAACAGCTCTCATTTGTAGGACGTTTATGTACCCTGTGTCTGATGGGGGCCCAGGTGTGCCCCCCCAGCCCAACCATGAGGCATATGTAGTCAGAATCTGATGAGGGGAGGGGATCAGGAAAGGAACCCCCTTCAGCAAATGGCTGTGTGGCACCCACCACTGAAGCACCATGCGGACAGGAGAGGTTATTAGAACCTTTTGTTCTAGGTCATCTGTGCGTTGGTCCCACTAGATTCTTTATGTCCACTGTGGGATTCTCGTGTGCAGCGTGGCCACTGGTACTGTGACAGTGGCTGCTGCCATCAGGCCTAAGAGCCTCAGGAATGTCCAGGCTGAGACACACCTGTTATCGCAGATCATTTGGGTCTGTGCAATCAGACATTCGGCTCTGTCCTGGGGCAGGAAGGCTAAGCCTTGGACTGTGTCCAGGACTGCCTGTATGTACTGTATACATTTGTAAGGGGTAAAGACTGACTTGGGCGTACTGACCATAACCCCTAGAGCATTGAACTGGTGCCTGGTATGTGCTAGAGTGTGAAAAAACTGCTCCTCTGGGTAAGCTTTGAGAAGCCAGTCGTCCAGGTAAGGGAAGACATACAGGTCTTCTCTGCGGAGGGCGGTGGCTACCACTGTTAAACATTTGGTAAAGACCCGTAGGGCAGGTGATAAATCAAAGGGCAATATCCTGAACTGGTAGTGCTCCCCTGGAAACACAAAACTTAGATATTTCCTGGGGGGGGTGGGGGCGAATCTTGATATGCAGGTAGGCATCCAGCATGTCCACAGAATAAATCCAGTCCCCTACTTGCAGAAGTGTGAGATGGCCTTGCAGAGTAATCATTCTGAACTTTCGGTATTCAATAAAAAACATTCAGGTCTCTGAGGTCTACAATGGGCCTCAGATCCCCTGTCCACACTGGAACTAGGAAGTACCAAGAATAGAACTCCATGTTCCTTTGTTCCCAGGGAACATGTTCTAGTGCCCTTTTCTGAAGCGGTGTTCAAATTTCCTCCAGAAGCAATGGAATATGCTCTGGAGGGTAATGTGAGGTCTGTAGGTAATTCCTGAAGTTTCAGAGCATGCTCTTGTGTTATTATCTGCAGGAACCATGCATCTAATGTCACCATCCTCCCCTGGTCCAGGTGGAGGGAGAGGCGGTCCCCTACAACCACCCATGGAGACTTTAGTGGTTGGGAGTTGAAGAAGGAGTCAGGCAGAGCGGGCTGCTGCCACACTGCCACCTCTAGGGACTTTTGAGAAGCACCTGGTGTGGCTCCTGGGGTAGGCAAGGGTCCTGCTCCACTACCCTTACCCTGTTGTCTGGCAGTGGAATGGTGTCTGTTGCTAGCAAGATGAAAAGGCACCCTCTGTCTACTCCTTGGCTGAGTATGATAGAAGGAATGCACCGATCTCAGGGTTCTGCCTGAGGCCTGTAAATTGGAGAGGGCATCTTGCACATCTGCGCCAAACAATTTATATCCTGTGAATGGGGCATTGAAAATGGATTGTTGAATATTATTCACAGAGCTAGAGCCAGGAATACCTCCTGAGTCATATTCCAGAGGCTGCTGCCCTGGCAGAAGCATCCGAGAAATTATATGTGAAATGCAGGAGGTGTTTACCTGTGTCTGCCCCTACAATTAGAGCCCTCAGCAGCTCCTGCTTAGGTGTACCTTCTGGCAGGGCTTGGGTAGCTGCTTTGGCCTTCCTATAGAAGGTATTTTAGTATTTAACCATATGGGTCTAGTAGTCTGCAATCTTCAGGCCCAAAGAAGCAGAGGCAAAGGTTCTTTAGCCCAAGACATTTAACCTCCTGGACTCCATATCAAGAGGGAGAAAACTAAGATGTTCTGGTGCCTTAGACCTGTCATGGACAGCCGGCCCGCTGGCGCAGCGGTTGGATTTCACTTGCGGCATAGCGACCGGTTTGAGAACAAGCCCGGGAAGCTGGGCGGCCGGGGAGAGGGCTTGGCGTCCTAGGGACTGCCGTCCTCTCCTGGGGGAGGGGAACAGAGCTCGGCTCTTGTCTGACCTCGGGTGGAGACCCGAGGCTAGCAACAAGACCGATGCCTACAACATGGGGGGGCGATGTGCTGACGCCGGGCGCTAGCGCCTTGACGTCAGGGGACACGGCACATCGCGAGAGAACACTGAAAACACCTGCGCTCTCCGGTAGACGGAGCACTCGGCCCGACCTCAACGCCTACCTGCTCAGAGACAGCATCCCCGACGAAAACACAGACGTCTCGGGTGCATGGGTCCCCACCCCGTACCCCGCCTGGGGGGATAACCACGGCTCCATGGTGGATGGACTGCTCTGGTCACCAGGTAGGTGAGCGAGGGCTGAAAAGGCCGGACAGTGTCTCCATGAAGAGAAGGGGGTCGCAAGGAGGAGGGGAGTAAAAAAAAAAAAAAAAGATCTGTCATGGACAGCATTTATGACCTCAGATTTGCCTACAAAAAAGGCTTACCTGAGGGGCCCGACACATCTGGTCATCCTTTCCTAAGTATGGCAGGTATCATATTGAGTCGATGCTAAGCAGCAAAGGTGGCATCCTCCAAGGCACACAGAAGGGGAAGAATGATGATAGTGGGGGAAATCAGGTAATTCTAAGAACTCCACCAGGTTCTTCGCAGTTATGTCCTGTTCCTCCAAATCAAATCCCATGACAGTCTGTAGTTCCTGCATCATGGAGATAAAAGAGGGATCTTCGGGGGGACTGGACCTTGGTGTGTGTATACTATAGAGTCCTCACTCCCTGTGGATACAGTGGAACTGGTTCTCTCATAGGAGCTTTCAACATAATCCTCCTCCTCCTCTTCCTCCTGCAGAATGAAATCAGGATTGTACTCCTGGGTCCTCGTCGACATGTTCGATGGGACACAAGGAGGGAGCAGGTGAAGCCATCGGCGCCTCAGACAGGAGCTGGCATGTCGACTTGGCAGGCATCAATGCTGAGGTATGTCGTGAAGGCTCTGTTGACGTATCTCCTGTTGCAGGAGGTGGTAACAGGCGCTGAAGTATGCCCATGAGGGATGAGAGTACTGCCTGCATGGCGGCGCCCGTGTGTTCAACGGGAACACCAGATGGTGTGGACAGGAAAGGCGCAGTCCCAGATGTCGACGGTGACACACCAGCCATACTAGGTGTGGTGATACTTATAACCTGCCCTGACCTGGGAGAGTAGACGGTGGTCACACTGGAATGAAGAGGCGACCATGAGCAAACCGGGGAGGCTTTGTCCTTGCTGCACTCCCTCTCCCACTACTTATGTTTGTGCTGCCCCGAGGTCTTCTCCCGGGACTTGGATAAATGTGAGCCCAAGGAGCTGACCGGCAATGCAGTGGAGCTTTTCTCCTGGAGCTCTTTCTCCATTCTGGCTACCTGCTGCTTCAGAAGGTGCATCTCTAAAGCATTCTTTCTGAGTTGCCAGGTAGCAGTGTTGGAAGTTTCTGCAAATCTGGCAGGCCTTCACGTTATGGGCCAAGCCAAGGCAGCACAAGCAGGCATTGTGCAAGTCACCCGAATACATTTTCTGACAGCATTGGCAGTATCAAAACAGTTTCGAAGGCTCTTTAGTTGACATATGCAATGTTGAAAATCACTTTATAAAAAGTGATGGCTAACTAAGGAGAGAAATGTTAGAAAAGTGGTCAACTATAACGGTGACGTTTCCCTCTAGAGTCCGACGAGTATGGTTGCCTGTGGGAAAATAACTGAGGAGGTAAGGGGCCACCGACATTTATATGGAAAGCGCCGATGTAGGACATCATCGTGGGTGGCCCCTAGTGGACTGCTTGCAAATAGTTTCCATATGGTCCTAGTGCCTGGCAGTTATAAGCTCCATTGGTGTGGCCTGATAAGAGATATCTTCGATGAAGATCTTTATCAAATTTGAATATGTCAGTGTTTTGGGTAATAAATTTGAGATGTTTTTGTGTTTTGTGATTACTTTTAGAAATATAACTTTGTATCTATTGAAAAGTTGATTTTAATCCTGCCTCATGTACCTTAATTTACCAGCTGAGCTTTTAAGCCCAGCCACCGATTCAAAAAAGCATGCCCTCTTGTCCAATTGGCTACCGGTTTGGAGCCTTCTCCTCTTTCTCCGCTCCACTGAATTTGGCCAAATGCCCCTACTGCAACTGCTGCCGATGCGGTCAACAACACAGCTCCTCCCAGCTCCCGGATTTGGGAGCCTTCTTCCCCTCCAGGCAGCTGATGCGGTCGAGTGAGCCCCTCCATAGCAATTTCAGCTCATCCAAGTCATGCTATGAATACCTGCAAAAAGCCACCACAGAGAGCAAATATCCACTGGATGCAATAGCCAAAGTTATGGAATACATCCTTACACACAATTATTTCAGCTTCAACACTGATATTTACCTTCAAAATATGGGGATGGCTATGGGCACCAGGATGGCATCACAGTATCCACAGCATGCCAACCTGTCCATGACAGATCTAGAAGAAAAATTCCTCAGCACACAACATCATAAGCCATTAAAATACTATTGCTACATTGATAATATCTTTTATCATATGGACAGCAGGAGAGGAAAACTTAAAACAATTTTTTTGACAGCTTCAATAAATTCCATCCTTCCATTAAATTCCAAATAAATTACTCAGAGTGTGTGCATTTCTGGATACCACAGTCACACTAAAAAATGGAACACTGCAAACATCTGTGTACTGAAAACCTACAGACAGGTGCAGTTACCTTCACAGCTTGAGCTACCATCCCTCACATACCAAAACATCCATTACACGCAACCAGGCCATCCAGTACCACTGCATTTGTTCAAACCAAGACAACAGGGACAGACACCTTAGTACACTAAAAGAATCTTTCAGGCAGAAGGGATATTAAACCAGCACCATTGACAGGAATATCCATTCTGCACTCCGTAGACCAAGGGAAGAACTACTAAGATACAAGCCACAGAGAACATCTGATCGAACACCTCTGGTAGTAACCTACAACCCAGAACTTGAAAAACTACGGAAAATAGTTAAAGATCTAAAGTCACTACTGTCTGAGGGTAAGACTAAAAAATATATTTCACACTCTACCAGTGCTTGCCTTCCTCCAGCCACCAAACCTGAAGAAGAAACTGGTGCGAAGCAAGCTTCCCACCAAGCTCCAGCTAGGCGAAAAAGGTACAAAACCATGCAAAGCACCTCGCTGCAAACTATGTACACATATCTCTCCGGAGACAAGTCATTCATAATAGAAAAACATTTAAAATCCAAAAATACCTGTTCTTCTAGCAATGTAGTATATGTGTTACAATGTAGAAAATATGAGGAAGGCTGCTATATTCGTGAAGCTGGATGGGAACTCAAAACAAGAATTAATCACCACAGATTCACAGTTACCTATCAAAATGAAAATATACCAGTAGAGGAACATTTTTCAAGACCAGATCACTCCACCAGTGATTTTACTGTCAGTGTTAAAAGCTAACTTTAGAAACAGTCAGGAACAGTCAGGAATGGCAAACATTTTTTTATTTCTTATTATTTCTTCTTTATACTCCTCCGGTCAGCCGCCCCATCCGACCAACCCCCCCCAGCCCCGTCACCCAGGATAGCTGGCGCCTACCTTGTGCCCAGCCCGAGAATGGCGCCTGCAGGGAGTCAGTTATCATCCTGCTGCCACGGCACTCTGTCCACTGTTTTTTTTTTTTTTTTCCACCCAGGGGCCACAGGAGTAGGAGTGCATGTGTGTGGAGACGCGCATGTACCTACAGCTCTGGTCACGACCCCTTTCCCCCACCTAATGGTCTAGCACCCAGCACCCCTCTAAGCTCATGCCACCACTAGCCTCCACTAGAGGATGCCATTGACCAAGGTATGCCGCCTCACCTCCCTGGAGAGGAAAGCATGCCTGCCGGCAGCTCTCTCCAGCTCCGCCCTCCCCGCCCCGCTAGCAACCTCAGATGACCCGAGCTCGTTCCCAAACCCAGGACGCCAGCATGCCACGAGGTAAGGCGTCCAGCGCCTCAACCATCAGCACCACCGGGCCGGCAGGAACGGCAAACATTTGAACTAAAAATGATACAATATTTTGACACTAAAAAGAAAAGGGACTTAATAAAGATGTTGTTTTTTTAGCACATTACCAGTGAATATGCTTAAAACAGTGCTTCACAGTTTTTTAAACTTTCACATCAGCACCCTCTGCTTTTAACAGGTACCTTCTAAAGACAATGGTATGTATTTTTTTTTCCTGTCTTGATTTTTTTACATATGTTAATTGATGGTCCAGAGCCAGAGTAAAATTAAGCTGCCCTTTGATCTTACGAGTTAAGCTTTTCACCAGACACACTCAGATGACAGTCTTCCTGTTTGCAAGGAGTGTGAATTGGTTGTAATGTTTTGATGTGTAAACTGCTAGTCTATGTTTTGAATCCACATCCAACCTCTGTATCTGTCATGCTGTTCAGCTGTTTCCACTTTGACCTGAGGAAGAGGGTTTTCTCTCTTGAAAGCTAGTTTTAGAAATAATTTTTTTAGTCCAATAAAAGGTATCGCCTGCAACATATTTGTTGTTTTTTTTCCCTACGAAAGTTAAAAGACAAATCCAGAGATTGGTTTCCACACAAGAAAGAGTGCACAGTACGACCTCAGCCCATATTGGCATTTTAAAATTTAAAGTGTAGTTTCTAACTCCACGAATCGATCAGTGTGTTCACACAATGTAATTATTCCCCTGGAATAAGAAGCCCTGGAGATTGGAACTTTATGCTAATTATGGAAAGTACAGTTACATAAGAACTTACCATAACAGTAGATCTTCGAGAGGAGCTCTTGCAGCAGGCCACAACAGTAGGACTAAGCCGCCAGGCACTAGGACCACATGGAAAACTTTTAGCTCGCAGCCTACCACGGGGGACTGCCCCGACTGACGTTACTCATCTGACGTCAGCCTAGGCTATACAGGAGGGCGGTCCCCTACACCACCTCAATTCTCCTGCCGGAACTCTGCATGGCCAGCTGATGGAGAACCAAGGGGGTTATTCTGAGAGCCAAGGAAAAGGTAGAAGCAGATGCAATAGAAAAAGAGAAGCTTGGGGGAGGAGGGTGGATAAGCAGGGCCTGCTGCAAAAGCTTCTCTCGAAGATCTACTGTTACAGTAAGTTCTTACACAACTGCTTTATCTTATTCGAGGAAGGCTCTTGCAACAGACCACACCAGTTGGACCGAGTCCTAAGCAGTACCAGTTATCAACAGGATAACACCACTGGGAGGAGGACAAGTCAGCAGTCAAGAGCTCATGACAAAGGTCCTGAAGAACTGCCAGGCCCAAACTGTCCCTGCGCCTAAAGGCAATGTCCATACTGTAATGCTTGGCGAAGGTGTGGACAGAACTCCATGTGGCAGCTGCACAGATGTCAGCAGCAGACGTATTTCTGAAACAAGCTGTGGAGGCAGCCATACCACTGGTAGAAGGGGCTTGTTCTAAAAATAACACTTTCCACAACAGAAAGCGCAGCTCGCGGCCATTATAAAGGGAGGTAAAGTAAGTTTCTCCAACATAAAATTGAGGTCCCAAGGAGGGACCGGGTCCTGAATGGGAAGTTTCAGATGCAGAATGCCCCACAGGAATGTAAGGGACACTTCTAGCTGGGTGACAGCTTTACCCTCAACAGATGCATGGTATGCAGAGATGGCGGAGAGGTGCACCTTAAGGGAAGAGTACTGTAGGTCTGAATCTGAAAGAGAGGGGGTACTCTCGGACAGGTGAAGGGATCCAAGTGGCGAGCAGTGGCCCAAATGAAAAAGCACTTCCATTTCACAGCATAAGTGGCCCTGGTGGAGGGCTTTCTGGCCACTACCAGGATGTCAGCGACCCTAGATGAAACCCCAAAGCAGGCAGTAGCTAAGTTTGCAGGAGCCAAGCATGGGGATGCAAGAGACTTGAGATCAGGAATGACCAAGGTGCCCCAGTCCTGGGAGAGCAAGCCTGTGAACAGGAGCAGGGGCACTGGAGGTTCCACAGCTAGCTGTTGCAACAAGGGAAACCAAATCTGGTGAGGTCAGAACGGAGCCATGAGAAACATCTCTGCCCCCTCTATCTGGAGCTTTAGCAGAACCCTCTGCAGGAGTAGGATGGGAGGAAAGGCATACAGAAACCTCCCATTTCAGAAGGGGGACAATGCATCTCACCAGAAAACTCCAGGCCTGGGATTGAGTGAGCAGAAAAATGGCAATTTTGCGTTGAGTGGGGACGCGAAGAGGTCCAACTCTGGATGACCCCACCTGTCGAAGAGATCTTCGACCACTGAGTTAGAAGCTCCCATCGTGAGCCCGAGACCTGGAGCAGCCGAGACTGTCGGGCAATACGTTTTGTATGCCTGGAACATGAACAGCTGAGAGCTCCAGACCATGCTCGATGGCCCAATACCAGACTCTCATCGCCTCCAGACACAAGGGGTAAGAATGGGTCCCCCACCATTTGTTGATGTAGTACACCACACACGTTGCCCATCTGCAACAGCAGCAGACCTGGGAGGAGATGAGTCTGGAGGGTCTGCAGGGCATAAAGAACTGCCCGCATCGCCAGGACATCGATATGGAGACCCTGTTCTACATCCGTCCAGGTACCCTGGGTCTGGTGATTGGCCAGATGAGCACCCCAACCCAGGCCGGATGCATCTGTCATGAGAATCTGAAGGGGGCGGCCGGGTGCTGAAAGGAGATCCCCCGGAGGAGGTTGGCCAGGTCAAGCCACCACAACAGAACCTTCCAGACTGGGCCGGAAACCAGGACCAAGTAGTCAAGGTCATCTGTGCTGAACCCTCAAGGTCCACTGAGGAACCCGCATATGCAAGTGGGCCAGGGGAACCATTGCAATGGCCACTGCCATATGGCCCAGAAGTCGCAAGGAAAACCTTGGCAGGAACCAGCCGACTGAAGGAAACTCAATGGGCCTGCTCCATCAGTTGCTTTGCTCTATCCTTGGGTAAAAAGGCCTTGCCCTGGCTGGTGTCCAGGACTGCCCCTGTGTACTGAAGGTATTGGAAAGGGGAAACGCAGGACTTCGGCAGATTTACTGTGATCCCCAGGTCCTGGAAATGGTGCAGGGTGCACTCCAGGGTCTGAACAAGGTGTTCCCTGGAGGGGGCTGCTAACAGCCAGTCGTCCAGGTAGGGAAGTACATAGAAGCCCTGCCTCCTTACTGCCGCCACCACAAATGCCATGCATTGGGTAAATACCCAGGAAGGCTGAGTAAAGGCCAAACAGAAGGGCCCGAAACTGGAAATGGGCACCCTAAAAGTGGAAGCGAAGGAAGTGACGATGGGCAGAAAAGACTTGGATGTGCAGGTAGGCATCCTGCACGTCCAGCAAACAGAGCCAATTCTCCTGGTGCAGCAGGGGTAGTAGTCCTTGAAGGGTCAACATCCTGAAGTGATTGCACTCGCTGTACAAATTCAGACTGCTCAGGTCCAGGATGGACCAGCGATACCTGGTTTTTTGGGGACAAGGAAGAATTGGAGTAAAACCCTCTTCCTCACTGAGCCTGAGGGACGGGCTATAGGACTCTTTTTTGTAGCACAGCATGAATTTCCTCCCAAACTAGGGGCAGGTGCACGGGAGGGCAAGCAGAGCAGACTGGAGGATTTTCTGGTGGTCATGCCACAGTGTGACCTTGAGCTATGAGCTGGAGTACCCAGTCGTCTCTGGTCACTGCTCATCACCCTGGCAGATGAAGAGAGAACTGAGCCTCGATCGCCTCCCTTGGGGCCTCGGTCGGAGGAGGGGAGTCGGATAAGGAATCAGGAGCTGGAGCAGGCAGGGAACCTGTGGGGCCTCTGGGGGTTCGAGCTGCGGCGCCTATGGGGGTCTTGGTAGCCTTACATCTGTGTTGGCTCTTGGTGGACTGTCCTCGGGACTGCTTGCTGGAGGACCAATGAAAGGACAGATGTTGGTTTGCTCTAGGTTGGGTATGGTAGAGCGAATTAACCAACCTAAGGGCTTTATCCGACTCCTACAACTTGGAAATAAGGTCCTGAACATCAACTCCAAAGAGGACTGAGGCCCGGAAGGGAGCATCTAAAATGTTGGCCTGGACACCCAGGGCAAAACTGGAGACCCAAAGCAAAGAGTAACACCGGAGGCAAATTCCAGTGGCAACACCATGCCCGGAGGCATCGATGGCATCATAAGATGCCTACAGGACATGGTTGCCCACATCTGAGCTAGACTTCATCAGCTGGGCAAGCTGTGTCTTGGCGGAATCTTCAGGCAGGATCTGGACCAGGTCCCTGTCCTGGTCCCAGATGGCATTCTGGTATTGCACCATATGGGTCAGATAGTTGATGGCCCTAATGGCCAAAGTAGCAGAGGCAAAGACTTGTTTGCCAATCTGGTCCAGCTGTCAGGATTCCTGGTCTGGGGTGACAGCACTAAGGTGCATGGGCATCTTAGTTCAGTCGTGGGTAACATTAATGACCACAGAGTCCGCCTTTGGATTACTCCCCAAGAAAGGCTTACCAGTTGGGGAATGGTAGAGCCAACCCGCCTTTTTAGGAAGAGGTGGAATGGAGGAGGGGTGAGCCCAAGCCACTGGGGTGATGCCCTCGTAGGACTCAAGTAAGGGTGGCATCACAATGGGCAAAGCATGCTTTTTCCTGAGAAAAATAATTAGACAACGCCTTTCTGGGTCCAGTTCCTCCGTCTCCCATCCCATAATGGACAGTATGTGACGCATAATGTCCATAACAGACGGGTCATGGGGGGAGGGGGACTTGGGAACTTCCTTGGGTTGGTCTCCCACCCCCACTTGTGACTCCCCTTGAGAAGAGGAAGACCCCCAAGAAAAACAGTCATCCTCAGAGGACTCACTATCTTGGACAGGCGTCAAAGGCAACGATCGTCCCTCCTACAGCCAGTGCTGGTGTCTGGACAGGCGCCAGAGGACCCAGTCATGCCGGGTTCACTCGGGCCAGCCCCACCATTATCCCTGGGAGGAGGATCCGGGGGGGAGGCCAGAGGTGGGCCCTGAGGAATGGGGGTCTGCTTTTGGATCAATGACCACCACGTCAAGAAAAGGACGTCAAAGTCTACCTGTGGCATAAAATTATACATAAGTAGAAAAGGCAAGGAAGGCGTCAGGTTAAGGTACGACGGCTGAGGAGCTGGCGATGGGTATCCCAGTGTAGGCTCATCCAGCACCAGCAAGGGATCCGGTAATGGGTCAGCAGGAGGTGGCTGAGGCGAAGGTGGCAGCTGAGTAACACCAGTATCAGGCCCCAGGCTGGGGTGTTGGCCCAACAGAGACTGGCGCCGGGGATCCCCTGGGCAAAGGCAGAGGTGACGCCAAGGAGGAAGAAACTGCGTTAATCTGCCTTGGGCGCTGCCTGCCAGAACTGGCGTCAGTCCTGCAATTGGGAGGTGACTAAGGCAGAGCTGTGGCTGGGGGCGACAGGTGCAAGACCGCCACCCGAGAGCCCAGAACTGGCCATGCCATCTGGCTTAGAACCCATAGCAGTCAAGGGTCTGAGCATCAGGGGCTGGGGAAAAGGAGACAAAGCTCTGAAGAGCTGCCACCCAAAATGGAGATAAGGCCGGGCAGCAAAACCACTGGGAGTCCAGAAAGAGTGAGGGCTGGTGGGGCTGGAGGCGCGGACGACGCTGTCGCAGTCATGGGTTTGTGGGGCAACCGGGAAGCAGACCGGGCCCTATCTCGGTGTTTGTCCTGGTGCTTGTGCTTTCCCAACTTCTTGTGGGAAGAAGAAGAGGCCCTGAAGGACTATGCCGGCAACCAGTGCCCATGTTTCATTACCAAATGGCCATCATAAGAAAAAAACGATTCTGAAAAGTGCCCCCATAGACCATAATGGAGTGTGTTCCTGCGCTCTCCCTGTGATCACATCATAAAGTTGGCTAAGCACGGGGCGGGGCCGGTGTGGATCTTACAATCGGGAAGTGCTTGTGTCCCTGCAGGGAAGACTATACGAGTGAATGTTCTTGAAAATGTATGTATATTTTTTGAACAGCCACAGAGAAGAAGCATTTGCAGCAGGTAAGGCACTGAAATGTGGGGTGCATGGGGCCAAGTTGTTGAATCCCCCCCCAATTATCTTTCCCTCCTGGTCGCGGTCCACGGGGCCTCTCTCGGGCATCCAGCCAGATCCTGCCCTGCCAGAAGTTCTCCTGTCAGCCTCCTCTCTCCTCCCCCTCGTCCCACAGCTGGCATCCTCAGCTTAACCCCTCCAGTGTGGGGCCGCCCCTCCTCCTTGGGTGCACTTACTCATAGACTCCGTCTACAGGTGACGGCCCGAGCGGAGGAACCTGAAAAGCCAGACAGGACAGACCCGGCTGTAGGCATGGGGGCTGGTGCCGTCGCCTACCCCATGGACCAGGGTTTTCTTATTCTGATCTCTCCCCTGCATGGTGCATGCCTAACACAATGGCACATGGCAACCCTGCCTTCGTCCAGCCATGCTGATCACGTGCTCCCTGCCTACATGCTGCAGTGCCCCCCGGTCTCCACCTGGGGCCACTAGCACACCAGGCCATCCCAACTCTCCCTCCCCAGGGAGGAGAGCACCTCAACGGGCACTCGATCCTCAACCCACCCCTGCCAACTTCCGGCACCCGAGCTCACGTTACCGGCATAGCACGAGGTATGGTGTCCAGCACCTCAACCCTCAGCCCCACCGGGCCGGTCTGTTGAATCTCTTTAAGTGACTTGCTCAGAGTCCCACAGTATGCAAATGGAGGTTGTGGAAATCAAACACAGGTCTACTGGATGTATCACGCTCATTCGCAGCTCAGCTTATTTCGCTAACATGTAGGCTATACTGACGCCCTCGGTACTCTGGAATTGGAGATGGCTGCTATTCAGCGCTGTTCTCACCTTCAGGGAACCATGATAAGCAGATTTATTTTTCTTTAAAACAGTTTTTTTGTGTAATCGCTTTTGCGTTTTTTTGTCCGTTTACCGCTTGGCTCCAATTTCTAGACACCGAGAGGTTATTAACAACATTTTCTTACCTCACCATTATTTAAGTGAAATTTACATTAGCGGTTCTTGTCTAATGGAACTGAACTGAAACTTTTAACAAGCCCTTGTTTTTAACATTATTGGGTTTGCTGTCAAATTTTACTTTTACATTTGGGAACCAATAACGTTTTCTTCTTCAGATCAGTTTTTGGCATGACTGACAGACCTAAAAGGAAGCCAGGACCTACAGGCTTTAAAAATTGTACTATGTATTTTCAGCTCCTGGCAAAGGCACACTCCCACAAGCTTTATTTAAGGTGTCTGGGTCCAGACCATGACTTTTTAAACTGTTATCTCTGTAAAATGTTTTGCCGTAAAACACAAAAGAAAAGAGCTAAAAAAAAAAGAGAAAATCTTTTGTCTTCTCTGTCTGCCTCCATGTCACTAAAAGGCTCAAAGGAGGGTCCAACCCCTCAAGTTAAGCATTAGTCCCTGTCAATGGGGACTGAAAAGAAAGATAAAGCTGCAAAAGATGGTACAGAAACCAGAGTGTCCAAAAGGAGGAACCCCGAGTCCAGCAAAACAGCCTCTGACCAGACACCAGAAATGATGCTTCTAAGAAAAAAACAAAAGAAAAAACATCTCTATCACTCCTCTTGAAATAGGAAAGGAGCAGGCAGTTGACTTAAAAGAAATGCCCTCAGTAGAGAACATGTCAAAGGCATGGCAGTTTTTCCAGGCTGTGGGAAATCTTATTAATATGCCTGCCCCCCCTTCCCTTCCCCCAGCTCTGGTTTCATACCCAATGCCTGTGGAGGAGGACGTTGAAATGTATTACAAAGATGATGAGGGAAGGGAGCCTCTGGAACCAGATGGTTCTCCTGAGCAAGAATCTGGCTCTCCTCCTAGGCCTTCAGAGGACTATACAGTTCATTATTCCTTTCTAATGCACATGGTGAACACTCTCAACATCTCCTTCTATGAAACTGAGGAAGATGAGAAGGAGGTGGATACCATGGGCCTAGCCCTCACAAGGAGGTTGCTTCTTCCCATTCACAAATCCCCCAAGAGCGCCACTAATAAGGTCATGTCAGCACCCACCTCAACTGCTGGCATTGACAAGAAAATTGGAAAAAAAGTACCAAGTGCACAGAGAAGGGGGTTGAGTATCTGTATTCCCACCATGACTATGAAGGAGTGGTCTAGACTGCCGCTTGTGACAAGGCCAAAGTACCCCAGTCTCCTAAGAAAGATAAAAAAAAAAATGGATAGTATGAGCAAAAACGTATGAATCTGCTTCCTTGCTAGTCAGGCAAGCAGCTTATTTGGCATACATAACTCATACCAGAAGGCACTCCGTAACTACATAGTGCCACTGAGCGAAAAAAAACAATTGTGATTTAGCACAAGATATGGCTGACATACAGTGTCTTCAGAAAGTATTCACCCCCCTTGGCTTTTGTCACATTTTGTGATGTTGCAAACTCAAATTAAAATACATTTATATGGGATTTTTTTGTCACGTATCTACACAAATTACTCTATAATCTCAAAGTGGAATGAAACTTCTGGAATTTTTTGTACATGTAATTTAAAATAAAAACCTGAAATATCTTGATTTCACAAGTATTCACCCCCTTTGTTATGACACTCCAAATTGAGCTCAGGTGCATGCAATTTCCTTGTGAGATCACTCTAAAACTTGAATGGAGTCCACCTGTGGTCAGTTCAAATGGTTGACATGATTTCAGAGGAAATATACCTGTCTATATAAGGTCCCACTGTTGACAGTGCATGTCAGAGCAGAAACTCTACCATGAAGTCTGAGTAACAAGCTTCCTGAATTAGTGGCCTTGATGGAGGAGGAACATCTGGATATTGTGGCAGTCACAGAAACACGGTACACACAAAACCATGACTGGGACATAAACATACCAGGATACACTATCTACAGTTGGGACAGGGAGGGTAAAAGAGGAGGAGGAGTAGCTCTTTACATAAGGGAAGGAACCAAAGCAACAGAACAAAATGGAAGACAGGGAGGAGAAGAAGCAGTGTGGGTAAATTTGGAGACCGGCAATGGCACCACAGTCCGCACAGGGGTTGTATACAGACCCCCTTCTCAGGGGGAGGAAACGGACAAGGAAATGATAGAAAGAATACTTAGAATGGCAGAAAAAGGGGAGATATTGCTGATGGGTGATCTGAATATGCCAGATGTTAACTGGAGTGCAGTTGCAACAGCCACTTCGAAGAGTGGGGTTATTCTAGCTGCCCTACAGGGGGCATGCCTTAGACAACTAGTATTGGAGCCCACTCGAGATGGAGAAATCTTAGACCTGGTTCTCTCAAATGGAGATGAAGAGAGGATCACAGATGTAGAAGTGGGTAGCCATCTGGGAACTAGCAACCATCGAACAGTATGGTTCACAATAAACACAGCAATAGAGTCAAGCCATACAAAGGCAAAAGTACTGGACTTTAGGAGGGCTGACTTTGCCAAAATGTGTGAGTGCCTAAGGAATGCACTAGCAAATGGGCAGGAAGGAAGGGTGGAAGAACAATGGGAAATAATAAAAATTGCCATCACAGAGGTAACAAGCCTTTGTGTGAAGCAAATTAACAAAACGAAACGATGTAAGAAACCACTATGGTTCTCAAAGGAAGTGGCAGTGATGGGTCAAGAGAAAAAGAAAGCATTCAGGAAGTACAATGAATCACAGAAGGAGCAGGACAAGGAACTGTATCAGTTAAAGCAAAAGGAAGCTGGAAGGCAGTCAGAACAGCAAAGGCCCAAACCGAGGAAAAGATAGCCGACTCAGTTAAGAAGGGGATAAAACCTTTTATAGGTACATCAGGAGCGAAAGGAAGACCAAGGGAGGCTAGTGAGGCTTAATAAAGAGGGAGGAGGTGGGCAGAGGGTGACTGTGAAAAGACAGAGATACTAAACAAATATTTTTGCTCAGTATTTACAAAGGAAGCGGGGGAGGTACATAAAACAAACAGTAGAAACACTCTGGATACAGAAGTTGATACCAGCCCATTTACAGAAGAAAGGGTTCTGAAAGAACTCTTAAAATTGAAGGTGGACAAAGCAATGGGGCCTGATGGGATTCATCCCAGAATTCTAAAATAACTAAGGCTAGAACTAGTGACACCACTGACTACCCTCTTTAACAAATCATGGGAGGATGGGTGGTACCGAGGACTGGAGAAGGGCAGATGTGATTCCCCTTCAAAAGTGGGAGCAAAGAAGCAGGAAACTACAGACCTGTTAGTTTAACCTCAGTGATAGGAAAATGATAGAATCACTTCTGAAGGAAAGAATTGTTGAGTATCTAGAGGCCAGAGGGGCTCAGGACCCAAGGCAGCATGGATTCTAGCGGAAGGTCATGCCAGACAAATCTGATAGATTTCTTTGACTGGGTGACCAAAGTAGTAGATCAAGGAGGGGCTGTGGACATGGCCTACCTAGACTTTAGCAAGGCATTTGACACAGTCCCACACAAAAGATTAATATACATGTTAGCCAGCTTGGGAGTGGGTCCCAAGATGACAGCCTGGGTAAAGAATTGGCTGGAGAATAGGACACAGAGAGTAATAGTAAATGGAGTCCACTATGAAGAAAGGGGGGTTACTAGTGAGGTACCGCAGGGTTCAGTATTAGGACCAGTCCTCTTCAATGTCTTTATAGCGACATTGCAGAGGACTGGAAGGAAAAGTATGTCTTTGCAGATGACACAAAGATCTGCAACAGAGTTGATGCACAAGGTGGGGTGGAAAGGATGAGAAGGGACTTGGCAAGGTTAGAGGAATGGTCAAATGTATGGCAGCTTAGATTCAATGCTAAGAAGTGCAAGGTAATGCACCTGGGAAACAAAAACCCAGGAGAAGAGTACACAATGGGGGGTGAGATACTAACAACAACAAAAATGGAAAGGGACCTGGGGGTAGTCATATCAGATTACCTAAAGGTGGGCAAGTAATGTGAGCGGGCAGGAAGGAGGGCTGGGGGGATACTGGGATGCATAGGGAGAGGCATCACCAGTAGAAAACAGGAAGTTATTATCCCTCTGTACAGGCAGTTGATGAGACCCCATCTGGAGTACTGCGTGCAGTTCTGGAGACCCAATCTCCGCAAGGACATAGACAGGATGGAGGCTGTCCAGAGGAGGGCAACTAAAATTGTTCAGGGTCGGCACCAGAAGACATATGAAGAGAGACTTAAGGAGCTGAATATGTATAGCCTCGAGAAAAGGAGGGAGAGGGGGGACATGATAGAAACTTTCAAGTATCTCAAGGGAATCAACAAAGTCCAAGAGGGTAGCATCTTTCAAAAAGAAGAGGTGTGCAAGAACAAGGGGGCACAATTTGAAGATAGAAGGGGGGCGGTTCAGAGGTAATTTAAGGAAGTATTTTTTCACAGAGAGGGTTGTGGATGCATGGAATGGCCTTCTGGAGGAGATTGTGGAGTCAAAAACAGTGGTGGAATTCAAGCATGCATGGGACAGTCATAAGGCAACTCTAGGGGGTGGGGGCAGGAAGAAGTAGGCTGCTGGTTAACTAGGATCTGCAGCTTATCCATTAGGTAGGGAAATGGGCAGACTGGGTGGGCCAAGCGGTCCTTATCTGCCATCAAAATCTATGTTTCTATGTTAAGACCAAGGAGCTGTCCGTAGAACTCCATGATAGAATTGTGAGGAGGCAAAGATCTGGGGAGGGGTATAAAAACATTTCTAGGGTGTTGAAAGTTCCCAGGAGCACAGTCATGTCCATCATTAGGAAATGGAAAGATTACGGAACCACCCAGACTATTCCTAGAGCAGGCAGTTCTCCCAAACTGAGCAACCGGGCAAGAAGGACCTTGGTCGGGGAAGTGACCAAGAACCCAATGACCACCCTGACAGAACTACAGAGTTCCATGGCTGAGATGGAAGAACCTGTCCAGAGGACAACAATCTCTGCAGCACTTCACAGATGTAGCCTCTATGGGAGAGTGGCTAGATGGAAGCCACTCCTGAGAAAAGGCCACATAATAGCATGCCTGGAGTTTGCAAGAAGGCACGTGGCAGACTCAGACCATGTGGCAAAAGATTCTCAGGTCTGATGAAACAAAAATTTAACTCTTTGGCCTGACTGCAAAGCGCTATGCCTGCCGCAAACCGAACACTGCTCATCACCAATGTAACACCATCCATAACATGAAGCATGGTGGTGGCAGCATCATGTTATGGGGATGCTTTTCAGTGGTAGGCACTGGGGCACTTGTCAGGATAGAGGGAACAATGAATGGAGCCAAATACAGGCACATCCTTGAGGAGAACCTGCATCAGTCTGCAACAGACCTTGGACTGGGACAAAGATTTACGTTCCAACAGGACAACGACCCCAAGCATACAGCCAAAGCAACACTGGAGTGGCTTCAGAACAAGAAGGTGAATGTCCTTGAGTGGCCCAGCCAAAGCCCAGACTTGAATCAATTGAGAATCTGAGGAAAGACTTAAAGATTGCGGTTCACCGACGCTCCCCATCCAACTTGACAGAGCTTGAGCAAATCTGCAAGGAAGAATGGGCGAAAATCCCCAAATCCAGATGTGCAAAGCTGATACAGACATACCCAAGAAGACTCAAAGCTGTAATTGCTGCCAAAGGCGCTTCTACAAAGTACTGACTCAGGGGGGTGAATACTTAAGTAAACAAGATATTTCAGTTTTTAATGTTTCATAAATTTTTGTTACACAATATAAATATTTTTGCCCCTTTAAATTGTTGAGTATGCTGAGTGAATCAAGGGGGAAAAAATAATTTCAATGCATTAAAAATTCTGGTAGTAACACAACAAAATGTGACAGAACCCAAGCGGGGTGAATACTTTCTGAAGGCATTGTAGCTAGTTCAGTCATGGATGTTATTAAGTACCAGTTCCACATGAAAGTAGACACAAATGACCGAGATGGAGAGTGCATGGCAGTGGTAGAAGCAGCAGTGTGACAGGAGCCCCAGTCCTCCCGTGCAGTGTTTGAGCCCCTCACTGTGACCTGATTGGATGGGCATGGGGAGAGCAGTGTTTTACTACCCCGCGTATTCCACCTTCTGCTCATCACTTTGCTGCTGCTCATCTCCATCTGGCTTAATACATGGGACCCATCAGTTAGCTAGAGGGAGGGAGAGAGACAGATTTTTCTAATTCCATGATAGACCAGGTTGGCCACCTGATCTGTTAGGTTGTGGTGGGAGGGGACAGTTTATTTTATTCCCTGATGAGCTGAAATGGGTAACGGACCAGTCAGATAGTCGGAGGTGGGAGAGGACAGACTTTTGTTTTTTGCTATGTGTGTTCCAATGGGTCATGTAAATAGCAGTTCCCCATATCCTTGGTTGGGGTGTGGACCAGATTTGTTTCATTCCATGATGGGCTGGGCACTGTATCCATCAGGTTGTTTGGGGGGGCACTTTTCTATTCCCCGACAGGCCAGGTTGCAAACTGGACCAATCAGGTAATTTGGAAGAGAGGAACATATTTTTTTATTCCTGGATGTGCTGGGTTGGGTATTAGACCAGTCAGGAACAGTCCAACCCAATTATACCTGACACCTTTATAGCGAATACCTGCTTATAACATAAAGATGTGCCCTGCCAACAGCCAAAATCATGTCCATAATGTTAAAAATCCCATTTATACCACACTCTGCTACTAGTTCCTATATGCATCAAATGATGCCTCAGCTATGCTATTCTTTGTCATTTTGTACTGCAATAATTTAGTAGCATGAAAACTTACTTTTATATAATTTCTTTTTTTTTTTTTTTCATCCAGGAATAAAAAAATATGTTCCACTCTCTCAAACTACCTGATTGGTCCAGTATGCAACCTGGCCTGTCAGGGAATAAAAAAGTGTTGTCCCCCCCCCTCCCCAAGCACCGATGCAAGCAGTGTTGAAAGGGGCTGTCAGTCTTGAAGCGGTCGATGACTTGTGCTGGGAACTTGCATTGTGTGCCACAGTGAGCAGCCCTGACAGTCCACATGGCTCGCGTAAGCCACTCACTCTAGAGCATGTCCCTACTCCTCGTCTGCTTGGGGACGAGAATGACAGGACAACTTACCACACTACAGCCGCTTCTGTACTGCACAGCTTGTGCACTCAGGTTGCTGCGATTACCAGACTGTACTGCTTTAGAGTCAACTGTACTTCCTCTCTGAGCTCATTCATTGCCATTTTTTTCATCATGGGGTGGGGGAGTGGGGCAAAGCTAAACAACCCGAGGACTTCTTCAGTGGTATCACCTAGGACAGCTGCACGTTCATGAGACAGTTGCCACGTGCTTAACTGGTTCTCATGTATGCTCCTCCTAGCAGCCACCAAAAAGTTAGCAAAACATTACAGACTGCTGCAAGAAACAATAGCAAGGCACAACTCACTCAATGACAGCCATAAAAAGATGAATCCGAGTCCCCCAATGCATTTCAATGGGACTGCTGCAAAAGACTTCCTGACTTTAATTCCAACAGAAACTGAATTTCTATGCAGGCCAGCACTAAAAATGGTAATCTACTCACAGAATACAGTGAGTTGTCTAAAAGTACAACAAATATGACCGTCAGTCTGGTGTAATTTTGACAAAATGAACCAAAGCTGCACTAACGTGAGAGTCGTTGTAGATAGGCCGATTCATTGCTGACATCCTCTTGTCTGCATTTTAAGATCGCCACAGCTTGCTGCTGGTAGAGCCGGTGCATTGCCGATTCCAGAGCACTGATCTGAACGATCTGGAAATGATAATGTAAGATAATTATCTCATTATTTTGTTCATGTTTAAGCCAATTAATAAACTTAGAATGCTTTTAGTGGTTTAACAAAGGCCCATGATATCCACAGCAACATGTCATTTTCAACTTTACTGTTCAGTGTACACCCCAAGCCCCTGCTTTTATTTCCTGAACCTCCTCTCATTTAGCTGAATTACTTTTAATACTAATATGGGGGGTAGTGTGGTCTAGTGGCTGCACCACAAGCTTGGGAACCTGGACATCATGGTTCATATCCCACCAGAGTAACCTGCCTTGTGACCCAGAGCATCTCATTCAACCTCTTAGTGCTTTAGTCCCTCCCAGCTATAAACATCGGTTCAAGAAGGACTACGCCGAAAACAAGATATTACATTCTGGAACAGCTATCCTAGGTAAATAACAAAAATGAACATATGCTAACAGTCTGAGCAAGCAATCCTAAGCTAAATATGTGGTGTACTCAGTAAATTCAAAATAAAATGTTTTCTTGCAGTTGCCTGGCTATCTTCCAACAAGTGTCTCTTATGAATAGGTAGAGTTAGGCCAGACTAATTACTAGATGGAGAGCTCTCTTATTAAGGTCCCACAGGTAGTTTATGATGTCACAGAAAGGAGAAATTTCTTCATACTTACCATAATTTCCTTTTCTGTTAGCGTCAACATTCTCAATGGGGAATTAATACATACGAGTAATGAGCACCCCTACTGGGGATAGTGGCACAGCTCAAAGCTGTGAATTAGCCAGAGCCCTGGGCACATGAACATCACTAACAGCAAGGACTCTCCTGTCATATCTGTCCTCTGAGTACCTATACAGTCATATGTAAACAAAAAATCTATAATACACCCAAAGTAGCTTCTTCTCTCCTTGCAGTAAAACCAACAAAGCATATGTACAACATGCAGTCATCGTAAGCAACAACAAACTGATGCCCTACTTAACTCTGGAGACCAAACTGCCCGTATCTGGCTCTTTTGCTGCAGTGTTTTTCACTAACTGGTCTCTTGAGATTGAAGTTACATAGCTGCTAAAAGCTGGTGATATAAAAATGTATAACAGTCATAACAACAAGCCTAACTGCAGAAACAGTAAAGCACAAACCTCTAACAGGGAGGCACCACCTCATGTGCAGAAATATCAACCTGCGAACCTACGATCCAATCAAATGTAACCTGTTTTTTTGGGGGGAGGGGTTGATACATTAAATAAATCTGGATAGGATGTCAACAGTATTTACAAACCATAATTTCTAAAAAACAACATCCTCAGATACACATCGGACAATATTCTCCAGATGGTGCCAAGGGCTGCCAGAAGAGGTCCCACTGACAATGCTGGAACTAACAGAAAAGGAAATTATGGTAAGTATGAAAACATTTATCCTTTCTGTAGCACTCCACATTGCCAATGGGGAACTACTACATATGGGTTCTAAGAAAGAGTACCCATTTCCCAACTGGGAGGGGGAGAATACTGTCCCATATATAACAAATATTAGGCAAGAAATATTTATCTGCTAACTACTGCCTGCAAAACTCTGTGACCAAAGGTCATACCAGCAGAACTTTGAACATCCAATCTGTAGTGTTTAGTGAATGTGTGAACGGAGGACCGTATACAATTCTAACACATATATCTCCCCCGTCTCTCAGCTCAGGAAGTAGCCAGAGCCCTGGTGGAGTGAGCCTTGATGAGAACCAGAGGTTTCTTCCTGTCGGCCACATAGGCCGTGGCGATGCAAGCTCTCACTCACCTTGCCAAGGTGGCTTTGGGGGCTTTTTGACCCTTTCCCACTGGCCCAAAGAGGACAAACATACTTTCAGACTTTCTAAACTCTGCTGTTCATTTTGAGGTACATCTTGACTGCCCTGCACAAATCTAAGTTGTCCAAGCTCACATTCCTTAGCATAATCTGGCTTTGGACAGAAGGATGGTAGACAGACTACCTGATTTACATGAAATGCTGTAGGTATTTTAGGTACAAAGGATGGAACTGTCTTCAGGACCATCTTTTTCCTTATGAATGATAAGGTAAGGTTCTTTGTGTGACAAGGCCTGAAGTTCACCAATCCTTCTGGCTAAACAGACTGCAATTAAAAAACATACCTTCTATGGCAGAATGTCCAGTGGCACTGATGAAAGAGGCTCAAAGCATGCTGTACAAAGAGCATTCAATACCAGATTCAGATCCCTCGGAGGTACTGGGGATCGAAATAAAGAACTACTGCTGCTAAGGGATCAAAATAACGGTCTATTTCTGTTAACAACTCTGAGAAAATGAATGATCTCTTGGTTTGTCCCCAGGGATGAGCCCATGGAGGTTCCTAGGGCTGCTCCAAGAGCCGACACCTGACCTCTAATGGTACTTAGTGCAAGCCCTCTGTCCACCCCTGCCTGTAAAAAAATCTAAAATCTTAGGAACCATAGGTGTAGAAGGCCTGATACCACTCTCTCTCTTGCCCAAGCCCAGAAAGTGTTCCACACTCAGTCACAGGCTGCAGACATAGACATCTTCCTGGCGGCCCCAATAGAGTATTCAATACTTTTCTGGAAAATCCATTTCAAAAATCTCCTCCTCTCAGGAGCCAGGCCACCAGCTGCATTGTCTCCAGGTCTGGATGCTGAATGCATCTTTGGAAGAAAAGGTCCCCGTAAAGAGGAAGCCGGAATGGAGGGTGCCGAGCTAGAGTCACTTGGTCTGAGAACCATGGCCTTCTTTGCCACTCCAGCACTATCAGAAGACAATTTCCTTTTGAGTGCCTTATTCTGCAAACTGCCTTGTGAAGGAGCAGCACAGGAGGGAACAAATACGTTCTTAAGAAATCCCATGTCTAGGACACAGTATCCACAGCTTCCACCTGTGGACACTGGTACTGACTTGAAGAACCTCTGTATCCGAACATTTTGTCTTGATGCAAATATGTCGACAGAAAGTTGAACACCTCTGGATTCAATGTCCATTTCCCTGGATGAACAGTCTCTTGACTGAGCCAATTGTCCTGGATGTTCAGCGCTCTTGCCAGATGAACTGCCAAGAGAGACAGAAGGTTCTCCTCTGCTCACAGCACCACTTCAGCTGCTTCTACTAGCATCTCTTACACTGTTTATGTGCACCACTGTTGTGGCATTGTCTGACCTTACTTTTATGGCTTTGAACCTTACCAGAGTGTGAAAATGAAGAGCAAGTCATACTGCTCTCATCTCCAATATGTTTATCTGCAGCAGTTGCTCCTGTGGTCTCCAAATGTCCTGGACTGCAACATGGTCCATGACTGCACCCCAGTTAGTCAGGCTGGCATTGATCATCAAGATCAACTCAGGTGGGACTTCTAAGAGTGACCCCTTGCTTAGGTTCTTGGAACTCTCCCACCAAGTTCGTGACTAGTGGACTAATCATGGGATTGCGACCCAGGCTACGCAGTCTTCCAATACCGGATTCCAGGCTGCTAGCACCCCTTTCTGAAGGGGTTGCATGTGCATGTGTGCCCACAGTACAAACTCTATCACTGCCATCATCAGCCCAAGAATCTCTAGCAGGCTATGAGCAGAGGCTGACTGGTTTCTCAGCCACTGGATTTCTCATCTCAGGGTCCCCGTTCTGGCTGATGACAGAATAACTTTTCCCCTCATCCATCCTGAACACTGTACTCAATTATAAAATGGGTAAAGGATTTCAAGCATTCTGATTGGTTGTTAGCCGTGCATTAGATGTGTCTAATGCACAGCTAAAACTAGAACCCCCATTTAGAATACACAGGCCCATTTTATAAGTGCAATAAGCCACTCCGGGGATGTGCATTGGAGCAAGTACTAATGCAGGCTAGGGACTGGGCCTTTGCCTCGGCCTGTGGCCTCGTGCCTCACTATGTCCCCATAGCCATGCATTAGAACTGTCTAATGCACACCCCATCGTGTAGTATTGTTTACATATTCCAGTCTCTGTGATGGCTCCAGTGAGCTCTTCTCCCGAATGACGACCCAACCATGCATCTCCAGTACCTCCAGGGTCCTTGATACCAAGCTCCCCGCCATCTAAGCAGATGATGCTCATATGAGTAAGTCGTTCAGGAAGGGATAGATGTTGTGTTCCTCCTGTCTCAGTTACACCACTAGTACTATGAGAACCTTCAAGAATAGTACAAAGTGTTTGGCAAGCTCAACCTATCACATTTACAATACATTTTTATAAGACTTATAGGGGTGCACCTGGTGTGTGACTAAACAAAAGCATATAATTAAGGAGCAGTGATACCTTAATTATAGATCTTCAAGAATACCGTAGGTGCAGTTGCCAACCCAAAGGGAAGAGCCCAGTACTGGAAGTACTATTCCTGAATCACAAATCTCAGAAACTTCTGTCGTGACTAGCAATTTGAGATGTTGAGATATGCATATTTTACTAGACGTATGACTCTACTGTGATATTTGGTTTGCATTTTTATTTTAATAATCATTTTTGATGTTTCCCTCTTTTTCAGGCATCCTCTATTCTTCTCATCAGCTTTTTTTCATGGAGACTGGTGGATGCTGATCGCAGCAGCCTCTCCCCATTCTGTCTTTCTGACAATCTGGTATTGCTCTCTTTTTATAGTCATGTATGAAATGTTGCAATATGCATCTAAAGTATATTGTTTTATTTTTGTAGAGCATTGAAAATGTACTAAAATGTATAGCTTAACTATTTGAATGAATCTAGTTTTTGAATCTTTTGTATGTTGTATGTATCCCTTTATGCAGGTTACCTACCAGCCATATGTTTATTTATGAGCTCTATGTATTTAATGGTGATGCATCTCTCCTGTAACCACACCCCATGGAGAAGTTTTTACTCGAAGTGCTGGGACAGTTGGTGGAGTGTGGTTTCTGGCTGTGCATGTACTTCACTTTATTCAGCATTACCACTTGCAGGGCCACAGACTGATATATCAGTCCAAAATTCCTATACGTTCTAATTCTGTCAGTAACCTAAAGGTTAAAGCACTGATTTTTTGAAAGTGTGAATTATCACGTCTTTTTACTTCTGAGTGCAGGTTTTGTGACTTTGTTGACCCTTCAAGAACATGCTGAGCACAGCTATAAACCCAAAAGGAAGTGCCTGGTACTGGAAGTGCTGTCCCTGAATCGCAAATCTTAGAAATCTCTGATGTGACTGGCAAATGGAGATGTGGAGATATGCATTCTTCAGGTCCATAGATGCTAGATAATCCCCAGCTAGATAGCCCTTAAGATTGATTGCAGGGACTCCATCTTGAAGGTCATGTGGCATCCAAACTTGTTACGGTGCTTCAGATCCAGAACTGGTCTGAAACCACCCAACTTCATGGGAAACAAAAAATAAACTTTGTAGAAACCCCAACTTTCCTTAATGGGGCACGAGAACAACTGCCCCAATCTGCCTGAGGTGATCCAAGGTTTGAAACACTGCGTGCCTCTTCATTGGGTCTTTTGGAACAGGGTGTCCCTTGGGGGTACTGTCGCAAATTCTATTGTGTAACCTGGGGCCAGTATATCTAATACCCATGCATCTGATGCCATTTGGGCCCAACTCATATTAAAGTTCTGCAGCCTTCCACCAAGGGAAGGGAAGCAGAGGTGGGCCCGCATACCTTCATGGGAGTTACCTCCACTTCATCCTGCACCCCTGTTACACCTGTGGGCAAAGGCTCCTCTGTTACTGTTGCCCTTAAATCTGGAATAGGCACCCCCTATTCCTTTGGGTTCCAAAATCCTGAAAGGGACGAAAACCAACTTGAGATACATAGATACATAGACAGTGTCGGCAGATAAGGGCCTGTGGCCCACCCAGTCTGCCCATTTGAGCTTGTAAGTTCAGTTTATGTTTTCCTAGAAGTCATTTGCCTCTTACCCCTGACCTCCAGAATTCCTTTATGTCTATCCCATGCATTCTTAAATCCATTGATTGTTTCAGCCCCGCTACTTCCCTCTGGCAGGGCGTTCACTTTATCCACCACCCGTTCTGTGAAGAAATTCTTCCTCATGTTTCCTCTGAAAGTCCTCCCTCCAACTTCATCCCATGCCCTCTAGTCCTGGAACATCTTTTTCGCTTAAAAATAGTGTATTCCTGCACCCTGTTCCTCCCTGTAAGATACTTGTATGTCTCTATCATATTCCCTCTCTCCCTCCTCTCCTCCAGGGAGTACATATTCAGTTCCATCCGCCTGTCTTCATAGGACTTGTGATGCAATCCATGTACCATCTTTGTTGCCCTCCTCTGAACCTTCTCTACCGTGTCTATGTCCTTACGTAGGTATGGTCTCCAGAACTGTACACTGTACTCCAGGTGGGGCCTCACTAGTGTCTTGTATAGCGGAATTATGACCTCCCTTTTCCTGCTGGTGATGCCCCTGCCTATACATCCCAGCATCCTATTTGCTTTACGTGCTGCCTTGTCACACTGTTTCCTACCTTGAGGTCATCAGAGATGATAACCCCAAGATCCCTTTCCTGCTTGGTGCATGCTATATCCTCACCCCCCTGTTGCTGGTGGCCGCCTCTGTAACAGACTCACTCCAGGGGTCAGGCCCACTAAGCTCATAGTGTCCATCCTTCAGTGCAATCTGTGACGGGGTTGCAGGGATATTCTCCTCGTCCTTTAGAATGCTCACTGAGGACATGACTGCACATCTGCCATGAGGAGCCTGGGCGTCCCTCTAGCTCTGGATAAGGGAATAATACCAGTCTCGAGTCTTGCAGCCAAATATGAACCTTTCCTTGGATATTACACAAAGGAGGAAGACCCAGGCATCAGACTCTCTTCTGGGTAGCAGCGTAACACCTGATTTGGCCTTCTCCCTACAGGACATGCAACAGCCTGTTTCAAAATCTTTGTAGACTCTGGTATCTCCCTATCCTTCTAGGTGTCCCTTTACAGACCCTTTTCTCAATCTGGTTGCTTATGGTGGCCCACTAAGCAATTAACAGTGTCACAGATTATTAATAAATTTTCTACAGTCATATTTACAATATAAGAACTGTCACACAAGCAAGATTTCTGTAGAAAAACAAAAGTTTTTACTAAAATAAATAAATGCAGTTACAACTAAAACAGAACATATACTAAATGAGGTTACAGTATAAGAAATAAAATGGAAAAATTTACAGGAAAATGCACTAAGACAAGTTAGCTAAGTATACCTGAGGTACCAAGATTTCAAAGTCCAGAGAATCACTGGTTTGCAAAAATATTTCAGTGTTTCGGTATCAGCCTTTGGTTCTTAAGTAATCTCTGTGCTGGCAGCTGTTATCTTGTGGTCAGGAGAATCCAAGCAAAATGTGTGTTCAAATGCCCTGATCAAGGGCTATTTATACTTCTGTAACTCTTCAAATAGTGAGCGAAAATCCAACAACATTTAGGCCAGAAGATGGCACTGTTGCACTTCTCAAAAATCTTATTTTCCTGATAATCTTTAGCCGTGTTTACATGGCGGCAGCACTGTATCATGTGAGCCGCTCCCTTTCCGATGCGCCAGCTGCGTTCCCATTCACACAATCTGCCCTCACTGCGCTGCAGGTCGCTCCGAGAAGAGGCTGTGGATTTACCAGAGGCTGATGAAAAAACAGCCTTTGTAGAAGAGCAAGCGCAGCAAAGCGTTCACACTACCATTTAAAGTGCTTGCTCCGCTACTGATCCCACAACCGAGTCAGTTCAAAAAAATGATCCAATGGGCACATAAAGCACTCCTGATAGTATTTACACTGCCGACTTTGCAGCGCATCAACCCGTGCACATGGGTTGATTCACTACAAAGTCGGCAGTGTAAACAGGGCTTTTGATGTCAGATTCTCATAGTTGACCTAGGTTTTACAATCTCACACAGGTACACTATAAGGATATGTTTCTTTTGTTATTACCTCATGCAGGCCTATTAGAAGGATCTTTCCTGGCTAAAACATCCTCGGCTTTGAACAGGCTTAATTTAATTAGTTATGAGGAAGATCTGTGGAGGGGTTGTGGGATAACAAATGGACCAGACACCGAACTTCAAGTTCAACACACAGTCTCTGTGTGATGTTAATTCAAAATACATAGAAGTTGACGGCAGATAAGGACCGCAAGGCCCATCCAGTCTGCCCATTTCTTTTTCTACTTTAGGAATGTGCCATCGGCCTTTGATCTGTCAATGGCCTATCTATTCATACTCATTTGAATTGCTCCCCTATGTCTATCCCATGCCTGTTTGAAGCCCTGCACTGTATTCATATCCACCACTTCCTGAGGTAGGCCGTTCCATGCATCCACCACCCTTTCTGTGAAAAATAACCTCCTCACATTACCCCTTAATCGGCCTCCCTCTAATCTCATGCTGCATCTTCTTGTCCTGCTATTTTTCTTATATTGAAACATGTTAAGACTCTTTCACCTTGTTAATGCCCTTAAGGTGTTTGAATGTTTCAATCATATCACCTCTCTCCCTCATTTACTCTAGGGTATACATATTGAGCTCCATTAATCTGTCCTCATTTGTTTTCTGATCCAGTCCCTGCACCATTTTGGTTGCCCATCTCTGGACTGCCTCAATTTGGTTAACGTCCTTGTGAAGGTGTGGCCTCCAGTACTGTATGCAGTACTCCAGATGGGGCCTAACCAGTGTCTTGTAAAGAGGGATTATTACCTCCCTCTTACGACTTGTGATACCCCTACTAATACACCCCAACATCCCCCTAGCCTTACCTACTGCTTTAGTGGTCTGCTTGGATGATTTTAGGTCATCGGTGATAATGATGCCCAAGTCTCTTTCTTCCCTTGTGACTGCCAGCAACTCCCCTCCCAGTCTATAGCTGGCTTCAAAGTTTCTCTTCCCTATGTGCATGATCTTACACTTCTTTGCGTTAAACCCCAGTTGCCACTCTTCCGACCATTTTGCCAGTTTATCCAGATCTCTTCTCATTCTGCCCACCCCATCTGGATCATCTACTCTGTTGCAGATCTTGGTGTCATCTTCAAACAGACAAACCTTACCTTCCAGTCCATCTGCAATGTCACTGATGAAGATACTGAAGAGGACTGATCCCTGATGTACCCCACTTGTGACTTGCATCTCTTCTGACTGTATACCATTTACCACCACTCTGTTTTCAGCCCGTCACCCAGTTGACCAACTTCTGGCCCACTCTGAGCCTACCCAGCTTATGTGAAACAGTATCGAAAGCTTTGCTAAAGTCAAGGTAAGCGACATCAACTGCTCCCCCTTGGTCCTTGTACTATAGAGGAGCCATGAGTTGGAATGCAATTCCTAAATCTTTGTTTATGTTGGATGTGAACAATTATTGGCCTCTGATTCAACACTGGTAACGTACCAGTTCTCGACAAAAAAGGCAATGTTGTGATTTATAAAGGATTTTTATGTCCTAGGAGGATATTTATTATTTGTATTGTGTAACTTAAGATGTATGTATGTATTTGTGTGATGTATGGAAAAATTAGTATTATATGTGATGTAACATTTTCCTTTTTATTGTATATTAATGTTGGGACCTCGCTGAAAATGAGCTATGCTCAATCGAGATTATCCTTTATTCATTTTTATTATGAATAAAAACATTTTACTACTTACTACTACTACCACCCTGGTTACCCAGTCAAAGAAATCTATGAGATTAGTTGAGCTACAGACAGATCACTACCCCCTGGTGTGGCTGACTCAGATGAGTAAAACGAATGGTTGTCTCTTAAGATGGAGCATTGCCTCACAGGGCTACGACATGACCATTACCCACAGGGCTGGATCTGCCAATGTCAATGCAGACAGGCTATCTTGCCAGTTAAAGCAGTGAACAGAATTTGTGAAAATCATACCATGCCCAGGGATGGATTCCCACAAATTCATTCTAGGAGGGAGGGGTTGTGGTGAGCTGCCCTGCTGCTAGCCCTCATTTGTAGATATTCTTTTGAATATATGTTTTTGTTATGTAATTCTATCAGCAAAGGCACATAGAGAAAAGACTGTTTTTTTATATATTAAGGGGGGGGTTGACCTTCTTCTGACCTACATAGCCAGCCTTGCTTGTAGGAATCTGACAAGTTTTGTCAAAAAGCTTGTGGATATATGATCAAAGGGGTATTTCCAATAGGGACTGACCAAGGGAAACAGAAGTAATAAAATCTCCTGTATAATCATAAAACTTACAGGATCTTATGACACAAAGCTCCTGCCATGCTTGAGGACCAATCTTTTCTTAAATCTGTTGCAAGAGTTCTATTTCTTAGCCCAATGTATTCTTTACAATTTCTAGTCCATAAAGTTGGCCACCTATGGGCACCCCCTTCCCTTTCTTCACTATGCTACAGTGACCTCTTTAAATTTCCTTTTCCCTCTCAGGTCCTCGTACAGGGAGGTTATTGTGATTTCTGAGCTAATATAAAACAACAGGCTGTGTTCTTTATTGTTGGATTTATTTATTTATTTAGTTAGTTCATTTGTTTTTGTTGACCGGGTAAGTGCACTAGACAAATCCTGCCTATTTTCAGGCACGACCCAGAGGAGGGGATACAGATGAATGCCAACTGATTAAGCTGTTGGTGGTATTTTTAGTGAATGAGGGAAATTTGGCCAGGACACCAGGGAAATTCCCCTACTCTTTTCGATAAGTGCCATGGGATCTTTAACATCCACCTGAACTACTACCAATCCAGGCAGATGGGACCTCAGTTTAACGTCTCATCTGAAAGACGGGTATGCAATGGCACTGTGTCATAAAATACTTTAATGTATATACCTTATGTGTATAAAAACTATAAATATTGAAACTACCATGCCACTAGGTGTTTTTGATAAAGGTAAATAGTTACTAGGAGTCTGTATAATAAAAATTAAGTTAGTTATGCCATTTAAAATGCATGTAAATTGCTGTAAACTGAACACGTCTGAAATGTCAGTGATTTGCATATATCCCATAATGCTTTGCATTGTGGAAGTATGTGTGACGTTGTATTTCTTTGAAACTTGGCTTGTTGCCAATGCCCTTTTGGATAACCCTTGTTTCAGTGCTTCTGCACTGAGGTTCTTTGTCTGTAGCTTTTTTTTTTAATTGAGCCCCCATCACCCAAGCAACCAAGGCCAGCATATGGGAGGCTAAATCTCAACAAATAAGTTAGATCAGAGATAAGTGAGTCAACAGGTGCTGGGTAAGTGTAGAAGAAAGACTTGCATAATCTGTTGCTACGTGGAGCATTGGTGGTATAGTGGTGAGCATAGCTGCCATCCAAGCAGTTGACCCATGTTCAATTCCCGGCCAATGCAGGGATATGTTTCCCTGGGGGGGGGATGCTACAAGTCTCGATGGCTGAGAGGGTCCTAGGGGTGGTGGTGATGTCAAGATGAACAACTCGGAGACTTGTAGGAGGGCAGCAGCCAAGGCCAACGGGATGCTGGGATGCATCACTAGGGGGATCACCTCCAGAGGGAGGGAAGTGATACTCCCTCTGTATAACTGCTTGGTGAGGCCGCAACTCGAGTACTGCGTGCAGTTTTGGAGGCCACACTTAAAGAGGGACATTAAACTCCTGGAGAGGGTCCAGAAGAAGGCAACCAAAATTATTTGGGGCATGGGGGACAGGACCTATGAGAGGCTCGAAAGCTAAATATGTACACATTGGAAGAGAGAAGGGACTGGGGGACATGATAGAGGTCTTCAGGTACATGAAGGGGTAAATAGGGACGAACAGTCAGGGTGCTTGAAGGAAGGAGGAGGGGGCCCACTAGACGGCATGGGTGGAAGCTGGAGGGGGGAAGATTCAGGGCAGAAAGGAGGAGGTGCTACTTCACTGAGAGGGTGGTGGAGCCAAGGAATGCACTGCACCTAGGGGGTTGGTGGAGGCAGAGACGGTGGAGGGGTTCAAGAGGGGGTGGGACAGGTACAGGGGAAGGGTTCTGGAAGCAAAGTCCAAAGCAGCGAGAATATCCCGAACTGGGAAGGGAGAAGCCAGAAAAGGAGAGGGGGGCAGCAAGGTCAGCTCCAGGGTGGGGGCTGACCAAACGAGCAGACGCGAAAGACTGTTAGGCCTATTCTGCTGGCATTTTAGTATGTTAGTATGTTACAAACTGATATAATGAAGAAAGGATATACCATTGCAATCTGTATCTGCCAGATACAGATTGGTCACTATCAGCAGGAACATCTGCCAGAACTAGACACATGGTGGATTCCCTGCAGGGGAAGGGCCTCAAACAACTGGTACAACAACCCACAAGAGACAGGGCTATCCTAGATCTAGTACTGACTAACAGGAAAAGGATCACAGATCTCCAGGTAGAAGGTCACCTGGGGGCCAGTGACCATCACATGATATGGTTCAATTTGGCCACTAGAACTAAGTCATCCTATTCCAAGGCAAAAACATGGGACTTCAAAGGAGCTGACTTTGATAAGATGACCAACAAAGTTAAGCTAGCCCTGGCAAAAAGAAATACAGGAGATGGGGTACAGGCAAAGTGGGCAAGCATTCAGGATGCAATACTTGAAGCAACATCCCATTGTGTTTGAGAGAAAAGGAAGTGCAAAAGAAGACGGTAACCACTTTGGTTCTCAAAAACAGTAGCAGAAAAGGTCAGAGCCAAAAGGCTGGCCTTCAAGAAATATAAGGGAACACAGAAGGATGAAGATAGGGAGGCATACCAAACTTCCCTAAGGGAAGCAGGGAAGGCAGTAAGGCAGGCAAAGACACAAACTGAGGAAACTCTAGCACAAACAGTAAAAGAAGGTGACAAGACTTTCTATAGATACATTAGTGAAAACAGAAAGTCTAGAGGGGGTATTGCTAAGATCAAAGGGGATAAGGGGGCGTGTGAGAAGGAGGACCATGTAAAAGCATCTATCCTAAATAGATACTTCTGCTCAGTATTTACTGAAGAGAAGGTAGGGCAGGGCCCACAGCCTCCCACAGAGGTACAGCTCTAATTCCTTCAGGGCCTATACCAGCACAAGGCAGACCTTTTCAACTGTGGAACATGCCTGCTCCTGGGGAGGCAACTTTTCACTAAGGTACACTATTGGGTGATCTTTCCCTTGGTTAGAGGTCTGACTGAGGACTGCTCCAATCCCCACATCTGAGGCATCTGTCTGGACTACAAATGGCTTACTGTAGTCTGGTCTGGCCAACACAGGCTCACTGCACAGTGCCTCCTTTAGCCATGCGAAGGCTCATTCACAGGCTGGCTTCCAGTATACCTTTTTGGGCATTCTTTTCTTTAGTAGGCCAGAGAGGGGAGCTGCCAAGGTACTGCAATTTGGCACAAACCTTCGATAGTACCCAGCGGTCCCTAGAAAACTCCGAACCTGCTTCTGGCTTTCAGGCCTGGGTCACACATCTATCACCTCAATCTTGGCTTGACTGGGATGTAGCTGCCCCACCCTACTACATGTCTAGGTATGCCACCTCTGCCATGGCCACCTGGCACTTTTCAGCCTTGACAGTGAGCTCGGCCATCTGCATCCTGCCAAACACTTCCCTCAGGTGGGACAGGTGTTCCTTCCAACTGGTACTGGAGATGGCAATATCTTCCAGATATGCCAATGCGTACTCTTCAGCACCATGTAACACCTGGTTGACCAACCTTTGGAAGGTGGCAGGGGCATTCATTCCAAAAGGCATTACCTTGAACTTGAATAATCCTACTGGAGTGATGAAGGCCGACTTCTCCCCAGCTCTGGCAGTTAACTCCACCTGTCAATACCCTTTTATTAAGTCAACTGTGACAAGGTATGTCGCCCCTCCCAACTTGTCCAGTAGTTCATCCGTCCATGGCATTGGGTGGGTCTCAGACTTCGTGACTGCGTTGAGTCCATGACAGTCCACATAAAAGCGAGTAGAGCAATCCGGCTTGGGAACGAGGACTACAGGTGAGGCCCTGGGGCTGTGGGATTTCTGGATTACCCATAAAATCTGGCATTTCCTCCACCTCCCTCCTAATGTCCTTTACGACAGCCTCAGACTCCCAGTAGGCTGTCCTCCGTATGGGCACTTGCGTCCCTGTGTCTACACAGTGTGTCGCTAAGGGGTGGTTAGTCCAGGCTTGGCCATAAACAAAAGGGGCAAAGTCCACTAAAACCTCCCTCACTTCCTGGAACTTTTCTGAGGTCAACTGGGGTGACAGTTTGACTGCCTCTACAGAGGACTCCCACTTGCTTTTCTTCAGCAAGTCCAGTAGGGGGTCTTCTTCGTCCATCCCCTCCCCAGGACTACACACAGCAAATACCATGTCTGCCCTATTTGCATATGGCTTCATCATGATGACATGGCACATTCTATGCGTATGTCTCCTGTCAGGCAGTTCTACAATACAGTTCACGTCATTTAACTTTCAGACTACCTTGAATGGTCCCGCCCACTCGGCCTACAGCTTGTCCTTCCGGATCAGAATTAGGACCATGACTTCCTGACCTACACTGTACAAGCAAGCTCTGACTCTGCAGTCGTACCAGACCTTTTGCTTCTGCTGGGCATCTGACAGGCTGCTCTGGCCTGCTCCCGTAAGCTTCATAGGTTAGTACAGAGTTGAAAAGATCGAAGTCAATTTTTGCTCGCTAGTTGGTTCAGCTATATCCAAAGATTTTATTGTCAGCCATATACTGATCTAATTTGCTCTTAAAATCTGACACTTTACTGCTGGCCACTACCTCCACTGGGCGTTCATTCCACAACTTCACAACTCATAAGCTAAACCAGTATTTCCTTTTATCAGTACGGTCATTTTCTTTGACTGGTTGCGATGGATGGGCCCTTGTACAATATTTCTGATCCCTAGAACCCATTCCTAGCTGTTCTCATAGCCTTGTGTCTGATAAGGCCCTAAAAATTAGGCACATGTCCCCCCTTAGCCTATGGTATTCCAGGAAAAACAGCCCCAGTGCCCCCAGTCTCCCCTCATAATCTTTACCCTCTTGTGTCCTTGATCATGCGTGTGGCTCTTTTCTGAACATTTTCTAGGGTTTTGATTTCAGTTCTTCCCCCAGAAGACCAGAACCATGCACAATACTATATATGGGGTCTCACTAATGAAGTATACAGTGGAAGCAGGACCTCCCTATCTCTGCTCCCAATGTGTCTATTAATACAGTGCAGTATACTGCTAGCCTTTTTAACCACCTGCTTACAGTGTAGTTTGAAACTCAGGTCATTACTAATTCTAACACCAAGGTACCTTTCATCTGCAACTTCTCTCAAGATCGTCCCATTTAAAACATATTTGAATTTCTTGTTCTTGTTCCCAAGGTGCATCTCAGTACACTTATCCATATTAAATGTTAGTTTGTAATATTTTGCTCACTGCTCCGACTCCCTCAATGCAGCCTGTAATATATTAGCCTCATCTGCGTTGTTGACAGCTAGTCCAATCCAGGTATCACCAGCAAATTTTGATTACCATACATTAGAATTGGTGGTCATAGAACAAATATATACAGTATATATTGAAGAGACAGGGGCCCAATACTGACCCTGGGGCACACCGCTGGTCACCTCCGTCCACTCAAGAGTATGAACCTCTGATGCAGACTCTCAGCTTCCTATTGGTCAGCCATGAATCTATCCACCATGTTAAGTTCCCCTGTATTCTGTGCTCAATTAGGGCATCAATCAATTCCCCATGTGGGACTTTGTCAAATGCTTTAGAAAAATCTAAGAATACGACATCTACCGAGTTCCCGCTGTCCAGTGCCTTGCTGGCTTTACCATAAAAGTCTAAAAGATTAGTCTGGCAAGAACGGCCCTTGGTAAACCCACGCTGAACACAATCAATATCCTCCAGTTGGTGCATAAAGTCTGAGATATGGTCCTTGATAATCCTTTTCCCTAAATTTTAGAATATACTCCACTATGGGTGTTCCCTGGGTGACGTGCTTGCCTTTCAAATCTTCCCGGACTAAGTCTAGGGGCCCACGCACCCTTCGTCCATAGAAGAGTTCTAAGGGGAAAAACCCTGTCTACTCTTAGGGCACCTCCCTGTATGTGAACAACAGGTGAGGAAGGCATTGCTCCCTGTCCCTCCCATGCTGTTCAGCAAACACTTGGAGTATCGACTTTAGGGTACCACTAAACCTTTCCACAAGCCCACTGGCTTGCAGGTGTTAAGGTGTCATGTGACTCTGCACCACCCCACACTTCTCCCACAAACATTTCATTAGTTCCGACATGAAGGTACCCAATCGATCAGTGATAACCTCTTGCGGGAATCTGACATGGGAGAAAATCCCTAGCAAGGCGTCTGCCACTTTGTCTGCCCTAAGTGAGGAAAGGGCAACCACTTCTGGGTATCAGGTGGCATAATCTACCACCATCAGGATAAACATCTTCCTGGAGGAGCCTGGGGTACTCAAAGGTCCCACAATATCCATTCTTACCCTCTGGAATGGCTCCTCCACAATGGGCAAGGGAATTAGGGAAGGCAGATAGTAAAATCAAAGCCATCCTATTTGTTGGCACTGGTGACAAGACCTGCAAAATTCCCACCTGCTGGGTGAAGTTGGGCCAATAGAAATTCTGGGCCAATCACTGTGTGCTGCACGTGATTCCCAGATGTCCAGACACAGGTATATCATGAGCGATCTTGAGCAACCACTCACAGTACCTCTAGGGGAATGACAAGCTTCCTGCCTATCACCCCTCCCTCTGTCCTTATGTCCTGCATATACAACAGTCTACAGTACCAATATACTCCATGTCTCACATCACCTCTTTCTGTCCAGTCAGATTCTGCACAAGCCCTCAGCATCTCAAAACTAGGATTAGCCCTCTGAGCAGCTGCAAATTCTTCACATTTTCCCAAGACATAGCACATGTTTCCTTCAGTTCCTAAACTGGGATCCATAGCTCTAGTGTCAGGGCATTCAGGGTCACTGCCATCCCTAACCTTCTGACCAGTGATTATCCCTCACTCCTCAAAGTAACTTTCTGTAGCTGTTTTATGAATTGCTACCTGGGGAAGTCCTAACCCCTCCTTTCACTACTCTCCATTTCAGGAGACAGGCTGGGGAACCAGCCTCCCATTGTTTTCCACAGGGACTTTTATGGGGTCCAGGGAACCACAATCGGCTTTTGCTGTCTGACTGCAGGTAACCGCACACACCACCCCCTTCTGGAGATTGTTCCCTATAATCACATCCAGGGCAAGGCTGTCTGCTATGGCCACTTTTTGTACCCTCTCTCCTTTCTCACCCCAGTCCAGATGAATACATGCCAGTGGCAGAGTTTTCTCCTCCCCAGTGAATCCCCTTACTGCTACAAACTGATTAGGTATAAGCAGTTCAGGCTGAACCAAATCCCCTTTTACTCAGGTAAGAGACGTCCCTGTGTCCCTTACCCCATGGGTCTACATCCCACTTACTATAACCGGGTGCATGTGCTCCCTCATGTTTACAGGCATGCTTTTAGGGACACACAAACAACGCAACTCTGTTTGAGCACCGCTTTGGCCACTCTGTGTCTTTTTAGGACACTGTCTAACAAGATGCCCTGGCTGTTTGCAAAACCAACAATCATCATTTCTTTTATCCGTTAAATCCTATTTTTGTAACCTGGTGCTTCCCCTTTCTGTGGAGGCAATGAGGGCTTTAGCTGCCCTGAAGGTGCGCTTTTCCCCTTCTGCACTTCCATGCCCACCTCACTCCTTTTCAAAGCAGGACAGTTCCTAGCATAGCAGTCAGAAAGTTCAGCAGCCTCCTGCGCTGTTTTGGGGTTTTGGTCCTCTAACCAGGTTTTTAGCTCTGCTGAACAAGCCCAAAAGAACTGCTCCGGAAGCACAACCTCCTCAATTTTCTCTAGAGAGTTTGCTTCCACTTCTTCCCACCAACATTTCAAAAACTTGACGTTGCTTTGTGGCGAGTTCCCCATAGCTCAAGTCAGGGCTTCTCCAGAGCTTTCGGAACTTAACCCTGCATGCTTCAGGTGTTAATTCATACTTTTTAAGCAATGCAACTTTAGTTTTACATAATTACTACTGTTCTGATTGTCCATTTGGCCTAGTGCCTCACGTTCTTTCTCAGTAAGCAGCGGGGAATAGCTGAAAGCTCCAGGACTCCCTGGATATTTCAGCCTAGATATAGACCTTTTCAAATGAATTCAAAAACGCATCCATATCCTCCTCCTCTTTAAATTCAGCTATTAATTTAGAATTTAATTTGTACCCCAGTCCTGCAGTTCCAGGTTCACCCCTGCCACTTAGCTACTTTGGTGATGGTCACTGGAGTCTTAGCTTCGCCAGCTTGAATTCCCTCTGGCGCTTTCTTTCTTCTTGCTCAGCCTCTCTCTGAAGCGGCTTTTCTTTTTCCTCGGCCTCTCTCTGACACTGGTTTTCTTTTTCCTGCATCCCGCTCCACCTGGAACTTCCTCTGCTCAAATTCCCTTTGCTGCTGGGCTTAAAACTTTTTCTACTCAAATTCCCTCTGCTGCTGGGCTTCAGACTTCTCCTGCTCAAATTCCAGCTCCAATCTCTTCAACTCTAGCTGCAGCCTGATCCCTTCCGACTTCAGCATTGTGGTGACCGTCCCCTGGTGCTGTGGCTCTGGGTTCCCTCTGGTCCCGCTGTCCTCATCCCTGAGACTGGAAACTGCAATGTCCCCTGGCATCCCCCCACCCAAGGTCTGGCCCCTTTCAGTCACCGACTGTGACTTGAATTCCTGGGCAGTCGCTTGCTCATTGACTGCCCACAACAGCCTCCATGAGGTGCTTTTTGGTTCACCCCTCGCACTGGACCCCTCTTTCCTGACACAATTGCTCTAGATATTCTGCAGTGTATTTGTTGTAGATGGAAGCCATCTTCTTCCCTAACTACTGCAACATTAGCTTGCACTCGAGAAAAAAACAAAGCAGGGAACTTTATACTGTAACCAAATTATGTATTTTTTTTAAAATCTCTGCCTTGATTGTATGTGGACTGTTTACAGTTAATCAGTTTGATACACTGGGCTCGAATCCACTGTTATGCCTGTGCCGCCCATATCCTGAATCGCAACAGTATGCAACCAAATCTGTTGGATCCCAACGCTGCACACCAGATCTGTAACAAACCCATTTCTGGGGGTCAGGCCCACTGTGCCCACCCTTAAATGCGATCCATGATGGGGGGGCAGGGATACCCTCCTCGTCCTTTAGAATGCTCACCGAGGTCAAGACTGCACATCTGCCACGAGGATTCCAGGCATCACTCTAGCTCTGGATAAGAGCACAATACCAGTCAAAAGTCGTGTGTCCAGATATGAATCTTTCCTTGGCTATTACACAGAGGAGGAAGACCCAGGCATCACACTCTCATCTGGGTAGCAGCGCAACACCTGATTTGGCCTTCTCCCTACAGGACATGCAAAAGCCTGGTTCAAAATCTTTGTAGACTCTAATATTCTCCCTATCCTTCCAGATGTCCCTTTACAGACCCTTTACTCAATTTGGTTGCTTATGGTGGCCCCACTAACCAATTAACAGTTGTTACAGATTATTATAAACCTTCTACAGTCACACATACAAAATAAGAACTCTCATACAGGCAGAATTTGTGTAGAAAAGCAAACGTTTTTACTAAAATAACTAAATAAATGCAGTTACAACTAAAACAGAACAAATACTAAATAAGGTTACAGTATAAGAAACATAATGGAAAAGTATACAGGAAATGCACTAAGTCAGTTAGCCAAGTCTTCTTGAGGTAAGAAGATTTCAAAGTCCACAGCATCACTGGTTTGCAAAAATATTTCAGTCTTTCAGTAGCAGCCTTGGGTTCTTAGGCAATCTCTGTGCTGGCAGCTATCTTGTAGTCAGGAGAGTCCAAGCAAAATGTGTGTTCAAATGCCCTGATCAGGGGCCATTTGTACTCCTGTAACTCTTGAAATAGTGAGGCGCAAATCCCACATTTGTTAGGCCAGAAGATGGCACTGCTGTGCTTCCCAAAAATCTTATTTTCCTGATAATCTCCAATGTCATATTCTCATAGTTAACCTAGGTTTTACAGTCTCACACAGGTACGCTATAAGTATGTGTTTCTTTTTCTATTACCTCACACAGACCTGCTAGAAGGATCTTTCCTGGCTAAAACATCCTGGGCTTTGAACTGGCTTAATTTAATTAGTTATAAGAAAGATATGTCAGACCGGTGGTGCTGAGGGTTGAAGCAATAGTCCCCATACTTTGTGCCATGCTGACAACCCAGGTCGGAAGCGACCTCGGGTGTCGGAGGGTTGGCCCGGGGGGGGGGCAGGAGGACTGAGCATCCCAAGGACTGCTCTCCTCCTCCAGGAAGGGTGGGGAGGGACACCTGTGAAAGTGGGGGCTAGGGCAAGCCGCAGTGCAATGGAGGGGTCAGTGTGGGCAGACGTCTGACGCGAGGTGCATGGAAGCATGTACCACAGCGTCGTTGACATCCTTGCACGTCTGTGCCGTGGGGGACTCACAGTTGTAAAAAAGAGCCCAAAATCCTCCAGCGCTCGTGAAGGTCTGCCTGCGACGCTGCACCAGACACTCTTAGGTGCTCCCTCTGAACCTGCCCCCTGGGTCTTCCACGCTGTGGGGGTGCGCGATCTGGCCTAAGAGAGGGTGAAGGAGGAGGTCATAGCTCAGGCGCAGCACCCAGTGCAGGAGTTGCCAGACACGGACTGAAAGGGGAACAACAGGGAACACCCCTGCCAAAGAAGTAAGGCACATATAGAAATAAACAAAAAAAAAAGTTATAAGGAAGAGCCTGAAGTTTTACGATTATACAGGTAATTTTATTACTTCTGTTTCCCTTGGTCAGTTCCTATTGGAAATACCCCTCTGATCATGCATCCACAAGCTTTTTGACAAGAACCTGTCAGATTCCTGCAAGCAAGGCTAGCCTTGTAGGTCAGAGGAAGGTAAAACCCCTTTTTAAAAAAAATAAAAACAGTCTTTTCTCTATGTGCCTTTGCTGATAGAAGTACATAAAAAAAAAAAAGAAAAGAAAAAAAAAACATATACACAACAGAATAATATCTACAAATAAAGGCTAGCAGCCAGGCAGCTCACCACAGCCTCCTCGACCTCTTAGCGCTGAATTTGCTTTCTGCTGCTGCTTTGACAGTGAACGTTGTTCCTGCTTATCATGGACATCCTTCAAAATGTCATCCAAGCCAGATTCGAATAACTGTCCTCACTCAAAGGACAAGTTAAACAGTTTGGCTATTCACGCCTGTTCTGTGACCCAGTGCTTGAGCCAGACACACCGCATGGCTGACACAATGTGATAAGTGGAGCGTGCGGACATTCATAAATGGTCCACTGTGGTATCCCCTAGAAAAGTGAAAGCCATGAATATCAGCTGTACAATGTTCAGGACTTCAGAGTCTGGGGACTGGGGGAATGAAAGTACCCAGAAATTTGATCTCTGCAGACAATAAAAGATTCATAGGAGGAGCGAAGATTTACTGCATTCAAGGCAAACGCTTTTCTGCACACAGTATCCACTCACTTATCATGCATATTGGTTAGGGCCAGAAACCCTGCAGTAGGAATGGTGTGTGCATAACTAAATTATGCACAGCCTTCTCTGCCAAGGGAGGGGTTTCCCACTTCTAGGAGTTCTCCTCCATTCATAGGTAGCATCACCCATGGCCTAGGCAGATGCTTTCGTTTATCCATGCCTGCCCATTCCTGTTTAATAATCTGGTTCCAATGCGCAAAGTTTGGAAAACACTTCAGTACAGTGGAGGATTCAAACAGAATATCGCATTCACATCCAGTGATTCCATGACTTTCACCTCCTTCAACTGCAATGTCCTGCAAGCCTCCATTATGAGGTGGGAAAAATACAGGTTACTCACCTGTAATAGGAGTTCTAGGAATGGTATATGTTGTTCATCCACACTGTCTGGCAGGTATCCTTGCCGCTTTAAATCTTGCCGGAAGGTCTTCAAGCTGGCTCCTCCCACCCACCCGGGTGGTAAAACTCTCGGCTCCACCCCATGGCAGATCTGGCCGCTGGAAGCTCAGGTTGTGCGTCGAGCGAGGGAGTCGGGTGGATGAACAACATATACCATTCCTAGAACTCCTGTTACAGATGGAGTAACCTGTATTTCTAGGACGTGATATGTTGTTCATCCACACTGTCTGGTGACTCCTAGCAGTTCTCCGGGAGGAGGGAAGGCAAGCGCACACCCTCACTTAGGGAATCAAGACTGGAGAACCAAGGCCCCAAAACCAGCATCCCGGCGTGACTCAAGGTCGATGTGGTAATGGGTGATGAAGGTGTGTGCTGACTTCAGGTAGCAGCCCTGCAGATTTCCTGGATAGGGACATCCTGGAAGCAGCCACGATGCAGCAATATGCTGAGTAGAATGAGCTCTTATCCCTCTGGGAGGCTCCATGCCCGCCAACTTATAGCAGAGATCTATGCAGGAGGTGACCCACCTGCTTATCGTCCGCTGGCTGCAGGTCTGCCAGTGCGGCTTCAGTGTAGGTGACAAACAGCTGGCGAACCTCTCCCGAATTTCAGCGTGCGCTCCTTATAATAGCGGCGCCTTCTGAGGTCAAAGTATGGAGCCTGTATTCGGCCTCAAGGTGTGATTGGGGTAGAACACCGACAGAGTCAACACCTGGTTAAGGTGAAACTCAACACCACCTTCGGAAGGAATTTGGGTGGGGGCACAGGACAACCTTGTCCCTGTGGAAGACTAGGTAAGGAGACTCGATGCAGAGCGCCTGGAGCTCTCCCATCCTTCTGACTGACGTGATAGCCACCAAGAAGGCGGTCTTCCACGACAGGTGAGAAAGTTCACACCTGTGCATTGGTTGAATGGCTTGCCCATGAGCTTGCCAGTACCAGCAGTAGATCCCACGAGGTGGAGGTTCTCACACCAGAGGGAAATGTGATCAAGGCCTTGAAAGCGCCAGACCACCTTTCCTGCCATACCGACTGCTCCCCAGCCCGCGCCGGAAGCAGAGATGGCTGCCAGGTGCACCTCTAGGGTCGCGTCGACCTAAGCCCCTGCCAAGAAAGGGACTATAAACAGTCCAAGATGCTTGCCAAGGAACAGGAGGAATGATACAAGCCTTGCCCTGACACCAAATGGAAAACCTCTTCCATTTGAATGCATAGCATTTCCTGTGGACTCTCACGGGATGCCTCAACTACATTGAGGACCCCGCCGAAAGACCCAAGGTCTGAACTCTAGCCGCCAGGAACCAGGCGTCAGGTGCAGGGACTGAAGGTCCGGATGGAACACCTTCCCTGATTGACTGAGAGCAGGTCCGGGCGAGCTGGAAGCTGCCTCGGGAGCCTGGAGCTGAGGCTGAGGAGATCTGGGTACCAGAACTGGCGGGCCAGTCTGGGGCTATCAGAATCACCTGCGCCTTGTCCTCCTTGCTTTGAGAAGCACCTTGTGTATCAAGGAAATGGAGGAAGGCGAAGAAGAGGCCCGGGTCCACGGCCTCGGAAGGCATCCCCTGCAGTGAGCCCTGCTGAGGGGGCGGGCATGGAACAGCCTCAGCCGCTCTCCTGAGGCAAACAGGTCCACCTGAGGTGTGCCCCAATGGGAGAACAGATCTTGTACTACCTCCGGCAGGAGAGACCACTCGTGGGATGCAGCCCCTATCTGGCTTAGGGCATCGGCCAGGGTGTTGGAGGCTCCTGCCACATGAATGGCTAGGAGATCTGCCTCCAGGCTGCGTACGAGTGACCAAATGCGGAGAGCTTCCTTGCACAGAAGCATGGAGCGCGTCCCGCCCTGGCGGTTTAGATAGCACATGGTCGTGGTATTGTCCGTCTGGACTCGGACCACTTGACCCCGGAGAAACAGAGCAAAGGCGGTGAGAGCTAGGCCGACCGCTTGGAGCTCCAGCAGGTTGACGTGGCATCGGGACTCCCGTGGGGACCAGAGGCCATGTGCCCGGTGTTCCCCCAGATGGGCACCCCAACCCATCAGAGAGGCATCGGTCGATAGAGAGACCGTCGGCTCGGGGCGGACAAACGGGATGCCCTCCTGCAGATGAACTGGAACAGTCCACCACCGGAGAGCGTTCCACATCCCCGGGTCACCGTCACTAGCTGGTCTAATGGATCGCAGCGTTGTGACCACTGGCTGGCCAGTCCCCACTGAAGAGGGCGCATGTACCAGCGTGTCCAACGGACCACGCTGGTGTAGGCCGCCATGAGACCCAGGAGGCGCAGGAAGTCCTGGCAGGGTGCGATTGCCCAACCAGAAATGACTGGGCAAAGGAGGAAAGAACCTCGGCCCTGTCCGCCGGGAGCCGTGCTCTGGCTCAAAGAGAGTCGAGCTCTGCCCCGATGAAAGAATCACCTGCTTCGGCTCGAGTTCTGACTTGGCCTCGTTGATGAGAAGGCCGACTTGAGAGCAAACCTGGAGGGCCAGATCTCTGGACCGCTCCACCTCCTGTCTGGAGGGGGCTGCTATCAGCCAATCGTCCAGGTAAGGGTACACCCGGACCCTCGGCGCCGCAGGAATGCTGTCACCACTGCTATGCATTTGGTGAAGACCCTGGGAGCTGGAGACAGGCCGAAGGGCATGGCTAGGAACTCGAAAAGGGATCCCTCCACTCGAAAGCGAAGGAATCTCTGATGTGACGGACGGATAGGGACGTGAAAGAACGCGTCCTGCAGGTCCAGAGAGCAGAACCACATGCCGAGTTCCAAGGATGGTATTATCTGAGCCAGAGTGACCATCCTGAAGGTTTGAGACCTTAGGAACTTGTTTAGGTCGTGTAGGTTGAGAATGGGGCACCAGCCCCCCGTCCGTTTCGGAACCAGAAAGTACCTGGACACAAACCCCGGGTCTGAGGGAGGGTCCGCCACCTCCCTGATCACCTCCTTCTGGAGGAGGAGAGCGATGTCGGCTTGGCGAGCCGACAGTGAGGCTGCGGACCCCGATGCCCCCCGAGGTGCGACAGCTCTGAAGGGCGGGGCCTGCTTGAATTCCAAGGGCAGACCTTTTCCCACCACCTCCAACACCCACCTGTCTGTGGTAATAATGGACCAGGTGGAAAGGAAGTGACGGAGCCGTCCCCCCATGGGGGGAACCTGGGGTGAGGTGACGGGGTTGGAGGTGACACCCCTCAACCCGTCACTGGGAGGCTTGGAGGAGGGACCGGCCGAGGGACTTCCTGGGCCTTTACCTCCCTGCTTCCTGTTGGAGGAAGCCCCGGGCTTGGGTTTGGGATGCCAAGCCCGAGCCTGCTGGCCCTGACGTTGCTGGGCCGGACGTGCCGTGGGCGCAGAGTGACGAAAGGGCTTAGGCTGTGGTTTGCAGCCTTTGTCCTTCTGAGCGGATGAGACCGAGTCCAAGGTAGCATTGGACTTCTCGATCCTCTGCAGGTGACCTTCCACCCCAGGGCCGAACAGGTCGGTCCCCAAGAAGGGGGACATCCGCCAACTTGTGCTGGGTATCCGAAGTGAAGGTGGATATCCTCAGCCAGGCCCGACGACGCATAGCCACTGCGGCCACCACAGACTTGGCACATGAGTCCCCAATGTCCAAAGCAGTCTGAAGCTGCTGTTTGGCCACTGCCCTGCCCTGGTCCCGCACCTGCCTAACCGTGGTCTGCAGATCCGCGGGAAGATGAGGGACGACCTCGTCCAGGGAGCCCAACAGGGCATGAGAGAAATGTGCCATGAGGACGGACGAACTGGCCTGGCGAAGGCCGAGGGAGGACGAGCGTAGACTTTTCACCAGCATAGTCCAATTTCTGACTTTGTAGGAGGTTTGTCACATCCCAGCGTTCTCGGCATCACGGAAAACGCTGTCGGTAATTAACCCTCGGCCGAGGGTGTTTTCCAAAACGGACAAGGAACGGTAGGGACCGCATACTTCCTGGCCATCCTGGCCGAAGGCGCAGGGCAGGAAGCAAGGCGCTGCCAGAGCTCCAAGGCCGGGCCCACTATGGCCTCGGCCACCAGAAAGGCCTCCGTAGGGGAATCCCTTCGGTCCAGAATCTCCGTGAGGGGATACCTGGCCCGCTTAGAGACGGGTTCGAGCTTCATCCCGGTGGACTCCGAGATGAGCCGAAGCAATCCTAGGAAGGACAAAGGGCTATCGTCCACCGACTGTCTTCCTGAGGACTCCAAGTCCATTTGCTTGGAGAAAAGGGAGGAATCGCCTTCAGACTCGGAAGAGTCCTCAAAGAGCTGCCTCGGGCCTGAGCCACCCTCCACCTGCCGAGGTCGATCGGGAGTGAGGGTGACAGACAGCCTATGGGGCAGTCCCTGAGCCGACCGAGAATTCTTGGTCGGAGCCCCAAATAACGGCTGTGGAGGCGGAGGTTCCACCGGGATCGGTGGGGCAGCTGGTTTTGGCCGAACAACCAGCCTGGGAACAGGCTCCTCGGATAAAACGAGGGTTGTTTCGCGCCCGGTGACAGCCACTTAATGGCTGGGGAAGGTGACGCGCCGGCTTGTTCCCGTCAGAAGGAGCTGTTGCCACATGAGGTCCTCATATCGCCGACGCAACTTACGCCGGGAAGCCTCCCTCGGCCCGAGGAGGAGGACGCCAGCGGCGCCCACTCTGCCACGGTGCCGAGACCGAGACCGCTCTATGACGGGCGGGATCGGCTGGACTGTGAAGAAGTCCGGAGACCGAGACTCGGCTTCCCGAGGACGGCAAGGGAGGTGTCGGGGAACCGCACCCCCGGTTCGGAGGGTTCAACCAAGGCTCCAGGACCGGAGGCACAGACAAGCCAACGGGGTCCTCAACTCCCACCGGGGGAACCGGGGAGAGGGGATTCTCGGCTTCTCCTGCCGACAACCCATCCAACAGGTCAAGAAAAATCTCGACCGCGTTGACGGGAGTCTCGGTCAACTGGCCTGACGGGGACACCGTGAGACCAATGGGCAAAGCCGAGCAGTCGACCGAAGTCAACGGCCGACAACTCGGGGAGAGGGATCTTTCCCGCTCCCAAGAGCATCGACGGTGGGACTTACCCTTGTCTCTCTTTTTGGACCGAGAAAACGGTCCAGAAGAAGTTGGTCCCTCACCTTTAGTAGAGAGGGTTAGACAAAGCTCCTTAAAAGAAGCTGAATAAGAGGCACCGAGAGAGAGCGGGACAAATGCCGCAGCCGAGGTAGAAGTGGCCCTCATCTCCTCTTGAGGGCGATCATCTGCTCGAGCTGATCCCACGAGCTCACTGCCGCGAAACCGCCGACCGGGCCTCTTTGACTTCACCGGAGGAAAACGCCGACGCCCAGTTGTAAACGGGCAGCACGGTTCGAGGACGAGGCTGAAAAGGAAGAGCACAGGTCGCAGGGCTCGCGGTCGTGCTCAGCCTAGACAGTAGATGCACATGGAGTGCGGATCCATCCGAGACATCTTCGCCCGCAAGGGCATCTCCGGAAACCGAGTCGATTGTCCATCGCAGCTGCGAGGGAGAGAAGACCAAGTCTTTAAGCAAAAACTTTTAAATTCAAAAATTCAAGAATTAGAACCAGTCTTATACACAGAGCGTTAAGGAGGGAACCTGAGCTCCAAGGGTAAGGAAGATCTGGCGTCATGGGGCGGAGCCGAGAGTTTTACCACCCAGGTGGGTGGGAGGAGCCAGCTTGAAGACCTTCCGGCAAGATTTAAAGCGGCAAGGATACCTGCCAGACAGTGTGGATGAACAACATATCCATGTCCCTAGAAAGATTCTGTTTCACACAGGGGAGGCATCAGAATATTTCTCTCAGGCTCTGTCCACTCACCCTCCTCATCAAAAAGTACATTTGGGTCAGGATTTTCCTCATGGCCCCGTATCATCATCTTGCCCCTCCGTATAGTCAAGGTCGGGGCTGCCTGCGGATCAGGTAGCAGTATTATCCTGCTCTGGTGCACCTGGGATTGCCTCTATTCAGTATCACAGGTGCAACCCCCCCCCACTTCAGGGGGGGGGCTTGACGGGGGGAGGGGGAACCAAAATAAACATATTAGACTGTGTTACACAATTAGGTCAATAAGAGCTTAAAAGGGAGGGTCTCTTCGGCCTCCTGCAGGACTTACACTACTTGAATATCACAGGTCTCCAATAAGCCATGGTGCCACTGGCTTTAAGTAGTATTTTAGAAAATAAAATACTGATAGGCACTTAAAATTCTTTATCCAGATAGGGATGAAATACTGTGCTCAGCCTCGCTATGCCCCCCCCCCCCAATACTGACAAGAAACAAAAATAACTGAGCTACTCATGTGTGACTGGCCTTGGAGAAAAAAAGAAACGGTCCCTGGCAGAGGACACAAAAAAGCTCATATTTGCTATCTAGGAACACTCTTCAACACTAAGAAAAAAGGTTATTGTCCATGCAGAGTAAATGCGTTCTCCAAACGAGCTGAACTGCTGTGGAGAACACCTAGAAAAGATGCTAAGTAGAGCGTGTGAGCTAGCTGACGTCATGCTGTAGCATGCGACATCACCATGTCGCCAGAAGCATGCCCAGAGCCAAGGGTGCAAAACTACAAGACTGAAGGAGGAGGGAAGCACCTGGGTAGTTGTGAAAGGTGCAAGATCCTGCTGACTAATTGCCAGCATTAGCCAATTCCCGACACGGCTCAGCTGAGCTAAGAAAACGTGCTCAGAGGTGCGACTGAAAAACCGAGCGCTTTAAGCACTGAAAAACAGTGTCAGAAGGCCAACCCGGTAAAATAATTCAATAAAGAAATCCTTCAGCCCAGAAAATGGCTCAGCATGGACAATACAGACCCCAAAACCAACCCAGGCAGCCAAGTCTAAAGATTAAGCCTACAGGACTACATGCAAATATCCAACAGCAATTCTCAGAATAGGAAGGAGGGAGGAAGGAAGGACCCGTCATCAGACAGAAGCGCTCTGGAGAAAAGAAAGGAAAAATAGATTAAAATGATTTATTTCCTGTTGTCTGACTGAGTCCCCCCCCCCTTTTTAAAAACACTAACCTGACACCCCAGGGTAGTGAAATCGGAGACCAGACAACACCCTATTTAAGGCAATGGCATGTGGTCCCTAATCAATGTACAGAAGGCAGTGGAAAAGGGGAATATTTTGGCAGATTAGTCAATCTGAAAACCGCATCTTAACAGGCATGATTTCTAAATTTGGGGCTACTCCCTGTCACCAGGAAGCACCAACCTGCTCTACAGTTGCACAATCCTAACAATAAAAAATAAAAGAACAAAACTATCGAAGTCCTCTTCAGAGATAATGTTCTATTCTGTTTACCCCTCAGTGGCACAACAGAGACTGAAGAGTCCCTGCTTTTTAAAAATGTTCATGTGACCTGTGTTCTATGCTGATTCACATCTTTGGGCTGTGTCACTACCCCTTAGTACTAACATACTAAAATGCCAGCAGAATAGGCCTAACGGTCTTTCGCGTCTGTTCGTTTGGTCAGCCCCCACCCTGGGAACTGACCTTGCTGCCCCCCTCGCCTTCTATGGCTTCTCCCTTCCCAGTTCCGGATATTCTCAATGCATTGAATTTTGCTTCCAGAACTCTTCCCCTGTACCTGTCCCACCTGTGCACCTGTGCATATTTTACCCACATGTATTAATTACCGATTGACAATGTGGAGCACTAAATCCAGTGACTAGTTTCATGCTCTGGAGAAATATTTCCATTTCAAAACTTAAAGAACATCTAAACAAATAACAGCGAGAGGAAAAACAGATTTCTGGGTGTAATAATACAAATTATACGATGGCACGGAAGAGTGCTGGGCTCTGATTGGTCAGTCTGCGATTGGACCCGTGATGTTATCCCAGCATAACATCATGGATCTAGTCCCAGCACACAGAAGACATCAAATGTTATAAGAATTACTTCACTAGCCATCAGCAAGATCAGCTTCCTGTTCCTGCTTCTTGCCTGCAGTTCACATACCTCATTCACACAAAACCTCTCAGCTTAAATCCCTCCCTCCCACAGCACAGAAAACAACGACGACACCCAGAACCCTGACACATTCCCCCAAAGTTCCCTTTTCTTACTTAACAAAAAAAAAGTCAACTGAAAGCTGTTGTGATCGACTTCACCACAATCCCCCACTCTACTAGCAGTCTCCTCCACTCCGTGAACACTAAAAGAAGAAAAAAAAATACACAGTGAAAGCTGCCACATCAACTTTAGGAGGAAGTGCCTCAGTTCATACAGTCAATGGCATGTCAGTTAAATCATACTGTGCTCCCTCGAAAAGCCATAAAATCGTTCTGTAAGAAGCCGTCATTGTGATCTGCTTCACCGCTCCTCACTGGACTCTCCGCCAAGCCATGAAGCATGAGCGCTCCACTTCTGCTCTCCCCGCCCACCTACAACAGACTGAGCGCATGTGTTGAAAAAGACACTGCGCTTCACTTGCCCTGAATGCAGTTGTGTTTTGTTTCTCTAGTGATGGCCTCTTTATTAATCTCCTCCCAGTAGAAAACACACGGCAAATGTACCAGGAGAACCACAGCCAGACTATGGTCACTGCGATCACACGGGAAAAGCAACATATGGGGGATGAGGCCACAGACTGCTTTCCTGCTACACAACATAAAAAAAAAAAAAAAAAGGAATAAAACTAGAAAAAACACAAAGATACAGGAGAAGAGAGATGGGGGCAGCAAATGACAAGAATGTATAGTCTAAGGACGCTGTGAAGCTGTGAGGGACCATGCTACAGAGAGCCACACATCATAGCAGCTCCACCTACTGGCTGACAGAAATAATCGCACATTTTTTTATTTTTTTTAAGTATCCCTACCTACTGAAATGTGATAAAAAAAACTACTTTTATTAAGCTTTGAAATCTATTCTTTTTTTTTTTTTTTACAAACGAGTCATTGTATAATAGAAATAACGCACTCCAGGGTGTGTGTCATGATGGGATAACGTCCCTTCTCAGATACTGGACGCACTCGGCCTGTGGCCTCGTGCCCAATCACTCGAGGCATGACGTTATCCCAGCACAACACACACCCTGTCGTGCATTATTCCTTTATTATAAATCACTTGTGTGACTTTAGCCAATCAACTCTCAGAAGCACTATACCGATTATTTTCGGTACAATGGAACACTGAGAGGGGAAGAGTTCCACTTCACAGTCACAGGGAGAATGGCTACATTAAGTTTTGATATTTAAAAAGCTACTTTGAACTTAAATCACTCTAGCAAACTGCTTGCAAGGGGTGTATCCTATGGTATAAGAGACTCCTATAATGAGGTTTGGGCAGCCAAGCTCCAGTCTACTGTTTCTGATGGTTGTGCAGATGGATATTAAAGGAATAATGCACGACACGGTGTGTGTCGTGCTGGGATAATGTCACACCTCGGGAGGTTGGGCACGAGGCCGTAGGCCGAGTGTGTCCAACACCCTAGAAGTGACATTACCCCAGCACGACACACACCCTGGAGTGCATTACTTCTACTATACAATGGCTCATTTTTGAAAAACAGAAAAAAAAAGAAAACATTTTTTTTGTTCCATTTTTAATTCCTTTTTGGCATGCGAAGGAATATGGATTAGAAATAAAGTCCATAATTTCCATTCTGTCCACAACTCATCTCATTTTATTTTTAAAAACGCAAGTCAAAATTTATCCAAGCGCTTGTACAAATAATAAAAATACAGCAATTTAAAAACAAATGCACAAAAAAATACAAGATGGTACCGTTGTAACAGTAAACTGTTGCCAACTGGCTGGTGTCTCTCTTCAGCACCCCCCTCCCCATCTGTGTAGCTTTCTGTGTTTCATTACTGTTTTTTTTTAACTTAGTTTTATTATTTTTTATATTATTTACAGACTTAATGATGCTCAGAGAATATATTCCTTAAAAACAGCCTAACTATAGACAAAGAAGATTCAGTTAAAATAGTAAAAAATAAAATAAAATGGGGTCCTGCAGGCTGGCAGTGGGTACTTCAAAAGTTTTCCCTTTGTCTCATTAGGTCCAGCAACCTATTGGGCTTGTCTTAATAAAAATTGATCTAGTACTGGAGAGCCTTTCTTAGCTTCTACGCATTCGTAGAAAGGCAGCCACCTTGAATTAAACTGGTCTGTTCGAAGTCTCAGTGTGGCCGTGAGAGCCTCCATTTCATTACTATTTTTAAGAAAAGTTTCTTTTTTATTTTTTATTTTACAGTAATAGTTGCAGGCAGGACTGGCAATGTTGGTTACGGCTGGGACTGGAAGAAGTGTAATGGCAACATTACATGCATCATGCAAAGTCTCCTCCACTGGGTCTCCTCCCGTTGCACGGGTGTTTACTTGTAAGAAAAAAAACAAAACTTTTTTTTTGTATGTTATTTCTTTTCTTCCCAGCTTGCATTCACACCAGCCTCTCCTTCAGGCGAGCCAATGCTTCTACAGACCCGTCATGTCCCCAGAGCCTCTGCTCTCAAATGAAAGTCATCTCCCCGGGTAACCCTTCTCCGGATGGGTCTCCCTTCTCTGAGGGGAAGGCACCAGCCAGGGGGCTGCAGACCAGCGCAACATCTTGGCCTGGGGAGGTGCTGCTGAGGCGGAAGGCTTCAAAGGCATTGACGGGCTCGGAGAGTCAGACAGCCATCATTCGGCGTGACATGGAGCGTTTTCACGTGTCTGTACCTCCTTCGCCGTCGTGCAGTGCTTCTGGTGTCTACCAAAGGCCGCTGCCAACCAACGACTCTCTAACCCACTCCCAGGAGAGAACAGCAGTCCCTACGGACGCTCAATCCTCTCCCGCCCCTGCCAGCCCCCAGTGTCCAGAGACTGTCCCCGAACCCAGGTCGCCGGTGTGGGTCCAGGTAAGGCACCCGCGCCTCAACCCTCTACGCCACCGGGCTGGCCAAAAAAAAAACACTTTAGAGACAAACCCTCCCACAGCTGCACAAAGAATTATGGCTAGTATGTGTTTTTTTACATGAAGATGCTTACTGCGGCACTGGAGGAACGCAGAGAAGCTAAACAGTAAGTGGCTCGTGCTCTGGTCTATTTGAAATGGGGACACGCTGTTCATCACCGTCAATAGCGGTACAGAGACAACTTTTATAAAATCAGGTTCCATTTCTTTTTTTTTTTTTTTGCGGTTGTTTCACATTTGAACATGTTTTCATGGTGCCAGTTTATAATAAGTGAAGAGAGGTGCACCCTGCCTTTTTTAAGACCATGCTAACTGCCGTTTTGGTGACATGGGCAGCCCTGAAGGCGATCGCAGCACTGGTTTCATTTAATTTAAAAAGTCAAGTGAAGATTGTAAACTTTGAGTGTGGGAAAGGGGAGGTTCTTTTGGGTTTGTTCTGTGGGTAATGTGACTGGGAACTGCTAAACCAGAAAAGCATGTCAGGAGTACAGGGGCTGCTAGTCGTGTGTACATGTTGAGGTGAAACGATTTTTTTAAATGTTATTAGGTCATGCATATGCTGGGACTAGATCCGTGATGTTATGCTGGGATAACACCATGGGTCCAGCCCTAGACTGACCAATCAGAGTCCAGCATTCTTTACTGCTATTGTATAATAAAGATCCTATGGCACGTCTCAAAAAGAATTGAATTGCCCTCACTGTCCTGACCAAATATTCTCCATTCACTAAAATACCACTAACAGCTCCTAACATGGAATCTTTGAAGAAGAGCACTTGTGCTCAAAGGTTTTCATAGTCATAAAAAGCTTAACTTGGTTCAATTTTAGTTGGTTTGCAACTACCCCCCACCCTACCCCTGGGCTGAAAATAAGCACTACTGTTTAGCCCTCCTTTTCAGGTCAACAAAAAATGAATAAATTAATAATATTATCTCGTGAACTGTCAGACTTTTTTTTTTGCTCCTTCCTCAGCCCCAGCTCGCCACTCCTTCAGGCTCACTTAGCTCTTCGTGTGCCCACCACTCTCACCCCCACTGCCTGCCATCCACCAGTCACATTCCACAAACTGCATCAGGAGGGTCCAGCACTAACGCTATTGGAAGGGCCTCTTCCACCGGGGGGCTCAAAGGTGAGGAGATTACTGGAGCGGTGCCCCCGGGACAGACGTGGGGACAAAGGAGGTCTGCTCTGGGGACTAGTTGGGGGGTGAGGATATAGCATGCACCAAGCAGGAAAGGGATCTTGGGGTTGTCATCTCTGATGACCTCAAGGTAGGGAAACAGTGTGACAAGGCAGCAGGTAAAGCAAATAGGATGCTGGGATGTATAGGCAGGGGCATCACCAGCAGGAAAAGGGAGGTCATAATTCCGCTATACAAGACACTAGTGAGGCCCCACCTGGAGTACAGTGTACAGTTCTGGAGACCATACCTACGTAAGGACACATAGACAGGGTAGAGAAGGTTCAGAGGAGGGCAACAAAGATGGTGCATGGATTGCATCACAAGTCCTATGAAGACAGGTTGAAGGAACTGAACATGTACTCCCTGGAGGAGAGGAGGGAGAGGGGATATGATAGAGACATACAAGTATCTTACAGGGAGGAACAGGGTGCAGGAAAACACTATTTTTAAGCGAAAAAGATGTTCCAGGACTAGAGGGCATGGGATGAAGTTGGAGGGAGGACGATTCAGAGGAAACATGAGAAAGAATTTCTTCACAGAACAGGTGGTGGACAAGTGGAACACCCTGCCAGAGGAAGTGGTGGGGGCTGAAACAATCACGGGATTTAAGAATGCATGGGATAGACATAAAGGAATTCTAGAGGTCAGGGGTAAGGGGAAACAGAATTCTAGGAAAACAAACTGAACTTACAAGCTCAAATGGGCAGACTGGGTGGGCCATAGGCCCTTATCTGCCGACACTGTCTATGTATCTATGCAGTGTGGAGGGGAAGAGCAGCCGTCATCCATTGGGCTGAAAGCCCATTTTCCATTGTTCTGGCCCTGCCCACCCACTCTAGGTGCGCGGCAGTGTGCGTCCAGAGTGGGGATGTCCGGCAGTGTGTGGTCACCCACACTGCCTAGGACATCACAACCAGAAGCCACCACCAGGAACTGCTAGACAAGCAGAAAAGCACCCCCCCAGGAGGGGAGCATCCAACAGATGCTCTGAACGCCCTTCCTTCTAGCAACCACTCCTGACCTCCCAGGCTCGGGTGTGAACCCTGGTCACCAGCATGCCGAGCAATCACTCATTGCTCAGCACCACGGTGCCAGCTTAACCAACTGTCAGACTTTCACGTTAAAACGTCATAATGTTTCATTGCTTCTAAAACAAGTAAACAAAAACTCACAGTTCTCCATGGCATCATGATCCAAACTCAGGCATATTAAAAGAGAACTGCATTTAACGTATAAGCCTGCAGTTTAATACAATATGATTTTCAAATACTGGTCAAAATTCTAGATATTCTACATAAAATCACAGATACACAAGTGTAGATGGGAAAGGACAGAAAAAGACAAATAGATCACAGTGTCTACCTTGTTTCTACATAGTTTTACTCAGCCCATACAAAGCTTTCCTCGACCCGTTGTTGTTACATCTTTACTGGACTTCTACTAAACACAGTGGGTGAAAGATCCCGCCTCAGGCTGCTTAATTTCATTAAAATAACTAATTTTATTTCAGACTTTTAATCCTGAACTCAGCAACCTGAAAGTCATCATTATCTAGGACAATAAATACCTCTTTTCCCCAGGTCACACCTGTAAACAAGACTTGGCTCAGTGTGCTTTTCCCAATTACCGATTTTCAAATAAATATATAAAAAATAGTCAAATGCAAACAACTAAAACTTTTTAAGCCTAAGCAAGAGGGAAGAAAATGGGAAAGCAGGAGACTACCCCAGGGATAGCCAGAGTCTACTGATCTGGCAGACATCAAAAGCTTACTACAAGCGATGTGCAAATCAATCCAAACAGCTAAAAGGAACTTTAAAAAAAAAAATTATTGTAATTGTTTCCATCCTGCCTGGCTGTCTTCAGCTGTCCTCTATACCCAGCTCCATCACCCGCTGCCTCCCCAGACTTACCTTCCAACAAGTCAGTGCCCCATGAATTGCCCCCGCCCCCATGGTGGATCCTCCCGGCTCCCCAAGCCCAGGAGGTGTTAGAGCTGAGCTGCAGCCGAGAGCCCAGAGAGCAGTACGGAGCCTGTGAAGGAGAGGTTGCATCACGCTGCTGCAGGCAAGGAAGTGTTTTTCTTCCCATGCTGCATTCCTCCCCTGTGGACTTCATGGACTAGGGCCAAGTGGACGTTTGTACACAAGCGTGCAGACATCCTGACCAGGAAGCACCCACCCATCGCGGCTCCAGTGCACTGCCACCTGTGGTCACCCAGGTGGCAGTGTCACAACGGAGCAAGCAGTCCTCCCTCCCCAGCAGAGTGTGTCTCCTCGACCACTCAGTCCTCCTCACCCCCTCCCCTTCCAACGAGCTGGGCCCCTTTCTAAATCTAGGTAGCCAGCGTCACAAACGGCAAGGCTAAAACTGTGCTGTCGGGCCCGCTTATAGAAAGGTGCTTTGAAGAGTTCTCAACATGAATGTTGGTTGTGGAGCAAGCTGTAATGAGGGTGACTGTTACTGTGGGCCAGGCAGGGAAAGCAGTCGTGGTATCCTTTACAACACTACGAGACCACATTGCTTAAGCGGAGGATTCTAAAAACCCGTGGTGGAAAGGAATCTCCATTTGGTGGACTGCTAAAGAGTCGAAGGTGAGGATGCAGTGGGGTTTCTGTAATTATGGTTGCCTCAGGTTCTGCACTGGATCCCCCCCCCACCACCACCTGCATCAGGATTTGTTGAAAAAGCCTAAAGGGTAAATCCCAGGAAGGTGCAGGTAAACACATATCAGTTTGATAATAGATACACAGATACCATACATAGACTATGATGGCAGAAAAGGACTGCTTGGTTTGCCTAGACTGCCCAGATGTTCCCTACCTATTTAGACTTTGCAGACCTTAACTGGTCTTCATCAATCCCCCACCTGTATCCTATGTAATATTCCCCGTGTCTATCCCATACATGCCTGAAGCCCCACTGTTTTGACTTCTACTACATCTGCCAGCAATCTATTCCAGGCACAGACTAACCTTTCAGTGAAGAAATATTTTCTCACATCACTCCTGAATTTTCCCCCTTCAAGCTTCACTGCATGCTCCCTGTATAAATGCTGTCTAGGGACAGACTGTGGTATCGGGCTGCACATCATGCTTGCAGCTCAAAAAGATACTGCCTAGGGAGGCAACAGCACATTTTACCCAAGACCTCCAATACTGTCTGACTGCAAAGGAAGGACTTTAAGCCATTTAGGCGCCAGCTCCTGCTCCAGGACTTGTAGTTCCCTTTCTCATTACTGCCACTGGCCATGCTAAACATGTCGGCAGGAGGCAAAGTCTGCCTGTTTGCAAGTTTGCAGGATACTGACAACCAGCTGCAAAAAAAAAAAAAAAAATCTGAAAGGGTTACTGCTGAAAGTCCATGTGCACAGGGAGAAGAGTTAGACAATTAATTACAGTACCATAATTCACACTTTCAAGTTATTGTCACGGGTTCAAAAACACCCGTCTATACCCCTCCCTTACAAATCAAAGCACTATAAGTGGTCACCCATGTAAATGGGTCTTTGGCCCATGGACTTTTTCTGAGTTTAAATAAACAAATCAAGCAACTTTCTACATGTATTCATACAGTTAACCACTGCTGTGTGTCTTTTCTGAAAGTTCAAAATACATTAAAAGTTCTTATGCAAATACTTCTTTGGTAAAATGGCACCAGCAGGCTATGAGATTGCCTCGAGGAAAAAGAGGGTGTTACACGAGATCCCTGCACCCTTATTGGTACCCCCAGAGGTACACCACAGACAGCTAGTATTTAGGTGTATGATATACTAACATATAGGGCATTGGGCATCTACCATATTAGAGTAGATGTCAGGATATGTATGCATATTATTCCTATACACTTTGCTTTCTAATATGTATATATACTTCTTACGTATTTCTTGCTTATAAGATGTTAGGACACCTGTGTCCTTGTAATGATTATGATATATAAGTCGGCATTGCCACCTTTTGGTGATTTGTACTACTACACTGATTTATGTTAGAACTGTACTCTTTTGTTTCACAAAGTGACGACTACTACAGAATTGTATAATGTTATCGTGGAGCATGGAGCCACCTCTAATTTAGCCAATAGGGCTCATCTCTGTAACTAGAAATGTTTCTATCTTATGGTAACCATAATAATTATCATAGGTATATAATGTAAGACACTACGTCTATACCTTGGAGATCCCTGGAGATACAAAGAAACCTCGAGGTATAGGGAACACTTAGCACTGGCTCCCAGTTCATATTTGGTAAGAACTGCTTAGGGCAACTGTGATTTATCCTTTGGTAGTAATAAACAAGTTTATTACTCTTATGCAACGTGTCTGTGATTCCTTGCATTCCCATTATTGCCAAGAACCTGAGTGTGAGGTTTAGACCTCCTGACATTTGGCGGCTGCATGCAGGCAATATTTGGTGTTTACAAGTCACTTGTTGCTTAAAATTTTTCCCTTCCCAACGGGGACTGTAGGTGTGCATTCTCACATCACCTCTCCCGTTTTACGACCACTTTGTAATAACTTGCAAAGTCTGGCTGCTTTCTGGGTGTGGTCAATGCCTACTCGACCCACTCCACAGCAGTTCTGAATTGCAAGTTTACTGGTGCACAGTAGCCAGACTGTGAATGAAGTGCTCCTGCTGTGGATCGATACACAGCACGGTGCATTTTTCATGGTTTGATTTTTCGTTCCCTCCCACACAATGGCCACCGTATCAAATATCTGCGCAGAACTGAGACTCAATGTCTCGATCTTCCTCGACTCCCATGGAGGATGGGCTGACTTTGCATGGGATGCATGTCAATCCGACAACCCTGTACTGGGGATTTCAACTCAGTACTCAGAGACTAGACAAACAGCCAGAAAGCGAGAAGCTAAAGGGCTGCTCGTCGCGGTTCTCTATGATGCTCTGGAAGCCTCCGAAGTGAGATTTCGAACCCCTGAACTGCAACTCTCCTCTATTAAACAGGAGGTGGGTTTGCAGGAAACAGAATGTGTGAAACATGAGCAGGATTTGGAATCTGAACTCCAAACTCTGCGGAATGAAAAGGATTCCCTTTTGCATCATTCCACCCAGGCAGGTGAGCAGGAACTTTACATGTTACAGGAGGCAGTATAGTGCAGTGGTCTAAGGCTCTGAGCTGCAAATCTGGTGACATCCAGCAGACCAGACCTGGGTTTGAATCCCACAGCTTCCACCTGCATACTGTGTGACCCTGAGCAAGTCACTTAACCTCCTTGTGCTCCCAGGTTGCTCCTGTAAAAAAGCTTTCAGCTTGGTGTGCTATACCTGGTTAAATAAATAAATAAAAAAAATAAATAAAATGTTGAAGTTAGAGTGTGAAAGTTTGAGACAGGATAAGAGTCAGGCTTTGCAGATGAATGACTTGTTAAATAGAATGAATTAGCAATTGAGTGAGGAGTTGGGAGAGGTCCAGGATGAGATAAACCAGGTAGGTAATAACTTAGAAGTAACTACTAGGGACAATCGCGAATTGAGCACCACGTATAGAGTGTTGCAGAAACAGGTGCAGGATGAGGTAGATATGAACGTTGCAAATGTGAATCCAAAATGGCGAAACTGCACCATCAGCTTAAGGTTCTGCTGGACATGTATGCATAGATGGAAGTGTAGCCCCGGCCTTAACTACGTCATCTGAAGGGAAGGCGACAGATGACGATATCTCACAATACAATGCCTAGTCACACCCCTACTATGGCCCAGAGTCCCTGCCTCGCCATACACAACATGACGGACCCCAGCACACCCAACCCATATCATACATCACCGACGTCATGAAGCACATCATGGGTGATGCCAATATGGCGGCCCCCATGATGGGGAGTAGACCAAAGCCTAGTCCCGACAGCTCCACCTGTAGCCATTATTAATGCGGAAGACAGGCAGGAGATAGAGACAATGACTGAACATGTGGTAGACAATGTACCCATCTCTGAGAGAAAAAAAACAAGTCCATAAAATCCAAATTAGGCAGCTTTTGTATGAGGCCAGCACTCAGGAGGGCATGGTTTGTACTACGGCTCAGGCCACAGCTTAGGCAGCTTTGGATGGCACCGGGGCAATCTACCTCCGCCTGATCGGCTCAATAATTCCCTACAAATGGCCTACTAAGTCCTGCAAACAGCTGACAGTATTGATCGGATGAGCCCATCCGACAACCTCAGCTGTCACTTGGAAAAGGTGCATGCCAAATGTGAAATGCTTAGTCTCACTGCAGACTACCAGGTCCAGATCCTACGCCAGAACACTGATCCTGGACTGTGGGCTAAACTCCCTGATGCCGTCTGCCAAGATGGCCAAGCCACCTTTGATGAAGTTGCAGCTGAACTCATTTCCGCACACAGCCCAGGTGTAGTAGGAGTGATGCTTGCATATCCGGTGAAACAGAATGCAACAGAAAGTCCAGCGACTTATCACCAGAGGCTCTGGATGGCCTACCGAGCAGGGAAGCACCTTGCACAGGAAGTTGCAAATGTAGACCTTACTGAGTATAAGACCCTGTTCCTTAGGAACACGATCCCTGCAGTGAGAGAGAAGGTAGAGTCAACCATTTACCCCACCACGGAGAGGTTTGCCGACATTCTTCGGAAGACCGAGAGAATTTATCAACTCCACATCCATGATCTGGGCTCTGGTTCCAATAAGGTAGCCACTGTGGAGACTACTCCAGAGGCCACGACGCACTACATGGTGGAAGGGCAGGCCCATGAGAAACAGCCCCTCCCCGCAGACAATCAACACCCCCAACAGGCCCAACAACCACAGCAGCAGCAGCAGCAACAATGGGGTGGGAACCGGAATTATTACAAGAATAAGAAACACCATAAGAACAACAAGGGTAAACAACAAAGACCTGGCCCTTCCTATAGGGACATAGCCGAAGAAAATCGAAGTTCCGAGAGCTTCTGGGGCAAGTGCACTCTGTAGCGGATGCTGTTCCCACTCAGGCCCTTGCGGCCATACAACCGGGAGCCCAGGCCTCAACAGGCCATGGAGATACCAGAAGTACAGGCCCTCAAGGCGATACGGCCCTGAACCCAGAAGCGGCTCCCTATATTGCATCAGTGCAGCATGGTGAGGTGGTTCAAAGGAGCCAGGCCCAGCCCCTCCATGCTTCTGGAAGTACAGACTGACAATTACAGGCCCCAGTCTGTATTGTAAACAAGCTGGTCTTGGATGCAAACAGAAGGCCCTGCACTGAGGCAGAGGGCCACCTATTAACAGTACTACTAGATACAGGTGTGGCTGTGTCTGTATTACATGATGACCACCCAGAGACATCCCCTTGGTCCACTGGACGGAGGACCAACATGTCAGGAGTAGATGGCACTAGGTTGCCTGTATACTATTCTCTACCACTACCTGTAGAGTTGGAACACTTGAAGGCCTATCATATCTTCCAGCTAATGGTATTGCATGATCATCCTAGTAAAATCGGAACTGACTTTCTAGCACCACACGGCTGTGTGGTGGACCTAGCCAATATGTTACTGATACAGATTCAGGGTCAGTATCATACCATCATGACTCCTGATTCACATGTAGAGGCAACAATATCTGCCAACAATAAAGAGTATGACATCATAGATATGTTCAAGAACCATGAGCTTTTCCCAAAGCTCCTCCCCATTCTACAAAGGCATTTGGAGGCATTCGCCACCAATAAGAATGACTGTAGCAGAATGCACACTGTCATAGAAGTGACAGGTCCAGCACATGAGAGGCAAAGGCCATATCCTTTTCTATCAGAGGCCCTGCCTTCTCTTAGGGAAACAATAAAATCACTCCTCAGACAAGGTGTAATCAGAACATGTGTCTCTACCGCCAACTCCCCAGTTTGGCCTGTGAAGAAACCCACAGGTGCCTGGAGACTTACTGTTGACTACAGGAGACTGAACCAGGTCACCCCCAGTTGTGCCCCAACTGTGACATCAGCACCTGACGTGCTGAGACTCTTGACCACTGACCAAAAGTGCATCAGTGCCCTGGACATCTCCAATGGTTTCTGGTCATTGCCATTGGCCCCCAAAAGTCAACATAAGTTTGTTTTCACCTTTGAGGGTAGACAGTACACATGGAGCTGCTTACCACAGGGATTCCATAACAGCCCGTCCCTGTTCCATCTCCATATGATGGATGCCCTTGAGGGTTTCTCTACCCTCCAGTGTCTCTTGAAGTATGTGGATGACCTGCTGTTGCAACAGCCACACAGGAACAACACTTGGATCTCTTGGATGAACGACTGACTCTTATTCAGAAAGCAGGCCTCAAATGCAATCCAGCAAAAGCACAGCTATGTCAGAAAGAGGTACTCTTTCTGAGCCTGAGAATAACTGATCAAGGCTGAAGCCCTACCTGGAAGAAGATACAAGGACTGCAAGGTCTGCCATTACCCACCAGTGTGGCCACTCGTAGGAGATTTCTTGGTATGGTAAAGTATTTCAGAGATTTTATTTGTGATTTTGCTCAGAAGGCTGCTCCCCTGTATGAATTACTGAAAATGGACATTCCCTGGAATTGGGGCCCCATTCACACCCAGTCTGTGACGTCACTAAAACAGGCCTTGGCCTCTGCTCTGGCTCTGGTCACCCCCAATCCAGCTTTGCCATTCCATCTGGAATGTGCCACCTCTGACATAGCCATGTCAGCTGTGCTGGCCCAGAAGGTTCATGGCACTTTGAGACCCATTGCATATGCATCACAGCTCTTGACCCCAGTGGAACAGAAGTACAGCCTTTGTGAAAGAAACCTTCTAGCCACCTACTGGGCTGTCAAGCATTTCTTGTATATCACTGGGTACTCTCCACTGATCAACACAAACCACACCCCAACTACCTTTCTGCTATCAGTCAGAGTGAAGGATGGGACAGTCTCCAATACCAGGCTGACACACTGGTCTATTCTTCTCCAAGATAGGGACATCCAGGTCCACCCAACCAAAATGCCATCCATGGTGGCACATGGCCTCCTTTTCCAAGAAGAACCCCATGACTGTACATTGCAACCACCTGATCTTCCAGATCCAGGTCCTTTCCGCCCTGCCACACCACAAATACTTGAGAGCACCTCATAGTGTTGTATCTTTACAGATGGTTCAGCTTCCTATTACCAGGGAGAACAAATTGCAGGGATGGGAATTCTAGTGATTTATCCTTATGGTAACACTGTCAAAATCTCTAAGCGTTGCAGTGTGGCATCCTCACAATATGCCAAGATGGCAGCAGTGGCCTGTGCCCTCGAGTTCATTCAGCATGGGACCAAGGATACCATCATCTTTACAGACTCTAACTGGGTTTGTTGTTCTCTTACAGAATTTCTCCCTTTTTGGCAGAAGAACTCCTTCCTCTCATCTGATGGCAGCCCAGTAAAACACAAAGAAATGGTAATGTACATACATTCACTGGCACAGAAGAAAAAATTACTCACCTTAGTAATGTTGTTTCTTCTAATGGAGTCTTGCTATATTATGACAGTAGCAGTTTGATCCAGCTCTAGAACTGCTCCGGAGGTGAAATGGTTAATACCATTCCAAAATAGAACTTTGAGCACAAGCTCTAAGAAGCAGCTCTATCTGTATAATTTCAAACCTGAACTGTCAGATCTTTACGAGCAAAAACTCACTAAGGTCTGTGTGGAAGCTGTAACCTACACTAGCCAAATGGCTACCTAAATACTAACTACCATTGCTGGTCCCAACACCCAAGACTCAAGTCAGGGGACCAGAACTACTAATACAATTCTAACAACATGAGAATAAAACAACAGTATAATAAAACACACCCCAAACCCCCAAAGGGAGAAAGCTAAAGAGCACAAAATAGTGCTCACACTAAGTTACTCGCACCCACCAAGTAGAAGTTCTGAGAAGGGCAGGCTGGGAGAGGTCATAATAGCAAGACTCCATTAGAAGAAACAACATTACTAAGGTGAGTAATTTTTCTTCAAACAACATGAAGTCTTGCTATATTATGACAGTAGCAGACTACACAGCAGTACCTCCATGGAGGAGGGCAGAACCTACTTAGGAATAGGCTCTGAAGAACAGCTGTGCTAAACCCGAGCATCTCTCCTGGCCTGGACATCCAGGAGTAATAGCTTGGTGAAAGTGTGTACCGCTTCCAAGTAGCAGCCTGGCATATCTCTAATATAGGGATGTCTCTGGCAGCAGCTAGAGATGAGCTGTACCCGTGGTAGAGTGAGCCCTCAAGCCAAAGGGGGGATCTCTGCCCAGTTTCTGATAACAAAATTGGATACAAGAGACAATCCACCTGGCAACTGATCTCTTAGTGGCAGGTTTGCCTTTCCCAACTTCACCATAGGTAAGGAAAAGTTGGAGGGATTCAAACCTGTGACCTTTGGTACGCTCTATATAGTAACTAAGAGCTCTCTTAACATCCAGGCTGTGCAACCTCCTCTCACCAGAAGAGGAGTGATCAGTGAAAAATACTGGAAGGGAGATAGATTGGTTAAGATGAAAATCTGAAACCACCTTAGGTAAAAACTTTCTATTAGTCCTAAGGACTACCTTATCCCTGTGGAAAGAAATAAAGTCAGTTTCTACTGACAAGGCTTGCAACTCACTTATGCGTCTAGCAGAAGTGATAGCCACCGGAAAAACAGTTTTCCAAGTTAGATACTTAAGCTCTGCAGAAAACAGAGGTTCAAAAGGGTTGCATTAACTGGGAAATACAAATATTACAGGTCCCAGGCAGGGCGGTTCCAAAAAGGGTGGATTAGTATGGGTAATCCCTTAAAAACTTGGAAAACACAGGGTGAGTGGAAAGAGGGATGACTTTCCTGCTGAAACAAAAGCAGATACAGCTGCCAAATGGACTCTCAGGGTAGCTGGTCTGAGACCCAAGGAATTAAGATGGACCATGTAATCTAATACAATGGGCAAATCAGCAAATTCTGGGAAATATTTTCCCAGCACACCAAATGGAAAACCTTTTCCATTTAGAACTATAAGCCTCTAGTGGAAGGCTTTCTGGAAGCCTTTAGGATTTCAAGAACACCCTGAGAGAGGTGTAAATCAGCAAACTCTAACTCTCAAGAGCCAGGCCTTGAGGTTGAGGGATTTGAGGTCGGACTCCCAAACCCTTCCCTGGGCACAAGTTAATAGGTTGTGATTCCTGGGAGGCAAAGGGAAGATGGATTGTCAGTGACAGAAGGAGTGGGTACCAGGGCTGCCTGGCCCAATCCGGGGCAATCAGAATCACCCTGCAAGGCTGAGATCTGATTTTGACTAATACTTTGAATAGGAGAGGAAGGGGAAGCATAAAGAAACTTCCCCCAATCCAGGAGGAGGGCATCCAGGGGACTGAGGCCCAACACTGGGGCCTGCAACAGAACAGAGGAAGTTGGTGATTGTCTGGGGCTGCAAAAATATCTATCTGAGGGTGCCCATCTGGCAAAGACTATCCCCAGCACTTGAGGATCCAGGGACCATTCGTGATGGCCCTGGGAAATCCTGCTCAGAGCATCTGCTAGGACATTGTCCTTCCCTGGAAGATGAACTGCTATGAGGGAAGTGTTCAGGGAATAGGCCAGAGACCACAACTTCATTGCCTCGGTGCACAAGGCCGAAGACCGAATGCCCCCCTGTTTGTTGATGTACCACATTGTTGTGGTGTTGTCTGTTCTGACTTGTATCACCTTGTTGTGGACAGATGCAGAAAATGCTTGAAGAGCTAAAAAGACAGCTCTGAGTTCCAGCAAATTGATGTGGAGCAGAGATTCCTGGGGGACCACACTCCCTGGTGGAAAGGTCGCCCATGTGGGCTCCCAGCCCAGAAGGGAAGCATCTGTAGTGAGTCAAATTTGAGCAGGGGAAATGAAGGGACCCCAATCTTAAATTGCTCTGATCCTGCCACCACTGGAGGCCTGGATCAAGGTTCGAGTCACTGGGACCAACTTGGAAAGGGGTCTCTCCTCTGAGACCAATAGGTTCTCAAGTGAAACTGAATGTCTCTCATCTGAAATCTGGCCCTGCACAACAGCTGTGGATGCAGCCATGTGCCCCAGGAGCTGCAGAAAGTGTCTTGCTGGTCGAGAGACCTGCAGAGTGAAGGAGGAGGCCAGAGCCACTAAATGCCACCCTTTCTAAGGGAAGAAAAGCTCTGGCTAGCTTTGTGTCCAACTCTGCCCCTATAAAGGTGAGTACCTGGACTGGTTCCAGAACCACTTTTGGCAGATTTAGCAGAAAGCCCAGGGAGGTGAGAAACTGCTGGGTGACTTGCAGGTGAGATTTTACCTGTTCTGGGGACTGGCCTACAATGAGCCAATCTGTCTTGATAGGGAAAACAGCAATCCTTTTGCCTCCTTAAGTGAGCCACTGCCAGACACTTTGTGAATACCCTTGGGGCAGAGGTGAGGCTGAAGGGCATTGCTCTGAACTGGTAATGACCTGAGGTAGTTCGAATCTGAGGTACTTTCGATGGGAGCTTCTGATTAGGACGTGAAATAGGCATCCTTGAGGTCCAGGGAGGCTAACCAGTCTCCTGGCCTTAGGGAGGGTAAAATCATTGCCAGAGTTACCATTTTGAACTTTGGTTTCAAAAGATGCTTGTTCAGATATCTGAGGTCTAATATGGGCCTCCATTCTCCTGTCTTTTTTGGGGTAAGGAAGTATCTGGAATACAGACCCCTGCCCTGGTGCAGGGGAGGAACCCTTTCCACTGCTCTGAGAGCCAGCAGGGTTGAGACCTCTGCTTCTAGAGCAAGGGTCTCTGGAGCACTTTCTGGTAGAAAAATCTGGTTCTCAACTTGGGAACTTTTTGCTGAGAACCAGACCCTGGCTTACTACTTCCAGAACCCACTTGTCTGAGGGTTAAAGAAGCCTAGTTCTGACAGAGTAAGCCAGCCTGCCCCTCACCGGCAAAGGAGATCGGCCCTGGGCACCCCAGTAGGGTGCCTGCTTAGCAGGTGCTTTAGGCTGAGGGGTGGGAGCAGGCCTGCCCACCCCTCGCCTGCCTCTGCCTCTGAAGAAGCCCCTCTGAGCATAGGCAGAGGAGGCCTGAGTCTGATAAAGGCCTGTGAAAGGCCTCCTCACCCCTGGGGTATGCCTCTGGGGAGTGCTTGCCGCCTGAGCTTGGGCACTTTTGTAAGTAGTCCTATATTCATCCATCTTTTCATGTAATTCTCTGTCTGCTCCCAAACAGAGAATTTCCCACCAGAGGAAAATCCATAGCCTTAGTCTGGGTGTCTGTGACAAATTAGTACACCTGAGCCAGGCCAGCCTACAGCTACAGATGTGGCCATGACCCTAGAGGAAACATCATTAACATCCACAGCAGCATGAAACTGTACCTTAGAAGCTTCAATGCCATCAGCAGCCACCTTGTTCTAGTTCGCTAGCCAGCTGGCCATGGGCTTGCTTTGCTAATTCCATAACAGTAACCCATCTAGATTTCTGATACCTAGCTACATAAGCTGTATAATTTGCTTGCCTGAGTTCCAGAGAGGCTGCCATATACTGTTTTTTTCACATGGCATCAATCTTCCTGGAATCCTTTGTCGGAAGATGTGAAGTCAGGGAATTTAGCTTTATCACAGGCTGCAGCCTGAACTACCCCAACATGACTGCATTGCTTGAGAAAGGAATTTGTATCAGGACCTGACAATGTGTACCTTCTGTCCATCTTTTTATCTACAGGAGGCACATAATTGGGAGCTTTAAAATTGTTATTGTTTGCTTCCTAAAAGACTAATGCAAAGGAATAGACAATCTCCTAGACTCTGAATATCCATCATTTCTACAAAATCAGGCTCCTCTCACTCATCCACAGCTTCTTCCAAGGGAAGTTGAGGGTTTCAAGCAACTTTTTGTAAAACATAAAATGAGATGGGGACTCAGATAGCACAGGGAGATTCTAAAGGTCTGTCTGGGGAATGTCCGTTCAAGTGACACCCAGACCTACCCAGCCACATTCATACTGTTCATAATCATCCTCCCCCTCCTCTGGTTCATAAAACTCCTCAACATCATATTCCTGAACCACTGGAACCGGACGAACCGACCTTTTGCAGACAGTGGCGGTTCGGACGGAACCTGAGACAGTGACTGGACAATTTGTATGGCTTTTGCTATCTCTGCAGCAGTTGGAGAAGGGATTTTGGGCTCCAAACCTGCTGACTTTCTTGTTTTCTTTACTAGAACTGGTTCCTCAGAACCAGCTTTTCTTTTGGCCGAGGAAGTCTCACCCTGGTCAGAGGGCACTCCCTCCGGTTCGGTTGGCACCGAACCGGGCTGGCCATCCGGGTCAGCGGACTTTTTGGCCTCTCGTTCCCTGAGCCTGCCCAATCTCTTTTCCAGGGTGGCTGCAGGGAAATTCTTACATATCTGGCAGTCTGACTGGAGGTGGTCAAACCCCAGACAATAGACACATGTGGTGTGTGGGACAGCCTTGGCAAAGGCTTCCCCACAGACATCACAGTGTTGAAACCCAGTGGGCCCAGTTTTTCTTTTGGGTTTCTCAGACATAATGCCAGCCTAACCAGAAAACTTGCCCTTTAAACGGCAGTGCCAGGCAAGACACCCTTATCGGTTCCCAACTGTGTCACGGGTATTGGAAAAAAAACGTAATAAAATTTGTTTTTTTTAGAACCGATAAGAACCGGGAACCGCACTCTAAAATGTTAAACTTTAAAATTAATGAGTTTTAAACCCAGCTGATCGGTTCAAAACCGAACGATAAACTTACAAGTTCCACACAGACAAAACCTTTAATTACTTATGATTACCACAGACAGAGCTTGAACCAAGCGGTTTTGCGGTTAAAATAAAACTATTCTCGGTTGAATCGGACAGAAAACACTATTTAAACCGAGAAATGAACCGAGCAGAGAAATCTCCGGAGCGACTGTTCACTGAGGCGGAGTAAAGAATCTGACAGTTCAGGTTTGAAATTACACAGATAGAGCTGCTTCTTAGAGCTCGTGCTCAAAGTTCTATTTTGGAATGGTATTAACCATTTCACCTCCGGAGCAGTTCTAGAGCTGGATCAAACTGCTACTGTCATAATATAGCAAGACTTCATGTTGTTTGAAGTTTGCACACAAACTCTATGTACACAAAGTTAAAGCTCATGCCATACATGACCCCCATCATGCTTTCAGTAATACTGCAGACACCCTTGCCAAGAAGGGGGGACACCCAGAAGCCAGGGCGGCTGTACACATTGCAGCAATCAAAAAGAAGCCCAAACCCTTTTCCCCCCCTTGGACCTGTCAGCAGCCCAGCATACAGACTCTGAACTCAAGGATGTGTTCAGATCCCTTGACAAGAGCGCTGAACAAAACCTACCTACCCACAACCCGTACTGGAGGCATGCAGGTAAGTTACACTTGTCCCCCGATGACAAGCTCATCTGTTATCAACCAGATGATACCCCTACTAAATTGTGGGTGGTCCCCAGACACCTTAGGTCCGAATTTCTGCACCAAGTGCATGACACATAGATAACTGCCTTGTTTATGCACAAAACAATCCTAGCCACACCAAACAAAATGCCAAACTACTACCACAAAGGCACTCTGGCCCTTGGCATGCCATACAGATTGACTTTATTGGCTCATTGACCAATACCAGCAGAAATAACAAATATGCCCTTGTGGTGACTGATCATTTCTCTAAGTGGGTGGAAGCTTTACCCACTAAGACATGTACTTCTAAAACCACTGCCAAAATCCTGGTGGAACAAATTTTCTCCAGGTGGGGCCTACCCCTTAAGGTAGACTCTGACAAAGGAACCAGTTTTACAGGTGAGTTGATGAAAGAAGCACTTGAACTCCTCGGGGTTCACCAAAAATTCCACATACCTTATTATTCACAATCTTCAGGTCAAGTAGAAAGAGCCCTTATCAACACACACTTTGAGGAACTCAATACATTGAGTACTGCCAGTTTAGTGCATATAGTAAAGAAAATCGCATAGAAAGTAGGCATGAAAGCAATTTCAGCTTCCAAAAGCTAATGCACTGACCCGTGCCCCGTTGCACAGAAAGTAGGCAAGAAAGTTACAAGCGGCGCGGGTCAGTGCTTTAGCTTTTGGAAGCTGAAATTGCTTTCTTGCCTACTTTCAAGTAGAAAGCACCAAAAGATGGATAGAGCAAATGATTTCCAAATTTACTGAGGACAATCCCAAGACCTGGGATTCCCTATTGCCGTTACTCCTTATGGCAATTAGGGGCACACCCTCAGCCACTATCCAGTAGACACCATTTGAGGTGATGACTGGCAGACAGATGAAATTACCTAAACACTTGTTGTTTGACCTGCATACCCCCACAGCAGACCGTGTGTCTGTCGACCAACATGTGGAAAAACTCAGACAAGACCTCATACACACCCACTTGTATGCTGCTAACTGCATGGGCAAGGCCCAGCAACAGTACAAATTACAGTTTTAAAAAAACACGCACAAGAAGTGGATTGGCAAGTTGGAGATCAGGTAATGGTTCTCAGATTTGCACATCCCACGCACTCCTTCTCCAATAAGTGGGAAGCCCCCTATCCCATTGTCAATAAGCTCAGTCCTGCAGTCTATCAGTTAGACTAATGCACAACAACAAACTGACTGACAAATGGTTACATGCCAACCGGCTGAAACTGTATAAAGGAGTATAATTACTTTTCCTCACCCCATTGGGCAGAATAGTACTAACTTACTAATATTTGGTTTTCCTTTTTAGGTACACTGACAAGATGGCTATCTTGTTCCACTTTCTCCTCATCTCAGGAGTTATCCCCGCATCCAAGGCACAGTAAAGCACCTCCTTCCTCATCTCGATCCTCCAAAATTTGCCCCAGAGTGAGTTTCTATCAATATACCAGACAATTTTATTACTGTCCAGGAAGGTTCTGATGCCTACCTCACTGCCTCGGTTGTTGCTCCTGATAAATCTACCCTACAAATTGAGTGGCAAACCACGTTGCAAGGACAAATTCTCCCTGTGGCCAAGCTCTCCAAAAGAACTTTCCACGGCTTGCTCAATGCAAATTTATCCTCTAATGGTTCGCTGTCCTTGTTCCAGACTGCTCAGCCATTCTGGTTTATACAACATCACTGCCTTGATTGATCCCTCATATTGTACTTCTGTATCTAAAGACTCTGCTAGAAAATTCTGTGCTATACACAACATGGCCTCTGCTGCCATGTACCTTTCGGTGTTACCCCCAACTGATAAACAGCTTTTGGAATGTCAAAAATGTACCCCTGGTCCTTGTAGTGGTCTAACAGCCACTGCCTTATCTGGTACACCTATTAATAACTTACAATTTATGCATATACCTGTTTTGTTCAATTTAACTTACTGGAATATGAAAGAATTTAGTGTGTGTCATACTACTAACACTTTAGCATTTTACAGTACTTTATTGCTTGACAGTCTAGCAGCTTTTCAGATTCGTACTCAAGACCCTATTGCCAGGGTACATAAAACCGAGTATAGAGGCAATTTCAGGAGAAAACCTAATCCTGATGATCAAAGTCATAAACGTAATACACGTGAAGTTGACAGTTCTTATGTCACTGGTGCAACAAGCACTATCACAGGTCTTTTTGGTACAGCTATGTCTATCAGGACCAAAGCAGACATTGCTGCCATCAAATCTTATTCAGCTGAATTCCAAACTAGTTTGTTGAATGATATAATACCCTCATTATATCGCATGCCTAAACTATGGAATGACCTGCCTGCTCATATCAGGAGCTCCACAGACCCCGGGCATCTCAACCCACTCCTCTACACTCCCTTCCCCACCATATGCATATGTTCGCAGTAGCCATAAGAACAAGCCCGCAATTTTCCTAGTAACCGGCAGATACGTCAAATCTCAGCTGCTACGCTGTAGGGTCTGCTTACTACATGTCTGTATTAAATGCATAACTAATAAATAATTTGTCCTCATTGACAGATGCCCTGCAGCCCTCTGGCAAATAACTCTGCTATGCTATCGTAATACCTATGCTGTATTTTGTAATGCATCTTACGTCTCATCATTGTATGTTGAAATGCATCATTTCGTCTCACCATTGTATCTACCTATACTGTATAAAATGTATGTACCATTTCAATGTTTCCCTATCCCCCACTCCCCCAGGTCACATCTGGCAATGAGTGGTTCTCCGCTCAGTACGCCTGCCTGGTTAAACTCTTAAACAAAATTATTGCATGGTGTGGATGGCCTTAGTCAGGAAGAAAGATGCACTGTATACAATATGCATGATATTGCTAAGGCATTTATAGACTCTAAAGATAAGATTAATGCTCTTATTGCACAAAATAATAAAGAAGCAGATACACAATACATTGCCCGTGAGATTCTGTGCTCAGTCTATGGCTCACATATTATCACTACCATCAATGATCTTTTCCAAGATCTGGAATCCGGAAAGATCCCTGATATCACTCACGAAAGATGTATTTCTAAATAGTATTGTCCACGGTGTAGAACTACTAGCTGTATTGCAATGTGTATGCAACAAACTCTGACCATTCCACTTTCTACAGTTAGGAATTTGGGTTTTGTGACCAGGCACCCTAACACTGGTCCATGTTTTACTTCTAAGAAATGTTCCATTAAGGATACCATGTTTGTTTCTTTTACTGTCTCCTTACCACGTTTTGATCCCACTACAGCTCTACTTGACAAACTTGCAACTGTCCACTCTGTTGGACACCTCGATGAAGATATCTACAGAGAACGCCTTGACTTGACTCATCTACTGGTCTTCCATCCTTTCCTGATGCCTGGGTCACCCCGCACAAGGACTTACTGTTGTGCGAAAAAGCAGTATATTTACTTGTGTCAATGTGATGCATTTGATATTATTAAATCTGTATGTGGTTATTCTCCCGACAGTATTGATTGGTTCTTTTCCATGGACGATGACATCAGCACTAATGGCACAGACTTTTTGGACTCAACATTGGCTCCAGACAAGCTTTACAAATCTTATCGAGAGGAGGCTCACCGCCTGTCAACACGGATGACGAAGACTACCTACACCTGTCCAGTACAGTTGCAAAAGTGGAGGCTCCCCCACTGTTAAAATGCAATATAATTTTGATGGGCAGCACTGCGTTGTCACTAAAGTCTTATGTGTATGGCACTCAAACATGTGTTATTGATAACACCAACTTCTGCTTCATCCCTCATCAGAAAGCAGTTTTTGGACATAACATTATAACACCCGTCCCTCTTATGGCGCTGATGTCATTGATGGTAACCCTGATTATCTGCTCACCCTATCTGAGTATCTACCATATTTTAATGTACACATTGGCCCCCTTACACTGACATTAAAATCTCTGTTAGAGAGGAAAGATACTCATCTCATCCACATCAGCAATAATATCACTAAGGCTAATGAAGCTGTTCTTGCACTAATTAATGAGGGTGATATGAACAGTGCACTAACGAACACTTGGTTAGAGATAACATTCAAAGGTTTTGATATTATACAAGCATTTTTGATATTTTGTCTTATTATGCTTTGCTGCCTATGGCACACACTGTGTCAACACCGTGAGCAGCTGGAGTTCCTTTACAAAGCTCACGCATCGGGTTTGTAAATGACACCTGCTCTCTCTCCACATCCCTACTTTTGTTGTGTTGCCCTGAGAGGCAACAAGGGGGGAATGTTACATGAGGTCCCTGCACCCTTATTGGTACCCTCAGAGGTACACCATAGACAGCTAGTATTTAGGTATATGATATACAAACATATAGGGCATTGGGCATCTACCATATAAGGGTATATGTCAGGATATGTATGCATATTATTCCTATACACTTTGCTTTCTAATACGTATATATACTTCTTATGTATTTCTCGCTTACAAGATGTTAGGACACCTGTGTCCTTGTAATGATTATGATATGTAAGTCGGCATTGCCACCTTTTGGTGATTTGTACTACTACACTGATTTATGTAAGAACTGTACTCTTTTGTTTCACAAAGTGATGACTACTACAAAATCGTATAATGTTATCTTGGACCGAGGAGCCACCTCTAATTTAGCCAACAGGGCTCATCTCTGTAACTAGAAATGTTTCTATCTTATGGTAACCATAATAATTATCATAGGTATATAATGTAAGACACTACGTCCATACCTTGGAGATCCCTGGAGATACAAAGAAACCTCGAGGTATAGGGAACGCTTAGCATTGGCTCCCAGTTCACATTTGGTAAGAATTGCTTAGGGCAACTATGATTTATCCTTTGGTAGTAATAAACAAGTTTATTACTCTTAAGCAACGTGTCTGTGATTCCTTGCTTTCCCATTATTGCCAAGAACCTGAGAGTGAGGTTTAGACCTCTTGACAAGGGGTATGGGGCTGTTCAGACCCAAAGAAACATTAAGAGTGGCGAGACGTTCTGAAGGCTTATCAGTTAATGTTTTAATGTTCAATTTGGCTCATCTTAGCATCTGCCAGTTATATCCCAAATGCTATATAGTTTCAACATCTGTGCAGAGAATAGTATAGTCTGTGGCAGACGCTGTAAAGCATCTTAGAAATGTCATGTGAATGATTAGATATATTGCATAACTTTACGGTTTGCTATTATATCGCTTTTTACTACTGTTATGTCATCCTGTTTGTGTGTATGTACATCCATAACTTTATTGGTACATCAATGGTTACTACTGCTGTGTCCTCCTTACAGAGTATAGCGCATACGTGAACTATTTGCTATGTCAATTTTTGTTTAGGGATTTCTCCTCCCAGTGTTGTATCCAAATGCATTTACTTAAACATGCTGGATTAATGCTTTAGTGCCATGTAGGAAATGCAATGAAGAGCACTATATGCAGATACGTGTATTGTTTGTGTAACAAGCAACAATCAATAAAAAAAGCGTTTACCAAAAGGTCAGTATACACAGAACAATAACAGAATGGGAACCAGTTTTTTTTTTTTTTTTGTTGACTTTTCCATTAGCAGATTGTATCCTCTCACCACTAGAGGGTTATATCTCTATCTCTTTATCTAGTACGCAAGCCATGTGGTCTCTCTCTCTCTGCCTTTCCCTCGCTTCTCCTCCTCCTCCTTCTTGCCCTGGCCCCCCTCTTCTCTCTCCCCGGTCCTAGCCACCTCCACCCCCACCCCACCCCCGCCACCCTCTACTCTGGTTTCCACTGCTACTCCAAGGGAACTCTCCACTTCCACTCGAGACTTGTGCTTGGTGCACCGTTTGGATATTCCTGGTTACTTAACCCGACCACTACTCTTAAGAAGTGTGGCCACCTCTCTGCACTGTACCACCTTGCAGTCCATATGGGACACCACCTGGAACCTTGCAACTTCTACTCCAAGAAACAACAATCAAAACTATCTCTCAAAGAGCTGCAGCTCTGCTCCTTAAAACTCCAACTCCTCCTCCTTCTCATCTCAGGCAGCGTCCATCCCAATCCTGGCCCCAGAAGCTCAGGCCACACACAAACTCCAGGTGTCCTTATCCTTGCAACCATTAATATCTGCAGCCTACTACCAAAGCTGGATGCACTCCAAGCCTTCATATGCCAACACAACCCTGACATCCTTGCAGTGGTGGAAACTTGGCTGACACCTAAAGTTCCTGACTCAGCAGTAACAATACAGGGCTACAATGTCCACAGGCTGGACCAGATATTCAAAAAGGGTGGTGGTTGCGCAATCTATATCAAAGACTCCCTGTTTTGGCACCCTGTAGCAACTCCATCACTTTCCGCCTCAGCCCAGATTCTGCCAATAAAAATCGTCCTAGGTCCCAACTATAAAGCCCTGACTACTGTCTCCGTATACATCCGCCCAGGGACCCTAAACATGGATTCAATGACGTCCTAAACTTTATCAACTCTCATCCTCCCGGAGCTGAACTTATTCTACTAGGGGATTTCAACATAAACTGGTTAGCATCGAGTGCCAGTGCCTATAAAGACTCCATGTCAGCTGCTAACCTCACGCAAATGGTAAACTCCCCTATTAGGATTAACTAAAAGACTAGCACCAGTACCCTCTTGGACTGGGTCCCCACCACTCACCCCACAAGGATTTCTCGTACGACCATTCTCCCAGATTCACTCAGTGACCACTCCCTAGTCATGTGTGCATGGTCTAACAAATTCCTTAAGCCCCCTCCCAAAATTATCACTAGCAGAGTCCTTCCTCGTGGAAAACTTCCACATCTCAAACAACACCTGCTTCTACAAGACTGGCTACCCATCTATGAAGCAACAGATGTTAACTTGGCTCTTGATCACTTCATCTCAATTTTCAACAAAGCCTGCGACCTCTTTGCCCCTGCTAAAAGGTGCAGAACAAAATCTCTCTCTAACCCATGGGTCACTGCGGCTCTTCTCTCACAGCTGAAACTAAGGGATCACCTCTGGGCAGTTGCCAGGGCCACTGGCAAACAACTGGACATCCAAAATTACAAGCAAGCATGAAATGCCTGCACAAAAGCCATATGGCTAATGAAATCCACCTATTACAAAGACGCTCTCACCAATACATGGGGAAATGGTCGTGCTTTCTAGACAATATCAAAGATGTCAAAGGAAAGCAGCCAAAAACCTCTCCGGCCATGTTAATGGTTGATGGATCCTCAACCCTTGACCCCAAGGAGATCGCAAACATCTTTAACATGGCTTTTTCAGACCTTAGTGCTGTTCTACCCCTTGACTTTTTCGAAAACAGGGCCTACTCCCCAAATACCTCAGCCCCTCAGTCTAACCATCCCCTCTTCTACTTCAGGAAGTTAAGGCTGAATGAAGCTCACCACTATATTACTGCAGCTATCTCTAAATCTAGATCTAGTAGTGACACCCTGGACCTTAATCTTCTGTTGCTCACCCTCGATGAGGTAATTCATCCAATAACAAAAATCCTGAACCTCTCTCTCAGCTGTGGAAAATTTCCAGACCTATAGAAAACAGCCACCATGACACCCGTCCATAAAAGTAGGGACAAGACGAATCACTCAAATTATCACCCTATCTCCATACTGCCCCCACTCTTAAGGCAGTCGAGCGCATCGTGGCTGATCAACTTACCGACCACTTGGATAAATACAATATACCTTGTCCACAACAACACGGCTTCCAGAAAGGTCACAGCAACACCACAGCCCTTCTTGAGTTCACTGGAGTTTTGCACAAATCACTTGACAACGGCCTTCTCACAGGGGCCATTTTCGTCGACCTCTCCAAGGCCTTCGATACAGTACACCATGGACTACTAATACACCAACTACTGAATGCCGGGCTATCACGGACTCTTTTCTCTGGTTTAAAGCTACTTAGAAAACCGGTCACAGAGAGTAAAAATTGAGACGCTCTCTTTCTAACACCCTGCCTGTTGGCTCGGGTGTCCCAAGGGATCCATGCGGACCCCTCCTTTTAGCCTTTTCTAAACCCCTCCTTACCACTGCTCTGAGCAGATCATACTATATGCCGATGCTGCTGTTGTATTCTCCACTCAAAAAGATCCTGCAACTCTTCAACACAACCTTCAACTTGGTTTCAGTTCTGTAGAGACATGGTTTCTTAATTATAAACTGGTCCTCAATGACAAGCTTCTGCAGCTGTCATAACCCACACAAGCTACACCACTTGGCTATCTCCACCACCCAGGGGAACACTCTAGATCAAGTGAGGTCCTTCAAATACTTAGGGATACTGCTTGACCCTAATCTCTCCTATGGACTTCATGTAGATAATGTAGCTAGAGCTGCTAATACACGGCTTGGTCTCCTCTACAAACACAGACCACACCTCAAGCCAGAAGCTTTGAAGGTTGCAGTCCTGAGCTCTGTGATCTCTGTAATAGACTATGGTCTCATCATTTATGGCTCGGCCACAACTACAACCCTTAGATGCCTCTCAACTGCCTTAAATAAAGCATGTTGGCTCATCACTGGTGCTCACCGTCTCACCCACATGTTGACCTGTACACTCAGACCAGCTGGCTCCAACTATCAAACCACATAAAGTTTCTCACCTGCTCCATGGTGAAAAAAATCTACCTTGGCCTTGCACCTTCTGGGGTCTCAACTCTGTTACAACACCGAATTAACAAATTGTACCTTAGGAGATCCACGCTACAGCTACTGAAAGTCCCCCACTGTCACACTTCACAGGGACAACGCTCTTTTGCTTATTGAGCGCCACTCTGGTTCAATGGCCTTAGCCCAACCATCTCCTCTGCCCCAACTACTGGTATGTTTAAAACTAGGCTCCGGGACTATCTCACTACCAACAGCTCCTGTGATTGCCCAACTTAACCTTGTTTCTCCACTTCCCTTTCTGCTCTAGTTGTTCCCCCTTCCCCCCCTCCTCACTGGATTCTACCCTCACATCTTGGTATACCCAATGCTGCACTTTTCACCCTCTTACCACCCTTCCTACACTCCTTCTCCCCCCCCTCCCCTCTTCCCTCTCCCTATGACTCTGGCACTTCTTATCTGTTGTCTATTTTCTCTGACAAATGCTGCTGGCTGCCTTGTTACAATGCTACCCTTGAACTGTATTAATATGTACTCTGTTTGCAATATCCATATTGTTGTAATGTCTCTCTTGATGTTCCCCATAATTTGCATTTCTCTGACGTGGAACCTTTGTAAAGGAGCCATGGCTCAAAGGGTTTTGTAATCCTAGACTTGATAAATAAATAAATAAATAAAATATTTGAAACACAGCTTCAACAGGAACAAATATTCACAGGTTCAGTGCAGTTCTCCTTCAGGACACTGAGAAAGCCTGTTTGTTACTAACATTTTGGGAGGACACGTAGAGTGGGACTAAAACCCTGACTGTGTTCCACTGATGATGCTGACAGTAAGATTCAGGGAACAAGAAAATAAAATGACAAAAGACACTTCATCTGATTATTTCAAGTATCAGAAAAGAGTTGGAAAAAACTTCCCAAAGGACCATAAAAGCACTTGGAAAGGAGAAATAAAAATAATATTTACTTATTTATTTAGTTTTGCATATCAAAATAGCTAAATTTCAGTATATCCCCTATTTTGCAAGAGGGTCCTGGGGACCGAGTAAAGCAGCAGACTGTATTCACAACTACCAATTCCAGATACAAATAGCAGTGACTCTAACAGACACCAGACAGGAACAATCCTCTATATACAGCAAGTAAGAATATACAATTACAAACTGGGAAACAATGTGATTACAACACAGTGCAGTGCATTTATATGGTAAATACAAGTGGGTGCCGATTAGGAGACTCCAACAGATATGAGGGTGTACCGGTCAGGGTAGGAGATGAGATGGGATGGGACAAGAGTAAAGAATTTGGGAGATTTGGTTTGTGCTTGGCTTGGCATGTATGCGTACAGCAAACGTAGTTCTGTATGGTGCCCTTGAAGGAAATCACTGGTGTCCCTGAGTCAGGAATGGGTTTCAAACTAACAGTGGCAGCACTGGCAAAGGCCTCCTCACTAATAGTTTTGTTACCCTGGGCTCAAATGGTAGGTTTTTTAAAGTTTTTTTTTTCCAATTCTATTTATCCTCTTTCGGGCAGGCCTCCAGCTCGTCTGCCACCCAACTGGACTCAGGGGTCTTTCAGGGTCTTATGGCACCATGTGCGCCCCGGCGGAACTCCCAGAGCCAGCTCAGAGGCTTCATCCATGGTGACTCCCAATGTTTCCTCCGTTTTCTCCCCTTGTGTGCGGTCCTACCCGGAGGCCCCGGAAGCAGTGACGCATGCGTGTGAAGGTGCACATGCGCACCGCAGCTCTAGTACCAGCCTCTTCCACCCTCCCTTAGCCTAGCACCGGCACTCCTTGCGAGCGGCACAGCCACACCAGCTTCCACCAGTAGGCGGCAAAGCTCCAAGGAGACCTGGTTCTCATTCCCGAGGCGGAGGGCTGCCAGCCGACAATCACTCACATCCTCTACCTCCCTCCCCTGCTGACCTCAGACAACTCGGGCTCGTTCCCGAACCCAAGTCGCTGACGTGGCACGAGGTGTGGCATCCACTGCCTCAACCCTCTCCACTAGGCCAGCCCAAGGTTTTCTAAACTTGATTGTAGCTTTATGCAACTTTTATGAGGAGAGTTCTGAGATGATCAAGGCAAAATCCATGTACACATTCGTAAATAAGAGGCAACCACTTGAGTTTACGTCCTTTTCAGCTGAAAAAAGGCCCAAATTATCATACAGCAGACAGTGGTGTGTAAATTTGTGGCTGCCAAGGACAGCTCTGCATATCAACATGATCAGAAAGAACCAACGCGGATATGAATGGTTGAAATGATAGATTTCTTTGACTGGGTAAGTAGGGAAATAGATCAGGAGAGAGCAGTGTACATGGCCTGTCTGGACATTAGGAAGGCCTCTGGAACAGTGTCACACAGGAGGATGATTAAGTTGACTAGCCTAGGAGTGGGCTCCAAAGTGATAAATTGGGCTGAAACTCGTTAACGGATAGGGAAGAGAAGGTGGTGGTTAAAACCACTCACTCACTCTAAAGACAGTAACCTGTAGGGTACCTCAGGGCTCAATACTGGGACCAATCCTTGTTGTCAAGGCACAGGTCAGGAAGCGCAGGAAAACCAGGAGCAGTTATAACATTCGCAAGTAGCATTTTATCATCAATAACAGTAAAATAAAAATTATTCAACATAACTATTTACAAAGGCAGTACAAACAGTGAAAACCAAGTCCTTCAGCTGAAGTATCTCTAATTCCAAGTTTCAGTCTTTCACTCTCTCTCTAGCAAAAGCATTGCTGCTCATTTCATAAGTTTTTGCCTGGAAAATTGTTAAGCACACATCCTGTTTTTCACAAAATATTCTTACACAGAAACATAGAAGGTGATAGCAGATAAGGACTGTGTGGCCCACCTAGTCTTCCCCTTTTCTCTACCTAATGCAATACCACAGACCCTAGCTGATCTGCGGCTTACCCCTGCTTCCCTACTGCAAGAGTACTCTTATGTCTATCCCATGCATTCTTGAATTCCCCTACTGTTTTTGCCCACACCACCTCCACAGGGAGGCTATTCCAAGCATCCACTACTCTTTTCTGTGAAAAAATGCTTCCTCATGCTGCCCCTGAGCCAACCCTCTCTAGCCTCGTATCATGCCCCTTGTTGGTGTACACCTTCTTTTCTGAAAGATGCGACCCTCCTGTACCTTGTTTATACCCCTGAGGTACTTGAATGCCTCTATCACATCCTCCCTTTCCTCTCCTCCAAGGAATACATATTGAGGTCCTCTAGTCTCTTCTCACATGACTTTAGGTGCAGTCCATGCACCATTTTTGTTGCCCTTCTCTGGACTGCCTCTATTTTGTTTATGTCCTTCCAGAGATGCGGCCTCCATCTGGAGTACTATGTCCAGTTTTGAGGTCTCACTAGTGATCTGTACAGTGGAATAACCACCTCCTTTTTTCTGCTGGTTAAACCTCTCCTTATGCACCCAAGCATCCCACTGGCTCTCCCCACAGCCTTCCCACACTGTTTGGTTACCTTTAGGTCATCAGATATGATTACCCCCATGTCCCTTTCGTGATTAGTGGCCATCAGTACCTCTCCCCCCATCTTGTACTCCTCTCTTGGATTGCTGTGCCCCAAATGCATGATTCTGCACTTCTCTGTATTGAATCTTAGCGGCCACACTCTTGACCACTCCTCAAGCATGTTTAGGTCCTTCCTCATTTTTTCCATCTCCACCTGGAGTGTCAACCCTGCTGCAGATCTTAGTATAGTCTACACAGAGGCACACCTTCCCCTACAGCCTCTCTGCAATGTCACTTATGAAGACAGTAAAGAGGACTGGCTCCAGTATGGAGCCCTGTGGCACCCCACTGGTCACCCCCTCTCCTCGGATTGAACGCCATTTGCCACCACCTTCTGTGTCCTGTTACTGAACCAGTTTCTGACCCAGTTTACACCTTACAGCCCACTCCCAGGCTGCCCAACTTATTTACCAACCCACTACATGGAACAGTGTCAAAGGCCTTGCTGAAATCTAGGTAGGCCACATTCACCGCCCCTCCCTGAACTACTTTCCTCGTCACACAGCAGGGCTACAAATTCATTTTAAAAAGTGGTGTTCCACACAGAATACCATTACCCAAGATTTGGTATTCAGTCTTGAAAACTGGTATACAAACCTATTTTCTGTATACCATTATGTCATGGTTGTATTTTAAGTAGTGTGCAATATTAAGTTGTTTGCAGTAGTGCTGAATATAAAGAAATAAAACGTATAGGTTTTGAATGTCTGTGTCTTTCTGTTATCCCACAAGCAACACTAATTAACCCAGTTATGAGCACACGTTATATCTGCCTTCGCTGCCTGCATGCAACTCCCTTCAGTTTTGTTACTGTTTTCAGAACCAGTAGGCTAGCCCTTATTTTTACTGCACACACACACACACACGAAACAGACAGACATACGCTAAATATAGCAGGTGCCCCTTCCATTGCTGTAACACATTTCAGACTTGATATGCTGTTCAAAATATTGTTATACACCAGAGTATGCATTACAGTTTACAGTGCTTCTGTATTCAACTTTAATAACCACTTTGCCAGCCTGGTAGCACTGAGGGTTGAGGCACTGGACACCACACCTCGTGCCACGCCAGCAACCTGGGTTCGAGAATGAGCCCAGGTCATCGGGGGTTGGCAGGGGCGGGAAAGCATTGAGTGTTTGGAGGACTGCTCTCCTTTCCAGGGTGGGGGAGTTTAAGCTAGCCGCTGTTCTGGTGGCTCCTAGCAGCAGCTGGGGACACAGCTTCAATAGCTCGCAGCATTGCAGGGAGAAGCTGCGGAAGATGTCTTACAAGGCTGCGGGGGAGCGCGCAACCTGCGTGCAGGACGTAATTGCACTCAGGGGAACACAGAGCAAGGAAATACTCCAATCCTGGTAGGCAAAGGTGGGGACCAAGAGCCAACCCCCTCCATGCCCAACGTTGAGTGCGTTGGCTGTCTCCGGTGTTCCCTCCAATCCCTGGATACCCCTCTAGATTCTCAGAAAGGTCATCAAAGGAGAGTGGCGGTCCTGCCCCGGAGGGCTTAAATCCAGGGGGAACAGGTGCCAGAGGAACGGAGCTGGAGCTGGGCCAACTGGGCTACAGAACTGAGCCTTCAGACCAGGCGGGAGAGAGGTGAACTGGGTGCCCCCACTGGAAAGAGTCTGGGGTTGGAGAAGGAGAGGTAAATAAAGTTAAAAAAAAAATCCAGTTAGCTTGCATTGCATCTCTCAATTCATTGACTGCTATTGTTATGTCTTCATTTGGATAAAGCAGTACAAGATACACAGAGCAGAAGCACATTTGTGCAGTGCTTCTGTGCACAATCTTGCTCTCTTTTCAGATAATCTGTCAAAAGAGTGAAATTTTCTGTGCAAATGTAGGCTTGTGAAATCACAGAACCATGTAACTGATCCAGCAGAACTCAGAGATTTCAAATCGCTGTTACAACTCTTCAAGCTTTTAAAGAAATTTTCAAGAGAATGCCAAATACAAAGTTTTGGAGGGGGGGGCAGACAAAACTCTTCTGGAAAGCCATATACCAGAAATAGTTGATCCAATGTTTCCTGAGGGAATGATTTCCATAATAGAAACAGTTTCAAGATGAACCTGCACCAAAGATATTTTCTTATAGCCCCACAGGCTTCAATAAGGAAATAATCTTATTTGATAATGCAGTGTGATGAAAATTGTCTCTTTAAATTGCAGCTTGCTTCTGCCTCGCAGTGTCAGTCAAAAACATCAGCACTTGTAGATGAAGTATATCAATGCAAAACCAGGTGGCAATGGAAAAAGGACAACCTGGCCCACAGAAAAAAAAAAAAAAGGAAAAGTTGTCATCGCCTCACACACCAATCTAGTGAAGGCAGTGTAGCTTACTGTAGCTCTGCACTACCCTACCGTGACAGCGTTTTACACTACAAGTAACCTCCAAACTTTATGAGTTTGGCCATGCTAATAAGCCACAAGTCAAATCTGAAAGAAAATGCTAAATGCTGATTCAAATAGGCCACATGTGTACTAGGTGAGCTAGTCTGGTAACTGCGAAGACATGTTGCTGATAGGGATAATGCTGTTAATGCCCTGTCCTTGGCAAAACCAGAAGAGCCCCTCATTTCCAATCAAACACTCTCTGATTCCATGGGACAGCTCAGTTCTGCTCTCCCAGAGGTTCTTTGTCTGTAATATTAGTTGGGAGAGCAGAACTGAGCTGTCCCATGGAATCTGAGAGTGTTTAATTGGAAGAAATGAGGGGCTCCTCTGGTTTTGCCAAGGACGGGCATTATCCCTGCTCCCAGATGCAGCAGCTGTAGTGTTCATTTCTGCAGGTGAGCTTTCCCAGCATTTCTCTTGCTGTTTCACTATAGCGCCTCGCTGGGCTGAGGCTTTTAAAACATTATTCGGATTCAAGTAGAAATGGTAGCGGTAGTAGGCAAAAAGTACAGTAACGTAAGAACTTACCTTAACAGTAGATCTTCGAGAACAGCTCTTGCAGCAGGTTACACCATAAGGACTGAAGCAGGCAAGCAGCAGGACCCCACGGAAAACTTCTAGCTAGCTATATATAGTGGGAGACCATCCCCAACGTCCGATACATCATAAAAAGGGTGCAGTCCCCCAGCATACCTCAGTTCTCCCGCCGGAGACTACCAGCATAACGATGTGATTCTTAAGGGGAGACTATAGAGGATCCGCTACCAGAGGAAGACCAAGAAATGTGTTTGCGTCTGCAACGTCAATGTATGAAATCAAACCTCCTGAGGGGAAGGTGGGAGGGAAACTACCTGCTGCAAGACCTGTTCTTGATGATCTACTGTTACGGTAAGTTCTTGCATAACTGTACTATCTTACTTCAAGATACCGCTCTTGCAGCAGGTTACACCATAAGGACAGATTCCCAAGCAGTAAAGGGTGTTAGCTAACCCATTCGGGAGGAGTATAGGAGAGATTCAGGAAATAAAACCGCCAGGGACAAAAGTCCTTGGAAGACTGCCAGGCCGAAGCCCGCTCTGCGTCTTGAGGCAATGACCAGGCTGCAATGTCTGATGAAGGTGTGCACTGTATTCCAAGGAGCAGCTGCACAAATGGTCAGTGCTGAAACATTTTTCAGCGCAGCAAAAGAGGTAGTCAGCCCCCTAGCAGAATGGCCCTTTACCGATCCCGGAAAGGGTTTATTGCACTTCTGATAATAGTATGCTATGCAGTTTACCAACTGTTTGGAAAGTGTCTGTTTTGACACCGGCACACCTAGCATCCTGTGGGAGCAAGCCAAGAACAGCTGATCAGACTGCCGATGCAGTTTGGTCCTGGTCAGGTAAAACCTGAGAATTCTGTGCACATCTAAGGTGTGCAGCAAAGCTTTCCCTTTATTGGTGTAGTTAGGATAGTACACTGGAAGGTTGATATCCTAATTCAAGATTAATGCTGAGACCACCTTGGGAAGAAACTTAGGATTAGTCCTTAAGGACACCCTGTCCTTATGAAAAATCAAATAAGGCTCTTTGCACATGAGCGCCTGGAGCTCCGAAAATTTCCTTGCGGAAGTAACAGCAACTAAAAATAATGCCTTTCAAGAGAGAAGGTGTAGCTCACAATCTGCAGCTGGGTCAAAGGGAAGCAGTGTAAGCTACTCTAGGACAAAAAGAAGATCCCAAGGAGGAACCAGGTCCTTGATGGGGGGTTTCAGATGCAGGATACCATGCAAAAAGGCACATGAGGCATCTAGCTGTGCTAGAGCCCATTGACCGACTGGTGCATGATATGCCAAGATGACACAGAGGTGTACCTTCAAGGAGGAATATGCTAATCCTGTGTGAAACAGGGACAGGAAGTAGTCCAAAACTGACCTCTCAGGGCAGTGAAGCAGATCAAGATCCCGAGCCTTGGCCCATAGACAAAACCGGCACCATTTCATGGCATAGATGGCATGAGTGGAAGGCTTCCTAGCTGCTACCAATATGTCAGCAACACCCTGAGACACACCATGCCTAAGAATGGCTACATCCTTAGGAGCCAAGCGTGCAGGTTCAGGGATTTGAGATTCGAGTGAACTAGGGATCCTGCCTCCTGGGACAGCAGGTGAGAGCTGACTGGCAAAGGAAAATGAGGCATCTGAGCTAACTGGTGTAGCAGCAGAAACCAGATTTGTCTGGGCCAAAAAGGCGCCAGGAAAATCCCTTAAAGTGTCTCTTTCTCATACTGCACCATTGCAGTTAATTGGCTACTACAGGCCTCCTTCTGCTGGTCTCAAGCTACTATCCCATCTGGGTGACTTAATCAAAAAGGGGACTGAAGAAACTATAGTTATTGGAGACTTAAATCTAAACTGGCTCTCCAAGGCAGCTACCCCATTAATATCATTCTGTGACACATATGGGCTTACACAGCTCATCAATGAGCCTACCAGAATCAACAAAAAGACACCAAGCAACAGCACACTTTTAGATGTTATTCTGGTGAGTAAACCTCATCTATTCTCCCACGTTGGAGTCCTGTTCAATCATATCAGCGATCACTGCCTTATTGCTGGCTTAAGAACATCCTATAAACCCCCATCCCCCACTAAGTTCACAGTGAGGAGATCAAAACAAAATTTTAACATTAGTGCATATCTGGAAGGGATAAAGTACTCCACACGATGGCAAGAATTTTATTTAGCAGACACAGCGGAGATAGCATATGATGTTCTAAATGGCATTAATCACAGGAGCCCTTAACATACATGCACCAGTATCTAAAGTGCACATCAAATACAAAACCTATCACTGGTTCACATCAGACCTTAAATCCGCCCTCCAAGACAGAGACAGAGACAAGCTATGGAAAAAGGCACGTAAAACTAAGACGACATCAGATTGGGGGCAGTTCAAAAAAGCCAGAAATATCTGTACTAGGAAAGTAAGAGATGCTAAGGCTGCTTACTATAGGGCTGAACTAGACTCCTCTTGCCACAACCCCGCCAAATTCTGGAACACTATAAAAGACACAGCAGGACATGACCCAAGTAATTCACTCCCAGCCAAGATACACATTGGAACGAAAATCATCAATAAGAGACTGGAAGTCTTGGAGTCCTTTAACAATCACTTTACAACTGCAGGGCTAGCATTTGACACCTCTCCCGCTAACCAAATGCGCTCCCAACAAGGTATACAAAACAATGAAGCAGTGGTAACCGACTTTACCTTCTCCTTCATACCAGCCCTTTGAAGCAAGTGGAAGAACTAATATCTCAACTGGACATCAAGAAAAGTGCAGGTGCAGACTCCCTCGACCCCTGCTTCTTAAAGATTGCCGTACAAGTATTAGCAGTACCAATAACACACTTATTTAACCTTTCATTACAACTAGAAACTATACCAACGATCTGGAAAACCACTCAAGTCATTCCACTACTGAAAGCAGGGGACCCCTCGGACCTCAACAACTACAGACCGATTTCCATTCTCCCTGTGCTATCCAAACTTTTGGAAAAATCGTGAGCGCCCAACTAATAGGATACCTTGAAGCGGCTAACCTTTTAAACCCAGCACAATCTGGATTTAGAGCCAAACATAGCACCATTACAGCCCTTGCAAAAGTAATCAACGACTGGCAACTCGAACTGGATAAAAAAAAATTGTGTCTGCACTGTGTTTTTAGACCCAAGTAAGGCATTCAATACAGTCGACCACGAATTGCTCCTTTCCTCCCTTAAATCCATAGGACTCGATTCAAACTCCCTTAGATGATTCAATAACTACCTTATGGGAAGAACCCAGCAGGTGAAGGCCGAAGGAGATCTATCCCCACTCAAACCACTGCAAAGAGGAGTACCCCAAGGATCTATCCTCGGGGTCCAATCCTCTTTGCCATCTACATCAATAGTATCGACAATAACCTCACCAAAGCCACTGTACACCTGTTTGCCCATGATACAGTACTGTATGTCAGCCACCCTTCTCCTGAGACAGCATGCACAGAACTACAAGCGGAATTCAACCTACTCCAACACCAACTACTGAAAAAACACAAAAAACTCCTGCTCAATGCAAAAAAAATGAAGGCAATGTTTTTCTCTCCCCAAACACGGGCAGGATATTCCATTCCAAGCAATCTCCCTCATATATCCACTGTTCTTGGTGAAAACCTTGAATATGTCACAAAATTCAAATACCTGGGTATCTGGCTAGACAGCAGACTCTACTACATAGAACATTTGGAAGAATTACTAAAAAGACTTCGACAGAGACTTGGACTCTATTACAGAATAAAATATTTCCTCACAAGTGAATCAAAAAAAAAAAAAAAAGATGGTCCAGGCCACATTTCTTTCAGTAATCGACTGCGCTGACTTCTTATATGGACATTGCCCCATCTCATACCTGGATAAACTCCACCATAGAGCCCTGAGGTTTATTACAGAACTGCCTTTCAACACTCACCATTGTTCACTCCATGCCGCAGTTGGATGGACCTCGCTCCACTTTAGAAGGGACAGAAACGCTATACTATGGATTTACAAATCCATAACCCAGAACTTACGGACATATGTCTCAGACTACTTCATACAAGCCTCATCAAGCAAATATGCCCTAAGAAGTTACAATTTCATTATGCTTAAAGTGCTCAAATTCAATTCTCGCTGTGGTATATCTGCCATTAGTTATGTGTTATCCTCCTTATGGAACGCTATGGAGAAGTTACTGAAAGTGAACAAACCCATATCCATTACTTCCTTCCAATCTCTGTGCTCTAGGCTTATCAAAGAAAAATGTAACTGTCAACAGTAGAGAAAATCTTATTCCTCTCCCTCACCCCCTAGCTGTCCCATCCAATAAGGCTATCTGCCACTCCCAAGATTTGTCATCCTTACCTTCCCCATATTCTTCCTTCCTTCCTTTTCTGTTTCTTCTTTTACTATGCACTTATATTACTGCTCTATTCCCCCATTATACTCCTCACCCCATCACCGGCTTCCTTTCTCCTTCACTGCCCACTTGCACCCCTCCCTTCTCTCCTTCTCGTCATCCCTACTTATAGCCTCTGATAAGGCCATAAATACGTCTATCTCTCCTACCACCCGTCCCTCCTTGTAATAACCCTCCAACTTACCTCTCGCCGGGGAAACACCTTCTCATCTGCCCAGACAACGCACCATCCATTCCCAAACCTCTGTCAAATCCCCTTATACCGCATACTTTAAACCTTAATCCCCACATATTCTCTCTTCAACCAAACAAATGAGCTGCCTATTCCCTATCCATGTAAATTTGTAAATGGTGTTAATAGCTTTTTGGCTTAATTCGTTATATATCTATGTACTATTACCCTTGATGCCATTATACAGTGCCTTCAGAAAGTATTCACCTCCCTTGGATTTTGTCACATTTTGTGATGTTGCAAACTAAAATTAAAATACATTTATATGGGATTTTTTTGTCACGTATCTACACAAATTACTCTATAATGTCAAAATGGAATGAACCTTTTGGAATTTTATGTACATGTAATTTAAAATAAAAACCTGAAATGTCTTGATTTGATAAGTATTCACCCCCTTTGCTATGACACTCCAAATTGAGCTCAGGTGCATCCAATTTCCTTATGAGATCACTCTAAAACTTGAATGGAGTCCACCTGTGGTCAGTTCAAATGGTTGACATGATTTCAGAGGCAATACACCTGTCTATATAAGGTCCCACTGTTGACAGTGCATAAACTCTACCATGAAGACCAAGGAGCGGTCTGCAGAACTCCGTGATAGAATTGTGAGGAGGCATAGATCTGGCAAGGGGGTATAAAAACATGTCTAGGATGTTGAAAGTTCCCAGGAGCACAGTCAAGTCCATCATTAGGAAATGGAAAGATTACGGAACCACCCAGACTCTTCCTAGAGCAGGCCGTTCTCCCAAACTGAGCAACCGGGCAAGAAGGACCTTGGTCAGGGAAGTGACCAAGAACCCGATGACCACCCTGACAGAACTACAGAGTTCCATGGCTGAGATGGGAGAACCTGTCCAGAGGATAACAATCTCTGCAGCACTTCACAGATGTAGCCTCTATGGGAGAGTGGCTAGATGGAAGCCACTCCTGAGAAAAGGCCACATAATAGCATGCCTGGGTTTGCAAGAAGGCACGTGGCAGACTCTGAGACCATGTGGCAAAAGATTCTCTGGTCTGGTGAAAAAAAATTGAACTCTTTGGCCTGAATGCAAAGCGTTATGCCTGGCGCAAACTGAACACAGCTCATCACCCATGTAACACCATCCCTACCATGAAGCATGGTGGTGGCAGCATCATGTTAAGGGGATGCTTTTCAGCAGCAGGGACTGAGGCACTTGTCAGGATAGAGGGAACAATCAATGGAGCCAAATACAGGAACATCCTTTGAGGAGAACCTGCATCAGTCTGCAATAGACCTTGGACTGGGGCGAAGATTTACATTCCAACAGGACAACGACCCCAAGCATACAGCCAAAGCAACACTGGAGTGGCTTCAGAACAAGAAGGTGAATGTCCTTGAGAGGCCCAGCCAAAGCCCAGACTTGAATCCCATTGAGAATCTGTGGAAAGACTTAAAGATTGCGGTTCACCGACGCTGCCCATCCAACTTGACAGAGCTTGAGCAAACCTGCAATGAGGAATGGGCAAAAATTCCCAAATCCAGATGTGCAAAGCTGATACAGACATAACCAAGAAGACTCAAAGCTGTAATTGCTGCCAAAAGCACTTCTACAAAGTATTGACTCAGAGGGGTGAATACTTAAGTAAAGAAGATATTTCAGTTTTTAATGTTTCATAAATTTTTGTTACACAATAAAAATATTTTTGGCCCTTTAAAATTGTTGAGTATGCTGTGTGAATCAAGGGGGAAAAATCATTTCAATGCACTGAAAATTCTGGTAGTAACACAACAAAATGTGACAAAATCCAAGGGGGGGGTGAATACTTTCTGAAGGCACTGTATATTCTGTTCCTCAGTATGTGTGTACATTGAATCGTACTATATATATATTCTGTTCCTCAGTGTGTGTGTGTATAGTGAATCGTACTATATCTTTATGTAAACTGAACCTTGACCTTACCAGGTCCATCCTGCAAATGAGCTCTGCTCAATGATGTTCGCCTGGATAAATAAAGATTTGATTGATTGATTGACTGAAGCTTGAGAAGAACCCTCTGGATCAAAGGGAAGGGTGGGAAAGTGTGAAGAAACCTGCCCGTCCAAGAGAGGGACAATGCGTCTCGCCAGAAAACACCAGGCCCTGGATCTAGAGAGCAGAAATTGGCTTTTGTGCGTTGCATGGGAACGCGAGTAAGCCTACGTCTGGTGTCCCCATTTGCGGAACAGGTCCTCTGCGACCTCTTGCAGCAATTCCCATTCGTGAGTTCTGGCCCGTGACTGGCTCAGAAGATCTGCAACGGTGTTGTCGACACCGGAAACATGTACTGCTGTAATAGTGGTGTCATGCTGCAGTACCCAATCCCACACACACTTTGCCTCTCTGCAAAGTTGGTAAGAGTGAATGCCTCCCTGCTTGTTGATGTAGTACACCACCGCGGTGTTGTCAGTCTGGACTAACACATGTCCTGGTGGAATCTCTGACTGCAAGGCCTGTAGAGCACACAGGACCGCTCGCACCTCCAGGATGCTGATGTGGAGGTGCGACTCCAGAGAGGACCAGGTCCCCTGAGTCCTGGTTCTGTTCAGGTGAGCACCCCATCTGGACCCCGAAGCGTCCATGATGAGTGTCAGAGATGGAGCAGGTGCCAAGAAGGGGACTCTCCTGGTGCAATGCTCCGGGACAAGCCACCACTGCAAGTCTTGAACGACTGGCCTTGTGACCCTGATGACCTGATCTAGGTGATCTTGGTGTTGGTCCCATTGGGCTGTCAGTGTCCAATGAGTGACCCTCATGTGGAGGCGAGCCAGGGGAACTGTGGTGATTGCAGCCGCCATATGCCCCAACAGGTGAAGCATGGTCCGTGCAGGAACCCGATTTCTCGATGTAATGTCCCGTATCAGAGACTTGATGCATTCCGCCCTGTTGTTGGGCAGGAAGACTCCTCCTTGGCAGGTATCCAGGACCACGCCAATGAACTGTAATCTTTGCAAGAGGATGAGGGATGACTTCTCCCGACTAATGGTGATACCCAGTGACCCGAATAGGAAACGAGTATCATGGATTGTCTTCATCAGTGCCTCTCGAAAGGAGGCCATGAGAAGCCAGTCATCCAGATACAGGAATACGTAGTGGCCCTGTCTTCTGAGGGCCACTGCCATGACCACCAGGCATTTGGTAAAAATGTGTGGAGCCGAGGACAGGCCGAATGGGAGTGCTCAACACTGATAATGGCAACCCAGGAACTCGAACCGTAGAAACTTCCGGTGCGGTGGAGTGATGGGAAGATGTAGATACACGCCCTGCATATCCAGTGACGCTAGCCATGCACCTTGCCTGAGCATGGGAATGAGACCCGGAAGGGTGACCCTACAGAAGTGTTTGTATGCCACTGAGGTGTTGAGGTTGCAGAGATCCAAAATTGGGCGTAGGTCCCCTGTTTTCTTTGGAACCAGGAAGAAGTGGGTATAATATCTCTTTTCTCTCGGGTTCCCTTGGATGATCTCGATAGCATCCTTCTCCAGGAGTGCAGAAATCTCCTGCTGAATAAGCAAGGTGTGCTGTCCTGAATAGCAGGATCACAGAGGAGGTCTTGTCAGTGGGCGGTCGAGGAACTCGATAGATTGTTCCTGACAGATGAGTTGCAGAACCCACCGGTCGGAGGTTATCCTCTGCCACTCTGGCAGTGGTAGGCGAGTTGACCCCCGACCCTTTCTTCCCTTTGATCCAGAGGTGGGGCAGGGGCCGGGAAAGAGTCATGCTATGGTGATATTGTGTCCAGCAGGCTGGGCAGCTTTTTTGGTTTCGCTGACCCTGTCCTCCGGAGTATCTTAACTGATTTTTTGGGCCAAAATTGCCCCTGGGTTGCTGTCTGCCATGTCAGCCATGAAAATGATTTTGGCCCCTATGAAAGGGGCCAGGCTTTGGTTTTTACATAGCTTGTACAGTCCGAATGGCCTTCCCAGCATCTTGGAGCTTGGTGATGACCTTTTCTGACTCCTCACCAAATAGAACAGATCCACTGTAAGGGATGTCCAAAATACCCTTTTGGACATCTGGTGTAAAGCCGGAGACCCTTAACCAAGAGTGCCTCCAGAGGCAAACGCCTGTAGCGGCACCACAGGCTGCGGAATACGCAGTCGTACATGGCCTGGAGGACTTGTGTCCCAACGTCGGAACCCATTTTATGGAGGTTTTATCAATTCATCCTTCTTGTCGCCATACAGAAAATCCTTGAGAAGGTCCTGACCCTGATCCCATAGTGTGTTTTGAAATTGCACCATGTGGGTGAGGTAATTGAAGAACCTTATGGAGCATGTAGCAGCCGCATGCATTTGCCTCCCCATGGAGTCTAATTGCTTAGATTCCTGGTCTGGTGGTTGGGTACTCAGATGCTGCAGACATTGGGATCGATCATGGGTGGCTGTTATTACCAGAGAGTCAGCCACTGGTTGTTGGGCCAAGTATGGGTCCTCCACTGGGGCGCTTTAGAGGCGATCTACCTTCTTAGGGACTGCTGGAGTGGAGTAGGGATGCTTCCATGCCACCTTGGTGGCGTCCTGAAATGTGTCCATTAAAGATGGAACCACCACAGGCTTCAGGTCCTTTTGTCTGAGGTACCTAGCCAGGCAATGCCTTTCGGAGTCCAACTCCTCAGTATCCCACCCTATATTTTCTTGAATGTGCCTCATTATGTCCATGAATGAAGGGTCGTCTGGCGGTGACCTGGGGAGATCACTGGGGCCTGGCGATGGGATACTAAATAGTGAGGGTGACTGAGATGACTCCTAAGAGTTCGAGCGAGAGTCTTCACCAGAAGAAGAACAGCGGGATCTTCTTCTGGGTCTCTTGCACCTATGCACACTGAGGGATCCTGAAGGAGTCCTGGAGTGCTGCCGCTTCTTGTTCCCAGATTTCTTTTCTGGAGACCTACCCCTGGGTGGTGGAGTAGGCTCCATAGGGTGCGCTTTGGGAGATAGTGCCCTAGGAGGGGGGACCTCCTGTGGGGGCTTGGGGGGACAACATCCTTTCTAACAGTGTCCCACCAGAAGGTGAAAAGCTCCTTCACCTCTTCTACGTTTAGGCCGAATGACGGTCCTGGCGTCGGTGTCTGCCCACCCTTCAGGTCAGGCACTGGTGCTTGAGGTGTGGTCTGGTAGGTAACCGGGTACTGGCCTAACTCTGTGACCTCTATGTCACCCAATGTCTGGTTATCGGTGACCAGTTGCGCACCGACATCTGCTACTTCTTCCTCCGACATCCCCTGGTGACCGGTATCTGGACCAGGAGGCAGGGTGGCGTCGGGTTCTTTGGTCGCTTGGCGGTCGTAGGGTCTGGTGTCCGCTTGGTGTCAGACATCCACTTTAGGGACATCAGCTCCACAGTCTGCCTCGGAGGAGTGTCCAAGCTCTTCGGAGGCTGGGAGACCAATCTGTGGTCGGTGTCCCAGCGCCGGTCCTGGGAGTCAGGGCCTGTCTTGGTGACCAACTTGGACGGCTGTTTGTACCGGTCTGGAGCCTCAGACTGGGCGGCCGAACTGGACAGTCGGCTGACTTTAGGTCTAATTTTTAAAGACTGAACAGAAATGGCACCTGACCCACCTAAGGTCTGGACTTTGACCGGTGGGAGCTGGGACTTAGCCTGAGAAGGAGACCTGTCTGACTGGTTGGATCTGGCCTAGGAGTCTGAGGTGAGGGATCTATCTCTATCCCTATCCCATCTCTTCTCCTTATGTTTCCCCGATCTATGGGACAATTCCCCTCTGGAAGAAGGTTCCACCTCCATTTGTTTTAATTTTTCTTCGAGAAGAAAACCGAAGGGCCTTCTGGCAGTGGAACCTTGTGCGACTGTTAAAACTGTTGCCAGATGCTGCATGCCTTAGTATCATGGTCTGGGCCTAGGCACTGCACACAGGTCGAATGCCTGTCCATAAAGGGGATCTGCTTGCCGTAAGCGCACTTCGAGGAGTGTCCTTCAGTAGAAGGGGTCGGGGAAGAAGACATGAAAGGATTTTTCCAACTTTTTCAAAGGAATCATGAAAAGATGAAGTTCTGGTGTCGTTCATAGGCTGAAGGCGTCTGTGGAGCCAATGCTTGCGAGTCCACGGCAGGAAAAGAACTGAGGTATGCTGGTGGACCGCCCCCCTTTTATGATGTATCGGATGTCGGGGGCGGGGCAGACATCAGGGGGAGGTCCCCCACTATATATAGCTAGCTAGAAGTTTTCCGTGGGGTCCTGCCGCCTGCCAGCTTCAGTCCTTGTGGAGTAACCTGCTGCGAGAACTGAATCTTGAAGTAAGATCCTGAATTGCTTTGAAGCTGTGTATCCTCCTGAAACCACAGTATTCAACGGTGATCTCCCCCAAGGATATACACACTGCTTCTTACCTTGACAAGCAATGAGGAGGGCACTCAAAATAAAGGCCCTTAAAGTGGTATACACAATGGATTACAGAGAGGCAGAATCTGGTGTTCCGTGTATGATTTTTGGTATGCACGGAATGCCAAATAATGTGGAATGTCAAGCCCTGCCCAGTCAAAAAAATCTATCACATTTGTTTGACAAGACCTTCCCACTTTGAATCCATGTTGACTCAGATCCTGTGCTCCACTGGATTCAAGAAATATCACAATCCTTTCCTTCAGCAGTGACTCCATTAATTTCCCCAGCACTGAGGTCAGGCTGACTGGCCTATAGTTGCCAGCCTCCTTCCTGTTCCCACTTTTGTGGAGAGGGACTACATTTGCCCTCCTCCAGTCCCCTGGAACCACCTGTCTCTATCGATTTGTTGAACAGGGCTGTTAGTGGTTCTACCAGCACTTCTCCAAGTCCTTTTAATATTCTGGGATATATTCCATCTGGCCCCACAGCCTTGTCCCCTTTCAGATTCTCAAGTTCATTTAGGACTCTTTCCTCGATAAACGGGCTGGTACCCACCTCTCTCCCATTGGTGCACCTATCACCCAACAGTGGTCCTTCTCCTTCCCTTTCTTCTGTGAATACTGAACAAAAATATTTATAATACATAGTTAGGTCTTATTGTCAATGGAAATCTGTGGCTTACTAAATCTTGTTGTAGGACAGTTGAAAGGTCAAAAAAGTTGTTGTACTATCGTTCTGACACTACATCGATAGTACAACTTTCCAGCCTTTGTCCTGCTTCCTGATTGGCTCACTTGACTGGTAATAACAGAAAAAAACTGAAAACATGGCAGCGTGAATAACCAAGCGCCGATTACGGATCCTCCTACTTTTGACACGCAGAGCCTCAAATGGCTTGTGTCACAAAAGTAAGTTATTTTTTTAATCATTTAAACAAAAAGAAGCACTACAGCTAACCGAGAGTGAGTGGGAGCAGGAAAAACCCAGCGCCAGCAAGAGCAGTGAAAAGCCGGAGTGAGTGACAGCAGGGAGAACTGGGAGTAGGAACATCAGATATCACAGAGGTAAACAGCGACCTAAACAAACAAAAAAAAATAAACAAAATCAACAATAAGACCCAACCATACACTATATAAAAGGGTGGATGGGTGACCATCTACAACCCTTGCCTCAGTGTTTGCGCACAGAGGTTCTTTGTCTTTTAAATAGTTTTTTATTTTAATGGGTTCACCACAACATGCCCAAGATACACTGTCTTAGGGTAGCTGGTCCATTCCACTGGGGTGTCAAACAGATGAGGCATACTGATGAGTCCTGGTAGGACGAAACACGTGTCTATGTCTTCTGTTAGCACCCTTTGCAAACTGTGTGAGAGGCCTTTCCGCACCATGCAATTCTGCTTAAAGATGGACCAGCATAACATTCTGTGGTGATTTGCATATGCAGCCCATGATCCTTTGCATTGTGTGGGCATGTGTGATCTTGTATTTTCTATCTACAACTGAGGCTGTGTTTAAATCTCGGTATTTGATGACATCAGCGAGACCTCTTGAGCTTCGCTCTTGAGGTCTCTATGTTGTCATCAACTGCCTCGATGAAAGCACAGCCTTGCTGCGGATGGTCACCCATCCACTTATATATGTTCAGGATTGTTGCTTTTTCTAGGTCCCCCTCTGCACAAACCACTCCCACCCTTTTTAACCTCACAATCCCACCCCTGTTCTTCTTTCTTGCACTTATCTTCAGTTTCTTTGCAGAGCAGGCTTGCAAACAGAACAGTACCCCAAGCCAACTTCCTGCTGACAGCTCTACAAAAGAGTTTGCAAACAAGCCTGAGAGGAGCTCAAAATGCATCTCTGATTAACCACCTAAATTCCAAATAGCTTTTTGCAATCATTTCAACAATATAACTACTTACATTTTCAAACCAAGGGATCACAGTATCACTTACAGTTTCACACAAAGATTCGGATATATTTTTATAACAGCAGATACACAAGGGGGGAGGAAAAGATTAAAACAGCAAGTGAAGGCAAAGAGATAGCAAGAGGCAGAGAATCACGAGACCATCAGAGTGATCAGTTCCTAGATCTCACGAGAACATCTGGTTGCGCAACCAGATGGAAAAGAGACAGAAAAGGAGAGGACAGAACAAATCCTTGCGCTGAACACTTTCTATGCGTAACAAATGGGACGGGGCCTTATTTAACCCCGTCATAGTTCTCTTCACTGTCTTCAAAGGGGACACTGGAGAAAAACTGGAGGGGAAGATATGCCTTTTTTACAGATGATAGCAAAATCTATAATATGGAGGACACTCAGGATGGGGTGGGGAAAATGTGCAGGATCTTGGGAAACTTGAGGAGTGGTCTAAAGTACTGTATAGCAGTTGGGATTCAATGCCAAAAAGTACAAAATCATGCACGCAGGGCATAAGAACCCTGGCACAGAGCAGAGGGTGCAGCACCGCCTTTTATAGTCAGGCTGATTATGTTGTCAACGCCGGGCAGTCCCCGATGATGATTACTATCTACAAGTTTGCCATTTGGACCGGACGCCAGGGGGCACAGTCCTATATGTGAAGACCTACTGCAGGAACCCTCTCAAAGTAAGATTTTATGGTTATATCCAAGGTTATATCAAGGTGGCAAGGCAGTGTGACAAGGAAGTAGTCAGGGCCAGTGCTCTTTTAACGTCTTTATAAGTGACACTGCAGAGGAGCTGGAAGGGAAGATGTCTCTTTACAGAGGACACTAAAATCTGCAATAGGATGGACACTCTTGAAGTGGGCGGAAAGAATGATCAGAGACCTGAGAAAACTCAACAAGTGGTATGGCAGCAGGGTTTCAATGCAAACAAGTGCAAACCATGCACTTAGGGCACAGAAACCCAAGGACAGAGTACAAAATGGGTGGAGAGGTAATGACGATCACCAACAACTAATTAATTGTTTAGCTAACAAACATTTTGTATGATTGAGCAAGCTGTATGTTTTTTTAGGAATATGCACATAAGTATTTTTGTTCGATTCTCTTCACTTTCTTTATCACTTCCGGGTGTTTTGGGAGTTAAATAGCACTTCTGCACACTACTGGGTACGCCCTGATGATGACTGTAAGTTGAAACATTAGCATCCTAGTTTCCACGCCCACAAAGCCTAATGGGGTCGCAGCATGAGGCATGGCAGTGCTTTTGAAATGCCATTTTTTTGTAATTTGTATGTGTTCTACTATGCTATACAGCTTCATAGTTCTGTGTTCAAACAGTCCACAGTTGTCACTGCTCCAGGATTATTTCTCTTACTTCAGGATCTAGTTGTTCGCACCGACAGTATTTTGGGTCTTCACCGATTCAAGTGCACTTTGATCTTTGCCTTCCAGCATGTATTGCCAAGTAAGAAGTTTGTGTAGTTTTGGATCGTATTTCCCTTCGGTAAAGTAAGTCGTTTCTTACACTCCAATACCTGGGAGATCCTTTTACCTGGAATGCCACAAAATATATAACCAAGCTGCAACAGACCTCATATGAGATTTGGTATCGGGCCCTGTTACAGACTAGAACTCTATTCGACACAACGCTATACCTAATATACAGCTCTGTATAGTGCTCGAATATTTTTTTCATTCAGCATTTTATTTGAGTCTGCACAACTGTGATTTTGCACATTTACTGACTTTTTAAGACAACAATAAATGTTTATTATATTTTCTAGCCCTATGAAGTGCTGCTTACTTGCTTACATTTGTAAGCGTCTGCTTTTGGAAGCACCCTACCATGTTTAATCTGATGTTTGAAATCTAAAGCCGTGACTCTGGGTATGCGCATCAGCATCGGCACGAACATGTATGCCCGCAGTCATGGTTTTGGATTTCTAACATCAGACTAAACATGTTAGAGCGCTCATTTTAATAGCGCGCTCACTTTCTGGCACTCAGGACACCATTACCTTTTAGGAAATTTCTTTTGTGGCCTTAGGTTACAAAATTCAAACTCATAAAAACACAAGTATAGACGCACTTTGGTGCCATGTTGAATGTGCATGCGTGGAAGAAGCAGGCAGCCAGTGATTTAGTTGGGACAAGAAAAGTCTAAAATGTTACCCAAAACTTGGAAACATGCTCTCACTGCATATAGAAAGGATAATGCTACAGATGCCTGCAGGCATCATTTCTCATGGAGGTAAAAAGAAATCTGTCAAAAACCTGAGAGTGTCCCTTTAAAATTACTCAAACACCTTTTAGTAGAATAGAAAATAAAATTCCCTGTTATTCACTACACCCAGGAGTTTACAGTGCTCCACTGTTTCAACTCCAGCAAATCGGAACAAAATCTCATTTCCCACATACCTCCCACATGACAAACTATTTTACAAGGAAAACAGTAAATTTTAAAAAAAAACTTCCTGGCCGCTGTTACATCTGTCACAGTGGCCATTTTGCTGGAAGAGTAATTTAGCAGGATAGATGGCACTGAACAGAATACTGAGTTCCCAGAGCAGTTACTTAGGGTCATCGAAACTTTCCTGTCACTGGAGGGTCGAAAAGTAGAGGTTGGAGAAGAAACAGAACACAGCCACCATCAGCCTACACTATCTTCGCCTCTTTGCAGCCTGCAGTACAGATTTTCTCTGTGCCAAAGAGCCCAGTCTGATCAGAAGTGTGTTGGACCCCAATTCCTGTCTCTTATGAAGGGTTATTCAGTACATTCAGTCTAAGTATAGGCCATCAGTGTCCTGCTCCAGCGCTTCCCCCATCCAAGATAGCATAGTTTCTACTGGACACAATGTGCCTTCAAACTCCTCGGGACGCCCATTTACTTGCACACTGTTTTCTTGTTATTGATCTTCTGCTTGTTCCAACCGGGATTTCAGCAGGGTGTTGTCTTTAATCAGCTCAGCCTTCACCGACAGTGCTTACCCTGGCAAGTTCACCATCTCTGCATTCTCCACTTTGCTGAGTTCTGCCCTATGTTCCACAGTCTGGAGATGGTTTGAAAAGGAGTCAGATTTCACTGCCAAAGCCTCAATAGTAGCATGAGTCACAGTGGCATACAGACTCTGTAAAGTTATGTCTAGGCTCCCCAACTATGATGGGTCCAGTGGTTTTGGAGAATCTTTAGAGCCTTGCTTAGCTTTTAAAAAGTGCTATAGCACACAGGCTGCCCCACGGGGTTTCCCCATCTGGCAGTTAATCAGTAAATAGCTCCCAGATGGTTAGTTTGAGAAGTCTGAAAGTTGGACCAAGCAAGCAGAGGCTCCACCAGAACACTTCCATTTGATGCAGTTTTGTTGAGAATAAGGTCCAGTTTTATGTCTTTTCGCATGTTCTGTGGCAGGAGCTACAGAAGAGTATGTCTGCTCACTCTGGAGGCTGGCTCAGCCCCTTCCATAATTCCCTTGTTATGTACTGTCCTGGCTTACCCTGACATGCCTAACCCTTAGTGGGACCACTGCAAGGTATGCTACTGAGTAGCTGTGGCTGCTTTCCAACTACATTTCCAAACATGTGCAAAACATACTGTTGAAGGCTGGAACTACAGAAATATTCACGCTGTCATAACACCTGAAAGCATTAGAAAAAACTAAATAATGGGTGCAGAAATTAAAATGACGTAATAACCACAATTCTTGATCTTCTAGAAACATCTTCACCATTGAGTCACACCAAGGGGTTCTGAGCCAGAGGTGCTAGGACCCTGAGGGAGCCACACATTTTCTGGAGGGCCGGCACCGAGGTAGGCTGCGCACATGCGCGGCACCATGAGAGACTAGCTTGTGCTGCATGGCTTACCTCAGCACTGGCCCTCAACCACCTCTGTACCTTTCTTACTAAGAAAGTGCAGCGTAACCTAACTACCATTACTACGCCTAACTTACTGTAATGACATAAAATAGCCCTTGCAACCCGTATCAAAAGGATCAACAAAGAACACAGTGTCTTCACAGCCCAAACCTAAAATAGGGGATGAAAAACAACAAACAGAAAAAGCAAGCCCAGGGGATGGAGGGAGGGTTTATGACTCAATGGCGAAGATGTTCCTAGAAGATCAAGAACTACTGTGAGTATGTAATTTTAATGTCTTCCAGGAATCAGTCGTCGTCCTTGATTCACACCAATGGCTTAGAGTACCAAGCTGACACAAAAGTCAACCCGGGCAGGGCAGTAGTAGCCGGAGCTCATCAACAGAAGACCATTAAGGATTGCCTGTCAAAAGAGGTGTGCCATCTGGCAAGGACGTCCAGGGCATAGTGCTTGATAAAGGTGTGCACTGTGCTCCAGGTGACAGCTCTGCAAATATCAATGATAAGAACAGAGCAAATCTCTGCCAAGGACTAACGGCCACTCTGGTAGAGTGGGCACGAACCTGGCCCTCCAGTTTCACTTGCATCACAGAACAGCAATGATAGAAAAGTGACAGTCCATACAGAAATGCATTGATCCTAACCAGCTGACTCAGACAACTGAGCTGAAAGGAAACAAAGAGCAGCTTCAACTGTCTGAAGTCCTTAGTTCTATGGAGGTAGAATGTGAGGGCTCTTTTAACTTCCAGAGAGTGAAAGGTGCACTCTTCTTCATTCTGGAAGCTGGGAAAGTATGTAGGCAGCACTAAAGATTAATTTAAGTGAAACTTTGACATCACCTTATGTAAAAACTTGGGATGTGTGTGAGGAACCACCCTGTCTCTACAGAATACAGTGTATGGAGGATCTATGACAATGCATGTATCTCAGAGACTCTGTGGGCAGAGGTGATGGAGACTAGAAATGCAGTTTTCCAGCTTAGGAACTTGAGATCACATATAGCCAAGGGTTCAAAAAGGCTTACAGGTGAGCATATCCAAGACAAGCTTGAGGTCCCAGGTGGCCATGGGTTTCCTGACTGGGGGCCTCATGCAAAATGCCTTTCAGGAACCTCTTAAATAAAGGCAGCTGGGCTAGGGAGATGTTCTGTTAGGCTCGTGGTACACTGCAACAGCCCACAAATAGACTAACTGTAGAGTATTGCAAGCCCACATCAGAAAGGTCCAACAAGTACTCCAAAGCCCTGCCTCTCGGGCATTGGAATGGGTCTATATGGGATTTGGAGTACCACACAGAAAAACATTTCCACTTGGCTGTGTACGTTTTTCTGGTAGAGGGCTTATGAGCAACCAGAAAAATGTTAGAGACGCTCTGAAATACTATACACCTGCCCACCTCCATCTCTTCAGGAGCCAGACATGGAGATGAAGGAAGCGCTGGTTGGGGTGAACCAGGGACCCCTGCATCATCAAATCTGTCCAGAGAGGGCGGGTTCTCAGAACAGTGTGATAGTGGAGAACACCAGACCTACCCTGGACTTATAACGTAACTGTGGTTCGAGAGTAACAGATTACAACAAACAATTCATAACTAGATGTGCTTACGTTACATAAGATGTCACACCACAGTGTCCATATCGGTCTAACAGGAATAAATCTGATCAGCGTCAGTGAAGTTTAGTAAAAGGAATAAATACAGCATGGGCTTGTGCTTGTTGTAAAATTTTGTATTAGTTTATTTGAGTTAGGGGGGCTCTGCACCCCCACATCCCCTTTCTTTTCTTTTTTTTTTTTAAAAGGGTGTGTGGAGGGGTGAAGCCCAGCCCCACAACTAAAATAAACTAATACAAAAAAATAACCAAAATGTAGTTCTGAGACAGTAGCGTAACTTGAACTCTATGCTAATATTGTAGGTCCAGGGTAGGTCCAGTATTCGCCACTATCGCCTCAGAAGGCTGACTGACAATTTGTTGAGCAGGGAGAAGCATATCAGTCGAGGCCAGCATTTGACAATCAGAATAATTTTGGCCCCATGTGCCTCCAGCTTGAGCACTGTGCTTGCAATAGCCCTAGTAAAGTTGGTGTCAGCTTGACCCTTGGTTTCAAATGCTGGGGGTCAGACCAGAAAATCTTGGGGTCAAAAATTTCTAGAGTGGCTCTGTACAACATCATCAGAGACTTTTTCTGCGAACGATATTAGTGTAAACCTTTTAACATCCACAATCAATGCTAAAGCGCTACTTTTATTTTTGTGCTTCAAAATCTTCAAAAATCCCATTTGGGGACTTCAGTACAGGGGTTAACGCAAGCCGTGTGAGCAGTACCCTCTGAACTAGAGGAACAGGAGGAAATAAGTACAGAAAGTGATTTGTCCACTGCAGCCTGAAAGCATCCTGACAGAAAATGCCACGTTCTGGATTTCTGGAGCAAAATTAAAGCAGTTTGACGTTGAGTGGGATGCAAAAAGTCCACATCTGGGTTTCCCACTCAAACAGAGACCGCACGATGTCTGGTGCCAACGACCACGTGCCAGAATCGGTTTCTGTTCAGCTGAGCTCATCTGATAGACTGTTCTGGGCCCTTGGCAGGCAAATCACCTGGATCAGAAAGTATAGTTATGTAAGAACTTACCGTAACAGTAGATCTTCAAGAACAGCTCTTGCAGCAGGTAACACCATTAGGACTGAAGCCGGCAGGCGTCAGGACCCCATGGAATTCTTCTAGCTAGCTATCTTCAGCTGGGACCGCCCCCGATGTCGGCCCCGCCTCTGATGTCAGGTGTAGTACATAAGGGGGCGGGCCCGCCAGATTCCCCAGTTCTCCCGCTGGAGACTTCCGGCTGTAGGATGATATCAGAATGGGAGACCGAGGATCCAACGTCAGAAGACAAGAGGTATAAGTCTTGTTAAAGGCTCGAGAAGCCATGCCTCCTCCAAGGGGGATGGTGGGCGGGAAGGCACCTGCTGCAAGAGCTGTTCTCGAAGATCTACTGTTATGGTAAGTTATTACGTAACTGTACTATCTTACTTTGAGATACAGCTCTTGCAGCAGGTAACACCATTAGGACTGATTTCCAAGCAGTGGCGCTTGCAAACACTCTGGGAGGAGGAAACTAGAAGGCTCATTCCAAGTCCTGGTTCTAGGACAGGAGACCCTGTAGCACGGCCAGGCCGAAGCCGGCTCTTCGCCGTAAAGCAATGTCTAGGCTATAATGCCTGATAAAGGTATGGAAAGAGCTCCAAGTGGCTGCAGCACAAATGGCTGAGGTGGGGACGTTGTGGAGGGCTGCAAAGGAGGTGGCCACCCTCTAGTGGAATGACCCCAAACTGACCCCGAAGGGTCTTTTAATATCATAGCAGTATGATATGCACTGACAAGCCAGCGAAAGGGACTGTTTCGATACTGGCTGGCCCATCATCTTTTAGTAAAGGAAACAAAAGCTGCTCTGACTTATAAGTTGCTTAGTCCTGCTTAGGTAGTACCTTAGCTGCAGTGAACATCCAGGGTGTGGAGCAGCCTCCCTCTCTATTTGAATAATTAGGGAAGTAGACCGGTAGGTCAATGTCCTGATTGAGAGTGTGTGGAGACACCTACAGGAACTTAGGGTTCGTCCTCAGGGAAACTCTGTCCTGGTGAAACCAAATAAGGTTCCTTACACATGAGAGCCTGAAGCTCGAAACTCTTCCGCTGACGAACAGCAACTAAAAATAACGCTTTCCATGACAGAAAACGAGCTCGCAATTCGCAGGTTCAAAGGGGGAAGCATGAGCTGTTCCAGGACGAAGAGTATATCCCATGGAGGCACAGGGTCCTTAATGGGAGGCCTAAGATGCAACACCCCTCTCAGGAATTCCCGACAGGCATCCAATTGCGCCACAGTGTGCTGTCCCACCGGAAGGTGATAAGCAGAGATAGCACAGAGGTGCATCTTAATAGAGGAGTGGGCGAGACCCGAACGGAAAAGGGAGAGCAGGTACTCTAGCACCGCCTTCACCGGAGAACCTAGAGGGGAAAAGCAGCATGCTTGCGACCATAAACAAAACCAGCGCCACTTCATGGTGTATGTTGCATGCGTTGCCGGCTTTCTGGCTGCGGAAAGGACTTCCGCCACCTCTTACGAGACCCCGTGTCGCAAAATGGCTATGTCTCTAGGAGACATGCATGCAGGTTCAGAGAGCGTAAGTCCGGGTGGACCAGTGAACCCTCCTCCTGAGACAAGAGATGGGAGCTGAACGGCAACGGGAGCGGAGGTTCCCGGGATAGCTGCATTAGCAAAGGGAACCAGATCTGTCTAGGCCAAAAGGGGCCACCAGAATCATTGTTGCATGCTCCCTCGCAGTTTGAGAAGAACTCTGGATCAACGGAAGGAGGGAAGCGAAGGAATCTGTCCGCCCAGGAGAGGGACAACGCTCTTGCCAGAAAACACCAGGCCCTGGATCTAGCGAGCAAAATTGGGCAGTTTTATGTTGATGGGGAAGCGAACAAGTCCAATTCTGGAGTTCCCCATCAAGAAACAGATCCTCTGCTACCTCCTGAAGAAGTTCCCACTGTGGACTCTGGCCTGGGAACACTCAGGCTGTCTGCAATTGTGTTGTCCACCCAGGAACATGTAACTGTGATCAGGTTTGCGCCTGCACGATTACTTCCAATCCCACACCCTCAGCCTCCTGCAAAGGGGGTAAGAGGTGCGCCTCCTTGTTTGTTGAGGTAATACATCACCGCCGTGTTGTCTGTCTGAAGCAGGAGAGTACTCAGTGGGATCTCTGACTGAAATGCCTGCAGGGCATAAAGGACCACACTCATCTCTAGGACGTTGATATGGAGGTGAGCCTCCTGAGGGGTCCACATTCCCTGGGACTTCACCCCGTCCAGGTGTGCTCCCCACCCTAGACCTGAGGTGTCTGTGGTGAGGATTACCTCCGCGGACGGCGCTATAAACGGGACACCCGTAGAGAGTGTCCCTGGGTCTAGCCACCATTGCCAGTCTCGAATCACGGCATTCGTGATCCTGACCGGATGCTGCATGTGGTCTTGCTTTTGGTCCCATTGCACCTTGAGCATCCACTGAGTTACCCGCATGTGGAGCCTTGTGAAAGGGATGGTCGGAATGGCCACAGCCATGTGTCTGAGTAGGCGAAGGACCGACCTGGCTGGGACGGTCTTCTTCGATGAAAGATCCCTTATGAGGGATCTGATGCGCTCCGCCCTGTCGTCTGGAAGAAATGCTCTTCCCTGAACGGTGTCCAGAACTGCGCCTATGAACTGCAGCTTCTACGACGGTACCAGGAGAGACTTCTCCTGGTTGATTAAGATGCCCAGAGATCGAAACAGGTCCTGGGTACTCTGGATCACCAGTAACAATGCCTCTCTGGAGGCAGCCATGAGAAGCCAATCGTCCAGATACAGGAACACATAATGGCCCTGTCTCCTTAGAGGCGCTGCCACGACTGCCATGCATTTGGTAAAGACCCTGGGTGCCAATGACAGCCCGAATGGAAGGGCTCGGAACTGAAGATAGTGGCCGAGAAACTCGAAGCGCAGGAACCTCCTGTGTGCTTGAGCTATAGGGATGTGCAGGTATGCGTCCTGTATGTCTAGAGACGTTAAGAAGGTGTCCTGCTTTAGCATGGGAATCAGACCTGGAAGAGTCACCATGCGGAATCTTTTATAGGCGACCGACAAATTGAGGTCGCTGAGGTCCAGAATCGGACGGAGGTCCCCTGTTTTCTTTGGAACCAGGAAGAAGTGGGAATAGTATCCGATCCTCTCTGGTTCTCTGGGACGCATTTCATCGCTTCCTTTTGCAGGAGCGCGAGTACTTCTTGTCTGATCAATGACTTGTGCTGACCCGAGTAACGGGAGAGCAGAGGAGGCCTCGAGGGTGGCTTTTCTGCGAATTCTATAAAGTGGCCTCTTCCGACCATCTGGAGAACCCACCTGTCGGTGGTTATAGACTGCCATCCTGGCAGGAAATTCGCAATGCGACCCCCGACCATGAAATCCTGTTGATCCTGAGGGGCGGGGGCCGGAAAGGAGTCAGGCTGTGGCGGCTGAGGGGCCCGCTGGCTGGGCCGACCTAGGAGAGCGCTGGCCTCGACCTACGGGTTGTTTTCCCTGGGCTCTGCGGAAACCGGAGCCCCTCTGTTGTGGAACGGGGTTGGACTGTTGTCTCTGCGTCCATCTATGAAATCAGCTTTGGTTCCTACAAAAGGAACTAAGCTTCGGTCGGTACATGGCCTGAACCGACCTCACTGACTTCCCAGCCTCTTGGAGTTTGGTCATTACCTTCTCAGAGGGTTGACCAAATAAAACTTCTCCCTCGAATGAGGCGTCCATGATGTTTTTCTGGACGTCTGGGGTAAAACCGGAGACAAGGAGCCAAGAGTGCCTCCGGAGGCATACGCCTGAAGCTGCTGCTCAGGCTGAGGAGTCCGCGGAGTCGTACGCGGCTCGTAGCACTTGGGTTCCCATGTCCAAACCCGTACGGAGGAGCTGCAACATCTCCTCCTTCTGCTCACCTTCTGGCAATTTTTCAGCCGCATCCAGACCCTGCTCCCACAGGGCATTCTGGAACTGCACCATGTGGGTCAAATAATCCAGGGATCTGATGGTGCAGGTACGGAAGCATACGTGCGCCTACCCATAGCGTCCAGCTGCTTGGACTCTGGGCCCGGTGGCAGGGTGCTCAAATATTGCGGTCTCTGGGACCGGTCATGAGAGGCTGTTATGACCAGAGAGTCGGCCTGAGGGTGCTGAGCCAAGTACTGGTCTTCCCTTGGAGCCTTGTACAGGCGGTCAGCTTTCTTCGGCATCGCCGGAACTGAATATGGACGCTTCCACGCTGCCTTGGTGACATCCACGAAAGTGTCTACGAAGGGTGGCACCACCACAGGCCTGGAGTCCTTCTGCCGAAGATATTTCGCAAGGCGTAGCCTTTCGCGGTCTAACTCTTCCGCATCCCATCCCATGTTCTCTTGGATGTGTCTCATGATGTCCGAGAACGAAGGGTCATCCGGAGGAGACCTTGGAAGCTCACGTGGGTCCGGAGAAGGGATGTGAAGGGGAGATGGGGATCTAGATCCTGTTGAAAACGCTGATCCCGTGACTCCGGGGCGAAGCGCGGTGTCTTCTGGTCTCTTAGGGCTGGGTGACCCGAAGAGGATCTGGACGGAGGTCTCCTTTATCTGGTCTCCCCCTTGGAGGGATCCTGGGCTCCCGGGGAGGAGGTAACTGGCCTGCAGACCTGGATGGAGAAGGGGGAGCAGGAACCGGAGGAGTAACCGGCCTAGGAAGAGGAGGAGGTGGGAGAGGAGGTGGAGTTGGGACCACGTCCTTTTTGATGGTATCCCACCAGTAAGTGAAAAGCTCCTTGACCTCTGAAAAGGAAAGGCCCGACGACGGACCGGGCGCCGGTGGTCAGTCATCGGGTCCCGGCACTGGCTCCACAGGGGCCTCGGGTTGCAGGGAGGGTTCCCTGGGAGTCTCAACAGGACCGGGGTCGCCCGTCTGGTCCTCAGGCTGTGTCAACTCCTCCTCAGTAATGGTCTCCTGACCAACGTCGGTCGGAAGCGTCGGGGTCCTCTTCTCGATTGGTGTGGGTGTCGGTCCCCCGACCGGCGTCTGGGGATGAGTAGGCTTGGCCGGCAACAGTCTTCTGATGGACGACGGCTCTGGGGACCCAGAGCAGGAGGTCGACGCCGGGCGGCCGTAAGGCCGGGTCCAATGGCCTCTAAAGAGGTGAGCTCCTTGGTCTTCTGCTGGGGAGGAGGAGACAAGGAGGAAGACCTAGCGTCGGGTTCAGAATGGTGGGAACCTGACTTGTGGTGATGGTGACGGTCCCCCGACTTAGCCAGGGCCTTGGAGGACGAGGAAGGCCTGGGAGTCTTGGCCTGAGAAGAGGAGCCTGAAGATTTTCCACCGCAGCGGGGTGGGGGCTGAGAGTTGGCCCGGAAGGAGAGCGTCGACTTGGAACCGAGTCACGGAGGCCCTAGACGGGAATCTGGAAGGGGCCTTCTCTCTATGCTTCTCAGAATGCTTACGAGCCTTCTCCAAAGAATCCCCCCGGAAGCCATGGTCTTGAGTTGTTCCTCAAGCAGGAACGCCTGTAGGGCCTTCTGGCGACGGATCCGGGTTCTGCTGTTGAAATCCTGGCAAAAGGTGCAGGACCGGGTGTCGTGGTCTGGGCCTAGGCACCGGACACAGGCTGAGTGCGGATCCTTGAATGGGATCTGCTTCCCACAGGCGTACTTCGAGGAGTGACCAGAGGTTGGAGAGGACATCAGACAAAAAGCTGAACGGAGAGAACGAATTTCCCGTAGGAAAACACTTAACCACGCGTCGAGCGCTAGAATCTGAACCGAAGGGTCGAGACATGCAAGTCGACGGCGGGAAATAACTTGAATCTGGCGGACCGCCCCCTTATGTACTATGCCTGACGTCGGAGGTGGGGCCGACGTCGGGGGTGGTCCTCGCTGAAGATAGCTAGCTAGAAGAATTCCGTGGGGTCCTGACGCCTGCCAGCTTCAGTCCTAATGGTGTTACCTGCTGCAAGAGCTGTATCTCGAAGTAAGATCATCATGTTCCAGACACCATTCCCACATTCTCATCACCTCCCTGCACAGAGGATAAGAGTGTGCTCCCCTGATTTGTTAATGTAGTACATGACATACCTGTTGTCCATCTGGAGGAGGACTACCTTATGGTGGACAAAGTCCACCAGGCCCCGGAGGACATAAAAAGCTGCTCTCACCTCCAGCATACACTGATGTGGAGGTGGGACTCCGTAGGGCTCCAGACTCGCTGAGTGTGGTGGTCCTAACAATGGGTTCCCCATACCAGCAGAGACCTGTCTGTGGTAAGGGTTACCAGAGTCTCTGGTTGAAAAAAGTGGACACCTTTGAGGAGACTGTCCTCCTGCATCCACCATGCAAATGATCGAAGCAGAGGCTTCATCATCTTGATGGGATAAGACTGAGGATGTGTCGCCAGGGACCACTGTATGCTAAGAATCTACTGGGTAGTTTTCATGTTCAACCAGACCAGAGGTACCATGAAAACAGAAGAGGCTATGAGATCTAATATTCGCTGCATGGAGCGAGCCCAAACAGACTTGTGCTCCCTGATAAACTGAGCTATCCGAAGGACAGCTTTCTGCCAGCCCTGTGGAAAAAAAGGCCCACACCCTGGTGGTGTCCACAAGCACTACAATGAAGAGGAGCTGCTTGGAGAGTTGAAGCTGCAACTTCTCCAAGTTCAGCAGGACTCCCATGGAGGTCCAGAACTGAGAGGCTGTCACCACTTCTTGTTCAGGCTCCTGTTTGGACAGACTGGCTAACAATCAAGTCTATAAAGGAAAAATTTGGAATCTGAGCTTCCAAAGGTGTGCCATGAGAACAGCAAAGCACTTTGTAAAGACTTGAGGTGCAGAGGATAGCCCAAATGGCAGGACCTAGAATTGGTAATGCTGAACCAAAGCCATGAAGCTATGAAATTTATGGCAGCTGAGGTGGACCAGGATATACTGGTAGGCATCCTGCATGTCCAGGGAAGTCAACCAATCCTGCGGCTTGAGGAGCAACAGCAGGGTCCCTAGTGAGACCATTTTGAACTTTTCCCGCTGTATGAACTTGTTCAGTTTCCTGAGGTCAAGAATGGGGCGCATGCCCCCTGAATTTTTCAGGACAAGGTGATATTTGAAGTAAAAGCCTGAGTTGTGCTCCGCCTCCAGTACTACTACTACTGACCTGTTGCTCAAGAGGCTCCAACATGCTGCTGAAAGAGTTGGGGGGGGGGTGCTGCTTTCTGGGTGGATAATCCAGAGGGAGTTCTGAGAAATTCAGTGAATGTCCCTCCTGGATGATCCTAAGGACCCACTTGTCCATGGTGATGAATTTCCACTGACGGCAAAACTGAGTCAGATGCCTCCCCCCACCGCCAGAGAAGTCTGCACGGGCAGCTGTGGCAAGATCGGGGACGGAATTTCAGAGAGTGGCATTGGGCCCTTTCAAAGCCTGTGTCTTCCACTGCACTTTCTTTTGTGGCTGGGGAGGCATGGACTTGACTTGAGCTCCCATGCTTTTGCCTTGAAAGGACTGCTTACAGTGATAAAAACCTCACTCATTTCCTTTCTGGGGGTGTGATGGGGTAGCCCAAGAAGTCTTGATGGCTGTTCTGGTCTTCTGAGAGGCCTTAAGAGACTGTTCTACCTGTTGACCAAACAGACAGGAACCACTGAAGGAAACATTCATAAACTGCTATTGGACATCATTGGAGAAACCAGACATCCAAACCCAGCAGAGTCTTCTAATGCAGATTCCCCACAGCAGCAGCATGTAAGGCAGCATCAAGGGTGTCCATAGCTGCTTTCAGCTGGTGGCTGTTCAACTCAATGCCGTGCATGACAGTCTTAAGTATTTTATGCTTAGTGTCCTGACTTTCACAAGGACTCTGCATGAGACTTGAGAGAGGTACAAAGAGCATACTCGTACTTGGAGAAATGCCCCTGGTAGCTTGCTATCCACATGTTAAGGGTAGCAGCAGCAAAAGCCCCCCCCCCCCCATCATCTCTGTCTTATGTGACTCCTTACTGATGGAATGTGCCGTGACCTCTTGAGGGAGAATGGCTTTGTCATTCTCAGCTAAAATCACAATCTAGTCAACAATAGGCTGGGAAGTAAGGATAGGCATGTCCTTAGGGGCAGTATACTTACATTCTATCTGCCGAGAGACAGAGGGAACCTAACCCACACTGCATCTGAGAGTGTCTCAGGCACAGGGGGAATAGGAGGTATGAGGTTGACCGGCAAGGTGGAAACACTGAGCCACTCCACTTGGTGACATTTCCCTGGGTCAGTGGCAGAAGGTTCAAAAGCAAGAGTTGCATACATGTTGTGAAGAACAGCCTGAAAAGAAAGATCTTCTTGTGGTACATAAGGGCCTGGTGTTGAATTATTCAGGGTGTAAAAAGGCTCATAGTCGCTGCCCTCAGAAATTCCGAGTTCAAGGTCAAACTCATCCTCTTTCAGCTCCTTTCTGGCAAGAGAAGTTGGGAGAGGGGTGGACCTAGAACTGCCTAACCCAGCTCTTGGGAGTCAGAAAGACAGGGAACACCGGCACAGAGGGAGCTAGCACTGACCCCAGCAAAAGAGAAGTTGGCACTGATCCCAGCGCCAGCAGAAAGGAAGTCGGCACCAGTCCCGGCGCCAACAGAAGTGAAGCCAGCACTGGTTCCCAGTGCCAGCAAAACAGGAGCAAGTGCAGGAAGCAATTTCGCCAAAGAGACTGGGCCTGGCACCAAGGGCTCTCTCGGCGCAGGATGTGACACTGAGCATGGTGCCGGAACAAGCCCAAAAGAGCATGATCCCCAGTGCTGAGCCCGACATGGCGTGAGCATCAAAGTTCCAGCCAGTACAGGAGTAACCAGCAGAGATACCTGGGCCAGTCACAAAACAGTGACACTGCAAGGGAGAGTGGTCAGTGGAACCGCTGTCAGCAGTTCAGCCACCGGCAAGGACCGGTTGTTGCCAGAGCTAAATGCTCTACCTGGCTGGACTGTCCCGATCACAGATCCAATGCTCCCGGCCCTGATGTGCCTGGAGTCGGCTCCACAAGAAGCGGGAGATGAGCCAGATGCTATACCCACTGCTCCCTAAGAGCTGCCCAGGGATAAAACTGCCCACTGGAGTCCCCACAGGAAGACAGGGAGGGACTCCGGGCCCGAGACCCAGGACGCCCACAAGCAGAAACCATTGGAGATACTGATAGCACTGAGGAAGGTCTCCTGCTTTGAGACACCAAAAACCTCATGGCAAACCTACCAGAGGATGACCTCGAGCAATACCATTTCTCCCCCTTCTGACAAAAACAGGAAGAATTCTAGGTCTCTAGGTCAAGGGGCGCTGGGTCCCCGACCAAGATCAGGAGCGGGCCCGCTGCTTTTTGTGTTCATGGGAGGGCTGTCCCCCCGTTCAAAAACAGGAATATACATCGCCAGAACCCTCCACCATCAAAGGAAGTGAATCGGACACAGCCACACTGCTGAAGCAGCATGCCTGAAAAGGCTCCCTACCGCCACCGTCCATGGTCCTCGACCACTGTTCAGCAGGGCTGAGAGAAACTCACATGAAACTTTTTTTTTCAAGGGATTACTAAACTGACACAAAATTAACAAACACTAGCTTTAAACACAAACTGAAAAGAACTTAACACTGTTGTTGTATAGACATGAAGTTCTGACTCCTGGCAGGCGAGTGACGTCATAACTGAAGTGCACTCGATGGCAAGGAAAAAAGGAACTGAGGCGGTTGAGGGCTAGTGCCGAGGAAAGCCATGCAGTGAGAGCTAGTCTCATGGTGCTGCGCATGCGTGCAACCTACCATGGCGCCGGCCCTCCTGAAAATTTCTGGCTCCCACAGGGTCCTAGCACCTCCAGCTCAGAACCCACTGATGTGAATAAATTTTGAAGACTGAGTCCCGGAAGATCTGGACTGAGCACAATGCTGATATATAAATGTGACATGCAGTTCTGTACTATGCATCACCATGACAATTGCCATAAGCAGCTGCCCAATAGGGTAAACAGAAATTTAAACCACCCACTTGAAATTCTGTTTTACCTGCCACTGGCCAGCACTGAACTGCATCTGTTGTGTTCTGCAGCTATCTGGTTGCTATGGTCAAGGCCATGAAGATAGTACAGTTACGTAAGAACTTACCGTAACAGTAGATCTTCGAGAACAGCTCTTGCAGCAGGTTACACCATTAGGACTGAAGCCGGCAGGTGCCAGGACCCCGGAGACTTTTCTAGCTAGCTATCTTCAGCGGGACGCCTCAGCGTCGGCCCCTCCGCCATGCAGGCGTGGCATGGCGTCCCGCCCAGAACTCTAGAGCCTCCCGCCTGAGACTCCCGCCAGAGGTTGCAAATAGCGGGGAGACCGAGGATCCACCGGTCAGAAGGCAAAAGGAGTATGAAAACCCTGAGTAGAGAAAAGGGAATTTCCTTACAAGTGAAAACTGACTCTGCGCCGCCCAGCCATGCGGAAGAAAGCAACATCCTGCTGTCTGATGATTCAGACTGGCTGGCTGAAATACTCACCATCCTTTCTTCCCTCACTCCTCCGTCCCAGAGGAGAAACTGCGAGCAAGACCTCCTCCAAGGGGGGATACGGGAGCTACGTAAGAGCTGTTCTCGAAGATCTACTGTTACGATAAGTTCTTACGTAGAATCTGTACCATCTTACTCGAGATACAGCTCTTGCAGCAGGTTACACCATTAGGACTGATTCCCAAGCAGTAAAGCTTGACCCTTCACATCGGGAGGAGAAGGAAGAAGAAACCAAGGAGCAGCCGCCCCACCCGATTCAGGACAGGAGGCTCCTGCAGCACGGCCTGGCTAAACCAGCCCTTCGCCTAGAGGCGATATCCAGACTGTAATGCCTGATAAAGGTATGCACAGAGTTCCAAGTAGCTGCAGCGCAAATAGTTGAGGTTGAGACATTCTTGAGAGCTGCAAAAGAAGTGGCTACACCCTTAGTAGAATGTTCTCAAGGAACCCGGGAGGGGCTTTTGTTTGGATTGGTAGCAATGAGAGATGCATTGCACAAGCCAGCGGGATAAGGATTGCTTAGACACTGGCTGACCTCTCATTCTCTGTGCGAAGGACACAAAAAGTTGCTCCGAAGCCCGAAAGGACTTAGTTCTATTGAGGTAATACCTCAGGCTGCGGTGAACATCAAGAGTATGGAGCAAAGCCTCTCCTCTATTGGAATAGTTCGGGAAGTAGACCGGAAGGTCAATATCCTGATTTAAGGTCAGAGCTGAAACCACCTTAGGCAAAAACTTAGGATTGGTCTCAGAGACACTCTGTCTCGGTGAAAACCAAATAAGGCTCCTTACACATCAGGGCATGAAGCTCAGAAATCCTTCTGGCTGAAGTAACTGCAACTAAAAACAACGCCTTCCAAGACAGAAACGAGCTCGCAATCCGCTGGCTGGCTCAAAGGGAGGGAGCGTGAGTTGCTCCAAAACAAAAGGAGATCCCATGGAGGAATCGGATCCTAATAGGAGGCCTAAGGTGCAGCACCTCTCAGGAATTCCCAAGAAGCGCCCAGTTGAGCAATAGTCGGAGGCCCACCGGCTGGTGATAGGCCGAAATAGCACAAAGGTGTACTTTAATAGAGGTAGGCTAACCCCAGTGAAAAGGGAGAGGTAGTCCAAGACTGCCCCACAGGGCAACCTAAGGAGAAAGGTCACGAGCCCGTGACCAAAGACAGAATCTGCGCCATTTCATGGCGTAAGTAGCATGAGTAGTCAAGCTGGCTGCAGAGAGTACTCTGCAACCTCCCCGAGACCCCTTGCGCGATGGCTACGCCTCTAGGAGCCAAGCGTGCAGGTTCAAAGACCGCAGATCCGGATGTAATAAGCGAACCTTGTTCCTGAGACAGAAGGTGAGAACTGCTGAGTAGTGGAGTGGGGGTTCCGTGACAGCTGCGCCAGCAATGGGAACCAGATTTGTCTGGGCCAGAATGGGGCCACCAAGAATCAAACGCTACCGCTTCTCATGCAGTTTGAGCAGAACTTCTGGATCAACGGGAAAGGAGGAAGGGCGAGGAACCTGTTCTCCCAGGAGATGGATAACGCGTCTCGCCAGAAAACTCCAGGCCCTGGATCTAGCGAGCAGAAATTGGGCAGTTTTGCGTTGGATGGGGACGCGAATAAGTCTAACTCTGGAGTTCCCCATCGAAGGAACAGATCCTCTGCTACCTCCTGAAGAAGTTCCCACTCGTGGACTCTGGCCCGGGAGCGACTCAGGCCGTCCGCAATCGTGTTGTCCACGCCGGGAACGTGTACCGCGACTAGATTTGCGCCGTGTCCGACTACCCAATCCCACACTCTCATGGCCTCCCTGCAAAGGGGGTAAGAGTGTGCGCCTCCTTGTTTGTTGAGGTAGTACATCACCGCCGTGTTGTCCGTCTGAAGCAGGATGGTACACGGTGGGATTAAGGACTGGAAAGCCTGAAGAGCGTAGAGTACCGCTCTCATCTCCAGAACATTTATGTGCAGATGAACTTCTAGCGGACTCCATACGACCCGAGACTTCACCCCATCTAGGTGAGCTCCCCACCCAAGACCTGAAGCATCCGTGGTGAGGGTAATCTCCGGGGACGGCGCTGTGAAAGGGACGCCCTTGGAGAGCGACCCGGGGACTAACCACCATTGCCAGTCCTGAATCACTCATTTTGTAATTCTGACCGGGTGCTGCAGATGGTCTTGCCTCTGGTCCCACTGCGCCTTGAGCATCCACTGCGTTACGTGCATGTGGAGCCGCGCGAGAGGGACCGTGGGAATGGCCGCAGCCATGTGACCGAGCAAGCGAAGGACCCACCTGGCCGGAGCGGTCTGATTCGCTGATAGGTCCTTTATAATGGACCTGATGCGTTCTGCCCTGTCGCCTGGGAGGAAGGCCCTCCCCTGGACCGTGTCCAGCACTGCGCCAATGAACTGCAGGTTCTGCGACGGTACCAAGACCGACTTCTCCTGGTTTATCAAAATCCCGAGCGATCCGAACAGGATCTGAGTGTCCTGGATCGCTTGTAGAAGCGCCTCTCTGGAGGCGGCCATGAGAAGCCAATCGTCGAGGCACGGGAACACATAGTGGCCCTTTCTCCTTAGAGCAGCTGCCACGACCGCCATGCACTTGGTGAAAACCCTTGGAGCGGTTGACAGTCCGAAGGGAAGAGCTCGGAATTGGTAATGGTGGCCTAAGAACTCGAAGCGCAGGAACCTCTGATGCGCCTGAGCTATGGGGATGTGCAGGTAGGCATCCTGCATGTCTAAGGACGCTAAATAGGCGCCTTGTTTTAGCATGGGAATGAGACCCGGAAGGGTCACCATGCGAAACCTTTTGTAAGCGACCGACAGGTTGAGGTCGCTTAAGTCCAGAATTGGACGGAGGTCCCCTGTCTTTTGGAACCAGGAAGAAGTGAGAATAATATCCCTTTCCTCTCTGGTCCCCTGGGACAGATTGAATCGCTCCCTTGTCTAAGAGAGCGACCACCTCTTGCCAAATCAAGTCGCGGTGCTGACCCGAGTATCGGGACAGCAGAGGAGGCCATGAGGGTGGACGTTCTTCGAATTCTAAAAAGTGGCTTTGCTGACTAATTGAAGAACTCCACCTGTGGGTGGTTATTGCTTGCCAACCCGATAGGAAGGGAAGAATGCGACCCCGACCGAAACGCCCTGCTGATCCTGAGGGGCGGGGCCAGAAAGGAGTCATGCTGTGGCGGCTGAAGGGCCCGCCGCTGGGTAGCCTTGAAGGACGTTGACCTCTGCCAGCGGCTGCTTCCCTGGGATCTGGCGGAAGCCAGAGCCCCTATGCTGTGTGGCGGAACGGGCTGTTGCTCTGAGTCCGCCTCACGAAAACGGCCTTGGGTCCTACGAAGGATCCAGGCCTCGGCCGGTACATCGCTCTGGACTGTCCGAACTACCTTTCCCAGTTTCTTGCAGTTTGGTAATTATACGCTCTGGACGGATTACCAAACAACACCTCACCTTCAAAGGTAGCGCCCAAAATGTTCTTCTGGACGCCTGGGGTGAAACCAGAGACACGGGCCATGAGTGTCTCCGGGCACACGCCTGAAGCGAGCCGCTTGGCTGACGCAGTCCGCAGAATCATACGCGGCTCTGAGTACCTGGGTTCCCACGTCTGAACCCGTCCGGAAGAGCTGAAGCATCTCTTCCTTCTGCTCACCTTCCGGCAGCTTCTCAGCCGCCTCCAACCCCTGTTCCCACAAAGCGTTCTGGAACTGAACCATGTGGGTGAGATAATTCAGGGACCTGATAGCGCAAGTCGCGGAAGCGTAAGTGCGCTTCCCCAGAGCGTCCAGCTGTTTGGACTCTGGGTCCGGTGGCAGAGCACTCAAATGCCTGCGGTCTCTGGGAACCGATCATGAGAGGCAGTAATGACCAGGAGTCAGCCAGAGGTTGTTGAGAGGTACTGGTCCCCCTTGGGGCCCTGTACAGTCTATCCGCCTTCTTCGGCACCGCCGGAGCGAGTGAGGACGCTCCACGCCGCCTTGGTGACGCTCCACAAAAGTGTCCACCAAGGGTGGCACCACCACAGGCTTAGGGTCCTTCTGTCAAGATACTTTGCCAGACGAGCCTTCAGGGTCAAGTTCCTCTGCTTCCCAACCCATATTTTCTTGGATATGTCTAAGGATATCCATGAAGGATGGATCGTCCGGAGGAGACCTTGGAGTCTCACGTGGGTCTGGCGAGGGAAGCGAGACCGGAGAAGGAGATCTAGAAGAAAAATAAGTAGATCCCGTAGCCTCCGACGATGGCGACCGACGTCGCCTCCTGGATCTCTTGGGACTGGGCGACCCGGAGGACGACGATCTGGATGGAGGTCTCCTTCTAGAATGTCTGCCCCTGGGAGGAGTCACCGGCTCCCTGGGGACGGAATGGCCAGCCGACCTCACCGGTGAAGGTGGGGCCGGGGCCGAAGCTACCAAAGGAGGAGGAGGTGGAGGAGGAAGGACTGGGGGTACCACATCCTTCCTAACAGTAGCCCACCAGTAAGTGAACAGGTCCTTCACCTCGGCCAAGGACAGTCCCGACGTCGGCTCCGGGGACGAGGGCCGGACGTCAGGTCCCGGCGACGGATCCACAGGGAACTCAGGCGGTGGCGAGGGATCCCGGGTAGGCTCTTCGTGGCCGGGAACGCCCGCCTGGACATCGGGCAAGGCCGAATCCTCCTCAATGGGGAACTCCTGTGCGACCGACGTCGGAGGCGCAGGTGCCCCCCGCTCAGGCGTCGCGGACGTCGGTCCCCCCACCGACGTCCGATGTGATGAAGAAGCCGACGACGGCCGACCGACCGACATCGGCTCAGAGGAACGCTGGCGTGCGGCCGACGGCGGTCTGGCCGACGCCGCATCCCCCGGCTTCCTCAGCGGGGTAAGCTCCAAGGTCTTCCGGGGGGGAAGAGAGGAAGACCGGGCGTCGGGGCCCGAGCCCGACTTGTGGTGGTGGTGGTGGCGTTCCCCCGACTTCGCCAAGGCCTTTTGGGCTGAAGAGGAAGACGACGGCCTGGCGGTGGAGGCCTGAGCAGAGTGTGCAGCGGGGGCCGCAGCCGGGAGCGACGAAGGCCTGGCGGGGGAGCGGTCTGAGCGAGACCCGGAGCTCCGGGACTCGGAGGCCCGAACCGGCGACCGGGCGGGATCCCTGGACCTCTTCTTCTTTTCCGCGTGCCGGTGCGTCGAATCCTCCTTGGAGGCCATCGCTCGGAGTTTTTCCTCAAGAAGAAAGGCTTGAAGGGCCTTCTGCCGGCGGATCCTGGTGCGGCTGTTGAACCCCTGGCAGAGGGAGCAGGCCTTGGTATCGTGGTCCGGGCCTAGACACCTGACGCACGCGGAGTGCGGGTCCTTAAAAGGAATTTGCTTGCCGCAAGCACACTTGGAGGAATGCCCGGTCGGAGAGGACATCAGACGGTTGTCTTGATTGCAGAAGGAAATCTTCCTTAGAAGAATCGAAGAACTCGGAAATTTTTTAGAAAACCACGCGACGCGTAGCAAGAACTTTACCGGAGGTCGAAGCATGCACTGTCAACGGCGGGAAAGAACTGGGGATTCTGGCGGGACCGCCCCCTTTTGTACCACGCCTGACGTCGGAGGCGGGCTGACGTCGGGGGCGGTCCCCGCTGAAGATAGCTAGCTAGAAAAGTCTCCGGGGTCCTGGCGCCTGCCGGCTACAGTCCTAATGGTGTAACCTGCTGCAAGAGCTGTATCTCGAAGTAAGATCTAGTATTACTATAATGAAGTCTTTTTTATTCTATGATATATTTACCAAGGATAGCCCACTTGAGAGGTAGCATCTTGTTTTCAGTGGAGTCCCAGTTCTAACAAAATATTACAGCTATGCAGGCTACAACACAGGTAGACCAAGTGAACTGCTCATGGTCAGACAGTGGCTGTAATGGAAGACTCCTGAAGAGTGGATACGTTTTATAAATATGCACACATCAGAGTCTGTCACCATTCAGGAGTTCTTCTGTACAGGGATTTAAAGAGCTAGTGTACTGCCTATAACTAATAGTACTTTTTAAAAGCAGTCAACCATTACCTTCTACATCCGAGGTACTTTTTCGTATCCCTTTGGTTAATTAGAAGATTGTTTACCTATCTATGAACTGAACATGTACTCCCTGGAGGAGAGGAGGGAGAGAAGGGATATAATAGAGACATACAAGTATCTCACAGGGAGGAACAGGGTGCAGGAATACACTATTTTTAAGCGAAAAAGATGTTCCAGGACTAGAGGGCATGGGATTAAGTTGGAGGGAAGACGATTCAAAGGAAACATGAGGAAGAATTTCTTCACAGAACGGGTGGTGGACAAGTGGAACACCCTGCCAGAGGAAGTGGTGGGGGCTGAAACAATCACGGGATTTAAGAATGCATGGGATAGACACAAAGGAATTCTGGAGGTCAGGGTTAAGGGGCAACAGACTTCTAGGAAAACATAAACTGAACTTACAAGCTCAAATGGCCAGACTGGGTGGGCCATAGGCCCTTATCTGCCGACACTGTCTATGTATCTATGTATGTATGTTAGTGGGTGTGCTGTGTGGGACAGCTCTCTGCTTAGCTGCTGACATATCCAGCTCTGTTCCACCCATTACATCATCAGCACTGTGACATCACTGCAGCTTGGGAACAGCCACTCAGTAGCTGTCATGTCACTCAACTGTGATGTCACTGTCAATGAGATCACATCATGTTGATGATGTGGAGGGGAACTAAAGACAGATATGTCAGCAGCTTGCATTCTACGCATTCAACACAATATTATCACACTAAAAAACATTTCTAATGAGAAAAAAGAAAAAAAAATACTTCAGAAAATAAAAAGTTACAACTGTCTACTTCTTAAAATATATACAATTTTTCTATTTTGTTTCCACTGGCACTTTAAAAAACGTTATTTTTACATACCTTTTCACTGAGGCAGTCTACCAGGTTTTGAACATATGATTTTATTTTTTTATAAAACTTGTATCGATGACCAACACTGCTGGATTCTTCCAGTGCCTCAACTGTGTTTCTTGAACTTTCAATATCCTGAAGGACTCTTTCATGTTCCCTCTGGTGGGAACGATGAACTTCCTGAAATGATTTCAACCTGGGGGAATATTATATTGTTATACACGCATATTACAAAACACTCAAGAAAAAAATATACATAAACACATAGTGCATAATTTACTGCAATAATTTGCCATAATGAACAATCTCATTAAGTGTTAGACATTCTCCTGCCACCCGACAGCTAGCTGCTATAACCTGCACCCTCCACTAGCCCTCACTAGCTTTTAATGACTATGCTTTACTTCCTCCTTCATTTTCTCCCTTCTGTGCCCTGTGCCCTCTACTCCTTCTCTCCCCCCACCTCATTGTTCTGTCTTACTCCCCACCTCCCCCACTATCCCCTCTCCTGCCTCCCCTACCTTTCACCCCCGCTTCTTATTCACTGGGTCCCGTTTCCCCCCCTCACAATCCTGATGCTGTCCTACGATCTTCCCCTCTAACCCCACAATGCCCCCCCTTCACAAGTACCTGTTGTAGGCACAGGTTTCCCACTCTTATGCTCCTCGCAACCATTCTGCTACTGCTTTCAGGTGATGTGGCACTAAACCCCCATGTTCCCCATCCCAACGGGCTCAGTGTTTTTCCATACAGACATCAGGGGCCTAATGTTCAAAACTTTGCCCACTGGGCAAAGTGATAGCACCCTGTTTGCCCAGGGTTTGTGCCCCTGTGCAATATTCAAAGGGGGCCTTTGTGCGAGTCAACAGGGTTAGTGCATGCCAAAAAAAAGATAAGTATGCAGTGGGCGGGGGACAAAAATACCAGCATAGTGCAATATTCAGCACATTTGCACTTGTAAAGGAGTTAGCGCAGGCCACACTGCATAGCACAAAGCCATTCAAAACCCCAACTTACTCTGGGCAACTCTAGCACCCACTGGAGTCACACCTGTCCCCCTGGTGTCTAGTGGCGCCACCATCCACCGATCACCGTCCCCAGTAAAGTAAAAAATGTTCCTGGTGTCCAGTGGTTCCCCCCGTCCTCTGATCATCATCATCCCCATTATTTTATGTGCAGTCCCTGGTGCCTAGTGGTCCCGCTGCCCTCTGATCACTAGTCTTGTTATATGTGCATTCCCTGGTGCCTAGTGGTCCCCCTGCCCTCTGATCGCTAGTCCCATTATTATATATGCAATCCCTGGTGCCTAGTGGTCCTCTCCTCCACTGATCATCAGCCCCAGTATGCAATGTTAAATGCCTAATGGTCCCTCCACACCCTCCAATCACCAGCCCGTCTATGCCAAATTATTCCTTGGTGTATTGGGGCCCATCCTCCTCCTCCACTGGCACCGACAAAACCACCCTGCCAACCCCCCCCCCCCAACTTATGACAGTGCCTTGGATCCCATACAGCAACCAGCACATCCCTCCTCAGCCTGCTGCCATATGGAACCACTGAAAGCACACATCCAATGTACAACACAGGGCACGCCACCACTGTACTGCACCGGGAGCACAGCCTGTGTACTGTACAGGGAGCAGGCAGCCCATGTACTAGCGATCCGATGGTGTGGGGACCACTAGGCACAAGGGAGTGCACATATAATAATGGAACTGGCGATCAGATGGCATGGGGACCACTAGGCACAAAGGAGTGCATATATAATAATGAGACTAGCGATAAGACGGCGTGGGGACCACTAGGCAAAAGGGTGTGCACATATAATAATGGGACTAGAGACTGGAGGGTGGGGGGGGGGCCACTAGATACCAGGGAATCTGTGCATTCTACAGGACCAGGCAATCGAGGTGGGGGCAGAGCCAGTCACAGCAGCACAAACTTGCCACTGCTTTACATGCAAATGTGCCCATAATGGGCATGCTAATGGTACCTTAGCGCCTTGCATGCCCATTGGGCTCTTTGCATGAGGCCATCTGAATATCACACCGGGAGCTACCGTTACTTTCGGGTTTGGTGGCACTGTTCCCAGCACTGCCAGGCTCCATGTCGGGGCAGCACTAATCGGCTTAGCGCTGCAACAACATGCCCCTATATTCAGTCAGATAGTGGCATCCTCAAGAGTCGTGGACAATGGGCAAGAGCAGTACAAAACTTTGTGCTCTGCTCTGCCCATTTTTGAATATCAGGCCCCAAAAGTCTACTCCCCATGCTTGCCCAGCTAAGACTGGTGGATATACACAACAATCCTGATGTTCTGATCATTAGAGAAACTTGGCATGCTGCTCAGATCAGTGATGCAGAAGTCAGACTCTGGGTACACGTTTCACAAACACAACCATAGGAAGTGTAGTGATGCAGTTTTCTATACATACATTACAGCCTTTACCATTAGATCATGTATCGTTCTGCCGTCCTCTCTTCCCATGAACTCCTCCTGTGCAGGCTCTCTTTCCCTGCTCACATTCCATTTTCATTGGTGGAATTTACTCCTACCCCAAACAGAACTCTGACTTATGTCCTGAAATCCTTTCAAGCATTCCCTCCCTCTCAGCTCTAGGTGAGCCCCTAGTCCTTGGGGATCTTAATATAAACTGGCTCTCCACCTTGGCGGCAAAAACCAAAAAAAACACCACTCGCCAGACTGAGTCCTTCAATGTCACGCTGCTCACTGCTGAGGCAACCCTTCTCAAAACCAACTCCACAAATCATTCCTTTATTGACTGAGTCATGTCCTCAAACCCCATCGCATTACATCTGCTGGCATCCTACCAGACACTTTTGATTAACACTGTATAGTCTACTGCATCTGTAAGTTCCACCAAACTAAAGCCCCAGCAAAGTTTGTGTGGTCTAGGTCCCTGAAGTCTCTGGACCTCCCTTCCCTGCTATATTCTCTTCAGATCACTAACTAGTCAGCACTCAAGTTGGCCACCAATATAAATGTAAAAACAAAGACAAGGTGCTGCGTCAGCATGTGGTCTGAAAGCAAAACAAAATGGCACTATAATAACTGGGTTAGGCTTTTTCCCATAGGGAAACCGTGGCATAATTTGCCGTTATAAAGGAGCGTTTATAACAGCAAACACGCGCAGTTTCCCTCGTTATGCGCATGCCCAACCTACAGCTTTTATGGGTTTTCACCGCTCGCCACCAGATTTCTTCGTCTGTCGAAACCGCACCGCCACTACTATCTCTAGGCGGTAAGTAACTAGTTAAAAAAAAAAAAGTCCTAACAAAAATCACACCATAAAGGGGCCAACAAAACAAGTAAAAGTAAACTGCTGCTAAGCGACCGAGGACTCTGCTAATCATCATCCAGACCGCAGCCGCACCAGACCATTTATTTTATATAATTGACTGTGGCAAAAAAGCCTAACCCAGCAATTATATAAAATAAAATATGGGGTGGTGTGTGTAAACTCGAATTTTACACACACCCTCAAGGTTGGATGCCTGGATAAACCCCTCGAGCTTCGCTCCCGGGGTTTATATGCCATCCAACCACTCGGGTGTGTGTAAAATCTCATTAAACACACCACCCCATACTTTATTCTCCATATTAAATGCACGCTGAAAATAGAGCTAAAAATCTTTTAATTCTATTTTCTATTTTCAGCATGAATTTAATATTATCATTTTGTTTTGCACCAATGTAAATGTTGATCTAACCTTTTTCATGGCCAGACTTACTGCAACATGGGACAAGCATACCCTTCTCAAGTCGCTTGTCCATGGGTCCCACCTTCCCAGGATCTCTGCAGCAGTAGTGACCTGTTCAAAGCTCATGGTTCTGCCTGGGATCTCTGCAAAGCCTCAGGCTCTCCTGAAGAAGGGTGGGTTGCACAACAGCGACCAGACATTATCTTGGTGGTAGAAACCTGGCTAAATGGCTGCACTCCTGACTCTGCAGTAGCCCTGCCAGGGAAAACAATATTTCAGGCTGACAGACTAGCCAAAAAAGGGGGAGGATGTGCAATTTACCTCCATGACACCCTCCAAGGTCTCATTTTGCCTTCCCCAACTCCTGACCATGGTGCCAGGTCCTCTCTCTCCAAGTTAATGTCGCTCCTTCCAGGGCACCTCTCTTCATCTCTTCTATCTACATCCCACCCAGAAATCAAAAAAAGTGCACTTCAGTCAGTTCTCGCCCACCTCCAGCAACACCCAGATAAGGCAGAAATTATTGCCCTGGGTGATTTTAACATCAACTGGTTAGCGGACACTGCCGCACCGTATAAGAATGCTGCAGCCGCCCTCAGTCTATCTCAAGTTGTGCACACTACCACCTGACACAACCCGAGAACAGGTACCTCAACCTTCATCAACCTAATTCTTACTACTCACCCTCACAAATTCACCTAGGTCTCCATGCTACCTGACGCACTGAGTGACCACTCGCCAGTACTCGGGCACTGGTCTTACTTGGTTACAAGGGCCCCTCCTAAAGTTAGCTTTCAGCGAAAACTCAGGCCAGGCAAGCTACAGTCCTTGAAATACCACCTCGTCAGCTGGGACTGGTCTCCCATTGCTGGCTTGCCTGATACTGATTCAGCCCTGTAGTACTTTGTCAATTCCTTCAGTTCTGCCTATGACCTTTCTGCACCCTTCTGGAAACGAGTCATTAAAGGAGCTGACACCCCTTGGGTGTCCCAGTCCCTTCTGGACCTCACGGGCCACCGAGACAATCTCTGGCACATAGCCTTGGAAACTGAAGGCAACGCTACCACGAGGCCAGGAACTGCTGCACCTGGCAGGTCCGACAGGCAAAGGCAGAATACTACACAGCAGCCCTCACTGCCTCCTGGGGGAAGGGGCACAATTTATGGGACTCCCTCAAAGATCTTAGTGGCAAAATCTCTAATCCCCCCAACCCCCGATACAGGTAAATGGTGGTATCTCCACTGACCCTGACACAATAGCAAATGCTCTGAACTCCTTGTTCTCGGACCTCAGCGGCGTGCTCCCTGCCAACTGTTTCACACCCACCCATGTACCCCCTCCTTTCCGCTTCAAGGTCATCTCCCAGCGTGATGCTGCCCCCCATCTGGTAAAGGCACTCAGCAAATTCCAGTTCAGCAGTGACACTCTCGATCTTAGAATACTAAAGTTCACTTTCCCCTGAAGCCTGAAGTACTCTACCCCCCTCACTGCCCTGCTAAACTGCTCCCTTGCCCTGGGTCAATTCCACTCCATGTGGAAAACTGCCTTTTTCACTCCTCTCCTGAAGAGTGGTGACCAAACCCTGCCTAGTAATTATTGGCCCATCTCAATTCCAACCTCCTCTCTCCAAGGTTCTTGAAAAGATAGTCGCCACCCAAGTCACAGACTACCTTGCTCAACACAATCTCCCCTGCCCCAAACAGCATGGTTTCCGAAAACACCACAGCACCACAACCGCGCTTTTGGAATATACCACCACTATCCATGCGACCCTGGACGCAGGGCCAGATTGCTGATGCTGTCTACACAGATCTGTCCAAAGCATTTGACATCGTCCACCACTCACTTCTCCTAACCTCGCTAACCCAAATAGGTTTCTCACAGGATACCACCACTTGGTTCTCAAACTACCTGTCAGACAGAACCCAGAGAGTCAGACTAGGGCATACCTTATCATCCCCTCTCAGAGATACATCTGAGGCCTCACAAGGGTCAATCCTTGGCCCCCTACTTTTTACTCTATTCCTTAACTCCCTGCCAAAGGCCTGTTCTTGGAGTCTCCTTCTATATGCAGACAATGCAGTTTTATTCAGCACCCACACCAACTCTATTGCCCCCATCCAAGGGTCGTTTAATGAGGCCGAATCCTGGTTTACTGACCATAGGCTTGTTCTAAACTATAAAAAAACAAAGTCCATGCTGTTTGCATTTGTCCATGCCCAAAACAAGTTCAGAACCACCCCCTGCTCATCCATAACTCCCATAATGAGACCCTGGAACAAGTTTCTACCTTTAAATATTTAGGGGTTACCCTAAACTCAGGGCTAACCTACCATGAATATATCCACCGATTTAATACGGCTGTAAATGTGCGCACTGGCCTGCTCCACCGCTACGGCTGCCTCCCCCTTGAAGCCCTACAGCTGGCCATCTCCTCCTCCCTCCCATCACTCATTGATTGCGGAATTATCTTCTATGGTGCTGCTGACAACACCTCCCTCAACAAAATTAGGGTTTCCCTGAATTAAGCCTGTAGACTGGCCACAGGATGCGATCAGCTTACACACACCTGTACACTGTGTACCAGTACTAACTGGCTTAATTTCGATGATCGCCTGAAGTACCAGACCTGTCACCCTGCCAAGAAAATCATGACTGGCCTCACACCCCCTGCTCTTGTCACACTGCTCCCCGCCTCTAACAGCACCAGATTCACACGTCACACTGAGAAATTGCCCTACCAGGTACCCACTGTAAAGCCTCCATGGGGCAAAGAATTTTCAGATACTGCGCCCCCAATTGCCTGAACTCACTGCCCATACCAGTCCACCTGGCTCCTACCCTAGGACTGTTCAAATCCCTTCTCCGTAGCAGTACCTTGCGTGACTCCACCTGTGACTGTACCTGACTTACCCACGACCAAAAAATGCCATGACAATGGACCCACTTGGTCCTGCCTCTAGAGTACCTGTCCCTGGTTTCGGTCTTAGCCGAGCCTCAGATTAGCGGACACTCACTGGACTGCGCTACAACTACTGACTGTATGATTGCCCATGTAGTTACTGTATTTATTGTATTTTGCCACTATACTGCATTGTCTATGACTGTTGTAATTATCCTGTACCACATCCACCTGTTCGTAAGGTGTGATATTTCCCACACCACTATTTATACTGTGATGTCTGTACAGTGTATGCTGTATTGTTTTCTATGACATGGAACCTTTGTAAAGGAGTCTCTGACTCAAAGGTATTAATTCCGATTGTATTCAATAAATAAATAAAATAAGTAAATGAGACTTGCTGAGATATAAACAAGTACACAGCACATGCATCAAAGTCTGCAGGGAGACCAAATCAATTTATTTTCCCTACAACTTTCGTAACAACCATAAATCCACCTGATAGGCTCCAGAAGGTTATTTACTCCTTTCTCAAGCCCTCTCCTCCCCCGCGCGAGCCACACACACACACACACACAAACAATCTGGCCTACATACTCAATCCTCAAACTATGAAACTCACCTATCTCTTACCCAACTGAGGCTGCAAACATCTTTAACAATTTCTTTATTATCCTGTGCCCTCTCTCTAAATCCTTCACATCACTTCACCCCCTCTTGCTTGCCATGTCTCCCCCCAAATACCCACTATCCTCCCACCCTCTACCTCAACATCATTTTTTCCTCACCATCGTTTCCTCTGAGACAACTCTTGCTGCCTCACTCTCTAAATTCCTCTAATGGGCACAGACCACAGGGACTGGATACTAATCTTCTTCAGCTCTCTGTGCTGAGCCATCACTGCCCCTCTTGCTTTCTATATTAACAACCCTTCTTTCCAACGTGAAGGGAAAGGTGCAAACAAGTCTATTTTCAGAGGTAAGAGTCCTAAATGGACTTGCAGCACTGAAGGAGGAGAAGACTTTGGGACCAGACAGGATATATCCAAGGGTACTAAATGAGCTCAGGGAAGTGCTAGCTGCCCCACTGACAGCCTTATTCAACAGTTCACCGGAAACAGGCATGGTTCTAGAGGACTGGATAAGATCTGACATGATCCCTCTACATAAGATCAGCAGCCATAAGGAGGCTAGCAACTATAGGCTGATCTGTCTTACTTCAGTGGAGGGGAAATTAATAGAAACCCTGCTAAAGAAAGACTAACACATTCATGAGGAGGTCACGCCAAACTAATCTGACAGATCTCTCAGACTGGGTGACCAGGGATTAGATCACAGGAGGGCAGTGGACCTGGCCTATTTGGACGTTAGCAAGACCCTCAACAATGTGCCACACAGTAGGCTGACAAAAGAAACTGACCAGCCTAGAGGTGGGCTCCAAAGTGGTGCATTGGGTTAGAAACTGGTTAATGGATAGGAGAGAGATAGGGGTGGTTAATGGTACTCACTTTAATGATGGGAGAGTGAAAGGTCCAAGTACCCTTAGACCAGCCCCGATCCCTGTATAAATGTATTTAATAATGGCCTTGGCAGTCTAGCACCCCCAGCCCCGATCCCTTTATGAATATAAATTAAAGGACCCTGGTGGTCTACTGGACCTCCACCCCAGCAGGCAGTGTCCCACCACCCCGCTCCCCCCAACCCGAAACAGAGCCGGCAACCGGCACAGCCCTCTTCACACCACTGCATCTGGCTGCCAACTGAGCTGTCAATAAGGAGCACCTACTGTATACCAGTCACCGACTCTGTTTCGGGTTGGGGAAGCGGGGTGTTAGGACACTGCATGCTGGGGTGGGGTGGTGGAGTCCACTAGACCTGTTTAATTATACATAACAGGGATCGGGGGGGGACCGCTAGTCCACCAGGGACATTCATAAAGGGATCGAGGCTGGGGGAGCACTAGACTATCAGCATCATTATTAAATATATTCATAAGGGGACTGGGGCTGGGGGGCCACTAGACTACCAAGGTGATTATGAAATATATTCATAAAGGGATCGGGGCAGGTGGGGGGGATGCTAGACTACCAGGGTCATTATTAAATATATTCATAAAGGGACTGAGGGGGTGCTGAACTGCCAGGAACATTATTAATTATATTCGTAAGAGGAGGGGGGACTGCTAGACCATCAGGGATGCCCGCGGCTTGCAACAACCTGTCCTGCTGCGCCCTCTTTTTGCCACATGGCTATGGCAGCTGCAGGACTTTGCCGCCGGGACCCTACCCGATAGAGAATTGGGTGCAGGGTCCCTGGCTCACTGGCAATTGGAACAAGCCACCTCTGGAGCAGTTTGCGCCAACTTTTGAGAATCGGGCCCTAGGTGTTTTAGACCTTGAGCTGGAAACTTCATTCTAGTGTGACTTCAACAACGTCCAGTATCATTTCCACTCAAACCAGCTCTCATTAAATGCAAAGAAACGGTCTTCCTGACTTTTACTACTAGACAGAGACTAAGCAAGGCTATAACAGTACTTTATTAAAACTTGTGCAGCGCTCTATTGAAACCTGACATAAAAAAAGTGAGGGGATTGACCGATTGCATCCTAGACTACTGAGGTATGTTGCCCCAGTGATATGCCATCCCCTGACTTATTTAATATTTTATTTATTTATTTAAGACATATATCGGATTTCCAATCTCTGAGTCAGAGACTCATTTACAAAGGCACCTCGTCACAGGGAGGGGAACAATCTATATGTGAGGTAAGACAGTGGAGAACAGTACAGGTGAAATACATGCAACATACAATACAGAATCATCAAAGTGCCATCTAAATATTTGGGTTTCTAGAGAGCACACAACAAAATCATTGGGTTCCCAGAGGGACATGTAGGATACAAAATGTGGTATACAGTTTGATGGCAGGCAAAACACAGGCACTGCTATATCTTAGTCCTACGCAGTAGTGATAAATCGGAATGCACTCACAGTAGGCCCTAAGACAGACACACGTACATCTCATGAGCTAATGAGGGTGTTTTATGAATGGATATTGAAATTGGCTAATTTTATGCTTAGTGACGGCGAGGGAGGGAGTTATACCAGGATGGTGCTCTATGATGAAAGGATTCTTTGGGCGAGGAGGTCCTGGCTCTGAAGCACCTGGAAAGTGGCACTGGTAGCCCCTCTGGTGGCGACAGTGGGAGGCCAGCAGGCTGTGCGGTGACACAGCCGGGACAAAGCCCAAGTAAGACTTTTTGGTTGGTATGCAGGTGTGATATTGCAGCCGTTCTTCAAAATTGAGTATGTTAGTGGTGGAGTAGAGTTGCCATGTGTCGTTCTACTTGGGGCACCAGTCAGGAGCCTGCAGGCTTTGTTGATAGATGTCTGGATTTTTGTGAGGGCAGTGGGGTCAGCGACAGCATAGGTGGGGAGTCCATAGTCAACCAATGACAGGATGGAGGAAGTGATCACCAGCCGTGGGGCAAATTCAGGAGGCAGTCCTTGTGGCGATAGAGAGCCCAATCTGGGTATTCATGGCGAGGATAAGGCATGGATATGGGCATGGAAGGAGAGCAGTGAAGGTGAAGCCCAGGTATTTGTCGTGGCTACCTGTTCAAGGGGTGAAGGGTACTGGGAAGGACGCAAAGAGGAGCATTTTTGGAGTTACTTTGTTGGTGGGCAAAGATCATGGTCTTTGTTTTCTTGAGGTTCAGGAACAGGCGATGGTCGAGAAACCATTTTTCAGCCTGGTTAAAGGAGAGTTGCAGGGAGCTCTGGAGTGTGAGTGGGTCGGGGTGGGAGGCGACTAGGGCTGCATCGTCAGCATATAGTAGTAGCTTGCCTGAGCAAGAGCTGGGAAGGGTGTTTAAGAAGAGACTGAACAAAGTGGGGCCCAGGATGGAGTCTTGGGGTACTCCAGAGCGTACGGGCAGTGCCGTAGACAGGCTACCATTTAATTTGACACATTGGGATCTGTCACAGAGGTAGCTGGAGAACCAGGTCAGCGGACTGGTTGAGAACCCCAGTTTACCGAGGGTTTCCAGCAGTAATGGGTGGCTCACAGTGTCGAAGGCCTTGGACAGGTCGATGAACACTGCCCCAGCCAGCTCTCTGGCATCTAGTGCCAAGTGTATATAGTGGGAGAACTCCAGCAGAGCTGTGGTAGTGCTGTGACCAGGGCAGAAGCCATGTTGTTCAGGGCACAGAATGCTGTAGGTGGAAAGATAGTTCGCGAGTTGCGTGGGTACTATTTTTTCCAGGGCCTTAGAGAGAGGGAGGAGGATGGAGATAGGTATGTAATTGCTTGGCACAGTGTGGTCTCCATTCTTGTGTATAGGGGTGATTTCAGCCTGCTTCCATGCATTCGGGAATTGGCCGAGGCACAAGGAGCGGTTAATTAGGTCCATGAGGGGGCTATCATGACATCCAGGGTTAGGCGGAGCATCCTGGAGTCAAGGGGGTCGCAGCTCGGGTTATGGGAGGAGAGGGCTTTTAGGAGGATCGGTTTTGCATCCTGTGGGGAGATAGTCCTAAAGTGAAAAAGGGGTCAAGAGATATCTGAGTAGTTGGTTACTGGGATGAGGTCAAAGAAGTGGGGCGGTGAGATAGCACTTAGATCAGAAAGGATGCGTTCAGGCAGTTGGCAACACAGGAGGGATCCAAGGTTGAAACATTTATGACCATCTGAGAGGGAGGAGGGGTGCGGGTTGTACCATTTAACTACTTCATGTTATCCCAGAAGGATTGAGCAGAGCCCCAGGAGGAAGTCAAGATGGATTGGTAGTAGTAGGCTTTTGCTTGCCGTATGGCTCAGGTGCACTGGTTGCAAGCTGTATTATAAGCTTGCCTGTCTGCTGGCCTGCCTGTTTCAACAGCAATGCTCCAAAGGTTATCGCGCTGCGTAAGTTGCTGGATCAGGGAAGGGGAGTTCCAGGCAGCAGTGCGTCTCTTAGTGCGGGTGTTGATGACAGGGGCGAAGACGTCACAGGCCTTACAAAAGGCACTGCTAAGAAAGGCTAGGGTGATATCTATATCTGTTGCAAGGGAGATCGGGGACCAATCGAGCTGGGCAAGGTGCTGCTTAAGTTTGCTTAGTCCTCCCGGGTGGAGACGGCGACAGGTGGTGGCTTGGTGTGTGGATTTGAGTGTGGTGGAGGACCAGAAGCAGAGAATGGGTGAGTGGTCACTGAGGGAGTTGGCTAGGACCTTAAGATCCTTTATTTTGTGTGGGCGGTTAGAGAACACAACGTCAAGTAGTGAGCTAGTCCCACTTGACGGGTTAATTCTGGTGGGCTGAGTCACTAGTTGAGCTAGGTCTAGGGCTGAGAAGTTGTCCTTAGTCAGTGTTGAGTTGGGGCCCAGCCAGTTGATGTTGAGGTCACCTAAGATGAGCTGTTCAGCCTTGCATGGCAGGGTGGTGAGGTAGTCGGTGAGAGAGAGGATAGCTTGGCTTTGCTCATGTGGGGGTACATAGGTGGTAGTGAGGTAGAGAGGGCCTCGTCCGGGGTCAGGGGTAACTTTTAATGTGATGGCTTGTGCTCCATGGCCAAGGTTAGGGGCGGGTAGAGCATGACCCAAGAGGGAGTTTGTAAGGTAGACAGCACATCCACTGCCACGTTTGCCCATGCGATCCTCTCTAAAGAGGGCAAAGCCAGTGAGGGAGACAGCTGAGTCCGGGGTTGAAGGTGAGAGCCAGGTTTCAACTATGGCAAGAATGTCGGGCTTATGTTGGGAGACCAAACACTGGAGTGCAGCCATCTTCCTTGGGAGACTGCAGATATTCATGAAGGCAATGCGAAGTCCCTGCCCTGAGGGGGGCGATGCAGTAGAACCTGGACCGGGGTTGGGCTGGACATTCCCAGAGAGCAGGAGGAGTAGTATGATGAGACGGTGGAAGGGACTACGGCGGTAGTGGTGGGGCTGGTTTAGCAGACGAGAGGATCTAGGGGCGGCAGTGCAGGGGATGGGTAGGGAGATAAGGATGGGCAGCGCCTGGGCAGGGGAATACCACCTGCTATTGTGGGCTGCAGGGGGTATGGGTACCGGCGGGGGTGAGATGGGGTAGATGGGTGGCCCACAGTGTGTGGCATTCGATGGAGATTGGGTGGCAGATGAGGGGTTTGGGGGGGGGGATGAACTGTTCTCACATGTTCATAAAGAGGGGAGTTAGCAAGATTTTTGGTAGTCATTTTTTGGTGGGGGGGGAATGGGACAAAAAGGAGCAGTGTGAGAACTCCAAGACACACAGTAGGCATGTTTGCTGAACTGCTATACGAGAGGGATGAAGGCTTAGGCAAGCAGGATCCCCCTAGTGTTCAGCCAGTATAACCTGCAAGTGGAAAAATGGGCTGATTGGTTTTGGAACCACACGTGATATTCCTTATAAAAGAAAGAGCCGACCAAGGGTGGTGGTGGGGGCGGTGGGGAGCCGGCACACAGTGCTGGCAGGGTTTAAACAAAGGCGCCAAATTCAAACAAAGCGCCTGCAGCTCTTGCTCCTTCTGCCGCGTACCTGAATTTCTGTGGTCTGTGGGGGGGGCACGGTGGCAAGTCCCGGACCCGCGGAGGCCGACTTGTGCTGTGGGGAGGGTGGGCAGTATACTCGGTCCCTCGCGACCCTGAATGTGCCTGAAAGTGAGGGGGATTGACCGATTGCATCCTAGACTACTGAGGTATGTTGCCCCAGTGATATGCCATCCCCTGACTTATTTAATATGCCAATGTGTCATGGAGAGTTCCCTGAAATCTAGAAACTTGCAAAAGTAGTTGCAGTTTTTAAGTCAAGTGACGACAGATTACATTCTAATTACGGTCTATTGTCTTGAAGATCCTAGAGAGGTTGACAGACAAGCAAATTTTAAACTATTTAGCAGCTAATCAGATTCTGAATGTGAACAGTCTAGCTTCAGGTTTAACCATGTCACAGCAACTGCCCTTGTAAAGGTCACTAGTAACCTCTGTGGGACAGTTGATAGTGGTATGATGGCTGGAGTGATTTTCATTGACCTCTCCAAGGTCTTCTACACAACAGACGATGGCCTGTTACTTGACAAACTTAAGGATATGGTCTTCTATAGGCCACTAACTAACTGGTTGTCTAGTTATCTGACCAACAGACATTAGACCGTTTCCATAGGAGGTGTGAACCTAACAAAAACAGAGTAAGAATTGGGAATTCCCCAGGGCTCTGTCCCAGCGCCTCTCCTTTTCATTCTTTATTAATGATCTTAAGATCCAATGGATCAATACTGCAGTCCACTTCTACGTTGATGACACAGTTCTCTATAGCTAGAGTTCTGACACTGTATTACTTCATGTCAAACTGCAGGCAGCTTTAGCTTTCAATGAGACAGAGTGTTCTTTCAACAACAGTAAACTCATAATAAAAAACAAAACAAAAAAAACAGGTTATGCAACTTGACTCAGCACGTAGGAACAAACAAAAAAATTAGTTACTCACTGATAAATGAGGGTTGCTCACCCGTAACCGTAGTTCTGGGGTGGTATATGGCACACATCCACACTTTAGGCAGGCTCCGCTTTCCTTAAAGACCAGTCAGAACATCTTCAAGGTAAGCTCCTCTTACCAGCCAAGTGGTATAATCCTTGGCTCCACCCCGTGAAGTCAGATCTTGCATGCTGGAAGCAGGGATCTGTGTGCCACTTACCAGGAAGATCAGGTGGGTCAAGTGGATGTGCACCATAAACCACTCCTAGAACTACAGTCACAAGCGAGTAGCCATCATTTCTAATGGCATGGATACAGTGCACTCTCCACACTTAGGCAAATTCCTAGCAGTTTTCTCTGGGAGGAGGGGGCAAGGTGCACAACTCTACTTGTCAAACAGGGACTGGAGAACTGAGGTCCCAAAACCAGCATCCCCGCATGACTCAAGGTCGATGTGGTAGTGGGGAATGAAGGAGTGTGCTGACTTCCAGGAAGCAGCCCTGAAAATCTTCTAGACAGGGACATCCCTTGGGCAGCCAAGTGACACAGCAGTATGTCTGTTGGAATGAGCCCTAAACCCTATGGAAAGCTCCCTAACAGCCAACCTATAGCAGAGGTCAATGCAGGATACAATCCACCTGCCAATCATCCACTTAGCTGCCAGTCTGCCAGGTGCAGCTTCAGCATAGGTGATGAAGAGATGGCAAACCTCTCCCCGAACTCCAGCTGTGCATTCCTTATAACACACAAGCGCTCACCTCAGATCCAACGTATAGAGCCTGTGCTCAGCCTCCAAGGCTGGAATGGTGAAGAACACCAGGAGGTTAATTACTAGTAAGGTGAAACTCCAAAACAACCTTCGGGAGGAACTTTGAGTTGGGACAGAAGACAACCTTGTCCTTGTGGAACACCAAATACAGAGAGTCCACCAAGAATGCCTCAAGCTCACTTGATCCTCCTGGCGGAGGTGATAGCCTCAAGAAGGCAGTCTTCCATGACAGGTGCGAGATGTCACACCTGTGCATCAGTCTGAATGGCTTGCCTGTGAGCACTGCCAGTACCAGCAACAAGTCCCAAAGTGGTGGTGGTTCATACACCAGCAGGGACAGGTGCTCAAGCCCTTAAAAAGCATCTGACCACCTTCTCTTGCACCACTGTCAGCATACCAGCCCAAACCTGGTATGCAGAGATGGCTGCCAGGTGCATGTTAAGGGTCGTTAACCTCACGTCTGACTAAGAAAGGGACCATAGGTAGTCCACAATGCTAGCCAAAGGGGATCTCGCTCCCTGCCCTGGCACCAAATGGAAACCCTCTTCCATTTGAAGGCATAGCAGTGGCAGGTCAACTCCTTTCGGGAGGCTTCCACAACATGGAGAACCTCTTCGAAGAGACCCAAAGCCTGGAACTGCAAGTCATTCAGAAACCAAGCTGTAAGGAGCAGGGACTGAAAGTCCAGGTGTAAGACCTTCCCCTCATGAGGGGAAAACAAATCTGGGCATTGGGGCAGTCGCCATGAAGGCCTGCTGCTGAGACGGAGGAGATCTGGGTATCAAAACTGGCGTGGCCAGTCTGGGGCTACCAGAATCATCCGTGCCTTGTCCCGCCGCACCTTGTCCAACACTCTGTGGATCAGGGGAAAGGGAGGAAAAGCATAAAGTAGGCCTGGGGTCCGTGGCCTTGCGAAGGCATCCCCCCCCAACAGTGTCCCGCATTGAGGGGGGCAGGCACAGAACAGTCTAAGCTTTGCATTCTCTCAAATGGCAAACAGGTTGACCAGGGGAGTGCCCCACAGGGAGAACATGTGGTACACCACCTCCTGATGCAGTGACCACTCGTGAGACGCCTTACCCACCTTACAGAGGAGATCCACTAGCTGGATGCAGACTATGGCTACATGAATTTCCAGGAGGTCCGCACCCAAGCTGCACACAAGGGTCCAAGTGCGGAGGGCCTCCTGACACAAGGAAGGGAGAGAGTTCCGCCCTGCTTTTTCTCAGATAGTGCATGATCGCGGTATTGCCAGTCTGGAACTGCACGGCCGGACCACTGACAAAAGGAGCAAATTCTGTCAGAGCAAGGCACACTGCACAGAGCTGCAACAGGTTGATGTGGTAAGCGGATTCCCTTGGGGTCCAAAGCCCATGGGCTTTGCAGTACCCCAGATGTGCTCACCATTCCACCAGAGATGCTTCAGTCTTCAGGGTGATCACTGGCTCTAGGCAGACGAACAGGACTCCTTCCTCAAGATGTTCTGGGATGAGCCACCACTGAATGGTGTCCCTCATCAGCTGGATCATCATGATAAGCTGGTCCAGGTAACCCAGGCGCTGATATCACTGGTGGGCCAGCTCCCACTAGAGGTGGCGCATCCACCAGTGGGACCATCTGACCATGCTGATGTAAGATGTCATGTATCTCGCCAGCCACAGGAAGTCCCAGGCAGGGCACAAATGCCCAACCTAAAATGATCAGGCAAAGGAGGTATGATCCGCTGGCCAGTCTGCAGGGAGTCAGGACTAGGCCCAGAGGGAGTCAAGCTCTGCCCACAATGAAGTGGATGACCTGTGAGGGGTTGAGTTCCAATTTGGCCAGGCTGATCAGAAGGCCAGAGGCCGAGCAGGTCTGCAGGGCCCAGTTCCTGGACTGCTCCAACACCTCTCGAGATGAGCTGTAAATCAGCCAGTTGTCCAGAAAGGGACAGATGTGGGCTCCTCAGTGCCACAGGATGGCTGCCACCACTGCAATCCACCCGGTGAAGACCCTGGGGGCTGAGGAAAGGCAGAAAGGAATGATCTGGAACTCACAGAGAAACCCCTCCACGTGGAACCAAAGGTACCGCCAGTGGGACGAACAGACTGGAAAGTGGAGCAAGGTGTTCTGAATCGTCCAGATCCAGTATGAGCCACCAACCCCAAATCCATTTCACGACCAGGAATACTTGGACACAAAACCCTGGCTGGCCATGGCATCAAGACACAGGCTGCAACTCCCTTCTCGAGGAGCTGAGCGATGTCCTCCTGCAGGGCGGACAGCACGTCTGGTGACACCATGGACTCCTGTGCAGCATGGGCTCAGTAGGACAGAAGAGCCTCGAAGTAGAGAGGCAGCCCACTACCCACCACTTCCAGCACCCATTTGTCCGGCGTGATGATGGATCAAGTGTGCCAGAAATGGCGAGGCTGACTCCCCCATAGAAAACTGAAGCAGGCACCTGGCAGGCAGGAGGTAAACACCCCTGACCCATCATTAAGCAGTCTTGGAGGAGGCAACGGCAGTAGCGGCTGGAAGGGTCCTGCCACCCCACCTCTGGGTTTCTTGGAACCCTGGCTGGCAAACTCAGACTTATGTCGCCAGATCTGAGACTTATCCTGCTGGGGCTGCTGTGGTTTGGTCTGGTGTAACAGAAAGGACCAAAACTGAAAGGACTTCTTCGGCTTCTAATCCTTGGGATCCATCTGCAAGGGTGCCATTGAATCAAGGATGGAACTGGACTTTTCAATCCTAGTGAGATGCCCATCCAACCCAGGGCCAAAAATGTATGTGCCCAGGAAGGGAATATCAGCCAGTTTGTGCTGGGTATCCACCATGAAGGTAGGAATCTGCAGTCAGGTCCTACGGCACATCACGACCTCCACTGCCAAGACTGGGCACGGGAGTCACCAATGTCCAAGGCATTCTGTAGCTGGTGCTTAGCTAAAGATCGACCCTGGTCTCAGACAACCATCTCTACCACCAACTGCAAGTCCGCAGGAAGGCAGAGAAGGACATGGTCCAGGACACCCATAAGGGCATGTCCAAAGTTGGCCATCATCAATGCAAAGCTCGCCTGATGGAGACCTAGGGAAGACAGCACAGATCTTCTTGGCTGTGTGATCCAGCTTCTTGGATTCCTTCTGTTGGGGGGGGGGGGGCTTCTCCATGTCCTCAACGTTGCCTGTCTTGCAAAAGACGATGTCCACCACCAAACCCTCAGCCAAGGGATGGTCCAAATAACTGGGAAGGGAACCGGTCGGGACCATGTACTTGCGGACTATGTGGGCCGACGGTAGCACGCACGTAGCCAAATGCTGACAGAGGTCCAGTGCAGGACACAAAATAGTCTAAACCACAGGGAACACCACACAGGGGAATCATCCTCATTGAGATCTCCAGAAGGGGGTATCTGGCCTGTTTCTGACCCATCTCCAAGGGGATCTCCAGTGATTCGGACAGCAAATGGAGCAGATCCCCAAAGGAGACCAGCCCATATTCAGTGATAAGTTTTTCAGTCAATTTACAGTCAAAGCCCAGGATCTGGGAGGACTGTATAGAGAATTCCTCAGAGTCGGAAGACTCCTCAAAGGCCACCCTTAGTCGCTTCTTCCCATGAACCGACCTGGTCTTATCCAAGCAGGTGATTCTGATCAACAGCCGACCTGGATGGCTGGTGGTCAGACTGGCAACCTTGGTAGGAGCACCCTGTAAGGGCTGCTTGGACGGTGGCTCCACCTGCATTGGTGGAGCGATGGTCGGTTCTGGGAGGACAAATGGGACTCCTTCCTCCAAATGTTCGGGGATCATCCACCACTGGATAGCATCCCACATCGGCTGGGTCACTGTGACTGGTTGCTCCAAGTGTCCTAGGTACTGGGACCACTGATGGCCCAACTCCCACTGCAGGTGTCACATCCACCAGCATGCCCACTCACCATGCTGGTGCAGGACGCCATGTACCTCAGCAGCCACACGAAATCCCGGGTAGGGCACAAGTGCCCAACCTGAAATGACTGGATGAAGGAGGCAAGTTCCAGTGCCCAGTCCTCAGGGAGATGGGCCTTGGCCCACAGGAAGTCTAGCTCTGCCCCGATGAAGTGACTCAACCTGCCAGGTGATCAGGTCAGACTTGGATGGGATAACGAAGGGGTCCAGGTCTCTGCAGAGCAGGAGGGTCAGATCCCTGACCACTCCATAGCCCCCTTGGACAGGTTGGCTATCAGCCAGTCCAGACAGGGGTAAACCCTGATGTCCTTGCGCCACAGGAAGGATGCCACCACTGCCATGCACTTGCTGAAGACTGTGGGCGTGGCTGAGAGGCCAAAGGGCATGACCTGGAACTGACAGAGGACCCCTTCTTTGCGGAACCAGAGGTACCACCAGCAGGGTGGACTGGGATGTGGAAGAACGTGTGCTGGAGGTCCAGGGAGCAGACCCACATGCCCTGCTCCAGGGATGGTATAATCTGGTCCAGCATGATAATCTGGAACTCGCGCTTCTGCATGAACTGATCGAGAATGTGCAGATCCAGTATAGGGTGGGAGTACATGGACCCACAACCCTGATTTGCCAGGGTGTCGGGGACACAGACTATAGGCCCTTTCTCAAGGAGCTAAGTGATGTCCTCAGAGGGTGGATAGTGTGTCCTGTGAAACCGAGGACTCCCTTGAAGTGTGGGATCAGTAAGACAGGAGAGTCTCAAAATCGAGAGACAATACCTCTGCCTACCATCTCAAGACCCCACTTGTCCATAGAACTGACTGACCAGTGTGGCCAGAAGTGGCAAAGCCGACCCCCAACATGGAGCTGCATCAGGGACTGGACAGACAGGAGGCAGACAACCCCCCCAACCCCTCACTGGGCAGCTTTGGAGGGGGCACCGGCCACTGAGGCCAGAGGGCACCACTTCCCCTACCTCCGCCTCTTTCTGGCCCCTGGCCAGAGAACTTGGCCTCGGGGTGCAAAGTTTCATACTGCCCCTGTTGAGGCTGAAAGGACTAACACTGAAAGGCCTTCCTTTTTGTTTCTGGGGACCTTTGGATACTTCTGGGATGAAGCCACAGAGTCCAGGGCGGCGCTCGACTTCTCAATCAGTGTAAGATGATCATCCCCCCGAGAACAAGAGGTCAGTGTCCAAGAAAGGAACATTAATGAGTTGATCTTGAGTGTCTGCCATAAAGGTAGAGAGCCTTAGCCAGGTCCTGCAACATACTGCAATAGCCACTGCCATGGCACAGACACTGAAGTCACCCATGTCTAAGGTCATATGGAGCTGGTGTTTAGCCAGCACTTGACCCTGGTCTCTGACCGGCTGCACTGGCAACAGCTTACCAGCAGGAAGGTGAGGGAGGACATGATCAAGAACTCCGCAGCAGGGAGTGGCCAAAGCTGGCTATTATCAATGTATAGCTTGCATGATGGAGATAGAGATCAGAGGTGGCACAGACCTTCTTGGCCGCATGGTCAAGCTTCTTCAACTCCTTGTCAGCTAGACTGTCAAACATCCCCAGTGTTTCCAGACTTCTGGAAAGCAGGGTCCAAGACCAGATCTTTAGCTGAGGGTGGTCCAAGAACCCGGACAAACAGCCCATAGGAAGTGCATAGTTGCAGACCATATAGGCTGAAAGAGCTGGGCAGGATTGTGGATGCTGCCAAAGCTCCAAGCCCATTGGAAAGGCAACCCCCAAGGATTCATCCCTTCAAGGATGTCTGTAAAAGAGAATTTGGCCCTTTTCTGCACAGGTTCCAAAGGGCAGACATGGACTCCAACATGAGTCAGAAGAGAGCCCTGAATAACACTGGCCCATGATCTGAAGTCAACTCTTCAACTGACTCGCGGTCGAAGGTATGTGTCCTCAACGACTGCACAGACGAGCTGTCCAACCTGAGGACTCATCAAAAATGGTTAAAAATGGTCCTCAACTGTTGGCCACTGTGAACAATCCCACAGTCTTGCCACTGGGTGATTTTCAGCAAGATCCGGCCTGGCAAGCTGGCAGTAGTACAAGAGTCCTTGGTTGGGGCTCTCTTTAACGGCTGTGGTGGAACCAGCTCCACCAGGATGGGTGGACAGACCGGCATCAGCGACAATTGCCTTGGGTGGACCGGTGTGGGCTTGATTGGTACCCGCCAGTCAACCACAGGGCTCAGTGGTAGAGCCCTCCCCTGCCCCACCATGGCCTACTGCAGCCAGAGGAGCTCCTCAGAGCGCAGCCGCATGCGTTGCTGGATCCTTTCCTCTTTCAAGGACGAGGAATGCCGACAGCAATGCCTCCCAGTCGAGTGGGATCGGGAGCACAAGCGGCACCTCAAACTCGATCTCGACAATCGACCTGAAGGCTGACGTCAAGGGGAAACCACCAGTGTTGCAGTTTAAATTACATGCACCAGCCTCAGTGGAATGACCTCTGGCAGAGGCTGGTCCCAACTGGAACCGGCCAGGGACACTGACTGGTCCACATCCTCTTGGATGAGAGGACCGAGAGCACCAGGATCTTGGAGATCAACTCCTCGTTGACCTCATCTGACAACTGGTCAACCAGGTAGAGGAATATCTCAACTGCCTAGCTGACTGGTGTTGAAGTCAACAAGCTAGATGGAGGCAGCATGGAGCCTGCAACCTGGCCTTCCACCAATTTTGGCTCACTCGAAGTCAGGTGCTCCACCTGCATCGAGCAGTCAGAGGAGTAAAGGAAGAAGGAACAGCGTGATCCATCAAGTGGTTGGAGGAGTCGAGGGAGCGGGAAGAGCATGATCTCTCTCTCCCAGTCCCTCGACTGCTAACAGTGCTTCTTGTACATTCTGTTGTGGCAGGCAGGGCTCTCCCCAAAGGCCAGGAGGACCTGACATCTCCTGGAATTCACCAGTGAAGAACACTCCAATGCTGACCCCAGCCGGGAGCAGCACCAAGCCTGATAAGATGCCTGCTGCAGCCTTTGCCGACGCTTCTTCCATGACCGCAAGTTGAGCCACTGACCCCATCACAGCAGAGGACTTCTTGTGTCCTTTCGGCTCTAGCTTTGGGTCCCAATCAGTCACCCAGCTGAGAAACCATACAACATGATCCTCCAGGGAGGAAGGTAGCATAGACTGGCACAGGCTGCAACCCGCGACATCATGTGTTGTCCCCAGGCAGTAAAGGTTTGACATGTGTGGGTCCATCCGTGACGTCTCCCATCGGCACATAACGGAGAATTTGAAGCCAGGGGCTGGTTTTGCTTCCTCATGTTAAACACAGAAATGTAGACTTTGACGGCAGATAAGGACCGCCTGGCCCACCTAGTCTGCCCATTTCCCTATCTATTGGGTAATCTGCAGATCCTAGTTAACCAACAGCCTACTTCCTCTTACCCCCCCACCATAATCGCCTTATGTCTGTCATGTACATTCTTTAATTCCCCCACTGTTTTTGACCCCACAACCTCCTCAGGAAGGCCGTTCCATGTGTCCACCACCCTCTCCGTGAAAAAATACTTCCTGAGTTTTCCACCCTCAGTCTTCAAATTGTGCCCCCTTGTTCTTGCACATCTCTTTTTCAGAAGGATGCTACCCTCTTGGACTTTGTTGATTCCCTTGAGGTACTTGAAAGTTTCTATCATGACCCCCCTCTCCCTTCTTTCCTCGAGGGTATACATATTAAGCTCTTTTAGTCTCTCTTCATATGGCTTCTGGTGCACACCCTGCACTATTTTAGTTGCCCTCCTCTGGACTGCCTCCATCCTGTCTATGGCCTTGCGGAGATGGGGTCTTCAGAACTGAACACAGTACTCCAGATGAACTGTCTGTATAGAGGGATAACAATTTCCTGTCTTCTACTGGAGATGCCTGCCCCTATGCATCCCAGTATCCCCCCAGCCCTCCTTACTGTCTTCTCACATTGCTTGCCCACCTTTAGGTCATCTGATATGACTACCCCCAGGTCCCTTTCCATTTCTGTTGTCGTTAATACCTCCCTCCCCATTGTGTACTCTTCCCTTTGGTTTTTGTTTCCAAGCTGCATTACTTTGCACTTCTTTGCATTGAATCCAAGCTGCCATACTTTTGAACATTCCTCCAAACTTGCCAAGTCCCTTGTCATCCTTTCCACCACCACCCCACCTTGTGTATCAATCCTGTTGCAGATATTTGTGCCATCTGCAAAGAGGCATACTTTTGCTTCCAGTCCTTCCGCAATGTCACCTATAAAGACATTAAAGAGGACTGGTCCCAGCACTGAATCCTGCAGTACCCGCTAGTAACCCCCCTTTCTTCAAAGTGGACTCCGTTTACTATTACCTTCTGCATCCTGTTGTCCAGCCAGATTTTTACCCAGGTTACCACCCTGGGACCCACTCTCAGGCTGGCTAACTTGTTTATTAATCTTTTTTTTTTTTAATTAAACTTCATCTTTATTGAACATGTAGTATTAGTCCAACCATTCATATCTGGTTTCTACAAGTTGTTCTTGACATTCAATCCTCTCTGGACCAATAACATCTTTTTCTTTTTATATCAGAGTACAAATTATAAGCCTAATATAGTCTTCACTTCCGTTATCATATTTCTCACTTATTCTTTCACAACTTAAAAAACTTTTTTGATTATCTTTCTTAACTATAATACAAACTTCTACAATTTAGTAACGTATTAACTGAGGGACAACCCAACCTAACAGTTTCCAGAATTATAATCTTTTCTATTCTTTTCTATTCTAGCTGTGGACACCTGTGTCCTGGTGTCACGGGTTCCAGATTTGAAGGAACTTGTCATGCTGTAACCGCACTTTGCTGGTTATGTGCTCCATTCTTTCTAACTTCGTGACTCTAGCCCTCCACTCCTGATATGTGGGAGGCTATAGAGATAGCCATCTGGAAGTGATACACTTCAAGGCTGCCACTCAGCATCTGTGCCAGTGCATTAGCCGACTTTCTCCCCTTAATGGAGTCCCAAGATAAGGTATTCTCCCAAATAGGGGATTTAGAGTCCTGTCAAGTGTTGTATTTGGGAATGTACTTGTGTCCAGAATGCCTGAATTTAGGACAGGCCCAGAAAATATGGGCCTGCATTCCTTCGTCCCCACAGCCTCTCCAGCACCAATCCGATTTCTGAATATTTAAATAGTGCATCTTGGATGGGGCAAGGAAAAATATAACCATGACCCTCCAGTTAAATTCCCTCCAACTAGGTGAGGCCATGACCCCCCCCCCAAACCTCTGCTTAGTCTTCTTGACCACTGAGCTGTCTGGATGGGGACGCCCAGATCCTCACCCCATCTCTCCCTTAATTTATCTAGTGGTGTAGGGTTCAGGGATGTCAAAACCCTGTACAACTGGGAGAGGTAGTGCCAGTTCCACCTCAGAGTTATGGCTGAATAAAAAAATGATTCAAGCTTGTTTTTTTCTCTCTTCTAATTCGTACGAGCATTTCTGGTGTCCTCAAAAAGTGCCTAACCTTCATGAACCTGAAATAGTCTTCTTCATGTAAGGCAAATCTCTCCCTCATCTGGGTCAACAAAGCACAACCTCTCTCATCCAAACATTGGAGAAAGGTGGTCAACCTTCGGACTGCTCATCCCCTGTAACCCTGGTCACTTCTGGGGGTCTCGAAGGATGGCTTATATTTAATTAGGGACAGAGGACCTGGACCCTCAGGGTTGCAAATGGCCTTCCGAAATTTAACGATAACTCCAAGGGAGTGCCATATCCAGGGGTTGTCCGTAGCTCTCCATATCTGAGTGGGCAGTGAGTTAGCTGGATGTGCCCATAGAGCTCGGTTCTTTAATGCTGTCTCCTCTAGCTGGTCCCACCCTGACTCTGTTCTACGTTTGGCCCAGGTGCATAGTTGGGCCCCCCTTGCCACCAGATAAGATTGGAAGGAGTTTGGGAGGCCCAATCCCCACTTGTCTCTAGGTGCTTGAAGAATGGGCCTAGCAATCGTATGACACTTCTTGGCTCAGATGAATTTCTGTCTCTCTCTCTTTGCAACTTCGTCCAGAAGTTTCTGGGTGGCTGTAAAGAGAGTGTTTGGAATAAAAACAGCAAACGAAGGAGAACATTCATTTAGGGTTTGTATTCTCCCATTTAAAAAGTCAGAGGCAGTAACTGCCATCTTGCCAAGTATGACTAGAGCTCCTGAAACCGCTGCATGTAATTATTTTTGTATAATAGGGAAATGTCTATACAGTAGATACTTTGATTCCTAGATATCTTATCATGCTTTTTATGTGCCAAGGCCAAAGGGAATTCTCTTTCAAACTTCTGTGAGGGAGTCTCGCTCAGAATTACTGTCTCAGGCTTGGTAGGATTAATTTTATAGCCTGCCAACCTCCCAAAGCTCTCTAATGTTTTTAAGAGTGCAGGGAACGAGACCTCAGGGTCTGCCACAAAAAATAGTGCATTGTCAGCATATAATGCTATTTTCTGTTCAAAACCTTCCACAAGCACCCTTTATTCTGTCCCTGGGACCTAATCTCTACCGCTAGGGGCTCCAGCGACAAGGCAAACAGGAGAGGAGCCCTGCTTTGTACCTCTCTGCAGGGGGAATCTGTCCGAAAGGTGTCCATTAACTTTTACTCTTTGCTTCGGGGCTTTATATAGAGCTCTTACAGCTCCTGTGAATTTGTTTCCCAACCCAAATTTTCGTAAGATCAAATCTAAAAATACCCAGTCCACCCTATCAAATGCTTTTTCTGCATCCATACTAATAGCTAGATGGAGTTCTCTTTTTTTGGGGGGGCCGAAAATATGTTTAGCAGGTATCTGATGTTGTCCTGCAAATATCTCCAAGAGATGAAGCCTGTTTGATCTTTATGAACCAAGATTCCTTTTATTTTTTGGAGGCAGTCAGCCAATATCCCTGTGAAGATCTTAAGATCTACTGGGAGTAGAGAGATTGGCCTATGTGATTTGCAATCTTCTGGGTCTTTTCTCGGGTTTCAAGATCACCGAGATTTGAGCTTGATTCCAGGACACTCTCCCCCCATGACCTCATTAAAGGCCTCCTCCGCCAGCACTGGGGTCAAAGTTGCACCAAACTGTTTATAGAATTCTGAGACGAATCCATCTATCCCTGGTGATTTCCCATTTTTTAGGTTTTTAATCTTATTTAATATCTCCTGTTTAGAGATTCTGGACTCTACGTTTCTTTTTTGCTCTTCTGGTAGCTTTGGGAAGTGCAACTTATCCAGATAACTCAGAATCTTTTCCCTATAGTCTGGGCCCCTTTCTGCTGAGTAAAGATTCTGATAAAATTCCTTGAAATGCTTAATTATTTGGGATGGGGCTGAAGTGGTCCCCACCGGGACCCTCAACCTTAAAACCGCCCTTGAGTGTGCCTCTTTACATAGCTGCTAGGCTAGGAGTTTGCCCGCCCTGTTACCCTGTTCATAATAATTTTGTTTAGAATATCTCATCTGCGCCTCAGTCTGTGTATCTAATATCTTATTTAGTTTGTATTTGGCTTGGTCCAGTTTTTGTTTAATATTTTCATCCAAGGTAGATTGGTGTTCGTCCTCTAACTGTTTACTCTCCAATTCCCACTTCCTCTGTTCCTCTAGCTTCACCTTCTTGACTCTTGAGGCAAATTTAATTATTTCCCCTCTCAAGTAACATTTAAGGGCATCCCATCTTACACTGCAGGAAGAAAAAAATCACTCACCTTAGTAATTGTGTTTCTTCTAATGGAGCCTTGCTGTATTCTGACATATGCAGTTAGCCCCAGCACTTGAACTGCCCTAGAGATGAAAAAGTTAACTACATGCAGAAGCATATAACGTTGAGCTCGAGCTTGGATTTCAAACCTCTGTCTGTGGTGCTTCAGAGTGTAACCATCAGATTCTTACGAGCAACTAATTAACTAAACTTCCAATGTGGAAATTGTAACCAAATATACCCACAGGCAACTACTTGGTGTCACAAACGCACTCAGCAGGTCAGGCCCTCAGCTCCCACAGTACCAGTCTCCGAGCACAGTACTGTGAACAGGTAACAGAACAGGGTAACCCTCCTGTCTGCTTGTGGGTTTGAATCATCTTTAGTCTCAAGTTCTAGGGGGATTCAAACTGTGAACCTTATGCTAGCATACCCAAATGTACAGGCTCAGATAATCTGCTCTTCAGGGGGATGCCGGATATCTTTTGTCTAAGCGCACCTAACCAGGTATCCAAAATGAACCCTTAAAACTCTATAAAAGACCTTGGGTATATTCTTACCTTTTCCCTGATTGGTAACACCATCAAGCTTATGAACAGCTGTCAACTTAATCACGTATACATCACATGCAAAAAGAAAGAACCTGGAAGACACACCCAGGCAGTCTCTTTAAAATAAGATAAAAAAAGATAAAAATATGATAAATGTAAAACACAGAATATATCACAAAGCATACAATCACTTAAAAGAACAAGGTTAAAGTACAAAAGAAACTCCTACCACAATACAATTAGACATTTTCTATCTACTGTATTACCTCAGTTCAGTGCTTAAGTTAGTTCTTGTTTCTTAAGGGCCCACAAAGAAAATATGCCACTAATTTCAGCCACAGTATTCAGTTTAAACTGAGTCTCTCCACCCCTTTTGTGTGTCATCCAGCTCCTCCTTGTTGAATATAAAAAGTATACAAACAATGATCTTCCTGTCAGGAGATATTTTAAATATTGTGACTTTAGCAAAAACTAATTTCCCACATTATAAGTCTGCGATTTCCCAGATCTTCCCTTGTCAATCTTCACCATTCATTACTTCCTGGGTGTAAGCGGGAGGTAGCACCCACCACTAAGGCTTTTTTTTTAAAGTTTGCCTAAGCACCGCCCTCGAGAGTGGCGTCATCGTCATCATGAGGGGCGGCCGTTAATGCCGACCGACTCCTCCTCAACTCAGTTCTGTTTCTCCGCCGTCGAGCAGCACCTGTCATGCAGCCTCAAGTAGTATCTGCGTAGTAGTTACCGACTCCATTTTTCCCTGACTTTTCGGCGCTTGTCCCCGTGGGCTATTCTTTTTCTTTCTTCGGCGCCGGTGTATTTCCTACTGTGTTTTTGATCTCGTTATTTTCATGGTGTCCGGTTCTGAGCTAAACGTCAGTCAAGACTTGGCTGCGCCCTATGCGCCGGGTGCCCTGTGGCGGCATTTCTCCGTCTCGGACCGGCATGACGTTTGTCGCCGTTGCCTGGGACCCAACCATGATATGGATTCATGCGGCGCCTGTTTCTCGATGGACCGTCGCGTCCTCAAAATCCGCAGCGTTCAAGCTCGGAGGCCCATAGCCGACTTCGGGAGACGGCGTCGCTTCAGCGGGAATCTCGGGCGAGATCTCTAGCCCCTTCCCGGGTCCCTCCGGGCTACTCACGGTCAAGGAGGAGGGGCCTCATCCTATCTTGCCGAGGAGGCCCTTCGCGGTGTTGGGCGTCGTAGCCCTTCCGGGCATGGCGCTGACACCGCCTCGGCAGTCACCTCTTCCGGTACAGGCTCCCCGTGTCGAGGCCTTGGCTGGGCACCGGCTGGGGTGAACCCTCGGCGCCGCCCAGCGGCGCCGTTTGAATCGGCACCGTTCGCGGTGCCGGTAATCAGCAGCGCGTTCAATGCAATTTGGATCGCGCGCTTACGGCGCGTGTGTCAGCGGCACGTTCCTGCTGCTTTAGATCAGCGCCGGTGTCGAGCCAGCGCCGTTGGCGGTACCGTTTTAGCCTCGGCACTGTTGGTGCCGATGGACATGGCGGCGCCGCCAGCGGTACGCCGCCTCGGCTGCCGCCAGTGGCGCCGTCGGCTTTCCCCTCCCGGGCGGTGCCGGCCCTGCGAGCCGCTGGGGAGTGAGGTTAAGCCTTCCTGCTGCAGCGTGGGGCGGTGGCGTTGTCTTGGTACGGGGCGTTCGGCGGCCCGGCCAGGGGCCCCTGGGGTGGCCAACATCGAGGTCCTGCTGGTCTCGTCCTCCTCGGAGGATGATGGCAGATGTGGACCCATCCTGGCACCCCATTCTTGAGATCTGGGTCCTCATTGGCTGGGGTACCCAGGCGGCGCGGCGGGCCTCCCTCTGTCCCCTTGCCCTGTCGTCCTGAGGGTTCCTCGGCTGGGGTGGCCGAGAGTCCCGGGGCAGGCGTGGGGGGTGATGGAGGGCGCCCTCTCTGGAGGTCGGTGACAGCACCCCGGGTGCTGTTGCCTCCTCTAGGGACAGGGGACGTTGCAGTCGAGGAGGAGGCCCTCTCGGAATCCGAGGGGTTGAGGGGCAAGCGGCCTGCCCGGTCTTCTTTAGCCACCTCAGGGGAGTGGCCAGGAGCCGTAGTGCAAAGCCCCACCCTCCCCCAGGGTTCCTAGGTGTATCCTCTGGCGGCGTTAGTCAGGACTGCCCTTCTGGATCCATGCAGTCGGGCGTCGTCACAAGGAGTTTCTCCCAGGGCTCTTCCAGGCTCCGCTTCCCAGAGTTCCGTTCTGCTGCCTGGTTTGATATCCGGGATCCCTCCTACTAGGGCCCCTTTCCCCGGTTCCAGAGCCCTCATGAAAGCAGTTTTCTCAGGTGCCTCTCCCATCTGCCTTCACCACCCTCGCTCCCGGGCCATGTCGGTCCCTCGAGGTCCGATATCCTGGGAGCAGTTCAGAGGTTCTGCGCGGCCTTCCTCATATGTTAGATACATGCACAGCCGGGTCTTTCGACTCTCCCCACCCCGCAGGGAATCCTTGGACATTCCAGTTCCCATCATCCTCGTCTCCTCCTCTGAGGGAGAGGAACCCCTGCTCATTTGTCCTCGATGCTGATTTCACAGAATATCAGCGTTTCCTCGAGGATGGTGAGGGATCTCCGATTTCCCGAGTTCGAGGAGACAATACCCGAGCAGCCAGCGCATCGAGTTCCTTGGTGAATTCAGTGCCCAGCATCTGGTGGTACCTTCCTGGCCTATCCCTTCCAGGAGGCGTCTATCCGGTCCTGGCAGTTTCCTGACGCTTCTTCCCAACCCGGACTGGCCAGAATGGTACTGTGCCCCTCTGAGTCTCTGGGTTCCCTTCCCAACCCGTCCTCAGGTTTGGTGTACCTGGATACTCCTTCTGGCGGTGCCCAGCACTGCGACCGCCCACGGATTCGGACTCTCTCCAGTTCGACCGATGGGGCTAAGAGTGTTCTCTCTTCTCGCGGCGAGTGCATGTATTGCATCACATCAGGGTCACCACGCTGCCTACAAGCGGCATCTATGGTCGATGATCCCAGCTACAAGTATCTATGCCTGACACGGAGCAACCAGACAAGCCGCTGCCCTCTCCGCGGTAGTGTCCTGGAGCTGGCAAGACACCAAGCAAGTGGCATCTTATGACGCCAATGAGGGTGGCTTCCAGGCTTAGCGGGACAGCGATCTGCATCAGGCGTGACCGGCATGGCCCGTCTTTCCAGGTTGTCACCCCTGGCCCGGCGTAGGGTGATTCGCTCCGCCTCCGGGACTCCGCCTTTTCTCATCCAGAGCTAGGAGACTTTTACAGGGGCTCCATCCATCTCCTACGTCTCGGGAGGCACCTCCTAGCTCTTCTCCCACTTAGGCTTTCTGAATAAGCAGGGTCTTCTCCTTCTGTTTCTCACCAACAGGGCTGGGGTGTTCCCTCAGGGTATGGCCTCCCCCTCCAGGGAAGAAGACTTAATACTCACCAGAGTAATGAATGGTGAAGATTGACAAGGGAAGATATGAAAATTACGTACCTACCGTAATTCTTGATCTTCTCTTGTATCTTCTACATTCATTACTACCTACCACCATCCCCTCAGTGGCCTCTTCCTGTGGCTTCTCCACCCCGTCTCCTTCCTCTCTCTGCAAAAAAAAAAAAAAATTTTTTCTTAAAATATAGGGAAAAATTGCTTAATTGTTTCCGGAAAAAAAAAAAAATCTTCTTTGAGAGACTCTAATTTCACGAAAATTACTTACTCTAAGATTCATGGGCCATCTCTAAATGCACTGGCGATCAGACTACACAACTATCTCTTACCATTCTTCTGTGAGATACCTCTGGGAGTTTGGCCTGGCTCAGGCTATTCAGTTTTGATCCTGCAATCCGTGTTCCAGATAGTTGCCTGAAATCAAAATCCCCCATTCTTGCCTTGCAGAACAGAGGAACAGACACGTCTATCCCTTTTTCTTTTGTAAAAAAAAAAAAAGAGGGGAAAAATGCTGAGGAACTTTCCATTTGCAGGCATCTTGGTATTAGGTCATGCATCTAGTCTAAAAATTTATCTGTAAAACAAAAAAAAAAAAAAAGGGGAAAAACAAACTAGAATGGAAATGAGAAGGTGGCTATCCTTCTCGCTAGTTTGCACATTGGTTTCTCCCTTAAGTATCCTCCTGGACAATTTTACAGAAGACAGTGCTGACCATATCCAATCCTAGCCAGCCTAAAGCCTTGGCCTGCCTTGGCCAGTCAGTCTGAGTCCCTTTTCTATCTTAAAACGCCTGAAAGGCTTACATTTTCCGTTTCTAAACCCCTGAGCAGCGCTCTCATGCTGCCTGGGGTTTATTCTTCCCTCCTCGGGTGTCCTCCAGTTAAAGGCCTTCCGCGGCCAGGAGCCCAAAGTGGGTATCAAGAACAATGGCATGTTGAAGATGAGGACTATGCCTCCTGAGTCTGTCTAGCGGGTTTGGTGAACCTTCTTTTCAGCTCTGTCTCCGAGGATTCTTGCTTCCCTTTAGATCCAGTCTTCAGCTGTAGCTAACACTATGCGTTGGGCATTCTGGTCCTTCAACATCCCATCTCTCTCTTCTGTTTCCTCTTCTTCTTCTAATTTCTCATTCCTTCCTTATCTCTCCTCCTAGAGTCGCCCAGGTAAGGAGGCCCTGCAGTCCCTAGGCTAGGATACTTTTATCTCTCTGTCCTTCCTCCATCGGCTTATCCCTTTTCAGTTCATTCTTCCTTGCTTTGTTATCCTCGGCTATCTTGCCTCGCCATCTATATCCTCTGCTTTCACTTTGCCCTCCGGCTCACAGAACTGAGCTGGAGGAGGAGTCGGTCGCTACTTAGCAGCCGCCCCTCGACAAGATGACATGACGCCACTCGAGGGCGGTGCCAAGAAGCAAACTTTAAAAAAAAAGTTTCCGTACAAGTGGCGCGCCCCAAGCTTACACCCAGTAACCAGTAAGTAATGAATGAGAAGATACAAGAGAAGATCAAGAATTACGGTAGGTACGTAATTTTCATTTTCTTCTCTTTAATCTTTGAGCAGTTCCTGTTCTCATGGCATAGTAAAGATTTTTACAGCTCTGCAGTTTCTCACCTAGATGCAAATATAGCCAACAGGAATCAGCTTATCTGAAGTCGTAAAAAGTATATTTTAGTTTCCCAGCTTCAGAGCAGCATAGATCATAAACAAGGCCATAAAATGCAACTTCTCAAGGAAGTTAATTTCCTTACAGAAATCTCCTGGTTAGTTACATATATCCTGTTATTCTCACTAAAACCTGGGGGGGGGGGGGGCATGGCACAGCTGCCCGATGGAGATTATCACATACCACATTCTATATTACAAATATCATTGAACAATCATAACCAGCTGGCCAAGCGTCACACTTGGGTCCCAAAAGACTTAAGTCGAGAACCCAAGATAAAAAAACAGGTAGTGAACAAGATATATAATATATAAATCTAAAACATAACAACCACCACCCCACCCTAAAGAGGAGGGGTGCAAGGTACACACCCCTGAGATGCAACACTGTACCTGCCAGCCCAGTTCCCAAAAACTAGGTTCTGACAGCGGAGGCGGGGGGGGGGGGAGGTCAGAATACAGCAAGACTCCATTAGAAGAAACACAATTACTAAGGTGAGTAAATTTTTTTTTCAAACAATATTAAGTCTTGCTGTATTCTTACATATGTAGACTACCAAGCAGTACCTCCATGGAGGAGGGTACTAACCTATTTTGGGAATAGGCTCTGCGGTACTGCTGTTCCAAACCTAGCACCACTCCTAGCCTGGATATCCAGAGAGTAATGCTTGGTGAATGTATAGATTGTTTTCCAGATGGCTGCTTTGCAGATCTCTAGTAAAGATATATCTCTGGCAGTAGCCAGAGAACCGGCTGTACCCCTAGTCGAGTGGGCCCTAGCTTGGTATAACAGAATTGTATACAAGCCACAATCCACCTGGTAACAGTTTGTTTAGTAGCAGGCCTACCTTTTCCCACTTCACCATAAGTGAGAAACAATTGAAGACAGTCATTACTATGTGCCTTAGTATGCTCTATGTAATAGCTAAGTGCCCTTTTAACATCCAAACTGTGTAACCTTCTTTCCCCTGAAGAAGAATAATCAGTGAAAAACACAGGAAGAGACATGGACTGATTTAGAAGTCTGAGATCACCTTGGGTAAGAACCTCCTATTAGTTCTGAGGACCACCTTATCTCTGTGGAATTAAATAAAATTAGGTTTGACTGACGGGGCCTGTAATTCACTAATTCACCTGTCAGAAGTGATAGCTACCAGAAATGCAATTTTCCAGTTCAAGTACTCAAGCTCGGCTGAAGCCAGAGATTCAAAGGATGACTGCATAAGCTGAACAATACAGATATTGAGATCCCAAGCTGGAGTAGGGTCTCTAAAAGAAGGGTTGATATGAACCAGACCTTTAAAGAACTTACCATAGACAGGGTGAGATACCAGAGAAGTGCCCTTCCCTGCTGACAGGAACGCAGAGACAGCTGCTAGATGGACTTTTAAAGTGGGTGGCCTAAGGCCTAAGCCATTAAGTTGAACCAGGTAATCTAAGACTGTGGCAATACCCGCAGCCTCTGGCAGAATATCCCTGTGTGAACACCAAATGCTGAATCTTTTCCATTTGGAGTTATAAGTTTTCCTGGTAGCAGGTTTCTGAGAACCTTTAAGGATGTCTAAAACTCCCTGAGAAAGATGCAGGCCTACATATTCTAGCTCTTCAAGAGCCAGGCCTTGAGATTGACAGACTCGAGATTGGGGTACCAGATCTTCCCCTGAGAGAACGTTAAAAGATTGTGTCTCTTAGGAAGAGACAGGGGGAGTGAGACTGCTAAGGACAACAGAGGATACCAAGGTTGCCTGGCCCAGTCTGGAGCAACTAGAATCAGTGTGCAGGGTTTGACCTGATCTTGATTAAACCCCTAAACAACAGGAGAAAGGAAGCAAAGGCATAAAACAACTTGCCTTCCCAATCCAATATCAGAGCATCCAGGGAAACGGTCCCCAGGACTGGAGGTCTGCAGCAGAACTGGGGAAGTTGATGATTGTCTGGGGCTGTGAAGAGATCTATCTCTGGAGTGCCCCACCTGGTGAAGATTACTTTCAGGATGAGAGGATCCAAGGTCCATTCGTGATGGCCCTGGGAGATTCTGCTCAGAGCATCTGCTAGCACACTGTCCTTCCCTGGGAGGTGGACTCCTATTAGGGAAGTTTGTAGGGAGTAGACCAGGGACCATACTTTCATGGCCTCCGTGCACATTACTGTAGACAGAGTGCCCCCTTGCTTGTTGATGTACCACATGGTGGTGGTGGTGGTGGTGGTGGTGGTGTCTGTCCTGATCTGAACCACCTTGTTCCTCACGGAGTCCGAGAAAACTTGAAGGTCCAAGAATACTGCCCTGATTTCCAGAAGATTGATATGAAGGAAGAGACTCTTTTGGGGATCAAACCCCCTGTGATATGAGGGCTCCCAGGTGGGTTCCCCAGCCCAGGAGAGAAGCATCTGTGGTAAGGACCACTGAAGGAGTTTGCTTGAGAAATGGGACACCCTGCAAGAGACTGTCCTGGTCCAGCCACCACTGGAGAGCTTGGACCAGAGTCTGAGTCACTGGAATCAGCTTGGTAAGAGAATCTTTCTTCTGAGAGCAAAAGGAGCTTTGGTGGAATTGAATGTCCCTCATCTGGAACCTGGCCCCTTGCACCACTGCAGTGGAAGCTGCCATGTGGCCTAAGAGATGAATAAAATGTCTTGCTGGACAAGAAACCAGAGTATGAAAAGAGGAAGCGAGATCTGTAAGGGCCTGAACTCTTGCAAGTGGGAAGAGGGCCTTTGCTTGAACAGTATCTAACTCTATCCCTATGAAGGTGAGAAGCTGTACTGGTTCGAGAACTCACTTTGGCAGGTTGAGAAGGAACCCCAGGAAACTGAGCAGATCTTGAGTGACCTGTAGAGCTGACCTGACCTGGTCGGAAGACTGTTCTACAATGAGCCAGTTGTCCAGATATGGAAATAGAAAAATGCCCTGCCTTCTGAGGAAGGCCATTACTACTGCAAGGCACTTTGTGAACACCCTTGGAGCCGATGTTAGGTCGAAAGGCATAGCTCTGAACTAATAATGGCCTGAAGGCAACTCGAACCTGAGGTACTTTCTGTGGGAGCACCTGATAGGCATCCTTGAGGTCCAGGGATGCTAACCAGTCCCCTGGCCTTAGAGAGGAAAGAATTACTCCCAGTCACCATTTTGAACTTTAGTTTTAAGATACGTGCTTGTTCAAATACCTTAAGTCTAGGATGGGTCGCCACTCCCCTGTCTTCTTTGGGGTAAGGAAATATCTGGAGTACAGACCCTTGCCCCTGTGTAGCATAGGAACTCTCTCTCTCTCTCTCTCTGGCTCTGAGAGCCAGCAGACAGGAAACCTCTGCTTCTAGAGCAATGGTTTCGGAGATGTCTGCAGGTGGAAAAGACCTGGCCCTCATTTTCGGAAACTTTTTGAAACTGAGGGCCAGTCCCAGGCTTACTACCTCTAGGACCCACTTGTCTGAGGTAACAGACTTCCATGCCTGGAAGTAGCAAGCCAGCCTGCCTCCTACTGGGATTGGGGAGTCAACCCGGGCTGACACATCAGGGTGTCTGCTTGGCAGGAGCTTTAGACTGGTTAGAGGATGCAGCCCTGCTCATCCCCCTCCTGCCTCTCCCTCGGAAGAACCCCCTCTGTGGGAAAGGAGAGGAGGCCTGGGCTTGGTAGAAAGGCCTGTGAAAAGAGCCTGCCTCTGCCCCTAGACTGCTGCCTCTGAGGAGTGACTTGCCTTTCCTTGGCCTAAGCACTCCTGTAAGTGGTCCTGTATTCATCCATTTTTTTCATGTAAGCCTCTGTCTGCTTCCTAGACTGAGAGTTACCCATTACAGGGAAATCCATGGCCTTAGCCTGGGTGTCCTGCTAAAGGCTAGTACATCCAAGCCAAGCAAATCTCCTGAGAGACACAGATGTAGCCATGACTCATAATGACACAACATTTGATTCCACAGCAGCACGGAATTGTACTTCGGACACCTCAATCCCATCACTAGCCACCTCCTCCAGCTATCTGGCCAGCTGGGGAGAAGCCTGTTTGGCCAGTTCCAGAACAGTATCCCACCTGGACTTCTGGTACGTGGCCGTACAGGCCATATAATTTGCCTGTCTGAGTCCACAGGAGGATGCCAAATATTATTTTTTGGCCACGGTATCCACCTTCCTGGAGTCTTTACCCGGAGAGTGTGAAGCTAAAGGTATGTTAGCCCTGTCACAGGCTGCAGCCTGCACCACCCCAACATGGCTGCAATGATTGTGCAAAAACCCTGTACCTGACCCCAACAACATGTACCACCTGTCCATTCTCTTGTCCACTGGAGGTAAAGAGTTTGGTGTCTGAAGAATCTTCTTTGTTTACCCAAAGATTTGTGGAGGGGAATAGACAACCTTTTAGACTCTGGGATGTCCATCATCTCAACAAAATCAGGCTCCTCTTCCTCCTCTGCAGCTTCTACCATGGGGAGCTGGAGGGTTTCAGCCACCTTTGTAGAACAAATAGTGGGAAGGGGACTCAGAAAGCCTGGGAGGGGAGACAATGGAGGGTCTGGGGAGATGTCCGGTTCAATGGGCACATCCAGACCTTCTAAATCATTATCATCATCGTCTTGTTCTGAGAAGTCTTCATCCCCCTCCCACTCCAATTCATAATAGGCATCCGGATCATAATCTGATGGAGTGGGGTCCGATCAAACCAACCACCTTACCAACAGTGCCAGGTCAGACGGAACCAGTTGAAGTGACTGCACAATGCTTTTCGCTTTGGCTATCTCAACAGCGGTTGAAGTACGCAGTTCTGGATCCGAACTGGCTGATTTCCTTTTCCTTTTCACCGGAACTGACCCCTTTGAGTTGGATCTCCTTTTGCCTGAGGAGGTATCACCCAGGTCAGTGGGCACCTCCTCAGGTTCGGCCGCAACTGAACCGGGCTGGCCATCCAGGTCAGCGGACTTCTCAGCCTCCTTTCCTTTAGCCTACTCAATCTTTTATCCATAGTGGGTTTGGGAAAATTCTTACATATTTGGCAGTCTGTTTTGAGGTGGTCAAATCCCAGCCAATAAACACGCATGAGGTTGGGATCAGCCTCGGCAAAAGCTTCCCCACACTCACTACAGTGTTGAAACCCAGTGGGCCCGGTTTTCTTCTTGGGTTTCTCAGACATGGCCAGGTTAACAAAATTACGCTTAATAGCTTTTACTCCAGGTAATACTCCCCAATCGGTAACCAACTGTATTACAGGTTGTGGAAAGAAACCGGTAAAAGTCAGTTTTTTTTTTAAAACCGATCAGAACCGGCACATCACTGCAAATTCCCAGAATTTTAATTTAAATAGAAAACAGTCGGTTCCCAACCAGACAGACGGTTAGGGAACCGAAGAGTTACAATTTCCACAGTTATAAAGACAAGAAAACAGTTCACTGCCTATCTACACACTTACTGAACCAAAGACAGAGACTTAAAACCGGAAAAAATAAGAAATCAGCGAAAACCGACACTTTTTAAGAAACTTTACCGAACCGAGTGAAGGAGCACTCTCCGGAGCGACTTCACAGTTAGGCGGAGTAAAGAATTTGATGGTTACACTCTGAAGCACCACAGACAGAGGTTTGAAATCCAAGCTCATGCTCTACCTTCTATGCTTCTGCTTAGAGTTAACTCTTTCATCTCCAGGGCACTTCAAGTGCTGGGGCTAACTGCATTTGTCAGAATACAGCAAGACTTCATGTTGTTTGAAAGTCTCAATCCCCTTTTTGAACTGTCTCCCTAAACTCCTGTTGTGTCAGCAAGCTGACATTAAGTCTCCAAATAGACTCTTCTGGTCTTGGGGACATCTCTAATTTCAAGTGTATAGGTGCATGGTCTGACAAGGTAATGTCTCCTGTGCTAGCACTTCTAATCCAGGACACTCGTTCCGAAAACACCAGAAAAAAAATCTATCCTAGAATACATTTTATATTTCCGGGAGTAATATGTATGGTCTCTGTCCCTCAGGTGTGTAAATCTCCAAGCATCTACTAAGGTCAGTTTCACGCTTAATCTGTCAATTATCTTCCCCGATCTCGAAGGGCCTACCTAGATCCTATTCTGTCCTGCTGGAGGTCTATCACCGAATTAAAATCCCCTCCTATAATAATTACATTTTCTAGGTTTGTCACTGTCTCCATTGTAACTTTTGCTAAAAACGATGCTCATTCAGGATCCTCGTTTGGGGCATATAAATTTACTAAAGTGTACCCCGTCCCCTGTACACCCCTGTGATCTGAATGAACCTTCCTTCTGGGTCCATGTCTATCTTTTCTACCCTCAGATGGACATCCCTTCTTAACAGAATTGCTACACCCCTACAGTGTGTATGTGCTTTTGGTAGTGTGAGGCATATACCTCTCCTATCCACCATCTGCGGAGTTTCTTGTGTTCCTGTTCCCCAGGTGCGTCTCTTGTAGAAACACCACCCCCACTCGTCCTCTTTGTAAATCTTGATTAATTCTGGCTCTCTTGACCAGACTATTAATCCCCTGATGTTCCAAGACACCGACTTTAGGTCTCCCATCTTAAATTGTCATTTTCATTCCTACATGTCTGGATACATCGGGTTGCCCTTAGTACATCACTATAAACAAACAAACAGTTAAAACTATAACCGTAATAACTATATACACCTTTTTTTGTGACCTAGCCAGGTCTAGAGTACTTCAAGATTTTAAATAAACTCCACCTCTCACCTTCCAAGATTGTCACTATGAGGTGGGGAAAGAAGTTACTATTTACCACTTCCTTCCTGGAAAAAACTCCACCCTATAAGGGTGGTGTCTCAGATGGGTTAAAGTCTGTTGCCTGCAAGCCTAGTTGTAAGTTATGTCCCACCAGTTCGCCCCTGTCTATATGAAATTAACTTTCATACCTCAATGAACCATCCCATACTCTCAGAGAACCGTCATCTCCACCTCTAATATTTAATATATATTTGGTTTGTCCTTTCGTCCAAGAGACACTCCTCTGGAGTCAAGATCCCCCAACCCTGGGTGTGAGACCTATCTTAGATCGGCACAAGCCCCTCCACATGGATGCCAAGAAGGCCAAGCTATGAGCTGCCACAGCAAGAGCCCCTCCCCCCTGGCCCCTCTTCAGGTCCCCCAACTTTAAACTGCCACAGTTACATACAGTTTTATAACCCGGTGGTCATATAAGGCAAGGAAGGAATCCCCTGAGGCAGACATCAGTATTCCTCTCGCCCCCAGACAGGACCTTATGTTTATTTATAGAGTGCCATCCTCACTCCTTCAATAGATTGTTTTGAGCCAGAGGAACCCCTCCAGGTTACCTCTCAGCTCACCAACACATTTGTTTATGTATTCTTGGTCCCCACAGTCTGCCGGGCAAAGATTAGGTTCACAACCCTTTACGAAATAATTAAGCCTGCACCTTGTGCCCCCACCCACCAGTCTACTCACTGAGGGAATACTGAAGCCACCCTAGTCCAGGTAGGATTCCGCCCCTACTACAGCCTATCCCCTGCCCCCCTACCCCACGCCCATGCTCCAAGGTGCCCCCCAAACCACCTTTATGGTTATTTATTTTTTGCTCTGTACACCTTCCCGTCCAGGGGTCCGACTCCACACCTAATAAGAAGAAAGACAAGCGCTAAGTTACATCGCCGAAGGTGGGGATAGCTATTAGCTTCACTATTACAATACAGGAGAGATCCATTTCTATTCCCCCCCCCCGGATGGATCATCAAGTTGAACCTACTAAACCCAATGAAAAATCAGCCCCTTATCATAACTGTCCGAATTTAAGTCTTATCCATAAGACTTTCATGTTCATTGTGGCAGTAGAAGTGCATGTTGTTCTCCCTTCCCTGCCTCCCAGCCCCACAACTTAATCCCCATTAGGTGCCACCAGCTAGCAACATAGGGGAGGTCACCAGAATGGATAGTGCCCTCCCAGTTGCCAAACGAGTTTGGGGTCTCAGATCTCCCCTATCGAGGAGATTCAATCAGTTCCGAAAGGAACTGTTCCCCACCATGGAAAGACAGAAATTTTAAGTCGTCTTATCTGCTGCTCCTCTCGATCAGGTAGCCATAGTTTCTGCTCTCTCTTCTGGTAATGGAGGAATGTTCGAATCTGCGGGCTGGGGGAGCATGTTCGCTGTGACTCTGTCCCACATAACGGAAGTTCCCCTCACTCCCCTTGGCCATGATTTTCTGGTTCCCTGCAATTGCCAGCTTTTTTCCACCAACAGCCTCTCCCTACCGCGAACCCCACCTCAGAGATTTGGATCCCTAGCGACTTGACACAGCTTGTAGCTTCCTTCAAATTGATAAATCTTTTCCAGCCTTCCTCAGTCTGTACTTTTAATTTGGCAGGATACTCCGTTTGGGCTTGGTGACCAGCTTGTCTTAGGGCTTTCACTAGTTGGTATACTTGTTGTTGGCAGGCCAAGGTCTGAGGTGTGTAGTCTTGATCAAAAAATAGGCGAACATCGAACACTATTTGTTTTTTTGACCATGCTAATCTCAGTAGCTCTTCTTTGATTCAGAAGTCAGGCCCTGGGATCTTTGGGCTTAGCAATGAGTGAACGGTGGGCTCTAATAATACCCAGGTCTTTATCTTTTGGGAGGTTCACGATTTCCTTCAGGAAACTGTCTGTGAAGTGAATCATGTTACCCGTTTCTGGAACACCATGTAGTCTTAGGCTGTTGCGCCTATTTCTATTCTCTAACTCTTCAACTTGCTGCTGTAAGAGTAACTCCCTTCTGTGTAAGTCTAACAACACTGTATTATGGAGATCAATGGTAGCAGTAGGAGAGGTAACTTCCTTCTCGAGATAGTTTGTTTTTTCGGTCAGTTGCGACAGTCCGTGCTGATCCTCTGCCACTCTCTGCTCCAGCCTGGTCAATGTCTCATTTATCTGTTTCAATATACTACCGAGGGCTTTGGATGTAATCGTATAATCCCTCCTCTTCTTCTGGGTCTGGTGCGGGAGATTGGCCGAAGAGGGCCGAAATGTCCTCGCAGAGCATGGCCTGCTGCTGCAAAAGTTGCTTGTTCTGTATCTGTTTGTTGCTCAGTCCTACCAACCCATCTTTGCCTTTTTGTTTGGCCAGCATCATAAACTCAGTAATGGTCCGGAGTTTCGACAGTCTGGCAACTTTTAAGGGACCAATGACACTAGATTTGATTTTTAGCAGGGCACAGCAGTGGATCTAGGCTTCCATTCGCAGGCAACTGGAACCAGAAGTCCTTGTTTATTAATCTTTTGTGTGGGACTGTGTCAAATGCCTCGTTAAGTGTGTTAAACAAAAAGTTCCAGTCTCTACTTTTTTTATTTATTTATGGCTTTGTTAACTGGCTATGTGCACTGATCCCAGGGACCATTTTCAGGCACAACTCAGGCCACGTAAGGCAGCACAGAGTAGAAACATCAGAATAACAAGAACATAACAAGAGTAGGTAATACATAGTGAAAGGTTACAGTTGTTACATTTGGCAATACATGGTGGCAGTAGTTGAGGGACAACAAATAACAAAGTAAAGTAAGGCTCACGGTGGTACAGTTTCAGTAAATAAGAGAACCTATTTGGCCCTACCCCTGGAGCGTGGGGGGCAGTCCTTAAACAGGGGCAGGTGGATGCCAACAGCAGCCAGTCTTTGAGGTGAGTCTTGAACTGGTGGTGAGTGTTTATGGTGCGCAGTTCAGTGGTCAGCTTGTTCTATAGTGTGGGGGCTGCTACAGACAGGGCTCTAGTGCCCATGTTCTTGGCTACCATGGGGATTTTCAGGGAAGGGATACTAGAGGAGCGTAGGCAGCGGCAAGAGGTTTGGATGGTGAGAAGGGGAGCAAGAACGGATTTCTGGCCAATACAGATGGCAGAATCAATAAAACTGTACAGTGCAAGGTCAAAGCGGGCTTGTAATGGGAGCCACCCCAGTGTAATGTAGAGTGTACAGTGGTGCGTGGAGAAAGGGGCCAGCAGGGAGAAGCAGCAGGCACTGTTGTATGCTACTGATAGTTTTGCCATGGTGGATGCGGTGGTCCTGGAGTAGATGGGACAGCAGTAGTCCACGATAGGTAGTAGAATTCCCGGGATGATGGCATGGTGGACCTCAGGAGTGAGGTATTGCCGGTATCTGCAGGCAGCCTCTAGTTTTTAGGGAAATCTTAGAACTAGGGAGTTTATGTGCTCTGTAACTGCTACTTCTGACTTGCTTTCCTACCGTACTTGAAAAACAGGGTTAAGGTCAGCAAAAGGCTTTGGATTTAATGTCCCTAAAATGCATTTTCATAGAGGTCAACTATTTTTTCCATAAAAAGGACCCTAGGTTATGGGATACACCTCCATGTGAGCTGCTTGCTAATCTCAACAATCTTCCTTCACTGTGCATGCAAAAATATGGTGTAAAACGAACCGTCAAGTATATTGTGATGCCTGCACGAATTGGAGAACTTTGTTGCTATGTAACCTGCGATCTTGGATGTTGTGTAATCTGTTGGAGAACTGTACGTTATATTTATTAGCTATATTGTACTTCTTGCAACAAATTTTCTTAGCAAATGTCTCAGGAGACCACTGAAAATGAGATTTGCTCAACTGTCTGACTGCCATCTATTTCCGTTTTAAATGAAAGACTTGAAAACTAATACACCCCTGTCTTTAAGACTCCTCATGGCAACTTGCCTGCGGTGGTACCCCATTCCAGAACTCAGGGGTGTGGCTGAACCAGAACCTCAGTTTTCCAACCACAGTGAACAAGTACACAAGAAACTCTGCCCTAACCATGGTGTGCTGCACCAGAAAAAATCCATCCTTCTTCCAGTTCACCAGTGACCGTCCTCAAGATAATCTCGCCGCCAGTTTTTTGACTACATGGATTTAGTCTACAGCACTGCCCCCAAGTCTACACTTGCCAGGCTGGACCCTCCATTTCATTTCTTCTGCCACTCTGCCCATAGTGGTCCATCTCTCACACATCACCGCTGCTCTCTTTATACTTATCTCTTTCTCCTCTCTAGAAATTCAGCATCTGTTACGCCATTTCTCCATCCAGTTCAAATACTGGCTTGCCACTCCTCCCACTTACCTCTTTTCTATTCTGAATCCTGTCATCTTTACCACATTCTCCCTATAATTATCCATTGCCTGTCCCGTCATATCCTTTGCACTTTATCTGTAACAAGCCAGTCTCCATTCACCTTCCAACCCTCACCATCAGTCTCACATCCTCCTTAGACTCTCTCAAACCACTCTTACTGGCACACTTCTCAAAAGTTTGCACTTCCCCCCGCTCAAATTGATCCCTGGTTCCGTAGGGTATACAGGCCACTTGGCAGCTGCTACAAGAGGACGTAGTAGAACCTTTGAATAATGCATACAACGATACAGGTGGAGCACTGTAGGTCACTTTAGGTATTTCCAGTTGAGAGATTACAAACACAACAATCAGAACCCAACCCCAATATCTGCCTTTTCTATGGTCTGGAACTCTAGCACAAGAAAAGAGGCCATCGCTACACTCTGTGCTAATTATCTACAGGATCTGGGGCACTCCAGAGACTAATGATGGGTAAGATAAGAGCAAGACTTAAACACAGTCATTTCTGGCACCCAATGGGGCAAAGTCTCAGAGGCTATATGGCATACATCTTCCCCAAGGTGGAAGGAATATGCCTGGAAAGCAACAATACATTCATTCCTAGTCCCCCAATTCCAAAGTAAGTGAGATTCAATTATTACTCCCAACTGCTGGAGATAGTGTGCAGAGGCAGACATATTTTGGCATTGCCCCAAATTACTGGGTTGCTGGAGAGAAAACACGAGGAGTATAACCCACATTTTGGCTCTTCATGAACCTTTTAATGAAGTGAATGTACTGCAGGGGGTTAAACCGAAATCTCTGAAAAGGCAAAAGGGTTTTTATTTGTGGAATATCTTAGCAGCTGCAGCGAAGAAAGTGACCAAGAAATAACTGTAGATGGACCCACCCACACTAGCAGATTGGAAGTGCCCACCCAATCACAAAAATTGGAAAGAACAACTTTTATTGTACAGCATAGACCACTAGCTTTTACTAACTGCTGGACGAGATGGGACATGTTTATGCTGGAAGAGGAAGATTCTGAGTAACTGAGTATCTCCCTTAGCCCCTGCTAGGACAAGAACTCAAACACTGTTCCAAAGCCATTCTTCAAATGGAACTAGAAATTAAATGTCTACTAAAGTAACCTTTATAAAGCTGGCCCAGTGACACAGAAGGTTGAGGTGCTGGCGCCTTACCTCAAACCACACCGGTAACCCAGGTTCGGGAGCGGACTCGGGCACCTGAGGGTCAGTAGGGGAAGGAGAAGGACTGAGCATCCAGAGGACTGCTTTCCTCTCCTGGGGTGCATTAGGGAGAGGCATTGCACTGTAGCACTCCCCGGTGGAGACCAGGGGTAATGCAGATGCAACGCACAGGGGAACTGGAGGAGGAAAAACAGAAAATGGTGCTTCCAATCTACTGGATGATGGCCACCCAGACCAGTGCCTCCTCGGAACTCAGAGAAGCCGAACCGACCTCAGCAGCATCCAGGGCCAACATCATTGGCCGCCAGGCCCTTCCTCCTTGGAAGAGAAGAACCCACCCGATGAAGGGTTACGTTGGGTTACCCAGAGGGGGCTGTGATGTGGGGTCGAAGATCAGTGTCAGAGCCACAGGGGAGAGTGTCCTTGGCAACTGGCCCGAAGGAGTGGCAGATGGATGTGCAGGGGAGATAAACAGATAATACAAAAAACATAAATAAATAAATAACCTTTATAGAATGAAAGCCACAAATACTATTTGGTGGCCAGCCGAGTGAAGTTGGAGGTTTAGGTGCTGGCCGCTACACCTTGCACCACGCCGGCAACCAGGGTCGAGAACGAGCCTGGGCTACTGGGGGTCGCAGGGGCTAGAGAGGATCGAGAATCCGGAGGACTGCTCTCCTCTCTCGGTGGGAGGGAGGCCCATCATCCCACTTGTTGACTGCCCCCTGGCGATAGCCGGAGGGCAGTACAGGTCGGGAGGCATGCACCGACATTCCTACATCGGCAGGGGAGGAGGGACAGCAGAAAAAAAGAGAAAAAAGGGAGATGGTGGCCTCCATGATGGCCCCACGTCCCTGTGCCACCCCCTGCTTCTGGATTTGTGTTGCTGGGGGGGGGCAGAAAGCTGGCACTCTTCTCCCTGGCCCCACCGTGGGGCATAAGCCGCGTGGGAACTACTGGGGGTTGGCTGACTGGGACCACGCAGGGCCAGAGGATGAGTCCCTCCAAGGGAGAGCAACAGCCACCTACCAGGTTTCAGAAAAAACACATAATAGAAACAAAAATTCTATCTGGTGAACATGCAGACCTTTTTCATGTTCTAACGAGATTTAACTCTGTGACCAGGTTTGATTTTGTCTTTTAACTTTATTATCTTGTTGCAGTAATATCTTCATTATACACTGACATAAAAATATGTATCATGAGAGATACTGCACACACCTAAGCTACTGATCATATGTGTTTACGCATGTTGACCTGTATACTGCTTCTTGACATTTTCCAATAAAGTATAAAAAAACCAAAAAAACATGCACCTGCAGCTAGCCAGCTTCCTTTTCTCTTCACATTACAACAAACCATGTCATCTATCCCCTCAACTATTTGCCTATTTTGCCTCTTACCCTACTGGATAGCTTAAAATTCTGTGTACTCCGTAATTTGAATTTTACACCACGATTCTGTTCAAATATCTTGCCAAACGTTGGCAGCACCCTTCCCTAGCTCTCATCTGTTCTTTCCCCATAACCAATGCAGTCTGTATACTTTCTATACTATGTTCTTTTTCTTGAATTTACTACTTGTACTCGGCATTTATTCTTTATGTACATACACCTGTTGTTGTCACCTTATTTGCTATTGCTGTTTTGCTCACTGCTATATCCCCTTCCTCAACAAGCTCCAGCTCGGTGTGCCTATCCCAGTCACAAAATTTTAAATAAATAAATGCTTGACATGACTCCAAATTATTATTATCCCCCCCCCCTCAAAAAACTCTTTTTCTGGCTCTGCTGAGCCCCAGAGAACTCTCTCGGGCATCCACTCGCCCCAGCTCTACCTCCGGGGCTGAAACTCACCAGCATCCTGGCACCAGCCAGGCTATCCTCTTGGCTCTGAGCCCTCCCGAGGTGGGGCCGCCTTATCCTTCCAAGGCACTCTATCTGCAAATTCGGGCTGGGCTGGGCACTGCCCAGAAGCTGGATGAGTCTGGCCAATGGAGTGTGGCTGCAGGGTGGTGATGCGGTCTTGTCAGATGAAAGTTTGACCTTGCACCCTCCCGAAGGAGCGAGTGGCTTAGCAGTCTTGTCCGGGCAGACATCGGTTGCACCGGCGTCCTACTTAGTGGCCCCGCTCGAACCTGAGAGCCACGTGGTGGAAGCAGCCCTCCCAGGAGCAGAGGCCTCCTTTACCCCAGAGGTACCCAAACAGCCAAAGCGCGAGCTAGACGGGAGGGGCAACACCTTCTTGGACACCGCCAAGACGGTCATCGTGGAGCAGTCCCATGGAGGGGATGTTACCTTTAGTACTGCGACTCCGGCCGGAGCTGCAGGGGCCATGGATGCCGAATCCCGCTCCTGGTTCTTCTCCTTCTTCTTTTTATGGCCTTCGGGTGAAATGGATGCCTGCCTCAACTTTTTTAGCTCCTTTTCCATGGACGCCATATTTTTCTTTAAGGTATGGACTTCCATGGACTGCTGCCTTCTTTTTCAGGTAGCGGAGTTAAACTGCTGGCAGTGTTGGCACTTCTCCACAGGATGGTCTGGGCCCAGACAGAAAAGGCACAGGAAATGGCCATCCTTAGGTGGCAGCTTGGAGCCACACGATTCGCACTTGTGCTTATGCAATTTGGAAGGCATCGGGGACGACATACACAGCTTATCAAAGAAATAGTCGATTAGGCAAAAAAACAAGGTCAAAAAGTCCGAAAACTATACAGACGAACAACTGACAAGTGTTGAACTCTACCACAAGGAACTTTCACAAGTCGACGACGGGAAAGAACTGGAAGGTGGTCGTGGGGGACCTCCCCTTTATACTGACGTTGTATGACGTTGGTCACCTGACGTGGGGGCGGACTGCTAGCTAGAAATTTTTCTGTGGGGTCCTGATGCCTGGCGGGTCAGTCCTATATGTACCTCTTCCCTAAACTCTGGAATGGCCTACCCATCCAGATCCGCCATTCTTCATCCAAACTCTCCCTTTCCTATGCCCTCTCCAACTTCCTCGCACCCAACTGCTACTGCCCTGACCATCCCCCCGGTAGCTCATCTTCCCCAGCTTCCCCCTGCGCCTGACCAGTGGCCCAGCCATAGCCTAATTGTCTGGCTTATCTACTGCCTGCGAACTTATACTCTCTCTATTACTTACTTGCACTCTCAACTTCTCCCTTCCCCCCCTTCCTAATCAACCTACTCCCCCCAAACCCATTCCCTTCCTCATCACCTTCATCCCCCCTACACACCTAACATTTACTAGACCCTCCTTCACTACCCCCCTTCTTGCTCTCCAAATCCTCCTCTCAACTTGGTGCATCTCCCTGTTGCTCAACCTCTGCTTTTGGCACTCAAGTTCTGCTATTATTACCCTGTTCTAAATTCTAGCACTTAGGTATGTCATGCTTTGCCTCGATGAGTACCCATAATTTGTATACCATACCTTACGATCTTGTTCTGTACTGTTCCTACCTTGTTGTGTAACCATGAATTGTATAACCAGTACTTGTATCCCTTGCCCTTACGATCTTGTTCTTTACTGTTCATAACTCGTTGTGTAACCATGTTCTGCATAACCTGTACTTGCTGATCCTGTGCTGTTCTGTACTGCTCTGCCTATGTAACAAGTTCAATTTATTCCCTCCCAACTATGTATATTATCCCTATTGCACTATTGTATAGTTCAACTACTGTATGTATACCTTCCCCCTCTGTAACCCCCAGGTCGCACCGTGAGATGAGCATCTTTTTGCTCAGTGTGCCTTTCCTGGTGAAACATTTTCAATAAATAAATAAATAAATATGTAAATACCTACTGCAAGAGCCCTCTCGAAGTAAGATCTACTGTTAAGTTCTTACGCAACTGTACTATCTTCCTCGAGGCAATCTCTTGCAGCAGGTCATAACACATGGGAAGATTCCCAAGCAGTTATTATGCCAAGAAGAGGAGGAAATGAACCTTTTGGAATTAGGACAGGAGGCCTTGGAGAATGGCCCGTCCCAAATTGGTCCACTTCTTGGAAGCAATGTCTAGACTGTAATGTTTTGTGAATGTATGTATAGTAGAGCACGTGGTGGCACGCAAATTTCTAAGGCAGAAATTCCCCGGGAACAGCCGTGGAGGCAGCCATGTCACTGGTGTAATGCAGTTTTACAACCCCTGTGAGAGGTTTGTCATATTTTGTATGGAAAAACTAAATGGAGTTGGCCAACCACGTGGAGAAGCACTGCTCTGAAACCTGAACGCCCTGATTCCCAGGGGCGAAAGACACAAAAAGTTGCTCAGTTTTGCATGACTGTGTGGTGTGGAGAAGATAATATCTCAATGTTCTATGCACATCAAGAGTATGAAGCAGGGATTCCCCTGGACTCGCTGGCTCAGCACTGCACACTGGCAAGTGGATAGTCTGATTTAAAGTACATTCAGAAACAAAGTACATTCAGAAACAACCTTCGCCAAAAACGACGAGTTAGTGCGTAAGAACACCCCATCATTATGAAATTGCAGGTAGGGAGGTTTGCACAATAGTGCCTGCAACTCTGATATACATCTACCTGATGTAATGACAATTAAAAATATAATCTTCCAAGAACAATAACGGAACTCACTTGAAGCGGCAGGCTCAAAAGGACTCAAGGTCAGTTTTTCAAGCACAAAATTAAAATCCCAAACAGGGAATGGATCCTGGATAGGGAGATGAAGGTGCAGAATATCTTTCAAAAAGTTCTAATCAAAGGCAACTGGGACAATGGTATGTTGTTCACAGGTAAATGAAAAGTGGAAATCACCGAAAGGTGGACTTTCACTGAGGAATATCTTAGTCCACTCTCTGACAAGGAAAGTAAACAAGTCTAAGATGCTCTGAGGGGGACACTCATAAGGATCCAAGTCCTGCGTAGATGCCCAAATGGAGAAACATTTCCACTTGACAGAATAGGAAGACTGCGTAGATGGTTTTCTGGCAGCCCTTAGGACTTACGACACCGTTTGGGACACCCTGAAGCACGAGAGCATGATGTCCTCAGAAGCCAGGCGTGTAGGTGCAGGGAGCAAAGGTCCAGGTGTAACAAGGAGCCATGCGCCTGGGACAACAGAGCCCGGCAAATAGGTAGAGGAAGGGGATCCAGGTCTGAGAGCTATAGAAGCAATGGGAACCAAGTCTGTCTTGGCCAAAACAGCGCTATGAGAATCACAGCTGCCTTGTCCCTGACCAGTTTGAGTAGTATCCTCTGAATGAGAGGAAAGGGCAGGAAAGCGTAAAGAAATCTTCCTGTCCAGGAATGAGGTAACATGTCCAGCCACACAGTTCCAGGACCTTGCTCGAGAGAGCAACAGAGGAGCAGTTTTACTTTCTTTGGTGATGCAAATAGGACCAACTCTAGTCGACCACACTGGTGGAAGATGTCATTTAGGACATCAGAAGTTCCCACTCGTGGGCCAGGGCAGTGGATCTGCTGAGGGCATCTGGCAGGGGTGTTGGGACACCCCGGGGATGTGGACCGCCAGAAAATGAATACTCCTCTGGATCGCCCAGTACCAAACCCTCGTCAATTCTCTGCAGAGAGGGTAAGAGTGGGTGCCTCCCCTTGCTTGTTTAGGTAGTGAACTACCGCAGAACTGTCTGACTGCATCTGAAGGAAACATGGGGGGAAGGAGAGCCATGAAAGCCTGTAAGGTGTAGAGGACTGCCTGCCCTCATCTCCAGGACACTGATGTGGAGACGGGTCTCTACATTCATCCAAGATCCCTGGGATTGAACATTCAGGAGATGAGCTCCCCACCCCATAGAGGAGGAGTCTGTGGTCAGAATGAGACACGGGACAGGAGAACGGAACGGCATGCCGTACATCAAGTTGTCCATGGACGTCCACCATCATAGAGCTCATAGAGCTGGGGAAGACATCAGGACCAGGGCATCAAAGTTGTCCTCCATCTGGTCCCATTGGACTCTCAGGGATCATTGAAGGACCCCTCATACTGAGCCTGGCTTGGGGGACAGTTGGGATTGTGGCCACCAAATGACCCAGGAGGCACAGGTAGTCTCGAGTCGTGACATACCTGCTGGACTCTAGTCTGCGCACCTAAGCAATCAGGGCATCCCCCGAGCCTTGGGCAGAAATGCCATTCTCAAGGAGGTGTCCAACACTGCACCTATGTAGAGGAGGCATTATGAGCCTGGCTTGGGGGGAGTCCATCTTAGATTTCAGATAGTTGACAGCTATTCCCACCTGGGCAAACAATTGAAGAGTCCAAAAAAGCATGAACCCCAGCTGGTGGCAAGAAGACGCTGTCAGAAGTCACTCATCCAGGCAAGCAAAGATATAGAGGTCTTCCCTGCAGAGGGCCACTGTGACCACCGCTAGGCATTTTGTAAACACCCTCAGGGTCAATGAAAGGCCAAATGGGAGGCCTCTGAACTGGTAATGATGACCCTGGAACAGAAAACGTAGAAACCGTCTGTGAGTGGGGTGCATCTGGATATGGAGGTATGCATCCTTCATATCGAGAGAGCAGAGTCAATCTCCCATGTTCAGCAAGGGAAGAAGTGTCGGAAGAGACACCATCCTGAACTTTTGGTATATGATATTGAGGTTGAGACCCCCTGAGATCCAACCTCCATTTGGTAACCAGGAAGAAATGGGAATAAAATCCCACACCCTTCTGTAAAAGGGGAATTGGTTCAATGGTATGTTTAATGAGCAGAGCACTGATTTCATCCTGTAAGACCAATGCTTGGTCTGAGGGGGCAATGAGAGACCCTCAGTGGCAATGAGTCTTGTAAATCCTTCAACATGTCTTAGGTCTGTGGCCCAAAATGCTTCTCACCCTTAAACGGTGCATTAAGGACAGACTGTTGTACGTCCTGTGAAAACCCTGACACTCTCAGTCAGGCAAGGCGTCTGAGACAAACACCTGCAGAGGACGCCTGAGTCAAGGAATCCATGGCATCGTTGGAGGCCCTGAGCAGGTGACGGCATACCGCAGCCACAGAAGACATCTTGGTAACCAGATCCTCTTGAGTGGAACCAGCCAGGAGGGACTGGACAGTCGCCTGAGAGGCCCTGAGGATTTCCTCCTGATAGTTCAGGAGGCGACCTATATAATTAAGTATGCCGAGGGACATAGTAGCAGAGGCATAACCCTTCTCCCCCATAACATCCATTTTCTCGGATTCCTTATCTGAGGGCTGATCACTCACATGTTGCGGTCTAGAGGTCCTATCATGAGCGGCATTGATCACCACCAAATCAACCTGAGGTGGAGACAAAGTTGGGGTGGTCCACCGGGGCTTGATAAATTCTATCAGCCTTATGAGGACTGGAAGGTATCTTAAAGGGTTGCTTCCAAGCAACCCAAATAGCCTCTTCAAAGGCGTCCACTAAGAGAGGAATGACCAGAGTGGGGCATTCCGGCACGCCCAAATACTGTGACAACTTTCTTCTGGAGGTATCCTGCTCAGTACCCTGGAATCCAAAAGTTTTCTGGAGATGAATCATGATGTCTGAAAATAGTGGGTCATCAAGCGGGGGAACTTGGCATGTCAGGGGTAGGTTCACCCTGTACAGACGAAGCAGCTGAGGAGGACTAAGGGGACCTCATCCTGGTCCATGCCATTGTCGGCCTCAAGGTCGGCAAGATCCCATTCCTGTAGGAAGGAATCATCCATGTCCACATCCATAGGTTGAAAACAAGGGAAGACAGGGGAAGAGCTGGTCATCCTCTGGGCAGATGAAGGCCTGGAGGGAGCAGAGACCGGGGCTGGCACCTCATCAGGTGGGCGTGTGGTGGCCTTGATAAGATTCAGGCTAGTATGTACTAGGGCTGGACATCAATCATGGCCATCTGCCCAGCCGAAGTTGACGGGGTAGTATGGACAGAATGAATAGAAACCACTGAAGGTATCAAAGATGGCAGTGGAACCAATCTGCTAGGCATCGACGGGGGTGGAGTACAGGACCCCAGAATTGTCGACGAGGGAGCTAGCATAGAGGTTTCAAGGCCAGTCATCAACGAGAGAATCGTCAATGGACCAGATGCCATTATCAATGGACAATGGCTAGAAACCACAGAAAGGAGAGGCAGCAATGGAAGCTGCAAAACCACCCCAGAACCCGCAGTCGACGAGGGAAGAGAGAAGCCAGCAGTCGCGACAGTATATAAGACATTACAGTGGCTACCTTCTTGGTACTTACCTTTTTGGTAGTGCCTGGGGTACTCGTAGTCGATGATAAGGGTGCAGCAGAAACGTGCTTCGTTTTACCAGCATTTTTTTTTGTTTCTGTTGTTTTTTTTGTTTTGTTTTTTTTCCAGGACCCGGTCCTGTCGACGAGGAGGGCTCACCCCCAGAGCAGTGAGACCCCGAGTAGGATGTCAAAGACTCCCTAGGTTTGTAGCACTGTTGCTGCTCCTGAAGGGCAACCGTTGCTCCATATGGAACTCACAAAGTTGCTGAAGCCTCTGACATTTGGTGGCCTTATTGAACCATTTGCAGAGGATGTAATCCCAAGTGTCATGTTCAGGACCTATGCACCAAACACAGACGTTGTGGAAGTCCTCTGTAGCGATTCTGTGACCACAAGAACACTTTTGTAATAAGGGATCTTAAGTCATCAGTAGATGAACCCATTCAGAATGAACGTTTGTTTGGCAGAACTCTTTGTCAACGACTGGTAAGCAGGACTCTAAAGGAGAACTTGTTGCATGCACGGCACGGTTGAAAAGAACTTGAGGAGTAGCTGGGACCTCCCCCTTTTATACATGCCAGTCTGACACCATGTGGTAATGTTAGGTAGAGGTCCCAGGGTTGACTGCTGAGAAGTCATCTGGAGGAAATGACGCCTCCAGATGATATCCCATGTGTTATGATCTGCTGCAAGAGATTGCCTCGAAGAAGATCTGGGCTTCTGAAGTTTTATTGTACTTAGGTAAAAACAGAAGAAAAGTGCAGAATTCAGTGCAATCGTGCAAATCACAAGAATGTTAACATCTTAAAGATGCAGGTGGTCAGGAGAAAAAAGGAAGAGCCCAATGCTCTGCCTTACAAAAAAGGCCTGGACGGGGAGGCAGGCCCCGGACCTGATGAGCACCCAGGCCATGGGGCTGGCTGGCTGGCATGAAGGGAGGAATGCCCGGACAGGGGAATGAAGAGCACTAACTGCAAAAATTAAAAATTACCAATTTTGAACTCATCACTGCCACAGTTTAATAAACCATAGGCCCAGTTCTCAGTTGCTAGGTGCAGAATCGAAAAATGGGGTGCAAGTAGCCACTGTGCTGCAACCACACACTTAGTGGCAATCCACAACAGGCTTAGTCACCAGTGGGAAGAAGTATCCCTTGCAACCAAGTCAGCATGCAAATTAGGAATTCCAGTATTTAATGTGCCTAAACAGGCCTTGAATACACTAACTTCTACTTAATAAAACCAAAGATGTCTGTGCATGGCGCTGTGTCATGAACAAATGCCTGTGCCACAGGTCTACTGCCCTAGATTTGAACCTCTGGGCCTATTTATTGGACAGCAGTGTTCTGGACCTCTTCTGGCCCTCCTCGTGATCCAGTGATCCTCCAACCTCACCCCAGCCACGTACTGTCCCTGATGCCCTGTGGAACACCCTCTCCCTAACCCCATTCCCTGGCATTCAGGGTATGCAGCTCTGGTCCCCAGTCTATCTCCCACCTAATGACTTAATAAGGAACTGGACTGTAGGTATTGTGAATATTACAGATTACAGTGTTTTTCAATATTCACTAAATTTGTACAATTTTTTACTATTCTGCTAGAGGTAGCATGTGTCTTCAATTTCTAGCCTGGTACCATACTGTGGTTCTACAGAACTTGGAAGGCATTTTGTTACTGTGCACTCTAAATCCCTAGTTTCTCTTTTTTTTTTACCTGAATTTATATCTAACTTAGCTTCCACTCCATCATCAGTTACACCACTAGTGACAGCTAATATATTTTACGGGCAGTAGCTATATTTATTGATTTCAAAAGTTTCACTCAGAGAGACAAACTGAGCTGGTAACAGCTTGTTTCCAGATGTGTCCTGATGGGAGGGCAAAGGGAAAACAATGTGGATCTCTTGTCTGCTATTGGTTAATTTATGCATTTGTCTTGATGCCTTGAGGTTCCTAATTCATGCTTTAGTTATTTCCATCTCTGTATTAGAAGACCCACCTGATTTACCATTCCATTCAGTTTTGGCTATATGCAGGTACTTAATTTGGCTATATTTAAATAACAATTAAGCCTGTAGGTAATTTATTACAATTCACCCTATTCTTTGTATTAGTTCAGTGTTTATAGACACTCTTCTCATTTAGTCTTGTTTTATAAAACTATGATAAAACTAACGCATTAAAGAATCAATTTCTTCTAATTTCTCCCCATTAAACTGTTGCTCGCGTGCCTTTACTATAAATACATTGCTGCTCTGCACCAAGACAGCTCACAGGCATGACTTGTTGTTGGTGCGGTTTCAGCTCATGATTGAGCAGAATGGAAGATACGTGTGGTCACATGGACAGCAGGTGACATCACCACACTACTGACATCATCGAGTGTGCCTCTGCTGAAGTATAGCCACTGTGCATACACTGCCCCCAAGTCTGGATAAAGTGCTATCTATCTCATACAAATGGTACCACACTGTAGCACCAGGCATAGGCTATAAATAGCCCAAAGGGCACTGACACTCTTAAACACACTATTTTTTATTTTGTTTCCTCCACCTGAGAAACTGAAAGAGGTTCTGACCTCCTACAGAAAAGCAGATTTGTTCACAACTCTGTTTAATGAAAAGACACTTCTGATGCACAGGGTAACACCCCCCGCTGCTTTGACATAGGTTCATTTTTCACATTTTGTTTCTAGTTCAAGGCATCATACAGTTTGGGGATAAAAAAAAGAAAAATAGGTAATCTGTGAGGATTAACAGCTGACTTAGGTTTGATTTGATAGAGAATTTAATGATTTAACTTCCAATACAAAAATTCTGGCATTTCGGGGATAACCCCCATCTTCCGGAAACTAGTATAACTAAACGATTATGACATTTTTTTTTTTATTTGACTACAATTTCATAAATTTTCAGCAAAAAAAATATATAAAATATTATATATGCATCCATACCTAATAGCAGTCTGAAATTCCTAACTGAAATATCTTATATATCCTCAACCTAAGTTAAGAGGAGATATCAGTTAGGAAGCGATCCATACTACTACCCAACATGACGCTTACCGACTAACAACTTCCCATCATCGAGATCCTGACTAGGTCGCATTACTGACTAAATATTACCCGTAACAGTTACTGCCCGACTAACTTCATGGGCACTTGCGCTCTCAGCATTTCTTGACTTCTGGGGCAGCGGGAACCATGATATATAGAGCAGTGCACATGTATTTGTTTATTAAACATTTTAAACCGAGCGTGGATAGTGCAACATGACTTCAGGGGCAGTGAACACAAAAGCAATGTTTGTTTATTTATTTTAAAAAAGGTTTTATAACATTTGCATTACTTAAGGAGGGGGGCCGCACATGACTTCAGGGGCAGTGCACATTAAATTAATGCTTCTTTATTTATTAAAACTTTTTAAATTTCACAATCTCAGGTTGTGTGCAATTCCACGGTTGTACTGAAGCACTGAACGTGCTGCTCTATCTTTTGTAGTGTTCTGCATTTTCTCTTCTCTCTTTGCGTACTGTTTTTTCATAGGCGACTTTGGGAGGCCACAATTTATTCTCTCAATTAAAGTGTCTGTGTTACACTGTTCCTTATGTAGTTCTGACACAAATCTAAAGATGCCCACATGTGAGCTGCCAACTAGTGCACCCAATCTCCGGTGCCAAGCCTCCACGTTGTTCGGAGTCTGAGGGTAGCCAAGCCCCATTTGCTCATGCACAGACCAGAATTCGGGAAGGAACAGTGGTGGGGTTCGAACCACTGTATTTCTCATTCTTCTCCTGACATGGCCTAGTATGTAGTTCTCCTCGAACCACTCCGTAATCGGGGCACAGGACTGTGGCATTTCCTCCTTTAGCTCTGCAAATGCCTGCTCAGTTTTAGTAGGTGGCAAGAATGAGAGGGCAACATTCCTTAATGTACAGGTAGCCACCAGTTGCTATTTTATCATGGCTGTGCTGCGATGGAACCAACTCGCAAATCACTACCTCTGCCATTACACTCAAGGCAAATCATCCACTGTGTGAGGAAAGCAAATGAGTGTGTGACTCAGCAATGGCACATAAATGGTCTCCAATCACTGTCCTGAACAAATCAGTGAAAAGGTCAGTGCTCAATCAATTAGTTTAACTTAGAGCCACACCTTTAAATTCAATCTTGCAGGCATTTATGCTACTTTTTTCCAGTCAAGGTTAACTAGTATAAAAAAACAGTGATAACTGATGCGCGCTCTAAGTACTCAGTGTGGCTGTGTGGAATGTGAAAAGTCGGGGAAAATGCAGTCGGCAAACAGAACCGAACGGTAAGCTGAAATACAGGAACTTGAAGTTGGGCAGTCAAATGTCGGTAAGTAGAAAGACGGGCACTCACACCACACCCGTTAGGAACTTTAGACCGCTATTAGGCGTGGATGCATATGTATGTATGTGTGTGTGTGTATATATTTTTTTTCTTTAATTATATAATTATAGTAATTTTTTAAAAACAATAATGTATATCCAACCCCAAAAGAAATATTAGTAAATGTTTCCATAAACCCTGACAATATCTAGCCCTTCATACCACACCTTCAGACACTAGTGTAAACTGTTAAAATGATCCCCCTCCCCCCATTCACTGCCCCACCTTGCATCTTTTCCCCCTTTCCCTGATCTCCCCCATGCTACCCTCCCTTTACTATCAGTCCCCTCACCCTCCCCCACTCCCTGGTATTTCCCTCCTCCCGGCCCACCTACCCCTTCCCCCTGTTCACCCCACCATGATTCTCTTCCCCACCACACTCCTTCCCCACGTCACTTGCTGACAAAGCCTTCTCTGGCTGCTTCACTAATTTGAGCATGTTTTGGATTCTAGTCCTCTTGCTGTACTCTGCACTTACCCTGGCGTAGCTTTACGCTACAATCTGCATCTGAAATGTAAACAGCTCTCTCTATTTCGCACTGAACTCAAATCCTCTCATGTGTCCTATGCTACCAGGTTCCTTAAGTTCCTTTGCAATCAGTGTACTCATGTGGACCCTTTTGTAACTTGTAATGTAACTTGCTACTGAATCTGTGTAACCTTATGTAACCTATGTGTTGTCTGATTGTCTTGACCTGAAACCTTTCTAAACGAGTCCCTAACTCAAAGGTATTAATCCCAATCTGAAATAAATAAATAAAAATATTTGTCATTATTTAGTTACAGCAGTTTCTCTGAAGACGGGGTTATCTCTGAAATGTTGGAAGTTTTCTACTGTAAGTTAAATTAATTCCCAGGGCAGTCCCATGGGAACCAGTGACCACAAGACAGTGTGGTTTAAAGTCAACATGTTGGCAGATGTGAACTATTCAAAGATTAAGGTCCTAGACTTCCAGAGGGACAACTTCTTGGAGATGGAGGAACAGCTTACAATTGCCCTGGCAACAGACAGTACGGGGGAGGGGTGGAAGAACAGTGGGAGAGGCTTAAGAGATCCATAGGAGGAGTAACGTGCTAATGCGTCAGACTGCTCAATAAAAGCAAAAGAAGAAGAAGCCACTGTGGTTCACTAAAGCAGTGGCTGAGAAAGTATGGAAAAAAAGGAAGGCACTTAGGAAATACAAAAAGACACAGAAGGAAGAGGACAGAGTGGAATATACAGAAAAGCAGAGAGAAGCTGGGAAAGCTGTTAGGAGAGTTAAGGAAAAAATAGAGGAAGGTATAGCACAGGATATTAAAAGGGGAGACAAAACCTTTTTCCAATACATTAGTGAGAGGAGGAATACCAGAAGTGGTATTGTTAGGCTAAAGAAGGGCAAGGGAGGGTGGGTGAAACATAACCTTGAAAAGGCTGAGATACCGAACAAGTGTTTTTGCTCAGTATTCACCAAAGAAGGCTCACGAGGAAAGGTTTACGGGGGGGGGAAAGAAGTGGACACCAGCCCATTTACGGTGGACAAGGTCTTAAAGGAACTCGAGATTGCACTTAAATAAGCATGGGAAAAGGGTGTTGGCTCAAAGACTGAGACATATTGTAAATATTCATTTAAACTGTCTTGGGGGGGGGGGTCTCTCAAATCTGAAGCCCATTAGCCCAAACAAAGTTACACAAACATGCTGGAAATTTCTATTAGTCAATGCAAGAAGTTTAACTAACAAAGTGGACGAATTAAATTTGATATTAAAAACTTCTCAAATACATGTATGTGCCATTACTGAGACATGGTGGAACGGGAATGATACCTGGGGCAGGGAAATAAATGGATATACACTGTATTCTAAGGATAGAAAATCATCCAGAGGGGGTAGGGTAGTAGTATATGTTTTGGACAGTATTACATCTACAAGTATAGAAACAGATAGATGGGGCAGTTCAGAAATATTATGGATCAAAATCACACCACCTAGTGATTCTACTATTAATTTGGGGGTTGTGTACAGAACACCATCAATTACCAAACCTGATGATGTCTTATTGTTAGACTTCATTAAACAGCTGACTGAAACAAAAAATTTCATATTAATGGGCGATTTTAACTTACTGGGAATTGAATGGAATACATTAGAAGCCATATCACCTATCGAAGCTAGTTATCTTGAGTCTTTTACACTGGCTGGACTTGATCAATATGTATCTGACAGTACTAGGGGTGATAACATACTGGATTTGGTATTAAGCAATTTGAGTAATAATATTCAAGATTGTAAAACATTACCTCCATTGGGCACTAGTGATCATGCCATGGTTAGTTTTGACTATGTGGGGGGCTTGGGAAAACTTACAGGGAGCACATTAATTCATATGTACAATAAGGCGCATTTTGCATCAATGAGAAATGAGATGGCAGCCTGGAATTGGCAGGAAGTATTTGTAAATATATCTGCATCAGAAATGTGGAGTAGGTTGAGTATTATGGTTGATTCACTGGTTCATAGGCATGTACCAACAAAGAAAAAGTATAAGGGATTTAAAAAACCACTTCCCTTATGGTTAACCCCCCATGTAAGGAAATTGATTAAACTTAAAAATAAAGCATATTTGAGGGCAAAAAAAAGTAATAATAAAACATGTTGGGAGTTGTATAAAAAGTGTTTAAAAAAATCCAAATCAGCAATAATTTGTGCAAAAAGGATATATGAGCACAAATTAGCAAATAAGGTACCAAATAACTATAAATCTTTCTATACATACATTAGATCCATAAAAGGAACCAACGGTAGTATTACATCTCTAAGGGACTCAGATGGTCATATAACCTCAGACAATCAGGAAATGGCAGATATGTGTAATCTTTATTTTGCATCTGTCTTTAATAAAGCCCAGCCTGTAGAATTGAATCAGCATACTGCGACACAAGGTTCTACCATTACATTAAATATTCTTGATGTATTAAAACGACTCAAGGATATAAACCCCAACAAAGCACAGGGACCGGATGGGATACATCCAAGAGTAATTAGGGAACTGGCGTATGAATTAGCAGGGCCAGTAACCTATATTTTCCAAAAATCCTTGGATACATCAATTGTACCTGCTGACTGGAGACAGGCACTCATTGTACCAATATTTAAAAAAGGTTCTCAACAACAGGTTGAAATACCGCCCAATTAGTCTGACTTCGGTCTTGGGCAAGATTTTGGAATCTATTATTAAGGAATATATTCTTGATTTTATGAATACTAATGGCATTATAGACAGGTCGCAACATGGGTTCACTAAGGGCAGATCGTGCCAGACAAACCTTCTGGAGTTTTATGGCAGGGTTAGCAAAGCCTTGGATCTGGGCAGTGCGGTGGATGTTGTATACCTTGACTTTGCAAAGGCATTTGACAAAGTGCCGGATGTTGAATCAATAGGAGCCCTCAGGGAAATAGGAGTACACGAAAAACTCTCCTCTTGGGTGGAGTCATGGTTGAGAGAGAGAAGGCAGAGGGTTTATGTGAGGGATGTATGCTCTGAGTGGGCCGAGGTGTCGAGTGGAATACCGCAGGGTTCGGAGCTGGGACCATGCCTTTTTAATATATATATTTCTAATATGAATGTAAGTAACGAAGTATGGCTAGCAAAGTTTGCAGACGACACACGGCTGGGTTACTTAGCCAACAATATAATTGAAGCCACTATGTAGCAGACAGCACTTATAGAATTGGAAGAATGGGCTAACAATAAGGGCTCATCATTTAATATAGAAAAGTGTGTTGTTATGCACTTGGGAAAGAACAATCTACATTTTAATTATAAACTATCGAATAAGGATTTAAGAATTGTGCAGGAAGAAAGGGATTTAGGAGTGATAGTAGATAATGAATTAAAATTTGGTCAACAATACTTCAAGCGATAAGGAAGGCAAGCGGCATTCAACGCTGTATTCGTAAACACATCACAAGCCATGAAGGGGCAGTGTTACTGTCACTGTACACCTCGCTGGTGTGCCCCCATATGGAGTATTGTGCCCAGTTCTGGTCACCAGGCTATAGGAAGGATGTGGCTACCCTGGAGCGGGTGCAGAGAAGGGCAACAAAAGGCATAAAAGAGGTTCAGGGTTTGAAATATGATCAGAGACTGGAAAAACTGGGATTATTTTCCTTGGAGTACCGTAGATTACGCGGGGCTATGTGTCAAGTATATAAATTACTCAGTGATGAGAAATTACGGGAACAACTGGACATAAATCTTAAAAAACAAAGTTATGATACTAGGTCACATACCTACCAGTTGTATAAAGATAAATATAACACCAAAAAAAAGAGGAAATTGGTTTACTATAAGAATAACAGGAATTTGGAATTCACTACCAAGTGAAGTGGTGTCAAGTCCGACTATGAATACCTTTAAAAATAGGTTGGATTCTTACTTGTTTAGCAAAGGTATTAGCGGGTATTGTTAGTAAATCAGCGAGCTATATGGACGCAAGTCTTCTATGCTCTGAAGTACCTATGAACCTATGAGAAGGTAAGAACAGACAAGGCAATGGGTCCAAACGGGATTCACCCTAGGGTTCTGAAGGAACTCAAGGAAGTCCTTGCAGGACCACTAACGACCCTTTTCAACGAATCACTAGAGACAGGGTAGGTACCTGAGGACTGGTGGAGGGCAGAGGTGGTCCCCCTGTAGGAAGAAGGCAAGCAATTACAGGCCTGTAAGCCTGACATCAGTGGGGGGGAAACTAATGGAGTCCCTGCTAAAGGAGAGGATAGTGAAGTACCTGGAGTCAAGTGGTGCAATAGACCCAAGACAACATGGATTCACTGAGGGTAGGCCTTGTCAGACTAATTATCGATTTATTTGATTGGGTGACCAGGGTGGTAGACTAGGGAGGGGCGGTGAATGTGGCTCACCTAGATTCAGTAAGGCCTTCAACACTGTTAGGCATAGAAGGCTGCTTAACATACTAGAGAGTCTGGGGGTGGGCTCCAAGGTGGTGAAATGGGTTGGAAATTGGCTAAGAGACAGAACTCAGAGGGTGGTAGTAAATGGTATAAAATCAAGAGAGAAAGAGGTGACCAGAAGGGTGCCACAGGGGTCAGTGCTGGGCCCAGTCCTTTTCAATGTCTTCATCAGTGACATTGCAAATGGGCTGGAGGAGAAAGTATGCTTGTTCGCAGACAACATCAAGATCTGCAATAGAGTAGACACACAGGAGGGGCTGGAAAAAAATGAGAAACTATCTATGTTTGCTTGAGGAATGGTCAAGGGTATGGCAGTTAGGTTTTAATGCTAAGAAGTGCAAGATACTGCACCTGGGACACATAAATCCAAGAGAGGAATATAGGATGGATGGGCAGGTTCTAGCCACCACAAACCAGGAGAGGGACCTGGGGGTTATCACATCCGATGACCTGAAGTCATCTAAGCAATGCGAGAAAGCAGTGGGGAAGGCAAACAGAATGTTAGGGTGCATAGGGAGGAGCATGAACACCAGGAATAGAGAAGTTGTGATGCCACTGTATAGATCACTGGTGAGGCCTCATCTGGAATAATGTGTCCAATTCAGGAGACTGCATTTCAGGAAAGACATAGACAGAGTGGAGGCAGTCCAGAGAAGGGTGACTAAAATGATTCATGGGCTGCACCAGAAGCCTTATGAAGGAAAGACTAAAGGAACTTAACATCTGTACACTGGAAGGGAGAAGGGGGATATGATAGAGACATTAAAATACCTTAGGGGAATAAACAAGGTACAGGAGGAAAGCATATTTGAAAAGAAAAAGTCCACGAGGACAAGGGGACATGACATAAGGCTAGAGGGAGGGAGGATTAGGGGGAATGTTAAGAAGTATTTTTTCACAGATCCGTGGCACAACCTTCCAGCTGAGGTGGAGGAAGCAAAAATAGTAAGGGAGTTAAAGATTGCATGGGATTGGTATAAGGACACTCTTATGTTAAGCGGAGTGGGGGAACAACAGTCCAAATAAGGGTGGGGATTGCCAAACCGAGTAAGGAAGTGGGCAGACCTGGTGGACCAGTTGGTCCTTATCTGCCGTCATATTCTATGTTTCTATATAATTCAGTATGACACTGTGACTATCTTATAAATTTAGATCCACTTCTCTATTCAAACCTGGCCAGCTTCTGACCCCCATAAAGAAAATCCAAAAGCACTCGATGCAGGATCAAACTGTCAATATTGACCACTCTAGGATATACATAAATCTTCTCCAAACCTATGAAATTAAAACCACGATCATTATTGTTTCTTCATTCAGTAACATGTAAGACTGCTGCATACATACTGTATATCACAATATGCTACTGCTCTAACATATTCTCCCCCTCTCATGCAAAACGTTGTTTTGCCTATGTAATATGCGCCACATTTGCACACTACTATATATACAACTCCCTCCATGTCACAGGTCACAAAGGACCAGAGTTCAGGGTTTTCCCCCATTCCTAGGATTTTGCAAACCTCTTGTTTTAGATATACCCTTACATGACTTGCAATGGCCACATGGAAACAAGCCTTTTGGAGCGGGTCATAGCCAGTCGATGTGTGTGTTAACCTCCACTGTGTGACTGCTATGGACTGAACAATCATGGAAGTTCTTACCTCTCCTATATACTGATGATTTATTCAAACGTCTCTCTTAACTTTACTACACATTTTAAAAGTACAGCAAATATTTTAAAAGTATGACGTGTAACAGTTTTTGCTAAACAATTTCAAACTACGCTGGGTAACATTTAAGCGGCTCAGCACACTGTACATCATGGAGTGAACAACGCTGGTATGTGGTTAACATTTTTAACATTATCGTTACACAGCCTGATACCACTCTCTCTCTCTGCAGGTATGTGACCATGACTTACGGGGATGGAAAAAGAGCATGCGGGGAATTCGGGTACAAAGGAAGCTTATTTCAGCAGAAAATTTAACTGAAGAAGCATTAGCCAGTGGATCCCTAGACCTCTAGACCTCCTGAACCTCAGTATTTAAGCACAACAGACAAGGGAATCCTCTCCTAGAAGCAAGACCATCACCAGTTCCAGAAGATAAGTATACATGTTAGGGAACCAAGAAACAAGAATGATCATGGTTTTAATTTCATAGTTCTGGAGAAGGTCTGTGTCAATCCTAGAGGCAATGATATTGATAATTTCATCCTACAGTGAGCGTGCTTTTGTATTTTCTTTACAGGGACCAGAAGCTGGCCAGGCAGAACAGACAACTGGATCTAAAACCGTTTCTTAAATAATCATGATGTTGTACTGAATGGTACCCCCTGCTTTATTAGGTTCTTGCCTATTGTTAGTTTTTAAGGACCCCCCTTCCTTGATGTGTACCATTTCTCTTATCCCCCCCTTTCATTATAACTTTTTTGGTTGTAGTTTTTTCTGTTACTTACTGTATCTTCTCTCTCTCCCTCTCTTTCACCACTTTCTTATGTTGTGTGTATGTTTTTTCCTTTTTCTGACTCATCTCACCATATTAACAGTTTTCTGCAATATCCAGCATTAACTGTAATTTAATATATGGATCATGAAATAATATAGTAAAAATGCATACAAAAAATTCTCCATAATAGTATCACTCCCAAAGTGATAATACTACACTTCAGGAGTGATAATACCATCGTTCAGGTGCCATAATACTATCGTTCAGTACCTGAACAATAGTATTATCACCAAAACACAAGAGCGAATGCGCTAGTCTAGCTCCCAACGTCTTTCAAAACGTGCATTCCAATTGGCCGCTTTTCCTGTTAGGGCGGGCAGAACAGTTCAAAAAACATGGCGGCCACTGTCTCACTTACCAAGAGTGTTTCTGAACTCCAACATTTTGGAGCTTTGTTGTTTTAAAAAGGTGAAAAATAAAGATGTCCAGTTGATCCTGCGTTCCCAAGACATGGAAAAGGTAGGCTGTCCATAGTAAAACAAACAAACAAAAAAAAAAAACACCGAGCAGTGAGACAGTGTGGCACGTGGCCAGGACAGAGAGACTTGTTCGCTGTAGCGGCCAACCACCTGACAGAAAAGAACAAAAATCAGAAAATCGCATCCATACATTAAAAAAAAATAAAAAAAACAGGTTCCTGTGCATTACAAGGTAGTAATTCCATCTTGATGTTCTGGGGACATGGAACCTCTTGAGTTTTGCTCTCGAGGTTCCCAATGTCCCCAGAACCTCTTGATGGAATTACTACCTTGTAATGCACAGGAACCTATCTGTTATTCTATTTATAATTGATTGTGACCCACTGTATAGAAAAATGTACGTTTTTGTTGATAGTTGTGGTGACAGTTTTTGAATCCTATTTATTGGAATGTGCAAACAGCATTTAAACTATGTGTTTTAATTTCAGGCAAATGGACCTTGCATGGAACCTGTCACATCAAGCTGGAGTCTACTGAGCCTGTGCATCATACAACGCATCTTACTTGTGTCTGCTGCTTTGTTGAGCTTGTTTTTTAACAAGATGTTGTTACAATTTTAATGTCAGCAAGTAGCACTGTGTTTCTGCACATTAGTTTTGTACAGTTTTTGCACATTTGTACTATCATGTTTTGCACTGTTGAAGTCAGGTCTTATGCACCCCTTTTAGAGATCTAGAGCACTGTATCAAATGAACTGAGATCAGTTATAGTCTTGATTGGCAGCCCTATAAAGCAATGTTGGGTAAATTAGTTTTTCTATTACTTTCTACTACTTTAATGAAACTTGTTCCAGAAAGCTCTACGCAGTCACTAGCAAGGATGGAGAAGTACTAGAAAAATGTAATACACCTTACAGTTATTTATTTCTTTTTATACAAAAGTAATATGCAACTGTAACTGATTGCATTTATTTGAAAGTAACTAATCTAATGTCATTTGTTATACTTATTTATTATTTTTGTATTGTTTTTGTATAAAAAGAAATAAGTAACTGTAACTGTCAGGTGTATTACTTTTTCTAGTACTTCTCCATCATTGCTAGTGACTGCACAGAGCTTCCTGGAACAAGTTTCTGAAAGAAATAGAAAAAGTTACTTACCCAACAATGCCTATAAGTCAGTTTGTTTCAGGGGAAGGCACCTTTGAAAAGCACAGGCACACTATGTGACACGTCAGGTGACTACCTGACGTGGGACCCACTGGCACTTCCTGTTTTTACAACCTATGTCTAATGTGAAATAAAGCTGCTGTTTTTCTATGTTCAAGACTTGGCGGTGTGACCTTCTTTCGCAACAAACCGAAAGACAGTTCCTGCAAGGAGTTTTGAGTGCTGGATTTTTTAACTTTTGGATTGTTGTTCTGTAATCATTGCACCCATTCCCGATTGTGACTATTATCTAGCAAGAAATACTTTTTAATTTAACCAGATTATACACTAGCTAGCACTATATAGAGAGCAAGCAGTCTTTTCAGAATGTACATTTTAAAAACTGGAGCTTTTAGAATAATATATCTGTAATTTCTTTATCAGAAACTTTCAGGATGTGATGTGAAATCCTTTACAAGCTTATCTAAGTACTAAGTTGCATTTTACTGTTGCAAAATGTTACAACAGGTCTGCTGTAAACCATTTATTTGGGGGTAAGAAGATTTATGAGGATATAATAAATTGTGACTAAAATTCACTGTGCTATAATGTTTTTAAATATACAAATCAGGCTAGAATCAACATGTGAATTCAGTTTATCAGCTAGGTTCCATAACTCCCCCCCTCCCCATTTTAGCCTGGCAATTTGGAAATATTTGAACTTGCGGTGGATGTACTGTATGGAACTGTTCAGAGTTGTAGGGGCATAAACTAAAGGTATGGTATGGTATGCAGGGTTTCTTTCTAGGGCAGCACACTTAAGTTTGCTTTGGAGGAGGGTGAGGGGGGACATAACACAGACCTGTAAATATGTCACAGGGTTGAATGAGGTACAGGAGGGGAATATTTTTCAGAGAAAAAAGATGCACGAGACAAGAGAACACTGAATTGCCAGTGGCTCCTTTGTCTGAAGTGACTCTGCCCCGCCGCCCCCACCACCACCCTTGGTCGGCTCTCCCATATATAGGCATACTCACATGGGGTGCCAGAACCAATATACTCACATGGGGTGCCAGAACCAGTCGACTTTCCCATTTGCAGGTTATATCCTTCCAGCACTAGAGGGAGCCTGCACTCAATTTCTACTCTCCCTACTGATATATCTCTCACAAACATGTTCCTTTCTATACTTGTACTTCTACCACAGCACCCACTGCTCACCCTCAACCCCTTTATATCTTCCACTGACCTGCCCCTGACCAAACCACAATCCCCCATACTCAATACCCTGTTTTTCTCTCAGCTTATTGCACATCTACCTCTCAGTCCATCCCCCCAAATCCATCCCGAACCCTGGACTACCACACTACCCCCACCCACCGCCAAAGCGCAACCCTCAGTATCACGAATTCTATCACAAATGGTCACTCTCCTCGCTAGTGTCTCCGGTTCTTTTCTCTCTTCCCATCCCATGCACCACCCTTGTGAGGTCTCGGCAGCTGCATATGCACCCCACCCACAACAACCACTACCCTGTGAGGCGCCTAATTTTTCTGCTGCTCCTGCTCTCAGGCAATCTGCACCCAAACCCTGGGCCCACCAACTCTGCCACGCCCCAGCCCACCTGTGGCAAAGGTCTCCGAATTGCTTTCATGAACATACGTAGTCTCCCTAAGAAGACTGCAGCTCTCCAATGCTGGGTCACGCAATATTCCCCTGACATTCTCATGCTAGCAGAAACCTGGCTCTCCTTGCTCACGCCTGACTCAGCTGTCTCTCTACCAGGTTTTTCCATGTTCAGGGCTGATAGGATGGGCAGGCGCGGAGGGGGGTGTGCTATCTACTTGCGTGACTTGGTTCTGGGTCATGCCCTCCCTACCCCTGAGCTCAACCATGGGGCGCAAGCCATTACTCTCAAAATCACACCTTACCCTGGTCGTGGCCCCCTATACCTAACCACGGCTTACATACCCCCGAGTACAAAAAATCTAGCAGTCACCTCCCTCCTTGACTATCTCTCCACCTTACCCCAGAAGGCTGAACAACTAATATTGGGAGATTTAAACACCAACTGGCTCAGCCCCTCGTCTGATGATATAAAGGATGAGCTTGCAGCCCTTGACCTGTCTCAAATGGTCACTCAGCCCACTAGAATCAACAAAGCAACAGGAACCAGTTCACTCCTGGACGTAGTCCTCTCTAACCGGCCACATAAATTGGCATCTGTACAAGTCCTTGCGGACTCACTTAGTGACCACTCCCCTGTCATCTGCTTTTGGTCCTCCCCCACACTCAGCCCTGCGTACAGCAACACCCCTCGACACAGATTTCTCCCCAGAGGTCTTGACAACCTCAAACGTCACCTCGCACAAGTCAGTTGGACCCCAGTGGCCCATGCATCAGACATAAACTCTGTCCTAACCTACCTCACTACGGCCTTCAACCATGCCTGTGACCTGTTTGCCCCCTTCACCACATCTAGACTAAAAAAACGGACTGCTGCATGGATATCCCCTGCACTGATCCAGCAACTAAAAAAGAGAGACAATCTTTGGCACACAGCAAACGACTCTGGTAGAGTGACTGACAGACAAGCCTATAGGGCAGCTCGCAACCAATGTACCTGGGCCATCAAACAGGCAAAATCTAAATACTATCAGGCTGCTTTGACATCCTCCTGGGGTTCATCCAGAGCCTTCTGGGACAACATTAAAGAACTGAATGGTAAAACCCGCTCCCCCCTCCATCTCAGATTGTCATAAATGGGGCAGTCTCAACGGACCTAACATGTACTGCAGACTGCATTAATAAAACCTTCACGGACTTAAGTGCAGTTCTCCCTGCACATTTTTTTGACCCAGTTTCCACGCACACCCACACTCACACTTCCAGGCCGCAATTCCACTTCCAGATGATCTCCCCCCACGATGCCAAACCTTTTTTTCTAAAGTCACTCGCCTCCCATAACCCAAGTAATGACCCTCTTGACTCCAGGATGCTCCGCCTCACGCTGGATGTCATGCTTAACCCCTTCATGCTTGCTAAATAAATCCTTATGCTTAGGCCAATTTCCAGATGCTTGGAAGCAGGCTGAAGTAACCCCCATCCATAAGTCTGGGGACCGTATACTACCAAATAACTACAGGCCCATCTCCATCCTCCTCCCCCTCTCCAAAGTTTTAGAAAAAATAGTAACCTCACAGCTCACAGAATACCAATCTAAACACGACCTTCTATGTCCTGAGCAACATGGGTTTCGTCCTAGCCATAGCACGTGCACCGCCCTTCTGGAATTCTCCCACCACATACACTCTGCGCTTGACAAGGGTCAACTTGCAGGGGCAGTTTTCATAGACCTATCCAAGGCATTTGACACTGTGTGCCACCCCTTGCTGTTAACCTCCCTAAGCCAACTGGGATTCTCATCCGGCCCCCTGAATTGGTTCTCAAGCTACCTGCACAACAGGTCCCAAAAAGTTAAGCTAAATGGGACCCTCTCCTCCAACCTACCAGTTCTCTCAGGGGTCCCGCAAGGCTCCATCCTTGGACCCACCCTCTTCAGTCTCTTCCTAAACACCCTCCCAAGCTCCTGCTCCAACAAAATACTGCTCTGTGCTGATGATGCAGTGATCCTAGCATCACACTCTGACCCACTCCTACTCCAAGGCACGCTGCAAAGCACCTTCCTCCAAGCCGAAATATGGTTCAGTAACCATCGGCTAGTCCTGAACCTGAAAAAAACAAAGTCCATGCTGTTCTCACATCGGCAAAACAGCACCAAGGACACTCCCCTTCACATCACCACCAGCGTGCTCCTCCCACTTAACAGGTAACAACATATAAGTACCTGGGCATCACCTGACCAGGCCTTACATTCACGCCCCACCTAAAAGCCCTGTCATCAGCCACTTAAGATTCCAGGACTGGGCTCCTCTACCACCATAAAGACTGCTTCCCAGATTCTGCCTTAAAACTAGCCATTACCTCATCTGTTGTCACTGGTCGCATCACGACTTCCTATTTACTATAGCGGCTGACCCTTCCTCCTTAACAAAAGTCCAGACCTCTATTAACAAAGCCTGTAGGCTCCTCACCGGTGCCCACAGCAGAACTCACACCTGTCTGCTACACTCCGCTGCTAACATACTCACTCTTGAGGAAAGACTGAAATATCACACCTGCCTACTGACCAAAAAATCCATATCAGGGCTCTGCCCACCAGGTGTCTCTTCATCCCTGCAGCTGGCTATCCGGCCTTTGCCAACCCGTAACTCCACCGCAGCCACCTTCATAGTTCCCAGGGCAAGGACCTCTCGCTGCCAAAGATCCTTTCATCATAAAGCCCTGGCCTGGTTTAACTCCCTTCCTGAGGCTATCACTAAGATCCCTGGAATTGGCCAGTTCAAATTTGCCCTCCGCCAACACATTATTGACAGCCGATGTTGTAATTGCCTGTAGTGGACCAAAACCCTGTCTCGCTTAGCTCTATGCCTTTTGGGTCCCATAGACGCCTGGATGCTGGCACAATAGAACAGACCATAACAATGATGTTATATACTGATGCATATGATGTTATATAATGATGCGTGTAACCCAACATATGCATGTACCTGTATAATTGTTGCCTGTAACTCTATGTGTGTATTTATGTATCTCACCTGTATGTAACTTCTGTCCTGATCCTCACTTAATTGTTGTCTCCCCCTCCAATGAAGAGGTACCTTTGTAAACGAGTCCCTGACTCAAAGGTTGTAAAACTGATTATTTCAATAAATAAAAAATAGAATGAAACTGGAATGAGGACATTTAGAAGAGATGCAAGGAAGTACTTCTTCACTGAAAGAGTGGTGAATGCGTAGAACAGTCTTCCAACAGAGGCGGTGGGGGCGAAAACAGTGGTGGGCTTCATGTATGCATAGAACAGGCACAAAGCAATCTTTGTTGGGTAGCGGGGGGGAGCAGAGATCAAGTAGCATCTGCGTGAAAGGCTAGGCAGAGACAAATGGGCAGACTAGGTTGGCCAAGCGGTCTTTATCTGCTGTCAAATTTTATGTTTCTATGTTGATGTTACTACTTAAGGCTGACCATCTTTTATTTTATCATATATTTAAAGAAAAATATGACCAAAAGCAAAAGATGTATATTTTTAACAGTTTAGAACCTGTTGTCCTGAGGAAGCAACCTTTATGGTTGTGAAATGTTGACATATTATAGGCCTGGATTATAAACCTTTGCTTTGTTGAATAAAAATAAATAATAATTACCTACCATAACAGTAAATCTTCAAGAGCATCTCCTCCACCGAGCCACATCATGGAACTGTAAGATGTCAACGTCAGGACCATCTGGAAGTTGCTTACTGTGCTTCCAGTAACAAAATGTAATACAATTGGCTGGTCATTTGGACAGGCCCTGTTTAGAAATCAGTGAGCCGACCATCCAAGGGACAAAAGCAGTAAAAGGCAAGAGGATTTTCTACAATCCTTGGTATAATTCAAGTACCAACCTCGGCATCCTATGGATGTCTAGCATATGTAAATACAGGTTACTCACCTGTAACAAGAGTTCTAGGAGTGGTATATGTTGTTCATCCACACCGTCTGGCAGGTTCCTTGCCGCTTTAATTCTTGGAAGAAGGTCTTCAAGCTGGCTCCTCCCACCCACTGGGGTGGTAAAACCCACGACTCAACCCCATGATGCCAGATCTAGCCCGCTGGAAGCCAGGATGCGTGTCAAAGCCGGGGAGGTCCGGTGGGTCGTGTGGATGAACAACATATACCACTCCTAGCACTCCTGTTACAGGTGAGTAACCTGTATTTCTAGGGATATGGATATGTTGTTCAATCCACACTGTCTGGCAGACTCCTAGCAGTTCTCCAGCAGAAGGGAGACAAAGCACACACCCCCTACTTGGGGAATAAGGACTGGAGAACCGAGGTCCCAAAACCAGCATCCCAGCGTGACTCTAGGTCAGTGTGGTAATAGGAAATAAAGGTGTGTGCTGGCTTCCAGGTAGCAGCCCTGCAGATTTCCTGGATAGGGACGTCCCTAGAAGTAGCCACCGAAGCAGCGGGATGGCGGGTAGAATGAGCTCTTATCCCTTTGGGAGGCTCCATGCCCACCAACCTACAGCAGAGATCTATGCAGGAGGTGACCCACCTGCTTATCGTCCTCTTGGCTGCAGGTCTGCCAGGTGCAGCTCCAGTGTAGGTGACAAACAGCTGGCGAACCTCTCCTCGAACTTCAGCCGTCCGCTCCTTACAATAAGCAAGCGCCCTTCTAGGATCCAAAGTATGGAGCCTATATTCGGCCTCAGAGGTGTGACTGGGGTAGAACACCAGCAGAGTCAACACCTGGTTACGGTGAAACCCCAACACCACCTTCGGAAGGAATTTCGGGTGGAGGCGAAGGACAACTTTGTCCCTGTGGAAGACCAGATAAGGAGACTTGATGGAAAGTGCCTGAAGCTCTCTCATCCTTCTGGCTGACATTATAGCCACTAAGAAGGTGGTCTTCCACGACAGGTGGGAGACATCGCACCTCTGCATCGGTTCGAATGGCCTGTCGATGAGCTTAGCCAATACCAGCAGTAGATCCCATGGAGGTGGAGGTTGTCGCACCGGAGGGGATATGTGATCAAGGCCTTTGAAAAAGCACCCAACCACCTTCTCCTGCGCCACCGACTGCTTGCTGGCCCGCGCCCGGTAAGCAGAGATGGCTGCCAGGTGCACCTTGAAGGTTGTCGACCAAAGCCCTAGCTGAGAAAGGGACCACAGGTAGTCCAAAATACTAGTCAAGGGACAGGAAGAGGGGTCCAACCCCTTGTCCTGAGACCGAATGGAGAATCTCTTCCATTTGAAGACGTAGCATTTTCTGGTTGATTCCTTACGCGACACCTCAACAACGTTGAGGACCTCGTCAGAAAGACCAAAGGCCTGAAACTCTAGCCGCTCAAGAACCAGGCCATCAGGTACAGGGATTGAAGGTCCGGATGGAGAACCTTCCCCTTGTCTACTGAGATCAGGTCCGGGCGGGCTGGAAGCTGCCTCGGGAGCCTGGAGCTGAGGCTGAGATGTGTGTACCAGAACTGGAAAGGCCAGTCTGGGGCTACCAGAATCATCTGCGCCTTGTCCCTCTTTGCCTTGAGAAGCACCTTGTGGATGAAGGGAAAAGGAGGGAAGGTGTAGAAGAGGCTCTAGGTCCACGGCCTCAAGAAGGCATCCCCCTGCAGCGAGCCCTGCTGAGAGGGGCAGGCGTGAAACAGCCTCAGCTTCGTCTTCTCCCTGGAGGTGAACAAGTCCACCTGAGGGGTGCCCCAATGAGAGAACAGTTCTTGCACTACCTCTGGCAGGAGTGACCACTTGTGAGATGCAGCACCCATCCGGCTGAGGGTATCGGCCAGACTGTTGGAGGCTCCTGCCACATGGATGGCTAGGAGATCTGCCTTCAGGCTGATTATGAGAGACCACAAGCGGAGAGCCTCCTTGCACAGAGGCCAGGAGTGCATCCCACCCTGACGGCTGAGGTAGTACATGGTCATGGTGTTGTCCGTCTGGATCTGCACCATCTGACCCTGTACAAACGGAGAGAAGGCGGCAAGGGCTAGCCGAACCGCTCAAAGCTCCAGCAGGTTGATGTGGCAACAAGACTCCTAAGGGGACGAGAGGTAGTGGGCCCAGAATTCCGCCAGATGGGCACCCCAACCCGTTAGAGAGGCGTCGGTCGAAAGCGTGACCGTTGGCTCGGGGCAGACAAATGGGATACCCTCCTGCAGATGAGCTGGGATGAGCCATCACTGCAGGCCGTCCCACATCTTCTGGGTCACTGTCACTGGCTGGTCCAGAGGACTGGAGCGCTCTGACCACTGGCTGGCCAGCCCCCACTGCAGGAGGCACATATGCCAGCGAGCCCAATGGACCACGGTGGTGCAGGCCGCCATGAGGCCCAGAAGGCACGGGAAGTCCCGGGCAGGGTGTAATTGCCCAACTAGAAATAACTGGGCAAAGGAGGAAAGGACCTCGGCCCTGTCCGCCAGGAGCTGAGCTCTGGCTCGAAGGGAGTCTAGCTCTGCCCCTGATGAACTGAATCACCTGCGATGGCACGAGTTCTGATTTGGCCTCGTTGACTAGGAGACCAATCCAAGAGCAGACCTGGAGGGCCAAATCCCTGGACCGCTCCACCTCCAACCTGGAAGGGGCTGCTATCAGTCAGTCATCCAGGTAAGGGTACACCCAGACCCCTCGGTGCCGCAGAAATGCTGTCACCACTGCCATGCATTTGATGAAGACCCTGGGAGCTGGAGAAAGGCCGAAGGGCATGGCCTGGAACTCGAAAAGAGATTCCTCTGCTCTGAAGCAGAGGAATCACTGATGAGACGGATGGATAGGGACATGAAAGAATGCGTCCTGGAGATCCAGAGAGCAAAACCACATGCCTAGTTCCAAGGATGGAATGATCTGAGCCAGGGTGACCATCCTGAAGGTGCGCAGCCTTAGGAACTTGTTCAGGTTGTGCAGATCGAGAATGGGGCACCAGCCCACCATCCGTTTTGGGATCAGGAAGTACCTGAACACAAACCCTGGGTCTGGAAGAGGGTCCGCCACCTGCCTGATCACCTCCTTTTGGAGAAGCAGGGCAATGTCAGCTCGACGAGCTGACAAAGAGGCAGCGGAACCAGTTGCACCCCTGTGGGGCGACGGCTCAATAGGGAGGGGACTGCACGAACTCCAGAGGCAGACCCCTGCTGACCACTTCTAGCACCCAGCAGCCCGTGGGGATAGCGAACTAGGTGGAAAGGAAGTGGCAGAGCCATCCCCCCATGGGGGGGACCCGGGGAAGAATGACAAGGCTGGGGGTGACACCCCTCAACCCGTCACTGGGCAGGCTTGAAGAAAGGACCGGCCGAGGGGCCTCCTGGACCTTTCCCTCCAGGCTTCCTATTGGAGGAAGCGACAGACTTGGCCTTAGGGCACCAAGTGTGAGCCTGCTGGCCCTGTTGCTGGTGTTGCTGGGCCGGATGAGCCGCAGGAGCAGAAGGGCATAAAGCCTTACGCTGCTGCTGGTGACCTTTGTCCTTCTGGGCAGATGTGACCAAGTCCAATGTAGTATTGGGCTTCTCAATCCTCTGGAAATGGCCTTCCACCCTGGCCCGAACAAGTCAGTGCCCAGGAAGGGAACGTCTGCCAGCTTGTGCTTTGTGTCCGCCGTGAAGGTGGAAATCCGCAGCCAAGCTCTGCGGCACATAGCTACTGCAGCTGCTACTGACCGGGCACAAGAGTCACCAATATCCAAAGAGGTCTGGAGCTGCTGTTTAGCCACCGCCCTTCCCTGATCCTTAACTTGCTTGACCATCATCTGAAGGTCAGCCAGGAGATGGGGAATCACCTCATCCAGGAAACCCATAAGAGCGTGTGACAAATGTGCCATCAGCACAGCCGAGCTATCCTGTCAAAGGCCTAGGGAGAAAGCAGCGCAAACCTTCCACCCCGGGTAATCTAGCTTCTTGGATTCCTTATCAGGCAATTTGTCCACATCCCTAGTGTTTTCCGGCGTTCCGGGAACGCTATCAGTCACCAGCCACTTCGCAGAGGGGTGCTCCTGGGGACTGTGTACTTGCGAGCCATCCTGGCCGAAGGTGTGGGACAAGAAGCAGGCCACTGCCACAACTCCAGGGCTGGGCCAACAATGGCTTTGGCCACTGGGAAGGCCTCCGTAGGAGAATCTCTATGGTCCAGTATCTCCGTGAGGGGATACCTGTCCTGTTTCTGGACAGGTTTGAGCTGCATCCCAGTAGACTCTGAGATGAGACGAAGAATAACCAGGAACAAGGATGGGCTCTCGTCCACTGACTGACCCCCAGCGGATTCCAGGTCAATGGGCCTGAAGTACAGGTAGGAACAGAAGGAGTCAGACTCCGAGGAGTCTGCAAACAGCTGCCGAGCGCCTGAGCCACCCTCCACCTGCCGAGGTCGATTGGGAGTGAGGGTGACCGACAACCTGTGGGGCAAGTCCTGACCCGACTGACAGTCCTTGGTTGGAGCCCAAGTCTTCGGTTGAGGAGGCAGTGGTTCCACCCCAATGGGCGGAGCAGCCAGCCGAACAACCAGTGCCGGGGTTGGCTCCTCGATGACTACAAGGGGTTGCTTCGATCGTTCCGGTGACAGCCACTTAACTGCCAGAGAAGGCGACGGAGCCGGCTTGCTACCAGTCAGTAAAAGTTGCTGCCACATCATGTCCTCGTAGCGCTGACGTAACTTATGTTGGAGCCTATTCTCCAAAGAGGACGAGCGGATTTGCCGCCTTCCATGATGTCAAGACAGAGACTGCTGACGTTGGCAGGATCCACTCAACTTGGAAGAGGACCAAGATTGAGACCATCGGGGTCGCCAAGGGTGGGTCAAGGAGGGGGCAGGGGAAACCCGCTCATCCCCTGGTTCAGGGTCCTTCACTGGGGACTTCGGCACAGAAGGCACGGGCAAGTCCTCGGTTGCCACTAGGGGTACCGGTGAAGAAGGGTTGCCTGCTTCCCCAGTTGACAAACTGTCTAACGGGTTGAGAAAAATCTCAACCATGTCGACAGATGTCTCGGCCGGCTAACCCGACGGGGACACTGAAGCCAGTGGCCTTAGCCGCAACCTTGCCCGAAGTCGAGAGTTGACGGTCTGGTGAAGGGAATCTCTCCCGCTCCCATATACGTCAACAGTGGGACTTACCTTTTGGTGCTTTTTTCTTAGACTGACTGAAATGTCCCGATGGCCCTTCTCCTTTGGTGGAGAGGGACTGGCAAAGCTCCTTAAAAGAAGCAGTATAGGAGGAGCCCAAGGAGAGCGGTATAAATGTCGCAACCGAGAAGGAAGATGAAGCGGCCTGGGCTGCCTCCTCCTCGAGGGCAATCAACTGTTCCAGCTGCTCCATGGAGCCCACAGCGGCGGACACCACCCAATGGGCCTCCTTTGACTTCACCAGCGGGTACCATTTCTCAGGACACCCAAGTTGCAGTCTGGCAGCGCAGTCCTCCAGAACCGAAGTCAAGAAGGACTTGCACAGATCGCAGGCCTGCAGATCGTGAGCAAGACCCAGGCAGTAAATGCACATGGAGTGCAGATCGGTCCGGGACATCTTCTGCCTGCAAGGGCACCAATGTAAGCTGGGAGTGGATTTGTCTATCGCAGCTGCGAGGGAAGACTGAAGTCTTGTCAATTTTAAAACAATTTTCAGTAAACCCGAAGAGGTAGGATCCAGGCCTAAAACGCAGAGCGCTAAGGAGGAAACCTGAGCTTCCAAGCAGTAAGGAAGATCTGGCATCATGGGGCGGAGCCGAGGCTTTTACCACCCCGGTGGGTGGGAGAAGCCAGCTTGAAGACCTTCCAGTAAGAATTAAAGTGGCAAGAAACTTGCCAGACAGTGTGGATTGAACAACATATCCACGTCCCTAGAAACGACACTTCCCATTGTTTGCTGGAGATGAAAAATAAAGTAGGTCTACAGTCTGATTTAGTGTTCTCTCAGACACAACCTTTGGAAGCAAACGAAAACTGGTACTGTATATAAGGTAACCCTATCCTTCAGAAAAATAATAAAAGGAGGGTCTGCAACCAAATGCATCTAGCACATATAGCCACTAGAAAGTGTATCTTGCAAGAGAGGAAGCACAGCTCACAAGCAGCAGCAGGCTCCAAGGGAGGTGCACTAAAGAGCTCTACTTGGACAGTGTTTCAAGTGGCAGCAGAATAAACATGTCAGCAGCGGACACATTTTTGAAAACAAGCCATTTAGGTAGCCACCCTTTGGAAGGAATTAGCATCAACAGGACCTGGAAACTGCTTATTCTGCTTCTGGCAACAAAAAGTAATACAATTGACCAGTTATTTGGACAGGCTCCATTTAGAAATAGTTGAGCCAACCATTTGGGGGACAAAGAAAGGCTCCTGAAGGAACTGGAAGTAATAAGAGTTGATAAAGCAATGGGGCCAGATGGGGTGCACCCCAGGGTCCTTAAAGAACTAAGAGAGGTGGTGGCTGAACCTCTGGCTATCCTGTTTAGCCGATCACTGGAAACAGGGGAGGTACCAAAGACTGGAGGACAGCAGATGTAGTCCCCTTATACAAAAGTGGGAACAAAGAGGAAGCAGGAACTACAGACCAGTCAGCCTCACCTGGTAGTGGGGAAGATCATGGAAGCACTACTGAAGGAGAAATGGTGGAACATCTAGTTGTCAATGGACTACAGGACCCAAGGCAGCATGGTTTCACCAGGGGAGGTCATGTCAGACCAACCTCATTGGATTTTTGACTGGGTGTCTAGGAGGTGGATCAGGGAGGGCAGTGGACATGGCCTATCTGGACTTCAGCAAGGCCTTAGACACTGTGCCATAGAAGACTATTACACAAACTGGGGAATATGGGTGTGGGCAGGACAGTAGTGTGGTGGGTAGGTAACTGGCTGGGTGGCAGGACACAGAGGGTGGTGGTAAATGGCTGTCACTCCACAGAGGTAAGAGTGACCAGTGGGGTACCACAGGGATCAGTGTTGGGACCAGTCCTATTCAACATCTTCATCAATGACATGGCGCAGGACCTAGAAGGCAGAATTTCACTGTTCGCTGATGACACAAAGCTCTGTAACAGAGTAGACACACCAGAGGGTGTAGACAGAATGAGAAGCGACCTGCAGAAACTTCAAGAATGGTCAGGGGTTTGGCAGTTGAAATTCAATGCAAATAAGTGCAAGATAATGCATATGGGGCACAAAAACCCTGGCACAATATATCAGTTGGGGGTGAGGATATAGCATGCACCAAGCAGGAAAGGGATCTTGGGGTTATCATCTCTGATGACCTCAAGGTAGGAAAACAGTGTGACAAGGCAGCAGGTAAAGCAAATAGGATGCTGGGATGTATAGGCAGGGACATTACCAGCAGGAAAGGGAGGTCATAATTCCGCTATACAAGACACTAGTGAAGCCCCACCTGAGTACAGTGTACAGTTCTGGAGACCACACCCACGTAAGGGACATAGACAGGGTAGAGAAGGTTCAGAGGAGGGCAACAAAGATGGTGCATGGATTGCATCACAAGTCCTATGAAGACAGGTTGAAGGAACTGAACATGTACTCCTGGAGGAGAGGAGGAGAGAGGGATATGATAGAGACATACAAGTATCTTACAGGGAGGAACAGGGTGCAGGAAAACACTATTTTTAAGCGAAAAAGATGTTCCAGGACTAGAGGGCATGGGATGAAGTTGGAGGGAGGACGATTCAGAGGAAACATGAGAAAGAATTTCTTCACAGAACGGGTGGTGGACAAGTGGAACACCCTGCCAGAGGAAGTGGTGGGGGCTGAAACAATCACGGGATTTAAGAATGCATGGGATAGACATAAAGGAATTCTGGAGGTCATGGGTAAGGTGCAACAGACTTCTAGGAAAACAAACTGAACTTACAAGCTCAAATAGGCAGACTGGGTGGGCCATAGGCCCTTATCTGCCGACAACGTCTATGTATCTAAAAGCAACAAAAGGATGAGAAGATTTTCTACAATCCAAGTACCAATGCACTATTGAGTGGACATCTAACCTATGTAAACAACATTTTACACTGCCTGTGGGAGGCAAGGAATAAACAGGAAGGTCTACAGCCTGATTTAGTGATCTCTCAGACACAACCTTAGGAAGGAATGAAGACTGGTACAGAAGATAACCATATCCTGGAAAAAATAATAAAGAAAGAGTCTGCAACCGGAGCCTGCAATTCAGAAATGCATCTTGCAGATGTCATAGCCACTAGGAAATGTGTCTTCCAAGACAGGAAGTGCAACTCACAAGTAGCAGCAGACTCCAAGGGAGGCACAGTAAGGGTCTCTACAACCAAATTAAAGTCTCACACTGGAACCGCATCTCGACCGAAGGGTGCAGTAGGAGAATACCTTTTAGGAATCTTCATGAAAGCTCCATCCAGGCCACTGTCTTGCCCTCTGTGAGGGAATGAAAAGTTGACATGGTAGCCATGTGGATCTTAAAAGAGGAAAACCTTAACACCGAGAGGTAGTCCAGCACCTTAGGAACTGGACGTGTAAAAGGAACCAGGTCATACAGCACTGTAAATGTTTCCATTTTTGTGAAAAAGTATACTGGGTAAATGGCTTTCTATCTGCCAGGAGAACAGCTGCTATTGCCAGAGAAACCCCAAACTGGGAGAGTGCTATGCTCTCAGGAGTCAGGCATGGAGGTGCAGGGACCACAGATCTGGGTGTATTAGAGCACCCTGCTCTTGTGTCACAAGTCCCGATTGCAGGGGGAGCGGGACAGGAGGTTCCACTGCCAGGTGCTGGAATAGTGGAAACCAAATTTGTCTGGGCCAATGAGGAGCCACCAGAATTAGGGTGGCAGTTTCAACCCGCAGCTTGAACAGAACCCTCAGTATTAGAGGGAAAGGAGAGAAAGCATACAGAAACCTCCCTTTCCAAGATAGGAACAATGCTTCTCACCAGGGCCCGGCAAGCATGCAGAAACGCAGCAGTTTTGTGTTGTATGAAAGTGCAAATAGGTCTATGTCTGGATGACCCTATTTTTGGAAGAGGTTGATCAAGACGAAGTCCGACAGTTCCCATTTGTGGCAGAGGGTACAGGATCAGCTGAGGTGATTCGCCACTGTGTTCTGGGTATCAGAGAGAACTCTGCCGACAGGAACATGTCCCATTCCACCGCCCAGTGCCAAACTTTCATCACTTCTCAGCGGAGAATGTACGGAAGTAGTCTGCCTTGTCAGCTGATGTAGTACATCGCCGATATATTATGTGTACAGATCAGCAGTTGAGTCCCCAGAAGGAGGGCAGTGAAGGCCAGTAGGCCATGCATAACAGCACTCATCTCCAGTGTGCTGCTGTTAAGAATCATATGCAGAGGGCTCACTGGCCCTGGGTTCTGAAGGGGCACAGATGAGCACCCCAACCTGAACCTGAGGCATCTATGATCATCACCAGGAGAAGGGATGGCTGGAGTAACAGGGATCCCATCTCTAGGTTGTAGCAGTCCAACCATCAGAGCAAGGAGTGACAGACAGGAGCAGTCACATGTATGAGGCACTCCAACCTATCTGAATTCTGTGCCTTTTGCACTCTGAGGAACCACTTAAGGATATTCATACGGAGGCAAGCCAGTGAGACAGTCACAATGTCAGCCACTATCAGACTAAGTAATCTTAGAAGACATATGGCCGACACATAATCCCTGGTGGAGATCAACTGTACCTGTGCCACTAGTGCTGTGACACAGCTGAAGGGAAGAAATGCCCAACCCAGTCCCATGTCTGGAACAGCCCCTATGTATTCGAGTCGTTGACAGAGGGTAAGGACCGACTTCGGCTCAATGACCAGTATACCCAGCTTGTCGAACAACTGTCGAGTTTGAAACAGTGTGTAGACCATGGCTTCTCAAGATCATGCTTTTAACAGCCAGTTGTCTATGTAGGAGAAAGCATACAGGCCCTCCATGTGGAGTGCAGCAACCACCACAGCAAATACTTTGGTAAAGATACACAGTGTGGAACACAAACCAAAGGGCAAGACACGGAAATGGTAGTGTAAGCCCTGAAGCATGAAATGCAGGTATTTTTTGTGAGTTTTGTGGATCCTGACATGAAGGTATGCATCCTCATGTCCAGTGCAACCTTCCAGTCTGCTTCAGAAGGAGGGGAAGAAGGGAATGTTGGGAGACCATTCTGAACTTCTTGTATTCTATGAAAAGGTTTATTCCCCAAAGGTATAGTACTGGCCTTGAATCCCCAGTCCATTTTGAAACAAGAAAGTACCGGGAGTGGCAGCCTTGATTTTTTTCTGAAACTGGAATTACAGCCTTCTTGTGGAGGAGGGTCTGAACCTCCTCTATCAAGAGGGCAAGATGTCCTGATGGATATCTGTTGGGCAAAGGGGACGGGTTGTCACTGGAGGAACAGTAAGGAGTTCTAAGGCATGTCCTTGCTGAACTACCTCTAGCATCCATGCATCTACAGTAATCTCCTCCCTTTTTGAAGAGGGAGATTTGGCCTCCCACAAAACAAGTTCTGGTCGGGCTGACAGGGCTGCGTGGGGTTGTTACCTGTGGCAGCAGCACTTTAGTATCGGAGCACTGGGGGTTTAACCTACAGCGGCGCATGGGTATCGGAACAGCAGCAGTGGTTTTGGAGCAGATGGCAGACTTTCTGGAGCAGCGCTGGCAGAGCTTTGCCATTCAAAAGATGGAAATGATGACATAACTGCGCAAGTGCACTATTCGTGATTGCGCAGTTATCCCGGAAGTTCATTCGCGAAGTACTGCACCCACAGGAGGGGGGGTGCGATTGTGCTGCAGAAGGAAACTCCATCAGCGGAGGAGAGCACCAATGGAGAGAGTGCTATACAGACGATGCCACATCACTGTGGGAGAACATAGGGCCGTGTTCTGGTCACAGACCCTTTTCCCTCCTATAGTGATGGCAAAACGTCTGTGAAGCTCCACCCACACAGCCGTGAAACTGCCTGAGGCAGTGAGGCTGAAGAAAGAGGAGGGGAATCAGAAGGCACTGGGGGCAATGGGGGTACCTGTAATGGTCTAAACTTTGGTAAGTCTGGCATGAGCAGCTAGGGGCAAGTTGGCAGCTTAGTGATAGGTTAAGGTCTCTGGAAATCAAGTCAAAGCCCCTTGAATAGCCACAGTCTGTACGGGCAAAAGGCCTGCAAAAATAATCTGAACCCCTTCCCCAAGGTTTATGGTTCAAAGTATGCAGGGATCTAACAGTTGTTTAGAGGACTCTAAATCCCTTGAAGCATTTTCAACATCAGTGCCAAATAACTGTTTGTCCTTGAATGGGGTATTCATCACACACTGTTGTACGTCTGAGGCAAAACCAGGCACTTGCAGCCAGGAGTAGCAGCAAAGGCATATCTCAGTGGCAGCCACCCTGGCAGCAGTATCAGAGGCATCATATACAGACCGTAGCACATGTTAACCAGCCTCCTGACCATTAACAACAGTCTGCTGTGCCAATATTTTATCCTGGCCCTCTGGCAATGTTTTAGCCAGGGTGGCCATAGTCTTCCAAAAGCAATTCTGATATTTAATCATATGTGACTGACGGTTAGCAATTCCTTAGCCCAGGGACGCAGAAGGAAAAATTCTCTTCCCCATAACATCCAGCCTCCTTGATTTCTTGTCAGGAGACAGGGAGATTGTGTGCTTGGGTGCCTTGGCTCAGTCATGAGCAATCATAATTACAACACAGTTTGCTTCAAGCTGTGCAGAATAAGACTTTGCAGTAGGAGCTGGATATTGTATATCAACCTTCCTGGGAACTGTAGGAAATTGAGCTGGCCTGTGCCAGGCTGCCAAAGTTGCATTATCAAGTGCAGAATGCACAAGAAAGAGGAATAATGACTGTAGGAGAGGCAGAAACCTCTAAGAACTCGTACAGATTTCTCCTGGAGCAATCATTCCTCTCTGTTTGAAACCCAAATTTAGCTTGAACCTGTTTAAGGGAGGCTCAGAATGACATCCTCAGGTGCAGACCTTGATGTGTTTTTCATTCTCCTCCAAGCAAGAGGACAGCGTGGAGCCTGATCCACCCCATCCACTGCCTCTCCTTCATCCATGGCCTTCTCCTCCTCCTCCTCTTCCATGCACTCTGGATTATACTCCAGTTCGTTGTCGACATCGACCGTCATCAGTTGAGGGTTGATGGGACAAGGAAACAAATGAGGAGGAGCTGTCGACGGGTATCCCGTTAATGGAGTCCATTCAAGGTCCAGCACCACGGCAGGCGCAGAGACCTACTGCACTGCTGAAGGACCAGCCGAGGCTGCTGACAGAGTGGGAGATGATGGTGGCAGAGTCAACAGGCACTGAAAAAGCGCAGACATTGTCTGATACAACATCTGTATGTCGATGGGCCCCAAAGGGGTCGACAATGGCTGAGCAGTCAATAGGAGAGTGCCTGATGGTGGAATAGGCTGCAAATCCCCTGCCAGGAGAGAACACACTGTGCCAGACCCCGACCTTGCTGTCAGAGACAGTCGGGGGCGGGGGGGTGTACGAACCAGAGTGGAAAATTGTCTTTTTCAGAAGACTTACACTGTCCAACAGGTGAATGGGAACGGTCTGGAGAAGTGGCCTTGTTCTTTCACCGTTTGTCCCTTCTTCGAGTGGCAGTGTTTCTCCACCAACATGGAGGACTTATCCTTTCTTTTGATGAGTTGGCTACTGCCGTTGTCAACCACAGGGATTCAGGGCCAACTGTGAACCAGGAACGGAGGTGGTTGACAACAGTGAAGCCATCTTTGCTGCAACCTGTTTCTCCATTTCTTGAAGCTTTAGAAATACTTCCAAAGCCTTTTTGTGACATCTCCTGGTTGCCTAGTTAAAGCTCTGGCAAACTGAGCAGGCTTTAATGTCATGGTTTGTACCAGGACCTAGAGGTAATGATAACGTATGACTTCAATGTGGCAAGGTAGTACGACAAAGCAGCAGAGAAAGCCAGTGGGATGCTGGGGTGCATAGGTAGGGGTATTGCCAGCAGAAGGAGGGCAGTAGTGTTGCCATTGTATCAGTGAATGGTGAGACCATACCTGGAGTACTGTGTCCAGTTCTGCAGACCACACCTCAAAAAGGACGTAGACAGGGTAGAGGCCATCCAGAGGAGGGAAATAAAAATGATGCAGTGGCTGCACCAAATGACCTCTCATAAGAGACTGAGCGATCTAAACATGTACACCGAGGAAGACAGGAGGGAGGAAGGAAGGGAGGGGGGACATGATAGAGACCTCTGAATATCTCACGGGGATGAATAAGGTACAGAAAGGGAGTATTTTACAGAAAAGAAGATGTACAAGAACTAGGGGACTTGCAATGAAGCTGGAAGGGAAAAGTTTAGGAGGGATGTGAGGACGTATTTCTTCACTGAGAGGGTAGTGGATGCCTGAAAAAGAGGGTACAGGATGCCTGGAATAGAGGGTAGAGGATACCTGGAACAGAGGGTACTGGATGTCTGGAACAATCTCCCAGCAGGGGTGGTGGAGGGACGAAAAAAGTGATGCACTTCAAGCATGAATGGGATAGGCATAAAGGAAAACTGGTATCAAAGCAGAGGGAAGAGGTGGCTGGAGATCAGGTAGGGTTTGCAGTTGCAGAAGATGCAGGGAAAAGAGGGACAGACTGTGGGCCAAGCGATCCTTTTCTGCCAACAAGTTCTATGTTTCTATAAGTGGTCATCATCTTTATAAATCTTAATGTCACCACAGTGGCAAAAATGGAACAACAGTTCCTTGTTTTTTGGTGGCTGCATAAAAGAAAGTTTTAAAACAAACTTGTGAGAGGAAGCAGCATTAGTGAATACTTGCAAAAGTTTGAGCGCCGGCCCAGTAGCGTGGAGGGCTGAGGCATCAAGCCTTAACTCCTGCCACACCCTGTAACCCGTGTTTGCGGACCATTGGGGGTCGGCCAGGGTGGGGGGGGATACAGTGTCCAGGGGACAGCTCTCCTCTCCCAGGGAGGGTGGGGAACAGAGACCAGCACCTGCCTGACACCTGGCGGAGGCTAGGTGTTGGCACGCCATGTCCTGTACATCAGGGCACGGAGGTACAGCAGCCGACCAAAGTGCTGCATGTAGATGTGGGCACAGCTCAGCCACTGTCAGCACTGCACGCTACACTCCACAGAAAAGTGGAAAAACGGTTCCAGTCAAGTGGCACGATGGCCGTCCTCCACAGGCGTCGCCCCCGAGAAGGCACTTCCCTGAACTGGATCCAGCCCTGGCAGGTCTAGTTGGGAGCTCCCCACCACCCTGCCATGGAGGGTAAGCCGTGAGAGAAGAAGGGTAAGTGCCTGAAGGTTGGGGAACGGGGCTGGGAGGAGCGCAGGATATAGGGCAGAGCGGGACCAGGGGAGAAAATACGAAGCTAAAAAAAAATGTTCGGTGGCATTCTTCAGCAGCAGTGGACTGACACGTTGATGACAGGAGAAAGAACTAAGGCATGCTGGAAATGCCCACCCTATATAGGTGCCAATGAGGCATGACGTGAGCAACCACGGACAGCAAATATTTCCAAGTGGTGCTGACGCCGACTGCTTACAGTTCCATGATGTGGCTCAATGGAGGGAGATATAATTGAAGATACAAGGTTATACATCTCAGAAAATCTGACTTGAGTGTGTTCTTGGTTTCAACCTTCTGGCCGAAGAACTTCAGTAAAGGAGCATGGGGGGCCAAAAAACAACATGGTGGTTTACTCAGTGAGTGGGCCTAACATATTTTGAATAAGCAAACAAAAAGCATGGAGGAAATGGGCTGCTCCAGAAGTGAGTTTGACAGTATTTATTAGTAAATGAATACTTAAATGAGAGGTAGTGTTATTATTCATATAGACAATGAACTGGAACATCTCTAAAAAGGTCATTTAAATCTGCAAAGCTACTGGCTGAGTACACATCAATACAATCCTTGTGAGAGCCCAGTTAAGCAATAAGAAACCACCATGTGTGATGTTATTGTACAAGAAGAAGGTCATATTGAATTTTTTGCCTGCAGTTTGATTATCTTTAGTTTTTTACTCACTTTCTGTGCCTCTTTTACCATTTATCAGTCCAGACCTGACTTCCTTTCCATCTGTCAGTCCACTGACCATCCCAGAAACCTTCTCAACAGCTGCCCCTTCATAACTGGAGCGGACACTGCAAAGTCCCTGCAGCTTACAAAACTGTTTGAAGTGTGTTGTGGGGGGTGAGGTGCTTAGCTCCCAGAGAGGGTGGAGCAGATCACTTTGCTTTTGTGTACTCCTGCTGGTGGACCTCAGAGTGGTAAAGGCATCAAGCTGTGACAGCAGCTGCTTGCCCACCTTCTGGGCCAGAGGAAAAGTGCAGCCAAGCAAACTCAATGTTGTGGGGAGGATGACAGGGAGTAAAAAAAACAGGGAACTTAAAATAATTAAAACAAATAGTCACTAGAACACCAGAGATATGATGATACTGCGACACATTATCCCGACTGATCTTGAAGGTTGTAATGTGCAGGTGAAATTCAAGTATAAAAGATACTGGCGTCAGTCCATTAGATCCTGCTCGCCCTCCCAAGCAAATCAAGTTAATACTTTACCTGCTAGTCAGTCGTCTCTTAACTGCTTCTAAACTCACAACGGGCAAGGAAACTGTGGAGTCAAATTTGATTTTGAAAGAACGAGAGGTAGTCTTGCTAGAAGAATCTTTATCGAACACCTGTAAAATCAGCAATGTCTATCAGAACAGCAGACCTTTTGAAGGGGGGGCATCACTGGACCAAATAATTACATACAGGCCAAACCACCTCACTGATTAGTGGGGCACTATCCATTTAGAGGGGAACTCATGACAGAAAATTATATCTAGTGTAGTTAAAACTCCAGTTCTCAAAGAGAGTAACATTCCTGGGTATGGCATTTAATTCACTGGGGAAGGAAGGGTCACAAGGCTTGTACCTCATACTGTAGCAGAATCAGTAAGCCTTTGAGAAAGAGACTGATGCCTTGGCCTCGGACTGCCATAGGTTTCCATCACTGGTGGTTTTCCTCTCCTATACTTTCCAAGTTTCCTTATTTTCAGGGAGTCCCCATGCCTCTGCTCTTTGACATTCCCCTGCTTTTTATGGCAGCGGTCCGTATCCTGAAAATCATCAGAGTCAAAGAACACACTGCTCTTAGATGACTTAAGCAATGCATTTCTAGCACCTTAGATTAATTTGGTCACATACATTAGGGCTCTAAAAATCTCCTCAATTTTAGTGGTCAAAATCAGATCACCCTCATTTGAGGAATGCTGCCTTGGAAGCTCTACTCTCCATAATGCCAAAGTCCATCAAATATACAAGTACTACCTCCAAATAAACAATGGTTACAGAGCTTTTTTCATAATACTGAATGTTGTAACTGCCCAGATGGCAGAAGACTAACACGGTGGACCCTTTGTCTTTTTAGGGCAGCAATTACAATTTTTTTTTCAGCCTCACTGGCTGTCCAAAAATGTTTTCTGTTCTGATGTATTATGTTCACCTTTGGACCGGTGGGTAAGTTTTATTATACAATGGGGTATGAAAATCCTGCAACTTCATTGGTCAAAACACATCACGTGACTGTGGTAAATCCTCCACAGTATACCCACTAGCACTATAAAAACAAAAAAACAAGTTGAACATTGTATAATAGCAATATAAGTCACACGGCTGCACCTCATGACCGAACCACACCAGGTGTGGTAAATCCACCAATATACCCACTCTCTGTCATGGTATATTGCTTAAATATCTGATGTTTACTATCACTGTAATTTATATTGATGCTTACTGTAGTGTCCTTCCTCACTGTGCTATGTAATTGTATGTGTCTTGGTACTTGTTAATACTGCTATTATGTCCACCTAATCTTGTTTTTTACTGTTCTTCTGGTGTATGGTGCAATTCTCCTGGTTCATGCCTGAAAATAGGTTTTAATTTGTCTAGTGCACCTACCTGGTCAACAGAAACTAAATGCCCCATGAAGGTGTGTTGCTGGATCTGGTACTAACAAACAGGGGCAGAATTGCAGACGTCACAGTGGGGGACCACCTGGGGACCACTGACCATCGGACAGTGTGGTTTAATATGGGAACTGGGGTAGAAGCAAACCGCACAAGGATGGGGGTCATGGAAAATGGGAGAATGCCTCAGAGACGTCCTGGCAGGGATAGGGAAATTAGGGGGAGTCGAGGGCCAGTGGGCAAAAATAAAAGAGGGTACTGAAAAAGCTACAAAACCTCTCTGTAAGGCAGGTTAGCAAGGGAACGAGAAAAAAGAAACCACTATGGTTCTCTAGGGAAGTAGAGGAAAAAGTAAGGGTAAAAAACCTGGCATTAAGAAAGTATATTAAAAAAAGGCAGAAAAAAGGAGGATAGGAAGACTTATCCAGGAGAAACAAAGGGAGGCAGGGAAGGCAGTCAGGAGCGCAAAAGCACAGACAGAGGAGAATATTGCAAAATCAGTAAAAAAGTGGACAAGGATATTTTTTAGATACATAAGTGAAAAAAGAAAGACCAAGGGAGGGATAGTAAGGTTGAAAGGAGAAGGAGGGGAGTTAGTGGAAAAAGGACCACCAAAAACCAAACATATTGAACAAATACTTCTGTTCAGTATTTACGGAGGAAGGGGTAAGTAGCAGGCCAATGTTAAAGACAAGGACATTAAGGGAAAGGAAGCGGACGTTAGCCCTTTTACAGTGGAAAGAGTCCTAAGGGAATTGTCACGGTTAAAAGTAGACAAGGCAAATGGACCAGACGGGATTCAAGTCAATTCAATTCCAGTTTATTTATAAAGCGCCTTTCAAAACCAAGGCGCTGTACAGAAATAATTAAAATTAATAAAATCCAGACATTTAAAAGTCAGCCACAACTAGCAAGAATGTGCTAAACTAAAAAGATATGTTTTTAAGGCAACTTTAAAATTATCGATGGTTGGACATTCTCTCAACCAACGAGTTAGAGAATTCCACAGGGTTGGTGCCAAGAAAGCAAAGGCACGAGATCCTGATGACTTCAATCGAACCCTGGGAATCTCCAGCAGTCCCTTGCTGGAGGAACAGAGAGGACAGAGGGGGCAGTAGGGAATCAGAAGATCTTTCAGGTAGCCAGGTCCCTGATCGTGTAGAGCTTTAAAGGTTAGTAAACCAACCTTAAGGGTGATCCGCCACCGAACAGGCAGCCAGTGCAGTTCGAGGAGCACAGGCGTGATATGACTGGTTCTAGAAGTCCCAGTCAGGAGCCTGGCTGCCACGTCCTGCACCAGCTGAAGGCGGCGGATCTCAATCCCTGGTAGCCCTAGGTAGAAGGAATTGCAGTAGTCCAGACGAGTAGTGACAAAGGTGTGGACCAAAGTTGAAAGGTCCTCCAGGGGAATCAGATGTTTCACCTGGGCGATATTCCTCAGATGGTAAAAAGAGGATTCACCCCAGGATACTGAGAGCTCAAGCGGGAGTTGATGGCACCTGTGACAGCCCTGTTCAACCTGTCTCTAGAAGCGGGAGAGGTCCTAGGAGACTGGAGGAGGGCTGATGTAGTCCCACTCCACAAAAATGGAAGCAGAGAGGAGGCTGGAAATTACAGGCTTCTTGGTCTGACTTCAATAGTGGGCAAAGTAATGGAATCACTACTGAAGGAAAGAATTGGGGAATAATTTGTTTCCAATGGTCTCCATGATCAGAGGCAACATGGGTTCACTGGGGAGAGGTCTTGCCAGACAAACCTGGTTGGGTTCTTTGATGGGTAACCAAGGCTGTGGATCACAGAGGAGCAGATGACGAAGCCAACATGGACTTCAGTAAGGCCTTCTACACTGTTCCATATAGAAGGCTGACGAGCAAGCTGAGAAGCCTGGGAGTGGGTCCTAAAGTAGTAAGATGGAGAGAGAGCTGGCTGGGCAATAGGAGTCACAGGGTAGTGATAAATGGCGTACACTTTGGAGTGCACAAGGTGACCAGTGGGGTGCCACAAGGATCAGTAGTTGGCCCAGTCCTCTTCGAAGTCTTTGTAAGTGATACTGCAGAAGGACTGGAAGAGAACATTTGCCTGTTCATGGAAGACACAAAAATCTGCAACAGATGCCATCCCAGTGGCACTGAGGGCAGAGGTGCTAGACACCTCACCTTGCGCTACGACGGCAACCTGGGTTTGGAATCTACCTTGGGTCGTCGGAGAGCTGGCATGGGGGGGCAGGACTGAGCTGCCTAATGGCGACTCTCCTCTCCCATGGAGGAAGGGGGGTTGCTGTCCCGCAGTCCCACCACCTCTGAGTAGAGGTCTGGTGGTGGCACAGGCGAGTAACGTGCAACCGGTATGGTGGGGCATCCCACAGTGCATGCCTCCACACCTACATACTCAGGCCAAGGACACGAGGGTGGGTGGAAAAATAGATAAATAAATATTAGAAGAAAAATAAAAATCTGCAATAGAATAGATACACGGTGGGGGGGGGGGGATGAGAGAAGATCTAAAAAAGCTGGAAGAATAGTCATAGATTAGGCAGCTGGGCTTCAATGCCAAAAAGTGCAACATCATGCACTTGGGGCACAGAAACCCGGGGGCAAGATATCAAATGGGAGGAGAGGTAGTAGCACTCACAAAACAGGAAAGGGACCTGGAGGTAATAATTTCTGATGACCTGCAGGTGGCTAAACAGTGTGACAAGGCAGTGGGAAAGGCTAGCAGGATGCTCAGATGCACAAGCAGGGGTGTCATCAGCAGAAAGAGAGAGATAATAATACCCCTGTATACATCACTAGTGAGACCCCACCTCGAGTACTGTGTCCAATCCTGGAGACCCCACCTCTGAAAGGATGTAGACAGAGTGAAGGTAATGCAAAGGAGGGTAACCAAAATGGTGAGGGGCCTGAATCAGAAGCCCTATGAGGAAAGCTGTAAGGAATTAAATATGTATTCCCTAGAAAAAAGGAGGGATATGATTGAAACAAATAACTTGCAGGAATAAACAAGGTACAGGAAGGGACACTTTCCAGAAAAAGATACTCGAGGACAAGGGGTCACACTATGAAGCGGGGGAGGGGGGCTGAGAGGAAATGTGAGAAGTACTTCTTCAAGAAAAGGGTGGTGGATGCTTGAAACAGCCTCCCAGCTGAGGCAGTGGGAGCTGAAACAGTTAAAAGATTCAAGAACGCTCAGGGTAGACACAAGGGGATCTTACAGGTAAGGTGGGGGGTGCAAACCACAGACCAAGTATGCTCTGCGGTGGCACTGTAGGTAGGCAAATTAGAGCAGAGTGGGTGGACCAAGAGGTCCTCATCTGCTGACAAATTCTGTGTCTCTAAATAAATTAATAAATAAAAATAAATGACTTCTTTTTTATAATACACCGAGTCACTGGGCCAGCAACAGGCAGAACATGTTTGACAACCCTCTCCCCATGACATGGACTTCAAACTCCTGAACACTATCTTCTTGAGTCTTTCTATGCTCTATATTCAGTATGATACATACTCAACCCACCATACTTCTGGCTCGGACAACAGCTGCTAAAAAGTTCACAGCCCTCCACAGATCTCACTGGTATACCTAGCACTGTTGCCTTAGTTTACCTCTTTCTGAAATCAAATAATTCTCTTGCATGTAGATAATTTCTGAAGCAAAGAATACATTTGTTGCATTCTCATAAACACTCCAATTTGCTCCAACATCAGCAATACAGTAGTCAAACAGGAGACAACAGCACATTTGCCCTGCACAGGCTGCATGCCGACTCCGAGCTCAGAGGAGAGTCATTTTACCTGAGGGAATTTTATTCCTTTCCTAATCTGCTGTTCCTCCCACGTAGCCTCTATTTCATCTTCTGAACTCCACAGATCATCATCACTTTTATTTGCACCTGCAAGAATCACAACACGTTGCCACCATAAGAGCCATTGAAACTTTTCATCGAGTCAAAACACAAGCAGCTGCTGTTTAAAACCTCAACAGTGTTTGAATTCATGTAGTTACTACATATATGGTTTCAACAAATGGAGTATCTAACAGTAGTGGTACTGGTGTTTTTATTTTTATTTTTTTACGTTATTTGTATACACACACACACATATACACCCCAACTCCAGCATGGCAGATATACCACCATCCTGCCAGGTATATCGGCCTTCATGCAACTATGAGTGCAGGGGGAAATTTACTCTTAATAAAGAGTTTTCTCCTTTTTCATTTTATCATTTCATGATCCCCTAACCCCACAGGATGCCAAAGTTTGGGATTAGGTCCCCAACATGAACGTGCCACAATATACAGCGCAGTGTCCCTTACTCCATGTGTCCCAAGTGCTCTGCCACACATTAGTCTACATGTGACTGTAGTGCTGTGGGAAACATCTCCCCAACCCTCCCAGGAGGAGAGTGTCGTCCTGGGATGTGTAATCCTTCTCTCCCCTCATCCGGGTCCCAATGATCCAGGTTCATTCCCGAACATGGGTCACCAACATCGTGAGCAGTAGCCAGACTGCTGCGCAGATGGGTCAGTTTATTTATTTATTTTTTTTAAATGACTGCTTTGCTACTGAGTAAATCCAAAATATCTCCTACAGGCCATCATGGCACAGATACCTAGAGGATGAACAACAAACTACCATTCTATGCCACCAACAGGTTAAATTTCAGTTGGTTTGCATCTGTTCCCTAAGCTGAAACTAGGTGCGGTATTACTGACCAACTCTTTTACCAGTCAAAACTAAATATAAATAAAAAATTAATTATATGCAACTGCTGAGCCATTTGTCCATTGTCAATGCTTCTCTGTAAGATAACATTTAAAAGACTGCTGGTAAACACATTTTTTGTTTAGCCTATGTTACATAAAGCATTGAATTCACAGGAAGCCCCATCAGAAGGCTACTGAAAAACAGATACAAATGTTAGTCATATTTTTCAATGTAAATTATCATACAATGCAAATGCATTTTAAATAGCATTTTCTTACAACAGAGTATGTGTTATGTATCTTTACGCATGCTTTTTTGTACATTTTTGTTTTATTACTTTTTACCTCCTTCGACATGGACTCCACGGGGCTATGACCCCCAACCCCTCAGAGGGGAGACATCCTCCAGCTCGACCCTCAGCTTATCTGCCCCCCAAGGTTCCCCCGAAGATTTCCCCCTCCATGGCAGAGCAAGGTGTGGGGGTGCCAGCAGTCCCCCGCCACCCGGTACATCAAATCTGGTGGCGGAGGGGCAGACTACGCTGGAGTGGTCAGGCCATCACAGGTCTGTGGAGTCCCGGCCATTTTTTCATTTTCTCCCTTCCCTCCGCACCGACATAAGCACATCGGCTTCCGAGCTCTCCAACCCGTACTGCCCTCCAGCCACCTCTAGAGGACAGTCAGCAAGCGGGACAACTAATCCCCTTCCCCCGGAAGAAAAGAGCAGTCCTCCGGATGCTCAATCCTCTCTCCCCCCCTCTGCCGACCCCCAGAGGCCCAGGCTTGTTCCCAAACCCAGGTCGCTGGCGTGGCACAAGGTGTGGCATCCAGCGCCTTAATCCTCAGCACCACCGGGCTGGCTTTTTGTACAGTTTTTAGGTATTAGAAGAGCACCAAAGAAAGAAAGAAACAGGTTACTCACCTGTAACCGTAGTTCTAGAAGCGGTATATGGTTCACATCCACACATAGGCAATCTCCCCTTAGGAGCTGTTCTTGCCAGACCGTCTTCAAGCAAAACTCCTCCCACTAACTGGGTGGTACATCCCTCCGCCCCGTGATGTCAGATTTTGCACGCTGAAAGCAGGGATCTGTGTGCCACTTGCCAGGGGAGGTTGGGTGGTTGGTGTGTGAACTACATACCACTCCTAGAAGAAAAAAATTACTCACCTATAGTAATCTTGTTTCTTCCAATAGGATCCACTAATATTATTACTTCTTGCAGTGCTCCTTTAAGCCAGCACTGCTCCAGAGCTAAATGGAATGTCAAGCTAATGAGGTAAATCTTTAGCTCGTGCATTCAATTCAAAAACTGCCCAGTGTAACTGCCTACATTCTAACCTCAGATTTCTTAGAAGCCTGCAAAGAGGCTATACTAACATCTAATGAAAATAGAAAATTGAAAAAAGGCCCCAACTGGGGCAACCGGTAATCATTAAATCACAGGACAAAAGAGAAAAGTTCCCCTTTTTTAAATGTCAGATTCACTTAAGGAAAAAAAGACCTACTAAGCTAAAAAGCATTACGAAGAAGTGCCAGCAGATGGCATACCACTCCAAGTATTTATACAATCAGTACTGGAGAGGTCTTTACTGGTTCTGTCAGGGGAGGCAGGGTGGGGAAGTAATAATAATTAGTGGATCCCGGTGGAAGAAACAAGAATACTACAGGTGAGCAATTTTTTCTTCTAACCCCAGGAATCCACTAGTATTATTACTTCTTGCAGACTATGGAGCAATACCTTACGGAGGTGGGTAAAGAATCTACTTAGGAAAAAGACACTGCAGGACTGCTGTACCAAACCTGACATCACTCCTGGACAAGGTGTCCAGGCCATAATGCTTAGTGATGGTGTGGCCTGACCTCCAGGTAGCTGCCTTACAGATTTCTACCAGTGGCACCTCTCAGGTAGCTGCAATAGTGGCAGCTGCGCCCCTTGTAGAAGGAGCCCTAAGTCCAACCGGGGGTACCCTACCTGCTTTTGAGTACCAAAACTGAATACACTGAACTACCCATTGAGAGACAGTTCTTTTTTTTTTCCTGTTATATCTTTTTGCTGTGCCGGCTTGTCTCCGGAGGGAGACCATCCCCCCGAGCCCACCATCCAGCACTGGCCTGGCCCCAGGGCTTACCCCCCACCGGCAGGGCCAGCAAGGTTCCCCAACCCCAACGGGGACTGGATTCAGAGGCCCACAGCCATGACTGGCCAGGAGCAGAGCCTGCGAGGCGCCCTCCACCATTCTGCTGCAGCAGCTTTATTTCTGGATTTTCTCCCCAGGAGTCGAGGCATGCAAGGATGCCTGCAGAAAGGAGCGCGCACACGTCCACATGGGCTCCAAGCGTCTGCCTCGACTCCTCCCCTGTCTACAGTGCTGTGCCCTGTCCCACAGCCTCTGCTAGGGAGCAGTCAGGTGCTGACCTCTGGAACCCCCCCTCCTCCGGAGAAGGAGAGCAGTTCGCCAGACGCTCAGTCCTTCTCCACCCCTGCCGAACCCCGGAAGCCGTGCTCATTCCTGAACACAGGTTGCCAGCGTTGCACGGGATAAGGCATCCAGCACCTCAGCACCACTGGCCAGTGAGATAGTTCCTTTTGAGGCATGTGTCCCCTTACCTACCTCTCTACAGGTGAGGAAAAGCTGTTGTCTGTCCTGTCTATGGTCCTTGGTATGAGTCATGCAGTAACTAAATACCCTTTTTACGTAAAGGCTGTGGAGTCTATGCTCCCCTGAGCTAGAGTGCTCAGTGAAGAAAACTGGCAAGGTGACAGAATGGTTCAAGTGGACGTCCAAGACCACTATGGGAAGAAAGAAAAAATTAGTCACCTTAGTAATGTTGTTTCTTCTAATGGAGTCTTGCTATATTATGACAATTGCAGTCTGTCCCACCAATAGAACTGCTCCGGAGGTGAAAGAGTTAACTACCATTCTAAGAATGGAGTTTAGAGCGCGAGCTCGGTTAGAGAAGCTCTGTCTGGATAATTTCAAACCTAAACTGTCAGATCTTTACGAGCAAAAACTCACTAAGGTTCTGTGTGGAAGCTGTAACCTACACTAGCCAACTGGCTACCTAAATATTAACACATATTCCTGGTCCCAACACAAAGACTCAAGTCAGGGAACCAAAAAATAATAAAGTAAGGTCAAATAAAACACCACACCCCAAAACCCCAAGAAGGGGTGAAAAACATAAAATGGGCATAACCGATGCCCACCCCATACCCAAGTAGAAGTTCTGAGAGGGGCAGGCTTGGGGGGAGGTCATAATATAGCAAGACTCCATTAGAAGAAACAACATTACTAAGGTGAGTAATTTTTTCTTCAAACAACATGAAGTCTTGCTATATTATGACAATTGCAGAATACACAGCAGAACCTACTTAGGGAATAGGCTCTGAAGCACGGCTGTGCCAAATCTAGCATCCCTCCTGGCCTGGATATCCAAGGAGTAATGCTTGGTGAAAGTGTGTACCGTTTTCCAGGTAGCTGCTTGACATATCTCTAAAATAGGGATGTCTCTGGCAGCAGCTATAGATGCAGCTGTACCTCTGGTAGAGTGAGCCCTCAGGCCTGAAGGGGGAACCTTTCCCAGTTTTTGATAACAAAATTGGATACAAGAGACAATCCACCTGGCAATGGATCTCTTAGTGGCAGGTTTACCTTTTCCAACCTCACCATAAGTGAGAAAAAGTTGGAGGGATTCGAACCTATGACCCTTGGTACACTCTATATAGTAACTAAGGGCCCTCTTAACATCTAAGCTGTGCAGCCTCCTCTCACCAGAGGAGGAATGGTCAGTGAAGAACACTGGAAGGGAGATAGATTGGTTAAGATGGAAGTCTGAAACCACCTTAGGCAAAAACTTCCTGTTAGTCCTAAGGACTACTTTATCCCTGTGAAAGGAAATAAAGTCAGTCTCCACTGACAAAGCTTGTAACTCACTTATGCGCCTGGCAGAAGTGATGGCTACTAGAAAAACAGTTTTCCAAGTCAAATACTTGAGCTCTGCAGAAGACAGAGGTTCAAAGGGGGGTTGCATCAACTGAGCAATGCAAACATTAAGATCCCAGGCAGGGGCCGGGTCCCTGAAAGGTGGATTAGTATGAAGTAATCCCTTGAAAAACTTGGAAAATACAGGGTGAGTGGAAAGGGAAGAGGGCTTTCCTGCTGAAATAAAAGCAGAGACAGCTGCCAAATGTACTTTCAGGGTAGCTGGTCTCAGGCCCAAAGAATTAAGATGGACCATATAGTCCAAAACAATGGGCAAATCAGCAGATACCGGGGAAATATGCTTCCCCGAGCACCAGATGGAAAACCTTTTCCATTTAGAATTATAAGTAGCCCTAGTGGAAGGCTTCCTAGAAGCCTTCAGGATGTCGAGAACACCTTGAGAAAGGTGTAGGTCAGCAACTCTAACTCCTCAAGAACCAGGCCTTGAGGTTGAGGGATTTGAGATTCGGATACCAAACTCTCCCCTGGGCACAAGATAACAGATTGTGCCTCCTGGGGAGGCACAGGGAAGATGGACTGCTAAGGACAGAAGGAGTGGGTACCAGGGCTGCCTGGCCCAATCTGGAGCAATCAGAATCATCCTGCAAGGCTGGGATCTCATTTTGACTAGCACCTTGAATAGGAGAGGAAGGAGGAAAAGCATATAGAAACTTCCTTCCCAATCTAGGAGAAAGGCATCCAGAGGACTGAGCCCATCACTGGGGCCTGCAACAAAACAGTGGAAGTTGGTGATTGTCTGGGGCTGTGAAAGGTCTATCTGAGGGTGCCCCATCTGGCAAAACCTATCCCCAGTACTTGGGGATCCAGTGACCATTCGTGATGGCCCTGGGAAATCCTGCTGAGAGCATCTGCCAGGACATTGTCCTTTCCTGGGAGGTGAACTGCTATGAGGGAAGTGTTCAGGGAATAAGCCAGAGACCACAACTTCATTGCTTCAGTGCACAAGGCCGAAGACCGAGTGCCCCCCCGTTTGTTGATGTACCACATTGTGGTGGTGTTGTCTGTTCTGACTTGTACCACTTTGTTCTGAACAGATGCAGAAAACACTTGAAGTGCTAGAAAGACAGCTCTGAGTTACAGCAAATTGATGTGGAGCAGAGATTCCTGAGGGGGACCACACTCCCTGGGTGGAGAGGTCGCCCATGTGAGCTCCCCATCCCTGAGGGTCAAGGAATGAGATAGAGGGATGAAGGGGACCCCTAATCTTAAATTGCTCTGATCCTGCCACCACTGAAGGGCCTGGATCAGGGTTCGAGTCACTGAGATCAACTTGGAAAGGGGATCTTTTTCTTTGAGACCAAAAGGCTCTCAAGTGAAACTGAATGTCACTCATCTGAAACCTTGCTCCTTGCACTACAGCTGTGGAGGCAGCCATGTGTCCTAGAAGCTGTGAGAAGTGCCTTGCTGGTCGAGAGACCTGCAGAGTGAAGGAGGAGGCCAGGGCCACCAGGTTCCTTACCCTCTCTAAGGGTAGGAAGGCTCTGGCCTGCTTTGTGTCCAATTCTGCACCTATGAAGGTGAGTACCTGAACAGGTTCCAGAACTGACTTTGGAAGATTGAGCAGGAAGCCCAGAGAGGAGAGCAGCTGCTGGGTAACTTGCAGGTGTGATTTGACCTATTCTGGAGACTGGCCTACAATGAGCCAGTCGTCTAGATAGGGAAAGACAACAATCCTTTGCCTTCTTAAATGAGCAACTGCTACTGCCAGACATTTTGTGAATACCCTGGGCAGAGGTGAGGCCAAGGGCATTGCTCTGAACTGGTAATGACCTGAGGGCAGTTCGAATCTGAGGTACTTCTGGGAGCTTCTGATTAGAACATGGAAATAGGCATCCTTGAGGTCCAGGAAGCTAGCCAGTCCCTGGCCTTAGGGAAGGTAAAATCATTGCCAGAGTCACCATTTTGAACTTTGGTTTCAAAGGTGCTTGTTCAGATATCTTAGATCTAAAATGGGCCGCCATTCTCCTGTCTTTTTTGGGGTAAGGAAGTACCTGGAGTACAGACCCTTGCCCTGGTGTAGGGGGGGAAACCCTTTCTACAGCTCTGAGGGCTAGGAGGGTTGAGACTTCTGATTCTAAGGTAAAGGTCTCTAGAGGGTTTGCAGGTGGGAAAAAATCTGGCTCTCATCTTTGGAAATGTTTTGAAGCTGAGAACCAGACCCTGGCTTACTACTTTTAGGACCCATTTGTCTGATGTTAGAGACTCCCAGTCCTGAACGAAGTAAGCCAGCCTGCCCCCTACAGGTAGTGGAGAACCGGCCCTGGGCACCCCATCAGGGTGCCTGTTTGGCAGGGACTTTGGGCTGAGGGGTGGTAGCAGACCTACTTGCACCCTGTCTGCCTCTGCCTCTGAAGAACCCCCTCTGAGCATAAGCAGAAGAAGCCTGGGTTTGGTAAAAAGGCCTGTGAAAGGGCCTACCTCTACCCCTGGGGGTCTGCTTCTGAGGAGTGGCTTGCCACTCCTTGGCTTGTGCACTCCTATAAGTTGTTCTGTATTCATCCATCTTCTTCATGTAATTCTCTGTCTGCTCCCCAAACAGAGAATTCCCCACCACAGGAAAATCCATAGCCTTAGTCTGGGTATCCTGTGACAAATTAGTTCACCTGAGCCAAGCTAACCTACGAAAGGCCACAGATGTAGCCATGATTCTAGAGGATACATCATTAGAATCCACAGCAGCATGGAATTGCACCTTGGATGCCTCAATACCATCAGCAGCCACCTGCTCCAGCTCCTTGGCAAGCTGGCCAGGGGCCTGTTTGGCCAAAGCCATGACAGTGTCCCATCTAGATTTTTAGTATCTTGCCACATAAGCCATGTAATTTGCTTGTCTGAGTCCCAAGGACGCTGCCGTGTATTGTTTTTTAGCCATGGCATCAATCTTCCTGGAGTCCTTGTCAGGAGGATGTGAAGCCAGGGGAATGTTAGCTTTGTCACAGGCTGCAGCCTGAACTACCCCAACATGACTGCATTGCTGTGAAAGAAAGTCTGTATCAGGACCTGACAAAGTGTACCTCCTGTCCATCTTTTTGTCAACAGGAGGCACAGAATTAGGGGCTTTTAGAATCTTTATTGTTTGCTTCCTAAATGATTTATGTAAGGGGATAGATAATCTCCTAGACTCTGGGATATCCATCATTTCCACAAAATCAGGTTCCTCTTGCTCATCCACAGCTTCCTCTAATGGGAGCTGGAGGGTTTCAACAACCTTTTATAACACAAAAATGAGAAGGGACTCAGAAAGCATAGGGGATTCTAAAGGTCTGTCTGGGGAGATGTCCGTTCAATGGGCACATCCAGACTCTCAAAGTCACATTCACACTGTTCATAATCCTCCCCTCCTCTGGTTCATAAAATCTCCAATATCATATTCTTGAACGTGGAACCGCCGAACCGACTTTTATCAGACAGAGACGGGTTGGACGGAACCGGAGAAAGTGACTGTACAATTTGTATAGCTTTTGCTATTTCTGCAGCAGTTGGAGAAGGAATTTTGGACTCCATACCTGCTGATTTTCTAGTTTTCTTTGCTGGAACTGGCTCCTCAGAGCCAGCTTTACGTTTGGCCGAGGATGTCTCGCCCTGGTCAGAGGGCACTCCCTCCGGTTCGGTTGACACCAAACCGGGCTGGCCATCCGGGTCAGCGGACTTTTTGGCCTCTCGTTCCCTGAGTCTGCCCACTCTCTTATCCAGGGTGGCTGCAGAGAAATTTTTACAAATCTGGCAGTATGAACTGAGGTGGTCAAACCCCAGACAATAAACACATGTAGTGTGTGGGTCAGCCTTGGCAAAGGCTTCCCCACAGACACTACAGTGTTGAAACCCAGTGGGCCCGGTTTTCCTTTTGGGTTTCTCAGACATGATGCCAGCCTAACCAAGAAACTTGCCCTTTTAACGGCAGTGCCAGGCAAGACACCCTTATCGATTCCCAACCGTGTCACAGGTCGTGGAAAAAAAACGTAATGAAATCCGGTTTTTTTAGAACTGATAAGAACCGGGAACCGCACTCTAAAAGCTTTAAAATGCTTAATTCTTTAAAGTTTTAAACAAGTTCGAACCGATAAACATTTACAAGTTCCACACAGAAATAAAACCTGTCTATTACTTACAATATCACAGACAGAGCTTGAACCGATCGGTTTGCGGTTAAAATAATAATACTCGTGGTTGAATTTAACCGAGAAAATACTGTTTAAACCGAGAAATGAACCGAGCAGAAGGAGAAATCTCCAGAGCGACTGTTCAGTGAGGCAGAGTAAAGAATCTGACAGTTTCAGTTTGAAATTATCCAGACAGAGCTTCTCTAACCGAGCTCGGGCTCTAAACTCCATGCCTGGCATGGTAGTTAACTCTTTCACCTCCGGAGCAGTTCTAATGGTGGGACAAAAATTGTCATAATATAGCAAGACTTCATGTTGTTTGAACATCCTATTAGTTCTCAACACTACCTCGTCCCTGTGGAAGGAAACATTTTCCTTTTCCACACAAAGGGCCTGCAGCTCACTTAGCCTCCTGGCAAAAATGATTGCCACCAAGAAGACTACCTTTCCAAGTAAGAAACGTGAGATCTGCAGAGACCATGGGCTCAAAAGAAGGAAGAATAAGCTGAGCAATGCAAATGTTCAGGTCCCAAGATGGCACTTTTTTTTCCTTTGAGGGGGAAAAGGTGAGACAGTCCCTTAACGAACCTCCTGAAGATAGGATTTGATGCTAAGGAGGCGTCCTTTCCGGCCAAAATGTATGCTAACACGGAAGCCAGGTGCACTTTCAGGGTTGAATGCTGCAGACCTTGGGAATGCAGATGAGTCAAACAGTCCAGCAAGGTTGGATGCCAGCTGGAGCTGGGGATACACCCTTATCTTTATATCATATAGAGAACCTTTTCCATTTTGAGGCATAGGTTTTCTTAGTAGGTTTCCTATACCCTTTGAGGACCTCTTCATAGAATTGCCAGCCTGCATATTCTAAGTCTTCAAGAGCCATGCCTCGAGTCTGAGAGACTTGATATTGGTATTCATGACCCTCCCTTGGAAGGAGGTCAGTAGGTTGTACCTTTGTGGGAGGTGAATCAGTTTGGCCACTAGCACAGAGAGCAGGAGGGAGTACCAGCGCTGTCTGGCCCAGTCTGGGGCTACCAGTATCAGTGAAGCTGGCTGTGATCTGAGCTTGATGAGCACCCTGGGTATCAGGGTAAAAGGGAGGAAGGCATAAAGATGCCTCCCTGTCCAATCCAGAATCAAGGCATCCAGGGGAACTGTTCCCTCGGCAAAGGCCCTGCAACAATACAGAGGCAGGTGGTGGTTTTGGAGGGATGCAGAAAGATCCACCTCTGGAGTGCCCTGCCTCCTGAACAGGATGTTTGCCACTTGCTTGTTCAGTGCCTATTCGTGATAGACCTGGTTTATCCTGCTCAAGTCATCTGTCAGGGTGTTGTCCTTGCCAGGCAGATGGATCGACTGTAGGGAGGCGTTTAAGAGAGTAAGCAAGGCTCCATATCTTCATTGCCTCTGTACAAAGTGGGGTAGACCTTGTCCTTCCCTGCTTGTTGATGTAGTACATTGTTGTGGTATTGTCTGTTCTGATTTGTTATCAGCTTTCCCTGGATTAGATGTGAGAAAGCCTGAAGGGCCAGGTAAACTGCTCTTAGCTCTAGCAGGTTTATATGCTGGAGGGAATCTGCACTCTCCCAAGCGCCATGAATGGTGTGCTCCCCCAAGTGAGCACCCCACCCTAACAGAGAAGCATCTGTCATGCAAACCAATGAAGGGGGCTCCTGCAAGAATGAAACCCATGTCTCTCAAGTTTTCCAGCTCCAAACACCATTGGAGTGCCTGTAGTAACACCCTTGTTACTGGTATAGGTTTTGATAGAGTCCCGCCTTTTGCACCAGTGAGCCCTGAAGTGGAACTGAACATCTCTCATTTGAAACCTGGCACCTATGACCGTGCTTGCTGCTGAAGCCATGTGCCCTAATAGTTATAGAAACTGTCTTGCTGACTTTGGCTTGCCCAGGACAAATGAGCTTGCCAAAAGCTGAATGCTTTCTGCCCTCTCCTGAGGGAGGAAAGCCCTTCCCACTATAGTGTTTAGTTCTGCACCTATGAACTGCAGTACCTGCACAGGAGTTAGGACTGACTTTTTGATGTTGAGAAGGAATCCCAGGGAGTGCAACAGATCCTGGGTTACCTGAAGGTGCTCGGTCACCTGCTGGTGAGACGTTCCCATGATTAGCCAATCGTACAGGTAGGTAAAAACTGAAACACCTGATTTTCTTTGGTGTGCCAGCACTACTGCCATGCACTTGGTAAAGACCCTTGGTGCAGAGGTGAGCCCGAATGTAAATGTTGAGAACTGACAGAGGCATGAGGGAAGTCTGAATCTTAGATATTTTCTGTGCTACTCCCTTATGGGAATATGTAAATATGCATCCTTCAGGTCTCAGGAGGCTAGCCAGTCTCCTTTTTGTAGAGTTGGCAGAATCATGGCCAGTGGGACCATCTTGAACCTGGGTTTTACCAGGTACCTGTTTAGCAGTCTGAGGTCTACTATAGGCCACTACTCCCCATTCTTTTTTGTTGTTAGGAAATATCTTGAATAAAACCCCTGCCCTTTTTGGCCGGGGGGGGGAAGGGCAAGCTCTACTGTCCTTGTTGAAGTACAAACTGAACCTCCTGTTCCAGCAGTTTTCTTTCTGTGAAAGCAGCTGCTGTGAACTGCCTTGCTCTTGGAGGAAGAAGGGATTTGAAGCAACGGGACAGGCCCTGACTCACTATTTCCAGAAAACACCGGTCTGTGGTAATTTCTAGCCATTCCTAAAAATAATGAGTCAGTCTGCCCCCTACAGGAGACAGAGAGGCAGCCTGGAGGGAAAGGTCAGGGGATGTGTTTTGTTTGCTCCTGGGGTTGTGCAGATTGGGATCCTCTTCTGGAACCCCTTCTGCCTCTGGCTCTATAAAAATCACCCTGCTGTGACTGGTACTGCTGTTGTGGCATGGCCTGCACTTGAAAGAAGGGCCTCCTAAAAGAGGACCTACCCCTGTCTCCCCTTCCATATGTTGAAGTGAAAGGAGAAGCCCTTTCCCTGGTAGAATTACTGCAGAAAGTAGCTTTATACTCATCAACTTTTTCATATATGCCTCAGTCTGGGCACCAAAGAGTGAGTGACCCTCGACTGGTAAGTCCATAGCCTTACTGCGGGTGTCCTGGGTGAGATTAGTAGCTCTCAGCCAGGCAAATCTTCTCAAGGCTATAGTACCTGCCATCCACTGAGCAGCGGTGTCAGTCATAGCAGCTGACATTTGTAACTGATATTTAGAAGCCTCCAAGCCCAGTTTTGCAGTGTCCACTGACTCCGAAACTGTTAGGGAGGGGCTAGCCTCTGCATTATCCAAGATGGACTGCTAAAGAGCCTTCCGGTAGAGGTCTGCATAAGCTTGATAGCTTGCTTGGTGAACCGCCAGGAAAGCCGAAAGGTACCCTTTTTTAGCCATGCTATCTATCCTTCTCAAGTCCTTCTCATGAGGGTGAGAGGACAAGGGAGTGTTTGCCTTTTCACAGGCAGCCTACTGTATAATCCCCTAGTGGTCAGGGTGAGAAAATAAAAACTCAGCCCCTGACCTCTCAAGTTGGTATTTTTTATAATCACACTTTTTATCAGTGGGTGTGACAGTGTTTGGAGTCTTAAGAATTTCAAGGACATCTTTCTTAAAAAACTTACACATAGGCAGCAGGAGCCCTCTAGTGGGTGTCAGCCCCATAAGCTCCATATATCGGGCTTCTTCCTCACCCTGGATCTCTTCTGCAGTTTGTAGATCCAAGGTTTCCACCATCTTCCCGACAATGGAAAAATGGGAGGAAAAGTCCTCAGTGGGTCTGGGAGGAGAACCAAAGTCCTGTTCTGGCGTAGACCTCAGATTCGGTACCCTCCTCTGCCTGATCATCCTCCTCAAATTCTACTGTGTCAGCAGGTAAAGGAGGTACAAATAAATATTTTTTTTTTCAACTGGAGTAGCCACAGGCTGTTTTGGGGGGTAGTAAGCCCTGCAGCACTTGTAGTAAAGCCAGAGCCTGGGTTAGCTCAGCAGGCGAAGGAGCAGGTACAGGAAACTGAGGGGCCCCTTGAGGTGTTTCAGCCAGGGTCTCAGTGTGTTTTGTCTTCTTGAGTTTTTTGGCAGGCACCGGAGAGTCAGCCGGTTCATTGCCTCTCTTGCCAGAGACTTCACTCGTCTCAGGGGTGGTTTTTGCAGCTCTGGAAGGAACAGCCAAAGACTTAAGAGGGGGTGAACTGGTTAGAGCCCATGGACCCATCTTCCAATTTTCTTTTCAACCTTTCCTTATGTTTTTCCACTGTTTTTTTCAGGGAAAGACTTACATAACTCCCAGTCAACAGAAATATGCTGTTGACCAAGGCAGAGCAAACATAAATTATGTTTGTCTGCCTTAGTAAGCACTTCAAATAATTTTTAAACCAGGAGGTCCGGTTTTTTTTAGGATTATCTGACATTTTAAAAGAAAACAGGAAGCAGGAACAGACAAAAATAAATGCAAGTTAACTATTTAAGGTCGGTTCAGTAACCGAGAAAACCCAAAATCTATCGATTCCGATCGGATCCAGAACCGAAATACAGCTCCGGGAACTGAGAAAAATCGGTTTAGAAGAGATACATGTGCAGAAAACACAGAAATATAATCGGAACCCTTAAAAAAATGTTCCAATTTAGAAGAGAAAATAATTGGTTGCCTTTCAGTTCACAGGAACCGTGAGGAACCGGAACAAATTACGCTACATTTAAACTGATGTAAAAAGCTAGAACAGTAATTAAACTAAGCATTTAATGAAAAATTTAACTTTCAGGAATCTCTCGATAGAATATCTCCAAGGCATCTAGACTTTGCAGTGAAGAGAAGAAATCTGAGGTTAGACAGTAGGCAGTTACACTGGGCAGTTTTTGAACTGAATGAACAAGCTAAAATTCCATCATTAGCATGACATTCCATTTGGCTCCGGCGCAGTGCTGGCTTAAAGGAGCACTGCAAGAAGTCTGCAAGAAGTAATATTAGTGGATTCCTGGGGCTGGAAAGTACAGTTACGTAAAAACTTACCATAACAGTAAATATTTGAGGATTGTCTCTTGCAGTAGATAATACTTTTGGGAATCCAGCAGAGGTCACTGTGGTGCACGGCAGCTCTTCTAGCAGTTTTTCCACTAGGGACCACCCACACATGACATCAGCTTACTGTTTCCAATGTAAGTGTGGGCCTTCCCTGGTCTCCTTCCTTCCCCTGTCAGATTCAACTACAAAATGAGGACCGAGGGGAAGCAGAGGTACCAAAGGAGTCCCAACCCTAGTCACTGGACCAGAACTTGCTATCTTAAGAGAAGGAGGGGGATGGAGGGTGGGAACAAACCTACTACAAGAGACACTTCTCAAAGATCTACTGTTATGGTAAGTTTTTACGTAACTGTACTATCTTCCATGGAGTGGTCTCTTTCAGTAGGTAATACTTTTGGGATGAATCCCAAGTAGTAATGCCCATATGAGAGGACAGTTATGATAAGAGACCTTGTAGGACTGCACAGCCGAAAAGCCGTCCTATGTCATGAGGCAATATCCAGATTGTAGTGACCTGTGAATGTATGGACCATGGATCAGGTAGCTGCATTGCAGATATCTCAAATGGAAGGTCCCTTAAAGCAAGCCGCAGTGGTGGCCACAGCTCTAGTGGAGTGAGCTTGGACACGTCCAGGTAAAGGCTCATTATAGTTTTTGTAACAAAATGTAATACAATGCACCAACCCGGATGAAAGAGTATGTGTCACAACCAGGAGGCCCTCGCAACCCAGAGTAAAAAAGATGAACAGTTGAGACGTCTTTCTAAATCGATTGTGTCCAATTAGTATAGTAGCACAATATATGGTGGACATCTAAAGTATGCTGGAGATGTTCGTCCTGACTGGAGTAGTCTGGATAGTAGACTGGAAGCTCCAAGGACTGATTTAAAGTATGTTCAGAGACTACTTTAGGAAGGAAGGAAGGAAGGGTTGGTATGAAGGACCACCTGTTCCTTGTGGAAAATCAAGTAAGTTTCCCTACACACGAGGGACTGGAGCTCGGAAATACCACGAGCGGAAGCAATAGCAACTAGGAATAGGGTATTCCATGAAAGAAAACAAAGATCACAAGTGGCAGCTGGCTCAAAAGGTTTAAGGGTCAATTTTTCTATCATAAAATTGAGATCCCACAGAGAAGTGGGTCTTCTAATAGGAGGTTTAATATGTAACATTCCTTTCAAAAACATCTTAGCTAGACAATGTTGGTGCAGTAATAATAGACCGGACTCAGATAGTGGGGCCAGGTAGCCCAGAACCTTTGTTAGTGGACAAGAGTAAGGGTCCAAAGATCAAGAGGCTGACTATATGGAAAAGCATTTCCATTTGGAATCGTATGTTGCTCTTGTTGCTAGCTTACGGGGAAGCTAAGAGGATACCGGCAACAGGAGAGGACACTTGTAAACGAGCTATGAAAGCGTCCTCAAGAGCCAAGCGTGAAGGTGAAGAGCTTTCAGGTTGGGGTGTAGTACAGACCTGTGACACCGAGTCAAAAGTTCTGGTCTCATTGACAATGGGATGGGATCCCATACTGACAGTTGCAGGAGTAGGGGAAACCACAACTGGCAAGGCCACAGTGGGGCTATGAGACTCATCGTGGCCAGTTCTAACTGTAGTTTCAGTAGAGTCCATGACAGAAGAGGGATGGGGGAAAGCATACAAGAAGAGACCTGTCCAGTTTTGGGACAGGGCATCTACAGATTGTCCCTTTCTGTATGGGGTAATGGAGAAATACCTGAGAAGACTGTAATTCTCGGGTGAGGTAAACAGATCCATCTGTGAAGTGCCCCATAAGTTGAAGATTTCTTGGAGCACTTACCCGTGAAGTGTCCATTCATGAGTTGTGGACTGGCGACTCAACTGGTTGGCTAACTGGTTGCAATGTCCTGGTACGTGGACAGCTCGCTGTTAGCATCAGATGTTGCTACATGGCTTCCTGCCAAACAGCAAGGGTCTCTCTGCATAGGGTGTGAGACTTCGTACCCCCTCGCTTGTTGAAGTAGAAAACTACTGCAGTGTTGTCTGACTGGATCAGTAATGATACCGGTTCAAGGTAGGGCCAGAATGCCTTGAGGGCTAGATGGACCGCACTGATCTCTAGGAGATTGATATGAGACAAATGGGGAGAAGCAAGCCATCGGCCTTGGGTCTGATAAGGACCTAAATGCGCCCCCCAGCCTTGCAGGGAAGCATCTGTGGTCAACGTTTGCATGGAGGGGGAACCGGAAAGGCATTCCCTGATTCAGATTGATTCTGATTGTCCACCATATTAGGGAGGACCTCAGAGAGGGAGCGACCTTGATTTTGTCTTCAAACTGTCCTGTTCTTTGGGACCACTGATTTTGGAGAGTCCACTGGACAGGTCTCATGTGGAGACGGGCAAAGACTACCACAGGGATGGCAGCAGACATGTGACCCAGAAGGTGCAGCATTTGTCTGGCTGTAACCATCTTCTGAGTCTGTATATGCAATGCTAGGGCTATGAGCATATCCTGCCAGGCAGGCAGGAGGTAAGCCCTGGCTGTAACTGTATCTAGAACAGCTCCAAGGTATTGGAGAGACTGTGTTGGGTTTGGACTGGACTTTGGCCAATTTACTGTGATTCCCAGATCTGCGAACATTTTCAAGGTAGTGCCTAGGGAGGCAATCAGAGCTACTCTGGAGTACGCTTTTATTAGCCAATCATCTAGATATGGAAAAATGAAGTGCCCTTTGCTTCACAAGGCTGCCACCACCACTAGGTACTTGGAGAACACTCTGGGGGCTGATGAAAGGCCGAAAGGGAGTGTTCGAAACTGGTAATTTTGACCCAGTAAGTGAAAGCGTAAAAATTTGTGGTGGGCAGGGTGGATGGGAATATCAAGGTAGGCATCCTTCATGTCCAGGGCGCAAAGCCAATCACCCTGTTTCAGAATCAGCATGATGGGTGGTAGGGTGATCATGCAGATACGTTTGTACTGAATGTAAAGATCCAGTTGTCTGAGATCCAATATTGGTCTGAGGTCTCCTGTATGTTTGGGTATCAGAAAGAAATGGGAGTAAATCCTGTCTGATGTTCCAGAAGGGGCACCGGTACAATGGCCTGTTTGGACAAAAGGGACACCAATTCCTCCTGTAGGATGGGTATATGCTCTGGAGGATAATGAATCTAGCATGGAGGGCAAGGGTGTGGGGTACATAGAAACTCCAATGTATGACCCTTCTGTATAATCTGAAGTACCCAATTGTCGGAAGCAGTTGTTTGCCAGGCCTCCAGAGGGAGGGCAAACCGACCCCCCGCAGCCTCCGAGGCCTGGGCGAGGAGGCGGGGGGGGGGCCCTAGTGGATCACTGGGAGGTGGGCTGCACAGCCCCACCTGAAGGGTTGGAGCAGGTGCCCTGGGCAGTAGAGATGTTGCCTCTGTTGGACTGAGCACAACCTCTGAAGCCCCCTTTGTTATTACCTCTGTACCGGCCACCTCTTTTGGAGTAAGAGGTGTGTTGCATAAGGTAGGTTGTAGCTGGAGTATGATAAATGCCATGAACCGTACGGAGGGTTCTGCCTGATGCCTGTAAGTCATCCAGTAAAGTTCGAGTACCTGGCCCGAACAGCTTGGAACCGTTAAAGGGGGCATTAACTACTTTATGTTGTATATCAGGTGCAAAGCCTGAAACGCGATGCCAAGCATGGTGACACACAGTGATACCAGTGGCTGACAATCGGGCTGAGGTATCAACGGCATCATATCCCAACCTGAGAAGGTGGCAGGAAACTGAATTACAAGTTGTCACTGTAGCCAATAATTTATCCTTTTCCTGTGAGGAAGGAAGTTTACTGATGAGCTCAATGGCAGAGGATCCCAAGGTATGCTGGTATTTAATCATATGACCAATATAGTTCAAAATTCTGATATTCATAGCACCTAAGGAAAATACCTTTTTCCCCAGATAGTCAATTTATCAAGATTCCTTAACAGGAGGGTTTTTGGTATGGTCCTGAGCGTCAGTAATGACCACAGAATCTGCCTCTGGAATAGTAGACAGAAAGGGGTGGACCAGAGGAACCTGGTATAGATGATCCACTTTGCGAAGAACAGCTGTAATAGCTGAAGACTGATGCCGAGCAGCCAGCATGGCATACTGGTAAGTTGGTATTAGTGGGGGAACCACTAAAACAGACTCCTCAGGTAACTCAAGGTATTATGCCATTTCCTTACATTGCCTGTCATGTTCCATAGTGAAGAATCCCATGACTTTTTGAATTTGAGCCATCATTTCACTAATAGAAGGGTCATCTAAGGGGAGAGGCTGCCACAGGCAAAGGCAGATCCTCATCCAGAGAAGAGATTTCTGAATAGGGGGATGCCGGATTAGGGAAATCAAAATCTTGAAACTCTTCATTCTCAAGATCACCGGTGAAATCAGGTGGCAATTCTTGGTCATCTGACAAATATGCCTCTATAAATGGAGGAACAGACCAGGGTGGTATGTTATTCTGGTCACTATGGGATCTTTTAAGGGGAGGAGATCGGGTGAGATCACCCAGCCCTTCAGAGGGCTGAGAATGCAGCATGGCATGCAAGACATGTCAGACTACATTGCTGAGGTCCCTTTCCTGGGAAGGGGGGGTTAAGAAGGGGGGCATGTTGGGAAACCAGAGCAGTGATAGAGGGAATAGGATGGGTAGCGGGAGCAGGTCTTGCCCCTGGGTAGTAAAGACCAGGGTCCCAATCTCTATCTGCCTGACCCTTATAAGAAGCCACCTGAGCAGGCAAAGGGGCAGTCAATAAAGCATAAGCTGAGGGCTTCCCCTGAGGAATGTGTGGTCTTGTCGATGAACCCACGGGGGAAAAGGAGTCATTTCCACTTAAAATTCTCAGATGACATCAATGGGAAAGAAGCCCCTGTAGACGGAGCAGATGTGTATTTTGCTGCATGTAAAGCGCTGGAAAGAGTCGTCAATGAGAGGGTATATGCCTCCACCGACGGAGAAGTCACTAGTTGGACTGCATTCAAAGCGCTAGAAAGCACCATCAATAAGGAAGCACTTTAAGGACATCCTGTCAATGGAGGGACACCAGAAATAGTGGCCATCGACGGATGTTGAGGCAGTGAGTGTGAAGGTTTCTTCTCTTTTTTCTGCCTAGAATGAGAACCAGTAGAGGGGAAGCCCTTGGTACAAGACCACTGGTTCTCCAAAAGAGACATTTTCTGCTCCATCAAAAGTCATTGAATTTCAAGCAACCATCATCGATGAGTTGCCCGACTAATGTCCTGACATAAGCTGCAGGAATTGGTGTTGTGTTTGGGTCCCAGACACCTTACACAAAGTACGTGATTATCAAAGCAGTATATCTTCCTACCGCAATTACAGGAACAAAATAAAGCTTGTTTAGTTGAAGACTCAGTAGACATCCGTCTAGTTCCAAGTTTCTTGTTGATGACCGCTACACAGAAGTTACACTAGCTACTGCGCTGGAGACGGCGGGAAAATGAACTGAGGATACCAGGGACCGCCTACACTTATATAAGAAACAGGAAGCTGATGTAATGTGTGGGCGGTCCCTGGTGAAAAACTGCTAGAAGAGCTGCCGTGCACCACAGCGACCTCTGCAGGCTACCCAAAAGTATTACGTACTGCAAGAGACCACTCCATGGAAGATCTACAGTTACAGGTGAGTAACCCATTTTTCTAGGGATATTCATATGGTTCACTTATCCACATAGGCAAACTTCCACTAGTTGTCTGGGACAGTGTCTACATTCACGTAGAGATGAACGTGAGACACGCAAGGAATCAGAAGTACAAGTACGTGGCCATGCCCCTCGTGGTACATGCATGCAATGAAATCACTGGCTCCACCATACCAGACACAGGAAGATGGCTGACATCACAAACTGTACCCTACCCTTCAAAACAGCCATGGAGAGTACAGAGTAGCCCCAAACAGCAAGACATTTTAGGAACTCTGTTCAGGGAAGAAGAGGCAAGTCCAATAAAGATTGGATTATAATGTAAAAATTGTTTTGAATTCAGGTGGAGAGAGAGAGAGAGAGTGTGTAGTTTGGTATCTGTGACTGACCCTTGTGAATTCATGGGTCCAAATGAAGTTAGAATATGTCAGAGACAAATGTCTCCTAGATTCATGCCAAAATCTTTGCATAGTTTAAAGGGGGGCTTTCTGGTTGCTTCACATGCACCAGTTAGTTTCTTTCATGACAAGGTCGCCCAGGTGACATCAGTAATGATGTCGTCATGCCTCCAGGTGTGCAGACAAACGGCCCGGCCCCTCTTCTTCACCTAGCAAGGTGAGAGCACTGATTATCAACTGCTAGCAGCATGGGTAGTTATGGCATCGGGTGCGGTGGCATTTTTCTTTCTAAAGTGCGTGAACTGACGCACAGAGTGAATCTTAAAAGCCTCTTATTGCAGGTAAAGTAAAATGAACTTCAACAAATTTACTGTCAAGGATTTTACAAAACTTTAGAGGCTTTGACTTATTTTAAACATGAAGCAATTTGCTTATCTTTATTTTTTTTATTTAGCTTTTGTTGACCGGGTAAGTGCACTAGACAAATCCTGCCTATTTTCAGGCACGACCGGGGGGAAGGGGATACAGATGAATGCCAACTGACCTTAAACCAGATTAAGCTGTTGGTGGTATTTTTTTTTTAGTGAATGAGGGAAATTTGGCCAGGACACCGGGGAAATTCTCTCACTCTTTTCGATAAGTGCCATGGGATCTTTAACATCCACCTGAACTACCACCAATCCAGGCAGATGAGACCTCAGTTTAATGTCTCATCCGAAAGACGGCACCTCAGAAGTGCAGCACCCCTCTCATGCTGCACTACAGTGTCAGTACTGGGATATTAACCCAAGTGCCAGATTCGGGAACTGAACCCACAGCCCTCTGATCTCCTGGCCTCAGAGGCAAGTGTGCTACCTACTGAGCCACTGACACTGACAATCTATTTTTAGAATTGACGCAAACGGCTTTGAATTGGGGAAACGGACTACACTTTGAAACAAATTCTGTGAGCTTTTCAAAGTGGGAAACAGAGTGAAAGAGCATTCTTTATTTAGCGACTGCTTAAATCCTTTTTCTAAAAAAATTATTTTTGTTTTATATATAAGAATTGAGAGATGGGTTTTGGACCAAGAAGTGAAAGTTTTCACCCCCAACGCCTATACACCCACGCTGATCTATAAGAATATTTATGTAATAGACAGTGAAAGATACAGGTACAGGTCAGTTCCACCTGTCTGTACTGCTTTGTTTAGTGAATTTGACTTTTATATTAATTCTGAAGGCCTTTTGAGATAATGGAATATTAAAATACTTGTCCATTTTATTTTTTGGAATCTATTTAGATACCTTAATAGGTCCAAAGTCTGAAGAAGGAACTTACAGTGGTTCTGAAACGTTACATAATATAGAAACATATATTGAGTATACAGAAATATAATTTTACGTTTGAAGAGAATAAAAAAAATAAGGAGATTACCTACACTGTATCTTGAAGTTTCAAGCAGAATTAAATCATAATCTAACCACCACTTTGGCCTTCATTTATTCATAAGAGGGTTGAGTGAGACTTTACTGTTAGTTTTTGCTGACTTCCAAGTAGCCACCCTACAGATCTCCTGTATGGGGACATCCCTGAAAGCAGTCACCGAGGCTGCATTATATCTTGTGAAATGAGCCCTAGGCCCTAGGGAAGGCTCCCTTCCAGTAAACCTACAGCAGACGTCAGTGCAGGATGTGATCCACCTGCCAATCGTCCGCTTTGCTGCCGGTCTGATAGGCACAGCTTCAGCATATAACAAAGAGCTGGCAAGCCTCACCCTGAACTCTAGCCATATGCTCCTTATAATAAGACAGCGCTCGCTGCAGGTCCACGGTATGGAGCCAACGGTCAGCCTCCAAAGATGGGTTGGTAAAGCATACCGGTAAATTAATCACCTGGTTAAGGTGAAACTCTGATACCACCTTCAGGAGGAACTTTGAAAGGGGGTGAAGGATGACCTGTCCCTGTGGAAAACCAAGTAAAGAAACTCCATCAAAAGCACTTAAGGCTCACTGATCCTGCTGGCAGAGGTGATGGCCACCAAGAAGGCAGATTTCCATGACTAGTGTGACATTTCACACCTGTGCATAGACTCAAAAGGCTTGACCATGAGCACTGCCAATACTAGCAACAGATCCTAAAGTGGTGGTGGTGGTTCACGCATGGTGGGTGAAAGTGGTCAAGGCCCTCAAAAAGGCAACCAACCACCTTCTCCTGCGCCACTGTTAGCATAACAGCCCAAACCTGTATGCAGAGATGGCTGCCAGGTACACCTTTAGAGTCATCAATCTCAGCCCCAGCTGGGAGTGAGACAACAGATAGTCAAGAATGCTAGCCAAGCGGCAGGCAAAGGGGTCAAGCTCCTTGACCTGGCACTAAATGGAAAATCTTTTCCATTTAAAAGCATAGCATTGACAAGTTGACTCCTTTTTGAGATGCCTCCACAATGTGGAGCACATTGTCCGAAAGTCCCAAAGCCTGGAACTCTAGTCACTCAGGAACCAGGCTATGAGGAGCAGGGACTGAAGATCCGGGTGCAGGATCATCCCCCGATGACAGAACAGCAGATTCAGGCACAGATGCAATGGCCACTGAGTTCTGCTGCTGATGCTGAGGAGATCCAGGTACCAGAACTGACAGGGCCAGTCCAAGACTATCAGGATATCCACGTCTTGTCCCTCCACACCTTGACCACCACCTTGTGGATCAAGGGAAAGAGAGGGAAGGCATAGAGGAGGCCTAGGGTCCAGGTCCTTGTGAAGGCCTCCACCAGTGTCCCGGACTGAAGGGGAAAACACAAAACAGCCTCAGTTTTGTGTTCTCTCTAAAGGCAAAGAGGTCCACCAGAGGAGTGCCCCACAGGGAGAACAGGTGGTTCAGGACTGCCTGATGCAGAGACCACTTGTGCAATGTCATGCCCACCGAACTGAGGGGCATCCACGAGCTGGCAGTCAGCTCCCACTCATGAATCACCAGGGGATCTGCATCCAAGCTGCACAAGTGGGGCCAGGTGTGGAGGGCCTCCCGACACATGGGAAGGGAGTGCGTGCCACCCTGCTTGTTCAGGTAGAACATGGTCATGGTGTTGTCCATCTGGACTTGCATTATCTGACCATGGACAAAAGGAGCGAATTCCATCAGAGCTACAGTATGCACACTGCACAAAGCTCCAGTAGGCTGTTGTGGTGACAGGACTCCTGAGGGCCCAGAGTCTGTGAGCTCTGTGGTCCCCCATGTGGGGGTCCCCATCCCACCAGAGTTGCATCTATAGCCAGAATGACTGACGGTTCTGGACAAACGGGATTCCTTTCTCCAGATATTTTGGGACAAGCCACCATTGGATGATGTCCCACATTGGATGGGTCACTCTGACCAGCTGATCCAAGTGACCTAGGTGTTGAAACCACTGACGGCCCAGCTCCTACTAAAAATGATGCATCTGCCAGCAGGCCCACTGGACCAGGCTGGTGCAGGACATCATATACCCTAGAAGCCACAGTAAGTCCCAGACAGGGTGTGAGCACCCAACCTGAAATGATCGGGCAAAGGAGGTAAGATCCTGTGCCCAGTCCACAGTGATTCAAGCCTTGACATGGAAGAAGTCTAGCTCTGCCCCGATGAAGAGAATCACATGCAAGGAGCAGAGTTTGGACTTGGCTTGATTAACCAGAAGGCCCAAGTCTCAGCCGGTCTGAAGGGTCAGATTCCTGGACTGCTCCACTGCCTCCTTGGACAGCCCGGCTATTAGCCAGTTGTCAGTTGCCCAGGAAGGAGTACACCCTGACCTCCTAGCACCACAGAAAGGCTGCCACTACTGCCATGCACTTGGTGAAGACCCTGGGTCCCGAGGAAAGACCGCAAGGCATGGCCTGGAACTAGTAGAGAACCATTCTGCGCAGAACCAAAGACACAAAGGGATTACAGAGGGCAGGGTGCTGGAAGGGTTGAGGGCATTAAGCGTGGACAAAGTGTCAGGGCCAGATAGCATTCACTCTAGAGTACTGAGGGAGCTGGCAGAGGTCCTTGCAGGGCCACTGGCAGACCTGTTCAATATCTCCCTAGACACAGGATGTGTACTACAGGACTGGAGGATGGCTCACATGGTGCCCATCTATAAAAGTGGACCAAAGGATGAACCAGGGAAGTACAGGCCAGTGAGCCTTACCTCGATCATTGGCAAACTCATGGAGACCATCCTAAAGGAGAGGCTCGTGAGCTTCTTGGAGGCGAACGGTATCCAGGGTGACCAGCAATATAGATTTGTCGCGGGCAGATCATGCCGGACAAACCTGGTAGAGTTCTATGACTGGGTGACACGGGAACTGGACAAGGGCCATGCTGTGGACGTCCTGTACTTGGACTTCAGTAAGGCCTTTGATTCAGTGCTGCATGGGAGATAGGGGAGAAAGCTGGAGTATGTGGAGGCAGGACCAAAAGAAAAAATTACTCACCTTAGTAATGTTGTTTCTTCTAATGGAGTCTTGCTATATTATGACAATTGCAGTTTGTCCCACCATTAGAACTGCTCCGGAGGTGAAAGAGTTAACTTCCATGCCAGGCATGGAGCTTAGAGCGTGAGCTTGGTTAGAGAAGCTCTGTCTGAATAATTTCAAACTGAAACTGTCAGATCTTTACGAGCAAAAACTCACTACGGTTCTGTGTGGAAGCTGTAACCACACCAGCCAACTGGCTACCCAAATATTAATGATACATGCCTGGTCCCAACACCAAGACTCAAGTCAGGGACCAGAAAATAAATAAAATAAGATAAAATAAAAACACAACACCCCAAAACCCCAAGAAGGGGTGGAAAACATATAATGGGCATAAATAAGTGCTAACACTGGACTGCCCACCCCATACCCAAGTAGAAGTTCTGAGAGGGCAGGCTTGGGGAGGTCATAATATAGCAAGACTCCATTAGAAGAAACAACATTACTAAGGAGAGTAATTTTTCTTCAAACAACATGAAGTCTTGCTATATTATGACAATTGCAGAATACACAGCAGTACCTCCATGGAGGAGGGACAGAACCTACTTAGAATAGGCTCTGAAGCACGGTTGTGCAAATTAGCATCCCTCCTGGCCTGATACCCAAGGAGTAATGCTTGGTGAAAGTGTGTACTGCTTTCCAAGTAGCTGCTTGACATACTCTAAGATAGATGTCTCTGGCAGCAGCTAGAGACGCAGCTGTACCTCTGGTAGAGTGAGCCCTCAGGCCTGAAGGAGGAACCTTTCCCAGTTTTTATAACAAAATTGGATACAAGAGACAATCCACCTAGCAATGGATCTCTTAGTGGCAGGTTTACCTTTCCCAACCTCACCATAAGTGAGAAAAGTTGGAGGGATTCAACCTATGACCCTTGGTACTTCTATATAGTAACTTAGGGCCCCTTAACATCTAAGGCAGCCTCCTCTCACCAGAGGAGGAATGGTCAGTGAAGAACACTGGAAGGGAGATAGATTGGTTAAGATGGAAGTCTGAAACCACCTTAAGCAAAAACTTCCTGTTAGTCCTAAGGACTACTTTATCCCTGTGAAAGGAAATAAAGTCAGTCTCCACTGACAAGGCTTGTAACTCACTTATGCGCCTGGCAGAAGTGATGGCTACTAGAAAAACAGTTTTCCAAGTCAAATACTTAAGCTCTGCAGAAGACAGAGGTTCAAAGGAGGGTTGCATCAACTGAGCAATGCAAACATTAAGATCCCAGGCAGGGACCGGGTCCTGAAAGGTGGATTAGTATGAAGTAATCCTTTGAAAAACTTGGAAAATACAGGGTGAGTGGAAAGAGAAGAGGGCTTTCCTGCTGAAATAAAAGCAGAGACAGCTGCCAAATGTACTTTCAGGGTAGCTGGTCTCAGGCCCAAAGAATTAAGATGGACCAGATAGTCCAAAACAATGGGCAAATCAGCCGATTCCAGGGAAATACGCTTCCCGGAGCACCAGATGGAAAACCTTATCCATTTAGAATTATAAGTAGCCTCTAGTGGAAGGCTTCCTAGAAGCCTTCAGGATTTCAAGAACACCTTGAGAAAGGTGTAGGTCAGCAACTTAACCCTCAAGAGCCAAGCCTTGAGGTTGAGGGATTTTAGATTCGATACCAAACCTCCCTGGGCACAAGATAACAGGTTGTGATTCCTGGGAGACACAGGAAGATGGACTGCTAAGGACAGAAGGAGGGGTACCAGGGCTGCCTGGCTCAATCTGGAGCAATCAGAATCATCTTGCAAGGCTGGGATCTGATTTGACTAGCACCTTGAATAGGAGAGGAAGGGGAAGGCATATAGAAACTTCCTTCCCAATCTAGGAGAAAGGCATCCAGGGGGACTGAGCCCATCACTGGGGGCCTGCAACAAAACAGTGGAAGTTGGTGGTTGTCTGGGGCTGCGAAAAGATCTATCTGAGGGGTGCCCCATCTGGCAAAAACTACCCCCAGTACTTGGGGATCCAGTGACCATTCGTGATGGCCCTGGGAAATCCTGCTGAAACCATCTGCCAGGATATTGTCCTTTCCTGGGAGGTGAACTGCTATGAGGGAAGTGTTCAGGGAATAAGCCAGAGACCACAACTTCATTGCCTCGGTGCACAAGGCCGAAGACCGAGTGCCCCCTTGTTTGTTGATGTACCACATTGTGGTGGTGTTGTCTGTTCTGACTTGTACCACTTTGTTCTGAACAGATGCAGAAAACACCTGAAGTGCTAGAAAGACAGCTCTGAATTCCAACAAACTGAGGTGGAGAAGAGATTCCTGAGGGGACCACACTCCCTGGGTGGAGAGGTCGCCCATGTGAGCTCCCCATCTCAGAAGGGACGCATCTGTAGTAAGGGTCAAGGAGTGAGATAGAGGGATGAAGGGGATCCCTAGTCTCAAATTGCTCTGATCCTGCCACCACTGAAGGGCCTGGATCAGGGTTTTCGTCACTGAGATCAACTTGGAAAGGGGATCTTTTCTTTGAGACCAAAAGGCTCTCAAGTGAAACTGAATGTCCCTCATCTGAAATCTTGCTCCTTGCACTACAGCTGTGGAAGCAGCCATGTGTCCTAGGAGCTGTAAGAAGTGCCTGCTGGTCGAGAGACCTGCAAAGTGAAGGAGGAGGCCAGGGCCACCACGCTCCTTACCCTCCTAAGGGTAGGAAGGCTCTGGCCCGCTTTGTGTCCAATTCTGCACCTATAAAGGTGAGTACCTGGACAGGTTCCAGAACTGACTTTGGAAGATTGAGAAGAAAACCCAGAGAGGTGAGCAGCTGCTGGGTAACTTGCAGGTGTGATTTGACCTGTTCTGGAGACTGGCCTACAATGAGCCAGTTGCCTAGGTAGGGAAAGATGGCAATCTTTTGCCTTTAAATGAGCAACTGCTACTGCTAGACATTTTGTGAATACCCTTGGGGCAGAGGTAAGGCCAAGGGCATTGCTCTGAACTGGTAATGGCCTGAGGGCAGTTCGAATCTGAGGTACTTTCGGTGGGAGCTTCTGATTAGAACATGGAAATAGGCATCCTTGAGGTCCGGGGAAGCAAGCCAGTCCCCTGACCTTAGAGAAGGTAAAATCATTGCCAGAGTCACCATTTTGAATTTTGGTTTCAAAACGTGCTTGTTCAGATATCTTAGGTCCAAAATGGGCCGCCATTCTCCTGTCTTATTTAGGGTAAGGAAGTACCTGGAGTACAGACCCTTGCCCTGGTGTAGGGGAGAAAACCTTTCTACAGCTCTGAGAGCCAGGAGGGTTGAGACTTCTGTTTCTAAGACAAAGGTCTCTAGAGGATTTGCAGGTGGAAAAGATCTGATTCTCATCTTTGGAAATTTTTTGAAACTGAGAACCAGACCCTGGCTTACTACTTCCAGGACCCACTTGTCTGATGTTAGAGACTCCCAGTCCTGAACGGCAAACAGCCTGCCCCTACAGGTAATGGAGAACTGCCCTGGGCATCCCATTAGGTGCCTGTTTGGCAGGGGCTTTAGGCTGAGGGGTGGGAGCAGGCCTGCTTGTACCCGTCTGCCTCTCCTCTGAAGAACCCCTCTGAGCATAAGCAGAAGAAGCCTGGGTTTGGTAAAAGGCCTGTGAAAGGCCACTCCTCTACCCCTGGGGTTCGGCCTCTGAGGAGGTCTTGCCGCTTCCTGGCTTGTGTAATTCCTATGTTGTTCTATATTCATCCATTTTCTTCATGTAATCTCTGTCTGCTCCCCAAACAGAGAATTTCCTACTACAGTAAAATCCATAGCCTTAGTCTGGGTATACTGACAAACTAGTACACCTGAGCAAAGCCAACCTCTGAAGGCCACAGATGTAGCCATGACTCTAGAGGACACATCATTAGAATCCACAGCAGCATTTAATTGCACCTTGGATGCCTCAATACCATCAGCAGCCACCTGCTCCAGCTCCTTGGCAAGCTGGCCAGGGCCTGTTTGGCCAAAGCCATGACAGTGTCCCATCTAGATTTTGGTATCTTGCCACATAAGCCATGTAATTTGCTTGTCTGAGTCCCAAGAACGCTGCCATGTATTGTTTTTTAGCCATGGCATCAATCTTCCTGGAGTCCTTGTCAGGAGGATGTGAAGCCAGGGGAATGTTAGCCTTATCACAGGCTGCAGCCTGAACTACTCCAACATGACTGCATTGCTGTGAAAGAAAGTCTGTATCAGGACCTGACAAAGTGTACGTCCTGTCCATCTTCTTGTCAACAGGAGGCACAGAATTAGGAGCTTTTAAAATTTTTATTGTTTGTTTCCTAAATGATTTATGTAAGGCGACAGACAATCTCCTAGACTCTGGGATATCCATCATTTCCACAAAATCAGGTTCCTCTTGCTCATCCACAGCTTCCTCTAATAGGAGTTGGAGGGTTTCAGCAACCTTTTTATAAAACAGAAAGTGAGAAGGAGATTCTAAAGGTCTGTCTGGGGAGATGTCCGGTTCAATGGGCACATCCAGACTCTCAAAGTCACATTCACACTGTTCATAATCCTCCTCCCCCTCCTCTGGTTCATAAAACTCTTCAATATCATATTCTTGAACCGATGGAACCGGCCGAACCGACCTTTTACCAGACAGTGGCAGTTCGGACGGAACCGGAGAAAGTGACTGTATAATCTGTATAGCTTTTGCTATTTCTGCAGCAGTTGGAGAAGGAATTTTGGACTCCACACCTGCTGATTTTCTAGTTTTCTTTGCTGGAACTGGCTCCTCAGAGTCGGCTTTACGTTTGCCCGAGGAAGTCTCGCCCTGGTCAGAGGGCACTCCCTCCGGTTCGATTGGCACCGAACCGGGCTGGCCATCCGGGTCAGCGGACTTTTTGCCTCGCGCCCTGAGCCTGCCAACTCTCTTATCCAGGGTGGCTGCAGGAAATTCTTGCAAATCTGGCAGTCTGAACTTGAAGTGGTCAAACCTCAGACAATAGACACATGTGGTGTGTGGGTCAGCCTTGGCAAAGGCTTCCCCACAGACACTACAGTGTTGAAACCCAGTGGGCCCGGTTTTTCTTTTGGGTTTCTCAGACATGATGCCAGCCTAACCAACAAACTTGCCCTTTGAACGGCAGTGCCAGGCAAGACACCCTTATCGGTTCCCAACTGTGTCACGGGTCGTGGAAAAAACCATAATGAAATCCGTTTTTTTTAGAACCAATAAGAACCGGGAACCGCACTCTAAAAGCTTTAAAATGCTTACTTTTTTAAAGTTTTAAACAACCTGAAACATTTACAAGTTCCACACAGAAATAAACCTGTCTATTACTTACAATACCACAGACAGAGCTTGAACCGATCGGTTTGCGGTTAAAATAATAATACTCGCGGTTGAATTTAACCAAGAAAATACTGTTTAAACCGAGAAATGAACCAAGCAGTAGGAGAAATCTCCGGAGCGACTGTTCAGTGAGGCGGAGTAAAGAATCTAACAGTTTCAGTTTGAAATTATCCAGACAGAGCTTCTCTAACCGAGCTCGCGATCTAAGCTCCATGCCTGGCATGGAAATTAACTTTCACCTCCGGAACAGTTCTAATGGTGGGACAAACTGCAATTGTCATAATATAGCAAGACTTCCTGTTGTTTGAAATGGTGACGTGGATCAGGAACTGGCTGAGGGGGGAAAGACAGTAAAGGGTGGTGGTGGGGTGGGAATTCTCATCACCGAGAGCGGTGATGAGTGGGTTACCACAGGGATCCGTACTGGAACCAGTACTGTTCGGGATTTTCATTGCAGATATCTCGAATGGGATCCAGAGCAAAATGAACAGATTACTCACCTGTAAGTACAGTTATGTAAGAACTTACCGTAACAGTAGATCTTCGAGAACAGCTCTTGCAGCAGGTAACACCATTAGGACTGAAGCTGGCAGGCGTCAGGACCCCACGGAATTCTTCTAGCTACATCTTCAAGGACCGCCCCCACTGCCGGGTCCCACTCCCACGGGCCAAGGCGTAGTACATAAGGGGGCGGTCCGCCAGATTCCCCAGGTTCTCCTCTGCCGGAGACTTCCGCCACAGGATGACATCAGAATGGGAGACCGAGGATCCACCATCAGAAGACAAAGGGCGTAAGCCCCTGCTCAGGCTCGGTAAGCCATGCCTCCTCCAAGGGGAAGGTGGATGGAAGACTTGCTGCAAGAGCTGTTCTCGAAGATCTACTGTTATGGTAAGTTCTTACGTAACTGTACCATCTTACTCGAGATACAGCTCTTGCAGCAGGTAACACCATTAGGACTGATTTCCAAGCAATAGCGCCTCTAAGCATTCTGGGAGGAGGAAACTAGGAAAATCCATCCAAGTCCTGACTCTAGGACAGGAGACCCTGTAGCACAGCCAGGCCGAAACCGGCTCTTCGCCGTGAAGCAATGTCCAGGCTGTAATGCCTGATAAAAGTATGCACAGAGCTCCAAGTGGCTGCAGCATAAATGGCAGAGGAGGAGACGTTGCAAAGTGCTGCAAAGGAGGTAGCCACCCCCCTAGTGGAATGGCCCCGGACTGTACCTGGGAGGGGCTTCTGCTTAGCATCATAGCAGTATGATATACATTGGACAAGACAGCGAGAAAGGGACTGCTTCGATACTGGTTGGCCCATCATCCTCTCAGCGAAGGAAACGAAGAGTTGCTCCGACTTGCGAAGCTGTTTATTCCTGTTCAGGTAATACCTTACACATTGGTGAACATCCAGGGTGTGGAGCAGCACTTCTCCTCTATTAGAATATTTAGGAAATATACAGGCAGGTCAATGTCCTGATTGAGAGTGAGTGCAGAGACCACCTTAGGCAAGAACTTAGGATTCGTCCTCAAGGACACTCTGTCCTGGTGGAAAATCAAATAAGGTTCCTTACACATTAGAGCGTGAAGCTCGGAAATTCTCCTTGCTGACGTAACAGCAACTAAAAATAACGTTTTCCATGACAGGAAACGCCGCTCGCAATCCGCGGCAGGTTCAAAAGAGGGAAGCGCGAGTTGTTCCAGGACAAAGAGTAAATCCCATGGAGGAACAGGTCCTTAATGGTGGCCTACATGCAACACCCCTCTCAGAAAGTCTCGAGAGGCGTCAAGTTGCACCACTGTGCGCTGTCCCACCGGGAAGTGGTAAGCAGAAATACCGCAAAGGTGCACCTTAATAGAGGAGTAGGCGAGACCTGAATGGAAAAGGGAGAGCAGGTAGTCTAATACCGCTCTCACCGAACAACCTAGAGGGGAAAGGCCACGTGCTTGCGACCACAGGCAAAAACTGTGCCATTTGATGGCGTATGTCGCATGCGTTGCCGGCTTTCTGGCCGCGAGTAACATCTGCCACCTCTTATGCAGACCCTGTGTCGAGCAAAATGGCTATGTCTCTAGGAGCCATGCATGCAGGTTCAGTGAGCGTAAGTCCGGGTGGACTAGAGCACCTTCCTCCTGAGACAAGAGATTGGAGCTGAAAGGTAACGGAATTGGAGGTTCCCGGGACAGCTGCGTTAGCAAGGGGAACCAGATCTGTCTGGGCCAGAATGGGGCTACCAGGATCATTGTTGCATGCTCCCTGCGCAGTTTGAGAAGAACTCTCTCGATCAACGGGAAGGGAGGGAGAGTGTAGAGGAATCTGTCCGCCCAGGAGAAGGACAATGCGTCTCGCCAGAAAACACCAGGCCCTGGATCTAGCAAGCAAAAATTGGGCAATTTCGCGTTGGATGGGGAAGCGAATAAGTCCAGTTCTGGAGTGCCCCATCGAAGAAACAGATCCTCTGCGAACCCTTGAAGAAGTTCCCACTTGTGGACTCTGGCCTGGGAGCGACTCAGGCCATCTGCGATTGCGTTGTCCACTCCAGGAACGTGAACTGCAATCAGGTTTGGCGCCGTGCGTTGAATTACCCAATCCCACACTCTCATGGCTTCCTGCAAAGGGGGTAAGAGTGTGCGCCCTGTTTGTTGAGGTAATACATCACCGCTGCATTGTTTGTCTGAAGCAGAAGAGTGCACAACGGGATTCTGACTGAAAGCCTGCAGGCGCGAGAACTGCCTCCCATCTCCAGCACGCTGATGTGGAGGTGGGCTCCTGAGGGTCCATGTTCCCTGAGACCTCACCCGTTCAAGTCGCGCCCCACCCTAGCCCTGAGGCGCCTGTGGAGAGGATTATCTCCAGGGCGGCGCTGTAACTCGAGACACCACAGAAAGTGTCCTGGGTCTGCCACCACTGCCAGTCTCGAATCACGGCCTTTGTAGTTCTGACCGGATGCTGCATGTGGTCTTGCCTTTTGGTCCCACTGCACCTTGAGCATCCACTGAGTTACCCGCATGTGCAGCCTTGCCAAAGGGACTGTCAGAATGGCCGCAGCCATGTGTCCGAGCAGACGAAGGACCAGCCTGGCAGGGACAGTCTTCTTCGCCGAGAGATCCCTGATGAGGGATCTGATGTGTTCCGCTCTGTTGTCTGGGAGAAATGCTTTCCCCTGAACAGTGTCTAGAACTGTGCCTATGAACTGCAGCTTCTGTGACAGTATGAAGAGAGACTTCTCGTAGTTGATTATAATGCCCAGAGACTGGAAAAAGTCCTGAGTGCTCTGAATAGCCAGCAACAACGCCTCTCTAGGTGGCCATGAGAAATAATCGTCCAAGTATGGGAACACATAGTGGCCCTGTCTCCTTAAGGACGCTGCCACCGACTGCTATGCATTGGTAAAGACCGGGGCGATGACAGTCCGAACGGAAGGGCCCGAACTGAAATGGTAGCCGAGAACTCGGCACAGGACCTCCTGTCGCTTGAGCCACAGGGACGTGCAGGTAGGCGTCCTGCATGTCTAGGGACGCTAAAAAGGCGTCCTGCTTCAGCATGGGAATGAAGCCCGGAAGGGTCACCATGCGAAATCGTTTGTAGGCGACCGATGTATTTAGTTCACTGAGGTCCAAGATTGGATGGAGGTCCCCTGTTTTCTTGGGAACCAGAAAGAAGTGGGAATAGTATCTGGAATCTGTCTGGTTCTCTGGAACATACTCTACCGCTCCCTTCTGCAGGAGCGTGATATTTCTTGCCTGATAAGCAATTTGTGCTGACCTGAGTAACGGGAGAGGAAAGGAGACCTCGAGGGTGGCTTGTCTCGAATTCTATAAAGTGGCCTTTTTGACCAACTGAAGAACCCACCTGTCGGTGGTTATGGACTGCCATCCTGGCAGGTAATTCGCAATATGACCCCCGACCTTGATGTCCCGTTGATCCTGAGGGGCGGGGGCCAGGAAGAAGTCAGGCTGTGGTGGCGGAGGGAGCCGCGGGCTGAGCCAGCTTAGCTGGACGCTGACTTCTGCCCGCGGGCTGTCTTCCCTGGGCTCTGCGGGAACCTGAGCCCCTCTGTTGTGGACCAGTGCGGGACTGTTGTCTCTGTGTCTGTCCACAAAAACGGCTTTGGTTCCTACGAAAGGAACTAAGCTTAGGTTGGTACATTACCTGGACCAACCTCACCGCCTTCCTGGCCTCTTGGAGCTTGGTGAGAACCTTCTCAGAGGGTGCACCAAAGAGAACTTCTCCTTCGAAAGAGGCATCCATGATGTTCTTCTGGACATCTGGGGTGAATCCGGAGACACGAAGCCATGAGCGTCTCCGGAGGCATACACCTGAAGCTGCCGCTCTGGCCGAGGAGTCCGCAGAATCATACGCTGCTCGCAGCACCTAGGGTTCCACGTCCGAACCACGTCGAGGAGCTGCAACATCTCCTCCTTCTGCTCACCTTCTAGTACTCCGACAGATCCAGTCCCTGTTCCCACAAAGCATTTTGGAACTGCACCATGTGGGTCAAGTAGTTCAGGGATCTGATGGCGCACGAGCGAAGCATACGTGCGCCTGCCCATAGCGTCCAGCTGTTTGGACTCTGGGTCCAGTGGCAGGGTGCTCAAATGCTGCAGTCTCTGGGACCGGTCATGCGAGGCTGTGATGACCAGAGAGTCGGCCAGAGGATGTTGAGCCAAGTACTGGTCCTCCTTAGAAGCCTTGTACAGGCGGTCAGCTTTCTTCTGCATTGAAGGGAACAAGTGTGGACGCTTCCACGCTGCCTTGGTGACGTCCACAAAAGTGTCCACCAAGGATGGTATCACCACAGGCTTGGGATCCTTCTGCCGAAGATATCTAGCAAGGCGTAATCTCTCGGGGTCTAATTCTTCTGCAGCCCAGCCCATGTTCTCTTGAATATGTCTCATGATTTCCGAGAACGATGGGTCATCCGGAGGAGATCCAGAAAGCTCACGTGGGTCCGGAGAGGGGATTGGAAGGGGAGAGAGGGATCTGGATCTTGTCGAGGACTCGATCCTGTATCCTCCGTCGAAGAAGTGACGGCGGTCTTCTGGGTCTCTAGGACTGGGTGACCTGAAGAGGATCTAGATGGAGATCTCCTTTTATCTGGTCTTCCCTTGGAGGGTCCGTAGGGCCCTGGGAGGAGGTACTGTGTCTGCTGCCCCGGATGGGAGGGCAAGAGGCCGAGGGGGCGAGGTGAGGGAGGAGGAGGAGGAGGAGGTAGAGGAGGTGGTGTGGAACCACATCCTTTAATGGTATCCCACCAGTAGGTAAACAGCCCTCAACCTCAGAAAAGGAAGGCCCGACAACGGACCGGAGCCGTGCCGGTCGCTGGGTTCCAGCATCGCTCCTCAGGGGCCTCAGGTTGGCATGGAAGGGTTCCCTGGGAGGCTCGACAGGACCGGGTTCGCCCGTCTGGTCCTAGGGCTGCGTCAATTCCTCCTCTGTAATAGTCTCCTGACCGACGTCGGTAGGAGGCGTCGGGGTCCTCTTCTCAACTTGTGCGGACGTCGGCCCTCCTGCTGACAACCGAGAGGGCGAAGGCCTGACCGGTGACGGGCGTCTGGTGGTCGACGGTTCCTGGGACCTGTGATGAGTGGCCGACGGATGGGCCGACGTCGAGTCCGATGGCTTCTTAAGCGAGGTAAGCTCCTTAGTCTTCTGCTGGGGAGGAGGAGGCAAGGAGGCAGACCTGATGTCGGGTTTGGAATGGCGGGAACCCGACTTGCGTGTGATGATGATGGTCCCCAGACCTAACCAGGGCTTTGGAAGAAGAGGGACGAAGAGGGCCTGGAGGTCTTGGCCTGTGAGGAGGAAGAGGAGCCCAAGGTTTCTTCACCGCAGCGGAGGGAGGCTGAGAGCGGCCGGGAAGGCGAACGGCCGACCGGGAGCCGGAGTACAGGAGTCGGAGGCCCTGAGACGGGACCTGGATGGAGCCTTCTCCTGTGCTTCTCAGAATGTTTCTGGGCTTCTCAGCAGAGCCCCTTGAGGTGTCCATGGCCTTTATCGCTCTCGAGCAGGAACGCCTGCAGAGCCTTCTGGCGACGGATCCGGTCCGCTGTTGAACCCTGGCAGAAAATACAGGACCGGTGTCGTGGTCTGGGCCTAGGGCACTGACGAGGCCGACGCGGATCCTTGAAAGGGATTTGCTTCCCAACAGGCGCACTTCGAGGATGGCCTTCAACGGAGGTTGGAGAGGACATCAGACAGCAACTGAGCCGAAAAATGAACTTTCCCGAAGGGAAGAACTTGACCATACGTCGCGACACAGAAACGCATCCCAAGGGTCAAGACATGCAAGTCGACAGCGGAAAAGAACTGGGATCTGGCAGGGACCGCCTCTTAAGTACTACGCCTGACGTCAGAGGGGACCGACGCCGGGGAGGTCCCTCAGCCAGTTAGCTAGCTAGAAGAATTTGTGGGGTCCTGACGCCTGCCGGCTTCAGTCCTAATGGTGTTACCTGCTGCAAGAGCTGTATCTCGAAGTAAGATCAGAAATTCTAGGAGTGGTATATGTTGTTCATCCACACACTTTGGCATGTCCCCTTCAACTTTAAATCTTGCCGAAGTCTTCAAGCTGGCTCCTCCCTCCCACCCACCTGGGTGGTATATACCTCGGCTCCGGCCCATGACGCAAGATCTTAGCCCACTGGAAGCCAGGTTGTGTGTGTCTGCAGCCGGGGAGGTCGGGTGGGTCCGTGTGGTTGAACAACATATAACACTCCTAGGACTACTGTTGCAGGTAAGTAACTTGTTCTTCTAGGAGCGTGGATATGCTGTTCATCCACACTCTTTGGCAGACTCCTAGGAGTTGTCCGGGAGGAGGGAAGCCAGGTGCACACCCACTACTTTGGGAACAGAGATTGGAGAACTGAGGCCCCAAAACCAGCATCCTGGCATGACTCAAGGTCGATGTGGTATTGGGAGATGAAGGTGTTTGCTGACTTCCAGGTAGCAGCCTGGAAGATTTAGTGGATAGGGATGTCCCTGGAAGCAGTCACCAATGCAGCAGTATGGGGTGGGTAGAATGAGCTCTTATCCCTCTGGGAGGCTCCTTGCCCGCCAACTCATAGTGCAGACCTATGCATGATGTAATCCATCTTGCAATAGTCTACTTTGCTGCAGGTCTGCCAGAAGCGGCTTCAGCATAGGTAACAAACAGCTGGCGAACCTCTCCCTGAATTTCCACTGTCCTCTCCTTGTAATAGGAGACAGCACGTATTAGGTCCATGGTATGGAGCCTGTACTCAGTCTCCGAGGTGTAATTAGGGTAGTATACCGGCAAAGTGAACACCTGGTTAAGGTGAAACTCTGACACCACCTTCAGAAGGAATTTCGGGTTGGGGCGTAGGACAACCTTGTCCCTGTGGAAGACCAGATAAGGGGACTCCACCGAAAGCGCCTGGAGTTCCCCTGTCCATCTGACAGACGTGATAGCCACCAGGAAGGCCGTCTTCCACGACAAGTGTGACAAGGCACACTTGTGCATTGGTTCGAATGGCTTGCCCATGAGCTTTTCCAGTACCAGCATTAGAGCCCATGGAGGTGGAGGTTCACGCACTGGAGGGGACATGTGATCCAGGCCTTTGAAAAAGCGCCAGACCACTGTTTCCTGCACCAACATCAGCTGACTGGCCTGCACCCGGTAAGCAGAGATAGCTGCCAGGTGCACCCTTAGGGTCGATGACCACAGACCCCCTTTGGAGAGAGACCAAAGGTAGTCGAGAATGTTAGCCACTGGACAGGACAAAGGGTCCAGGCTCTTGCCCTGACACCAAATGGAAAATCTTTTCCATTTGAAGGCATAACACTTCCTGGTTAATTCCTTTCTAGATGGCTCCACCACGGTGTAGACATCTTCAGAAAGACCGAAAGCCTGTTCTTTAGCCGCTCAGGTACCAGGCTGTGAGGTGCAGGGATTGAAGGTCTGGATGGAATATCGTCCCCTGATTGAGTGGTATCTGGTCTGGGAGTGTACAAAGCTGCTCCGGAGGCCTGCAGCTGAGGCTGAGGAGATCTGGATACCAGAACTGGCGTGGCAAGTCTGGGGCTACCAAGATCATCTTCGCCTTGTCCCTCCTCACCTTGAGGAGCACCTTGTAGATCAAGGGAAATGGAGGGAAGGCATAGAGAAGGCCTGGGGTCCACGGCCTCGAGAAGGCATCCCCCTGCAGCGAGCCCTGTTAAGGGGGACGGGCATGAAACAGCCTCAGCTTGGTGTTTTCTCTGGAGGTAAACAGGTCCACCAGCGGTTTGCCCCAACGGGAGAACAGGCTGTAAGCTACCTCTGGATGGAGAGACCACTCGTGGGATGTCTTGCCCAAGCAACTGAGAGCATCCACCAGATGATTCAAGGCTCTTGCCACATGGATGGCTAGGAGATCCACCTCCAATCGGCTCACGAGAGTCCAGATGCAGAGCCCCTCCTTGCATAGCAGACGGGAGTGCATGCCGCCCTGTTTGTTGAGGCAGTACATGGTCATGGTATTGTCCATCTGGACCTGAACCACTTGACACCGGAGCTGAGGAGCGAAAGCTGACAGTGCCAGTCTGACTGCTCTGCGCTCCAACAGGTTGATGTGGCATCAGGACTCCTCGGGGGTCCAGAGCCCGTGGGCCCTTTTGTCCCCCATGTGGGCTCCCCAGCCCATGAGAGAGGCATCGGTCATAAGGACGACCGTAGGCTTGGGGCGGACAAACAGGATTCCTTCCTGCAACCAGTCGGGGGCAGTCCACCATTGGAGAGCAACCCACATCTTCTGGGTTACAGTGATCAGCTGGTCGAAATGACCGTGGGGCTGAGTCCACTGGGTGGCCAGCTCCCACTGGAGGTGGCGCATGTGCAACCAGGTCCAATGGACCACGAAGGTGCACGCCGCCATGTATCCCAGAAGGTGCAGAAAGTCCCGGGCAGGGCATAAGTGCCCAACCAGATATGATTGAGCAAAGGAGGAAAGAACCTCCACCCTGTCTGCCAGGAGCCGAGCTCTGGTTTGACAAGAGTCGCACTCTGCCCCGATGAAGCCCATCACCTGAGAAGGCACGAGTTCCAACTTGGCCTCGTTGATTAGGAGTCCGAGTTGAGAGCAGGCCTGGAGGGCCAGATACCTGGACCTCTCCACCTCCTTTTGGGTGGAACCTGCTAGGAGCCAATTGTCGAGGTGGGGTAAATTCTGACTCCCCGATGCCATAGATGGGCCACCACCACTGCAATACATTTGGTGAAGACCCGTGGGGCTGATGACAGGCCGAACGGTACGGCACGGAACTCATACAGGGTCCCTTCGACCCTGAAGTGGAGGAACCGCTGATGGGGTGGACAGATTGGGACATGAAAGGACGCGTCCTGCAGATCCAGTGAACAGAACCACATGTTTCGCTCCAAAGATGGTATGATCTGGGACAGAGCGACCATCCGAAAGGCGCATGACCTGAGATATTGATTCAGGCTGTGCAGCTCTAGAATGGGGTACCAGCCCCCCAACAGCTTGGGCACCAGGAAGTACCTGGAGACAAAGCCTGGGTCTGCTGGAGGATCCACCACTGGAGCCACTGCCTCGAAGAGGAGCTGAGTGATGCCATCTCAAAGAGCTGACTGGGTGTGCATGGAAACCGTTCTTCCTGAGGGGTGCAGGCTCGGCTGGAAGGGTACTGCTCGAATTCTAGAGGCAATCCCTGACCGTCCACTTCAAGAACCCACCTGTCCAATGTGATGATGGACCAGGCGGAAAGGAAGTGATGGAGCCGGCCCCCCATGGGAGGACCCATGGCTGGTGTGACGGGAATAGGAGTGGCAGCCTCCACCCCATCACTGAGCAGGCTTGGAGTAGGAGGAGGAGGCTCCAGGACCTGAGCCTCGGCCTCCTTTACGGCCCTGTTGGGGTGCAGGCTTGGGCTGAGGGCGCCAAGATTGAGCCTGCTGTTGATGCAGATACTGCTGTCCCCCTTGAAAGGAGGACTGCTGAACCACAGGGGAAGAGTGCCGAAAGGGCTTCTTCTGCTGGTTCTTGCCCGATGAACTCTTAGCAAAAGTAGTGTCCAAGGTGGCACTGGACTGCTCTATGCACTGGAAGTGACTGGCCACTCCTGAGACGAACAAGTCGGTCCCAAGGAAGAGCACGTCAGCTAATTTGTGCTGAGTATCCGCCAGGAAGGAGGAGAGCCTCAGCCAAGCTCTGCGGCAGCAGGCAACTGCGGCAGCCATCAAGCAGGCACAAGCGTCCCCAATGTCCAAGGCTGTCTGGAGCTGCTGTTTTGCAACAGCTCGGCCTTGGTCTCAGACCTGCTTGACTGTGGTCTGCATGTCCACGGGGAGTTGTGGGACAAGGCATGGGAGAAGTGTGCCATGATGACGGCTGAACTTGCCTGACGAAGACTTAGAATGGTCCAAGAGCTTGGACTCTTTATCGGGAGGTTGGTCCGTGTCATCAGAACTGTCAGTACGCCTGAACACAGAGGCAGTCCCCAGACACTCAGCCGAAGGGTGCTCTGTGAACTCCACTAGGGACCCCATGGGCACCAAGAACTTGCAGGCCATGTGGGAAGACTGAGCTGGGCAGGAGGCAGGACGTTGACAGAGTTCAAGGGCTGCACCAACAATGGCCTCAGCCACAAGAAAGGCCTCCATCAAAGTATCCCCTCTTTTCAGGATGTCTGTAAGAGAGTACTCAGCCTTTTTCTGCATGGGCTCCAGGGGCATCCCTGTGGAATTAGAGATGAGGCAGAGGATCCCTTGGAAGGAGGAAGAGCCTTCCTCTATTCCTAAGCCAACGAACGAATCTTCTTTCTCAGGATGAGAATGAAGGCCGGTGACGTCCGAATCTGATGAATCTGGATACAGCGGCCTGCCGCCCAAATCACCCTTGACAAGCAGAGGGCGGTCCGGGGTTACCATAACCAACAAACGCCGGGGAAGCCCAGAGTCTGGTCGGACTTCTTTGGAAGGAGACCCTCCCACAGGCTGCTTAGGCGGCGGTTCCACCACAACAGGTGGAGAGACTGGCTTAGGCCGAACAGGTAGTCACGCCAGAGGAATCGAAGATTTCGGCTCCAAAGGGGTCGGCTTCGGCCAAGGAGGCGAAAGCCAAGTAATGGCCAGGGTAGGAGCCAGAGTCGGCTTGTGCCCGGACAAGATCAGCTGTTGCTACATGAGGTCCTCAGAGCGCTGATGGAGTTTCTACCAGAGCCTCTTCTTATCCGAGGAGGATGAGGACGACCGATGGAGTCTCCTCTTTTTGGAGTGCTTTTGGCTCTTCCTCAGCCTTTCAGACGAGGGGGTTCTTGACCTCGACCGAGATCGGGTGGGCTGACTCGGTCACTCGGGAGACAACAGCGGGACCAGTGATATCCGGGGGTCCGGAAACGGGTTCTCAATGGGGACACCAGCGGGCTGGGTCTCCTCATCGGGGAAGACAAGGACCAGAGTCCTGTCTAAAGAGTCGCCAACCGGGGTCGGTGAAAGCAGGTTGATGAGGTCAAGAACAATCTCGACCTAATCGGCCGCATCCTCGGTCGGCTAGCCCAACGGAAGGCCAGTGAAGCCAGCGGCCAAAGAAGCGATCTCAACTGAGGTCGGGACCGCATGCTCCTGGGACTGAGACCTCTCTCGGTCCCAAGAGCGCCTTTGCTGAGAAGAAGACTTGCTCAGTTCCTTCTCCTGCTTATGGGATCGAGAGGAGTACGAGGCCGCAGGCGCCTCTCCCATGGTGGGAAGAGACTGGCACAACTCCCTGAAGGAGCCCGAGAAGGTGGAGCCCAGGTTGAGTGGAATGAAGAAGCTTCGAGAGTCCGCAGCATGAAAGGCTTCCTCCTCAAATGCTTGCAAGCATTCTAATTGCTCGGTGGATCCCGCAGCCACGGAAACCGCCCACCTAGCCTCCTTGGACTTCACCGGAGGGTTCCTCTTCTCTGGTCTCCCCAGTTTCAAACATGCAAGATGGTCGTCTAGGACATTAGGATGGAAAGCCAAACAAAAGCTGCAGGACAAGGTGTCATGGTCGACACCGAGGCAGTAGATGCACGTGAGGTGAGGTGAGGATCGGTGCGCAACATTTTTGGGCAGCAAGGACACCGGCGAAATCCGGAGGAAGATTTTTCTTCTATAATCGAAGATGCGAAAAGGCGATCGCTAACTCGAATGATTTTTAATTTCAGAAGAACCGAAGTTTTGAAAGCCAGGGCCTATGAAATGCGTGAGCATGAAATAAACAACCTAAATCTTCCACTGGAAAGGAAGATCTGGCGTCATGGGGAGGAGCTGAGGTATATGCCACCCGGGTGGGTTGGAGGAGCCAGCTTGAAGACTTCCAGCAAGATTTAAAGTTGAAGGGGACATGCCAAAGAGTGTGGATGAACAACATATCACCCTCCTAGAACAGTCTGTTCACAGATGATACCAAGATGGAAGCTGTGGTAGATGACACGGGGGGGAGGGGGTTGGCAGGAGCACCTGAATAAGTTGCAGGAGTGGGCAGATAAATGGCAGCTGAGGTTCAATGCCAAGGAGTGCAAGGTTCTGCACTTCAGAGCCCGGAACTAGGGGAGGAATTATCACTTAAATGGGGTTCAGCTGGGTTGCTCCACAGAAGACCTTGGGCTGATCATATCAGGGAGCATGAACAACTCTGTTCAATGCAGAAGGGCTGCAGCAAAAGCCAACAAAATGCTGGAGGTGTATAGCTAGAGGGATCTCCTCCAGAAGTATGGAGGTTATCCTGCCCCTGTATAGGTCGCTGGTTAGGTCCCACCTAGAGTACTGCGTGCAATACTAGCACCCGTTCTTGAAGAAGGACATCAGATTGTTGGAGGGGGCACAGCGTAGAGCTGCAAAGATGATCCAGGGATTATAGGGCAAGCCATACGAGGAAAGGCTGGGGGAGCTGAATATGTACCTCTGGAAGAGAGAGGGACAGTGGAGATATGACTGAGATCTTTAAGTACCTGAAGGGAATAAACAAGACTAATAGAGAGGATTTGCCAGAGAAGAAAGGGGAGGAACACGAGAGGACACCAACTGAGATGGGGGGGGGATAGATTCAGGAGAGAAATGAGAGAGACATTTTTTCGAGGAAAGAGTGGTGGACAAGTGGAACTCCTTGACGGGTGAGGTGGTAGCCAGCAAGACAGTAGATATCTTCGAGAGGGGGTTGGAATATGGCAAGGGGTAATAGGATGGGGTGGGAAGGAAGAAAGGGGCAGCAGCATTATAAGATGCTATCTGCATGCTCTAGCAGACTCAACAGACCATGAGGCCAGTTTCTGCTGCCATTTTCATATGTTCATACAGCCAGTGGGGTGGACAGGAATGTGGAAGAACGTGTTCTGAAGGTCCAGGGAGCAGAACCCCATGACCTACTCCAGAGAAGGTATTATCTGGTTCAGTGTGACTATCCTGAACTTGCAATTCCAGAGATACTGATTCAGATCGTGGAGATCCAGTATGGTGCACCAACCCACCCATCCATTTCAGGACCAGGAAGTACCTGGACATGAAGCCCTGACCTGCCATGGAGTCTGAAGCATGGGCTATGGTGCCCTTTTCTAGGAGTTGAGCAACGCCCCTCCCTGATGCCAGACAATGTGTCCTGTGACAAGAAGGACTTTCTTGGTGCGTGGGGTCAGTAAGGCAAGAGAGCCTCAAAAATCAAGAGGCAACCCTCCACACACACACCACCGCAAGGACCCATCTGTCCAAGGTAATTAAGGACCATGCATGTCAGAAATAGCACAGCTGATCCCCCACAGGGAGCTGGGGCAGGGACTGGGCAGGTGAGAGGTAGACACCCCCCAACCCATCAGTGAGTAGCTTTGGAGGGTGCACCGTCACTTGCTGCTGGAGGGACACCACTACCCTTAAACCTGCCTTTTTTTTGGGCCCTGACCAGAGAACTTGGTCTTGAGGTACCAAACCTGAAAAGGACCCTGCTGGAACTGCTACTGCCTATGCTGCTGTGACAGAAAGGGTCAAAACTGAAAAGGCTTTTTCTTCGGCCTCTGCCCTTTCTGATCCTTCTGTGAGGAGGTCACACAATCTAGGGTGGCAATGGACTTCTAATTCCTATTGAAGTGGCCCTCCACCCCATGGCCAAACAGGTCAGTGCCCAAGAAGAAGGCATTGGCCAACTTGTGCTGTAGGGCTGCTGTAAAGGAGGAAAACCTAAGCCAGGCCCTGTGACCCATTGTGACAACTGCTGCCATGGCATGGGTGCAAGAATCGCCCACATCCAACGCCATCTGAAGCTAGTGTTTAGCCAGCGCCTGACCCTGGTCTCAGACCACTTTCACCGCCAGCTGCTTGTCAGCAGAGATGTAAGGGAAGACAGGGTCTAGGACTCCCACCTGGGAGTGACCAAAGTGGGCCATCATTAGAGCATAGCTCGTATGATGGAGACCAAGGGAGGATGTAGCCTAGACCTTTTTAGCTGCGTGGTCAAGCTTTCTGGACTCCTTATTGGGAAGCTTGTTCACGTCTCCGATGTTTCCAGATTTGTGGAAGACCACATCGAAAACTAGATCTTCAGCCAAGGGGGAATTCCAAAAATCTGGACAAGGTGCCAGTATTGTGGCCCGTATGAGCATCAGGTACCAGGCAAGAAGCTGGATGCTACCAAAGCTCCAGTGCCAGTCCGAAGATGGTCTTAGCCACCGGGAAAGCAACCTCAGGGGATTCGTCCCTGTCCAGGATCTCAGTGAAGGGATACTTGCTCTTTTCTGGGCTGGCTCCATGGGAACCTCAATGGCCTTAGATATAAGTCTGAGAAGAGCCTCAAAGGACACTGATGATCTGTGGTCGGTAGTCAGTTCTTTAACTGATTCCCAGTCAAAGGCATGAGCCCTGAAAGACTACATATTAAAGGAGAACTCTGATAATGCTACCCCCGAAAGCTGTAGCCCCCAATTAAGCTTTTCCCATGGATAAAAACATTTTTTTAGAGTTTATTTACTTTATTTTTATTTTGTAAACTCCCCGATCGCCAAACACTGTGCAGCACTGCACCGTTCATCCCAATACATTTTGTACTGGGATGAGCGGTGCAGCGCTGCACTCGTACCTGAAACGGAACTGCACAGCATCCACCACGTTTGGCAATTGGGGAGTTTACAAAGTCAAAATAAAGTAAGTAAACCCCGATAAAAAAAATTTTAGCCGCAGTAAAAACTTAATCAGGGGCTACAGCTTTCGGGAGTGGGAGGATTAGCATTACCAGAGTTTTCCTTTAAGGACCCATCAGAGTCAGTCAAGGAATCCTCCAGTACGGCCCTTGGCCATCTGCTGCCATGCACCACTCAAGGCTCGTTTGAGTGTGTGATCTCCACTAACAACCGATCTGGCATGCCAGTAGCCAGATGAGTCTTTGGATGGGTTTTCCTGCACAGGCTGTTATGGAAGCGATTTCACCTTTATCAGTGGTTGGATTCGCATCAGAGACAGCGGTCTTGGCAGGACCAATCCTGGGTGAAGTGGCAGGTGCCAAGTGACCACAGGGGTCGAGGGCAGACCTCTATTCTGTCCAACCAAGGTCCATTACTGCCAGAGGAGCTCCTCACAGTGCCACTACACATGGAAGCAGACCCTCTCATCATCTCAGGATGATGAGGAAGAGGAATGCAGATGGTGGCACTTGGTAGCTGAGAGAGACTGGAAGTGCGAGGAATCCATCGACCTTGACCTTGTCTTCAAACAAGATCTCGAGCATCAACAGGATTAACACCACTGAGGATACAGCCAGAGGGACCAGTATAGACTGCCCACACAGGGTTCTATCATTCTATCCTAGAGGAAGGAAACTCCTGAGAGGAAATAGCCAAGTCGACATTCTGCTCTTGGCCTCTTGGTTGAGGCCCGACAGGACCAGGCTCCTGGAGATCGAGTCATCATCGATCCACTCTGACAACGGGTCGACAGGGTAGAGAAAAATATCAGCTACCTGCTTCAACCCATGTTATGACTAAAAAGCTGGATGGGGCACCATGGAGCTAGCAGCCTTGCCCCCGACCATAGGTTCATCCGAAGCCAAACACTTGACAGCCATCAAGCGGTCGGGGGAGTCAAGAGAGGTGAACTGAGTGCCTTTTCCTGATCCCATGACCAACAGTAGGACTTTTTGGATTTTGTTACCTTACCATTGTGGACAAGGCTCTCTCCAAAGGTCTGGAGGATTTTGAACATTTCTCAAAAGTTACTGGCAAGAACTGGGCCCAAGCTGGCCTCCACTAGAAGCAGTATGGATATCAATGACGTACCCACTGAGGTGTTACCCACTGCCTTTTTCATGGCTGCCATCTGGGCTGCGAACCCTGCAGCCGCGGGGGCCGCCTTCCGTGCCCGCTTTGACTTCACTGGAGGGTCCCATTCGGTCAGCCGACTGAGGAGAAGACAAGCATAGCAGTCTTCTATGGAGTAAGGAAGCATAGCATGGCACAGGCCGCAGGCAGCGATGCTGTGCTGGTTACCAAGGCAGTAGATGCACAACATGTGCAGATCTGTCTGTGACCTTTTCTGATTGCACTGGATGCAATGCTTGAAACCAGGAACTGGATTAGAACCCCAGCAATCCATGAAGTCGATGTCGGAAACAGAAAAGGACAAAGGATTAAAGCTGAAGAATAGATTAGCCAAATGGCGCACTTGAAAAGATTTTCGGGTCTACACCACACACAGAGCTGCAAAGGAGGAGACGTGACTCTTCCAGTGGAAAAGAAGATCTGATGCCACGGGGCAGAACAGAAGGATATACATTAGTAGTGTCAGTGGCTCAGCAGGTTACTCACTCGCCTCTCAGACTAGAAGATCAGAAAGCTGTGGGTTCAATCCCCACACCAGACATTTGGATTAAATTCCAGTACTGACAGTGTAGTGCAGCATGGGGGGTGCTGTATGCCTGAGGTGCTGTCTTTTGGATGAGACATTAAATCAAGGTCCCGTCTGCCTGTTCTGGTGGTTGTTCAGGTGTGCATTAAAGATCCCATGGCACTTCTCGAAAAGAGTAGGGGAATTTCCCTGATATCCTGGCCAAATTTCCCCCATTCACTAAAAATACCACCAACAGCTTAGTCTGGTTCATTTCAGTTGGTAACCATCTATATCCCCCCTCCTCCCAGCTGCCCCTGAAAAAGGGACTTATAGTCTCAGTGAGCCTACCGGTTCAACAAAATTCAATAAATAAATACATAAATAAATATACCACCTGGGTGGTGGGAGGAGGCAAGGCAAATTTTATTTTTCAGGTGCCCAATCCTAGAGGCTCTGGGTGCCATACAATCAAAATTCATCAAAAAACAGTTCAAACGTAATAGTTAAAATACAAAACATATCAATTAAGCATATTTAAAAGCAGACTGCCCAAAATGGGAGGCCTGACCTAGCAGCAAATTCTTGAAGGGGCCATTCTTTCAAAAAATCTAGGAAGCAGTATCTAAAAGACAGTGTCTGCGAATGCCTGGCTGAATAAAAAGGTTTTGAGGTGGGCTCTGAACTATGCAACTCAAGGGGCCTCCCTTACAGTTGGAGAAAGCGAATTCCACAGGATGGGGCCAGTGACACTAAAACCTCTGCCACCGGCAGTTTTTAACCTCATCCTGGGAATCTCAAGGAGGCCCCTAGAGGAGGACCGGAAGGAACGGACTGAGGCAGCAGGCGTTAGAAGGTCCAACAGGTAGCCAGGGCCCAGTATGTGTAGGGTCTTAAAGGTGAGCAAGGCCACCTTAAAGAGAACCCTCCACCAAACCAGCAGCCAGTGCACTTCACGCAGCACCAGGGTGATGTGGCAGTATTCTGACTGTCCCATCAACAGCCTGACAGCTGCGTTCTGCACCAGCTGTAGTCAGCAGAGGGTACCTCCAGAGTCCCCGAGGTAGAATGCATTACAGTAGTCAAGCTTTGATGTCATGAAGGCGTGTACCAAGGTGGGGAGGTCCATGGGTGGAACTAGGTGTTTGATCCTAGCGATATTCCTCAGATGGTAAAAGCAGGTCTGGACAATGGACGACACCTGAGATTCAAGTGTCAGTCCGCTGTTAAGGATAATGCCAAGAATGCACACCCTAGAGGAGGCCTTCAATGACACAAACCCCAGAAATACTCCAGTCTCTACGCCACAGGCCATTCTATCATGCCTCCTGTTCGACTCCATCATCAGTACCTCTGTCTTATCGGCGTTCACTCGCAGCCAGCTGGAGGCCATTTGTCATTGATCTCGGCCAGGCAATTGTTCAACACATTCACCACATTGGATATCCCAGGGGCAAAGGATAGGTACAGCTAGGTATCATCCGCATAGCAATGAAAATCAAGACTGTGCTTCCTAATGATCTCACCCAGGGTCAGCATACACACAGAAAACAGCATTGGTGACAAGACCGAACCCTGAGGTAGTCCACAAGACAGCAGGCTAGGGGAGGAGAAGAAATTCCCTATCACAACCCGTTGCCTCCTGTTTGTGAGACAGGACTCAAACCAGCAGATGACCATGCCAGCGAGTCCACAAAATTCCCTCAGGCAGTCGAGCAACACACAATGGTCCACCGTGTCAAAGGCTGAGGCGAGATCAAGGAGAACGAGAACTGTCCCCTCTCCTCAATCTCTCACCCTGACGAGATCATTATGCAGCCAAACTAACGTGGTTTCCATACTGTACCTGGCACAAAACCTAGACTGGAGAGGCTCATAGATATCAAAGGCCACAAAGTGCTCCTCTAGCTGCTGCACCAAGATCTTCTCTACAACCTTTTCCAGAAATGGAAAGTTGGAGACAGGACGGTAATTCACCCTGACGACAGGGTCTAAAAATGGTTTCTTCAGAAGGGTTCTCACCAGTGCCTCCTTCAAGGTATCTGGGAAGACCCCCTCTGACAAAGAACAACAGAAAATCAAGGCAAACATCGGACCTACAGAGTCAACACATCCCATTAACAAACAAGCTGGCACTGGGTCCAGTTCGCAATATGTGTGCTTCAGCTCCTCGGAGAGCCAGGGTGACCACTGTTAGCCAAACCGTGGCACACTGGAAGAATTCCCTGCCTGACAGCGGACACTCTGTCTGAGAAGAATCGAGCAAACTCATTGCATAAAGCATCTGAGAAAGCTTTTTTGGGCTGTAGACAAGCTGGATGTAGCAGCCTGTCCACAGTCTGAAAAGGCATAGCTGGTCAGTTTTTCCTGGCATCAATCTCCTTGGACAGGAACACTGCCTTCTTACGGTTGACTGCCCCCTGGTACACAACCTAGTGTGCACACAGGGCCAGTCTGTATGCCTCCAGCCCGGCCTTCCACCAGCAGCACTCTAACCTCCAATCCCTGATCTTCTTCGCCTTGAGCTGCCCATCAAACCAAGGGGGCCTCAGGTGAGAGGATCTGGGTTGTACGCGGACCAGTGCAAGAAGTTGAGTGCCTCAGACATCACCTTATTATAGGCGGCGGCTGCTTCACCCGTATCCCCTGTGCATACACTGCTCACAATAGATAGGTCAACTACCACCAGAAAACCCTCCAGGGTTGAACCCCTCAAAGGGCGGTAGCCTACCATCTCTGCAGGGGGAGGGCTCACAGGGGGGCCCTGAGCAAGAACTCTACTGTGCAATGACTGGACCGAATGCCCCGATCAGTCTTAAGATTATCAATCTCAAACCCCGGTGAGAAGACCAAGTCCAGCATGTGACCGCCCTGGTGGGTTGCGGTAGAAACGTCTTGCAACAGGCCCAGAGACTACATCATCTGGAGGAGGTGGTAACCCAGCCTGGACGATTCGTCGTTGGCCCAAACATCAAAGTCACCCAGAACTAAACACTTGGGGGCCTCCAATGTTTCACCGATGACGAAGTTGGCTACCTCCTGCAGGAATTCTTCTGCCATCCCAGGGGGCGGTAAATCAGGAGGATCCTGCAACCTGCGCCTGGACCACCATAGACAGCCACACACACAAACAAACTTGGTGTTCTCACTGGGTGCATCGTGAAGCCTAGCTCAGACCTAAAATAGATGGCCACACCCTTGCACCTACGTTCCACTCTGGGGCAGTACACAACAGAGTACCGGGGGAGAGACAGCGAGTCTCTAAAACCGGGTCACCATCATCACCCACCCAGGTCTCCATAATGCATGCCACATCGACCGACAAAAACAGATCCGCTATAATTTTGGTCTTATTTCCAATCGATGTGGCACTGCATAGCACTGATCTCAGGGGGATTGGTGGACAGTGCAGCCCCTTTGGCTGCCTGCCCTCTTGGTCTGGTGGGCACCCTGATGACAGGAACCAAACACTTCTAGCTTGTCTCTATGACTTGTCGAGACCCAGGGCACCTTCTACACTTAACCACCTCTATCCTGCCCCCTTCCAGTGTGCACGAGGCATCCCGCCGTGGCCAACCAGTGCGGCACCTCCTAATCCCAACCTCCTAACAGCGAAGCACTGTGGTGTTACAATCTGAGACGTTGGTGAAGGGCCACAACTAAAAACGCTGGGACGCCCCATACACAATTCTCGCCCGTCACAGCCCCCTAGACACCCCCAGACACATGCCGACTAACTAAAGCCCCAAAGCAATGAGAAAGCTACACTAAATAAACACACACACACTCTCACACCAAACATACACTAAGAGAGTAAAACCTAGACTACACACACACCACATACAACCACTAACTCCGTGCCTTCTCTACAACAACCGCACACCACCAAAACAACAAAAGCTAGATATCCAGCTATTAAGCTCACAAGAGCAAGTGATCACACTGAACTCAGCAGTAATGCCCTACTTGCCAGGGCATAGCATACTGTCAGTAGTAATAGTCAGTTTAAGCACCCAAAGGGGCACAGCCCAAAAAACAAGCCGGGGCCCTCTCACAGACCACAGTCACTGTGGGCAAGATGTTATTAATGAGCTAAATCATGATAAAACAGGTGAACTTAAACAAGCAGGGCAGTTCCCAGTCACAATCAGAGCAGCTCTCACCAGCACTGTAGGGCAAGGAAGAAATCCTACCCCCCGATAGATGGATCAAAGTTCCGAATAAAAAGCACCATCTAGTCCCCAGTGATGGTCCAGTATGGGAAAATCTGGCAGATGTAGTCCCCAAATCCACACACACAGCCGGCCAAAGGAGCAGGCCGGCTGAGACACAGACCGACTCCACACCCAACACAGGACCACGGACCCGAAAAACGAGAAATGAAAATTACGTACCTACCGTAATTCTTGATCTTATTGGACGAGTCTCCACCACTCATTCACAATAGTGGGATTAGCGCCGGAGGCACTAGGACCCATCAGGAGCAAACTTTTGCTGGAGGTGGTAGCGAGAGATGGCGCCCGCGAGGCCACGGCGCCCGCGAGCAGCGGCTCGAGCAGTGTAATGACTATCTGAAGCGACCCTCCAACCGCCTCAGTACCTTTTTACCAAGAGGTGCAGCGCAACTAACGTGAAGTAAATCTAACCTTAAAAAAAACGGACATAAGATAGTCCGTCGACCCGTAAGAAGGGTCAGCAAAGAAGTCTTCATGACCTAAAGATTTGAGGGAGTGAAGACCAACACAGTGATGAGCTTGGGGATGGAGGGTAGGCGTGTGAATGAGTGGTGGAGACTCGTCCAGAAGATCCAGAATGCAGTGGAAGTACGTAATTTTCATATCAACTTCACAGACATAGTCTCCACTGCTCATTCACACTAGTGAGAAAACCAAGCTGATAATCCCCAAAAGAGCGGGCAGGAGAGCCAGAGCTCCGCGACTAAGACAGAAGTCCATTAAGGATAGTTCTGCGAATGCGGCATGCCGCCTGGCATGAACATCTAGTGCATAATGCAGCGAAGGTATGCACTGAGGCTCCAGGTGGCGGCATTGCAGATATCTGCAATTGGAACATTAATTTCCGCTAGGGATGCGACCGCCCTAAAGTAGAGCGTACACTCTACCTTCTAATTTAACTTGAGCCATGGAATAGCAATGCGAAGGCATGCCACTAACTACTGATGAGATGCATCTGATAGCGACAGGTTGACCAGCCAGGTGTCGCTGAAAGAAACAAACAGTTGCTGAGTCTTGCAAAATTCTTGGTTCTATCTAAATAGAACCGCCAAGGCTCTCTTAACATCAAGGAATGAAGAGCTCGTTCCCTTCATTTTGGAAATTAAGCAAGTAAGAGAGACGTACCAGGGTTGGTTTACATGAATTCTGACACAACCTTGGGAAGAAATTTAGGTTGAGTACAGAGAACTACCTTGTCTTTATGGAATACAGTATACGAGGGTCCGTAACCAGGGCATGTATCTCAAGAGACCCTGCGGGCTGAGGTAATGGCCACCAGGAAGGCAGTCTTCCAGGTAAGAAATTTTAGCTCACAGGTAGCTAGGGGTTCGAAAGGCTTCCGAGTGAGCATGTCCAGCACCAGGTTAATGTCCCAGGCTGCAACTGGACACTTAACAGGGGGACTGGTATGAAGAAATCCCTTAAGAAATCTCTTCACCATAGGTAACTGAGCCAGAGTCAAGGAGAAACCGCTCATGGAGCGCTGAGATAGCACTAAGGTGAACTTTAACTGTGGGTACTGAAGACCTGAGTTTGATGGGTCCAAAAGATACTCCAGAACCTTGCCAGGAGGGCAGGAAAAGGGATTCCAAGAGGACTTTGCACAGAGAGAAAACGTTTCCATTTTGGAAGCATCGTTTTCGGGTGCTGGCTTCGAGCAGCAGAAGGATGTCTGAGACTCTCGAGAGCGTTGAACCAATTCACTTCTACCTCTTCAGGAGCCAAGCATGAAGGTGAAGTGATTTCAGGTGGGATGGACCAACGAACCCTGAGTCAAAAGATTGATTTGTAGGGAAGTGGTCTCGGAGGGCTGCCAACATACTGTTGATGAGGAAACCATAGTTGCGAGGCCAGGAGAACAATGAGAATCATTTGGTCCCCTGAGACTCGAACTTGAGGAGTACTCTCTGGATTAGAGGAAGCGGTGGAAAGGCGTAAAGCGTTTGTCCACCGCAGCCTGGCCGCATCCTGACAAAAATGCCAGGCCCTGGATTTCTGGAGCAGAAGAGAGGCAGTTTTCGTTGAGTGGGGATGCAAGGTCCAGGTCTGGAGTCCCCACTCTTGAACAGAGACCGAGCTACGGCTGGATCGGAGACCACTCGTGAGGGTCTGCCTCCGTTCTGCTGAGGTGATCTGCTGGGTGGGTTTTGCATACCTGGCAGATAAACCGCATGAATCAGAGACTTGTGCTCCAAGCACCACTCCCACACCTCATTGCTTCCCTGCAAAGGGGATAGAATGAGTACCGCTTTGCTTGTTGATGTAATACATCACAGCTTTGTTGTCCGTTTGAAGAAGAATGTTCTTGTGACAAAGGACATCCTTCAAACTCGGATCGCATAGAGGACTGCTCTCATCTCCAGGACATTTATGTGGAGATGAGTTTGAACTGGTCCATACACCTTGAGTGTGGAGGGAGTGACAGTGAGCTCCCCATCCCATTAGCGATGCATCTGTGGTGATGGAGATCTGATGATCGGGGAGCAAAGGGAATCCTTCCAGGAGATTGTCTCTTGAGACCACCAGGTGAGAGACCTTGAAGGGGCTCAGTCACCTTGATGGGATAAGACTGGGGTGAGAGGTCGGAGACCACTGAGTGGAAGCATCCATTGGGTGGTTCTCATGTGCAACCGGGCCAGTGACAGTGGAACCGAGGGCGCCATGAGACCCAACATGCGTTGCATCGAGGAGAGCTGTAGCCGATTGTTTCTCGCATGTGGGCCATCGAGGATGTCAAGGTCTTCTGTCCTCTGGAGAAAGCCTTCACGGAAGAGGTGTCTAGAAGCGTCCCTAAGAAAAGGAGCCTCTGGGAGGGCTGCAGTTGAGATTTTTCAAATTCAGCAGAACTCCCATGGGCATAGAAAGGCGAAGTGGTTTGCACGGCTTCAAAGTCCCTTGGCTGGAAGGACTTGCTAGAAGCCAATCGTCCAGGTAAGGAAACACTCAGTCCGATCTTCCTGAGATGCGCAGAACTGCACAACACTTTGTAAAAACTCGCGCCGAGGATAGCCCAAAGGGCAGGACTCTGAACTGATAATGCTGACCCAAAGCTACAAACCTGAGGAACTTGCGGTGGGTCGGGTGGATGGGGATATGCTGGTAAGCATCCTGCATATCCAGGGAGGCCAGCCAGTCGTGCTGATGCAGCAAGGGTAACAGGGTACCTAGGGAAATCATTCTGAATTTCTCCCTGGGGAGAAATCTGTTTAACTTTCTGAGGTCTAGAATGGGCATCCCCAGATTTCTTTGGAACCAGAAAGTAATGGGAGTAGAGCCCTGTGTTTGCAATCTTGAGGGCACCAGTTCTATTGCCCTGTTGTTTAGAGGCCCTGGATCTCGGTGGTGAGGAGGTCTGACTGAGGCCGACAACCTGGGTTAATCGTCTGGGAGGACAATTGAGAGGTTTCAAGAAGTGAAGAGAATAACCCTCATAGTTATCCGAGGACCCAAGCTGTCCGAGGTTATGGACTTCCACTGGTTGTAGAAGTACATCAGGCGACCTCCCACCGGGAGAAAGTTCCACCTCGGGCAATGTGGATGGAACTTGGGCCAGCAATTCATAAGGCTGGCAGGGGCTTTAGGCCCCTAAAGCTTTCTGCCGATCTTCTTTGAGGGTTGGGCAGGTTGGCTTTTGTCGGAAGCTTCCTCTGCCTCTGCCTCGAAAGGACTGACGACTCTCAAACTGACGTCTGTTCACATGCCCCGAGAGGAGCAGGCGGAGGTCTAGCCAACTTAATGGCCAATCTAGTCTTCTGAGTGGCCTCAAGGCTTGCTCTACCTGAGGGCCAAAAGATAGGAGCCATCAAAAGGCAGCCCCATTACCTGCTGCTGAGCATCATTCTGAAACCAAGAAGTGCAGCCAGGAATGGCAGCCGGTACAAATCCCTGTGGCTGCTGGCAGAAGCAGTGTCGAAAAGCGTCCATGGCGGCTTTGACCTGTTGGTTATTGGACTCAATACCTCTAATAACGGTCAGAAGAAGCTCTGACTTGAAGCGAGATCTGGAAGAGCTTCAACCATTCTTTTCATAGAGTGCCACAGGATATACTCATACTGAGAAAATAGCCTTGATAACTGGCAATACCTTGACTTAGAGTGGAGGCAGCAAGACTCTCTTACCTAATGTATCAATCTTACGAGACTCTTTGTTAATAGGTCAGGCTGTAGTAGTTGAGGAAGAACGACCTTGTCATTCTCTGCCAGGACTACAATAGGATCATAAAGGCTTGGGATGCCAAAATGGGGCGATCCTTGGGAGCTGATAACTACTTATCAATGGATTTAGCCACTGAGGGAATAAAACGAGGATTATTCCATACCATTTGAGACAGCGTCTCGAAGGAAGAGCTGGATCGGGAGGAGTCAAATCCGTAGGGATCTCGAAGAGCGAAGATACTGGAGTCTTAATATCTTCCAGGATGGAATGTCTGCTAGTCTGGAGAAAAGAGTGGATCTCAGGTTCTTCAACAGAGACTTAAGGACAGGTCCTCGACCACAGGCTCTGTAGCAAAGAAAGATCCTGTTTCCTCCACTTCATCACCCAACCGAAGGTCTGGGTCAGGCTCAACATCATCTCTGATGGTCCAGGAAGGACTTTTTGGACAGGAAAGAGTGAAAATGGAGAGGAGGAAATAGCAGAAAAACAAGGAGAGTCCCGAGGGCCCCCGGCGCGAGAAGCAAAGCAGGTTGAAAGCGGCACGAGGAGGCACGGCGCCCGAAGAGACGCAGCCCCTTAGCGGCACCATAGCCCCGGCGGGGCAGCTGACGGCGCTAGCGCCGCCGAAACCAACGGCGCCGCCTGACCAAGCGGCGCTGCCAGACCAAGCGGCGCCACCAACGGCCCGCCGCGCAACACGCCACAGCCAGACCAAGCAGTGCTGCCGCTGACACCAGACGGGCGCCACGACCACGCCGCACCTGCGGACAGCCTATTAAGCAGCGGCAACAAAAACGGCGCCGAAACGCCCTAGGAACCTGGAAAGCTAGAGAAGGAAAAACCAGGAGATAAGGGCACCGTGTGGCCCCTGCGCCGCAGCCATGTGAGGGGAAACACCTAACACGGAGTCGCTGGCACCGAAGAAGGTGCCGCGACGATAGAAGGTCCAACCGCCTACCTGATCGCCGGAGGAGCCCGAGGGCCCGTGGCAACCGAGCCAGGCAGAAGAACCAACCTCCGAGCCCATCGCTCCATAAGAGCGTCCCACTGATGAAACTGCTCATCTGGAGCCCTACCTATAGGCGGGGAAGGGCTCCGATGTCGAGGACGACGGTTACCGGAAGTTGGCGACTCTGAAGAAGGAGACCGGCAACTAGCAACGATAACCGACCGTCGACGCGCAGACATACCAGAGGGCGACCTCGAGTGATGCCTTCTCTTTTTTGACCTGTGGGCCGAAGAAGAGCTCGAGGCCGAACGGTGCCGAGAATGCGACCGTTTATTTTTATGCCGACGGGGGGACCGCCCATCCACCCGGGCATCGGACTGACCGTTATCGGAACCCCGCTGAGGAGAAGGAGGCTGACCGGACCCAGCCCGGCTGACTGAACAGCTTTCATACCAAGTCTCCCTACCGTCACCTGACCTGCTCATGGTCAACTCCGTCCAGTAGGCCGAGACTTCTTCAAGTAAGTTAAATTTAAAATATTAGAAAAATTTTACGAAAATAGAATAAAATTAAGCGATACTACTATCGTGATAATGTTACAAAAATAAACTGAAAACTATCGCTAGTTTGAAGTTTGACTCCGACAGGCGGCGGACGTTGTCACTGAAGCGCACTCGGTGGGAAAAAGGAACAGAGGCGGTTGGAGGTCGCTGCGAGATAGTCATTACATTCGAGCCGCTGCTCGCGGCGCCGTGCCTCCAGCAAAAAGTTTGCTCCCAATGGGTCCTAGTGCCTCCGGCGCTAATCCCACTAGTGTGAATGAGTGGTGGAGACTTATGTCCAGGAAGATCTGACCCTTCCCTCAGAGGGGAATTACACAGTGACATCCTTTACGCCCGCACTCCCCTGGGAAGTTCATGACAGGAACCAGGACACCACAGAGTAATGGTAGGCCCCCTCGTATGGTAATGGAAGAGGCACCTACCAGCACAGTTCAAGGTCCTCGGCACTGACCGTACCAACAGACGGCAAACTTGTTAGGTCCGGGGACCGCAAGTAGTAGTACTGGCAGTCTAGTAGACCCCTCTGAGAGAGAGGGCACCCACGTTCAGATGATCCACTCCACTTGGCCCAAACTGAAACTGTGGCCGCTGCAGGACATCAAGTAGGCTGGAGGACAGGAGCAGTCTGATATCGCAAAGCTCCCCGCTGCAAGTCGCATCCAAAGGTAGGAGTACAGTGTGACCACGACACTAACTAAAGAACGAAAAAGCTATAGCCTAATGCTTCCTCACTAAAACTGCCCTGCCTAACACTGAAACTCTTACTAACCCCCTAACTCACCAGAGCTGTTAATTTTTCCAGATCTCCGGTCAAGAACACTTGCCGGAGGTCGACGCACTTTCCCAATTCGCTCTCCTGAGACAAAGTTACAGAGATAAAACAAAATAACCAAGTTGGCAGGAGGGGAGTGCTCTCAACCACGGAGTGCTGCAGAGGCTAGCACAGCTCTGCCGCCATCTTGCCCATTTGAAGCTTTCCTTGAAGACTGTTTGGTATGAACAGCTCTTAAAGGGAGACTATGTGTGGATGTGAACCGTATCCACGTCCCTAGAAAAGTGAGTTGTTATTATTGTATTTAATTGTATGTGGGAAAACTTCTGGACCTTTTATTACTCCGTCTAGCACGAAACTGGGTCTCAACCATATGTGCTTGCACATACAGTTTTTTTTTTTTTTTATACACAGCCTCCCCTCTCAGGACGCTCAATATCACTTAAAAGAGAAAGATTAAAGGGAAATGTTAGGAAGAACTTTTTTACAGAATAAGTGATGGATACTTGGGATAAACTTCCAGAGCGAGCTCAAATTAGATAAATACTCTGAAGAGAAAGTAGTGCTGGTATTCCCACTGAGTAAGTGGGGAAAGAACTCCACGGGCCGGCAGCCTTCCTTCCTTTCCAACTTTCTATGTTCGAATGATGGCAAATATAGAGGGAACTGCAATACTATACATTCCAATGTACGTAAACATATATTGTAGTCTGAATCTTTTAAAGAATGGCCGTTTCTTCAATAGAGTTTTATAAATTGCTCTAGCAGACTGTCCATCAGTAGTAAAGTCCCAGGTCATGCCTGAAAACAAGCATGCACCTGTGTAGTGTAGTTACCTCGTTAACAAAAACTAAATAAATAAAATAAATTATTAGGGATCAGGTGCAGCAAGCAAAACTAGACTGAGACCCATCTTTATTTATTTGTTTGTTGGATAGGTGCACTTGTCCCAGGACTTTTTGCAGGAAAGACTCACGCCAAAAATGGTCAAGCACAAGTAAACTGAAGTACTCAAGCCTTCTCAAGCATGACAAATCCCTATACATATGGTACAGACATTTGGTACAAGCTATTCATTAAAAAGCAGCTGACACCTTTATGACCTTGGGTCATTAAAAAGCAGCTTACACCTTTATGCCCTTGGGTCAGTCAACTCACAGTAAAGAGTTGCCTGCCCAAGGTCAATCGACCTTAATGTGAATTTTTGTTTTAATCAGGCATCAAGAAGGTATATCTAACATTAGCCACACTCTCACTTCCATATCACTGAAAGCCACTCAGTGACCGCCATAACCAACCCCCTAAAAACAGCGTTTTGATGAGGGAGGGAGGGAGGAAGGGGCTGCAGGGTTACTAATGGCTAAAGATACTGATCGGGAGGAGCAGTGTCCTGTAAACGCATGTATTTACTTTGTAGGCACTTACACATGTTAAGGAAGGAAGCAATACATTTATATACCCCCTTAACTTGTGTAAGTGCCTACAAAGTAAACTATGTGCATTTATATGGCATCATTCCTCCAGATTACTATCTACAGTCATTAGTAGCCCTGCAGGCCCTTCTCTACCTGACGTCATCAAAATGCTGTTTTTAGGGACAGGGCTGCAGCAGGCTGTGAGCGACTTTCAGTTATAATGAAGCAAGATCACGGGTAATGTAGATTAAAACTCTCCTCGATGCCCTAATAAAAAAATTTAAAATAGGCGGGTTTTAGGTCCTCAGGCAGACCACTACTTGCCAGGAGCTGCCTGACCCAAGGTGTCAATAGTTCTTTAATAATTAATATCCAACTTGCAGCAGTTATCAATGTATACAATAAATACTATGATACATGCATGTAAATGAGTTTGCTTTTTTTAAATCACTACATTATTTTCTCCCTGCGGCTCGGTTTGCATTCATCCGGCCACCATCCTCTGCACTCTATGCGACCCCCAACAGCTCAATCGCACAGGGCTAGTACGCACAGTGCCCGCAGTGGGGACCCACTACTCCCCAGCCGCTGGGCCTGGACCTAATACCCAGGCATGATTCCATACAGGTCCAAGGGTGTGCAGAGGCACAGCCACCATGACTGACCGCCATTTTCTGCCGTGTTTTTGGTCCCCTAGGAGTACGGACATGCAATGACGTCTAGGCACTACATGCCAACATCCGCCGTACTCCTCCCTCTACATGCACTGCCACTGTGAAACCCCTGATCTCCATCGGGGGCCTCTGCACTGCGGTGCGAGTCCTGAACCCTCCCCAGGGAGAGGAGAGCCGTCAGTAGACGCTCAATCCTCCCCCTCATTGGCTGACCCCCAACGACCCAGGCTTGTTCCCGAACCCGGGTCGCCAGCGTAGTGCGAGGTGTGGCATCCAGCGCCTCATCCTTCGGCACCACTGGGCCGGCCCCATGTAAATGCGTTTCAAACAATTAAGATCAATCAATTGTGGGACATTGACCCTCAAAATGTGGGTGAAAGAGGCAAAATGCACAAACTGCGGAAATTACGGCTTTCATGTTCATAAAATTTGTTGTTCACTAAGCAGCACTGATTAAAATGAATTTCCACTTTAAAATCTTAGCACATAGTGGAGATGCACCTTCCCCCATGTGGGGCAGAGAGCTTCAATGTGGTAAAATGAGGGACTGTCTCTAGCAATGTATGGCAACTGAGAGAGGCTTAAGTCTTCACTGACGAACCAGGGACACAAACGTTACCCCATCACACAAAGATATTTTGCTAGTAAAGACAACTCACCCCTACCAAAAATCTAAACATACCCATCTTTTCAGCCATTCTTTGTCTCAGTGCTTTCACTTTTGGTGCCAATTCGATTCTCCTTTCATGATCATCAGGATCATTGTCACTGTCGACATCAGAGTCCGCCTTATGCTCAGAGTCCTGAGAGACATAACTCCGCTTTGTATCCAGTGGGATGTAGTCACCCTTAGCCCTTTCCAACTGTCGCTTCCTCCGAGCAGCTTGAATGTAATTTGCATCTGGGATGTCACCTGTGCTGATCAGAAACATTGTGAACAGAATGAACAGACACGTAAGCTACTGATTCCCAACACTTTCAAACCTTTACAATTACGTAGTTTTGAAATCCCATTAAAACCTACTTGCCTGCCCGATCTCTGCACCAATGTCAGATCTTACTAGAACATCTGTGGCTCCTGAACTGATGGCTGTCCAAATACAGCTAAATGAGGATTTCGGCTCAACAAGGAGGAATTACTAAGCGAAACTATATACAAAATACCAGACCAAACAGCTGACAATGATCAGGTGTCTTATAGGGCAGTAAATAAAGTTGAAAACAAAGGTAAAGCTTCAAAAATACCGTATGGCAGGTTGAGTTCACGGCCAATATATTTAGAGCATTCAGCCTGCTATATACACTCGCATCCAATAGAATTTACATGGCTGTCACATACAAAAATACGGCACATCAGTACCACTGACAATCAGTTGTGCTGCAATCTGCATTTAGCTGTCAAACACTTGTCAACTAGTTGTCTGTAATGTCAACTGAACCAACTGCACTAATCCCCTGTAATCCATTTTGACACCAAATTACAAAACATTTCAGGTTTCTCACCTCTGAGCTCTTAGTTCCAGCACAAATGGGAAACACTTACTCCAGCAGGTAGCTACATGTTCTAAACGCTGCAGAAATGGTCATTTTGAAATGGATTCAGTCATCAAAACAAATTAAAAGGAAGCATCCATATGATGCTTCAGACATTGACAGTAGCAATTTGGCTGCTACTTCAGGTGTTAATATAGCAGAGGCACCTTCTGTTGCTAAAGAATTAGCCACCAGTACTTCGCCAGCTCCTAAGAAAAGCCACCCCTCATCATATACATCATACAGTCCTGAAGCAAGATCTGAGTTGGGGAAGTATGCAGCAGAGAATGGGGTGATAGGAGCCATTCGTTATCACCAATGCAAGACCGGCATAAAGAACAATGAAAACACAGCGAAAAAATTCAACTCCGACTATCTCACTGAGCTCCATAAAACTTCAGACCCCACTCTACTGTCCCCTGCCCTCCCTAAGAAACCTTGTGGAAGGCCGACAATGCTGGGCAATGAGCTCGAAAAAACTCAGGAAGGTTATAAAATCTCTCCATGCAGAAGGGGTGGTTGTAAACACCTGCCTTGTTCATGCAGTGGCAATTAGCGTAGTTAAAGCCACTTGTTAGTAGAGAATTGTGGTCAGTTGGACTCCACCTGCAAGTGGGCCTGGGGGTTCTTGCATAGAAAGGGATTCAGTAAGCACAAGGGCACTAAGGCATAAAAAAAAAACAACAAACACAAGTGACTTCCCAGAGTTAAAGAAACTTGTATCGGTTTCGTACTGTCAAAGGCTGTGCTCAGGAAGGGATATCCCCTAAACTAGCTATGAATATGAACGAGACTGGTGTCAACATGTTGCTCTGCCTGGAGTGGACTATGGCTGCCACAGGCTCAAAGCAGTTAGTCATCACAGGTCTTGGTGACAAACATCAAGTTTCCATTGTAATAGCACGTACTATGGCAGGGGACACATTACTACTGGAAGTGATATACAAAGGGAAAAACAATCCTTCCCATTCACTCCACAATTTCCCAAATGAATGGCACAGAACACTCAATCAATCAAGTAAGCATTAAGCCACGAGGAAGGTGGCACCTAATGCTGGATTGATGGTTGGGAGGGTTGTGGCCGGAGGCCGAGGGCGAACAACCACCCAACCCTGCATCAATCGCATTAGATGCCACTGCCGGAGTGGCTTAATGCGCTTGTAACATGGGCCGCGCGACAGTGGTGTCACCAGGAGGGTGCCTACTGTGCATTCAACAACATAAGACACAGAGTCAGGGCTGTGAGGAAAGAGTTTTACTGCACTTCCAAGTCTTCATACACAACAACATTTACATACTGATGGGGTCAACATAATGGGTAGGTCTAACTAAGCAACATAGTGCGGCTCATATCACAGTCCCGAAATTCTGCAGTTCTGCGCGGGTATCACCTTCAAACCCAGCACTGGAGGTCTCCAGTGTACTGCTCAGTCGCTGCGGTGTACGCTCGCATCGAAATTTGCATGGAGCCGCCGGTCACTTCCCCTTGCCTCCCGCTGACTCATCCGACACCGAGAACCAGATGCCACTTGCCTGCATGCTATATCTATCTCACACTGTCCTACCTCTGAGTTCTGTGCACCACTGGTTCTTGTCCCCCCTCCCAGTTTCCATCCCCGTGTAGCTGCTCTCTGTGTCGCTGTGCCAGTCTTGCACCCGTTAGACTCACTCCCCACCTGTGCCCAGTGCTGCTAAGCTGGGGGTCTGGCTCACTTTGGTACTGCCATTTCAGACACGGCATCTATGTAAGCATTAATCACCGGTAGAGCCCGACACTGCCAGTGATTAATGCACTTGTAACACGGACAACCTCGACTGCGCATAAACGAAACTCGACAGCCATCTAATTTTTGCCTACACTACCTGCGGCTCTCTACGTGTGTGCTGACTAACTCTACCCCCTGCATCCGCGCCTACCAGTCTTCCTCCTTGCTGGCTCTATCCCCCGTTTGGGATCCGTAAGCACCGACTGACCACAGCGCTACTTGCCACCCAGTGGCTACAGTACCCACTACAGCAACAACATGGCATTATGAGACGATAATGCCGTGTTGGGCTCGGGAACGCGTAAGAGCAACACGGCATTATGAGAAATAATGCCGTGTTGGGCTCGGGGACGCGCAAGAGCAACACGGCATTATGAGAGAATAATGCAGAGTGTGCTCGCCTTCCCGCCCAACGCCAACATGGCATAATCGGCTCACAATGGCGTGTTGCTCCTGCACCACGTGACGGCGTTGCGCCAATCGCGAGGCTCCCTGGCACGGCTGTCCATAATGCCGTGTTACAACATGGATTAATACTCGCTCCAGACTGGACCCCGTGATGCCCTTTCACCAATCACTGCTGCCCATTCCACCAGTCTGATTATTGCCATGTTACAATCTTTATTTTATATGGGAAAAGTATGCGAGCAAAAATGCCCATTTTCACTAACGGCCAGTTAACATGACAATTTACAAAAAGGGATACATAGTACAAACATAGAAGCTTAATACATCATAAATATCACAGAGTACAATATTAAGTAGGTAAACATAGCATACCAAGAGGAGAGGTAAAGTACAGCAAGTACACAACAAAGACACGGTTTATAATTATGGGGCAAAGGGTTGGGGTAGGGGTGAAGAACCCACTAGGTCAAGGCAACGGGTTAGGGAAACAAAAACAGTGGAGCAGGGGAGAGAACAATATGGATGCGAGCGGGGAGGGGAGCGGGAGGAGTGAAGGTACGGTTGAGAGGAAGATGTCAAGTTTGGATGTGAATGACAAGAAAAGCAATTAAGATTTAGCTATGTACATTCAGGAAGAGAGACTGTCCAGGGAAGGCACAGGTGGTAGTTTTGATGAGGTGGTCCTTGAGGGTGCAGCTGAATGTACTAATAGTGCTGCATGCAAGAATATTGGTGGGGGGGGCAGACTGTTATAGAACTTAGGGCCTCGATAGGTGACTGAGTTCTCAGCATGGGTGGTCCGGTTGAAAGGGATGATGAAAGTATGATGAGAAGCACCTCCTGTGCAACACTTGGGGACAGATTTGGGGGAAAAGGAGGTGACACTTGTGGGGAGCAGGTTAAGATTCACCTTTTGCAGGAACAACATTCTAAAATGTTACCTGCTCTCTAGGGTGAGCCAGTTTAGCGAAGAGTACAGGGCACAGTGGTGAGTGTTCCACAGGAGGCCAGTGACGAAGCGAGCGATGCTGTTATAGGTGGACCTGAGCTTATGGAATTTGGATGGGGGGAGTAGACGCTGGAGCCATACTCGAGGAGGGGTACGAGTAGGGAGCTGGCCAGGTGAAGCCTGTAGCTGGGGATTACGTACTCTCCAATATGGTATACAAAAGGGCCAGCCTCATATGGATCTTTTTGATGAGGCTGGAAATATGAATACTGAAAGTCAGGTGAGGGGCGAGAGTGAGACCAAGGTATCTGAATTAGTTCACTAATTCAACAGGGTTTCCATGATTGTCCGAGAGGGTTGGGCCAGAGATCCTGGTTTTTCTTGTTCTGGAGAAAATCATGAGCTTGGTCTTCTGGGAGTTAAGGACCATACCTTTAGGTGAAAACCATGAGTGGATCTTGCAGAAGTCAGCTTGCAGGTTTCCAAGCACTGTGTCAATTTTATTGTTGCTGCAGGATAGAGCAGCATTGTCAGCATAGAGAACAATGTTGGTGGTGTGACAGATCTCTGGGAGGGTATTAACGAAAAGGAGTAGGCCCAGGATGGACCCCTGTCGTACCCCGTATTTAATCAAGCAGTTAGTGGAGAAATTATCGTTTATAATTGTTTTTTGGGGGTGTGTCCTAAAGGTAGCTGCCAACCCATTTCACGTTTGCAGAGATTTACAGTGTATGCAGAGTATCCAGAAGTAAGCAGTAGTCCACGAAGTCGAAAGCCTTGGTCAGGTCCACAAAAACTGGCCTAATATCACTAGGCTAATGAATAAACAAATTTGAAGATCGCATTCTGGTGCCCACCTACAACGTCTTGGAACACCACCTAAGCAAAAGGCACTATGTATTCCGGACTTGTTCTGAGCACACACAACCGAGACTGCAATAAAAACACCAGAAGACAGTATCTTCATCCCTATCTATGCGCCAGCATCATGTACTTATGTGCACTACTGCCCCTGAACATTTCCATTAATAAAGTTTTTAAGGATTTTCTGAAAAACAACTTCACTACATGGTTTGCTGGGCTGGTATCGGATAAGACTGCTGCTGGGGCCACTGAGCGTAACACCTTGCCTTGACTCATGACCTAAAGGAGAGCCACCTTAAGTGGTTTGAGGCGAGCTTTAACAGCATAGCCCGCCTGCAAGATGATGTGATCTGGGGCTTTCGAGATGCAGGCAATTAACGATATTCAGCAAACTGTCTGTACTTGGTAATATCAATTACAGTACTTACAGTACTGCACTGCCATTCTTGCATTCTGATTTTGTATCCGTGGTTACCAAATACTTTCCCATCTGATTTACAAGACACTGCCAGAATTTCATAAAGGTATACACCTGCAGTGCAAGAGGATGTCACCAATGTCATGAAACTATGAACGGGATGAGTTACTAGGCATACTGCATTGCAGTCAGGATTCAGTTCTTCTATTTTTCTGAAAGGATTCTGCACTTCTCTTCTTGCTGTTGAGAAAACCATGACTCAAAGGTAAAGTGCACACAGAGCATCTAACATACTAACATACTAAAATGCCAGCAGAATAGGCCTAACGGTCTTTCGTGTCTGCTCGTTTGGTCAGTCCCCAACCTGGGTGCTGACCTTGCTGTCCCCCTCGCCTTCTCTGGCTTCTCCCTTCCCAGTTCCGGATATTCTTGCTGCATTGGATTTTGCTTCCAGAACCCTTCCCCTGTACCTGTCCCACCCCCTCTTGAACCCCTCCACTGTCTCTGCCTCCACCAGCCCCCTAGGCAGTGCATTCCATGGCTCCACCACCCTCTCAGTGAAGTAGCACCTCCTCCTTTCTCCCCTGAATCTTCCCCCCTCCAGCTTCCAGCCACGCCCTCTAGTGGCCCCTTCCTCCTTCCTTCAGCACCCGACTGTTCCTCCCTATTTACCCTCTTCATGTACCTAAAGACCTCTATCATGTCCCCTGCTGGTCCCTTCTTCTCTTCCAATGTGTACATATTTAGCTCTTCAAGCCTCTCCTCATAGGTCCTGTCCCCAAGTCCCAAATCATTTTGGTTGCCCTCTCTGGACCCTCTCCAGGAGGTTAATGTCCCACTTTAAGTGTGGCCTCCAAACTGCACGCAGTACTCAAGGTGCGACCTCACCAAGCAGTTATACAGAGGGAGTATCACTTCCCTCCTTCTGGAGGTGATCCCCCTAGCGATGCATCCCAGCATCCTGTTGGCCTTGGCTGCTGCCCTCCTACAAGTCTCAGAGTTGTTCATCTTGACATCCACCACCACCCCCAGGTCCCTCTCAGCCATCGAGACTTGTAGCATTCCCCCCAGGGTGTACACTTGACCTGGGTTTCTGGCCCCCAGGTGGAGTACCTTGCATTTCCCTGCATTGAACCTCAGCTTCCACTTTCTAGACCATCTTTCCAGAGCCTCCAGGTCCCCCTGTAGGGCCACCCTCCCCTCCTCCCCATCCACCACCGCCCCCAGTTTCGAGTCATCTGCAAAGAGACTCGTCTCACTCCTGATTCCTGTCCTTATGTCCGATACGTAGGCTTCCTTTTTTTTTTTTCACAACAGTTATAAGGTACTGTAGCAGTGTCATTCACAATCCGGTAAATTTCACTGAAAAGTTCCAATAACGATCATTGCAAAATTAAACTGATCGTGAATATTAGCTGCTATACAGTATTTGTAGCTTCTAAATACAGGGTGAAACTGCCACAATTCTATCCCTGTATTTAATCACCTGGGTAGCACCATCAGCTGTTCTGCTTAGCTGCACTATGCACGCTGTTCTGCCTGCCTGAGCACGTCACAGCAGAACAAGCTGTCAGTCATATTCTAACGGTAACTGGTTAAACTGACAGAATTGTTGGTTTCTTTTGGGAGGGAGAGCGAGGCCTGAGGCACCACACAGTCGGACAGCTTAAATGGCAGTGGAAACATGACTTTCTCAAAACCTGGCACCACAGAAGAGATATTACATTATAAAACAAGTTAATCGCTGTACAGAAACAGAATCTGTTCTCAGAAAAAGGCCCATTGGTCCATTGTGTCTACCTATTCCCTCCTAATTAATGCTGAATTAGAGCCCCAGAGGATCCTTGCTCTCCCCTCTCCCTCACCCTTTCTGGCACGGTCCTAACAAAAACCCATATATCTGTCCCACACTTGTTTGAATCCCCTCACTGATTTCACATAGGCCACCTCCTCTGACAGCCTATTCCACCCTACAGGCACAATCTCTGTGACAAGATGCATCCTGGTATCTCTCTTAAACTTGTACCCACCAGCTTCATGGTGTCACCTGGGTGTTTGTGTTTCTATTCAGTCTGAACAATTCCCAGATATCCACTTTATTTACCCTGTGGATGTATCCATATGCTTCAATCATGTCCTCTCTCTTCCCTTCTCACCTGAAGCGTGTATATCTCCAGATATGTCCGCTACCCTATTTCACTGTACTGATGCCTTCAGACTGTCTGAAATTATTACTCCCAAGTTCTTTGTTCTATAGTACTTTCCACTACTACCTCTCTGTTCTATATTCAGTGGAACGATCCTATGTGCATTACCTTACACTTTTTGGCACTAAATTTTAACTGCCATACTATCTGACCACTTTTTTTTTTTTTTTGCAATTTTCTTTTTGCACCCGCTTTCTCTCAAGCCCTGGTTTCCCACAGACACTCTGGCATTCCTCCACCCCAACCCACCCGGCTCCCTCCTACCGTCCTCAGCTCCAATGCAGCCTTGGTTTACTCCCTAGAAGGGGCATAAGGCAGGGGGAATACACCCCCGTATGAACACAAGTGGCAGACTTGCAGTGAAGAGGTCAGCCTGGATGTACCAGTATCACAGAACCGAAATGGGGCCATTTTTCCACTTTTCTCTTACCCTGGTCCCCTGACAATGTTGGTGGGCTACGGTAACCGATAAGTGTACACAGTGAGGGTCACCAGTCAACACTATTCCCTCCCATTCGCTAGCTTCCCAGCTACACGGCCACCTGTGGTCACTTGTGGTAACAGAGCTGGACTGAAAGCTTCCCTTCCTCCTTAAAGGAGTAGAGAGTCCTCTGGAATGTTCAATCCTCCTCTAACCAGTTACCCCCCCCCCAAACTCCAATGACCCAGGTTCACTCTACAGCCTGGGCTGTCGGTATGGCAAGTAGTAGCAGTACTGCTGTGCCAATGAGCTAGTTATTTGACCACCTTTACAATCAACTCAGTTCTTCCTTCACAGGTTTTTATCCCCCAATACAGCTTATCCTCTCCATTCTCCGCCATCACCCAAGGATATACTCTGTTCGGGTGAGCCATCATGCAGAAGGCAGGGATGTTTTTATCTATCTCATTTCTCCACTGTTCCCTACCTTATTCCCTTGGCATGGGATGTACCATTAAGCCTTGATAATAGTGTGCCCCTGGCCGTCCCGGTGGCAATGAGGGTTGAGGCACAGGACACCACACCTCGCGTCACACCGGCGACCCGAGTTTGGGAGGGCGAGGATCGAGCGCCCGCTGGGCTGCTCTCCTCTCCCAGGAGGAGGGTTGGGGCTTGGTCAGCGTTCCAACAGCCCCCGGTGGAGACTGCAGAACACAGACAGCACAGCTGCGTGGCTGATGTCAGCAGGGCTGCCGTGCACCATGACGTCAGGATGCCCCACGAAAGGGGGGATGGCAGGGAGCTCTCCAGGTAAGGGGAAGAAAATACTCCTCCGGCCTGGATAGGCGATGGCCCACAGTGTTGCCCTCTACATGCCCAATGCTGGACCACAACCTCCGCCACCCACTACCTCCTGGCAGGGCTGGAGCTGAGGGGTCCCATGGGAGGAAGCAATGACTTGAGGTAGGTGGTGGTCACAGTGGGCGGTAGAGTAAGGGGATGAGTCAAAGCCCGAGAGAGTTCCAGAGCCAGGGGAGATAAAAGAGAATTGTAAAAGAAAAAAAAATTGTCTGCCCCTGTACAGGAGAAAGCTCCCTCACCCAACAGCAAGGAAAGCTACACACCAGAGCATGGCGCCAACCCCTTCTGGCTGAGGAAAGCTGCCTTTCAACAGCATTCCATGTCTGTCCTGACCCCAAATGTGATGACCAGAGTCCACTTTGGAACTCAGGTTGTCTATAAGGCAGTGCAACACACTTCCATGAAGCCATCAGAGTAGCCCTCCTCCATAGTTTTGTCACCTGCTTCACTATCCACCAGGCCAAACATCATGTTATCTTGAGCAAGCTTAAACTGCCTCTGTCCCCCCGTAGTCCCTCCCTCCGTGAAGTGCCCGAAATTAAAAAAAATAAAAAATAAAAAAATACCTGGCTGCAGGCGTGCACTTATTCCAAAAATAAATAACAAATAAGCAATATTCACAAATATTGTTGCTGCTGACACTGGCTCTAATTTTTCCTGGCTGCCCTCCCTGGGTTGTTCTGCCTCGTACTGAACTGCACTAAAATTGTTCTCTGCCTGTTACATGACTGTACATGATTGCCTATACCTGTCTGCACCTTGCCTGACAGTTGGACCCAAGCCTTTGTACTTGGTTTCGGCTGATCCTTCTTGCTTGTGTTCTGACTGTACCTTTGTGTAACTCGATGCTAGCCTCTGTACTGTTATTGCTTGTATCTCTGTAACTCTCCTGGGTCGCACCTGAAAATAGGCACGTGACTGTCTAGTGTGCTTACCTGGTAAACAAAAGCTAAATAAATAAAATAAATACTTTGTAGCTGCCAGTACCTTCCCACCCTACCCCATCCCATCCCCCATCCTGTAGTCCTCCCTTGGATTTTTTGTGACCTCAAGTGAATGATTTTACACTTCTTTGCATTGAAGCTAGGCTGCCACACTCTTGACCACTCCTCCAGCGTGCTAATGTCCTTTCTCATTTTATTTACCCCCTCTTGAGTGTCCACCTCGCTGCAGATCTTAGTGTTGTCAGCAAATAGGCATACCTTCCCGACATCCTCAGCACAGTCAAATACAAGCAACTCAAACAATCAGGTCACCCAAAAATCTGAAGGAGTTACAGTTTCCTAGGGACTTGTAACTACTTATCCAGCTTATCCAGAACTATGCTGAGACTGCACACCCACTGACAAGGTTACTGACAGAAGCAGAACCATGGGTGTAGGAAGAAGTGCAAGAAGAAGCTATGCAGGCACTTAATGCTAGCCTGAGTACGGCTCCATGCCTTGATTACCCTCAAAATGATAATGGGTTCTACCCTGAAAAAGGGTACACTAACCAAAGTATCAGTGCAGTACTGCATCAGAAACATGATTCAGGTAACAGTCACAGTCTATGCTAAGAAATCATTGCCTAATGTGGAAAATAAATTCTCAGATTAAGAAAAAGCACTCTTTTGTAATATTTGCGCACTACAACATTTTACAAACCACCTATGGTGAAAAGATTGTTGTTTAAACTTGTCACTAACCTACTTCGTTTCTGGAGAGGCAGAAACTCAAAACTGGCAATGTGTCAAACAGCAGAATTGTGGCTCAGACTTCGGCACTCCAAGGCCTACCCTTAGAAAAAAGGTCTGCAAAGAACAAGAACAATGATCTGCCACAAGAAATAGCTGACTTACTTCCTGTACTGTTGAGGAAAATTCAGTGCAAGAACCTGAACAGTCCCCAGGCTTGAAAGCTGCACTTAAGGCCCATAAATATTATAACTAAGAAGAAAGTGCATACCGAACCTTACCTTAAGTGTATGTAGATGGCTGTGCCTTCCACAAGGATGGGCAATTATATTCAGGTTTAAGAGTAGTGTGGAGTGAGGACATTTCTGGTTCTCACTTTGAGTACCAAAAAGGCCCCAAGTCTAACCAATATACAGAAATGGCAACAACATGCACAGCCATACAAAGAGCAGTGAAGAACAATTTCAGTAGCTCTGTGATCCGTACAGATTCTGATATTGCTAGACACAGCTTTCTTTACCTCTCACACTGGAAATCCAATAGTATGAAAAACTCCAGAGGTGGAAGTGTTGTAGTGTTGTTCACGCAGAGGGAATACTGAATTCAGACCAGTTAGGTCGAGAACATGGATTAACTGTTTATTGGAGAAAGGTAAAGGGACATTCCAGAGTTCCTGGACCAGATAAATAGGAAGGCTCTAGCAAGCAGACAGTCTAGCAAACGATGATGCCCTGAACTAAGAACCTAGAAGTGGCTACCTGGCAGCAGGAAAAGAAAGGCAAAACTGACCAAGTAGTACAACTGTATAGTCAAAAATTAAATCTAGATTTGATAAAAATACAACAAGAGGATAAACATTAGGTGAGGCTGGCCCACCGGCACAGCGGTAGCGCTATCACTCGCGATGCCAGTGACCCGGGTTCGGGAACGAGCCTGGGAAGCTGGAGGGCCGGCCAGGGGAGAAGGCTGAGCATCCGTGGACCGCTTGCCTTCTCTGGGGAGGGAAGGAGACGAGACCCCATGCTTGACTGACCCCAGGCGGAGGACTGGGGTACAGCAAACGCCCGGCCTTTCAGAGAGGCTGGGAGTGCTGGATGTCAGTGGATCTCCACCTTGACGTCACGGCATATGGTACACCCAGAAGAAAGGAAAAATCACCTCCTGCGCTCCCGGAAGACTAAGCGCCAGCATAGACTTCAATGGTCCCCGGCCTGTCCCGTGCGGTGGCCCCAACGAAGTGCCATTACTTCAAGGTGTAAGGGTCCCACCTGGGGAGAACCACCACAGGGTTTTAGACAGGAATGAACTGAGGCAGATGCCAGGCGCCCCGATGAAGCGAGGCGCAGGGGGCAGAGAAAGAGAATAAAAAAAAAACATTAGATGAATTGTACTGATACCTAGAGGATCCCTATACAAACCAGCTAATGACCTAAAGAGTGATAGTGATTTGAGCCTCCTGTATAGTAAGAAAGAATTTCCAGTTGTGGAAAAGTCTACTAGTAAAATGCAGTAGTGGGTGGTCCCTCTAGGTTACAGTGGTATAATGATGCAACATACTCATGATGAATTACCTGCAGTACACTGAGGAAACCAAAGAACAGTAGAAACATTGAAGAATGTGGCTTGTTGGCCTTATACAAACAGAGAATCCACAAATTACATAAAGGAATATATAACCTTTTGCAAACTCCAGCCACCATCAGAACACTATTACAAGTAAAAGGCATCACTATGCCCTAGTCAGATATTCAGATATTCAGTTAGACTGGGTCGGTCCAGTCGTAAGGTGATCAAGAGGCAACAAGTACCTCCTCATTGTTACCTGTTTACAAAACAGGTTACATGCATACCAGCTTCAAATGATAGCAAATATTCTATTACACTTACCATAATTTCCTTTTCTGTCAGCTCCAAGGATGTCAATGGGGAAGTTAGTTAATACATATAGGTAATGTGCGCCCCCCCAACAGTGGTAGTTGGTAGAGCCAACTGTAACCTCAGCACAGATCCCTGGAACATTCTTTCTGCAATAGCTACCTCAGTACACTTCTGTCAATGCAGTACACAACACACAGACCAACAATATACAGTCATTATCAACATTCTCAGATAAGCCCTTGCATAAATATATACCAGAAAGAAGAGGGAAAAAATATGAGACTATCTTGACATGACAGAATAGGGCCCACATTTGGGATGCATGAGTGTGACTTCCATCCTACGTTTGCCACTCACAGCCTCCAACATCGGGCATCAGATTCCCTCTTGGATCTTGTGGTGTTCCATTCCCACAAACTTGCCTTAGACAACATGTTTAGTTAAAGACACAACTGGATCTTTTACGACTGATGGATACCCATTTGGATTCCCCAGACAAACAGAACCTTATAAGTCTCACCATGTAATCATTGCACCAATCATGAACTATCGAATGAAAGTGTCCAGACCAGGGTATACGTGCTATACTGTCGACCAGAAAGGCATGGATATAGAGGAGGGAGAAGTAGGAAATTAAGAGAGAGGAGTGGAGGTGGGAGGGGGTGTGAGCCTAGGAAAAGCAAGGGCGAGGCTAGAAAGAAAGAAGGCAGGACTCTCTCAATCCCTGATGAGAAGACAGATCAAGAGGAGGACCCCTGATGTTCTGCCTGCCTCAAGTGCATCCGGACTCTCACCAAATTCCAACCTTCTTATTGTCGCAGCAAAACCAACAGTTGGCTCAGAGTTGAGAAGAAAAATATGCCCTGGATAGTAGTCACCAGGTATGCATAGAGCTGCCCGTGGGTTGAAAAATGGGACAAGAAAACCATCAAACCTCCTCTATGTTCTGCAGTGAGGTACAAGGCAACTAAGTCAGCCTGCTCCTCGATCAAATGCTATATAGCAGGTATTATTAGAGCTCCAAACATTTTAGCGATATTAGCTGAAATGGAAAAAAAAAAAAAACGCTAAATTAAAGTGCCCGCTAATATTATCTGCTCAATTCAATCTCGTCCAACACCATGTTATCTGACCATTAGCAGCTCATTAAAGTAGCTTACTGTGACAGCAGCGACACTGAACCCGATGCAAAAGCAAGTAAAGCAGATGCACACGTTTCTGGCTAACGAATGATGGCAAACTGGAGTAAAGGAAGGGCGAGATTATAATGTACTTTTAGTAAGCTGCTACCAATTAGTGCAGTGGTCAGGTAATTAGTGCAGCGGTCAGATAACCAGCGGTCGGCTAATTAAGTAGTGCAGCTTGCTGACACTAGAGTGTACTGCTGTAACTGCGGAGACAGTGAGCGCTAATTATATCAGGCACTAAAATGTACGCACATAGTACCACGCTATAAATATATTAGCCACTAACATTTTCTACTATACAATACCGATAGCCCCTCTAGTCAGATTTTGCTGCCCAAGAGCAGGGCTATCCATCATACCTTCCCCTGAAAAAAGGTGGTCTAGGAGAAGAAGCATGCACAAGAACAACAGGGACATATCACAGTTCCAACTGCACCACACGCGTGCACCTTGAGTCAACTGGGTTTAGGCTGATAAACCATCCTGTAGAGTGTACAGGAAACCTTGAGTAAAGTAGCTGGATAACCACTTCTGGGTGACTCAGATGTGCAGCAAGACCTGCAAACAAAAATAATTTTTGTGCAGCAGATCCTGACAAACTGTGCAGTTTTGCTACCACAAAGCCAGGTAAACATTAGCTACAGTATATGCATGAACCATTAGACATGAAATGTGTCTTCTTGCCTGCGCCAAGTAGCCTTGAGACAAGAAATCACCCCTGAACACAGCTGCTACATATGTTGACACAGAAGCAGGGTGCGAAATTCCTATACCTTAGGTGTCCCACGGCAGGCACTTTTGTCCCAGGACACCTCATGCGGTTTATAATACCTGCCACTGGGGCACCTAAGGTATTTAACCAAGTCCCGGTTTCTTTTTTCACTGCTGAGCAGCTTTGTTTACCCCCATGGCAGGTTGTTCTTTTTTTTTTTTTTTTTTAATTCATGCTCATTTTCCTGTGGGTGGGGTTCCACTGAGGCGCACAAGTGTCATTTTTCTTTGGGCGGGTGGTTGTTTGAGGAGCACTGAGCAGCCTGAGCTGATGCCATTGCCAAGTCACAAGATGAGCCCTTCAGAGAACAGCTGACATGCTGAGAACAACGGGCTGACATTTGACTGGAACGGCTATCAGCCAGCTGCACATACGAGGGGTCGGAACACTGATGGTGGAGGCGGGGTGCAGAAGACTGACACCAATCGAGAGAGTCTCTCTGCACAGTTTGCCCGGCCCCTCACACAGTGTGTCTTGCCGTCTTTGTAAAGTGCGCCACTCTATCCTCTTCTGTTGGAAAAGCAAGACATAGTGAGTGGTGCGCTTACAGCTTGCCCATTAAATCCATTTGTTCGTGATTGCAATCGGCGATTAAATAGTTAATAAAAATGCTCTTTTAAGAGCTATTGTCCATCAGCTCGACCGTCAAATACTGAATTGTTACTACTACTTTTCTATATTACAGTGAGAAGTACGTGCAAGTGATAAGGAGGGGGTCACGAAGGGACAGACAATAACAACTTGGGGCGAAATTAAAAAAAGAAAAAAAAAAAAAAAGAAATAAAAGCTCTTTTAAGAGCTATTCTTGATCTAAAGCAGTGCCTAGTCAGATCTGCCTGCAATTTGCAAAAGGGATAGTGGGGAGGGGGGAGAGTGAGACCACAAAGTGAAAAACTCAGGTCAGTCACTCTCACAACCAAAATTAGCAGCCTGACAAGATAAAACTTCTGTTTCGGTGAAAAAATTATTATAAACAGGAGCACAGTGCAGCATAGCTAAATTTGGTGGTGAGGTGACTGAGAGACTTGTGAAGCTCTACCTTAGGACTCGGCTGCCTGATTTAATATAATTAGAGGGTAAACCCAGTTGCCACAGAGTGAACTAAAACAGCAGATTACAAGGAGCCAATCTCGGAGTCTAAATTCTAGGCTGCAGCAGGCTCTTTTTATGGAAGCTCTACCTATAGTTAAGGGACTCAGCTGCTTGAGTTTATATAAAAAAAAGTGCAAACCCAGTTGCCACAGAGTGAACTAATGAAATAGTAGAAGACTACAAGAAAAAATTACTCACCTTAGTAATGTTGTTTCTTCTAATGGAGTCTTGCTATATTATAGACATTAGCAGTTTGATCCAGCTCTAGAACTGCCCCGGAGTGAAGTGGTTAAAACCATTCCAAAATAGAATTTTGGCACGAGAGCAGCTCTATCTGTGTCATTTCAAACTTGAACTGTCAGATCTTTACGAGCCAAACTCACTAAGGTCTGTGTGGAAGCTGTAACCTACACTAGCCAAATGGCTACCTAAATAATAACAACCATTGATGGTCCCAACACCCAAGACTCAAGTCAGGGGACCAGAAATACTAACACCATTCTAATAATATGAAAATGGAACGTAAGTATAATAAAACACACACACGCGTACACATACACACTCCCAAAGTCCCAAAGGGGACAAAATGCTAACAGGACATAAGTAGTGCCCACACTAAGTTGCCCGCACCCCACCAAGTAGAGGTTCTGAGAGGGGCAGGTTGGGGGGGAGGTCTATAATATAGCAAGACTCCATTAGAAGAAACAACATTACTAAGGTGAGTAATTTTTTCTTCAAACAACATGAAGTCTTGCTATATTATAGACATCAGCAGAATACACAGCAGTACCTCCATGGAGGAGGGGCAGAACCTACTTAGGGAATAGGCTCTGAAGAACAGCTGTGCCAAACCGAGCATCTCTCCTGGCCTGGACATCCAGGGAGTAATGCTGGGTAAAAGTGTGTACCGTTTCCAAGAAGCAGCCTGGCAAATCTCTAATAAAGGGATATCTCTGGCAGCAGCTAGAGACGCAGCTGTACCCCCAGAATGAAGCCCTCAAACCGGGGGGGCTCTGCCCACTTTCTGATAACAAAATTGGATACAAGAGACAATCCACCTGGCTACTGATCTCTTAGTGGCAGGTCTGCCTTTCCCAACTTCACCATAGGTAAGGAAAAGTTGGAGGGATTGAACCTGTGACCTTTAGTGCGCTCTATATAATAACTAGAGCTCTCTTAACATCCAGGCTGTGCAACCTCCTCTCACCCGAAGGAGTGATCAGTGAAAAATACTGGAAGGGAGATAGATTGATTAAGATGGAAATCTGAAACCACCTTAGGCAAAACTTCCTATTAGTCCTAAGGACTACCTTATCCCTGTGGAAAGAAATAAAGTCAGTCTCCACTGACAAGGCTTGCAATTCACTTATCGTCTGGCAGAAGTGATAGCCACTGAAAAACAGTTTTCAAGTTAGGTGCTTAAGCTCTGCAGAAGACAGAGGTTCAAAGGGGTTACATTAACTGGGCAATGCAAACATTAAGGTCCCAAGCAGGGGCGGTTCCCGAAAGGGAGTTAGTATGGAGTAATCCCTTAAAAACTTGGAAAACACAGGATGAGAGGAAAGAGGGATGACTTTCCTGCTGACACAAAAGCAGAAACAGCTGCCAAATGAACTCTCAGGGTAGCTGGTCTGAGACCCAAGGAATTAAGATGTACCATGTAATCTAACAAAATGGGCAATTCAGCAGATTCTGGGAAAATATTTTTCCCAGCACACCAAATGAAACCTTTCCATTTAGAACTATAAGTAGCCCTAGTGGAAGGCTTTCTGGAAGCCTTTAGGATCTCAAGAACACCCTGAGAGGTGTAAATCAGAGTCTCTAACTCCTCAAGAGCCAGGCCTTGAGGTTGAGGGATTTGAGGTCCGATACCAAACCCTTCCTGGGCACAAGTCAACAGATTGTGATTCCTGGGAGGCACAGGGGAAGATGGACTGTCAGAGACAGAAGGAGGGTACCAGGGCTGCCTGGCCCAATCCGGGGCAATCAGAAATCACCCTGCAAGGCTGAGATCTGATTTTGACTAGTACTTTGAATAGAGAGGAAAGGGGAAAGCATAGAGGAACTCTTCCTCCCAATCCAGAAGAAGGCATCCAGGGAACTGAGCCCAGCACTGGAGACCTGCAACAGAACAGAGGAAGTTTGTGATTGTCTGGGGCTGCAAAAGATCTATCTGAGGGATGCCCACCTGGCAAAAACTATCCCCAGCACTTGAGGATCCAGGGACCACTCGTGATGGCCCTGGAAATCCTGCTGAGGGCATCCGCTGGACATTGTCCTTCCCTGGAAGATGAACTGCTTGAGGAAGTGTTCAGGGAATAGGCCAGAGACCACAACTTCATTGCCTCGGTGCACAAGGCCGAAGACCGAGTGCCCCCATGTTTGTTGATGTACCACATTGTTGTGGTGTTGTCTGTTCTGACTTGTATCACCTTGTCGTGGACAGATGCAGAAAAAGCTTGAAGAGTTAAAAAGACAGCTCTGAGTTCCAGCAAATTGATGTGGAGCAGAGATTCCTGGGGGGACCAAACTGCCTAAGTGGAAAGGTCGCCCATGTGGGCTCCCCAACCCAGAAGGGAAGCATCTGTAGTGAGAGTCAAGTCGTGAGAAGGGGAAATGAAGGGGACCCCCACTCATAAATTGCTCTGATCCTGCCACCACTGGAGAGCTAGGATCAAGGTTCGAGTCACTGGAACCAACTTGGAAAGGGGGTCTCTTCTCTGAGACCAAAAGGTTCTCAAGTGAAACTGAATGTCTCTCATCTGAAATCTGGCTCCCTGCACAACAGCTGTGGATGCAGCCATGTGCCCCAGGAGCTGCAGAAAGTGTCTTGCTGGTCGAGAGACCTGCAGAGTGAAGGAAGAGGCCACAGCCACTAAATTCCTTACCCTTTCTGGGGAAGAAAGGCTCTGGGTAGCTTGTGTCAATTCTGCCCCTATAAAGGTGAGTACCTGGACTGGTTCCAGAACCGACTTTTGTAGGTTTAGCAGAAAACCCAGGAGGTGAGAAGCTGCTGGGTGACCTGCAGGTGAGATTTTACCTGTTCTGGGGACTAGCCTACAATGAGACAGTCGCTCTAGATAGGGAAAACAGCAATCATCTGCCTCCTTAAGTGGGCCACTGCCACTGCTAGACACTTTTTGAATACCCTTGGAGCAGAGGTAAGGCCAGGGCATTGCTCTGAACTGGTAATGACCTGAGGGCAGTTGAGATCTGAGTACTTTCGGTGGGATCTTCTGATTAGGACATGGAAATAGGCATCCTTGAGGTCCAAGGAGGCTAGCCAGTCCCTGGCCTTAGGGAAGGTAAAATCATTGCCAGAGTTACCATTTAAACTTTAGTTTCAAAAGATGCTTGTTCAGATATCTGAGATCTAAAATGGGCCGCCATTCTCCTGTCTTTTTGGGGTAAGGAAGTATCTGAATACAGACCCCTGCCCTGATGGGGAGGAACCTTTCTACTGCTCTGAGAGCTAACAGGGATGAGACCTCTGTTTCCAAAGCGAGGGTCTCTGAAGCACTTGCAGGTGAAAAAGTCTGCTTCAACTTGGAAACTTTTTGGCTGAGAACCAGACCCTGGCCTACTTCCAGAACCCACTTGTCTGAGGTTAAAAGCCCAATTCTGACTGAAGTAAGCCAGCCTGCCCCATTGGTACAGGAGAATCGGCCCTGGGCACCCCATCAGGTGCCTGTTTCTCAGGAGCTTTAGGCTGGGGGGTGGGAGCAGGTCTGCCCACCCCTCGTCTGCCCCTGCCTCTGAGGAAGCCCCTCTGAGCATAGGCAGAGGAGGCCTGAGTCTGGTAGAAAGGCCTGTGAAAAGGCCTACCCCTACCCCTGGGGGCATGCCTTTGAGGAGTGGCTTGCTGCTCCTTAGCCTGGGCACTCTAGTAAGTAGTCCTATATTCATCCATCTTCTTCATGTAATTCTCTGTCTGCTCTCCAAACAGAGAATTTCCCACCACAGGAAAATCCATAGCCTTAGTCTGGGTATCCTGTGACAAACTAATACACCTGAGCCAGGCCAGCCTCCCGAAGAAAGCTACAGATGTGGCCATGACCCTAGAGGAAACATCATTAACATCCACAGCAGGATGAAACTGAACCTTAGAGGCTTCAATGCCATCAGCAGCCACCTGTTCTAGTTCACTAGCCAGCTGACCATGGACCTGCTTGGCCAATTGCATAACAGTATCCCATCTAGATTTCTGATACCTAACTACATAAGCCATATAATTTGCTTGCCTGAGTCCCAGAGAGGCTGCCATATACTGTTTTTTTGCCATGGCATCAATCTTCCTGAAATCCTTGTCAGGAGGATGTGAAGCCAAGGGAATATTAGCTTTATCACAGGCAGCAGCCTGAACTACCCCAACATGACTGCATTGCTAAGAAAGGAATTCTGTATCAGGGCCTGACAATGTATACCTTCTGTCCATCTTTTTATCTACAGGAGGCACAGAATTAGGAGCTTTAAAATTTTAATTGTTTGTTTCCTAAAAGACTTAAGTAAAGGAATAGACAATCTCCTAGACTCTGGAATATCCATCATTTCTACAAAATCAGGCTCCTCTTGCTCATCCACAGCCTCTTCTAAAGGAAGCTGGAGGGTTTCAGCAACTTTTTATAAAATATAAAATGAGATGGGACTCAGACAGCATAGGGGAGATTCTAAAGGTCTGTCTGGGGAGATGTCCGTTCAATGGGCACACCCAGACCTTCCCAGCCACATTCACACTGTTCATAATCCTCCTCCCTCCTCTGGTTCATAAAAATCCTCAATATCATAATCCTGAACCACTGGGACCGGACGAACCGACCTTTTACCAGATAGTGGTGGTTCGGACGGACCCTGAGACAGTGACTGGACAATTTGTATGGCTTTTGCTATCTCTGCAGCAGTTGGAGAAGGAATTTTGGACTCCAGACCAGCTGATTTTCTTGTTTTCTTTACTGGAATTGGTTCCTCAGAACCAGCTTTTCTTTTGCCCAAGGAAGTCTGGCCCTGGTCAGAGGGCACTCCCTCTGGTTCCGTTGACACCGAACCAGGCTGGCCATCCGGGTCAGCAGACTTTTTGGCCTCTCGTTCCCTGAGCCTGCCCAATCTTTTTTCCAGGGTGGCTGCAGGGAAATTCTTACACCTGGCAGTCTGACTGGAGGTGGTCAAACCCCAGACAATAAACACATGTGGTGTGTGGGTCAGCCTTGGCAAAGACTTCCCCACAAACATCACAGTGTTGAAACCCAGTGGGCCCGTTTTTTCTTTTGGGTTTCTCAGACATAATGCCAGCCTAACAAAAACTTGCCCTTTTAACGGCAGTGCCAGGCAACCCTTATCGGTTCCTAACCGTGTACTGGTATTGGAAAAACGTAATAAATCCGCTTTTTAGAACCGATAAGAACTGGAACCAAGACCCTAAAATAGTAACTTTAGTTTTAAATGAGTTTTAAACCCACTGACCGGTTCAAAACCGAACCGGATAACTTACAAGTTCCACACAGACAAAACCTTCATTTACTTACAGTTTACCACAGATAGAGCTTGAATCGAGACGGTTTTAGCGGTTAAAATAAAACTATTCTCGGTTAAATCCAACCGAGAAAACACTTTTTAAACCGAGAAATGAACCGAGCAGAAGGAGAAATCTCCGGAGCGACTGTTCACTGAGGCGGAGTAAAGAATCTGACAGTTCAAGTTTGAAATGACACAGATAGAGCTGCTCTCGTGCCAAAATTGGAATGGTTTTAACCATTTCACTCTGGGGTAGTTCTAGAGCTGGATCAAACTGCTAATGTCTATAATATAGCAAGACTTCATGTTGTTTGAAGGGGCCATTCTCAGTCTATAGGCTGCAGCAGGCTCTTTTTTTTTTTTCCTGTAGTAGTGGTCACAGTTGCTGCTGGGAACAGAAAATCAAAAGTAAAAAAAGAAATCCTTACGTTCAGTCTGATAAAAAGCTCCCTGATTTACTTAAGTGGAGTTTAACTAACTAAACTAAGCCTTCAAACATCCAAATTAAGAACTGCATGGAGCTGCTCAGCTGAGGAAGTCAGCTTGAGTAAATAAAGGTTTGGGAAGAGAATAGATCTATTCTGTGTTCTAATTTAAAGCCCTTTGTGACTGCTGGGCTTGCAGCTTGCCTAGTGCCTACTGATTTGTCCTCCTGAGGACTGAAGGAGGGCACCCCAGAGGGTAGTCAGTGGCTACTGGCAGGGCAGGAGGAAATGAAAATAAATTTAAAAGCCCTGTCCCTTTGTTTGTTGAATTTGTGGGTCGACTGAGTGACTGTCATCTCCTCTTAAAAATAAATGACACTTTGTCACCCTTTGTGTGTTGGGGTCTGTCCTCTCTTCTTAAGGACTATTGGGGTCTGACGGCACTAGCCAGGGAGTGGCTAGATAGAAGGGAAAACAAATACTGTAAATAAAAACCCTTTCTTTTGGACTGCTGTACTAGTCTACACTACACTGCATTTTGATTTGTCCTCAAATAAAAAAAAAACATTTTTAGTTGCAATCAGTGCTTGTTGGGTCATGCACAAGTAGTATTACTGAAATAAATCACAAAGAGTCAGTTTAATTTCTTTATATTTCTGTTTATTATTTACAAGCTGACAAACCAGGACGATGAAATCAAAATGATGTGAAAAAAAAAGTTGGCATATAAAAAGTTTCCTGGGCATATACGTCTACCGCTTACATGTCCCAGTGGGCATCTACTTTTTTTTTTTTTTTTTTTTACGAATTTCATGCCCTGCACAGAAGTCACGGCTGTGGCCACCTACTGCACAAGACCAGCACCATCGAGCCCGCTAAGCGGGCCCGCATATGCCAGCTGTCTTACAGGAGATCTGACTGGGTGAATGTCTGTCCCTTCAGAGTCCAGCCAGTTCATCCTACCTAAAGGCAGAGGTCCCAAGTACGACCCTAGGAACAATAACGAACTGCGAAGGAATCTGCCCCCTCTTGACTAACCCAGATTACAGCACTGGAACTACAAGACAGACCTATACTGTGCCCAAATTGATACCCCTCGAAGCTGTGGGCTTGTTTGCATGCTGCTCCCACAGAGGAGACAAGGTCTCCTTACTGAGCTGCCTGGCCATTCATAAACATGGTGGTATACTTAGCCTCACATGTGACTGAAATGTTACCAACCTCTGACAAAAAGATTATTCCCTGAGAAAGGGAAGTCTGACATCCAGTTACAGACCTGTGTTCACCCTGCTCATGCCTGATCTGACCTGATCCAGGAGGAGGGTGGTTCCCACACACCACAAGTCAGGCTACACAAGTCTCACAACTACAGATTGTAACGTCTGAGCATCCTCTGGGTGTAACCCTAAACACCACAGTAACCCAGATGAAAAGGAAGCATCTTTCTTTGTTCAAGTGAAATAGGGGAATTGGAAAACACAGGTTATGTCCAGTCCGGTTCCCCACTCTTCCTTGGAGGAACATTATTCCTCATTTGACAGACTTGGCTCTGTCTGGTCAGGAACCTCTTAACACCCCCATAACCTCCTCTTGATTCATCATATCATCAAGGTGGGGCCGCCTGCAAAGTCAGGAAGCAGTCTAGCGCTGCTGTGGTGCACCTAGATGTGCCTGTAGGGACACCTCCCTGACCTGAGGAGTCTGTATAGATATATAGCGTATTGTGGAACGTTGTTCTCGCTAGAAATTGCAACTCATTGAAAAGCTGTTCATCCACACTTAGCAAAATAAATGGAATGCTGTTCTGACCGTACATGCAGAACACCATTCCATTCATTTAGACTGCAAAGCGCAAGTTTTTTTTTTTTAAAGCCGAAACTGAAAACCGCCACACGCCAATACTTCTCGATCTCATCAAAAATGGCTGCAGTGGTTTGTCAGACAAGGGATCAGTGAATTAATAAACATCTGAAAAACAGAATCAGCCATTTATTATGGTTAAAAAGCTTTTTACTCACAGATTTTGGCAAACGAGTTTTTTTTCTCTCACTAAGCGAGATGTCCGGCCACTATTTTGTATTTTTTTTTCTATAAATCCCACCCACGTAAGAATGGCAACCAATCGTAGTGTGCGCTGATAATGTTCGGTCTGGCCTCTGTGGTGGAGAGGGTGGTGGAGTCACTTCTGAAGGAAAGAACAGTTGAGTACCTAGGGGTCAGTGGAGCACAGGATCCAAGGCAGCATGGGTTCACAGCGGGAAGGTCATGTCAGACAAATCTAATAGATTTCTTTAACTGGGTGACCAAAGTAGTAGACCAGGGAGGGCTGTGGACATGGCCTACCTAGACTTTAGCAAGGCATTTGACACAGTCCCACACAAAGATTGATAGTCAAATTAACCAGCCTGGGAGTGGGTCCCAGGTGGTAGCCTGGTAAAACATTGGCTGGACAACAGGACACAGAAGGTAATTGTAAATGGAGTCCACTCTGAAGAAAGGGCGGTTACTAGTGGGGTACCGCAGGGTTCAGTATTGGGTCCAGTCCTTTTTAATGTCTTCAACAGTGACATTGCAGAGGGACTGGAAGGAAAAGTATGCCTTTTTGCAGATGACACAAAGATCTGCAACAGGGTTGATACACAAGGAGGCGTGGAAAGGATGAAAAGGGACTTGGCAAGGTTGGAGGAATGGTCAGACGAATGGCAGCTAGGATTCAATGCAAAAAAGTGCAAAATAATGCACCTGCGAAACAAGAACCCAGGGGAAGAATACACAATGGGTGGGGAGGTAGTAACAACAACAAAACAGGAAAGGGACCTGGGGTAATCATATCAGATGACCTTAAGGTTAGCAAGCAATGTGAGAAGGCAGTAGGGAGGGGGGGTATACTGGGATGTATAGGAGAGGCATCAGCAGCAGAAAACAGGAAGTTGTTATCCCTCTGTACAGACAGTTGGTGAGACCCCATCTGGAATACTGTGTCCAGTTCTGGAGACCCCATCTCCGCAAGGACATAGACAGGATAGAGGTAGTCCAGAGGAGGGCAACTAAAATGGTGCAGGGTCTGCAAGAGAAGCCGTATGAGGAGAGACTAAAGGAGCTTAATATGTATACCCTTGAGGAAAAGAAGGAGAGGGGGACATGATAGAAACTTTCAAGTACCTCAAGGGAATCAACAAAGTCCAAGAGGGTAGCATCTTTCAGAAAAGAGACTTGCAAGAACAAGGGGACACAATTTAAAGATAGAAGGAGGGCGTTCAGGGCAATGGAGGAAGTATTATTTCACAGAGAGGGTAGTGGATGCATGGAACAGCCTCCTGAGGAAGTTGTGGGGTCTAAAACTGTGGGAGAATTCAAGAATGCATGGGACAGACATAAGGCAATTCTTGTGGGGTGCAGGAAGATAAAGGCTGTTGGTTAACTAGGATCTGCGGCCTATCCTGTAGGTAGGGAAATGGGCAGACTAGATGGGCCTAGCAGTCCTTATCTGCCGTCAAAGTCTATGTTTCTATGTTTCTATGTAATGTAGTGACGCCCAGTCCCTAGCAATCACACAGCTTACCATGTTATCAAGCAAGAGATAAACAAAAACATCATTAAAGCGAAAAATAAGACTTTTAAATATTTTGAGGGCACCATACACTATAAAAATACAGGATGGATTAACCAATGCAGAACCGTGTGTTCTCCACCTCAGGGTCTGATTCCCAAGGACCTTCGAGCCTCGCTGTCGAGGTCAAGGAATCAGACCCTCTAACAGAACACACTGGTTCTGCAGGGTTACCCATCCTATATTCTCTGTGGGTGTCTTCACAGGTACCACCTGCTTATCCTTAGCATGACTATAATGGGGCAAGGACAGGGAATGTGTAACTCAGTTTAACCACTGCCAAACAATAACACAGGTGCGCCCAATCTGAGGGTCTGGCTCCTGAGGAACTAAAACATATATATTGAACTGTGTTACAGTGAGGACCATAGTCCTATGGCAGTCTTACATAGTACTGTTCTGCACTAAGCCATTGTGCCATGGAAAATTAAGAAGACTTTCTGTCCCCAGATAATACCGCTGTCTCCTCGAGATTTTTCAAATCTGCCTCTCAAGGTCTCACCACTAAATTAGGGAAAAGAGAAAACGTCAAGGCTATAACTCATGCCAGTAGGCATGGCAGTTTTCCAAATCAGTCTTCTACCTTTGGCCAGTAAAAATGGGGGCCAAATGCCATACAAGGGATTTCTCCCAGAAAAGAAAAAAATGCATCCACCACCATGAAGATACAAACTGGCCGAAAACACCTGCTCCTCAAAAGGAATGCATCATCAACATGGCAATAAATGTGCTCAAACACCATGGGACCACAAGCCTGATCTCCAGTCTGTGCCCTTTCAAATGAGGGGAAAAATAATCACATACATGCATACATGTCACACACTACTGCCAAGAATAAGTCCTTGTGACCCTCTGATCCTTTGCACATTCAGTGTGCTAGCTAGCTGTGAGTTGATTCTCCTCATGCCCCAACCTCCCGCTTAGCATAATGTGCTCCCGGCTGTAATTGACTGTGCAAGACAACCCACACAGGGACGATAAAAACAGCAATGGCATCAGAACACCTAGCTCCCGACACACTACAGGGTCCACAGATTGCAGACATTTGCACCTAGTGAAAGAGCTGAACAGAAAAATGTTTCACTGTCTCTGTTCAGAACTACTTCCATGGCTAGCCTGTCTCCATGCCTGAAGGCTCTGCCACCAACAGAATATAGCCCAGTGGACAACCTCAGCATAGACGTGCCCCCCCCAACATGCCTGGCAGTCATGAGTACTGCTTACAGCACGAGGAGGAGGGAGAAATAAGAAATAAGCATTGCTTACAGCAAAAGGCCACAAAATGAGGGGGAGAAGGCAGGTTCACCAAAAGGCGTGAACATCCATGCCATGCTCAAGACGACCAAAAAAAAAAGCCAATTGAGCCCAGCCCATTGGTGCAGTGGTTGGATTTGCGCCGCAACACCAGCGACTCAGGTTCGGCAGTGGAATCGGGTCGTTGGAGGGCTGGCCAGGAAAAGGCGAACGTCCCAGGATGGCTGCTTCTCCAGGGGAGGGAGGGATCAAGGTCCGCAGCGTGCCTGATCCCAGACGGAGGCCCGAGGTACAGCAAGTACAGCAGCTTGCATGAGGGACCGGTGGGAGCTGTGTGGTGGATGTCAGAGTGCAGTGCCTTGATGTCCGGGCGCACACCACACAGGGAGGAAAGAAAAAATGTCCGGTGGCACCTACAGTAGACAGAGCACCAGCCCCAATCCCCAATGCCTCCTGCCTGGCCCAGAACCGGCATCCTGATGAAATGAAGAAGTACGGGGTGTTCGGGACCCATTTTGACCCCACCTGGGGGGTAGAACCAAGGCTCCATGGGGGAAAGACTGCTCCAGGAGCAGGTAGGAGAGCGGGGACTGATAAGGCAGATGGTGTCTCCTGAAGAGTGGAGTCGTGGGCGAGGGGAGAGTATAAAACCAATTACAAGTAGCAAAAATTACAAATTATGCTTTAAACTCAGAGACTACCAACAGCAGTTGCAAGTAAGACCAATGGCAAATCATGCTATAAAAAGAAAATATCTAATATGTCTGTCCCAAACAGGCAAAATATGTTTTTTTTTTACTCATTTTCGTTTAGTGCGCAATGGCTTCTCTATCAGCTCCGCTTGCTTGTGCCACCGCTCATTACGACTCCAAGGCCACTCCCAACCGAAGTGCCCCCTGGACTGCCCCCCAGGGCAGGGTCTCTGGGGTTCCCCCTTACCCCATCGGATCTCTATCATGGATTCAGCGGGGAGCCCCAGGCAGTTACCTGGTGGTGGGACAGGAGCATCATTAAGCATGTTGGGGGTGAAATTTTTCCCAGGTTGTGGGAGGCATGGCGTGCAATGACCTTGCGGTGAAGACGCCGTGCATCCAGCACACACTCCACAGTAACAGCACTAGCGAGGGCCTCTGGTAAGAGGTCATCCTGTGGTCACCCAGGAGCCCTGTCCCAGGGACAATGTCCCCCCCGGCCCCCTGGATTTGGAGAGCGTGCATAGGCCACTCGATGCACTACTGCCCCGGACGGCCCTCTGGTAACCAGAGTCCGCTCCCGAACCCGAGTCGCCAGCATACTGAGTGGCAGTAGTCCTACCGCTGTGCCGGCAGGCCAGCCCCAGGCAAAGTACTTTTTTTTTTTGGTTAGTACTCTCTTCTTCTATGCCAGCTAACCTCCGGAGGGCACTCCCAGCCCTGTCCCCCAGTGTCCACCATCCGATGCTGATACGTACTCTCGGAGCTTGCCCCACAACAGGGCAGCGGAGTTCCCCAACCCCCACGGAGTCTGGGATCCAGTGGGCCAGCGTCATGGCTTGCCTGCAAGATGCTCTCCACCACTGTGCAGCATCGCTTTCCTGGTGCTCTCCCAAAGCTGGGACATGCAATGATGCCGGTGGAGAGGGCGCACATCTCTCCAAGTGTCTGCTAACTCCTCCCTGTGCATCACAATGCCCTGTCCCCCACCTCTGCCAGGGGACAGGCAAGCGCTGAGAACTAAATCGTTCCAAAATGAGCCCGATAGACTTGCATGGGGCACCCCACGCTCTCCTTGGTTAAACGCTACAATACAGAGAAACATGGGGGCTATGGACTAGGGAATGGAAAGGGATCAGCTGGCTGGCAGTTCAGCCAGCATTACGAACCCTTGCCTTCCTTACAGGAGTGAATTAAAAATTTAAATTTTAACATGCAGAGACTATCGGCACCCCAGGGCAGCAGGCTATGAAGCCCCAAACTGTTTTTAAAAATGTTACACCTTCTTTTTAATGCTGTACCAAGAGATGGGGTGGGCAGCATAGACTGAGCCATCTGGAAGATTTGAATTTCTTCTCGTTGTTTGTTATTTTCCTCGAAGGCATGTGTAACCTTAATGCAGGTTGGGGACCTCTGGTAACAGGATGCCCCCCAAATTTAGAAATCCATGCTTGTTAAGCTGAGGCTTTCAAATTGGATTACCTGCTTGCTAACTGACAGTTGTTAAAGCCTACAGTGCCCAAAATGGTGACCACATGCTGTTAGTAGGTGTTGTTTTGTTACAGGTCTGCTATGAAGCCTAAAGGTACAGCTCACAACTTTCCTTTAACTGAGAGAGCTGTTGCAGATGGAATTTCTGTATTCCTGGGGGTCTGTGCTGAGGTCACAGCTTTTGGGATGTACCAACTACCCCAGTGGGGGAGCACATTACCCAAACATATTAACCACCTTCCCCACTGACAAAGTGGAGCAATACTGAAACAGCTGTATCGTTAATAAACCAGATACTGGTGGCTGGCACAATGGTGCAGCGATTGGGCTACCACTCACAACGCCAAAGACCCAAGTTCGGGAATGAGCCTGGACTGTCAGCAACCAGCCACGGGAAGAAGGATTGAGCATTTCAGAGCACGCTTTCCTCCAAGGAGGAAGGGTCACAATCCTCGCTAAAATACTGCAGCTGAGTGCGCAGCAGGTAGGTCAGACGTAAGCAGGGGACCAATGTAGCACTACCCTTAGAATGCGTGTGCGCCCTACTCTCTCCTGTGTGCTTGCATCTGGAAGGGTACGGGAGAAAAAGAGAACATGGTCCTGCCTCCAATAGATAATGGACCCTGGTGTGCCCAGAACCAACCCTTCTTTTTTTTTTTTTTTTTTCTTTTTTTATTATTATTTTTCCTCCTCAAGCTGCCTGCCACCGGTACTCGGCCGGTCACGGACCACAGCTTCCTCCCTTACAATGACTTTGGGCCCTCCGATGCCTATGGCTTACCCCCCATGGCGGGGCTGCGGCACTCTCCCTGCATGCCGCAGTCTTCGCAATAGGTCGGAGGGCTGGCCTGAGGAGCTAACTGAAGCCGTGGCGGGCTTCATTGAAGGCGGCAGACAGCTGTCTTTTTCCCATTTTTCTGGGGAGGCAGGGTCGTGCAATGACGCCTAGCGTCTGCCCCGCCTCCTGTGCGTGCTAGTGCCAGTGGCTGTGTGACTCCTGGCCTCCGCCAGGGGTCATCAATGCTCGGGCACTTCCCCACCCTCCCGGAGATGGAGAGCAGTCCATGGGGCGCTCTATCCATCTCCCGCCGGCACCTTCCAGCGACCCAGGTCGGTCCCGAACCCGGTGCGCCGGTGTCGCATCGGAAATCCAACCGCTGCACCGACGGGCCGGCTAGAACCAACCCTTCTGCTCCAAGCAGTCTCCTGATGAAACTCAAGTAGCTCGGGGGGGGAAATAAATCTTCTCAAACCCATCCTGGCCTGAGGGGCACTGGACATCACACCTCGCACTACACCGGCAACCTGGGTTCAGGAGGAGCAGGACTGAGCCACCACTGGGCAGTTCCCCTTCTCCTGGTGAGGGTTAGGCACTAAGACGAGTAGCGGGCAGTGTCGGGAGGGGAGGATGCTGTTAGGCGTTTGGTGGAAGGCGTGTCTCCACACGGCTTCCTGCCTATACTTCAGTCCTTCGCAACAGTGTTCTCGGGTGTTGAGTTGAGGGACTTAGGCAGTCACTAACGGCAACTATGCAAAAATCCCAACCCCATAGCCATGCTGCGTGATCCCCCATATGGGAGGGATGGGCACCACGGATAGGCAGTACATTCCCACCGAGCTGGGCCCGGCCGTGGGAGGGAAAAATAGGACATTAAAAAAAGGAAGCTCTGCACTGATGAATAATTTATGTCACTTTATTGAAGTGTAAAAGTGCAGACCTCCATAGCACAAACACTATGCACATTCAGAGCCACTGCTCCTTCATCAGGGGTCGAAGCAGCAATAGCTGCGAATGTGTATGGGGTTTGTGCTGTGGAGGTTTGCACTTTTGCACTTCAACACAATTACATAAATTACACATCTGTGCTGGCTCCCAAGTGCAGAGCTTCCTTTTTTTGTTTTGAGTGTGGAGGATGATGACTGGAGCAGGTAGTGATCGGCTGGATAACACCATGGGGATCTGGAAAAAAGTAGGAGAAAAGACACTGGAAGGGGACATAAACATAAAATAAAAAAATAAAGACATAGAAACCTAGAAAATGCTGGCAGAGAAGGACCACTAGGCCCATCAGGCCCATCCAGTCTGCCCATAGGCCCTATACACTGTATGTGGCCACTGACCCTATGTGATCAATGGCTTTTCATCACTCCCTCCCTTCTCAAGGTTCTATTGAGCCTGTCCCAGGCATGCTTAAACCCCTCCACTGTGCTTGCCCCCACCACCTCTTGTGGCAGGCTATTCCAAGCATCAACTACCCTCCCTGTGTAGAAAAACTTCCTCACGTTGCCCCTTAATCTACCCCCCCCCCAATTTCATATCATGCACCTTGTTCTAGTACTTTTTCTCCTTTGGAAAAGGTCCCCACCTGCACCTTGTTTATGCCCTTGAAGTACCTGAAAGTTTCCACCATGTCACCCTGCTCTCTCCTCTCTTCCGGAGAGTACATTGAGGTCCCCAGTCTCTCCTCAAACGTTTTGTGGTGCAAGCCCTGTAACATGTTAGTTGCCCTTCTCTGGATAGCCTCCACCTTGTCGATGTCCTTGTATAGGTGTGGCCTCCAGAACTGCATGCAGTACTCTAGGTGAGGTCTTACCAATGTTTTATACAATGGCATCACCACATCCCATCTCCTGCTAGTGATACTCTGCCTATATACCCTAGCATGCCACTGGCCCCCCCTGCAGCCTTTGTGCATTGCTTTGATACCTTAAGGTCATAAGAGATGATAGCCCATAGGTCCCTTTCCTCTTTAGTGACAGTCAGCACCTCCACCCATCCTGTAGGTCTTACAGTGTTCCCTCTACAGAGGTGCATTATTTTGCACTTCTTAGCACTTAACCTCAGTTGACATGTCTCTGACCATCTTTCAAGTTTCTCCAGGTCCCTCCTCATTTTCTCCACCCCTTCTGAAGTATCCACCCAGTTACAGATCTTGGTATCATCTGCAAACAGGCAGACCTTTCCTTCCAGTCCCTCTGCATTGTCACTAATGAAGACACTGAACAGGACTGGTCCCAGTACTGAACCCTGTGTTACTCCACTGATCACCCATCTCTCCCCAGATTGGATCCCATTTACCACCACCCTTTGCCTCATGTCTGTCAGCCAGCTTTTAACCCAGTGTATCACCTTTTGTCCCATGCCTAGCATTCCCATCTTGTTAACCAGTCTTCAATGAGGGACGCTGTCAAAAGCTTTGCTGAAATCCAGGTAGGCGACATCTACTGCTCCTTCCTGATTAACTTCCTTAGTCACCCAGTCAAAATCAATCAGATTTGTTTGACGAGACCTTTCTACTATGAAACCATGTTGCCTCAGATCCTGGGCTCCACTGGATTCCAGGTGTGCCACTATCCTTTCTTTCAGCAGTGTCTCCATGATCTTTCCCACCACGAAGGTGAGGCTGACTAGCCTGTAGTTCCCCGCCTCCTCCCTACTGCTGCTTTTGTGCAACAGTAAGTACTACATGTGCCCTCCTCCAGTCCTCTGGAACCACTATGTCGAGCAACTCTGTGAACAGGACCACCAGAGGTGCTGCCAGTTCACTTCACATCTCCCTTATTATCCTCAGGCATACGCCCTCTGGCTCCATGGCTTTATCCACCTTCAGCTTTGTGAGTTCTCCCAAGACTCTCTCCTCCCTGAGAATGGACTGGTGCCACTTCCTCCTCTCCACTGCCTGTGCCCACAACTGTGGTCCTTGACCCTCCCCTCCGTAGTGAATACTGAGCATTAGTATTTGTCCAGTATTTCTGCCTTGCCTCGATCCCCTCCTTACACTTGCCCTCCTCCCTTTGAGCCTCACTACCCCATTTTTTCTTCTGTCGCTGATGTACCTACAGAATGTCTCATCTTCTTTTTCGAGTCTGCTAAACCCTCCTCTGTCTGCCCTTAGCTCTCCTTACAGCTTTCCCTGCTTCCCTCAGACATTCAAGGCACAGTAAACTCCCGATCTTACGAACGTGCTGGGGTACACTGAAAACATTCAGATAATCGGGCGTTCGTAAAATCGGGAGTCGCACTGAAATCAGTCGGTCGGCAGCAAGTTATGCAAAGGTTGACAACATTTTATTATAATTATGCACAGCCAGAATACCCTGGTCCATTGGTTGTAACTTTGCAGTTCGTTTGCTGGTAGAAACACACACCGATACCAGAGTCTCATGTTTTCAGCTGCTCACTATCAGAGTGAGCTCGGCACTGTCAGGAGCAGAACAGCCTTAGGTGGGAGTTTAAGAGACCTTAGCTGTGTGTGCAATGCTGGGAAAAGTCCTCAAAAACAACTTTTAAAGATTGAAGCTGACATCCAGGCACTGGGCTGTGCACAGCAGATAACAGGTAGTTGCTCAAGGTTAATGTGCTAAAACACCTCAGCTTGAGTGATTCACCTATCACTAAAAGTTTAAATTTGTGACTCTAGCGTGCGTTAGTGCATCCCAGCACAATTTATTTTTTTTAAGCTTGGGCAAACTTTTGCTGCAGGCAGCCAATGTCTTTTCTGGCAGGAGCTTCCAGAAAATCCCCATCTAATCAGCATTGTAAATCTGGGAGGATGACAACCCTCATTTTCCTTATTGTTGTGATACAAGTTCTGAACAGGGCTATCGATTCAATGGCAGAAGACAGGAGCTCACCAGCAACAGACAAACTGCCTGATGCCATGACACTGCTTAAAATGATTTAGCCAGCCCTCACTGGCATTGAAGCAGTCATCCTCCCCATTCAGGCTGCGATGGAAGTGAAGAGCCTTCTCTCTTAATATGGCCCCGAGATAGGAGTTCCTCTGATATGGTTCTGCACGAACCAGAGAAAGAGTGCCCGATCAAGCTGGTCATCTCTGCAGCCCTTCATAATTTTGCGCTGCTTTAGGGAGTCATTTGAATCAAGCGATGCGGCATCCTTAGCTTTCTTAATGTCACAGACCGTGGAGTTGCCTATGTCAAACTTACGGGCAACATCCACGGCTTTCTCCCCGTTCTCCAAGCATTCCAAGATCTGAAGCTTTTGCGAGATGGCTTCGCTGATTGTTACATTTTGCCATTGTTGTAACACAGCAAACGATGAGATGTGTCAATGCTTTGCAAGGTTCGGTGCTTATCTAGCACTGCCAATTAACACATAGTAAGTGTAAACAGGAGTTTAACAAGTTTCATGACTACACTACACTGAACACTTAACCGCGTGGCCGCTTAAGCTGGTTAAGCGATAACTGACACACAGCTCACATCAGGGGACATAGAAACATAGATTTTAATGGCAGATAAGGACCGCTTGGCCCACCTATTCTGCCCATTTTCCTACCTGATGGATAAGCTGCAGATTCTAGTTAATCAACAACTTACCTCCTCCTACCCCCCACCAGAATTGCCTTATGTCTGTCCCATGCATTCTTGAATTCTCCCACTGTTCCTGACTCCACAACCTCCTCAGGAAGGCTGTGCCATGCATCCACAACCCTCTCTTTGAAAAATACTTACTAACATTACCTCTGAGCCATCCCCCCTCTATCTTAAAATTGTGCCCCCTTGTTCTTGCACATCTCTTTTTCTGAAAGATACTACCCTCTTGTACTTTAATTCCCTTGAGATACTTGAAAGTTTCTATTATGTTGCCCCTCTCCCTCCTTTCCTCAAGGGGATACATATTAAGCTACTTTAGTCTCTCCTCGTGCGTCTCCTGGTGCAGACCCTGCACCATTTTGGTTGCCCTCCTCTGTACGGCCTCCACTCTGTCTATGTCTTTGCGGAGATGGGGTCTCTAGAACTGCATGCAGTACTCTAGATGAGGTCTCACCAACTGTCTGTACAGACGGATAACAACTTTCTGTTTTCTACTGCTGATGCCGCTCCCTATGCATCCCAGTATCCCCCTAGCCTTCCTTACTGCCTTCTCACATTGCTTGCCCACCTTTATGTCATCTGATACAATTACTCTTAGGTCTTTTTCGATTTTTGTTGTTGTTATTATAACATAAAACGGATTTGGATTAGCCAGAGATTTGGTTAATCAGAGATCGTAAAATCGGGAGTGTACTGGATGCATGGAACGGCCTTCCGGAGGAGGTTGTGGAGTCAAAATCAGTGGGGGAATTCAAGCATGCATGGGATAGTCATAAGGCAATTCTGGGGGGTGGGGGTAGGAAGAAGTAGGCTGCTGGATAATTAGGATCTGCAGCTTATCCAGTAGGTAGGGAAATGGGCAGACTGGGTGGGCCAAGCGGTCCTTATCTGCCGTCAAATTCTATGTTTCTATGTTTACTGTACACCTCCCTGTCCTCCTCCCTTTGGGTCCCCCTATATTTTCTGAAACTCAGTCTTTTAGCTCTTATTTTGTCCCTCACCTCTTTAGAGAACCATAGTGGTTTCCTTTTCTTTTCCCTTGGCTACTGTCCTAACTCATTGGTTTGTTACTCCACTATGGCTGGAGGCTGGAGGAAAACGGATATAATGGGAGTGGAGTAGTGCAGAGCAGTGGTCTTCAGGGAGGCTGTGATGCTACACTATCTGCAGGCACCTCTCTGGGCTGAGGGAGGAGGTTGCTCATCTCTGAGCAGAAGTAGCCAGGCTACAAGTAGCATCCACCCAGACCCAGAGACCAACAGGTCTGCAACCTGAACCTCAAAGGATGTCCAGGGAGAAGAGTAATTGGACCATGGTGGGCTCAGGGAAGGTGAGGGGGGGTTAGAAGCACATCCCCCCAGCTGGTCCAGCTTAGTAACTCCTACACTGTGTTGGAGGAACAGGAAAGCCACACATAAGCACCGGCAGCTGTGACTAGGGAGGATGGGCGGATCTAAGGCAATTCTTGTGGGGTGCAGGAAGATAAAGGCTGTTGGTTAACTAGGATCTGCGGCCTATCCTGTAGGTAGGGAAATGGGCAGACTAGATGGGCCTAGCAGTCCTTATCTGCCGTCAAAGTCTATGTTTCTATGTTTCTATGTAATGTAGTGACGCCCAGTCCCTAGCAATCACACAGCTTACCATGTTATCAAGCAAGAGATAAACAAAAAAACATCATTAAAGCCGAAAAATAAGACTTTTTAAATATTTTGAGGGGCACCATACACTATAAAAAATACAGGATGGTTAACGCAATGCAGAACCGTGTGTTCTCCCACCTCAGGGTCTGATTCCCAAGGACCTTTCGAGCTTCGCTGTCGAGGTCACAAGGAATCAGACCCCTCTGGCAGAACACACTGGTTCTGCAGGGTTACCCATCCTATATTCTCTGTGGGTGTCTTCACAGGTACCACCTGCTTATCCTTAGCATGACTATAATGGGGCAAGGACAGGGAATGTGTAACTCAGTTTAACCACTGCCAAACAATAACACAGGTGGGCCCCAATCTGAGGGTCTGGCTCCTGAGGAACTAAAACATATATATTGAACTGTGTTACAGTGAGGACCATAGTCCTATGGCAGTCTTACATAGTACTGTTCTGCACTAAGCCATTGTGCCATGGAAAATTAAGTGAAGACTTTCTGTCCCCAGATAATACCGCTGTCTCCTCGAGATTTTTCAAATCTGCCTCTCAAGGTCTCACCACTAAATTAGGGAAAAGAGAAAACGTCAAGGCTATAACTCATGCCAGTAGGCATGGCAGTTTTCCAAATCAGTCTTCTACCTTTGGCCAGTAAAAATGGGGGCCAAATGCCATACAGGGGATTTCTCCCAGAAAAGAAAAAAATGCATCCACCACCATGAAGATACAAACTGGCCGAAAACACCTGCTCCTCAAAAGGAATGCATCATCAACATGGCAATAAATGTGCTCAAACACCATGGGACCACAAGCCTGATCTCCAGTCTGTGCCCTTTCAAATGAGGGGAAAAATAATCACATACATGCATACATGTCACACACACTACTGCCAAGAATAAGTCCTTGTGACCCTCTGATCCTTTGCCACATTCAGTGTGCTAGCTAGCTGTGAGTTGATTCTCCTCATGCCCCAACCTCCCGCTTAGCATAATGTGCTCCCGGCTGTAATTGACTGTGCAAGACAACCCACACAGGGACGATAAAAACAGCAATGGCATCAGAACACCTAGCTCCCGACACACTACAGGGTCCACAGATTGCAGACATTTGCACCTAGTGAAAGAGCTGAACAGAAAAATGTTCACTGCACTGTCTCTGTTCAGAACTACTTCCATGGCTAGCCTGTCTCCATGCCTGAAGGCTCTGCCACCAACAGAATATAGCCCAGTGGACAACCTCAGCATAGACGTCCCCCCAAACATGCCTGGCAGTCATGAGTACTGCTTACAGCACGAGGAGGAGGGAGAAATAAGAAATAAGCATTGCTTACAGCAAAAGGCCACAAAATGAGGGGGAGAAGGGCAGGTTCACCAAAAGGGCGTGAACATCCATGCCATGCTCAAGACGACCAAAAAAAAAAAAAGCCAATTGAGCCAGCCCATTGGTGCAGTGGTTGGATTTGCGCTCGCAACACCAGCGACTCAGGTTCGGCAGTGGAATCGGGTCGTTGGAGGGCTGGCCAGGGAAAAAGGCTTGAACGTCCCAGGATGGCTCGCCTTCTCCAGGGGGAGGGAGGGGGATCAAGGTCCGCAGCGTGCCTGATCCCAGACGGAGGCCCGAGGTACAGCAAGTACAGCAGCTTGCATGAGGGACCGGTGGGAGCTGTGTGGTGGATGTCAGAGTGCAGTGCCTTGATGTCCGGGCGCACACCACACAGGGAGGAAAGAAAAAATGTCCGGTGGCACCTACAGTAGACAGAGCACCAGCCCCAATCCCCAATGCCTCCTGCCTGGCCCAGAACCGGCATCCTGATGAAATGAAGAAGTCGGGGGTGTTGGGACCCATTTTGACCCCACCTGGGGTAGAACCAAGGCTCCATGGGGAAAGACTGCTCCAGGAGCAGGTAGGAAGCGGGACTGATAAGGCAGATGGTGTCTCCGAAGAGTGGAGTCGTGGGCAGGGGAGAGTATAAAACCAATTACAAGTAGCAAAAAATTACAAATTATGCTTTAAACTCGAGACTACCAACAGCAGTTGCAAGTAAGACCAATGGCAAATCATGCTATAAAAAGAAAAATATCTAATATGTCTGTCCCAAACAGGCAAAATATGTTTTTTTTTTTTTACTCATTTTCGTTTAGTGCCGCCAATGGCTTCCTTCATCAGCTCCGCTGCTTGTGCCACCGTTCATTACGACCCAAGGCCACCCCAACCGAAGTGCCCCCTGGACTGCCCCCCAGGGCAGGGTCTCTGGGGTTCCCCCTTACCCCATCGGATCTCTATCATGGATTCAGCAGGGAGCCCCAGGCAGTTACCTGGTGGTGGGACAGGAGCATCATTAAGCATGTTGGGGGTGAAATTTTTCCCAGGTTGTGGGAGGCATGGCGTGCAATGACCTTGCGGTGAAGACGCCGTGCATCCAGCACACACTCCACAGTAACAGCACTAGCGAGGGCCTCTGGTAAGAGGTCATCCTGTGGTCACCCAGGAGCCCTGTCCCAGGGACAATGTCCCCCCCGCCCCCCTGGATTTGGAGAGCGTGCATAGGCCACTCGATGCACTACTGCCCCGGACGGCCCTCTGGTAACCAGAGTCCGCTCCCGAACCCGAGTCGCCAGCATACTGAGTGGCAGTAGTCCTACCGCTGTGCCGGCAGGCCAGCCCCAGGCAAAGTACTTTTTTTTTTTTTTGGTTAGTACTCTCTTCTTCTATGCCAGCTAACCTCCGGAGGGCACTCCCAGCCCTGTCCCCCAGTGTCCACCATCCGATGCTGACACGTACTCTCGGGGCTTGCCCCCCCCGGCAGGGCCGGCGGAGTTCCCCAACCCCCACCGGAGTCTGGATCCAGTGGGCCAGCGTCATGGCTTGCCTGCAAGATGCTCTCCACCACTGTGCCACAGCATCGCTTTTTCCTGGTGCTCTCCCAAGAGCTGGGACATGCAATGATGCTGGTGGAGAGGAGCGCACATCTCTCTCCAAGTGTCTGCCCCAACTCCTCCCCGTAGTGCATCACAATGCCCTGTCCCCCCACCTCTGCCAGGGGACAGGCAAGCGCTGAGAACTAAAATCGTTCCAAAAATGAGCCCGATAGACTTGCATGGGGCACACCCCCACTCTCTCCTTGGTTAAACGTCACAATACAGAGAAACATGGAGGCGGACCAGGAATGGAAGGGATCAGCTGGCTAGCAGTTCAGCCAGCATTACGAACCCTTGCCTTCCTTACAGGAGTGAATTAAAAATTTAAATTTTAACATGCAGAGACTATCGGCACCCCAGGGCAGCAGGCTATGAAGCCCCAAACTGTTTTTAAAAATGTTACACCTTCTTTTTAACGCTGTACCAAGAGATGGGGTGGGCAGCATAGACTGAGCCATCTGGAAGATTTGAATTTCTTCTCGTTGTTTGTTATTTTCCTCGAAGGCATGTGTAACCTTAATGCAGGTTGGGGACCTCTGGTAACAGGATGCCCCCCAAATTTAGAAATCCATGCTTGTTAAGCTGAGGCTTTCAAATTGGATTACCTGCTTGCTAACTGACAGTTGTTAAAGCCTACAGTGCCCAAAATGGTGACCACATGCTGTTAGTAGGGTGTTGTTTTGTTACAGGTCTGCTATGAAGCCTAAAGGTACAGCTCACAACTTTCCTTTAACTGAGAGAGCTGTTGCAGATGGAATTTTCTATATTCCTGGGGGGTCTGTGCTGAGGTCACAGCTTTTGGGATGTACCAACTACCCCAGTGGGGGAGCACATTACCCAAACATATTAACCACCTTCCCCACTGACAAAGTGGAGCAATACTGAAACAGCTGTATCGTTAATAAACCAGATACTGGTGGCTGGCACAATGGTGCAGCGATTGGGCTACCACTCACAGCCAAAGACCCAAGTTCGGGAATGAGCCTGGACTGTCAGCAACCAGCCACGGGAAGAAGGATTGAGCATTTCAGAGCACGCTTTCCTCCAAGGAGGAAGGGTCACAATCCTCGCTAAAATACTGCAGCTGAGTGCGCAGCAAGTAGGTCAGACGTAAGCAGGGGACCAATGTAGCACTACCCTTAGAATGCGTGTGCGCCCTACTCTCTCCTGTGTGCTTGCATCTGGAAGGGTACGGGAGAAAAAGAGAACATGGTCCTGCCTCCAATAGATAATGGACCCTGGTGTGCCCAGAACCAACCCTTCTTTTTTTTTTTTTTTTTTCTTTTTTATTATTTTTCCCTCAAGCTGCCTGCCACCCGGTACTATCGGCCCGGTCACGGACCACGAGCTTCCACTCCTCACAACGACCTTGGGCCCTCCATGCCTTACGGCTTACCCCCCCCATGGCGGGGCTGCGGCACTCTCCCTGCATGCCGCAGTCTTCGTAATAGGTCGGAGGGCTGGCCTGAGGGAGCTAATCAGCCGTGGCGGCTTCATTGAAGCGGCAGACAGCTGTCTTTTCCCATTTTTCTGGGGAGGCAGGGTGCGTGCAATGGCGCCCTAGCGTCTGCCCGCCTCCTTGCGTGCTAGTGCCAGTGGCTGTGTGACTCCTGGCCTCCGCCAGGGGTCATCAATGCTCCGGGCACTTCCCCACCCTCCCCCCGGAGATGGAGAGCAGTCCATGGGACGCTCTATCCATCTCCCCCCGGCCGGCCTTCCAGCGACCCAGGTCCGTTCCCGAACCCGGGTCGCCGGTGTCGCATGCGGAAATCCAACCGCTGCACCGACGGGCCGGCTAGAACCAACCCTTCTGCTCCAAGCAGTCTCCTGATGAAACTCAAGTAGCTCGGGGGGGGAAATAAATCTTCTCAAACCCATCCTGGCCTGAGGGGCACTGGACATCACACCTCGCACTACACCGGCAACCTGGGTTCAGGAGGAGCAGGACTGAGCCACCACTGGGCAGTTCCCTTCTCCTGGTGAGGTTAGGCACTAAGACGAGTAGCGGGCAGTGTCGGGAGGGGAGGATGCTGTTAGGCGTTTGGTGGAAGGCGTGTCTCCACACGGCTTCCTGCCTATACTTCAGTCCTTCGCAACAGTGTTCTCGGGTGTTGAGTTGAGGGACTTAGGCAGTCACTAACGGCAACTATGCAAAAATCCCAACCCCATAGCCATGCTGCGTGATCCCCCATATGGGAGGGATGGGCACCACGGATAGGCAGTACATTCCCACCGAGCTGGGCCCGGCCGTGGGAGGGAAAAATAGGACATTAAAAAAAGGAAGCTCTGCACTGATGAATAATTTATGTCACTTTATTGAAGTGTAAAAGTGCAGACCTCCATAGCACAAACACTATGCACATTCAGAGCCACTGCTCCTTCATCTCGAAATTGACAGCAATAGCTGCGAATGTGTATGGGAGTTTGTGCTGTGGTAGTTTGTGCTGTGGAGGTTTGCACTTTGCATACAACACAATTACATAAATTACACATCTGTGCTGGCTCCCAAGTGCAGAGCTTCCTTTTTTTGTTTTGAGTGTGGAGGATGATGACTGGAGCAGGTAGTGATCGGCTGGATAACACCATGGGGATCTGGAAAAAAGTAGGAGAAAAGACACTGGAAGGGGACATAAACATAAAATAAAAAAATAAAGACATAGAAACCTAGAAAATGCTGGCAGAGAAGGACCACTAGGCCCATCAGGCCCATCCAGTCTGCCCATAGGCCCTATACACTGTATGTGGCCACTGACCCTATGTGATCAATGGCTTTTCATCACTCCCTCCCTTCTCAAGGTTCTATTGAGCCTGTCCCAGGCATGCTTAAACCCTCCACTGTGCCCCACCACCTCTTGTGGCAGGCTATTCCAAGCATCAACTACCCTCCTGTGTAGAAAAACTTCCTCCACTTAATCTACCCCCCAATTTCATATCATGCACCTTGTTCTAGTACTTTTTCTCCTTTGGAAAAGGTCCCCCACCTGCACCTTGTTTATGCCCTTGAAGTACCTGAAAGTTTCCACCATGTCACCCTGCTCTCTCCTCTCTTCCGGAGAGTACATATTGAGGTCCCCCAGTCTCTCCTCAAACGTTTTGTGGTGCAAGCCCTGTAACATGTTAGTTGCCCTTCTCTGGATAGCCTCCACCTTGTCGATGTCCTTGTATAGGTGTGGCCTCCAGAACTGCATGCAGTACTCCAGGTGAGGTCTTACCAATGTTTTATACAATGGCATCACCACATCCCATCTCCTGCTAGTGATACTCTGCCTATATACCCTAGCATGCCACTGGCCCCCTGCAGCCTTTGTGCATTGCTTTGATACCTTAAAAGGTCATAAGAGATGATAGCCCATAGGTCCTTTCCTCTTTAGTGACAGTCAGCACCTCCACCCATCCTGTAGGTCTTACAGTGTTCCTCTACAGAGGTGCATTATTTTGCACTTCTTAGCACTTAACCTCAGTTGACATGTCTCTGACCATCTTTCAAGTTTCTCCAGGTCCCTCCTCATTTTCTCCACCCTTCTGAAGTATCCACCCAGTTACAGATCTTGGTATCATCTGCAAACAGGCAGACCTTTCCTTCCAGTCCCTCTGCATTGTCACTAATAGAAGACACTGAACAGGACTGGTCCCAGTACTGAACCCTGTGTTACTCCACTGATCACCCATCTCTCCCAGATTGGATCCCATTTACCACCACCCTTTGCCTCATGTCTGTCAGCCAGCTTTTAACCCAGTGTATCACCTTTTGTCCCATGCCTAGCATTCCCATCTTGTTAACCAGTCTTCAATGAGGCTGTCAAAAGCTTTGCTGAAATCCAGGTAGCTGACATCTACTGCTCTTCCTGATTAACTTCCTTAGTCACCCAGTCAAAATCAATCAGATTTGTTTGACGAGACCTTTCTACTATGAAACCATGTTGCCTCAGATCCTGGGCTCCACTGGATTCCAGGTGTGCCACTATCCTTTCTTTCAGCAGTGTCTCCATGATCTTTCCCACCAGAAGGTGAGGCTGACTAGCCTGTAGTTCCCCGCCTCCTCCCTACTGCTGCTTTTGTGCAACAGTAAGTACTACATGTGCCCTCCTCCAGTCCTCTGGAACCACTATGTCGAGCAACTCTGTGAACAGGACCACCAGAGGTGCTGCCAGTTCACTTCACATCTCCCTTATTATCCTCAGGCATACGCCCTCTGGCTCCATGGCTTTATCCACCTTCAGCTTTGTGAGTTCTCCCAAGACTCTCTCCACTGCGAATGGACTGGTGCCCACTTCCTCCTCTCCACTGCCTGTGCCCACAACTGTGGTCCTTGACCCTCCCCCTCCGTAGTGAATACTGAGCATTAGTATTTGTCCAGTATTTCTGCCTTGCCTCGATCCCCCTCCTTACACTTGCCCTCCTCCCCTTTGAGCCTCACTACCCCATTTTTTCTTCTGTCGCTGATGTACCTACAGAATGTCTCATCTTCTTTTTTCACAGTCTGCTAAACCCTCCTCTGTCTGAGCCTTAGCTCTCCTTACAGCTTTCCCTGCTTCCCTCAGACATTCAAGGCACAGTAAACTCCCGATCTTACGAACGTGATGGGGTACACTGAAAACATTCAGATAATCGGGCGTTCGTAAAATCGGGAGTCGCACTGAAATCAGTCGGTCGGCAGCAAGTTATGCAAAGGTTGACAACATTTTATTATAATTATGCACAGCCAGAATACCCTGGTCCATTGGTTGTAACTTTGCAGTTGCGTTTGCTGGTAGAAACACACACCGGATACCAGAGTCTCATGTTTTCAGCTGCTCACTATCAGAGTGAGCTCCGGCACTGTCCAGGAGCAGAACAGCCTTAGGTGGGAGTTTAAGAGACCTTAGCTGTGTGTGCAATGCTGGGAAAAAGTCCTCAAAAAAACAACTTTTAAAGATTGAAGCTGACATCCAGGCACTGGGCTGTGCACAGCAGATAACAGGTAGTTGCTCAAGGTTAATGTGCTTAAAACACCTCAGCTTGAGTGATTCACCTATCACTAAAAGTTTAAATTTGTGACTCCCAGCTGCGTTAGTGCATCCCAGCACAATTTGCCTATTTTTTTTTAAGCTTGGGGCAAACTTTTTGCTGCAGGCAGCCAATGTCTTTTCTGGCAGGAGCTTCCAGAAAATCCCCATCTAATCAGCATTGTAAATCTGGGAGGATGACAATCCCTCATTTTTCCTTATTGTTGTGATACAAGTTCTGAACAGGGCTATCGATTCAATGGCAGAAGACAGGAGCTCACCAGCAACAGACAAACTGCCTGATGCCATGACACTGCTTAAAATGATTTAGCCAGCCCTCACTGGCATTGAAGCAGTCATCCTCCCCATTCAGGCTGCGATGGAAGTGAAGAGCCTTCTCTCTTAATATGGCCCGAGATAGGAGTTCCTCTGATATGGTTCTGCGAACCAGAGAAAAGTGCCGATCAAGCTGGTCATCTCTGCAGCCCTTCATAATTTTCGCTGCTTTGAGAGTCATTTGAATCAGCGATGCGGCATCCTTAGCTTTCTTAATGTCACAGACCGTGGAGTTGCCTATGTCAAACTTACGGGCAACATCCACGGCTTTCTCCCCGTTCTCCAAGCATTCCAAGATCTGAAGCTTTTGGGAGATGGCTTCGCTGATTGTTACATTTTGCCATTGTTGTAACACAGCAAACGATGAGATGTGTCAATGCTTTGCAAGGTTCGGTGCTTATCTAGCACTGCCAATTAACACATAGTAAGTGTAAACAGGAGTTTAACAAGTTTCATGACTACACTACACTGAACACTTAACCGCGTGGCCGCTTAAGCTGGTTAAGCGATAACTGACACACAGCTCACATCAGGGGACATAGAAACATAGATTTTAATGGCAGATAAGGACCGCTTGGCCCACCTATTCTGCCCATTTTCCTACCTGATGGATAAGCTGCAGATTCTAGTTAATCAACAACTTACCTCCTCCTACCCCCCACCAGAATTGCCTTATGTCTGTCCCATGCATTCTTGAATTCTCCCACTGTTCCTGACTCCACAACCTCCTCAGGAAGGCTGTGCCATGCATCCACAACCCTCTCTTTGAAAAATACTTACTAACATTACCTCTGAGCCATCCCCCCTCTATCTTAAAATTGTGCCCCCTTGTTCTTGCACATCTCTTTTTCTGAAAGATACTACCCTCTTGTACTTTAATTCCCTTGAGATACTTGAAAGTTTCTATTATGTTGCCCCTCTCCCTCCTTTCCTCAAGGGGATACATATTAAGCTACTTTAGTCTCTCCTCGTGCGTCTCCTGGTGCAGACCCTGCACCATTTTGGTTGCCCTCCTCTGTACGGCCTCCACTCTGTCTATGTCTTTGCGGAGATGGGGTCTCTAGAACTGCATGCAGTACTCTAGATGAGGTCTCACCAACTGTCTGTACAGACGGATAACAACTTTCTGTTTTCTACTGCTGATGCCGCTCCCTATGCATCCCAGTATCCCCCTAGCCTTCCTTACTGCCTTCTCACATTGCTTGCCCACCTTTATGTCATCTGATACAATTACTCTTAGGTCTTTTTCGATTTTTGTTGTTGTTATTATAACATAAAACGGATTTGGATTAGCCAGAGATTTGGTTAATCAGAGATCGTAAAATCGGGAGTGTACTGGATGCATGGAACGGCCTTCCGGAGGAGGTTGTGGAGTCAAAATCAGTGGGGGAATTCAAGCATGCATGGGATAGTCATAAGGCAATTCTGGGGGGTGGGGGTAGGAAGAAGTAGGCTGCTGGATAATTAGGATCTGCAGCTTATCCAGTAGGTAGGGAAATGGGCAGACTGGGTGGGCCAAGCGGTCCTTATCTGCCGTCAAATTCTATGTTTCTATGTTTACTGTACACCTCCCTGTCCTCCTCCCTTTGGGTCCCCCTATATTTTCTGAAACTCAGTCTTTTAGCTCTTATTTTGTCCCTCACCTCTTTAGAGAACCATAGTGGTTTCCTTTTTCCTTTCCCTTTGGCTACTGTCCTAACTCATTGGTTTGTTACCTCCACTATGGCTGGAGGCTGGAGGAAAACGGATATAATGGGAGTGGAGTAGTGCAGAGCAGTGGTCTTCAGGGAGGCTGTGATGCTACACTATCTGCAGGCACCTCTCTGGGCTGAGGGAGGAGGTTGCTCATCTCTGAGCAGAAGTAGCCAGGCTACAAGTAGCATCCACCCAGACCCAGAGACCAACAGGTCTGCAACCTGAACCTCAAAGGATGTCCAGGGAGAAGAGTAATTGGACCATGGTGGGCTCAGGGAGGGTGAGGGGGGGTTAGAAGCACATCCCCCCAGCTGGTCCAGCTTAGTAACTCCTACACTGTGTTGGAGGAACAGGAAAGCCACACATAAGCACCGGCAGCTGTGACTAGGGAGGATGGGCGGATCCTTCAGGATCGAGACCCAGGGAATGGGGGCGGCGACCCCAGAGGAGGGGGAAGCTTCTGCTAGTGGGGGACTCCATTGTCTGGGGAGTAGAGTTAGGGGAACCTAGCAGGAGGGAGAGGGAGAGGGAGGTAAAGTGCCTTCCAGAAAGCACTGCATGGAGGGATGGGAAGCGGATCCATAGAATCGTTAGGGTCATGGCTAGGAAGGAGGAGCTGGATGTCACTGTCCACCTGGGGACCAGTGACCTGGTAGGGAGAAGAGTGGAGTTAGCTAGGGTCCAGGAGGACTTCAGGAAGCTGGGGGGAAGCCTAAAATGGACAGCATGCTCCGTCTCATTCTCAGAGGTTCTACCTGTCCAGGGCACAGGGGAAGCTAGGACACCACATACAGACCTCCAATTCATGGCTGAAGGATTGGTGTGAAAGGGAGGGTTTTGGCTTCATGGAGGATTGGGGCCCAACCTGGGCAGATGCAAGCATATATAAGCACGATGGCCTGCATCGGTCTGAGAAGGGGACCTTAGTCCTTAGTGAGAAGTTTAAATGCTTCAACAGTGAGCATTTCAACTGGCTGGGGGAGCCAGTAGGATCAGGAGGCTTAGGAACACCCGATTCCGAGGCAACAGGCAGAACATAAGAGGACAACCGTAACTGTTGAATCAGGCAGAGAGAAGCAGGCAAGTGTCGAGTGTATAAGGGGAGTTATGGGGGGGGAACTGGAAGGGGACAGGCAAAAGAGTGAAAATGTGAACAGAGGGAGAGTAGACTGTAAACAATGGAAGGTCATATTAACAAATGCTCATAGCATGGGAAATAAGGTTCCAGACCTGGAGGCCTTGTTGACTGGTGCAGACCATGACACAGCAGCAATAACGGAGACATGGTACTCTGCTAATCACGGCTGGGATGTCAGTGTACAAAGTTATACACTGTTTAGGAGGGATAGAAAGAGTAGTAATGATTGGGGGGGCTGTACATCAGAGATGGCATAAAGCAGGGTTCCCATTCACGCACAGATGTACGTGAATCACGTAAGAAAATCAAAATTTACGTACATCAATGTGAACAGAGGGTGCTGCGCTGCATGCAAAGGCCTTGCAGTGTTTTCTGAATGCATGCATGTGAGATCTTTACATGCAGACAGCAGACTGTACGGTAAAACCGCCTTTTTTCCCCCTCAGCAGCAGCACTTTTCCTCTTGGAAGCAAACAGATGATTGGTCCAGAGTCTCCTGACTCCGAGACAGAGGGAGCCACCCACATCGGATGGCTGGTTCAGACAGGAGCCCCCCCCTCCCCCCAAGATGCCAGTACAACAGCGTGTACAACTTCGATTGGTGCACAGGTGCAAAGTTCAGAAAATACACCCTATCCCCATATGCCATCTCAGTTGTGGGCGTGCCTATATACTGAAGGCACAAGCTGAGAGGGAACCACGTGATGGAGAGAGAGGTGAATGAGAGAGCCGAGCAGCACATGCCAGGAGGACATGTCGGCTTCCTAATTGAAGCAAGGCCCAGAGAGACCCCGACAGATGAGATACTGTGCCCTGGCATGACCGCCTGAATGACGTTAGCTGCTTAAGCCTTTAGTTTAACTTAAGTTCGGAGAGAGATTGACCCGGTCCAGGATGGACGGATTCCCGTGAGTCCCAACTCCCGTCCCATTACATCAGCTTCTTAATTGAACTGAGAGACACGAACGAGACACTGTGCCCTGGCATGACTGCTCAAACAACGTTAGGTGCTTAAGCCTTCAGTTTGGAGGACTGATCCGGTGGATTCTCGTGAGTGCAGAGTCCGACTCCAGTCCCATCCTGCCACGGTGTGATAAAGACAAGAGTGAGGCCTCGATGGATGCAGGAAGGAAACCACCAACAACCGACCCCTACAATAAGGTTGGTTAAATTCAATAATTTTTTATGTATTTTATCTCGAGGACTACTCAGCACAGAATGGGAGGAGGGGGATGCAATGCCATGGAGTGTGACAGTGAAGTTTGCAAGTGCTCTGCAGTCCCCTTCCTACCCGCCTGCTCATCCTGTTGTAGTTGCCTCAAACTTAAAGATGTTTGGCACGGCCAAGCAAAAAAAAGGATATTTTGATGCAAGGTTTGCTCAAGTTCATCAGTCTTTGAAAATTGTGCCCCAGAATAGATTCCTAAAAAACTCACAATAGAGAAAGCAATGGTGAGTCTGCTCTGTAAGGTAAAACCTTTGGTATTATTCAACGTTTTTTGAAACTTCTTTAGAAAACAGTCCATTTGATTAAAGCAACACTCATCTGTAAAGAAATCACACCATTACTGTATAAGTTACCACTGTGAAATGACTTTGGTTCCCCCCTCCAGACTTCACCACCACCCCCTCAGCATTTTACCACCACCCACTGCAAACAGTAATCCTGTCTGCACCTCCCGACCTCAAGTCAGGGCAAATAAGATATTGCAGCACAAAAAATAATGTTAATTTTCATGCCCAGTTTGTTTCTCTGAAGCAAGCGGTTTCTATGAACACCGCAGACCATAACTGGCACTCACATGGTCCAGTGAAGCTGCTCAGTCTAAGGGAAAAAGGGGACATGAAAATGAAATTCATTTTCTATGGTAAAATTAAGCAGCGACACACATCCTTCTCCATCCCCTCCAACCCCACTCCTCCTCTCTACAGTGAGTCTCCACCAAAGTGTAGGAAACTGAAGCCATGAGACTCAATGTCTTTTCATGTCCTCCTCAGCTCCCAAGATCATGTTACGCATGTTGTAGAGTCACTGAGCAGCATCAAAAATAGGAGACCCTAGAAGGAAGGAAATAACTTTGTAGATATGGCACCTGTTTATTTGAGACATGGGTAGTTTGAAGTACAGTATATGTTTAGAAATGGTGGTTAAACAATATAAGCAGTCTGCCAAAGTAATTTAATCAGAAGAAACTTTGTCTGCTGGCACTCCCCATTACCTGAATACCCAGCAGGCTCCTCCCCTACCGGCCTGCTCATCCTGTTGTATGCCCTCCCCCCATGCTGGCCTTTTTCTAATCTAGAGACCCCTGTCTCACGACACTGCCACTCCTTGTAATTGGGACGTCTCTGAGACGAGTACAATAGTGTTCCCCGACTCCCCCTCCTCATATCCTGGCTAATACTGACTGTCCTGGAGCGGAGATAGTGTGGTACTCTCGCTGACCGAAAGTTGTGTCAGGTCTGGTGGAGTGGTAGTGCCTGCTCTGCTTTTTTTGCTGTTGCTGAATCAATACTGAACTAACAGATCCATGGCCACACTAAGTTGTCAGAGGACAGCAATGCACCCACCCATGTGCTGTAGTTTCCCCGCAATCTTAGTTTCAGCTGCTGCCTGAAATGTGCACCGTGATAAGTGTGACCTAAGCCACTCGCCTACCAGCCACTGACTGGTCCTGTGTGTTGCTGGGGTGAATTTTTCTAACCTGCTTTGATAATAAATGCATGCTAAATTCAACGTCAGTCAGTGACAGACTGGTGGTGGTTTGTGGTGTGTGTGTGGCTTGCGAGTGGTGTCATCATTCAATATAATATGGATTGCTGTGGTGTGATCTCACTCGCTGTCTATTTGCTTTTTGTTTACCATGTCTGAGTATGCTGAAGTTCGACTGAGAATGATAAAATATACACAGTTAACTCATCTGCCTTGCTGGCTTGCCGCTCCGTCTGGTGTACTCTGGGCTCATCAATCCACTCCAGTCACAAGTCATTGTCATTATGAGTCTGATCCTCCACCAACCGTCCAAAACTACATTTTAATTTTTTTCTGGCTTGGTTGGTCAATTATGCAGGACCGGGCGGATTAGGGAAAGGATTGGATATTGGATTGTGGTTAGGTAAGACTATGACATTGGTGGGGGCGGGGGATCGGGGTTGTTCTTTGGTCTCTGACCACAGCAGTGACTGCTGCGCTGCTGACTGACTGACCACCACTACTGTGGGGGTGGGGGGGTACCACCACCTGACCAGTCAAGTGGGCAGGTGACATGTTGCAGTGTGGCACAGCGGCACTGACTGCAGCGCAGTCTGGCAGCAGGCAATCTGATCCAAGGCTCCAAAGTAGCTAGAAAACAAATTAACAAAATGTCAATTTTTATTGTGTGATTGTGATGAGATAATGACTATGTATGAAATATCTATATAGTATGTCATCATCACTCAGTGAGTTAGTTCATGACATGTTCACAGTTTCACGCTTCACTTCACATGTCCGTTCATTCTGTGACTGAGTGTGTGACTAGTATATGTCTGATGATGGTCTGGGTGGTGGGGGAGTGGACCCAGAAGGGAGAGAGCCAAGGGCTGCCTGGCATGGCTTGGGTCACTCATGGGTGCTTCTTTGGCCTGGTGCTGCACAGATGCAACTGCTGTACTCCAGTTATAGGACTCTACTACAAGTCAAACATAGTCTCAGGAGGAGATCCGTCTCAGAATGAGTCACAGCCATCCAGCCTCAAGGCATCCTACCAGGCAAGGTTACCGCGGCTCACCCCCTACCTATGCTGGTCACCGAAACATAAGCAGGTTGTGTTCAGCCTTCGGCTTCAGCTGCAGTGTGTGCAGTTGTGCACCAGAGAACATAGTTCAACTGTGCTGATGCCAAATGAAGTAAGTTAAATCATCCAACACTCTGCACCTAATCTGATTTACCTTGCTGCTGTGCCACGGTGTCAGTACCAACTGTCAATATCTGGACTGTCACTGGATGGACACTGCATCACTGAGACTGGGAGGGAGTCAGTACTTTCAGTGGCTCCAAGACTAGAGATTGCCTGAAGCATGCCCATTGCCAGCCCCTCATCTGCAAGTCAGCACTGAAGGCCCGAGGCGGCGTCCCATACTCCAGTTAACTTTTAGAACCCAACCCCATCCCTGGCCCAGCCTGCATATCCCCATTTCCTTAGCCTTATGGAAAAGCTATCATTTTCTGACCTCCCTGCTATTGCTAGTACTACTACCTGTTAGTGATGCATCATGAGGCAGTATAATAAAATTGCTAGTCAGTGTCACAGTCAAAGAGTGTGTGTGTGTGTGTGTGCCCGCGCGTGACCATGTGTGATGGCAAATCAAAGCCAGTGAAAAAAAAAAAAATACAGTGGATGGACACGACAATACAAGCAAAGTACTGTTAGGTAATGCAAGCAGTTTTAATTAATTTTAATGATGCTTTTAATAAAAGAAAAAATCTAAAGTATACTTGTCTTGCTTGCTCTTCACATGACACAACAAGTCTAGTAGACATTAAAAAACATGATTGTTTACTCAATGTAATGCATTTTACATATTTAATACTGTTTTCATAATTTATACTGCAGAGCAGGTAGAGCAGCAGCAGTCAGAAGATGGTAGTAGTCAGTGTCAAAATTTGTCCGGTAAATGCAGTGCGTACCCGAAATATCTGGGGAAAAAAAAGGGGGCATCCAGTTCCTGCTTGAAGAGGACGGCCAGCATCATACTGCCGAAATCTTCTATCACCTAGACTTGGAGTCTGCAACTCTGCAACTATTCCACATCCAGATCCACGTCCACCTTCATTCAACCGTGGTATTAGTGATCTGTGGTGGTGAGCGGAGGTGGGTTATCCTGCCGTGCGACCTGCATTCACCTGCAAAGAGGCAGGTAGAGTTCACTTTTCAACAACTTCAAGGTGCCTGTGCATCATCATCATCACGCAGTCATCTCAGTATCTGATAGGCCTCATAGATGACCTCATAGGTGTTGGCCACGGTAGCGGCACCCCACTAACTACCGTACTGGTCCGGTACCACCCATCCCGTCAGACTCAGATTTCAGAAAGAGAGAGCTGTCCTGGCCAGTACTGAGAAAATTATGGCAACTACAGGTGGTGAAAGAAAAAGATTGATGAGAACAATCGCAGTAGCAGCAGCATTATTAAATTCTTTAAAAAGACATGTGGTGAAAGGAATGGTGAGAGGAACTAGAACTATATAATTATTTATATAATCCATACTTTAAGGTTATTTATAGTGTAAAATTATTTTTTGGGGGTAGGGTGGTGGGCTAGCCTGAGAAACCTCGCGACTCTTTGAGTACTGTTGTGGTGATTGAATACGGTAACTTTTGATTTATACATTGTTGTACTTTGTGTATATAATAACAGAGTTCTGAGTAGTCATGTGTAGAACTAGTAGTCACAGTAACCATGTGACTGTCACCGAATCACTGCCGGTGACCTGGCAGATGGGCACACTAGGTGACTGTTTAATTCGGTGAAGGGGGGGTAACAGAAGACAGAACGGGAAGACTGGGGAAGTTGGGGAACACAGGGAGGTGAAGTGACTTGCCCAGCCAATAGTAACACAGTATTACAAGTGGGGGCCTGGCGGCTATGGTGGTGGGTTGGTGGGACACTTGCGAGGGAATGTAATTGGGTGGAGGAGGAGGACTGAGGAGGGATTCACCATCATGGTCTCCATTAGCTTTGCAGATCCTCAGCCTTAAACAACACAGCACTCGCTAGTATAAATGCTTGTCTCTCCCAATGCCATCACATTAGAATCACCGACAGACTACAGACAGTAGGTATTAGGTAATGAATGATGCACATTGTATGTTACTGAATTGACTCCTTACTTTTTTTTTCTTTTCTCTCTTATTTCTGCTTTTTTTACTACAGGTGAAGGTGAACCGATTCCAGTGAATGATGAGACCCGTACTGAATGTCATCAAGAAGAGGATCGCCGGAATAGTAGAAGAACTCCACCCAGGAGACAGACTCCAGCACGATCTGCTTTCATTGTATGCAATTCATCTGGCGAAGTGGAGGAGGAAGAGACCACCAGTAGCAGTAGAACTAGCAACAGCTGCACAGAACAAGAACCTGAGGCATCTGGGACTGTTCCAGTGACCAATGATGCAACGGCTGCAAAGCCATCAAGTACCCTTTCTAACATTTATAGACTTAAGCATTTTCAAGAGAAGTGGAAATCAGAATTTTTATGGTTACGAACAAAAAAAAAATGTAAAAAATTAGTTGTTTTTACATTGCCAGGTCTGCACAGATGCAGGAACATGCAAACATAATGCTTTTACAAAAGGATCCAAAAATGATCAGCGTCCTGCCTTGGTGCGTCATATGGAATCTGATGATCATAAAATATCTAAACAGACAGTTGCCGGCAGGAGACATTTAACATCTGCAATACTTGTTAATGATAAGAAAAGTGCAGATGTCTTAGATGCACAGCTTCGAACAGCCTTATTTATGGCTCAACACATTATAGCAGATAGGAAGTTCTGTGATTCGATTGACCTACAGGTTGATAATGGGGCTACTGTTTTTGAAAAATCAGGCACCTACAGACACCATCAGGCCTCTGTGCAGCTTTTCAAAAGGCAATTGCTGAGATCTGAAAGTCTGATATACAGGCAGCAATTAATGCAAGTGAATTTGTGCGAATAATGGTTGATGACAGCACAGACAGTTGTAAACATAAAACGTGTAATATACTGCAAAACACTTGACAAGGAGCACGTTAATGTTACATTTTGTGCAAATGTTATAGTGAGAGATGGCAGAGAAGAAACTATCTATAATGCTGTTTTATAATTTCTAAAGTCAGTGGGTTGTTCAGTTTATAAGGTGACAGATTTTGGAACAGACAGTGCCAACGTCATGGTTGGTAGGTTAAATGGTGTTGGTGTGCAGCTGCAGACGGACAACCCAAAGTTAGTACATGTGTGGTGTGCAGCACATAGATTGCCTATGATGTCCTCATGGGCTGCCAAAAACATCAAAGAACTCTCAGTTTACCAGGATACACTAGCTGCTGTTTATAACTTCTATCACGACAGTCCAGTCCGATACATCAAAGTGCGAGAATTGCAACATGTCATGACTGGCCATGTGAAACTTTTCAAAAGACCAACCAGTGTGCGGTGGCTACATTTAAACAACGCTGTTGTTTCTGTGTGTTCAGCATGGCCAACTGTTGTTATGGACCTTGAACATGAGGTTGCTAGTGGCAATAAGGACACACAAATCAAGGCAAAGGGTTTGCTCACAAAAGTGCGGAATGTAAAGTTCATTGGGTATAGTCTACTTATGAAAGAAATTCTTGCACTCCTGACAAGATTGTCCCTAATTTTCCAGAAAGATAACATTGATATCAGACAAATGGTAGCCATGGTAAATGCAACAAAACAACAGCTTCGGGACATGAGAGAACTAGAATATTTGCCACTGTGTCAAGGAATGATTGATCAGTTACAAGATAATGACAACCAGTACCATGGAGTGACATGTATTGTAAATGAAGAGGGGTTAAGGATGATCCGTTCTGTCAAGAACAAATTCATTGGCAGATTATTAACAGAACTAGACAAGAGATTCGCCGAAAGTGACATGCAGGTTTTGACTGATCTAAACACAGTTCTAAATCCTAAATTGTTGCCAGCAACTGTTCATGGCCTGTGCGATTATGGAATCGGAGCCTTAAACCGGCTGATTGAGTTTTATAGTGTCACTACAGAAAGTTCACCATCATTAATAGATGGACAGGAAGCTAGGGAGAGTTTCACGCAGTTCAAATATTTAGTTAGCAACTGCAAAGACGGTACATTGAACGCATTCTGTGAAAACCTCATTTCCAACCATAATGAAACATTTCCTCACTTTGCTACACTGGCAAAAATTTTACTCTCCATACCATTAACTATGTGCCCTGCGAAATAGGGTTTTCTTCACAGAATCTAGTACACAACATGCAGACTAACAGAACAGGCTATTGAAAACAAACTTCTTATTCGTCACATGTGTCTAAAAAAGGATTTTGAAAAAGAATCCGTGATACAGAGAGCTAGGAATGTTTTCTTGAGCAATGCTAGCACAAAAATAGAAAAATTTGGGGAACGAATACTAACTCGAATTAGTGCCACTGCCTGGTATGAAATTACATGTTTACATACCTTTGGCTCAATCAAATTCATCACTCAACCACAGATACGTTTGTCATGACTTGTGTGTGAATTACAACTTGGAAAACAAGTCAATTACAGACTTCCGTTCAATTCAACACTGTCTCTAGTAGTCACTGTCTCACAGACTTTGCGCCAAGCAAGTGAACTGTACAATTTGGTGTTTTTCTTAATGAGTTTAATCAAGATTTTAATTCATAAATTCATGCACTAGTGCTTTTAAAGCCCGTGCTATGCATGGAAACACTGAAGTCTAGAAATGTTGGAAAGGGTACTTGATGGCTTTGCAGCCGTTGCATGGCTGCATGCATCAAGGAACTTGGTAGGTCCTGTCCTTGTGCATTATTTCACTGTTTGTTGATGCAGTCATTTGCAATAATAAGCAATTTGTGAAAGGTGTTTCTCTAATAATATCTTGCCCTTGTATATGACGTAGCGTGGCCCATGGGCCATGAGGAACCTTATTCAAGTCGCCCCAAATTTGGGATATATTTTTGGGGACTCAACCACAAACATTTTATAAATGCATTCTCACTCAGTTGCTACCTGGACATTAATATTCCTAGCGCTATGTATCACACAGATTCACACATTCATTGATACTATACGCAATAACAGGTGGGCCAAGTAGGTCAAGGGCAAGGGCCGGACCAGGGCGCACAGGCACAGGGGCAGAGCTAAATAAAAAAACAAACAATTTAGAGTGTTTTCCTGTCTTAGGAATTGGTTCTTTGATATTTTTGGAAGCCCACGAGAGCCAAGCAGTACCTGATGGTGATCTGAGCACATAGGTGCCTGATTTTTCAAAAACATAACCCAAAACCATATGCCACCGCGAGATGATGGCGAGCTGATTTGGTTAAAGGTAAAATGTTTTTTTTTACCTGCGTCTATGAAGTTTTAGAAGGGCCTACAATCGTACCTGGCTCCTCCATACAGCCACTGTCACATGATCCTTTGACAGTTTCCTAGTTCCTGCGCACCGAGGTTTTGTGCCATCTCTGCAGGATGGGTATAGGCAGGAAGAATGATGGGTGGCCGCCTGGCTGCACTCCTCAACCATGCATGTGCAAATGTTACAAAAAAAAAAGCTTTGAAGCATGGGGGACATAGATACATAGATACATAGACGTTGTCGGCAGATAAGGGCCTATGGCCCACCCAGTCTGCCCATTTAAGTTTGTAAGTTCAGTTTATGTTTTCCAGGAAGTCTGTTGCCCCTTACCCCTGACCTCCAGAATTCCTTTATGTCTATCCCATGCATTCTTAAAACCCGTGATTGTTTCAGCCCCACCACTTCCTCTGGCAGGGTGTTCCACTTGTCCACCACCCGCTCTGTGAAGAAATTCTTCCTCACGCTTCCTCTGAATCGTCCCTCCTCCAACTTCATCCCATGCCCTCTAGTCCTGGAACATCTTTTTCGCTTAAAAATAGTGCATTCCTGCACCCTGTTCCTCCTGTAAGATACTTGTATGTCTCTATCATATCCCCTCTCCCTCCTCTTCTCCAGGGAGTACATGTTCAGTGCCTTCAACCTGTCCTCATGGGACTTGTGATGCAATCCATGCACCATCTTTGTTGCCCTCCTCTGAACCTTCTCTACCCTGTCTATGTCCTTATGTAGGTAAGGTCTCCAGAACTGCACAGTGTACTCCAGGTGCGGCCTCACTAGTGTCTTGTATAGTGGAATTATGACCTCCTTTTCCTGCTGGTGATGCCCCTGCCTATGCATCCCAGCATCCTATTTGCTTTACCTGCTGCCTTGTCACACTGTTTCCCTGCCTTGAGGTCATCAGAGATGATAACTCCAAGATCCCTTTCCTGCTTGGTGCATGCTATATCCTCACCCCCTAACTGATATATTGTGCCAGGGTTTTGTGCCCCATATGCATTATCTTGCACTTCCTTGCATTGAATTTCAACTGCCAAACCCTGACCATCCTTCAAGTTTCTTCAGGTCCCTTCTCATTCTGTCTACACCTCTGGTGTTCTACTCTGTTACAGAGCTTTGTGTCATCAGCTAACAGTGAAATTCTGCCTTCTAGGTCCTCGCAATGTCACTGATGAAGATATTGAATAGTACCGGTCCCAGCACTGATCCATGTCGACCCACTGGTCACTCTTCCCTCTGTGGAGTGACAGCCATTTACCACCACCCTCTGTGTCCTGCTGCCCAGCCAGTTACCTACCCACCGCACTACTGTCCTGCCCACACCCATATTCCCCAGTTTGTGCAATAGTCTTCTATGTGGCACAGTGTCAAAGGCCTTGCTGAAGTCCAGATAGGCCATGTCCACTGCCCTCCCTGATCCACCTCCCTAGTCACCCAGTCAAAAAATTCAATGAGGTTGGTCTGACATGACCTTCCCCTGATGAAACCATGCTGCCTTGGGTCCTGTAGTCCATTGACAACCAGATGTTCCACCAGTCTCTCCTTCAGTAGTGCTTCCATGATCTTCCCCACTACCGAGGTGAGGCTGACTGGTCTGTAGTTCCCCGCTTCCTCTTTGTTCCCACTTTTGTATAAGGGGACTACATATGCTATCCTCCAGTCTTTGGGTACCTCCCCTGTTTCTAGTGATCAGCTAAACAGGATAGCAAGAGGTTCAGCACTGGGGGCAGACAAACTAGGAAGCTGGAAGGGATCGAATGGCATGGCTGGTTGGGGGACCACCAACCAAGGCATGATGCAATCACTTCTAAAACTTCATAGCCCCTTACTTACTTATACTTCTTACAGTCAGAGTCAGTTTTCCTGTCTCAGTTAGGAGTTGGTTGGTTAGTTCTTTGATGTTTTTGGCAGTCCATGAGAACCAAGCAGTACTTGATAGCGATCTGAGCGCAGAGGTGCCCGATTTTTCAAAAACATAACCCAAAACCATATGCCACCGCGACATGATGGTGAGCTGATTTGGTTAAAGGTAATTTTTTTTTTTTTTTGTTACCTGCGGCTATGAAGTTATAGAAGGGCCTGCAATCGTACCCGGCTCCTCCATATAGCCACTGCCACTTGATCCTTTGACAGTTTCCTAGTTCCTCTGCTACGGCCCTGCGCACCGATGTTTTGTGACATCTCTGCAGGATGGGTACAGGCAGGAAGAGTGACGGGTGGCCACCTGGCTGCACTCCTCAACCGTGCATGTGGAAATGTTACAAAAAAAAAAACCCTTGGAGCATAGGGGACAGGGCCGCAGCAGACGAACTAGGAAGCTGGAAGGGATCGACTGGCAACATGGCTAGTTGGGGGACCACTAGGCATGATGCAATCACTTCTAAAACTTACAGACCATAATAAAATTTACATTAGACAAAAATCAACTATACAAGCTTCAGAGTGACATAAGGTATTGGGGGTTATTATGGTCTTAATGCAAGCAAGCCCACAAAATAAATGCCTTCAAATATACGTGAGAAGGTTGGTTTACAACTACAAATGCATGCACTGGTTGTTGCACTGACTAACTGCAGCACTACTGCAGACTGCAGAGCGCCACACAGCACACCCATTTTAAAGATTAATGATACATGAGAGGTGACTGCTGGTGAGGTGGGGGGTCGCCTCCCTCATGATTGTGACGAGTGACGACATGAGTTGTTGACATCTGTATTTCTAATTGTATACTACAGAATAGTAATAATTTTGCACAATGCAGTTGCATGCACCGATCAGAATGCATCCAAAATGCAATTTTTGCTAGCTTAGCTACTTTACGTTTTGTGACTTGTCACGTTAAAAAAGTCAATATTATTTATAAGTAACCCTACATGGTTAAAAAATATTAACATTAACTTATTTAATCGTATTAAAATGGTTGTCTATGACTGTAACTGTACTGTACTCTGTTACTAAGAGAACAGCTAACTGCGAGTGTGTGAGACACGCAGCAGATAAATGCTATCGCTTGCTTGCTTGCTATAGTGGTGCTGGTAGTAGTCGTGTTAACTCAGGTCTTAGGGTTAAGTAGTGTAAATGTAGTAAGTAGTATCGTAAGTACTGATACTATCGGTAACACAAACCCAGCCAGCCCAGGCACAGCACCCAAAACAAAAAAACACAATGATGATAATGTTTGTTTCTCTGACTTTTTTTTTTCAGATCTAGAACACAGCTGCAGTGCTGTTTCATTACAGATGTTGTAATAATGGGTTTGGTAAGGCTTAGAATCATTTACAATATGTACTATGAGTATGACTCTTGGATATAGTGTTGTATATCCTGCTGCATTCTACTATCCTATCTGTAAATGACAATGTGATAAGAAAGAACAGAACAGATCATTAAACATATCAGCAGATACCAACCAATTACATATTTTATGTCTTTTTTTATATACAGTTAAAAGAACAAACACAGCAAAGTATAAGCAAGTATAATGATGTTACTTAAGTTTGAAGAAAAGTAAGGTGTTCTGCTAATGTTGAGACACGGTTTGCAGCTGTACAGTATACTGCTTTAAAACAATGTGTACCTCCATGATTTTCTGCAAGGGGTGCAACCTTGTACCCTCAAAACATGGTTTGTACCCCTGAAAAATTTTGAGGAGGGTACACCGTACCCCCTGTTGCATGCTGCCAGTGGGAACACTGGTATAAAGGCTCCAGAAGTTCAGGGAAGACTGGGGGAGGCTGAAGCAATGAGGGTCACCCTTGAGCCGGATAACGGCACAGCAATACAAACAGGGACAATCTACAGACCTACGGCACAGAGGGAGGAGGTAGATAGGGAACTAGCGGAGGACATACACGACATGGCAGCTAAAGGTGAAATCTGCTACTAGGGAATTTCAGTTATGTCGGACATGGATTGAACCACCCAGGCAACTGCTTGATCCAGAAGCATGGCCATCCTAGAATCCCTGCAGGGGGTTGGTCTCAGGCAGCTGGTGCATGAGCCAACCACGGACAAGTTGATTCTGAACCTGGTATAGACCAACGGAAACAGAATCAAAGGAGTACAGGTGGAAGGGCAGCTGGAGTCCAGTGACCACCACACAGTGTGGTTTAGCATGGAGACAGGGACTCAATTAAGCCACACAAGGGCAAATGTTTTAGATTTTAAGAGAGTGGATTTCATGGAAATGGGTAGATGTATAAGAGTAATCCTGGGGAAGCGAGGGGCAATAGTGGGGGTGGAAGAACAATGGTGTAAACTGAAGAAAGCTGCACTCGACCAAAACCTGTAAATTAAAGTACTAGCCCCAGATCAACATCGCACTGCATTTAAAATCTGTACTACACTTTATAATGCAGCCCTTGGTCCAGTGAAATCCTCTAGTATTATTTAGCATTCCAGCCCTCGGTCAAAACCTGAAAATCAAATGTAACTCGACAGCCTTAATAGTTCTGTCCTCAGGCCAGTGAAAACCTGTATTATTCTTCTTCAACAATCCAGCCCTCGGTCAGAACCTGTTAAATAAATACAGTCCCACAAACAAAGCCTGTTTAAACAATTATCCAGTAAAACGCCCTGTAATATATTAAAAATCCAGCCATAGGTCAAACCTGCAAGAAAAATACAGCACTCAAGTCAAAACCTGGTTAAGGACACAACCCAAAAAGGACGACTAACAGCCCCAGTTAACCCTGAGAATGAAATCTATTGTTACAAAGGTCCCCTGTATACCAGTACCTGTTCCTTTCAGCCCGATCTGCTCAGCACTACTCCTTTCAGGTGAGCCGCCCGAGATCAGCACCTCCTCCATCTCTGGCCTCTCCTAATGGCCCCAAATGCGCCTCTCAATGCATTTGAGCACTGAGCAAGCCTGGCAGTGGTTCCTCATTCCTCTCCCTGTGCTCGTCTGGGTGGGATGCAGGCTACTCCCTCTCCGCCTACCTGTTTCCCACCCGTATACCTTGTCACTGGGGCTTACCATTGAGAGTAGAATCTGACAGCGGTTACAGTTTACAGCAAAGTTAATGGAAAATATGTTGAAAATCTTAGGTGTACAAAGAAAACTGCATGTTGACCACCACAGAGAATCCTCTGGGCAAGTAGAGCGTGCAGACAAAACCATAGTGAGCATGCTGAAGGATGGAAGGACTGGGATCTAAAACTTTCACTTGTTTTAACAGCAACAAGGGCAAATCCTAGCAAGTCTACAGGATTACCCCTTTCTGAAATGATGACTGGCTGACAGACGCTACTTCCTCTCCACCTATTGTATACAACAGGGGATGAAACATTAGCTGGTGCTACTACATCACATGAATATATAACCCATCTAAGGAAGCACCTTCTGGAAGTCTTTGCCTTTGTGCAAAGAAATACAGAGTGAAGAATTAAAAGGGCCCAATGTCTATTATGACAGAAAATCAACTCCCAAGGAATATCAGACTGGAGATCAAGTGTAATAAAGTATTCTGTTTTAATTATAGCTGAAATAAGGCAACGCATGAGAAATTTATGCAGACTTGGAACAGACTTTATGCCATTAAAGACACAGTATCCCCTATAGCCTACCAAACAGAGATAAAAAAGAAAGGCACTGGGAAAATGTATTTAAGTGGGTACATATCAATCAAATGAAACCATATTATGCATGCAAACCTCAACAGTTTGATGTAACAGATGAAGATACAACAGTAACTCATGAGATATCTACCTGAAGATCACTGCAAAGATCTGAAGACTGACACCCACTCAAGGACTAATGTTTTGAAAGGCTTATGAACTTTTGCCTCTGAAATTGCATGAGTATGAAAAGGACTGAAATGTATGCTCAAACAACATACAAAAATACAAATGTGCCAACAAATAAAGGCCTTATGGTCTATCTAGTCTGCTCAAGTGTGCTGTTTCCACTGTCTTTACACAGGGAACTGTCCCTGTATCACCCTGACCCCTCTCAAATACCCCTCCATCCCTCTCCCACCCCCACCCCCGCCACCTGCCACTTCACCTCATCTGGTCCCAACCTCTCTTTAAGTTGTCCACCATTTTAAGGGATACCACCTCCTCCAGCAACTCATTCCACTTAGCTACCACCCTCTCAGTGAAAAAGTGCCTCCTCATCTCCCTCCTGAACCTTCCCCCCACGAGTTTTAGGCTGTTACCCCTAGTGGTCTTGCTTCCACTAAGGCTGAAGATGCCCTCAGTGCTCACCCTTGAGACTCTCCTCGTAGATGTTGCCTTGCTGACCCCTGAATTGCCTTGGCTGCCCTTCTCTGGGCCATTTCCAGCAAGTTGATATCCTCCTTAAGATAAGGGCACCAATACTGCAGACTGTAATCTAGATGCAGTCTAACTATAGACCTGCACAGCAGCAGAATGACCTCCACTTTCCTGCTGGTAATTCCCCAGGCTATGACAATCAGCATCCGATTTACTTTGGCTGCAGTTTTCCAGCAGTGTACTGAGTGTTTTTGGTCACTTGTGATAATTACACAGTCATAAGGGGCTCAGATGGTCACCTCAACCCGAACCCAAGGCATCTGTGGTCATCACCAAGAGGGGGAATGCTGGAGGAACAGGGACTTAGTTTCTAGGTTGGAGCAGTCCAAGCATCAGAGCAGGGAGTGACAGAGTAGCGGAGTCACTTGTATGAGACACTTCAACTCACTGGAATGCTGTGCCAATGCGCCCTGAGGAACCCCCGAAGAATTCTCATACAGAGGCGAGCTAGCAGGACAAGTATGGCAGATGCCATCAAGCTGATTAACCTCAAATGGCATCTTGCCAAGACACAGTCACTGGATGATACCAGCTATGCCTGGGGCACCAGTGTAGCTGCATGGTCGGAGGGCAGAAATGCCTGGCCCAAACCCGTGTCCAAAACTGCCCCTACATATTGAAGCGGCTGCCAAGGCGTAAGGACCAACTTTGGTTCACTGACTAGTATACTCGGTTGAAAAACTGTGTAGATAATGGTTTCCCTGAGATGGGGCTTTCATAGAAACAGAATTTGATGGCAGGTAAGGACTGCCTGAACCACCTAGTCTGCCCATATGTTTTCAACAGTCTATGTATGGAAAGATATAGAAGCCTTCCCCATGGAAAGTAGCTGCCACCATGGCAAAAACTTTGGTAAATACATGTGGTACAGAACATAAAACAAAGGGCAGTACACAAAACTGGAAGTGCGAGCCCTAGAGCATGAAACACAGGCATGTTCTGTGCAACTTTTGGATCATGACATGAAGGTGTGTGTCCTTCATGTCCAGACCAACCATCCAATTCAATTTTAGCAAGGGGACTGCACAGAGACCATTTGAGACATCAAAGGTCTAGTGTGGGCCTTAGATCCCCTGTCCATTTTGGGACCAAAAAGTACCAGGAGTAAAAGCCCTGGTTCGGTTCTGAATTGTTTTGTTTTGAAACTGGGATAAGACCCACAGTCTTCTTGTGGAGGAGTGTTTGAATCTCCTCCAGCAAGAGGCAAGATGTCCTGGAGGATACCTGCTGGGCAATGGGGGTGGGTCACTGAAGGAACAGCAAGTTGCTCTTGGGCATGTCCTTGCTGAACCACCTCCAGGACCCTGGCATCTGTAGTGCTCTATCTCCACTTCTGTAGGAAGTGAGAGATTCTTCCTCCCTCCAAACCTTCCTGAGGCAGTGAGGCCGGAGGAAGGGGAGAGGAGTCAGAAAGCGCTGGGGGCAATGGGGGTGCCTGCTAGGGTCTGACCTTTTGTAAATCTGGCACGGGCACCAGGAGGCAGGTTTGCAGCTTGAGAAGTGAAAGGCTGAGATCTCTAGAACCTCAACCAGGGTCTCTTAAACAACCACAGCCTGTACAGGCATAGGGCCTGCGAAATGAACCTCTACCCCAACCCCAGGGTACAGGTTTCAAAGTATGTAGGGACCTTAAGGTAATTTGTGAGGACTGTAAACCCCCCAATGCATTTACTACATTACTGCCAAAAAAACTGCTTTCCTCTAAAGGAAGGAATTAGCACAGATTGTTGTACATCACAGGCAAAACCAGCCACCCTTAGCCCGTCGTGGTGGTGAAGGCAGATTCCAAAGGCAGCAGTCCTGACACCAGCATCTAAGGCATCACATGCAGACTGGAGCAGGTGCTTTCCAGCTTCCTGTCCATTAGCAATAGTCTACTGGGCCAATATTTTGTCCTGGCAGTCAGGCATTTTATCAGCCAGGGAGGCCATAGTCTTCCACAGGCAATTATGATATTTTGTCACGCTAGTCTGCTAATTTCCTATCCTTACGCCAAGGGAAGCAGAAGCGAAAGTCCCCCCCCCCTCACCCCCTCCAATCACATCCACCATCCTCGACTCCTTATCAGTGAGAAGAAAACTCTTCTACTTGGGTGCTCTGAATCTATCATGAGCAGCCATAATCGATCAAAATCTTTATTTAACCAGGTGAACATCGTTCAGCAAGCTCATTTTCAAGATGGAACTGGAAGAAAAAATGACTCACCTTAGTAATTATGTTTCTTCTATTGGAGTCTTGCTATATTCTGACAAGTGCAGTTAGCCCCAGCCTTTAAACTGCCCCAGAGAACAAAGGGTTCAACTTTGTATGCAGAGCATAGAATGCTGAGCTCAAGCTCGGCTGATGTCTCTGTCTGTTTCCCTTTGAAATCTAACCGTCAGATTCTTACGAGCAAAACTCACTAGCTATTCTATGTGCAAACTGTAAAATTTTTACTAGCCAACTGGCAACAAAAAGTTTTGGATTCCCAAAGGAAGACTCAAGCCAGGAAACCCAAAAACCAAACCAAACAAGGATAATAATAAAACAAACACCCAAACAAAAAGAAGAGAGTGTAAAGGAGCACCCCTGAGGTGCAACACTGCGCCTACCCACCACTTCCCAAAAACCAGGTTCTGAGAAGGGAGGCAGGGAGGGAGGGAGATCAGAATACAGCAAGACTCCAATAGAAGAAACATAATTACTAAGGCGAGTAATTTTTTCTTCAAACAACTTGGAGTCTTGCTCTAGTCTGACAAGTGCAGACTACCAAGCAGTACCTCCATGGAGGAGGGACAGAACCTACTTTGGGAATAGACTCTGAAGTACTGCTGTGCCAAACCGAGCTTGATCACTCCTAGCCTGGATATCCAGAGAGTAATGTTTGGTAAAGGTATGGACTGTTTCCCAGGTGGCTGCTTGACAAATTTCTAAGAGAGGGATATCCCTAGCAGCAGCCAGGGAAGCAGCTGTACCTCTTGTAGAGTGAGCCCTCAGGCCTGAGGGTGGAATCTTTCTCAGTTTTTCATAGCAAAACTGTATACAAGACACAATCCACCTGGCAATAGTTCTCTTGGTGGTAGGTTTGCCCTTTCCCACTTCTCCATAAGTAAGGAACAACTGGAGGGAATCAAACCTGTGACCATTGGTACACTCCATCTAGTAGCTAAGGGCTCTTTTAACATCTAAACTGTGTAGCCTCCTCTCTCCTGAGGAAGAATGATCAGTGAAGCAAACAGGAAAAGACATAGACTGATTCAAATGGAAGTCTGAAACCACTTTAGGCAAGAACCTGCTATTGGTTCTAAGGACCACTTTAACCCTGTGAAAGGAGATAAAATCAGGTTCCACTGACAGGGCTTGCAACTGACTGATACGTCTGGCAGAGGTAATGGCTACCAAAAAACACAGTTTTCCAAGTCAAGTACTTAAGCTCTACTGAGGACACAGGCTCAAAAGGAAGTTGCATAAGTTGAGCAATGCAAACATTTAAATCCCAGGCAGGGACAGGGTCTCTAAAGGGAGGATTGGTATGAAACAATCCTTTAAAAAAATTTACAGAACACAGGAGGAGATGATAGTGAGGAAGACTTCCCCACTGACAGAAAAGCAGAAACAGCTGACAAGCGTACCTTGAGAATAGCTGGTCTCAGGCCTAGGGCATTAAGATGGACCATATAATCCAGAACCGTAGGCAATTCAGCAAAGTCTGGAGAAATATGCTTCTTGGAACACCAAACGCTGAATCTCTTCCATTTGGAGTTGTAAGTCTTTCTGGTGGAGGGCTTTCGAGAAGCTTTGAGAATATCCAGAACCCCCTGAGAAATCTGCAAACTCTAACTCTTCAAGAGCCATGCCTTGAGATTGAGAGACTGAAGACTGGGGTACCAAATCTTCCCCGGAGAGGAGGTTAACAGGTTGTAATTCCTGGGAAGAGATAGGGGAAGATGGACTGCCAGGGACAACAACAGGGGGTACCAAGGCCGTCTGGCCCAGTCTGTGGCAATCAGAATCACTTTGCAAGGTTGTGACCTTATCTTGACTAAAACTTTGAACAGAAGTGGGAAGGGAGGGAGGGAAGCCATACAGAAATTTCCCTTCCCAGTTCAGAATCAGAGCATCCAGGGGGACTGAGCCCAAGACTGGGGGTCTGCAACAAAAGAGAGGACGTTGGTGATTGTCTGGGGCTGCAGAAAGATCTATCTCTGGAGTGCCCCACACTGAAAAAATTGTCTTCAATACCATAGGATCCAGGGACCATTCGTGATGGCCCTGTGAGATCCTGCTCAGTGCATCTGCTAGCACATTGTCCTTCCCTGGAAGATGAACTGCTATCAGAGAGGTTTGCAAGGAATAAGCCAGGGACCACAACTTCATGGCTTCTGTGCACAAGGCCATAGACTGAGTGCCTCCCTGCTTGTTGATATACCACTTGGTGGTGGTGTTGTCTGTTCTGACCTGAACCACCTTGTTCTGCACTGACTGAGAGAAAGCTTGCAGGGCCAGAAAAACTGCCCTGAGTTCTAGGAGATTGATATGGAGAAGGGATTCCTGAGGTGACGACAGACCCTGGGCAGTGAGGGCCCCCAGATGGGCTTCCCAGCCCAAGGAAGAATCCGTGGTAAGAACCACTGAATGAGACTAAGTGGCAAATGGGACCCCTTGCCTTAAATTGTCCTGATCCTGCCACCATTGAAGGGCTTGGATCAAGGTCAGAGTCACTGGGATCAGTTTGGCAAGGGAATCCTTCCTTCGAGACCAAAAAGGCCTCAGATGGAACTGAATGTCCCTCATCTGGAATCTTGCCCCTTGGACCACTACTGCTGAAGTTGCCATGTGGCCCAAGAGCTGGAGGAAATTGAGACCAAAAAGCCCTCAGGTGGAACTGAATGTCCCTCATCTGGAATCTTGCCCCTTGGACCACTACTGCTGAAGTTGCCATGTGGCCCAAGAGCTGGAGGAAATGCCTTGCTTGTCGAGATACCTGAAGGCTGAAGGAAGAGGCTAGTTCTATAAGAACCTTTGCCCTTTCCAGGGGAAGAAAGGCTCTTGCTTTGACCGTATCCAGTTCTGCCCCTATAAAGGTAAGAAGCTGGACTGGTTCGAGAACTGACTTGGGAAGGCTGAGGAGAAATCCTAGGAAAGTGAGTACTTGCTGGGTCACTTGCAGGTGTGACTTGACTTGGTCTGGAGACTGGCCCACTATTAGCCAATCGTCCAGATATGGAAAAATGGAAATATTTTGCCTTCTTAGAAAGGCAACTACTACTGCCAGGCACTTTGTGAAAACCCTTGGGGCTGAAGTTAGGCCAAAGGGCATTGCTCTGAACTGATAGTGGCCTGAGGGCAACTCGAACCTGAGGTACTTTCTGTGGGATCACCTGATGGGAATGTGAAAGAAGGCATCTTTGAGGTCCAGGGAGGCTAGCCAGTCCCCTGGCCTTAGAGAGACAAGGATTATTCCCAGAGTTACCATCTTGAACTTTGGTTTTAAAAGATGTTTGTTTAGGTATCTTAGGTCTAGAATGGGTCGCCACTCCCCTGTCGTTTTTGGGGTAAGGAAGTACCTGGAGTACAGACCTAAGCCCCAGTGTAGGGTAGGTACTCTCTCTATGGCTCTTAAAGCCAGCAGAGATGAAACCTCTGCCTCTAGGACAAGGGTTTCTGAGAGACCTGCAGGTGGAAAAAGATCTGGCTCTCATCTTTGGAAGTTTTTTTAAGCTGAGAACCACTCCCTGGCTTACTACTTCCAGGACCCACTTGTCTGATGTAAGAGACATCCAGTCCTGGACGAAGTAAGTCAGCCTGCCCCCTGCTGGAATAGGAGAGTCGACCCGGGTAGGCCCATCAGGGTGTCTGTTCGGCAGGGACCTTAGGCTGAGGAGTGGATGCAGCCCTGCTCATCCCCCTTCTGCCTCTCCCTCTGAAGAACCCCCTCTGTGAAAAGGGAGAAGAGGCCTGTGCTTGGTAAAAAAGGCCTATGAAAAGGCCTGCCCATGCCCCTAGACTGCTGCCTTTGAGGAGCTGCCTGCCTCTCCTTGGCCTAAGCACTCCTGTACGTGGTCCTGTACTCATCCATTTTCTTCATGTAATTCTCTGTCTGCTCCCCAAATAGAGAATTACCCACTACAGGAAAATCCATGGTCTTAGCCTGGGTATCCTGCAAGAGGCTAGTACATCTGAGCCAAGCCATTCTCCAAAGAGCCACAGATGTAGCCATGACTCTTGATGACACATCATTGGAGTCCACAGCAGCACGAAACTGAACCTTTGATGTCTCAGTCCCATCTGCAGCCACCTCCTCCAGCTCCTTGGCTAGCTGGGGGGAAGCCTATTTAGCCAGTGCCAGTACAGTGACCCACCTGAACTACTGGTACCTGGCTGTACAGACCATATAATTCGCCTGCCTGAGTCCCAAGGAAGATGCCATGTACTGCTTTTTTGCCATGGCATCAATCTTCCTGGAGTCTTTGTCTGGGGGTGTGAAGCCAAGAGAATGTTTGCCTTATCACAGGCAGCAGCCTGCACAACCCCAACATGGCAGCATTGCTGATATAAAAACTCTGCATCTGCGCCTGATAGTGTATACCTCTTGTCCATTCTTCTATCCATGGGAGGTATAGAATTGGGAGACTTCAGGATTTTTTGTGTCTGTTTCCCAAAAGATTTGTGAAGGGGAATAGACAGTCTCCTGGACTCTGGGATGTCCATCATTTCCACAAAATCAGGCTCCTCCTGATCCTCCATTGCCTCTTCCATAGGAAGCTGGAGGGTCCCAGCCACCTTTCTGTAGAACATAAAGTGGGAAGGGGACTCAGAAAGCCTAGGAGGGAATATACCTGAAGGTCTGTCTGGGGAGATGTTCGGTTCCACAAGCACATCCAGACTTTCACCATCACCATCATCATCTTCAAACTCCCCTTCCTCCTCAAATTCCGGTTCATAAAATTCTTCAGGAGTATAATCATGAACCGGGGGAACCGACCGAACCGAGCCCCTACCAAAAGGTGCCGGATCAGTCGGAACTGGGAAAAGCGAGTCCACAATCCAAATCGCTCTGGCTATTTCCTCGGCGATCAGAACATGGACGTCTGGATCTGAACCGGACGATTTTTCTTTGTGTTTTCTTTTTGTCGGAACCGACTCCTCGGGATCGGCTCTCCTTTTGCCCAAAGAAGTTATCGCCCTGGTCAGAGGGCACTCCTTCTGGTTCGGTCAGAACCAAACTGGGCTGGCCATCCGAGTCAGCGGACTTCTTGGCCTCCTTTTCCCTCAGTACACCTAATCTCTTTTCAAGGGTAGATTTGGGAACATTTTTGCAAATTTGGCAGTCTGAATCGAGGTGTTCGAACCACAGACAATAAACATAGGTGGTGTGGGGATCGGCCTTAGCAAAGACCTCCCCATACTCACTGCAGTATTGAAACCCAGTGGGCCAGGTTTTTTTCTTGGGTTTCTCAGACATGGCCAACCTAACCAAACTTACCCTTTTTTCGGCAACTGCCAGGCAAGACTCCCTTATTGGTTCCTAACTGTGTCACAGGTCTTGGGGGAAAAAAAGTATCAAAACACATTTTTTTTTTTAGAACGGATAAGGACCGGTAACCACACACTAAAGTTAAATACAAGTATTAAATGATCGGTTCAGCTGAACCAATCCACACTTTTACAAGTTCCACACAGAAAGACAGTACAAAACCTACCTAGTACTCACGGCACCACAGACAGAGACTGAACCGACTATGCGGAATAAATTTCGGTTAAAAAACGACACTTCAACCGACTTTCGAACTGAGCTGCAGGAGAAATCTTCAGAGCGACTGTTCAGTGAGGCTTAAGTAAAGATTCTGATGGTTAGATTTTAAAGGGGAAACACAGAGACATCAACCAAGCTTGAGCTCAGCATTTTATGCTCTGCATAGGAAGTTTAACCGTTTGTTCTCCAGGGCAGTTTAAAGGCTGGGGCTAACTGCACTTGTCAGAATACAGCAAGACTTCAAGTTGTTTGAAAGGACAGCTTAACAATACAGTGGAATCCTCTTATAATGGACACGTTTGTGCAAGCAGGTTTTTTTCTGTTATAAGGGGTGTCCACTATATCCTAAAGTCTTAAAATGTGACTCTCCTCTACCACAGCTCACACACAAGAGTTAAAATCAGAATATGCCCCCTCCTCTGCCAACCACAGGTATCAGGAACAACTATTTGCAGGTGATTGGGAACTAAGCAGTAAACAAGACTAGAAGGATTTTGCTGTACAGTACCTGTGCTGAGTGGGGGTTCAGGGGGCTGAGCAGTAATTCTGATCAGATAACAGTTAGCAGGTAGTTTGCAGCACATAACAGGGGCACAAAGGAGCTCACAGTGTCTGCTATACAAGGGCTGCAGAGTATGGTATAAATCTGATTTTTAACATTACAGACATATTTTTTGGCAAGGCAGATCTGTCTGATATAAGCGGGAGTCCGTTATAGGGTGTCCATTATACTCAGTTACATCATAATTGGGTAAACAATATATACAAAATAAATTTACACTTACATAGTATTTACATAGAGCAGTAATTATACACAGGAAGTTTATAATACACACAAAATAGAGTATTAAAAAGAGCCATTAAGCTAAGACCATGAAGAGTACGCAGCTAAAAAGTATAGCAACTGTAGTACTGTATACACAGGTTAAACGTACGCAATTATAATTACAGTGTGTATTTGAAGCATCCTTAAACATAAATTATTATATTATGTTACATAATTATTGATTAAAGGAGCTTGGTGGGGCATGGGAGGGGTGGGGAGGGGCCTTAAGACAGCAAGTAAGGAGAGGTACACGGTACATGCCTGCAAGGCATGTAATGATTGCAGGGGTGAGGGTGGCAACGGTTAGGGAGTGGAAAGCAAAACACCATGATGGTGTCAAGGGGGTAAGCCAGGAGTGTAGGTGGGAGCCAGGGCGACATGGAAAAGGAACCAACAATAAGGATAAAAAAAAAAAAACACAGGGTCGGAAAAGAAGGAGCAGTCAGGTAAGTTCTTATAGGTTGTAACATTGCCCACGAGGGATGGGAAAGAAGTACCAGTAAAGGGATGCACTGGAGCAGATGGAGCTGTGGCTGGGGAAGGTGACATCAGGGGAAGCAGTTACAGGATTCCTTGATAGAGCAAGAAGAAAGTGCATTAAAGGCTGATAGTTTGATTGGGTAAGCCAACTTCAGGGTTTTTTGCAAGTTGTTCCAGACAGAGGATAAAGCGTGAGATATGGCAGACCTGCTGAAGCGCGACTTGAACTTCGGTACTGCAAGGGAGCTAACAGAGGAACTCCTTAAGGCATATTTACCTGTCACACCTATAGGAAGACAATCCGAGATGTACTGAGGCAACATCTTTGTGATGGCCCTAAATATCCAGAGAGCTGCATTCTTCTGTAGTTAAGGGATAACCAACCTACTGCGGAGTAAAGGGAGCAGTGATGTGTGGAGTATGGGAGACCAGTTATGAACTTCAAGGCCCGATGGTACAGTGTGACTAATTTAGCCAGGGCAGACATGGGGCTTTGGCTGTAAAGGAAATCTGCGTAGTCAAATAAGGTAAGAAACATGGTTTGGACCAGTCTCTTCATGGCATCCAGTATTAGAAAATATTTGATCCTATAGAAGAGGCCAAGCCTCTGCCAAAGCTTCTTTGAGATCCTCAATGTGATTGTAAAAGTGAAGCTTTTGGTCAATCCACACCCCCAGGTATTTGAATTTAGGAACATATTCCAGCGATTCGTCAAGGAGTGTGTGGATCTGGGGAATATAACCTTGAGTTGTGAGGCTGACGTATGCTAAGGGAGAAAAAAGCATCACCTTTGTTTTTTTTTGCCATTCAGAAGCAGTTTCTGGTGCAGTAGTTGAAGTTATATAAGATTAAATTCCCATTGTAGATCCCTACAAGCTGCTTCCGGAAAGGGTCTTCCGATATAAAGTACTGTGTCATCAGCAAATAGGTGGATGTTAGCAGATTTGATATCAGCATCAATATTGCTAATGTAAATTGCAAAAAGCAAAGGACCCCCAGTATAGAGCCTTGAGCTATGCCCCTCAGTAGAGGTTTCAGGGATGAGAATTCCCCTTCAGTCTTGACCTGCTGCAGTCACCCTGTTAGATAGTTAGAGAATCACCTCAGCGATTGGGGGGCAGGGGTCACAGACGATGTTTCTGAGGGGGACAAGGAGCAGCTCGTGGTCAACCATATCGAATGCCTTGCTTAAGTCTAGAAATACTGCGCAAATTAAGTTCTTCGAATCCAAGGCACACTGCCAGTCATTGGTGACCTTTGCAAGGGTTGAAACAGTACTGTGATGAGGCCTAAATCCCGACTGATAAGGATTGAGCAGGTTCCCACTTTCGAGGTAGTTCATGAGCTGCACACTCACTATTTTCTCCAACAATCTGGAAAGAGTAGGGAGGTTAGTCTATGGTTATTCAGGTTGCTGGGGTCTCCTGATTTAAAAAGGGGGATTACATGAGCAGTTTTCCATATGGGAGGAATATCACCCTGCAAAAGTGAGAGGTTAAAAAGGTGCATTATGGGCAATGCCAGGATGTGAAGACTAAGCTTCAGGAAGAATGAGTCCAGTTGGTCTGCCCCTGCACACTTCCTGGTATCCAATTGTAAGAGGAGATGCTCAACTTCTCTCAGGGTGGTAGGCTGGAGGAAGAAGGCCACGCTTGTGACTGGATCTGGTAAGGCTGGTGCTCCAAGACTACAGCGGAGGCTATTGGCAGGGGAGGCATCGAAAAAGCGAGACCTATAATAGCAAAATGGTTATTAAAAGCATCAAGGATAGTCAATTTATCCGACACTGAAGTTGCGCCAATGGCAATTTTTGTGGGTAAGTTGCTCATAGCTGCGTGCCCTTGAATATCCTTGATGGCTTTCCAGAAGTTTGCCTAGCACTTCATGGAAGCATCCAGTTCTTTGCGAAAATAGCTAGCCTTAGCCATCCTAACCAGATTGGTACAGTGGTTTCTAGCCTCCCTGAATGATGACCAGTCATCTGGAAGTTATGATTTCCGACCCTTTTTCCAAAGCCAGTCTCTGGGCCACAGGGAGGCCTTTAATTGGGCCGTAAACCAAGGACAGGATTTATTTTTAGAACGAAATCTGGACCAATGGTGCATGTTTATCCAGAGCCCCTAACATGCTTTTCTGGAAGATATCACAGGCCGCAGGCACCAAGTTGGCCAAGTAAAAATCCCGCCATCTCAAGGAATCTCGCAACTTGGAGAGGAATGCATAGATGTCAAAATTATGCTGTTTCCTCTTGAGTGAGAATTTGGAAAGGGATGGTAGTTTTGGTGATGGATCTTACACCTGCTATAATACAGTGGTTGCCGAAATCCGAAAAGAACACTCCTCCTGCATGTGAAAACAGATGGGGCTTGCTTACTAAAATGAGATCTAGAAGTGTGCTATTTTTAGGGCCCCTTTTGTTTGGACATGTTGCTCCAGGAATGAGTTGGGAAAGACCAAAGGAGTCGCAAATAGTCTTTAGGGGTAAGGAACTATTGGAGTACCAGTCCACATTGAGGCCCCCTAGTATAATAATCTCCGATTAAAGGGATTCCATCATATTAGTTATATGGTCCAGAAATTGTTGCCCTGCAGATGGAGGTCTATAGTACCCTAGGACGCATACTGAGATAGAGGAAGATAGCGCGACATTGAGAATCAGGCTCTCAAATTCCTTTGGGAGTGAGGCCGAATCTATAACTGATGCAGACAATTTCTCCTTGACATAGATGACAACTCCTCCTCCTCTGGTGAACCTATCAGTTCTGAACAGGGTATAAGATGGGATATTCACCTCACTATCTGGGGTACCAGGTCTGATCCAAGTCTCACGACCACGAGTATATCAGGCATTGTATGGGAAGTCAATGCTTGAACAGAGGCAAACTTTTTTAGTAGGCTGCACACATTAATATGCATAAAGCTCAATCCTTTGATACTGGCTAAGTCGGCAGGCAAAGAAATTGCTGTAGGAGGACCAGGGTTGATTGCAACATTACCAGAACATAACAATAAAAGCAGCAAGATTTCCTTGAGAGCTTCAAGAAGAAGTCTGTGAGCTTTAGGTGAAACTCGCTTAAGGTTGCTATTACATAGCTTCGGAGGGGTCCCTGAGCTGCATGCCTAAGGGGCCAAGCCACGTCCTTATAAGCTGTTCCTGGCCCCCACCTCCCCTCCGGACAGCACTTTTTGTCTCTTTCCTTGTCGGAGGTCCCCTACCCTTCTAGCTCCCTCCCTTGGGGCTCCCGAAGTCCTCTCGCCCGCCCCCCGCTCCTGCCCTCTGGGGCCTGCCTCAGGATTGGACAGTACTCCCCCTGCAGTTCGTGCCCGTCTCCACCGTAGTGGTCCCCCAGGTTGAGGTTCCTTTCCCACTAGGTCTACGCTGTCCACTGCAACGTTCACTCTACCCCTTGCCTGTCTCTCCCAACTGCCTCATGGGGAGTTTGCAGTATCCCCCCCTTTTTTTTTTTTTTTTTTTTTTTTTACAGCCTCCTGTACCTGTTGTTCTCCTCACCCCTTGCCACAATATGGAATTATCGTATTTGACCATGTAGTCGTATTCATGTTCGTTAGCTCTGACTCTGCACTATTGTCTATATGCTGTACTCTGGCCCCACCTGTGTGTGGGTGGGATAGTTCCCTGTCTGTGTATTGAATCCGTGTACTGTATTCTCTCTGACCCACATGTAGTTGCAGGCCTGTATGCTACCTTGAATATGTACCATGTTTATTGTTTCTGTATTGTAACCTCCCGGGTCGCACCTGAAAATAGGCACTTGTTGTCTAGTGTGCTTACCTGGTTAACAAAAACAAACAAATAAATAAATAAATAAAAGAAGAACCCTGGCTGTAAAAAGCAAGGTGTACTGGGCGATCAATGCAGATGTGAGCAGGATCCTACACTCTGTTACCCTCGTGGAAGAAGTACCAATTTGCCATGAGGGTTGGAAAGGAGGATCTAAATTAGCTAACATAAAAGCCAGTATGTGAGAATCTGTAGTGCCGAAGGAAACCAGACAATCCACAGTAGAGCTGTAACTGTCCATGCTGCAGGGAGACCGGTGTAGACTAACACGGGAATCCAGGGTGCAGAACAGTATGAGACAGAGCCAAGTAAGGAAGTAAAAAGCCCTCATTACGCTTGATGCACTCATAATTCACTACTGTTTTGCAAGCTTCCAGCATGTAGGAAGTGGGTGGCAGTAGCAACGGATCTTAGATCAGATCTACAGCAGAACTGATTAAAGGTGACCTGCAAAGAAAGACTGCAACCCGCTCCCATTCCCACATACCTTAAAATGCTGCTGCGGGAGTCTGGGTCTGCAGTCATCTTAATGTTTAATCCAGCGTGTGTTTTGTTATAAAGTATTGAAACATTCGGCAGAACTTGGAAGCGCTGCGGGTTCCGATATGAGCAGGCGCAGAGAGTCACGGGTATTACACCAATTTAGTGACGTCACTACTACCACTGCTCTTATTACAGTAGCAGTGGTGGTACTTTATTATGTTTCATTTATGGCATATATGGGGGTCTTCATACATGTAATGTTACTTCAGCAACACCTGGCCAAGTTGCTGCTGTGACATTACATAGAGAACCCCCTATATAAGCCATAAATGAAACATAATAGTACTGCCACTTCTACTATAATAACAGCAGTGGTGGTAGCGACGTCACTAAATGGGTGTAATGCTCAGGATCTCTTTGTGCCCGCCTTTCTACGAACTCCAATTGCCCTCCATGTTTTGCTGAAAGCTTCGGTACTTTATAACAAAACACATGCTGGATTAAACATTAAGATGACTGCAGCCCCCAACTCCCGCGTCAGTGTTTTAAGGTATGTGGGAATGGGAGCGGGCTGCACTCTTTCTTTGCTGGTCACCTTTAAGATGATCTTGCAATGAAGACCAGAAGAAAGCAGTATAAATATTTTCCACAGAGTCAACAAGGTTGTTGCCCAAACAAGAGGATTGTCTTACACATAGATCAGAAGAGGTACAGCCGATCAAAATGGTTGTCCAGGACAGTGGGAGTGGTCTGAGTGTATTTAAAGAAGACCTGGGGTGGGGGAGAGGGCGAAAAAAAATCAGCCTAGCTAGAAGCAGATCAGCCAGCCAAACGGAGCTTTGCTGCTCCTGGAGTAGCCAATCAGCTTCTTCCTTCGGTGGCTAATCACTTCCCTGGAATCGGATCTGAGGAAGAATGCAGTGCCTGGGGTGAAGTTAGTGGGGAAAGCTCTCTGTGGTGCAGTAGCTTGAAAAGCATCCACTTCCTCCAGCCAGTCACTTAGTCGAGGATGACCCGCTGCGGCAATATCTGAGGAGAGGAAGGGGTGGAGGTTACAAATAGTCTCAAGCACAATTACACAGCAGTCTGTTTCAGGCTGTAATAAATAATATGACCTTACAGTTGGGGCTGGATATTGTTTAAGAGCCATTCTGGGAACATTTAGCAACTGAGCTGGTCTATGCCAGGCAGCCAAAGTGTCATCCTCTAACGAAGAATGCAAAGGAAGGAATAATAACCGTAGGGGAAAAACAGATCTCCAAGAATTTAGAGAGAGATATCTCTTGGAGGAATCCTCTTTCTCTGCTTTAAACTCCAGTTTAGTCAGTACCTGTGTTAAGGAAACCCTAAAATGAGCCATTCCAAGCTGGAAACCTAGGAGTGTTTTTCACATTCTCTTCTGAACAGGAACAAAGAGTAGAGCTTGAGCCTACTGTACCAACTGCTTGCTCTTCTTCATCCATGGCCTCCTCGTCCCTTCTTCCACATACTCTGGATTATAGATACAGTACATAGACAGTGTCGGCAGATAAGGGCCTAAGGCCCACCCAGTCTGCCCATTTGAATTTGTAAGTTCACTTTATGTTTTCCTAGAAGTCTGTTGCCCTTTATCCCTGACCTCCAGAATTCCTTTATGTCTATCCCATGCATTCTTAAATCCTGTGATTATTTCAGCCCCCCACCACTTCCTCTGGCAGGGTGTTCCACTTGTCCACCATCCGTTCTGTGAAGAAATTCTTCCTCACGTTTCCTCTGAATCGTCCTCCCTCCAACTTCATCCCATGCCCTCTAGTCCTGGAATATCTTTTTGCTTAAAAATAGTGTATTCCTGCACCCTATTCCTCCCTGTAAGATACTTGTATGTCTCTATCATATTCCTCTCTCCCTCCTCTCCTCCAGGAGTACATATTCAAGTCCTTCAACCTGTCCTCATAGGACTTGTGATGCAATCCATGCACCATCTTTGTTGCCCTCCTCTGAACCTTCCCTACCCTGTCTATGTCCTTACGTAGGTAAGGTCTCTCGAACTGTACACTGTACTCCAGGTGGGGCCTCACTACTGTCTTGTATAGTGGAATTATGACCTCCCTTTTCCTGCTAGTGATGCCCCTGCCTATGCATCCCAGCATCCTATTTGCTTTACCTGCTGCCCTGTTGCACTGTTTCCCTATCTTGAGGTCATCGAAGATGATAACCCCAAGATCACTTTCCTGCTTGGTGTATGCTATATCCTCACCCCCCAAATGATATATTGTGCCAGGGTTTTAGTGCCCCATATGCATTATCTTGCAATTCCTTGCATTGAATTTCAACTGCCAAACCCCTGACCATTCTTCAAGTTTCTGCAGGTCCTTCCTCATTCTGTCTACACCCCCTGGTGTGTCTATTCTGTTACAGAGCTTTGTCTCATCAGCGAACAGGGAAATTCTGCCTTCTAGATCCTGCGTAATGCCACTGAAGATGCTGAATAGGACCGGTCCCAGCACTGATCCTTGTGGCACCCCACTGGTCACTTATCCCTCTGTGCAGTGACAGCCATTTACTACCACCCTCTGTGCCTAGTCGTCTAGACAGTTACCTACCCACCACACTACTGTCCTGCCCACTCCCATATTCCCCAGTCTGTGTAATAGCCTTCTATGTGGCACAGTGTCAAAGGCCTTGCTGAAGTCCAGATAGGCCACATCCATTGCCCTTCCCTGATCCACCTCCCTAGTCACCCAGTCGAAAAATTCAATGAGGTTGGTCTGACATGACCTCCCCCTGGTGAAACCATGCTACCTTGGGTCCTGTAGTCCACTGACAACCAGATGTTCCACCAATCTCTCCTTCAGTAGTGCTTTCATGATCTTCCCCACTACTGAGGTGAGGCTTACTGGTCTGTAGTTCCCCGCTACCTCTTTGTTCCCACTTCTGTATAAGGGGACTACATCTGCTGTCCTCCAGTCTTTGGGTACCTCCCCAGTTACCAGTGATTGGCTAAACAGGATTGACAGAGGTTCAGCCACCACCTCTCAATTCTTTAAGGATCCTGGGGTGCACCCCATCTGGCCCCACTGCTTTATCAACTCTTATTCCTTCCAGTTCCTTCAGGACCCTTTCTCGTGTAAAGTGACTTGTGTCCATATTCCATATAATATTCCATATTACATTCCAGGTCATCATCGACATCAACCATCATCAGCAGAGCGTCAACAGGACGAGGAGATAATGGAGGAACAGCCATTAACAGAAATCCTGTCAGATGCCATTCAGATCCCGGCACAATGGCGGGACTGAGAACTGAAACGACAATGATAAGGTTGACAACGGCACAGCTTATGGCACCAATGGAGGCATGTCGATGGTGGCAGCAGCAATACACACTAAAAGGGCTCCAACACCATCTAGTATTGGAGCTGTGCATTGACTGGCCCTGAAGGGGTCATTGACAATGAAACAGTCGATGGGACTGGGCTAGACAGTGGTGTGGACTGTGAATCCTCCTGCAAGGGAGGCAAGCCAGCACCAGACCTCGACTATGGCATCTGACAGACAGTTGGGGGGTGGAAGGGCCCATAGCCGAAGCCTGGGGCCAGTCTTTTTCAACAGACGTACCTCTTATTAGAGCTGAATGGGAACAGTCTAGGGAAGCATCCTTATCCTTACGCTACTTCTCTTTCTCAGAATGGTGGTGTTTTTCTGCAGACTTTGAGGATGTAGCCTTTTTCTTCAATGAGTCAGCAATGGATGCCGTTGACCTCAGGGATCGGTGGGTCTGCGATGAAGTGTGAACAGAAGTGGCGCACGATGGGGAAGGTACCTTCACCAGAACCTGTTTCTCCATTTCTTTTAGCTTAAGATGCACTTATAAAGCCCTCCTGCGACATCTCCTGATCACCTGGTTAAAGCTAGGGCAAACTAAGCATGCTTTAAGGTTGTGGTCTTTGCTGAGGCGATGGATACATATGGAGTGGTCATCGTTTTTATAAATTTTAACATTGACGCAAAGGCAATAATGGAACAATGGTTCCTTTTCCATCAGTGGTGGCATAAAAGAAAAGTCTAAAATAACAAACTTGAATCAGCAGCGACAGCGAAACTTTCCAAGTTCAATGATGTTCTTCAGCAGCAGCAGTGGACCAACGTGCAGTTGACAATGGGAGAAAGAACTGAGGCCTGCTGCAGGTGCCCATGTTATATAGGTGCCAACGAGGCTCGCTGATGTGGGCAGCCTCAGCCAGCTAAAATTTCTGAGTGGTCCTCACGCCCACAGCTTACAGTTCCATGATGTGGCTCAGTGGAGGAAGATATCATTGAAGAAGGTCTAAAGTCTGCTCTTTCATTTGTCTGATTACCAAACATCCAAAATTAAGTCCCCCACTACCCCCCCCCCCACTATCTAGGATGGTCAGAATCACTACACCTTAGATGCTGACCTGGGTTTCTTTTGCTGCTTAGGTACTGGCAACTATCCTTCCTAGTCCTGGATGTCTTTCAAAATGCCACCCAGTTCCGGGCCGAGAAACATTTTCCCAGCAAGCATATTGTGCAGTTTCTTCTTAGACACCTGATCTGCAATCCAGTGGCAAAGCTGCATTTCCCACATGGCAACCACAACAGACATCTGCATACTGTCTGCAGCCACATTCCCCAAATGGATGAGGCCATCAAACTGAACTTCAAAATATTTGCCCCCCTGACAAGGTCCCACACTTTTTTTTTTTTTTTTAATCATTTAACAGTTTCTCCTACCTGCAGCCACAGCCCTTCTCCATATCCAGCCACCGCTTCTCTATTTCACCCCCAACCGCGAAGCTCGCATGCCCAGCTGGCAGACGCAGCTACACCTGCTAAAGGCCCCTCTCGTGGCCCAGCCGGCGAGGAACCATTACGGCACATGCCATCCAGGCATTGTATCGTCGGTCGCTAAACTGTGGCAATCAAGCTGCCGCTGGCCTGTGTTGCCTTTTTTCCAGAGTCCCCAATGGAAGCACAGATGTGCCATGACGCCAGCGTATCAACATGCAGATCGCCTGCCGTGCTTCCACCAGGTACCCACGCCTCTGTAGTACCCTCCCGAGCGCACCTCAGGACCAGCAGAGCGCGTGTACATCCACCCCTCATCCCCAGAACCAGGAGAGCTGTCGATGGATGCTCAATACTAGTCCTCCCCTGCCGACCCCCAACAACCCAGGCTCGTTCCCAAACCCGGGTCGCCGGCGTGGAGCGAGGTGTGGCGTCCAGCACCTCAACCCTCAGCGCCACCAGGCCGCGCAGATCCCACAGTTCTAAAAGTATGGTGGCACTCTTCACTGAACCACATACTGCCTTGTCCACTACTGGAAGAATCTTTCACTTTACAAAATTGTCCTCCAGGAAAGGGTAACAGCAGACCCTAGCATGGGCAACTGCTGTGCACTTTTCTGCCCTGTCCCCTTCCTGACTTACAATATGGCCATAGTTTTTTTTTTGTTTTTTTTTTATAAAATTCAAGTTTATTGCATATTTTGGCACAGGTTTACAATCATTCTATATCATTGCCACCAATTTCAGTTTATAGTACAGTTATCCCTATTTTAGTGCATATCGAGTATATCAGGTTTTCTCATTTCATGCATCTTAGATCTTCCCTTACCTTACTCATTCTATTTTAATCTCATTTTACTTTATGGTGAGCAGCCCAGAAGCAGCACAGCTCCACTGTTCTTAATGGAAGCAGCTTTCTCCATGTCCACAGCCTGTCCCCCCCCGACCCGAGTGACACTCCCCATCTTCATGCCAACAACCACGGGGTCCATCGTCTCACAAAGATCTGTGTCCTCATATTTATTTTGTATGTGATCTCTTCCATGTCTTTAATTTCATTGATAATTGCCACCCAATCCTGGGTTGTCGGAGGGTGGGATGAAAACCATCTTCTGGTTATGGCTTTGTGGGATGCCACCAGAAGAACATTCCATAGATAAACTTTGTCTGATCCCTTGAGTTCCTCTGGTTTTATCCCCAACATTAGGTTTTTGGGACCTAGCTTAAGTTGTATGGAGAGTATCTGTCTTATCTTCTGTTCGATTTCTGTCCAGTAACCTATGAGGGACGGGCAAGACCAAAATACATGTAGATAATCTGCCCCCATTGTCCTACACTCCCGCCAGCATTGCACTGAGCAATTGTTGTCCCACTTAGACTGTATGTTTGGTGTTAAGAAGAATCTTAATCTAACCTTCCACTCAAACTCCCTCCACATCGGTGATGATGTGGTCCTAGAGGCCAGTGTCAAGGCAGATACCCAATCCTTATCCTCGAGGGGATCCCCTATCTCTTGTTCCCATCTATGTTTAATCTGTGAGGTCTTATTCCCTCTTCTATCTCTCAGGGCTCCATAAATGTCCGAGACCAATCCCTTAAGTCTTCCCGAATTAAAAATTTCGCTTATAATGTGCAAAAGCCCTGGTGAGGCTCCTGTTTGTGCATATCGATTTTGCAGTTGGTGTATATAGGCCCTTATTTGTAAGTATCTATAATGGTCTACCTGTCTCAAAGAGAAATCTTCTCTGACTTGAGTAAATTCCATAACATTATTTCCACTCAGGAATTGATTTAGGGTGTTTAGACCCAGCCTCCCCCATCTTTTAAATGTAAGGTCTTGTCTGGACGGAGAGAAATCTGGGTCCCAGGCGAACCACCTTAAGGGCCAGAGCTCCTCATCTAGTTTGTATTTAGTCCACAATCGTTTTAAGGACCCTAGAGTGTTGTGCACTGACAGAAGTGAGTCATTTAAACCTATGGTTTGGGTCCCTGTTGTCCAGGCCCTCGACTCCAAGGGGGCCCCATCTGTCAAGGCTTCCTCTATTGTCTTCCAACGAGCGGAGTAAGTCCTAATGGACCACAAAAGTGCCCATCTTAACTGGGTGGCTAAGAAATAGTCTTCTAAATTAGGGACATTTCGACCTCCATATTTTTTATTTGTCTGCATTACTATATTTTTAATTCTTGGTCTCCTGTTATTCCAGATGTAGTTCGCCAGCATCCTCTGCCATATCTGGAATTGGTTCTTATGAATTTTTATTGGGAGGCACTGGAAAAGATACAGGTATTTAGGTAAAATATTAATTGATACCGAGTTTAGTCTTGAGTATAGGGGTAACTGTAGAGTTTCCCATCTTTTAATGTCCTGTCTGATCTGGGCTATAATTGGGTCAAAATTGGCCGAGTATAGCATTGCTGGGTTCTTTGGGATTTGGATGCCTAAGTATTTCATTTTCCCTCTATTCCATTGCACCTCAAGGAGTTGCGTTATATGGGCAGGAGGGTTCTAGTGAAATTTTAAAACTTCTGTCTTATTTTTGTTTAATGTGTACCCTGAGTACTGACTGAATTTATCGATGATGGACCATATTTTAGGGATGGATTTGTCCGGGTTAGTAATATATAGAAGGACATCGTCCGCGTAGAGAGAGATTTTATGTTCTTCCTCGTTTACTTTTATTCCCTCCACCCCCTCTGTCTCCCTTATAGCCTGAGCCAGGGGTTCTATATATAAATCAAAAAGAAGGGGCGAGAGTGGGCAGCCTTGTCTGGTACCCCGTCCCAAATCAAACCTTTGTGAGACACCCCCATTCACCCTTACATAAGCCTGTGGGGAGGCGTAGATGACTTTAATCACTTCTAGAAATTGTGAGGGGAAACCCAGTCTCTTAAGAACCAGAAAAAGGAAGTTCCAGCTGACCTTATCAAACGCTTTTTCAGCGTCTAAGCTCATGAGGCAAGCCGGGATATGTTTTTTATTGATAATATCAATTATGTTTATAGTTCTTCTTACTCCCTCCGGAGCCTGCCTGCCTTCTACGAAACCCGTTTGATCAGGGTGGATGAGACCTGCAAGAATAGGCTGCAGTCTTTTGGCTATTATAGCTGTGAAGATTTTATAATCTACATTAAGAAGGGATACTGGCCTGTATGAGCCACACTCCTTCGGGTCTTTGCCTTCTTTCGGGATCACCGTTATGGTGGTGTAATTCCACGAGGGGGGAATTGCTTCTCCTTCCAACCATATCCGGTTGTAAACCGTTTTAAGTGTAGGGGTTATATCTGCCACAAACATCTTATATAGTTCACTCCCAAACCCATCTGGTCCTGGGCATTTACCCCTCTTAAGTGTTTTCACTGTATCTAAGATCTCCTGTTGGGTGATTCGGCAACCCAAAATCTTCCTTTGGACTTCTGTAAGCCGGGGTAGCTTTAAGGTATTCAAAAATCTTGAGGCTTCCTCTGTATACGAGTCAGACTGGGATTGGTACAGGCGCTTGTAAAATGTGACTAATGTTTCCGCTATTTGTTCCCACTTATACAAAATACAACCAGAGTTCGGGTCCCGGAGTCCCGTGACATTTGCCCTAGCCAACTGCTGTTTCAACCTATATGCCAAGAGGCGGGTAGCCCTTGGTCCTCCCTCATAATAGGTTTGCTTTGTATATACAAGAGCTTTCTCCACCTCCGAGAGCTGTAATCTCTGGAGACTCTGCTTAAGTTCCTTTATTTCCCTTTCTCTCTTCCTACAGAATTTTATTTTCTGTTGCCCCTCTAAGTTATTAAGGGCCTGGTTTAATTGTTCTCTATGTTTACCTCTCTCCCTCTTCTTATACGTAGCTATTGAAATTAGCTTACCGCGAATTATTGTTTTAACTGTATCCCATGTAATTTGGGGCACGGTGTCAGTATTCTCATTTAATTCTACAGTCTGTTTTATTATTTCTAGTATCTCCTCTTTTACTTTTTCATCTCGAAGTAGACTGACATTTAGTCTCTAATGTGTCGGTTTTTTAGGTAGTTGAAGGTCAACTTGCGCATATATGGGTTTATGGTCCAATAAGCTCTCAGAGCCTACCCAGACCGAGTCAAAGATTGTCAAATCTTTATTAAATGTGAAAAACATGTCTAGTCTCGAGTAGATTTTGTATCTTGGGGAGTAGTATGTATAGTCCCGGGCTAATGGATATTTTTCCCTCCATACATCCACCAGACCTGTGTCACTCATGAGTCTCTTTAAATACTTGGAGACCCTTTCTTTGGGCGCCTTGATACCTGAAGTCGTGTCCAAGGCCCTGTTCATAATGACATTCCAGTCCCCCCCCTGCAATCAGCACCCCCTTTACCTTCTCCGCTAGTAGCTTACGTAAGTCTGCGAAGAAGCCTATGTCTGAACCTGGGGGAGCATAAACGTTTAGTAAAGTTACCTAGAGGTCCTGTATACGTCCCACCACCATCACAAACCTAGCCCCCATATCCACTGATACCTCCTCCTCCTCAAATGGGAGGGAGGATGACAGTAATATTGCCACTCCTCTCTTCCTCCCCTTCGCAAGAGACGCATGGTACACAGTTGGAAAAGCTCTGCTTTTTAATTTTAGAGCTTCTTTCGGAGATAGGTGTGTTTCCTGCAGAAACTGAATTTCGCATTTCTGTCTCTTTAAAAATTTTTGGAGTTGTTTTCTCTTCGCAGGATGGCTTATGCCATTCACATTGAGAGAGCTGATTTTTGATTTGACTCTATCCATATTTTAAACTTCTGAATTTCTTCAATGTTTCATGTTCCTTGATGTCTTTAGGAGGTCCATCTCCCATCCCCCCAGTCCGTAGAATCTCTTCCTGCCTCGGGGCTGCTCTCCCACCCCTCCTCTCCCTTCCAGTTGTAATATAAGGTTTTTTATACACAACCCTGTGCCATGCTTTATAACTATTTAGTATTAACAACTCACTGGCCCTGAACTGCCAGCCAAACTGCGTGTAATTGAAAACACGTACAATATTATCCATCTCCAGTAGAAGTATACATCTTTTAACATTTAGAAACCAGGAAACTTTTAACTCAAACTTCATACGTTCCCATAACATAATGAAAACTGCTCTTGAACAATTATATAACATCCCTCCCTTCGTTATCTTATCTATAAGTAATTTCTGTTTTAAAGCTGCATGACTCAGAGGAGAGGTACTAATCTCTTTCGAAAAATTCCCACTTCCTAGGTCAGTCCACCTCTGTGTGGTTAGACTGGTTCGTGACCCACTTGAGGCACTTAGCCCTGTAAGGTGTTCTGGGCTTACCCTCATAACAGCACCATTTTCGGGTCTTAGCCCAGTGCTTTGAGGTAGTACATACGTCAGCAACGTCAAAGGCAGACATATCTCATTCTCATTTGCAAACATTCGGACTGCCCCTTTCAGCCTTGTCTCCAATTTTAAGAGTGACTAGGTGGGCGATCCTTTCCACCCCAGCGGCGTGGTCACACCCAAGGCAAGTCCCCTAAAAAAAAAAAAAATAAAAGCTGTGCCTGACAACAGACTCTTAGTTTCCACCTCTCAGCCATCATAGTCCTGAAGTCGCTTACTTCGTGTCTCCCCCAGCACCTCCGTGGTTGCGTAGTGGCTGGAGGCGGGCCCGCCAATCCGCCCGTGTTACAATAAGGCACTCACTGTTAACCGTTTCCAATCTGATCTTTTCCAGATCCTCCCAAAGCACCGACAGAGAAATAAAGACCCTTCCCATATCCCTCATACTGTACATACCGAGCCCATGGAGTTACCCTCATCCATAGCAAACAAGCGTGAGGTGAACTTACCACGCCCTCCTCCACTTACCCCTTCACTCCCCCGCCTCCATCTTCAAACCTCACGTTCGAGCAAGGCGAAGGAGGGGGCACCCGATAACCATACATCTTTTCCTAGGCTCAGACTCTGTTACATCTTTGCCGAGGGTTCCCCCAAGGGATTCCATATATGAGGAGGGGGATGAAAAGAAAAAACCATAAGGACAGTCAGAATCCCTCAACATCCTAACGGACCTCCCTCCCTCCCTGTATCAGTTAACATGGCCTCCTCGGCTCTGTCAGGTCAAGCCCCCTTCAAGCCCCACTTCTCATCAGTATTCATTAGATTAAGTCCCCATCTGCCATTCGTGCTATAGGTCCCCAATAACTGTTATTCATATTCGGTCACAGCCCTCACTTTCACAGTCAATTTACCGATCGATCCACAGGGGAAACCATTGTCTGATTCCTTGCTTCGGATCCCGGTGTCTCTCTTGAGGTCAGATCAGCTAATTGCACTGTCGATGCATAGGGTTTGAGGAGTGCAATGACGATTGCTCGCAGATTAGTGTCTTGTGAATTGGCATGGCGTTCAGCCCTTTCGCGCCACCCACCAGGCGAGCTGCCTCAGTTCCTTCCTCGATTCTTTCTTCTCAAGACCTGGCACATTTATCCCATTTTCCTCCAGAAAACCCCTGGCCTCCAGAAGGTCCTCATAAATTTTAATACCCTGTCTGGTCTCCACTCTTAGGCGTGCTGGGAATAACATTTGCGCCTTTAGGTTTCTGGTTTTAAGCTGTTTCAGCACGGACCACATGGTACGGCGCGCTTCCTGGACTCCTGCCGTGTAATCATTATCCAACGTTATACGGTGAGTTCCGAACATAATTTTTTGTTTTTTCCAGGCTCTCTTAAGGATCTCCTCCTTTGCAGAGTAGTTAGTTAATCTTATCACGAACGATCTTGGACGAGCATTAGGACCCATGGGACGCTGTGTGAGGGAAAGTACAGTTACGTAAGAACTTACCGTAACAGTAGATCTTCGAGAACAGCTCTTGCAGCAGGTTACACCATTAGGACTGAAGCTGGCAGGCGCCAGGACCCCACGGAAAATTTCTAGCTAGCTATCTTCAGCGGGAACCGCCCCCGACGTCGGTCCCGCTTCCGACGTCAGGCGTGGTACATAAGGGGCGGTCCCACCAGAATCACAGATTCCAGTTCTCCGCTGGAGACTCCCGGCCGCAGGATGACATCAGAAGGGAGACCATGATCCGCCGTCAGAAGGCAATAAAGGAGAAAATCTCAACCAAAGCGTTTCTTTCTTTTCCTCAGTTTCAATCATCCATGACATATTGCTTCTGCTTTAACCTTTCATTTTGTTGTTTTTTTTTTTTTTTTAAGCAGAACCGTACCTCCTCTAAGGGGGAAGGAGGGCAGGAAGGTACCTGCTGCAAGAGCTGTTCTCGAAGATCTACTGTTACGGTAAGTTCTTACGTAACTGTACTATCTTACTTCGAGATACAGCTCTTGCAGCAGGTTACACCATTAGGACTGATTCCCAAGCAGTAACGCTGCCAGAAGATCCGGGAGGAGGCATAGAGACAAGAGAAAAAACCAATCCAAGTCCTGACTCAGGACAAGAGACCTTGCAACACCGCTAGGCGAAACCAGCTCACGCCTAGAGGCTATGTCCAGACTGTAATGCCTGATAAAGGTATGTACAGAGCTCCAAGTAGCAGCAGCGCAAATAGCTGAAATAGAGACATTTCTGAGCGCTGCAAAAGAAGTGGCCACACCTCTGGTAGAATGACCCCGGATAGAACCCGGGAGGGTTTTGTTTAATCTGGTAGCAGTGCGAGATACACTGGACGAGCCAATGACAAGGTCTGCTTGGACACCGCTGGCCTTCCATTCTCTGAGAAAAGAGCTAAAAGCTGGTCAGAAGCCATGCAAGGGTTTCGTTTCTGTTAAGGTAATACCTCAGGCTGCGTGAACATCCAGGGTATGAAGAAAAAGCCTCTCCTCTGTTGAGTAACTCGAAGTAGACCGGAAGGTCAATATCCTGATTTAAAGTAAGTGCTCGAAACCACCTTAGGCAAAACTTTGGGTTCGTCCGCAGAGATACTCTGTCCCGTGGAAAACCAAATAAGGCTCTTTACACATGAGAGCATGAAGCTCAGAAATCCTTCTGGCTGAAATGTGGCAACTAAAAATAACGCCTTCCATGACAGAAAACATAGCTCGCAATCCGCAGCAGGCTCAAGGGAGGGCGTAAGTTGTTCCAGGACAAAGAGTAGATCCCACGGAGGCACAGAGTCCCTAATGGGAGGCCTAGGTGCAACACTCTCTAAGAAACTCCCTAGAAGCGACAAGCTGAGCAATAGTACAGTGCCCCACCGAAGATGGTAGGGCAAATAGCACAAAGGTGCACCGAATAGAGGAGTAGGCTAGCCCAGAATTGAAAAGAGAAAGGAGGTAGTCTAGAACCACTCCAACGGGACAACCTAAAGGGGAAAGGTCACGAGCCCGTGACCATAGACAAAAACCAGCCACTTCATGACGTAAGTAGCATGCGTTGTCGGCTTTCTGCTGCAGAGAGAATCTCACAACCTCGGCGAGACCCCTGCTGGCTTAAAATGGCTATGTCTCTAGGAGCCATGCATGCAGGTTCAAAGAGTGGAGATCCGGATGAAGCAATGAAACTCTCTCCTGAGACAGTAAGTGGGAGTTGAGCGACAACGGAGGGGGTTCCTGAGATAGCTGTGCCAGCAAGGGGAACAAATCTGTCTGGGCTAAAGCAGGGCCCCAGAATCATTCTTGAGTGCTCCTGCAGCTAGGAAGAACTCTCTGGATCAGGGAAGGGAGGAAGGCACAAAGAAATCTGTTCACCCAGGAGAAGAGAGAACGTGTCTGCCAGAAAACACCAGGCCCTGGATCTAGCGAGCAAAAATTGGGCAGTTTTGCGCTGGATGGGGATGCGAACAAGTCCAGTTCTGGAGTTCCCCATCGAAGGAATAGATCTTCTGCCACCTCCTGAAGAAGTTCCACTCGTGGACTCTGGCCTGGGAGCAACTCAGGCCATCCCAGCGATCGTGGTTGTCCACCCGGGAACATGTACAGCGATCAGGTTTTGCGCCATATCCGACATCTAATCCCACCCTCATGGCCTCCCTGCAAAGGTAAGAGGTAAGCCTTGTTTGTTGAGGTAATACATCACCGCCGTGTTGTCCGCTGAAGCAGGATTGTACGGCGGATCATGGACTGAAAGGCCTGGAGTGCATAGAGGACCTCATCATCTCAGGACGTTGATATGGAGATGAGCCTCCAACGAGGTCCATACACCCTGAGACCTCACCCGTCTAGGTGTCCCACACGAGACCCGAGCATCCGTGGTGAGGGTTATCTCTGGGGACGTGCGCTGCAAACGGACGCCCCTGGAGAGCGACCGGGAGCTGTACCATTGCCAGTCTCGAACCATGGATTTCGTGATCCTGACTGGATGCTGCAAATGGTCTTGCCTCTGATCCCATTGCGCTTTGAGCATCCACTGCATTATTCGCATGTGGAGTCGCAATGAGAGGACAGTAGGAATGGCCGCAGCCATGTGTCCAAGCAGACGAGAAGGACCGACCTGGCTGGTACGATCTGGTTCATCGATAAGTCCCCTATGAGACCTTTCGTTCTGCCCTGTCGGCTGGAAGAAAAGCTCTTCCCTGGATCATGTCCAGCACTGCTCCTATGAACTGCAGGTTTTGCGACGGTACCAAGACGGACTTCGATTTATAAGAATGCCCAGCGATCCAAATAGGTCTTGGGTGTCCTGATCAAGCGAGCACGACGCGCTGGAGACGGCCATGAGAAGCCAATCGTCGAGGTACGGGAACACATATGGCCCTTTCTCCATAGAGACGCTGCCACGACTGCCATGCATTGGTAAAGACCTTGGTGCAGATGACAGTCCAAAGGAGGCCCGAACTGGAAGTGGTGGCCTAGGAAACTCAGCGCAGGGAACCTCTGATGCGCTTGAGCTATGGGGATATGCAGGTGGCGTCCTGCATGTCTAAGGACGCTAAATAGGCGCCTGCTTTAGCATGGGATCAGGCCCGGAGGGTCACCATGCGGAATCTTTTATACGACAACCATGTTGAGGTCGCCAGGTCCAGAATTGGACGGAGGTCCCTGTTTTCTGGGAACCAGGAAGAAGTGAGAATAATACGTGAGTCTCTCTGGTTTCCGGGGCGTACTCTACTGCCCCTTGTTCAGGAGCGTGAGTATTTCTTGCCAGATTAAGGCGCTGCTGACCGAATACGGGAGAGCAGAGAAGGCCTCGAGGGTGGCTTTTCCCGAATCCCAAAAAGTGGCCAATGCTGACCAACTGAAGAACCCACCTGTCGGTGGTGATTGCCTACCATCCCGGCAGGAAGTTCGCATACGACCTCCGACCATAACATCCCGCTGATCCCGGAGGGCGGGGCAGAAGGAGTCATGCTGTGGCGGCAGACGGGCCCGCTGGGCTGGGTCGCTCTAGGGCACGTTGACCTCTGCTAGCGGGCTGCTTCCTGGGTTCATGAAAACCAGAGCCCCTCTGTTGTGTGGCGGAGTGAGGTTGTTGCCTCTGTGTCCGCCCACGAAAATAGCCTTGGTGCCTACGAGAAAGGACCCAGGCCTAGGCCGCACATTGCCTGGACCGACCTCACTGCCTTCCAGCCTCTTGCAGTTTGGTAATAATTTTTCCGCAGGATTACCAAACAACACATCTCCTTCAAAGAGGCGGCCCATAATGTTCTTCTGGGCGTCCAGGGTGAAGCCGAAGACACGGAGCCAGGAGTGTCTCCAGAGACAAACGCCTGAAGCTGCTGTTTGGTCGATGAGTCCGCGAATCATACGCCGCTCTAAGCACTTGGGTCCCCACGTCTGAACCCTGCTGGAGGAGCTGGAGCATCCTCCTTCTGACCACCTTCAGGAAGCTTCTCAGCTGCCTCCAGACCCTGTTCCCACAGTGCGTTCTGGAATTGAATCATGTGGGTCAGATAGTTCAGGGATCTGATGGCGCAGGTCGCCAGGTACGCGGCGCCTGCCCAGAGAGTCCAACTGCTTGGATTCTGATCCGTGGTAGGTGCTCAAATGCTGCGCCTTTGGGACCGGTCATGTGAGGCTGTTATGACCAGAGAATCGGCCAGAGGTTGGTGCGCCAAATACTGGTCCTCCTAGGGCCTTGTATAGACGGGTCAGCTTTCTTCGTACCGCTGGTAACAAATGTGGACGCCCCGCCGGCCTAGTGACGCCCACAAAAGTGTCCACTTAAGGGTGGCACCACCACAGGCTTAGGGTCCTTCTGCCAAGATACTTAGCCAGGCGCAATCTTCGGGTCTAACTCCTCAGATTCCCACCCCATATGTTCTCCTGGATATGGCACATGATATCCATGAGCGAGGGGTCATCCGAGGAGACCATGGAGTCTCACGTGGGTCCGGAGAAGGGACTGAGATTGGAGATGGAGATCTGGAAGTGGAATACAGATCTCGAGTCCTCCGTCGGCGACGACGTCGGAGTCTCCTGGATCTCTTTGGGTTGGGTGATCCGGAAGACGAGGATCTAGAACGGAGGTCTCCTCTTTGCACTTCGAGCCCTGGGAGGGATCTGGACCCCTGGGGACAGTAGAGCGGCCAGCTGACCCCGCAGGCGAAGGGGGGGCCGGAGCCGAAGGAGGAGGAGGAGGAGGAGGAAGAGCTGTGGGCGCCATGTCCTTCTTGATGGTGTCCCACCAGTATATAAAGAGATCCTTTACATCCGCAATAGATAATCCCGACGCCGGCTCAGACGTCGAGGGTCGGACGTCGGGTCCCGGCGACGGCTCCACAGGGACCTCAGGCGGCGTGAGGGCCTGGGAGACTGCGTGAGGCGGGATCGCCCGTCTGGTCTTCGGGCTGCGCGAGTCTTCCTCCGTAAGGGACTCCTGCCCGACGACGGTCGGAGACGCAGGAGCGCTCTTCTCAGGCACCGCGGACGTCTGTCCCCCTGCCGACGTCCGATGGGTAGATTTGACCGACGACGGTCTGACAGCCGACGACAGCTCCGAGGAGCGGTGACGAACGGCCGACGGAGGTCGAGCCGGCGTCGGGTCTGCCGGCCTCTTCAGAGGGGTAAGCTCCAGGGTCTTCCTCGGCGGCACTGAAGAGGACCGGACGTCGGGTACCGACGAGCGGGAGCCCGACTTGTGGCGATGGTGATGACGCTCCCCGGACTTCGCCCCGGCCTTAGGGGTGGAGGACGACAACGGCCTGGCGGTAGGGGCCTGAGAAGATCGAGAAACGGCCACCGCAGCCGGGGGGAGGGAAGAGGCCCTGGACGGGGACCGGTCCGACTTCGATCCGGAGCTGCGGGACTCGGAGGCCCGAGTCGGAGACCTGGAAGGGTCCTTCTCCCTTCTCTTCTTTTCGGCGTGCTTGTGAGAAGATTCCCCTTTAGAGGACATGGCTCTAAGTTTTTCTTCCAGGAGGAACGCCTGCAGAGCCTTCTGTCGCCGGATCCTGGTGCGGCTGTTAAATCCTGGCAGAGGGAACAGGCCTGGGTGTCGTGCTCTGGGCCCAGGCACCGAACATAAGCATGGTGAGGGTCCTTAAAGGGGATCTGTTTTCCACAAGCACACTTAGACGTATGCCCGGAGGTCGGTGAGGACATCAGAGAAGAAAAATCTTCGAAATGAAGCAATTTCCCGTAGGAAGTTCAGCAACCACGCATCGCGCGCTAGACTGAGACCGAAGGGTCGAGGCATGCAAGTTCGACGGCGGGAAAGAACTGGGGATTCTGGTGGGACCGCCCCCTTATGTACCACGCCTGACGTCGGGGGCGGTCCCCGCTGACGATAGCTAGGTAGAAATTTTCCGTGGGGTCCTGGCGCCTGCCAGCTTCAGTCCTAATGGTGTAACCTGCTGCAAGAGCTGTATCTCGAAGTAAGATCGGTGTGCTCGGTCCATGGAGACATCCAGTTCTGGGGGTAATTTTAGTAAGTCTTTCAGCGTTTTTTGAAAAAAGGTAATAACATCAGTGGACCCTTCCTCAGCTCCTTCAGGAATGCCGTAGATTCGGAGATTTTGTCTCCTGCTCCTCCCTTCTAAATCATCTATTTTAGCCCGTAGTTCCCTTTCCCTTGCCATTAAGAACAGCAAGAGACGGTCATGGCGGTCTGCTTGTTCCGAGACAATATGGCCATAGTGACCAACGCTGGAAAGCACTTCAGAGCCAAAGCCACTGTGCACAGAATGGGGTTCACATCTAGTCTCTAGGTCTTGAATCTCCTCAAGCTACAATGTCCTACAGGCTTCAGTTATAAGACAGGACAGCAACTTCGAATCAAATAAGAGGGGACATGAATCCTCTTCGGTTCCATCTACTTCCCCTCTTCCTTAGAGGGACACACGTTACTCATCTGACAAACATGGTTCCATGAGATCAGGATTCTGCCCGGACCCCCCCCTTGCATCCTCCTCTTGACCTGTCCTGACATCAAGGTTGGGGGCTGCCTGCAAATCTCAGACAGCAAGGCCACTCTGCTCTGGAGCACCTGGATGTGTCTCTATGGGCCCTTCCCTGACCTAAAGGGACCCGCTATGGGTTTGAGTGTCTTCACTGGCACGACCTGCAGATTATCAGCATGTTGCATCTTGGGCTGGCCCGGTGGCGCTGAGGGTTGAGGTGCTGGATGCCACACCTCGCCGGAGACCCAGGTTCGGGAACGGATCCGGGACGCCAGGAGTCAGCAGGGGAGGGAAGGGATTGAGCATCCGGAGGACTGCTCTCCCTTCCTGGGGAGGGATTCGGGGATAGCGCCGCTCCCTTGCGGCCCCTGGCGGTAGCTGGGGACAGCATTGGAACATGCGTGCGTTAGCTGATGCTGGGGGCGGAGCGTCTGCAATACAGCCACAGACACCATTGCACGTCTGCACTCCAAATGGCATAACAACACAAAGAAAATCCCCAAAGGACTGAGGAGGTGACAAGGGCCTCAGGTACCAGGTCGCACATCCCCAACACCGGACTGCCGCTCCAGTGGTCCCCAGCCGCAACCTGCAGGGATGGGTCCTCTAATTGCAGAAAGACGCCATCAAGGTAGGAGTGGTGGGCCCTCACCTGGGGTTGATCCAGGGGACTGAGAAGTCCCTGTAAGGGAGGACCACTGGGAGGGGTCTCGGCAAAGAGTAGCGGGCCTGTGTCAAGAAGGCACCTCCGAGAGATGCCTCAGCCAAAGGAGTACAAACAGAGTTTGAAAAAAGCAAAAAAAAAAAAAGCACGTTGCATCTCAATTAAAACTCATTACATCCTTATGACACCATATGGTGTCATAAAAAACATACCTCTTTTCCAGATGACGCCGTATGACATCCTAAATTATGTGCTGTATTGCCTGGTGACACCGACTGACGTCCATGTCTTTCTCTTGGTGTATCTCGAGCATTTGTTTATACTTGATGAACCGAGCTGTACCAGCCAATAGAGGACATCATACCCTTACTGATTTTACCTAATATAATATGCGTTCCCATTGGCAGGTCGCCCCTGAAAACAGGCACTTGTACCTAGTGAGCCTTACCCTGTTACCAAAAGACTAAAATTAAATAAAAAAATTAAAAAAAAAATGTTTTGAGAAAACATGCCTTAATAAATAAATTATTAAATGAATAAATTTACTATTTTTTGCCTGTGCTGTGAAAAATGTTGATTATGCTCGTTCCGCCATTAATTTGTCTTGTAACAACAAATTATCTTGTTTTAGTGTAACATGTTAAGCTGATCAGGTTGACATTATAATTCATTTCATAACTTATATTTTTTGTATTCAAGCAATCCGATTGGCTGTCACCACTTTTAGTGTATTTTTTTTGTCTTTTGGGGTATTCTTCTACAATAACATGTTGTCACTGATATCATGAGTGTTATAACTATTAGTCCATTTATACCACTAAGTGAGCTGAATATTTATGTATTTAAAAATCGAGCTCTGTGATTGGTCAGATTTTCTGACATCATTAATTCTGAATTTAATTGGTATAAAAGGATGGTCTCAGATGCAGGCACCATCCCCCTGATGAAGCCTTAACTGTCGAAGTACCAGGGAACCTGCACGCAGATCTTTTTGTTGTGCCTTCCACTATTCTATTCAATGTGTGTGCCTGACACGTTGGAATAAATCCTTATTTAGCATTCAAGCAAGGACTCTGGTGTTTTTTACACCTGTCACTGGAGGGAAAGTGGCTCTCCGGACTCTAGAGTGTACAGTGATTTTTTTTTTTTTTGATATTTCAGTTAGGGCTCGCAGCCCTCACCTGCACCTGCCCTAGCTCTGTAGTGCGGCACCATTTGGTCATATTGATCCTCACTATTGCCATGCTTCCTCTATACTTATTGTACACGTTACTATTTCCATTAACCAGTCAGAGCGCACACTGGTGCAGGAACAGCTTGGTGACTGGAAACTTAGTTTCAAGATGGAGGCGCTGCTGTCATCCTTAAATACTCACTTCATTTTGGTGCCAAAACCTCAATTTGTAATCTGTATTTACTTTGTTTTTATTTTTATTTATGACAAAAGTTTTCATAGTCGTCACTTTTTTCATTTTGCCATCATTTCTGATCATCCTGTGTGATCACATCTTATGAATTCAAATGGCAATCCTGAAGGGAGAGAGTGTTTCTCCTGCATGTACTAGATGAGTTCAAAAAAATTCAGCACCGTTTGTTACTTTTTAAAGAGTTTATTACAAACAATACAATAAAATAGTTTATTTCAATGAAATTACACATTTTAACTACAACAAATATACAGTTAATCATAGAGAGACCTCCAGCACTAAAAAATGTATCCATTTCCTGTGTCAGCTCACTGACCTACACTCGAAGTGTTCTTCCCATTTGCATCACTTGACCTCACAAAGCACTTCCTTCCTGCACCACTTCCTGATATGTCCCTTCTAAGGTAATGTGTAAATATGTTCTTACTAAACTAGGGGGAAAAAACAAAAAAATTAATCAGATTCATAAACTAAAATCAGTGGATAAGAAGAATTAAACACTGCAAAAATTTCAACCAGTGGAGTGGAACAAAAACTCAAGCTGTAATAACAAGAGATTCAGACATTGACTTCTGAATGAAAACATGGTAAAAACCTTGCAAAATTTATATATAGACAATGACAGATGTTTATTGTATATTTGTAACAATTTTAACCAACAGTATTACAGAAATTTAATATTTTTGTATGACTAAGTAAACAGAGCATAATTATATTTAGATATAAAGCTACCAACAGTCCCTGTTTTCCCAGGACAGTCCCTATTTTAGGCAGCATGTCCCAGTGTCCCCACAGGTTTTGCAAAATGTCACTTTTGTCCTGATTTTTGCTTACGTGTCCCGGTTGTGTCCCCTTTTTATTTGCAGACTGCTAATCCGTGAGTGACAGTTATTTCAGCACCACTGTGGTGCTGCTCGGGCTGGACAGCAGTTTGCAACTTCAACCCCTGCGCCTGTGTTGCACTGCAAGCATGTCAGTGGGAGCACAGTAAAGTGTGTTCCTTCCTTTTAGAATAGACTGCATAGTAGTGCAAACAAGCGCATGTGGACGTCTCCGTGACAGCAGCTCAGAGGGACTCCAGACAGAGAAGAGACCGGCAGCAGTGAACTAAGGTACCCAAACCTGATCAGCTGTAGGGAGTGTGTGAAAACAATCTGGTGTAGTGGTAGGAGTCACTGAAATGAAGTCTGCTCAGCAAATGAGCTGAGTGTAAGTGGGTTGGGTGGGACTATCAGGAGGAGCAATACATGCAGCTCAAATGTCTGATCACAATTTAACGCAGGTTTGCTTCTAATGAGCTTTCTGTACATCATGATTTGGAACTTACTGCAGCAGAACGAAGTATTGTTTTAATCTGGATGTTTGCTACTGGTGTTACTGTGGAGCAGCATGGCCAGAGCAAGCAGAAAAATGTAACTGTTTGCATAAAGCATTGTCTGCGGCGGTGCCCGTGGAAGTGATACAGTGAGGGAGTCATGGTCAGGATGGACCGTCTCAGTTTTAGGCCTCAGAAAGTTGGTAGCTCTATTTAGATAAAATCATCAGAATTTATGAAAATAAGAAAAAACAACCTTACACAACACTAAATCTAGTTAAATAAACATAACCAAACCTCACTCATTGTCAGAAACGTTTTGTCCTGAAAAACTTTTCTTTTTACACTATAAAAAATACAGGATGAGCAACTCTATGCACAACCAGTGTGTTTTGCCACCTCGGGGTTCTGATTCCCCATGCACCTTTTGAGCTTTGCTCTCGAGGTCGGAGGGATCAGAACCCCTCTGTGGCAGAACACACTGGTTGTGGATAGCTGCCCATTCAGTATTCTCTATGTTGTGCAGCTCAGCTTTACCACTGTTAAGCCAGTTCTACAGGTGCACTCCCTCTCCCCAGCTTGGTAGTTCAGCTGGGGGAACCAATATAAACATGTCAGACTGTTGCACAGAAAGGACAGTATGACCCCACAGAGGAGGGTCTCAGTCCTACAGCAGGTCTTATAACTCTTAAAATAACAGGTGTACAATAATTCATGGTCTCACTTAACTCCAAATGTAACTGCCACCAAAATGTACTCAGCACTAATCTTAATTGTCCAGCTAATGGCCCTTTAGGGCAACAACACAATCCTAGCTCCTTACAGTCTTTGAAAATACTGACTAGCCCAGAAAACAGCAAGCTGCCGAATTACATCTTACAAAACCTGAGGCTCAGCCGTACTTACCTGAGGTATCAGGCTAATGAAAAAACACAGCAGACTTTCACTAGAAAACACCCTGTAATAGCAAGTGGTCCCCATTCAGGCAATGTAGGCACTGGAAATTGGAGTTAGCTAGAAGGTTAGCCAATCTGAAAGCCTCAGCATAACAGGCATGATTTCTAAATATAGGGGTGCTCCTCAACAGGTAGCCTGAACCTGCCTCAGAGCTGTCCAATCCTAAGAGAAACAAACATTAAACAGAAAAGGCCAATCTTCTGCAGAGCTCTGTCTATGTTTGCTATCCCCTTCAGTGGTACAGCAAAAACGAAGTAACTGCTGTAACGAGAGCCATCATGCCCTCTGGGTTTTTATGCTGAGGTCACAGCTTTTGGGCTGAACCACCACCACCCCAGTGGGGAGCACATTACCCATATGTAATATTTTGCCACTTGACATGGAGCGATACAGAAAACTTTCAACCCTTTTACTAAAACCTCAGCAAGGTCATGGATACAGGGACACCAACAGATCCAACACAAAGCAGGCTTTTCCCCGGAGGTGGCTTTCCTCCCAGGTCTATGAAATGTGGGCTCACCTCCAGAGATGGTTGTCCAGGCCTTCAAAATGTGAAGAGGAAAAGGTCAAGTAAAATAGGGCAGTTACATGAGGGAGGGATCCTGAAGTCCTTCAGACAATTATCCTTTGAGTTTGGTGTAAAGGATTTTTGTGCAGGCCTACTCTTGTGTCAAACGGTGTAGGATATCCAGTGAACACTTATAATGGAACCGGCTCTCTCCCACTTGAAAGAAATTGTGTTACAGGTCCCCCTGGGTACGAAACTCCTTTCCTTGACATCTTCATTGTTACTGGGGGTGGGAACTAATGAAGCTAACACACTCCAGAGCAAGTGGGCCAATGATTTTGGTATGTCAGTCGTAACAGAAAAACAATAAAAGGAGGCAACAATGTTCATCCATAACTGCTCTAGGAACAAGAAGTACGGATAAACACAATAAGACTATTTAATCAGGTCATGCTATACACCAGTTAAAGCACACAAATTTAACGCTGAAAATTCAGATACATGCCCCAGATGTAGCATGGAGGAGAGTACCTTACTTCATATGACCACTGTACATCCTCTGGTAGCCGCCTTCTGGAATGAGATAAGCAGCATCTGGTCCAGGGTTCTTAACACACCTGTTAGTAGATCACCAGGGTTTCTCTTACCGGGACTCTGTGAAAGGGTGATGAGAGGTGGCGGTGTCCCCTACCCACTCTTGAACATGGCAGTGGCCACTGAGAAAAGAACCATAGCCCAAAACTGGATGACTGGTAGGCTCCCTCTAATGGCACACTGGAATGCCATCTATTGGAATGCCTCAAAACAGACTATATCAGTTACAAGGTTCAGTACAATCCTGAGGGCTTTGAAGGCCTATGTGGTACCCAGGAAGCAGCTATCAAAAGTGGGAACTTCCCTATATACAGCGTCTGACCCACACCAAAATTCCAGGTTATGGCAGGATGTAATTCAGAATTTATTTACTGAAAACTGTTAACCGGTTTTCCCCCTTTGGATCACCCCTAACATGGTTTTGCCTAGAGACATTCTTCACACTATGAGAATCCCATGGTCTTGCCACACAGTTAAAATATTACTAAAATTTAGGAAACTGACCAGCACCCTAAACTCTATAGGCACTCTCATCCTTATTAGACATCATGAGGCCTTTCTCCTCCCTACAAAATATAGGGTTCCGATTCTGGCAAAACAAGGGACTCTCTCGTTTCGACCAATGCGTAATAAAGGGACAGTGTCTGGCCTTTCAAAATCTCAGAGAAAACTTTCAGTTGAGAAAGGAAGATCATTACCACTTCCTGCAGGTCAAACACTTTATTTCAGGTCAAATACAACCTGTCCCAGGTTATGGGACCATGATCAGAATTAGAGCAATACTTTTATTGGCTGGTAGTACTACAGACAAAAGCCAAGATGATAGCAGACATGTACCAGTTGCTGAGTAAATCTGAGCACCCACCACAGGAACAAATCAGACTGAAATGGGAGGGAGGGGGAGTGATACTTCCAGTGAAACTGTGGGAAAAGAGATTATGCAGGGGATGGGCAGTCACAGCATCGCCCACATGGAGAGAGTTTACTTGGCGTTTTCTTACTAGGTATTTTAGGACCCCCCACGACTACTAAGCATTTTAAAATCGCAAACTCAGACCTCTTCTGGAGACAGTGGGGGGGGGGGGAGTAGAAAAAAAAGCAAAGTTATTTGTTTTTTTTCCCCTTCTTAGATAATTTCTGAAAAAGGCCCATGGTCAAAATGTTGATTCCACTCTATTTTCTATTTTCAGCATGCATGTAATATTACTATTATGTTTTGTTTTCAGGTCACCCACTGATGCAGCAGAACCTTGTTGTTTTTTATTTGTTCTTAAAAATGAAGTAAAGAAAAATACAGATTAAAAAAAAAGCATCCTAAACCACATTAAAGTCAAAATGGTCCAATTAACATACAGAAAGGACTACAGAGTACAAACCTGCTCCAGAACTTTCCGTTTCAGAGGAGGATGACTGGGATGAACTAGATGATGAAGATGAAGATGAACTTTCGCCATCCTTACTTTCAATGGGGATATTTTCTTCTTCTGCCTCATCATCAGAGCTGTCCCTTTTCTTGGCTTCTTCCTGGTATGTCTCTTCACTGCACCCTAAGACATCAAACACACACAAACACGCACAAAAAAAATCACTTTATCAAAGACTAGCAAGTGGATGCCAAACACAACGTTAGTTTAACCCTGCAGTGTACAGTGTATAGTGTAATATCATAGAGGCTCCAGATGCAGACTCATTTCTGCTGTCCATGTGCTCTATATAAAAGGAAAATCAACTAATTGCCAAACTAACAAGCAATAAACTTTGAGGCAGGAAAAGACCACTGGTGCATCTAGCAGAGATTCTGCCAGCCCACCTGTAGGTCCCCATCTGGAGTCCTGACCTGAGAAGAGACAGGCTGGAGACAGTGCAGTATAGAATAGTCAAAATGATTCAGGACCAACAGGGCAGATCCCATAAGGATCAATTCCGGGCACTGAATATGTACTCACTGGAGGCCGGAAGGGAAAAGGGGGACAAGATAAGAGATCTTCCAAGTTCCTGAAAGGAAAAAACTAGGTAAACTGCAAGGAACTATTCAACAGAAATGGTAGGTCAAAAAAAAGGGAACACGAATTACAGCTGATCAGGGAGGGGTGAGGAGGGATGAGAGAAAGTTTTACTTTACTGACAGAGTGGCTGAGCCGTGGAACAGCCTACTAGTAGAGGTGTGGGTGCAAAAAACATTAATGGGTTCAAGCATGGCTAGGGCAGAGTAAAGAAATTAACAGTAACTCAGAGGTGTAGCAGTAAGGGGGGGCGAGGGTCTAAACCTTGGCTGGACAATAGGTCACGAGGGTACAGTAGGATAAGAATGGGCAGACTAGATGGGCCAATGGTATTTTTTTTTTTTGCCAACAGTGTCTATGTTACATTCATGGAAGGAGTGAGAGCTTCCATGAAATAAGCCACAGCCATGCCCACGAGGGATGGCACATAAGGGATTTCAAGGAGCGGAGGGCCATTTTCAATGACTTCAGGTCTCGAAGTATAACCTCCACGTCATGGTTAAACAGTTTCTGGCCATGAATAGGTGTGTTAATTGTTGGACACTGTCTGCAAACCCAGTAACACGCTGCCATGGGTGCCTGCCAAAGTAGAAACCAGAGGCTGCAGCACAAGCTGAAGCATCAGAGGCCAGGTAAGCAGACTGCAGTGAATGCTTACCAGCATTTAGACTTGGTTTGTTTTTCTGTATAATATTTGTATTCATCTGAAACAATAATAAATCAGCAATACATTAGGACATTAAATTTAGAGAAAACATATAAGGAATAACACAATGCATTCCACAGTGCAAAAAGAAAAAAATCATCCACAGGTTAATCTATCATTCACATATTCAGCAATATCTGAGAATCGAGTATGGAGCTCACCACCTCAGGTCCCAGCCAAAAACAGATCCTCACTGAGCCAGTCCCATCCACTGCAGAACTTCTGAGAGTCTCCGAGGAAGCCACTATGAAGCACAGCCACATTACCCAGTGACAATGAATCAATATACTTGCCCAGCTCTTAAGAAACAGTTCTTCCCTCCCTTTCAGAGGATAAGTATTTTTTTCCAAAGACAGTAACTGGGGCAGAGTGCCTTCCACTGAGCCAGTGTGGCTGTTGTACAGGATACCCAAGTGTTCTGAATGCAATGGTGGGCTAGACCCAGCAACACCTGGAGCCAACTTGGGTAGGGCCCCCATCCATCTTCACCCATATCTTCCATTTGCAGCCACAGCGAGAGTGCTGTGCATGGCACTGTAGCTCTCCACAGCCCAATCAATTCTTTGGAAACATCTGCCCGGAATGGCTGCATAGTTAGTCACCCTCAAAAATAATGCCAGTATGTGCCCCTAGCAGTCTTGCACCTCCCACAAGTCAGTGGTATGGCAAGATTAAAGTAATGCACCATCACGGGAAGGCAATATAATCTGTGTAACAATTCATATTGGGATTATTTAGACCATGTTAATACACTGCTGGATCTTAGTTGTGACAGACTCCTCAGGCAGGCTGTCAACCAAAGTATAATACTACTCCAACAGCCTTGTGCACAGCGGTAGAAGCCCGGTGCTGGGAAGGGTTTCTAGCCCCTGCTAGATCTGAAACACAGTCCCAAAGAGACCCAGTACTTGTCAGCCCACTCCTCAGATGAAAAAAATTAGCAAAACTTCATATGACTATATAGCATCCTTTATTCAGCATCATCCAAGAGCACACTGAGAAAATCGCAATACAGACATCACTCCAACAGTGGTGTCTGTATTGTGATTTTCACTGTGTACTTTTGGAAGAAACTGAATAAAAGACACTATATAGCCATATGAAGTCTTTCTAAGTTTTTTCATCAGAGGTGTGGGCTGACAAGTGTTGGGTCTCTTTGGGACTGTGTCAACCAAAGTAAATAGGGACTTCACAGGCTATTCTGATATTTTATCATACAGGCTTGGTAGTTGGCAAAACGGAGGCCTAGTAAGGCAGCTGGCAAAATGGAGGTCTAATGAGGCAGTTGCAAAAGTGTATTTTTTCATAACATCCAATTTCCTGGATTCCTTATCAGGAGGCTTAGAAGAGCTCATGTGCCAGGAGGTCATGGATCTGTCATAAGCAGCCTGACCAGAGTCCATTTCCGTCTGTGTGGCATAGACGTCCTCAATAGAGGGGACAAGATGCTGTCTGTCTGCCTTACGAGGGATAGCCAGTAAATTACTTGGTCTGTGACAAGCAGCCATGGTGGGATCTCCCAAAGCAGGATAAGAGAGAGGAATAATCAGCAGTGGCAAGGTGGGGACCTCCAGGAGTTCATATAAATTCCTTTTAGGGGATCCATCTTCCTCAGCAGCAAAGCACAGCTTGTCCTGATGAAGAATAACAGAACCTGACAAGAGGTATCATCCAAGGGAGACCGGGAAAGGAGTAAACTACAGTGTCCTCACTACAGAAGGAAACCCAGAGAGTCGGCCAGGGGAAGGCACAGCATCAGGCAGACAGCTCTCGTGCTATGGAAGGGGTGAACCAGACTCCTAGCAGTATTCTGACTCCTGGTATCTCAGCAGTGCAGAGAGTGGTGACTATGGCAGATGTCAGCATGCACCACGTGGCAGCATGCTATGGCTGCCACTCCAGATCCACATCTGATTGGGGCAACCAAGTCAGAAAACCTCCTTGGCCAAGCAATATGATTCCTGGCTCGCCATCTCTCTCTTTTGGCCCTCTGGATTCGCATATCCTATTCCTCATAGGTCCCAAGTCTCTGGTACTACCTCAACTGGTGCAGCATGCCTCTGCACCCTACTCCATCTCCCTGCTATGTAGTAACATAACAAATATGCTGCCACACAGAACTAGTAAACCGACAAAATACTGGAAAAAGACCCTCACTTGGGATGTCTCTGACAAGACGTGGGTAACGATTTGGACCACCACCCAAAAATATGTTAAAATGAACCATTATGGGCTAATGCCGACTAAAATCTTCCAAGATATGTTCTACACACCAGAGAAACTTTATACCTGGCACCTTCTTGAATCATCAATCTGCATTAAATGTAATACTATGATAGGTACCTTGAAACATACCCTATAGGACTGCCCAAAAGCCCAGTCTCTCTGACAACAGATCCACAAACCTTGGATTCTTTGTTAGATTTGCAAGGCTCTTTATTCTGAAGTGCTGTTTACTAGGGTTAGGGTAGAGAAATTCATTGGTAACAGAAAATATAATTTTATGCTGATCACATTAGCAGTCACCAAAAATTATTCCACAGCATTGGAAGAATCAGGACCCCCGTGACAGAAATGGCATACTGAGGTTATGCAAGCCCTCGATACAGAAAAGATGATAGCACACATGTGGCATACATATAGCACCTTTTGCATCCGCTAGAAGTCACTGCACATCTTACTAGGAATAGTGGACCTCATCTAAAAATGAATATGAGGTGCCCAGGTTACTAAGCAAGAATAATCCAGATTATACACTGTAATAAATCATCTGTACATCACCTCTACACCTCAGGTGTGGCAACTATCAGTTACTGAGAGGGAGGGGTTGGGGGAAGAATTTATTGTTTAATATTGTCCTTTAGGATTTTCATATTGGTGTTTTTCTGGTTATGTCTCGTACCAGTTTTGTTCTTGAACTTCAATAAAGTATATTAAAAAAGCACATCTCACTTCCTCCTCTCTTAGCCCCTCCGGGGGGAGTGCCCATTGTGCAGGTCAATGCGGTCTTCTGGAGGTACTGGGTGGGAAGTGGGGGCTGGGAGACCTTACAAGGGTTGATATGAGGTACATCTCCGTAGGGGGGAATTCAAGAATGCATGGAACAGACATAAGGCAATTCTGGGGGTAGGAGAAAGTAGGCTGTTGGTTAACTAGGATCTGCAGCTTAGGTAGGGAAATGGGGAGACTGGGTGGGCCAAGTGGTCCTTATCTGCTATCAAATTCTATGGTTCTATGGTCTAGGCTCTGGGAGCAAAAAAAAAAAAGAAACGCCATACACAGGCTTCTGTTTTTCTTTATTCCTTTATCTCTAGAAGGTCAGGATGATACTCATATTTCTCTTCTTCAGGCAAAGGAAGAGGGACCCCAGGATCCATAGGCTACCTAGGCACCAGAGGAAACACAGGGTTGGTGATAGAGGCAGACCCAAAGGAGCCAACAGCTGATATCAACAGAGGTAACAGTAAGGCAGGGACAGTGACATGGTAATCGTTGACAGAAGTGATGGATGCAGTTGAAAACAAAGTCAATGACTGAACAGTGTCTGTGGTCGACAGCTGTTGGTGGTAGAGCAAGAGCGAGTCCCTGACCTTGGTGTATGAACGACAGTCAGGTGGCCTTAACACAGGTCACAGATGTAGTCTTACACTTACACTCAGTGGTATGAAGCAGTGACTGGGATCCAGATGGAGATTTAGAATGCCCGCTTTGGTGACAGTCCAACACAAGCACCTTTTTAGGCCTTTCCTTTAATTAACATTCCCTGGAAGGTAACAGCGTTGTCCCTGATCAGACCAGTAGGCTTCCCCTGGAATGAACCAGCAGAATGAGACTGCAATACCGTGGTAGACATCAGAGCTGTCCGCTGAACACTCTCCATTTCTACAGGAAACTTTTTAAAGATTTTCTACAACGTCTCCTTGTGGCCTGGAAAAAGCCATGGCAAATGGCACAATTATTCATGTCATGTGAGAGGCCTTGGCAGTGAATACAAAGTGTCCGAGTGTCATATCTTAAGCTCTTCACACCGCACCGACAGAAATGAAAAGCAGTTGAGGCTTCAATGGCAGCAAGCAAAGAGAAAAGTCTGTTAGACTTACTGTCATTTTTTTCTATTAGTTCCTACGTTGTCAATAGGAATTATAGTAATTATAAATAGGTAATACGCACCCTGATCAGGGGGTTCACTGGTACAGTTCTAGTTCTTTTCCAATCGTATTTTATTTTACTGCAAAGAACAGTAAAGACATTGCCATCAGGAAGCCAAATCACCACAGAGATTTATACAGTTTTTACAGGTAGGGTATCACATACCTTGCCCTTGATACAGCACAGCTATAGCTTTAAGAGCTTGTCTAGCAGCTTGGAATGCTTGGATCATGAGTGTTTCGACTGCTGATCTTAGGCAGTCCACAGACATTGCATTACAGGAAAGCAATAAGACACGACAGGGTGTGGGCTGTTGAGTGATAACAGCACGCCCCCAGGTGCATTGTTAGGCACAAGGCACTTGCGCCGAGTGACTACAGCAGCTGAGTAGTGCTCTTATCAATCAACAACCCACACTCTGAAGTATCTTACTGCTCTTATAAAATGAGTAACAACTATTTCTATAACAATCAAAACTCTGGACACATTATTAAAGATTTAATAATAGTATGTTATTTTATTTAACTATGGTGAAAAATAGTCCCCAGACATGGGTAGAAGAGTGGTAAAATTGACTGAATAGCAGCTCACTAAAAAATGCTAAACCAGTGAGTTGGAGGGACAGCAATGCATTATTTGAGCAGTTTGGGTCTGTCTCTACCTATGCAACTGCGTTTCTCACCTTTTCTCTTTGTTTATAAAGTATTGCTGTATTGTCTACTTTCTTCATCCTGTTTTTTTTTTCTCTTTTTTTCCCTCATTCAAGAGACAGAATGTTTATCATGGAAAGTTTACCATGGAATACCATGGAATACAGGGATTCAAAGTGTGCTCAGTTCCGCTGGCAGAATGTTACTCTCCCAACATACTGTACACACAGACAACAAAGGCCTGTTTTAGAGCCAGTGACTCAATTATCTCACTGTCAAGGCAAGCAGAAGAGATTTCCCTGATGAACAGGTAAAGACAGAAGGGAGATTGTTCACTGTTAGTAAAGAAACCGTTGTAAAGAAAACTATAAACAATACTTAATGTTTTTAATTTGTTTATGTGTGTAAGGAGAGTGTGATGATCAGGGAAACAAAGTTTAATTAATTTGTTTTATTTTTTATTTAAGGTAGTTTTATTTTTAGGGCCCAGTTGAAGGCTTTTACAGTGTAAAGGTAGCAGTTTGTGATGGAAGATCAGTTCTGGTTGCAAAGGGACTGATGGAAGACATCAGTTGCTCAATGATATTGCTGCCCTTTCACCTATGGAGGTTAAGGTATTAGGAAAGTAGTGCCACCTTTCAGTTTGTTGACAGGTAAGGACATGCCTTTTGACCAGTCAGGGTGAAGGATTTCTTTTACCCATTTTATAATGCATTATAAATCACTACGGTTATTTTAGCCAGTGGGCACACTAAGACACTGTACCTCTTATCGTACGAACAGTGTGCTCTCATGCAGGAGCATTAGGGAAGAGCTCTCCACTTCATCACCAGGGGGGAGAAAAGCAAAAATAAATTTAAAAAAAAAAAAAAGCTTTAAACCTATTCTAAATCACTCAAACTAAACTAAAGGGATTAAAAGTTAACCTGGGCCTCTGAGGGGTGCCTCAAATGGTATAAGAGACACCTCTCGAAGGTTTGGGCAGACAGAGCTGCTCTGCTTCACTTTGCAGCCCTCTCACCCAAACCCGATACTTGTTGCGTTTTTCTTTTCTTTATGATGTTTCATTTTATGTATTACAAAACACACAGAATTATATACAGATGAAGGTCATACAGAAAACAAAAATATATATAACAGACTGCAGAAGATATAAACGATCATATAATTACAGCAAAGGTACATGCATAATATAGAATCCATAGATAGAAAAGAAAGGACGTGTAAACAGCTGTAATCTGCATTTGACACATTATAAACTCTTCCTTGAGCCAATTATTTATATCCTTATTGTACACTTTCCAAAAATACAGGTTACTCACCTGTAACAGGAGTTCTAGGAATGGTATATGTTGTTCATCCACACTCTCTGGCAGGTATCCTTGCCGCTTTAATTCTTGCCGGAAGGTCTTCAAGCTGGCTCCTCCCACCCACCCGGGTGGTAAAACTCTCGGCTCCGCCCCATGACGCCAGATCTGGCCCGCTGGAAGCTCAGGTTGTGCGTCGAGCCGGGGAGGGGTGGTCGTGTGGATGAACAACATACCATTCTTAGAACTCCTGTTACAGGTGAGTAACCTGTATTCTAGGACATGGATATGTTGTTCATCCACACACTCTGGCAGACTCCTAGCAGTTCTCCGGGAGGGAGGAAGGCAAAGCATACCCCAATACTTACTTGGGAAGAGATTGGAGAACTGAGGCCCAAAACCAGCATCCACGTGACTCGAGTCGTGTGGTAGTGAGTAGTAAAGTTATGTGCCGACTTCCAGGTAGCAGCCCTGCAGATATCCTGGATAGGGACATCCCTGGAAGCAGCTACCGATGCAGCGGTATGGCGAGTAGAATGAGCTCTTATCCCTCTGGGAGGCTCCATGCCCGCCAGCCTGTAGCAGAGCTCTATGCAGGAGGTGATCCACCTGCCTGTCATCCGCTTTGCTGCAGGTCTGCCAGGTGCGGCTTCAGCGTAGGAGAAAAACAGCTGGCGAACCTCTCCCCGAACTTCAGCCGTCTGCTCCTTATAATAAGCGAGCACTCGTCTAGGGTCCGAAGTATGGAGCCTATACTCGACCTCCGAGGTGTGACGGGGGTAGAATACCGGCAGAGTCAACACCTGGTTAAGGTGAAACTCCGACAACACCTTCGGAAGGAATTTCGGGTGGAGGCGCAAGACAACCTTGTCCCTGTGGAAGACCAGGTAGGGAGGCTCGATGGAAAGCGCCTGAGCTCTCCCATCCTTGTGGCTGACGTGATAGCCACCAAGAAGGCGGTCTTCCACGACAGGTGTGAAAGATCACACCTGTGCACTGGTTGGAATGGCTTGCCCATGAGCTTGGCCAATACCAGCAGTAGATCCCACGGAGGTGGAGGTTCTCGCACCGGAGGGGAAATGTGGTCCAGGCCTTTGGAAAAGCACCCGACCACCTTCTCCTGTGCCAACGACTGCTTGCCGGCCCAGTAAGCAGAGATGGCTGCCAGGTGCACCTTAAGGGTTGTCGACTGAAGCCCTTGCTGAGAAAGGGACCACAAGTAGTCCAGAATGCTTGCCAAGGGGCAGTCGGAAGGGTCCAAGTCCTTCCCCTGACACCAAATGGAAAACCTCTTCCATTTGAAGGCATAGCATTTCCTGGTCGACTCCTTACGGGACGCCTCAACGACGTTGAGGACCTCATTGGAAAGACCCAGAGCCTGGAACTCTAGCTGCTCAGGAACCAGGCCGTCAGGTGCAGGGATTGAAGGTCCGGATGGAATACCTTCCCCTGATTGACTGAGATCAGGTCCAGGCGGGCTGGAAGCCGCCTCAGGAGCCTGGAGCTGAGGCTGAGGAGATCTGGATACCAGAACTGGCGGGGCCAGTCTGGGGCTACCAGAATCACCTGCACCTTGTCCCTCCTCGCCTTGAGAAGCACCTTGTGGATCAAGGGAAATGGGGGAAAGGCATAGAAGAGGCCCGGGGTCCACGGCCTCGAGAAGGCATCCCCCTGCAGCGAGCCCTGCTGAGGGAGGCGGGCATGGAACAGATTCAGCTTCGCATTCTCCCTGGAGGCAAACAGGTCCACCTGAGGCGTGCCCCAGTGGGAGAAGAGATCTTGTACTACCTCTGGCAGGAGAGACCACTCGTGAGACGCAGCCCATATCCGGCTTAGGGCATCGGCCAGGGTGTTGGAGGCTCCTGCCACGTGAATGGCTAGGAGATCCACCTCCAGGCTGCGCACGAGGGACCAAATGCGGAGTGCTCCACCATTGGAGAGTGTTCCACATCTCCTGGGTCACTGTCACAGGCCGGTCCAACAGATTGCAGTGTTGTGACCATTGGCTGGCCAGTCCCCATTGAAGGGGACGCATGTACCAACGGGCCCAACGGACCACGCTGGTACAGGCCGCCATGAGGCCCAGGAGGCACAGGAAGTCCCGGGCAAGGCGCAATTGCCCAACCAGAAATGATTGGGCAAAGGAGGAAAGAACCTCGGCCCTGTCCGCCAGGAGCCGTGCTCTGGCTCACAGAGAGTCGAGCTCTGCCCCGATGAACAGAATCACCTGCTTTGGCATGAGTTCCGACTTGGCCTCGTTGATGAGGAGGCCAACCTGAGAGCAAACCTGGAGGGCCAGATCTCTGGACCGCTCTGCCTCCGTCTGGAGGGGGCTGCTATCAGCCAATCGTCCAGGTAAGGGTACACCCGGAACCCTCGGCGCCGCAGGAATGCTGTCACCACTGCCATGCATTTGGTGAAGACCCTGGGAACTAGGGAGAGGCCGAAGGGCATGGCCCGGAACTCGTATAGGGATCCCTCAGCTCTGAAGCGGAGGAACCTCTGATGGGACGGATGGATTGGGACGTGAAAGAACGCGTCCTGGAGGTTCAGGGAGCAGAACCACACGCTTCGTTCCAAGGATGGGATTATCTGAGCCAGAGTGACCATCCTGAAGGTCCGAGACCTTAGGAACTTGTTCAGGTCGTGCAGGTCGAGAATGGGGTGCCAGCCCCCCGTCCATTGGGACCAGGAAGTACCTAGACACAAACCCCGGGTCTGGAGGAGGATCCGCCACCTTCCTGATTACCTCTTTTGAGGAGCAGGGCAATGTCTCGGCCTGGCGGGCCGACAGCGAGAGCTGCGGACCGTGGCTCCCAAGAGGCAGCTCAGAGCTGGCGGAACCTCTCGAGCTCCAGAGGCAGGCCTTTTCCTACCACCTCCAACACCCAGCGGTCCGTGGTGATAGCGGACCAGGCGGAAAGGAAATGGTGGAGCCGTCCCCCCATGGGGGAACCCAGGGGGGAGAGATGAGGTTGGGGGCGGAACCCCTCAGCCCGTCACTGGGCAGGCTTGGAGGAAGAACCGGCTGAGGGACCTCCTGGGCCTTTACCTCCTTGCTTCCTGTTGGAGGAAGCTATCGGCTTGGGTTTGGGACGCCAAGCGCGAGCCTGCTGGCCCTGTTCCTGGTGCTGCTGGGCCTGTCGAGGAGCAGGGACCGAAGGATGAAAGGACTTCTGCTGCTGACGGCAGCCTTTGTCCCTCTGGGCGGAGGTTACCGAATCCAGAGTGGCATTGGACTTCTCGATCAGCTGGAGGTGTCCCTCCACTCCAGGGCCGAAGAGGTCAGTCCCCAAGAAGGAGACATCCGCCAGCTTGTGCTGGGTATCCATGCGTGAAGGTGGATATCCTCAGCCACGCCCTGCGTCGCATGGCCACTGCGGCCGCTACTGACCTGGCACAGGAATCACCTATGTCCAGAGCAGTCTGGAGCTGCTGCTGCGCCACCGCCCTACCCTGGTCCCGCACCTTACGGACCGTGGTCTGCAGGTCAGGTGGGAGATGAGGAACGACCTTATCCAGGGAGCCCATGAGGGCGTGGGAGAAGTGTGCCATCAGCACGGCCGAGCTGGCCTGTCGGAGGCCGAGGGAGGATGCAGCGTACACCTTGCGCCTGGCAAAGTCCAGCTTTTTGGACTCCTTGTCGGGAGGTTAGTCATCCGCGTTACAGGCGCGGAAAGCGCTGTAAGTGACTAACCCTCAGCAGAGGGTGTTCTGAGAAACCAGGCAAAAGCGGTAGGGACCGCATACTTTCTGGCCATCCTGGCCGGGCACAGGGCAGGAAGCAGGCCGCTGCCAAAGCTCCAAGGCTGGGCCGACAATGGCTTCAGCCACGGAAGGCCTCCGTGGGAGAATCCCCTCGGTCAGAATCTCCGTCAGGGATACTTGGCCCATTTGGACACGGGCTCGAGCGCTGTATCGGTGGACTCCAAGATGAGTGAAACAGACCCAAAAGGACGATGGTTATCATCACCAGCTGGCCCGGAGGACTCAGATCGCACTGCCTGGAAAACAGGGAGGAATCGTCATCAGGTTCAAAGAGTCTGCAAGAGCTGCCTCGGCCATGAGCCACCCTCCACCTGCCGAGGACAGTCGGGAGTGAGGGTGACCGACAACCTGTGGGGCAGGCCGTGACCCGACCGAGAATTCTTAGTCCGGTGCCCCCGACTTTTGGTTGTGAGGCGGAGGTTCCACCACAATTGGTGAACCAGCTGGTTTGACAGCAACCCGGCCCTGAGGTGAGCAACTTTCGACTGGAACAAGTGGTTTGCTTGGCCGTTCGGCGACAGCCACTTGATGGCGGGGTCTTGGCTTAGGCCCAGATAACAGCAACTGCTGCCACATCAGATCCTCGTAGCGCCAAGCGCAACTTACGCCGTAGCCTCTCCTCACCCGAGGAGGAGGGCGAGATGGAATGGCGTCGCCGCCCTGATAGCAGGACCGAGAACGCCGATGTCGGGTGGAGCGGCTGGACCGAAAAGAAAGTCGAGACTGAGACCCCTAGGGGACCGAGGGTGGGTCTGGGAAGAGGCGGGGGATACCCGCTCTTCCCTCGGCTCGGGAACTTTAACCGGGGACTGCTGTCCCGAAGGAGCAGGCAGATCCTCGGTATCCACCGGGGGAACCGGTGAAGAAGGGTTGTCGGCTTCTCCAGTCGACAGCCCGTCTAATGGATCGAGAAAAATCTCGACTTCGTCGATGGGAGTCTCAGCAGGCTGGCCTGACGGGGGGCACCGTGAAGCCAGCGGCCTCAGCCGCAACCTCGATCGAAGTCGACAGTCAGCTGCTTGGGGAGGGGGACCTCTCCCGCTCCCACGAACGCCGACGATGGGACTTACCTTTCGATTCTCTTTTCTTGGGCCGAGAAGAATGTCCCGAAGGGTCCTCCCCTTTCGTGGAAAGGGACTGGCAAAGCTCCTTGAACTAAGCTGTATACAAGGAACTCAGAGAGAGCGGGATAAATGCCGCGGCTGAGGAGGAAGATGATGCAGCCTGGGCCGCCTCCTCCTAGAGGGCGATCATCTGCTCGAGCTGCTCAGCCGAGCCAGACGCCGTGGACACCGCCCAACAAGCCTCTTTGGATTTTACTGGCGGAAAAGCGGTTTCTCGGGCGCCGAGCTTCAAACAGGCAGCCTTGATCGTCCAGAACGTTGGCTGAGAAAGAACGCTACAACTTCAAAGTCTGCGTCGTGATCTCAGGCCTAAGCAGTAGACACACGTGAGTGGCGGATCTGTCCTGACATTTTCTGCCCACAAGGCACCTCCAAAAGCCAGGAAAAGATTTGTCCATCGCAGCCGCGAGGGAAGAAGAAGACCGAAGTTTAGAAAACTTCAAAATCAATTTCGGGGCGAACCGAAGAATTAGGATCCAGTCTAAAACTCAGAGCGCTAAGGAGGGAACCTGAGCTTCCAAGCGGTAAGGAAGATCTGGCGTCATGGGGTGGAGCCGAGAGTTTTACCACCCGGGTAGGTGGGAGGAGCCAGCTTGAAGACCTTCCAGCAAGAATTAAAGCGGCAAGGATACCTCCCAGAGAGTGTGGATGAACAACATATCCATATCCCTAGAACTTAATCATTTTCAAAAAACTATAACCATGTAGAGTGCTCAGGAGAAGTTGTTTCCAGGGCACGATGGGAAATGCTATCTGACTGTCCAGTCATTTTCAATGTTGTAAAATTATTCCTTTCACAGAAATATTATTAGCTTTAACTATTTTCCATTCCCAGTCGTTGAACTACATTGTAAAATTATGCTCCAAAAGTACAAATGCTGCTCCCACATGATGTAGTGATTGGATCCCAATCCTTTGTAATATGTTGAACAAGCTTATCCACCAACTCTGAATTAGACAGCACCCCCAAAATGTGTTTAGGAAATCTGCATCAGTTTCTTGATAATGCCAGCAACTTGTATCTACTTCAATTTCATTTTATACAACCTTTATGGGGTGAAATATGCTCTATTCAATATTTTAAATTGAGGTGTCCTGTCCCTAGATAGTCGGTAATTGTAGACCGCTTTACATAAGCCCTGCCATTGATGAGAGAAAATGTTGCCAACTAATTCCAAGTTCCATTTTCAAACGTGTCTTTATATAAACGGTCTGTAGCAGAGTGTAACTTACTAATAATTCACTGGAACACTGATTGATATCTATTACATAAGACCAATTATAGTTCTTTTTCTAAATTCTTTGTATTGAGTGCTCTCTCCTAGCTTTTAAAATCTTTCTGAAACACATTGATGAAAAAAGAAACACTGGTTATCTGGCAAATAATATTTGTTTTTGCAGGAAGATCAAGTTACAAAATTGTTATTATTAAGTAAATCACGCCATTTGTAAATTCCCTTATTTTGCCATGGTTTGTAACAAACTGTTTTACCATTAATATTATAGTTAGGATTTTTCCAAATATTGTTTGATGGTGAACAGTCTGTAATCCAGCCTAACTTTTCTAGGTAACATTTAATAATTTTACTTATAGTTCTTATTATTTTGTGATTACTGTTTATAAATTTAGAAGGATCAAACCATATTTTTTAATATCTACATTGTTGTGTTGATGGCTACTAAATATTGCATTTTCTGTTTGTAAGTCGAGAGTATTGATTTAGACCAAGATAATGCTAGTTTGACAGTATATATGATGCATAACATGAATAAGCATCTGGACAACCAAACCCCCCGCCCCTGTACTTTATTTAGACAAAGTTCAGTCATGAAATTCTCGGTGCTTGTTCACATAAATTTCCTGAATAAAGCATTAATCCTTTTAAACCAAACAGTTGGGACTTTAAAGATTCAAGTCTATAAAATATATGAAATATAGGAGCTAGCAGGCATTTTTAATGTTTGTATCCTCCCCCATAATGACATGGCGCTTTTCCCCAGCCTTGTTGTAGTTTGGTATTTACCGACTTTAATAAAGGAATATTACTGAATTCACACATTCTATTTATTTATTTATTTTTATTTATTTAAACTGCAGTTTGGAAAACCTTTGAGCCATAGGCTCATTTACAAAATACAAAGGTACCTTGTCACAGTAAGACAAACGAAAATACATAGTATAACAGTACAACACAGTATAACAGTAACTTAAGACATAGATACAAACAAGCTGGTACAGGTAGGATTGATGCACACAATACCAGAGTTATGTTGTCCTTAGCAGCTTAGTAGTAAGCTTTGTCATAAGTATTGAGTACGGCTTGACTAGTGGCAATTACAGCTCGGTGTTAATAAGGTGGTTGGCTGTATGAAGTTTTGAAGCACGATAGTTGGAGCTCGGAGATGGAGGGGCAGTGTGTTGAACCAGGAGGGGCCCAAAGCTGAAGGCTCTTTGGCCGTGAGAGGTCCTACTCTAGGGATAACAGAGAGGTTTTCCCAGAGGTCCAGTATGAACTAGTGGGACAGGCGGCGTATGGTGGTGGTCAATCCTGGCGGGGATAGCCCAAGGAGGGTCTTTTTGTAAGGTACAGGTCAGATATTTGAGGCGCTCGTCAAGATCAAGTACCAGTGCTTTAGCGTACAGTACACAGGTGTGTGTTAGCCTAGGTGCCCCAGTAATTAACCTGCAGGCCTTATTCAGAGTAGTGCGAATTTTATGAGGTGCGGTCTGATCAGCAGCACCATACACCGGCAGTCCATAGTCCACTAGGGACAGGATAGAGGAGGTGACTGCGAGTCGAAGAGCCTCCGGGGGGAGGCAGTGTTTATACCGATGTAAGATGCCCAATCGGATATTAGTGGCAGTGGACAGGGCAGCGATGTGTCCATGGAAGGAGAGGGAGGGGTCAAAATGGATCCCTAGGTATTTATAGGAGCAAACTTGTTCGAGTGGGAAAGAGGACCCAGCGTGAATGAGGAGTTTGAAGTTACAGGACTTGTTTTGAGGATGAGTGAAGAACATGTTTTTTGTTTTTTTAAGATTTATCACCAATCTATGTTCCTTGAACCAGCCCTCAGCTTCAGCGAAGGACTTCTGCAACGAGTCCTGCAGGGCAATAGGGTTACGACTTGAGGCAAAGATGACTGCATCATCAGCGTACAATACAGTGTTCCCCGAGCAAGAGCATGGAAGGGTGTTAAGGTAAAGGGAGAATAGTAAGGGGCCCAGAATGGAGCCCTGGGGAACCCCAGAAAAGATGGGACAGATGTCTGAGTAGGTCCCATTAATTTTTACACGCTGTGAGCGGTCAGACAGATAACTGGTGCACCAGGAGATAGGCCCAGCAGCAAAACCAGAGACTAAGGGCATCAAGAAGGAGGGGTGGGAGACAGTGTGAAAGCTTTGAGAGGTCAATGAGGCCGCACCAGCCAGAGAACCAGTGTCTAAGGAGGAGTGGAGAAAGTTGGAGAACTCTAGGAGGGCTGTGTTGGTACTGTGGCCCGCCGGAAGCCATGCTGCTCAGGACATAGGACACTGTGGGTGGAGAGGTGGTCAGAGATTTGAGAGGCCACCACTTTTCCAAGGCCTTGGAGAGGAGAGAGAATGGAGATTGGCGATAGTTTCCAGCCACAGTCCTATCACCACCTTTAAAGATAGGGGTGACAGTGGCGACTTTCCAGGCAGTTGGAACCTTCCCCAGGCAAAGAGTGGTTGATGAGGCACGTGATCGGGGTAAGGACTGTGTCTAAGACCAGCCGTAGGATACACGGATCCAGGGTGTCACTGCCTGTACTATTACTCTTGAGGGCAGTGACAAGGTGCGGCCTAAGTTCTTGGGCAGAAACACGGCGGAGGAGAAAATAAGGGTGAGAAAGATTTACGGCAGGTGCTGGGGGAGGAGGGTCAAAAAAATTTGTAGGGAGGATAGGGCTAAGGTCAGTGAATGAGGTGTTGAGGTGGTTGGCTATGAGGGCTGGGTCTGAGGAGATCACGCCATTAATGTTGATCTGGGAGGTGGGGAGGAGTGTGCTCCCATTTAACTGTTTAATGTTATCCCAGAAGGTTCTGGGGTTCCCCATGAGGCAGTGAGTGAGGACCGATGAGTGCTCAGACTTGGCCTTTCTGATGGCCCGAGTGCACTTGTTTGGTGGCAGCATATAACTGCCTGTCACTGGGCCAGCCAGTCTCAATGGCATGGTGCCATAGGTTGTCCCTATGTTTGAGTTGGTGGATCAAAGCTGGGGTTACCCAGGGGCATTCTGCCTTTTAGAGCTGACGGGTCAACATTGGGGCAAAGATATCACAGGCATTATTAAAAGTTCGGGTAAAGAAGGAGAGGCTGTGTCGATGTCAGGAGTTGCCTGTATAGGAGACCAGTCAATTTGGGACAGAAGTTCTTAAGTTTTATCAGTCCACCAGGTATTAGCGCCGCTGGCATGTGGACTGTGCTATGGGTTTGGGGACTGAGGATGACCAGTGGAATAGAATGGGGAGTGATCACTGAGAGAGTCTGGGAGGACTTGTACACTGGGGATCCGATTAGAGGCGGTTGGTGAGTACCACATCAAGCAGGGTACTGGAGCCTCTCTTGGGGTTAGTCCTGGTAGGGTGGGTAACTAGTTGCGTTAGGTCTATGCAGAAAAGGAGTCTCCGGTAGAGGAGGGCTGAGCCAGTTGACATTTAAGTCACCCACCAGAATTTGATCAGCGGAAGGAGGTAGTGAGGAAAGGTATTCTGTAAGAGGCAATGGCCTCGTTTGGTCCCTGGGGGCACGTATGCAGTAGTCAGATAAAGGGTCCCTTTAAAAGGGTCAGGGGTTAGTTTCAGTGTAAGCGCCTGGGCCCTGGAGTCAAGGATGGGAGCAGGCAGGGCTAGTACGGGGAGAGATTCCTTGACATAAATAGCGTAGCGGCCGCCTCGTCTCCCAAGACGGTCAGACCGGAAGACGGTGAAACCAGGAAGGGAGACTAGGGAGTCAGGGGAGGATTTCGACAGCCAAGTCTCAACCAGAGCGATGACAGCAGGGTTAATTGATGTGACCAGGCATTGTAGTGAGTCAAACTTTTTTAGGAGGCTACAGATATTCATGGAGACCATGCATAGGCCTGTGGTGCTAGTCGGGGAGCTCCTGGGAACTGGGCCAGGGTTTGGATGAATGTTCCCTGACAGGAGTAGTAGCATGACTAACACCCTGGCTGGGAGATGGTGAGAGGTTTTCCTACGATTGACATGAGAGGTGGGGGAGGGGAGACTAAGGGAGCAGGGGGTGGGCAGGGCGGTACAGGAAGGGAAGGCAAGAATAAGAAGACACCCAGATGTGCCTGAGGTGAGGAGGAAGCTAGGGGGAGGGCAGGGAGGACCGAGACACACAGAGGTTCCAAGGGGCAGGACAGCAGGTTCAGGAGCAAGGGGAGGGAGGGGTGCCAGGGCACAGTGCGGAGTAGCAGATGGGTAAGTGGGCAAGTGCACTGCTAGTGGGGATAGGCACAGGCAGAGCATGAGGCAGGGCCAATACACTGTGGTGAGCAAGATCCAAGGGAAGTAGTACTGTACAGGTAGGAGTAGGAAGTAGCGAGGAGCATAGGTCCTTCTAGTGGCCAGCAGGTATAACCTGTAAATGGGAAAGTGGGAGATAGGTTCTGGGCAACAGGACGTGATGTCACCGGATGTGATGTCACGGGGTGGATCCTTAAATTGACAGCCGCCCCTGGGTGGGTGGGTGGTTGGGGTGGGCGGGACAGAAGGCGCATGGCGCGTCGGGCTAGCACCCCCTGCAGGCGTCCAGGCAAGAGAAGAGGCTCTCTTTACCTCGAAAGTTATCAGGCTGGAAATTCGGCTTCCTCAGCTCCTCAGGTGAGCTGCTTGTGTTGCTTGTTTGTCCCGAGTGCCTAGCTGGGGGGCTGCCTATGTAGTGGAGAAAACAAAGCCTCTCATTACTATGCAGCGGGAGAATATGTTGTGACTTTCACAAAGGAGCTCCACTCTAAGCAAACAGGGCTATTCCAAAATGAGGTCACACTAGGACCCAGCTAACCTACTGGACAATTGCTAGGCATGTAAAATCCGAAGCTGCATGGACCACATTCAAACAAATGAGAAATTCATGCACCAAACTAATAAGGGATACTAAAAAAACAGGTTACTCACCAGTAACAGTAGTTCTAGGAGTGGTATATGATGTTCATCCACACTTCTTGGCAGTTGTCTTTCTCTTTAATTCTGGCCGGAACGTCCTCAAGCTGGCTCCACCCACCCACACAGGTGGTAACTCCCTCGGCTCCACCCCATGACACCAGATCTTGCCCACTGGAAGAAGTGCTGAGTGCCAAAGCCAGGGGAGGTTGGGTGGGTCTGTGTGTATGAACATTATATACCATACTGTTACAGGTGAGTAACCTGTTTTTCTGGGGATGTTTTGTTTGTTTGTTAAAAGATTTATTTTTATACAGGAGATTTTGATTGGGGAAACCCCATTTACAACAAATTTCTGTGGTAAACAAGTATAAGACATAAATGAGACAAACAGAATAGAGTTATACATACAATAATAAATAAAACTAAAAATAATGACAGTCTACTTTCCAAAGTTTATACAGATCAAGTTTAAATTTGTGCAAGTCCACAATTTCAGTTAGTTCAAAAAGTAATCTGTTCCAACTTCTGGCCAAACTGTTTTGTAGAATCATATCCCCCATCCTGTTAGAGATTCTACTCATGGGAACCTTCTCAGATGACTTCCTGAGTAAGGATAAGTGATGTGAATGTGACTCTTTTTACTAAATATGACAGTGGGTGCTGGACTTTTTAAAAAAAATAAGTCCATGACAGGTCAGTGTCGAAAGATAGTCTCTCCTCTTAGCTGGGAGCAACCAATCAAGCTCCTGAAATACAATACAGTGATCAATCCCTTGCCCTTTATTTAATATATATCTTCCCAATCTATAGTACAGTTGATCAATTTTTACTAGAGACCTTTGAGTTGAGTGCATGTAAAGTCAGGAACCATATTCAAGGACTGGGAGAGTACAGTTACGTAAGAACTTACCGTAACGGTAGATCTTCAAGAACAGCTCTTGCAGCAGGTAACACCATTAGGACTGAAGCCGGCAGGCATCAGGACCCCATGGAAATCTTCTAGCTAGCAGTCTTCAGCGGGGACCGCCTCCGACGTCGGTCCCGCCCCCGACGTCAGGCGTAGTACATAAGGGGGCGGTTCCGACAGAATCCCCAGTTCTCCCGCCGGAGACTCACGGCCGCTGAATGACATCAGAAGGGAAGACCGAGGATCCGCCATCAGAAGAAGAATAAAGAGCGTTAGCTCCTGCCAAGGCCTGAATAGGCTGTACCTCCACCAAGGGGGAATGGTCGGCAGGAAGGTACCTGCTGCAAGAGCTGTTCTCGAAGATCTACTGTTATGGTAAGTTCTTACGTAACTGTACTATCTTACTTCGAGATACAGATCTTGCAGCAGGTAACACCATTAGGACTGATTCCCAAGCAATAGCGCCTCTAAGCATTCTGGGAGGCGGCAAATAGGAGAGATCTTGAGCAAGTCCTGACTCTAGGACAGGAGACCCTGTAGAATGGCAAGGCTGAAACCGGCTCTCCGCCGTGATGTAATATCCAGGCTATAGTGCCTAATAAATGTGTGCACTGAGCTCCAAGTAGCCGCTGCACAAATGGCCGAGGTGGAGACATTACGCAGTGCTGCAAAGGAGGTAGCCACCCCCTTTGTCGAGTGGCCCCGGACTGTGCCCGGAAGGGGCTTCTGTTTACTGTTGTAACAAAAGGAAATACACTGGACAAGCCAGCGAGAAAGAGTTTGCTTTGAGACTGGATGGCCCAGCATCCTCTCAGCAAACGATACAAACAGCTGCTCCGACGTGCGGAGCTGTTTAGTCCTGTTCAGGTAGAACCTTAAGGAGCAGTGAACATCCAGGGTGTGAAGCAATGCCTCTCCTCTATTGGAGTACTTGGGAAAGTACACAGGCAGATCGATGTCCTGGTTACGAATAAGGGCAGAGACTACCTTATGCAAGAATTTAGGATTCGTCTTCAAGGACACTCTGTCCTAGTGGAAAATTAAATAAGGTTCCTTACACATGAGAGCATGAAGCTCGGAAATTCTCCTTGCTGACGTGACAGCAACTAAAAATACGTTTTCCATGACAGAAAACGTAGCTCGCAATCTGCAGCAGGTTCAAAGGGGGGAAGCGTGAGCTGTTCCAGGATGAAGAGTAGGTCCCAAGGAGGGACTGGATCCTTGATGGGTGGCCTAAGGTGTAACACCCCCCTCAGGAAGTCCCGAGAGGCATCGAGTTGTGCCACTGTGTGCTGACCTACCAGGAAGTGGTAGGCCAAAATCGCGAAGAGGTGAACTTTAATAGAGGAGTAGGCGAGACCTGAGTGGAAGAGGGAAAGCAGGTATTCCAGAACCGATTTCACTGGGCATTCTAAAGGGGAAGAGGCCGCGTGTCTGAGACCACAAGCAAAATCGGCGCCATTTCATGGCGTACATCGCATGCACTGCCGGCTTTCTGGCAGCGGAAAGAACTTCCGCCACCTCTTGCGAGACCCTGTGTCGCATAATGGCTATGTCTCGAGGAGCCAGGCATGCAGGTTCAGTGAGCGTAAGTCCGGGTGGACTAGTGAATCCTCCTCTTGAGACAACAGATGGGAGCTGAAAGGCAACGGAACTGGGGGTTCCCGGGACAATTGCGTCAGCATGGGGAACCAGATCTGCCTGGGCCAGAAAGGTGCTACCAGGATCATTGTTGCGTGCTCCCTTCGTAGTTTGAGAAGGACTCTCTGGATCAACGGGAAGGGAGGGAAAGCGTAGAGGAATCTGTCCGCCCAGGAGAGGGACAACGCGTCTCGCCAGAAAACACCAGGCCCTGGATCTAGCGAGCAAAAATTGGGCAGTTTTGCGTTGGATGGGGAGGCGAACAAGTCCAACTCTGGAGTTCCCCATCGAAGAAACAGATCCTCCGCTACCTCTTGAAGGAGTTCCCATTTGTGGACTCTGGCCTGGGAATGACTCAGGCCATCTGCGATTGTGTTGTCCATGCCGGGAACGTGAACTGCAATCAGGCTCATGCCATGTCGGATTACCCAATCCCACACTCTCATAGCTTCCCTGCAAGGGGGGTAAGAGTGTGCGCCTCCTTGTTTGTTGAGGTAATACATCACCGCCGTATTGTCTGTCTGAAGCAGAAGAGTACTCGACGGGATTTCTGACTGAAAGGCCTGCAGGGAATAAAGGACCGCCCTCATCTCCAGAGTGTTGATGTGGAGGTGGGCTTCCTGAGGGGTCCATGTTCCCTGGGACCTCACCCCATTCAGATGTGCTCCCCACCCCAGCCCTGAGGCATCTGTGGAGAGGATTACCTCCGGGGACTACCTCCGGGGACGGCGCTGTAAACGGGACACCTGCAGAGAGTGTCCCTGGGTCTAGCCACCATTGCCAGTCCCGAATCACGGCGTTCATGATTCTGACCGGATGCTGCATGTGGTCTTGCCTTTGGTCCCACTGCACCTTGAGCATCCACCGAGTTACCCGCATGTGGAGCCTTGCCAAAGGGACAGCTGGAATGGCTGCAGCCATGTGTCCGAGCAGGCAAAGGACCAACCTGGCGGGGACAGTCTTCTTCACTGAGAGATCCCTGATGAGGGATCTGATGTGTTCCGCTCTTTCATCGGGAAGAAAGGCTTTCCCTTGGATGGTGTCCAGAACTGCGCCTATGAACTGCAGCTTCTGGGACGGTACGAGGAGAGACTTCTCGTAGTTGATAAGAATGCCCAGAGACTGGAACAGATCCTGAGTGTTCTGAATAGCCAGCAACAGCACCTCTTTGGAGGCAGCCATGAGAAGCCAGTCATCCAGGTACAGGAACACGTAGTGGCCCTGTCTCCTTAGAGACGCTGCCATGACTGCCATACACTTGGTAAAGACCCTGGGGGCCGATGACAGTCCGAACGGAAGAGCCCAGAACTGAAAGTGGTGGCCGAGAAACTCGAAGCGCAGGAACCTCCTGTGCGCTCGAGCTACTGGGATGTGCAGGTAGGCATCCTGCATGTCCAGGGACGCTAAGAAGGCGTCCTTTTTCAGCATGGGAATGAGTTCTTGGAGGGTCACCATGCAAAAACGTTTGTAGGCGACAGACATGTTGAGGTCGCTGAGGTCCAGTATTGGACGGAGGTCCCCTGTTTTCTTCGGAACCAGAAAGAAGTGGGAATAGTATCCGGATCCTTTCTGGTTCTCCGGGACGTACTCCACCACTCCCTTTTGAAGGAGTGCGAGTACCTCTTGCCTGATGAGTGATCTGTGCTGACCCAAGTAACGGGAGAGCAGAGGAGGCCTTGTGGGTGACTTGTCCACAGATTCAATAAAGTGGCCTTGTTTGACCAATTGAAGAAGCCAACTGTCAGTGGTTACAGACTGCCACCCTGGCAGGTGGTCCGCAATATGACCCCGACCTTCGTGTCCCGTTGATCCTGAGGGGCGGGGGCCGGGAAGGAGTTATGCTGTGGCGGCTGAAGGTCCTGCAGGCTGGGCCGACTTTGCAGGGTGTTGGCCTCGGCCCGCGGACGACTTCCCCTGGGCTCTGCGGGAGAAGGAGCCCCTCTGTTGTGGGCCGGTGCAGGACTGCTGTCTCTGCATCCGGCCTCGAAAACAGCTTTGGTTCCTATGAAAGGAACTGAGCTTGGAGTCTGTACATGGCTTGGACAGACCCACTCCTCCCGGCCTCTTGAAGTTTGGTGAGGACCTTCTCGAGACTCACTGAAAAGAACTTCTCCGTGGAGCAGGGCATCCAGAATGTTCTTCTGGACGTCCGGGGTAAATCCAGAGACACGGAGCCAAGAGTGTCTCTGGAGGCATACGCCTGAGGCTGCCGCTCTGGCCGAGGAGTCCGCGGGATCATACGCGGCTCGCAGCACCTGGGTTCCCATGTCCAAACCCGTGCGGAGCAGTTGCAGTAACTCCTCCTTCTGCTCACCTTCTGGCATCTTTTCCGCCAGATCCAGTCCCTGCTCCCACAAGGCATTCTGAAACTGGACCATGTGGGTTAAATAGTTGAGGGACCTAATGGCGCAGGTAGCAGATGCGTACGTGCACCTGCCCATAGCATCCAGCTGCTTGGACTCTGGGTCCGGTGGCAGGGTGCTCAAATGTTGAGGCCTCTGGGACTGGTCATTTGAGGCTGTAATGACCAGAGAATCCGGCCAGGGATATGATGCCAAGTACTGGTCTCCCTAGGGGCCTTTGCCGGCAGTCAGCCTTTCGGCATCGCTGGGAGGCGAGTGTGGGCGTTCCACGCTGCCTTGGTGGCGTCCACGAAGGTGTCCACCAAAGGTGGCACCACCAAAACTGGATCTTTTTGGCGAAGATATCTGGCAAGGCGTAGTCTCTCGGGGTCGAGTTCCTCTGCGTCCCAGCCCATGTTCTCCTGGATATGCCTCATAATCTCCGAGAACAATGGGTCATCCAGAGGAGATCTTGGGAGCTCACGTGGGTCCAGAGAAGGGACGCTGATTAGAGAGGGGGATCTGGATCAGTCCGAGAAGTCCGATCCCGTGTCCTCCGTCGAAGGCGAATGGCGGCGTCTTCTGGGTCTCTTGGGGCTGGGTGACCCTGAAGAAGATCTGGACGGAAGTCTCCTCTTGTCTAGTCTACCCCTAGGAGGTTCCTCAGGCTCCTGGGGGGGAAGGTACTCGGCCTGCAGCCCCGGATGGAGTAGGGGGCGCAGGGGCCGGTGGAGTCGCGGGTGGAGGAGGTGTGGGAACCACATCCTTCTTTATGGTATCCCACCAGTAGGTGAACAACTCCTTAACCTCTGAAATGCAGAGCCCGGCGATGGACTGGGCACGGTGGTCGGTCGTCGGGTTCGGCGGCTCCCAGGGGTCTCGGGTTCGGGAGGGTTCCCAGTGCGACAGAGACTGGGTCCACCCGTCTGGTCCTCGGGCTGGGTGGCTCCTCCTCCGTGAGCACCTCCTGACCACGACATCGGTGGGAGGCGTGGGGTTCTCCTCTCTCTACAGGCAGTCGGTCCCCGGCCCGGCGTCCGTGGTGGCGAAGGCCCTAACTAGCGGCAGGCGTCTGGCGGTCATCGGTTCTCGGGACCGGTGGTGCTTGGCCAACGTCGGGTGGGCCGACGTCGGATCCGACGTCCTCTTGAGTGAAGTCAGCTCTTTGGTCTTCCGCTGGGGTGGAGGGGGCAAGGAGACTGACCGGGGGTCAGGGTCCGGATGACGGGATCCGGACTTGTGGTGGTGGTGGCGGTCCCCTGACCTCAGCAAGGCCTTGGAAGCCAAAGAAGAGGAAAGCCTGGAGGTCTTGGCTGGAAGAAGAGAAGAAGAACCTGAAGAAGTCTTCACCGCAACAGGGGAAGGCTGAGAGCGGGCCCGGGAGGGGAAGCAGTCGGACCGGGAGCCAGAGCTACGGGAGTCGGAGGCCCTAGAAGAGGACTTTGATCTCACCCTCTCCCTATGCTTTTCAAGGTGTCTCCGGGCTTTTTCCGACAGTTCCCCCTTGGAGGCTGAATCCATGGCCTTAACTTTTTCCTCAAGAAGGAACGCTTGCAGGGCCTTCTGGCGATGGATCCGGGTCCGGCTATTGAATCCCTGAGAGAAGGTACAGGCCCGGGTGACGTGATCTGGGCTTAGGCACCGGACGCAGGCCGAATGAGGGTCATTAAAAGGGATTTGCTTCCCACAGGCGCACTTCGATGGATGGCCTTCCACGGAGGTTGGAGAGGATATCAGATGGCAGACTTCGAAGAAAAAACAAACTTTTCAAATGGAAGAACTTTACCAGGCGTCGCTAGAAGCGGACGAAGGGTTGAGACATACAAGTCGGCCAGTGAGGAAAGAACTGGGGATTCAGGCGGGACCACCTCCTTATGTACTACGCCTGACGGGGGCGGGATTGACGTCGGAGGCGGTCCCCGCTGAAGCCTGCTAGCTAGATTTCCATGGGGTCCTGACGCCTGCCGGCTTCAGTCTCTAATGGTGTTACCTGCTGCAAGAGCTGTATCTCGAAGTAAGATCAATAGTTGCTTTACTAGTCTAACTCTATTGTCTCTAAGGAGACATCCTGATATCCTCCGTAAAGCACCCAACCTCTGATTTACTTTCCTAGTCTGAATCTGAATATGATCTGTGAAAGTTAGCTGAAAGTCTACAAGAACTCCCAAATACCTATAGGAGGTTACATTTTGTACCACTGACCCGTCTTTGAATCTTATCAGCAGGTTTAGAGAATGTTTACTTTTTGCCAGGGTTCATACTAAAAACATCATGCTTTGTGTCTTTTTTTTTTTTACTTATTAATAAACAAGAATCTTGCATCCATGTTTCCAGTAAGGAAAAGTCCATCTGGAGCCGCTGTCTCAGGTCCTCTGGGTTACCTGCACAGGCCACAAGTACAGTGTCATCTGTGTAGAGCCTAATCTCAGTATGGGTCATCACTGTAACAAGGTTATTCACATAGATGTTAAATAATACAGGACCCAATATAGAGCCCTGTGGGACACCTCTTTCAATATCCACCATACCCAAGACAGCGGCTCCACACAAGACACACACTGCTTACGTCCTCCTAGGTAGGACCGGAACCACGTCAAAGCTTCTTGTTGTACCCCTATATCCAACAGCCTCTGGATCAGGATCTCATGTTGCACTTCATCGAAGGCCTGAGAGTCGGCAAACACACCCACGTGCACCTACCCTGGTTTGAGAGATGTAGCCACCAGGTTATTAAAGTCCATCAGGGCGGTGTTTTTCGACCTCCCCTCCCGGAACCCATATTGGAGTTTGGTTATGATCCCCTCTTGATCAAGATACTGGCCAAGCTGGTAATTAACCAGTTTCTCGAGAACCTTTGAAAGAATGGGTATAAGGGTTATGGGCCTATAATTAGAAGGAGATAAAGGATCTCCACTCTTATATGTAGGGACAATTTCCCCTCTTTTCCAGAATTCGGGCGCTGAGGAAGATTTAACATTCCAATTGTAAAAATACGTAATTACTGGAACATAAGGTCAGCACTTATTTTCAAAAATCTTGTTTCAAGACCATCCAGTCCACCGCTTTTTTGAACTGATAGATTCTTCAACTCTTCTTCAATTTCTTTCACTTCAAATTCCCTTAAATTACATCCTCCAATAGTATTCGAAGGGCCAGCTAATTTTTGCTGATTAAAGCTAATTTCATTTTGGGTCAATTTTGGTATCAACAGGTCAGGTAGTTCTTTAAAGTAATTATTCAATAGGTTTGCAACCTCTAAAGGATCATCAATTAATCTGTCCCCATCCAACAAACTAGTTGAACTTTTTGTTTTTACCGGATTTTTTAGATCAGATATGTTTTTCCAAAATTTGTTTGGGTCCTGCATTCTATCAAATCTATCACGATAGTACCTTTGTTTTCCTAAGACTACATTCTGTTTACACTTATTGCGCCATTGTTTAAAACACTTTCCAGTCCTCCTCTAATTTGGTTCTTTTAGCCTTCTTCCACACCCTATTTCTTATGCATAACTGAGTTTTTAATTTCTCATTTAACCAAGGTACATTTTTGTTGTTTTTAATCTTTTTAGTTTTGGGGGCGTGCAACTGCACAATCTCCAAAAAGGAGTCAGTAAATTCCTGAATAGCTAGATTTAAATCAGGAATTAAATATACTCTGGACCAATCAAAATCCCTAATACCGTTTCTAAATAATCCTTCATTAAATTTCTCCAAATTACGCATCCAAAACTCTTGTTTGTGACCACTCTGAACTCCCTCAGAGACATGATGGACTGGATAGGACTGTGGTCCCCCAGGTTTAATGGGAGGATTTTACAGTCTTCCACTCTTAATTCCTGCGAGACAAAAAATAAGTCTAAAATAGAGCCAGAGGTTCTGTTATTTAAACAACTTGTAGGTTGATGTATTATTTGTTGTAATCCCAAAATTTCAAAACTAGCTTTTAATTTTTTTCCCCTGTCTTGTTCCCAATTAGCATTAAAATCACCAGTTAGCATCACTCGTTGGTCTCTTATTTTTTCCATTAACAATTCAGCCAAGATTCCAAAAGTGCTTATTTTAGTTCTTGGGGAGGTGTAAAAAACGCTAATTAAGATTTTCATTTTTAGTAGTTCAATTAATAAGCAATCAACACCTTCCACATTATTAGCTAACAGCAGCCGGTAAGGGCCTAAAGTGTCCTTTACATATAACATTACCCCCCTCCCCTTTTTGCCCTATCCTGTCTCTGTAAACTGTACCCGGCAAAAGTTATCTCACTATTGGATATTCCGGAGTGAAGCCAGGTCTCAGAAATAGCCATAATGTCCTGGTCCAATGCTGAGGCCCACACCCTAAATTGGTCAATCTTGTGTATGAGGCTTCTAACATTCTCATGCACAACAGTGAGTCCTACCAATTTCTCAGGTCCAGGATTTTTCTCTATATCCCCACATTGAACAAAATAATGCAGACTAAACTTTTTGTACTGCAATTTATGCCCAAATAAGGGCTACTTTTGATCATTAAGGACCTAAGAATTAAATTCCTTTTGTTTGTAAAGAGATTTCATCTCTTAACATACTGAAAAGGGCTATCCTGGAATGTTTGCTTACATACCATAGATGCTAAACCCTTGCAAACATTGTTACAATTTCCCTCCAGTTTCTGAGTGTTTACTAGACACATACCTAACATTACCCAGCAAAGCATTAAAATGAAGCAGTGCATTTTACAAACTAATTTGAAACAAAATACAAGTGACTCAGTATCCAAACCTGAGATTTTGTTACCGAGTGACTCACAACGCTCGCGCCCATGGGTGGCATGGGCTTTTAACTGCAAGAAGCCCCGCCTCAGTCCAGTGGAATTCCTTTGCAGTATTTCTTCTCTCTAAGCCCTTCAAAGTGCAAGCAGGTAATATAATGTTCTAAAATATAATGTTCTATCCACACTTCTTGGCAGACTCCTAGCAGTTCTCCAGGAGGAGGGAGGCAAGACACACACCCCCTACTTAGGGAACAGAGACTAGAGAACTGAAGTCCCAAAACTAGCATCCCGGCGCAACTCAAGGTTGATGTGGTAATGGGATATGAATGTGTGTGCTGACCTCCATGTAGCAGCCCTGCAGATTTCCTGGATACGGATATCCCTGGAAGCAGCCACCGAGGCAGCGGTATGACAGGTGGAATGAGCTCTTAGCCCTACAGGAGGCTCCCTACGTGACAACCTATAGCAGAGGTCGATGCAGGACACAATCCACCTACCAATCATCTGCTTAGCTGCCGGTCCACCAGGTGCAGCTTCTGTATAGGTGACAAACAGAAATAGCTGGCGAACTTCTCCCCGAACTCCACCCGTACGCTCTTTGTAGTAAGCAAGAGCTCGCCTCATGTCCAGAGTATGGAGCCTGTGTTCAGCCTCCAAGGTGTGATTGGTGAAGTATACTGGGAAATTAATCACCTGGTTAAGGTGAAACTCCGACACAATCTTTGGGAGGAACTTTGGGTTGAGGCGCAAGACAACCTTGTCCCTGTGGAAGACCAGGTAAGAAGATTCCACTGAAAGCACATGGAGCTCACTGATCCTTCTGGCAGACGTGATAGCCACCAAGAAGGCGGTCTTCCACGACAGGTGAGACATGTCACGCCTGTGCATCAGTTCAAATGGCTTTCCCATGAGCTTTGCCAAAACCAGCAATAGATCCCAAGGTGGTGGTGGTTCACACACCAGAAGGGAAATGTGGACAAGGCCTTTAAAAAAGCACCAGATCACCTTTTCCTGTGCCACCGACTGCTGACCAGCCCATGCCTGGTAAGCAGAGATGGTTGCCAGGTGCACCTTGAGGGTAGTCGACCGAAGACCTGACAGAGAGGGACCACAGATAGTCAAGGATGCTAGCCACTGGACAGGACAGAGGGTCCAACCCCTTGCCCTGACACCAAATGGAGAACCTCTTCCATTTGAAAACATAGCATTTCCTGGTCAACTCCTTCCAAGATGCTTCCACCACAGTGAGGGCATCTTCAGAGAGACCCAAAGTCTGGAATTCTAGCCACTCAGGAACCAGGTTGTCAGGTGCAGGGACTGAAGGTCTGGATGGAGTACCTTCCTCTGACTGATGGAAAGCAGGTCCGAGCAGAAAGTAAGATGCCTCAGGAGCCTGCTGCTGAGGCTGAGGAAATCGGGGTACCAGAACTGACGGGGCAAGTAGGAAGCCAACAGGATCACCTGTGCCTTGTCCCTCTTTGCCTTGAGCAACACCTTGTGAATCAAGGGATGTGGAGGAAGGCAGAGAAGAGGACAGGGGTCCAGGGCCATGAGAAGGCATCCCCCTGCAGTATTCCCTGCTGAGGTGGCAGACACAAAATAGCCTCAGCTTTATGTTCTTCCTGGAGGTGAACAGGTCCACCTGAACGGTGCCCCACTGGGAGAACAGACTGTGTACTATCTCTGGGTGGAGAGAAGGGAGACGCCTCACCCACACGGCTGAGGGCATCCGCCAGCTGGCTGGAAGCCCCTACCACATGGCTGGTTAGGAGATCGGCCTTCAGGATGCGCACGAGGGTCCACACATGGAGAGTTTCCTTGCACACTGGCAGGGAGTGCATCCCACCTTGTTTGTTGAAGTAGTACACCATCGTGACGTTGTCCGTCTGGACCACAAATGTGAGGAGCAAAGGCAGTCAATGCCAGCCGACTGCTCGGAGCTCTAGCAGGTTGACTGTGTCACTGGAACTCCTCGGGGGCCCAGAACCTGTGGACTCTGTGTTCCCCCAGGTGGGCACCCCAGCCCATGAGAGAGGCATTGGTCATCAGGATGACCGCTGGCTCTGGGTGGAAAACTGGATCCCTTCCTGCAGATGTGCCGGGACTAACCACCACTGAAGGGCGTCCCACATCTGCTGGGTCACAGTAACCAGCTGGTCAAAGTGGTCCTTGCACCGAGACCACTGGCTGGCCAGTTCCCACTGCAGAAAGCACATTCTCCAGTGGGCCCAATGGACCATGCTGGTGCAGGCCGCCATGTATACCAGCAGGCCCAGAAAGTCCTGGGCAGGGCACAGTTGCCCAACCCGAAATTATGGCGCAAAGGAGGAGATAGCCTCTATCCTGTCCACCGGGAGTTGGGCCCTAGCTCTGCAAGAGTCTAGCTCCGCCCCGATGAAGTGGACCACCTGCGAAGGCACGAGTTCCAACTTGGCCTCACTGACTAGGAGTCCAAGGGGGATCAGTCTGGAGGGCCAGGTCCCTGTACCGCTCCACTTCCTGCCTGGAAGGACCTACAATCAGCCAGTTGTCTAGGTAGGGATACAGCCAGACCCCTCGGCACCTCAGGTAAGTTGCCACCACTGCAATGCACTCAATGAAGACCCCGGGGGACGAGGACAGGCCGAATGGCATGGCCTGGAACTCATAGAGGGCTCCCTCTGCACGGAAGTGGCTGAACCTTCAGTGAAATGGACAGATCAGTATGTGAAAGAATGCGTCCTGGAGATCCAGTGAGCAAAACAACATGTTCTGCTCCAGAGATGGTATGATCTGAGACAGAGTTACCATCCTGAAGGTGCATGACTTGAGAGACTTGTTCAGGTCGTGCAGATCTAGAATGGGGTGCCAACCCCCTGCCTATTATGGTACCAGGAAGTACCTGGAGACAAACTCCGGGTGTTCCAGAGGATCCGCATCAGGAACCACAACCTTTTCTTCCTGCAGAGAAGATGGGCAATGTTATCCTGAAGAGCCAACAGGATGTCTGCGGATACCAAGTCCTCCCATGGGTTGTGGTCTCGGCAAGGAGAGTACTGCTCGAATTCCATAGGCAGACCATGACCCACCACCTCGAGGACCCACTGTTTGTGGTGACAGTGAACCAGGTGGAAAGGAAGTGGCAGAGCCAGCCCCCCACGGGAGGACCCAGGGGAGGTGTGACAGGTATAAGGGAGGCCACGCTCATCCTGTCACTGAGCAGGCTTGGAGGAGGAGGGTCCAGCTGAGGTGCTGTTGGAGCCTCTGCCCCCAGGCTTACAGATGACCGAGGCCATTGACTTAGGCCGAGGTCCCAAGGCCTGGTCCTGCTGATCAGCCTGGGGCTGGATTTGTTTGGCCGCAGGAGTAGAGGTGGAATGAAAGGGCTTCCTTTTCTGCTGCTGCTTAGAGCCCTTGGGGTCCTTTTTGGGCAGATGTCACAGAGTCCAAGGTAGCACTGGATTTCTCGATACAGGTGAGGTGACCCTCGACCCCAGGTCTGCACAAGTCAGTGCCCAGGAAAGGAACATCTGCCAGCTTGTGCTGAGTTTCTGCCGTGAAGGTCGAGATCCTCAGCCAAGCCCTGTGGCACATGGCCACTGCGGCCGCCATGGAGCGGGCACAGGAGTCCCCAACGTCCGTGGCTGTCTGGAGCTGTTGCTTAGCTACAGCCCGGCCCTGGTCCTAGACCCGTTTGACTGTGGTCTGGAGGTCCACCGGCAGATGACAAGTATCTCATCCAGGGTGCCCAGCAGGGCATGGGAGAAGTGTGCCATAAGGAGGGCCGAGCTGGCCTGGCGAAGACCAAGCAAGGAGGCAGCGCAGACCTTCTTAGTCGCATGGTCCAACTTCTTGGACTCTTTGTTGGACGGCTTGTCAATGTCCCCAGTGTTGCCAGAGCACCAGAACACAGAATCGGCCACCAGATCCTCAGACAAGGGGTGTTCTGTGAATCCCAACAGGGAACCAGTAGGTACCACATACTTGTGGGCCATCTGGGCAGAGGGTGCAGGGCAGGGGGTTGGGCACTGCCAAAGCTCCTAGGCAGGGCCAAGGATTGCTTCTGCCACCTGGAAGGCCTCCCCAGGAGTATCTACCTGGTCCAGGACCTCGGTCAAAGGGTATCGAGACCATTTCTGGACAGGCTGTATTTTCATGGAGAAGGCCCATAAAGGAGGTAGGGCCTTTGTCAGTCAAGAGACCTTCAACTGACTCCACGTCGACCAAACAGGACTGCAAGAAGGAACCCTCCGACTCCGAGGAGTCTTTAAAGAAGAGTCGACCACCAAAGTCCCCAAAATCCCCACTGACCCTCCACTGACAGTCAGAGGTGACTGTGACCAACAGCTGACGGGGAATACCCTTGGCCAGCAGAGACTGTTTGGTCATAGTGGCGTTTTTTGGCTGTACAGGTGGTGGTTCCATGGGAAATCGGTGGAGATGCTGGTAGCAGCCAAGCCGAGACCGTCTTGGTCAGCTCCTTAGGTGGAGAAGGCGTCAGCCGTTGAGGCGAGAGCCAAGTGATGGCCGGAGTCGGCTTCACACCAGAGAAATCTAGCTGTTGCCACACAAGATCCTTGTAGCGTTAACGCAATTTGCGCCAAAGCCTCTCCTCACTCACAGAGGACGAGGATGAAAAGTAGCGTCAGTGCCGCTTCCCATGGTGTCGAGAGCGGGAGCACAGACATTGACAGGTGATCTCCAAGAACAGGACCGAGACCTTGACTGCAGGGGAGACCGCCGGCAGGACTCACAGGGAGTTGTTGAGTGCAGAGGCTCCTCCAGGTATTGGTCAGTGACCAGAGGCAGCGGGTCAGCGGACTGATCTGTCCCTCCAACGGTCTGGGAGAAGTCCGGAGTCCTGGAAAGAGAAGGGTTGGCCTCTTCAGCCAACAACTGGTCGACTGGCTCGAGAAAACTCTCGGCAGGAAGATCAACCAGCATCTTGGCCAACTGGCCTGACAGGGTTACTGTGGAGTCAGCAGCCTGGGCCGAAGTCAGATCAGGAGAAACACGAGAATCAGAGGCCCTCGACCAAGAGCATTCTCGATCCCACGATCAATGACGAGACCATTTATTTGCATCTTTTTTAGATGTAGACTTGTGCCCTGAGGACAGGCCCTCACTGCATGTTAGCAAGGACTGGCACAACTCCTTGAAGGATGCTGAGGAGGTAGCACCCAGTGAAAGCGGAATGAAGGCCGAATTCGAGGAGGTTCACACCGCAGCCTGGCCACTGCCTCCTCAAACTCCAAGAGAGCTGGTTGGCGGACCCTGCAGCCGCAGAGACCGCCTGGCGGGCATTCTTAGATTTAACCAGCAGGTCCCGTCCGGTCGGCTGAGAACAAGGTAGGCATAGCGGTCCTCGAGAATGGATGGATGGAAGGAACGACATATGTCACAGGCCTGAGGATCATGCTCGTGGCCTAAACAGTAGACATCCGGTGCGCAGATCCATTCAGGAAATCTTCTGCCTGCAAAGGCACCGGCAGAACCCCGGAGCAGGCTTGTTGTCGCTCATCGCGGCCGCGATCGAAGATCGCGCATGAAGACGTTTCTGAAAGTTTGGAAGTAAATCCAAAGATTTTGAGTAAAAGGGCCTACTTAGAACTGAGAGCGATAAGGAGGGAACCTGCTTCCTCCAGCAGAAAGGAAGATTTGGTGTCATGGGGCAGAGCCGAGGGAGTTACCACCCTGGTGGGTGGGAGGAGCCAGCTTGAAGATGCTCCGACCAGAATTAAAGGGAAAGGCAACTGCCAAGAAGTGTGGCTAGAACATCATATCCATGTCCCTAGAACTAACTTTTACCTGAATGATTTGGATAACTCGAAAAACAATGCAGCCAAATTCTGGAAAGTGGTTAAAAATATTGAAGGCCAGCCAGAGAGAGAGGGACCCCTTCCTGCCTGGTTCCTACTGCCCCATATCTATACATAATACGGACTACAAAATTATGGCATCCATACTAGCCCATAGACTAGCAAAATTAGCCCCAACATTAATACATCAGGATCAATCTGGATTTATCCAAGGACGCCAGGCCCAAGACAATATCAGAAGAACAGTATACCTAATTGAACACACTCGAAAACAAAAAATCCCAGTCACTCTACTCAGTTTAGATGCAGAAAAAGCTTTTGATAAGGTCTCTTGGACTTTTCTAAAAGAAGTATTAATAGCCTTTCATATCCCACTTCAATTTATAGACACTATCTTTAAATTTTATCAGACCCCTCAAGCATATATTAGATCGAATGGTCACTTATCCCGCAAATTTGCTTTAAATAGAGGAACCAGGCAGGGATGTCCTATCTCCACCTTGCTACTTGCTTTTTATATAGAACCACTGGCCTATTTAATTAGACAAGACCCTGCACTCCCTGGAATTTGTATGAATGGAATAGAACACAAAATAGCATTATTTGCTGATGATGTTTTAATATACCTAACAAACGCAGAGACTTCTCTCCCATACTTATTTTATAATCTCACATTGTTCTCCTTCCTAGCTGGCTACACACTAAACACCACTAAAACTGGCTTATTGACTCTGAATTATACACCAGGGGACCGAACCAGAAAAATGTTCGAATTCAAATGGGACGCATAAGTTATAAAATATCTGGGGGTTAATATTCCAGGCGACCTTAAATTACTATTTAAGTTAAATTATAATTCTTTACTTAAAATTTTGAGAATGGACCTAAAGCGATGGACAACCATCTCCTTCTATGCTGGAAATCAAGAACTTAAAATGAATGCTCTACCAAGATTGTTATATTTGTTTCAATCTGTACCATGTGAGGTACCTCTGCAATACTTAAATAAATGGCAAAAAACATTCCTGGACTTTTTATGGCAGGGGAAAACACCTTGACTAAAATCTAAGTTATTAATGCTTCCCAAAGATTTGGGTGGCATTGCATTTCCCAATCTGCATTATTATTGAAATGCTTCCCAAATGCGGTTAGCTCTTTTGTGGGGAAATAAAAAATACTTGGCATGCTGGAAGCAAATAGATCTTGATAGACAGTTACCCCTCCCTTTAACAGCATGCCTCTTTGCCCCCACCCAAATGAGACAGATGCAAAGTGTCCTTACAGATAGTACAAGTTCCGTTCTGGAGGGATGGAGGAGAGGCCACTCCCAAAAAAGGTTCTCTAACCATAACTGGAAATATACTTGGTTTACTAGAAACCCTGCATTTCCTCCAGCACAAGAATACAAATGGTATGCACTTCAGGCCTCGAGGGGATTTGAGGCACAATGGCAAATACGCCAAAATGACACCATGTTGTCTTTTACAGAAGCACAAATAAAATATAAATGTACCCCAAATGACTACATCTACTACCTCCAGATTATGGATTGGATTAATGTGCAAAAAAAATAAATTCTGGGTCACAGCCAGTAGAGGACACTAGCCCTTTTATTCACATTTGGACAACCACTGAAAGTGATCATGCCATCATGTTGTTATATAAATTTTTGAATTCCACACAAAACCACCTTACAGAAATAATAAAATATAGATGGGAGACAGATCTGGGCACCCCGATTTACCAACAAGACTGGCTGAAGGTCTGGCGAGCCACTTGGTCCACAACTTTATCCCCCAGTTGGAAGGAATATGTTTGAAAGGTGCATACTAGATACTTCCTGGTGCCTCTTTTGTTAGCAAAACGTAACCCAGGGGTCCCCTCAAGATGTTGGAGACAATGTGGGGCGGTTGACACCTCCCAGGCCCATGTGTTTGTACTCTGCCCCAAGATAAATACCATTCTGGCAGGCGGTTACTAATTTAATAGAGTGTTGTCTACTCAGGTACCCTTGTCCCCACAGAACCTACTACTGGGTATACCCCCCTCCAAAACACTTAGAGATAAAGATTCTAAATACCTTTGGGCAATATGTTTAGCTGCGGCCTAAAAATCTATTACTAAAAAATGGCAACTTCCTAACCCTCCCACATTAAAAGATTGGAAGGATACAGTAAACTACATACAAAATATAGAACAATTAACTCATAATTTGCAGGACAGAGCTTCAGTATACCAGAATCGTTGGACAAAATGGGACCTGACTGGATAATTAATTCTCTATATTAAGGAACATTTAAATTTAGCCCACAAGTGAATATTTATTAAGGTATAAGGTAATGGAAAGATGAAAGCTGACAAGTTTTTTTTTTTTGTATTTCTTCTGTTGGTAGTGTGTGTGTGTGTGTATATATATATATATATATATATATATATACACACACACACAACATACACATATATATATATATATATATATATATATAGACAGTTGTAAACTAATTACATGTTTGTTAAGGCTCCATTTGTAGGAGCTAAAATAATAAACTGTCTGCCTTTTAACAAAAAATGTAATAACTCTATATAGATGTGAATGTATTGTTACTGAAGAAAGATGCAATAAAGAAGTATAAAAAAAATAATATTGAAGGCCAGAAGTCAACCCCATCCCTTCCAATTAAAATCCAGTCGCAAGGCAAATTAATAACAGATCAACAGTTAATTCTGGAGAACTTAAACTCCCATTCTGACAGAGAGAGACTTGCCTTTGATAACTCTCCAGCAGCTGATTACACTACCCCCACCATAAGGAAATTAGTTCTAAACATACTCACCAAGAAAACCTATTCACATTCCAACCTATTACAAAGAAGCAGGTAGAAGATGCACTAATAAACCTAGATACTAATAAAAGCGCTGGAGCAGATGGGGTTAGACCCATTTTTAAAAACTGGCTATCATTTCCTTGCGGTACCAATAACACACATTTTTAATCTTTCCCTTTCTAGCACAGAACTCCCTATAATTTGGAAGGCGGCACATATCATACCTCTTTTCAAATCAGACGATACATGCAACCTAAGCCATTAAAGACTGATCTCTATACTGCCAACCATTGCCAAGCTTCTTGACAAATTACTCAATACTCAACTAAGGGAATATGGAACAGTTATGTGAGAACTTACCACAGCAGTAGCTCTTCAAGGGTATCTCAGTCACAGGTAACACTGCAGGAACAAGTACCAAGCAGTGACAAAAGTAAAACAGACAGTCTGGGAGGCTGGAGCTCCATAAACTTAAGACAGGAGTCCTTGTAACAAAGCCCTGCCAAAACCTGCATGGGCTCTTCAGGCAATGTCCAGACTATAATGCTTGGTGGAAAAGTGTGGACTGTACTCCAGGTGGCAGCAGCACAAATGTTAGCAGCTGAGACCCTTTGAAACAAGCCACCGAGGTAGCTATGCCTCTGGTGGAGTGAGCTTTTGACAGCACCAGGCAATTCTTTGCCGTACTTACTGTAGCCGAACACAATGCAATTTGCCAAAGATTTGGATAAACACTGCTTAGAAACTGAACACCCTCTCTACCTGGTGCAAAAGAAACAACTGCTTAGACTTTCTGGACTCTTTAGTCCGAAACAGTTCTTCAAAGTTCTACACACATCTAATGTACAGAGCAGTGCTTCCCCTGGATTGGCACACTCAGGAAAACAAACAGGCCCAAGACAGCAGACACGGGAAACAGAAGAGGAAGGATTAACTCTCGACATAAACAAAAAGGAAAAAATCTCTAAAAGAGATTTAGGTAAGAGTAGTCAGAAAAAATGCGTCCGTAGGCTAAAAAAGGTGCAAACACTGTGATGGAGCTTCTGTGGAGACTGCACTGGCAAGTCGACATCAGGAAAGAATTGAGGAGGGAATCTGGCCCAAGATACCCCCGAAGAAGATCTAGAGCTTACAAACCATATAAATCCCATGCAATTAGGTTTCAGACAAGCACAGCACTACAACAGCTTTAGCAAAATTCACTCATGACTAGTTAATAGCCTTTGATCAAAGGCAGATCACAGGAGCCGTATTCCTGGATCTTAGTAAAGCCTTTGACATAGCTGATCACCATATACTGTTATGCAAGCTAACGGATATAGGTATTGATTCAACTGCATTGTCTTGGTTCTCAAATTACCCAATAGGCAGACAACAACTAGTCAAAGTAAAAGGTGCATTCTCTTCCTATACAATTCTACCTAGAGGAGTAACGCAAGACTCAATCTTGGGGCCCCTATTGTTCATACTATATGTTAATGACCAAGATAAAAACATCACTTTGGCCAATATATATTTCTATGCTGATGATACGGTCCTTTATATTTTCAGGCCCTCCCTAACCAGTGTATGTGATGACCTCCAACGTGAGTTTAATCAGTTACAGTTAAACCAATTCCAACCTAAGCTATTGCTAAAATGCTAAATATACAAAAGTAATGCATTTCTCAGCTGCTAAAATAGCACCCTCTGCTCTTCCTAACCCCACTACAACCACACTTTTACGAAACTCACTGGAAATAGTGGACAATTTAAAATACCTAGGTTTATGGCTTGATAGACGCATGTCTTTTACCACATACATTGAAGAGCTCTGCAAAAACTTAAGAATTGGATTAGGCTTCTTTTAAAGAAACAAGAACTGTTTTCCAATGGATGTCAGGAAGAAGCTAGTGCAGGTCACCTTTCTTCCCCTCCTGGACTATGCAGACCTGATTTATAGCCACTGTTTGAACACATTACTAAACAAATTAGATATACTATATCATAAGGCACTACGCTTCGTCACTAACTCAGCACCTAGAACTCATCATTGCCTACTTTATGCCACAGTAGGGTGGTCAACCCATTCTTACCGGTAGCGCCATATGGTGTCAGAATCATCCATTGCTTAACCTGACCCAAAATGACCGCATAAGATAGAACGATTAATCACAAGAAGGTATAAAAATCTATATCTTTGGGCCTACAAAATAATAACCAAAAATCTACCAAAAATACATTTCAGATCTTGCCATCTCAACTCATAGTAACTATGCATTACAGAAAAGTAATTATATTCTTTTTGATATCCCACAATATGCTTCCCAAAATGGTAAATCAGCGATAAGCAACATCATCCTTATGACCTGGAATAACCTACAAAAAAAAATTAAAAATCACTCAAACTCACCATCACAGTCAGCCTTGGGATCTTCAATTCTCTTACAGGAAAACGTAGCATTGAATCCTGTAACTGTAACTAGCATAATCGTATGACTACCAATGGACCGATCTCTTGTCCAGAGTAAGATCTCCTGAATTGTACTGGTGAATGCACACAATTTGTATTAGATTTGTGCTTACCACATCATCTTGCTATATTTTATATGATGCTGTAATATATTCTATAATTTATGCTATGTATATTGCACTTTATACTAAGGGGGATAAATGATGGCTAGGTGTGTGATACAGAAAATATCTGAATGAGTGTCAAGTGAGCTTGGGAAATATCATAAGTGGCGGAGTCATGAGTGATGGTTCCCTGAGCTCACTTGTCACGAGTTCAGATATATTCTGTATCACACACCTAGCCATCAAGTATGCCTTTTATACAATAAGACTGTGTTTTGTGCGTTGCTTTTGTTTGTTGATGTCACCACAGTGTGATATCTGGAGTTATCACACTGTGGTGATGACATCACAGTGTGATATCTGGAGGTATCACACCACAGTGAGAATACATGTTTTTATCTAATGAGTTATCTGCTCATTTCTATTGTATAATCTTCTACATAATGATGTACTTTAATCTACACTTACTCTATACATGTTGCACTGTATACTTTTTTCTTTTAATCCACTGTGCTATGTATGTATCGTTCTAACCACTGCATCTAGTTTTTATTGTATGCTGTCCTAGCTAGGACCTCTCTGTAAATTATCTTGCTCAATGGAGCCTTTTCCTGGTGAAATAAACTGAAAACTGAAATTAATAAATCTTACCCGAAAACCAGAAAATTCCAGAGCAAAGAATAAATAACGATACTTAAGCATGTTGAAAGCCTTGCAGGCATCAAGAGATATAAGGACTGCTATATTATCGCTATTTTGTAAATGATCTATTACAAATTGAACTGAGTGTATTCCTATATAAATATGACTTTGATGAATAAGCCCAGTTTAAATTTAATGAATAATTTTATGTAATATGGGTAGGATCCTATTATTCAATATTTTTTTTTGCATAAATGTTATTGTCAACATTTAGAATTTTTACTTGCCTATAAGTTTCAATTTGTTTATTATCCTTGCCCTTCTCTGGTATAACTGATACATATATGCTTTTAAAAGATTCTGGTATTTTATTTTTTTCCTGAATCTGGTTAAACAATATCTCTAATAAGGACAGACTATATTGTGGCAAAAGTGCTGTGTAGTATTTGACAGTAAAGCCATCAATGCCTGGACATTTACCTTTCACCATGCCTACCACAGCATTCCTTATTTCTTGTAACCAACGCGGTTAAGAAGGGGGATAAAACCTTTTATAGGTACATTAAGGAGCAAAGAAACACTAAGGCAGGGATACTGAGGCTGAATAAAGAGGAGGGAGGTTGGGCAGAGAGCAACAGTGAAAAAGCAGGGATACTGAACGAATACTTCAGTTCAGTATTCACAATGGAAGAGCAGGGGAGATACCTAATCCAGTCAATAGAAGAACGCTGGATAGGAGGGTTGATATTAGTCCTTTCACAGAAGAAAGGGTTCTGAAAGAACTCCTAAAACTGAAGGTGGACAAAGCAATGGGGCCTGATGGGATTCGCCCCATATTTCTAAAAGAACTAAGGGAAGAACTAGTAACGCCACTGACTACCCTTTTTAATAAATCATGGGAGGATGATGTGGTACCTGAGGACTGGAGGAGGGCAGATGTGATTCCCCTTCACAGAAGAGGGAGTAAGACAGAGGCAGGAAACTACAGACCTGTCAGTTTGACTTCAGTGGTAAGGAAAATGATGGAATCACTTCTGAAGGAAAGAACTGTTGCGTACCTAGAGGCCAGTGGGGCGCAGGACCCAAGGCAGCATGGATTCACAGCAGGAAGGCCATGTCAGACGAATCTAATTGAATTCTCTGACTGGGTGACCAAAGTAGTAGACCAGGGAGGAACTGTGAACATGGTCTACCTAGACTTTAGCAAGGCATCTGACACAGTCCCGCACAAAAGATTAATACATTAGCCAGCCTGGGAGTGGGTTCCAGGATGGTAGCCTGGGTAAAACATTGGCAGGACAACAGGACACAGAGGGTAATAGTAAATGGAGTCCACAGTGAAGAAAGGGGGGTTACTAGTGGGGTACCACAGGGTTCAGTACTGGCGCCAGTCCGTTTTAATGTCTTTACAAGTGACATTGCAGAGGGACTGGAAGAAAAAGTATGTCTTTTTGCAGATGACAAAGATCAGCAACCGGGTTGATACGCAAGGTGGGATGGAAAGGATGAAAGGAACCTGGCAAGGTGGGAGGAATGGTCAAATGTATGGCAGCTTAGATTCAACACAAAGAAGTGCAAAGTAATGCACCTGGGAAACAAAAACCCAGGAGAAGAGTACACAATGGGGGGTGAGATACTGACAACAACAGAAATGGAAAGGGACCTGGGGGTAGTTGTATCAGATGACCTAAAGGTAGGCAAGCAATGTGAGAAGGCAGTAAGGAGGGCTGGGGGGATACTGGGATGCATAGGGAGAGGCATCACCAGTAGAAAACAGGAAGTTGTTGTCCCTCTGTACAGACAATTGGTAAGACCACATCTGGAGTACAGTGTACAGTTCTGGAGACCCCATCTCTGCAAAGACACAGACAGGGTGGAGGCTGTCCAGAGGAGGGCAACCAAAATGGTGCAGGGTCTGCACCAGAAGACATATGAAGAAAGACTAAAGGAGCTTAAGATGTATAGCCTCGAGGAAAGGAGGGAGAGGGGGGACATGACAGAAACTTTCAAATACCTCAAGGGAATCAACTAAGTCCAAGAGGGTAGCATATTTCAGAAAAAGAGATGTGCAAGAACAAGGGGTCACAATTTGAAGTTAGAGGAGGGACAGCTCAGAGGTAATGTGAGGAAGTATTTCTTCACAGAGAGGGTTGTAGGTGCATAGAACAACCTTCCTGAGGAGGTCGTAGAATCAAAAACAGTGGAGGAATTTAAGAATACATGGGACAGACGAACAGGTTACTCACCTGTAACAGTAGTTCTAGGAGTGGTATATGTTGTTCATCCACACTCTCTGGCATGTCCCTTTCCTCTTTAAATCTGGCCGTAAGTCTTCAAGCTGGCTCCTCCCACCCACCCAGGTGGTAAATACCTTGGCTCCGCCCCATAACGCCAGATCTTAGCTCGGTCGAAGCAAGGCTGTGCACCTAAAGCCGGGGAGGTCGAGTGGGTGCATGTGGATGAACAACATATACACTCCCAGAAAGTACAGTTACGTAAGAACTTACCGTAACAGTAGATCTTCGAGAGAGGCTCTTGCAGTAGGTAATTACATATAGGACTGACGCCGGCCAGCAGCAGGACCCCACAGAAAAATTTCTAGCTAGCAGTCCCTGGCGAGGGACCGCCCCCACGTCAGGTGACCGGCGTCAGGTGACATCGGCATAAAGGGGCGGTCCCGGACGCCCACCTTCTAGTTCTTTCCCGCCACAGGCCCAGAAAGCCCGGACAAGAGAGAAGCAGATATTTCCCTCAATGGAAAAGGAGCTGAAGAAGCCTAGGGGGATGGAGGGCAGGAAGGTATTACCTACTGCAATAGCCTCTCTCGAAGATCTACTGTTATGGTAAGTTCTTACGTAACTGTACTATCGTACTTCGAGAGGGCTCTTGCAGTAGGTAATTACATATAGGACTGAATCCCAAGCAGTCTGGACCAAATAAAAGGCACTGGAAGGAGGAAACTACTCCTGAAAGTAGCGATAGCCTTGCAGGCCTCAAGACAGGAGGCCCTGCAAAACAGCTAGCCTGAAGCCTGCTCTACGGTGAGAGGCAATGTCCAAACTGTAATTTTTCATAAAGGTATGCACGGAAGTCCAGGTGGCGGCAGCACAGATGTCTGCCGCAGACACATTCTTGAAACAAGCCGCAGAGTCTGCTACTCCACGAGTGGAGTGACCTCTGACTTGACCCGGAAAGGTTTTGTTGTACTTGTCATAACAGAAAGTGATGCAATGAGCCAACCACTTTGACAGGCATTGCTTGGAAACAGCATTGCCTTCCCTTTTGTGAGGAAAAGAGACGAACAGCTGGTCAGTTTTTCTGAGATCCTTTGTCCTATCGGTGTAATATCTCAGAATCCAGTGAACATCCATGGTATGGAGTAAATATTCTCCTTGGTTGGAGTACTGCGTGAAAAAGGCAGGTAACTCTATAGACTGATTTAAGGTAGACTCCGCTACCACTTTAGGCAGAAACTTAGGGTTCGTGCGAAGAGCTACTCGTTCTTTGTGAAAAATCAAATGGGGATTTTACACATAAGGGCCTGGAGCTCAGAAATTCTTTGAGCGGAAGTAATGGCCACCAAGAAGGGCGTCTTACATGACAGAAACTTCAGATCTGTGGATGCCGCAGGTTCGAAGGGAGGAAGGGTAAGTTTCTCGAGAACAAAGTTCAAGTCCGAAGGGGGAGCAGGAGTCCGGAAAAGGGTCCTCAGATGAAGGACCCCTCTAAGAAAAGTCTTAGACACCTCTAATTGGGCAAAGGCTTTATCAGCGAAAGGAACATGGTAAGCTGAAATAGCGGCCATGTGCACTTTCAAGGAGGAATGACTGAGACCCAGGTTGAAGAGATGATGTAAATATTCAAGCAGAACGGCCACAGGACAGGAGAAAGTCTCCACGTTCCTAGAGGCGGCCCAAATAGAAAATCTCTTCCATTTCATGGCATAAGTGGACCTAGTGGAGGGTTTTCTAGCCTCTACCAGAATCTCCGCCACCTTTGGAGAGACACTAAAGCGAGATTGGGCCAGGTCTGCAGGATCCATGCATGAAGTTGTAGGGACTTGAGGCCTGGATGGACCAGGGTCCCTTGATCCTGGGTCAGCAATCCTCGAGATAAAGGAAGAGGAAGAGGAGGAACCTCTGAGTATTGTTGTAGAAGAGAGAACCAGATTTGCCTGGGCCAGAAAGGAGCGATCAGAATCATTCTCGCTCCTTCCATTGTTAGTTTCTGCAGTACACGAGGGACCAGAGGAATTGGGGGAAAAGCACAGACGAATCTGCCCTTCCAGTTTAGAGAGAGCGTCACTCCAGAAAGCGCCTCGCTCTGGAGCAAGCGAGCAAAAGGTGGGAAGTTTTGCGTTTTGGGAAGAGGCGAACAGGTCTATCTGTGGAGTCCCCCAAAGCTGGAAGATGTCGTCTAGAACCTTTTGGTCCAACTCCCACTCGTGTGGCAGAGCAGAGAAGCGGCTTAGCTTGTCTGCCAGGGCACTGTCGACTCCTGGAATATGGATCGCTGTGAGGTGAAGGTTGTGAAGCGTTGCCCAGTCCCAAACCCTCACTGCTTCCCTGCATACAGGGTAGGATCGAGTCCCTCCCTGCTTGTTGATGTACCACACCACGCACGTTGTCCGTCTGGACAGCTAGGTGACCGGGAAGGATGTATTGGTGAAGGGCTTGGAGAGCATATAGCACTGCTCGTAGCTCGAGCACACTGATGTGGAGAGCTAGCTCCAATCTGGATCATAAACCCTGGGTTCGGTGAGGACCCATATGGGCTCCCCAACCTTCGCCTGATGCGTCCGTGGTCAGAGTCTAGGAGAGGGGAGGATGACAGAAGGGGACCCCCCGAAACAGGTTCTCTCGAACCATCCACCATTGCAAGTCTCTTGTCATCGGCGAGGAGATCAGAACCAGATGATCTAGGTCTACAAGTTGATCCCATTGGGAGCGGAGAGTCCACTGAGATATCCTCATGTGGAGCCGTGCACGGGGAACTGTCGGGATGGCGGCTGAAATGAGCCCCAAGAGACGGAGAACCGACCTTGCCGGAACCTTCCTGCATTCTGATGGCAGGGAAATCTGTGACTGAAGAGAGGCCACCCTGTCCGGAAGAAGGAAGGCCTTGCTCACCGTCGTATCGAGGATAGCCCCGATAGACTGAAGTCTCTGGGAGGGATCCAGATGAGACTTGGAATGGTTGATGGTAATACCCAAGCAAGTGAAAACCTGCTGGGTGAGGGAGAGAAAATGCAGGAGCTCCTCCCTGGATGAGGCTGCCAGGAGCCAATCGTCCAGGTAGGGGAACACCTGAACTCCCATAGTACGCAGGTGGGCCGCTACCACTGCCAGGCATTTGGTAAAAACTTGGGGAGCCGAGGAAAGACCAAACGGTAATGCCTGGAATTGGTAATGGTCCCCCTGGAAAGCAAACCGAAGGTACTTGTGATGCGAGGGACGAATGGGGATGTGCAGATATGCGTCCTGCATATCCAGCGCACAAAGCCATTGACCCGGCCAAGAAGGGGCAGAAGGGTTTGTAGGGAGAGCATCCTGAACTTTTTGTATTCCACGTAAAGGTTCAAGGAGCTGAGATCGAGAATGGGTCTGAGATCTCTCGTCTTCTTTGGGACCAGGAAGAAATGAGAATAGTAACCCGTCCCTTGAAGGTGAGGAGGAATGGGTTCTATGGCCTGCTTCGCGAGAAGGGCAGATATTTCTTCCCTGACCAAAGAAAGATGGTTCCTTGCATAGGATGACTTCAGAGGGGGGTGGCGGGGTGGTTTCTGTAGAAACTCTATGGAGTGCCCCTCCGCAATAATCTGAAGCACCTATGAATCCGTTGCTATTCTCTCCCAACCCGGAAGGTGGAGGGAGAACCTCCCTCCAACCGGTTCCTCCGGTGTGTCTGGAGGCGGTGGGAGAGGGGAGGAGTCAGGTGGTGTGGAGCAGCGCCGCAGCTGGGGCACCCACTGCTATTTTGGGCGGTGGGGGCCTGGCAGCTGCGGCGTTTAGTGGCCCGCCTTCCTTGGGTTTCATGGTGGGTTTCATCAGGCCTGCAAAAGGACGGCTGTGGGGATGGGGACAGTACATGGAATCCACAGATTTCAGAGCCGCCCCTTCTCCTGCAAGTCGGTGATGATGTCCTTGACATCACCACCGAAAAGCACTGAACCCCTGAAAGGTGCTTCCTGGATTGCTGACTGCACCTCTGGGACCAAACCTGACAAGAAGAGCCAGGCATGACGCTGAAGACTTATGGTGAACGCGGAACTTCGCCCGGCAGTGTCCACTGCATCGTATGTCATCCGCAGGATGTGACGACTGGCCGAACGAGCAGAACAGACTAAGTCAACTAACTCCGGCTTGACTTGGGAGTCAGGTAAGGAGTCAATCTTGGATTCTGCCTGGGTAAGGATGGCCTTCTGGTAATCCCCCATATGAGCTACATAATTCAGGGCTCAATTCCCAGTGTGGAAGAGGCGTATATTATATTTTTCTTCCATACTGGTCCAGGAGGTGAGATTCCTTATCCGGAGGAGATGAGCTTAGATGTTTGGGATGTGCTGACCGGCCGTGAGCAGCGCTAATCACGACCAAGTCTGCACGAGGGTGAGAATCCAAAAAGTCTACACCCTCCGGAGCCTGGTACAGCCTGTTGGGACTTCCTAGGAAGCGGGGCTCAAGCCAATGGTTGTTTCCAAATAGCGGAAACAAGGTGGGCATGAGGCTCGATCCAGGGTGGCACTAAAGTAGGAGCCGTAAGGGGCAGGTCCAGATGTTCGGCGCGTTTGACCCGCTGAGGATCTGGTTCCAGAGAATGCCACTGATGTACTTCCTGGATCTTCCTGAGCAACTCCGTGAAGGAAGGATCCTCCAGAGGAGACTTCGGAGGAGTCCTCGGCCAGGGCTTGGACGGAGAGCGAGGCTCGTCGTCTCTCTTGGAGCATCCATCGGAGGAATCCGAGCTAAGAAGAAGAAGAATCAGAAGCAGAATAAGACTCTCTGGTACGTCCAGGGGAGAAACGGGTTCCTTGGGGGGTCCTGGACGATGTCCTGCCCCTCCTCAGGATCCAGAGGGAAGGGTTCTGGATCCGAGGCGTGAGGGAGTGCCGTGCCGGGCGACGGGGCCGGGGCTGCACCGGCCGCCAGAAGAAGGTTTCTCACTTCCTTGGTGAGCTGAGCCTTGGCCTCAGCCCACCAGGAAGCCAGAGTCTCCTGCAGATCCACCGGTGGCCGGGGGGGGGCGGTGCAGGAGGAGGAGGGGGATAGGTATATGGATTGTATCCATAAGACGAGTATCCGAAACCCGGCTGCGGGAAAACCGTGCCGGGTATTGCGCGCTGGGTACTGTGGCATCGGGCGGAATGCAGCGTACTTCGCCCTGCAGACGGCGCCGGATAGGACGGCGGGTACCCGGTGCCGGAGGAGCTGCCGGAGCAGACGGCCCGGAAGGAGGCCTCATGGGCGGGTCAACATTGAGAGGCTGGGTTGGCCAGACGGAAGGAGAATATCCCGCTCGGCTTCGAACCAGCGTCGAGGGACCAGCGCCGGAGTCATCGTCTGGGGCCGGGCGCTAGATCCGGTTCCCTAGGAGGAGGGTCTGACGGGTGGAATATCCCGCGACGCCTGGGACGGTGAAGAAAAGTCCCCGGGTCAGGCTGGGGTAACTCGGCTCCCGGACGGCAGCGAAGGCTGCAGGAACTGGGTACGATGGGGGTTGGAGGGTCCGCCGAGGTTCTGATGCTTGGCGACGCCGGGGAGCCGACGACGGCGTTAGGCCTGGTTCCTAGCGGGCGCCGGAGGAGCCGCATCCGACTTTACGGGTCCCTCGTCAAAGGCGGCTGAGGGAGGGAAGCGTCGGTCCAGGGGACGAGGTCGTGCGCCACCCTCGAAGGGTCGGGCATTTTATCAACTCTTTCCCGTGGACGCCGGAGGAGCCGACGTCCGCTTATGGGAGGTGCCGCCTGGTAGGCCGCAGAAGCCTGGCGGGCGTACTGGGGGCAGAGGCCTCTTTGCCCAGAGGCGCCTGCAAGGCTCCGAAAGCGAGCCCGACGGGCGGGTAATGCCTCCTCCAAAACCTTGGAGGCTGCTGCCGGATGGTCTCCAGAGGGGATAAAGTTATTTGGCCGCGCACTGTGACGAGTCGCTGTGGAAGGAGGCTTTCTCCCAGTGCTTCTTTGTCCCGCTTTACGATGTCCTTCAGGAGAAGTCGACACCTGCCTGAGCTTCTTCAATTCTTTTTCCACTGAAGACATCTTCTTCTTTAGCAGATGGGCTTCCAGGGACTGTTGACGTCATCTGCGGGTAGCCATGTTGAAGTGCAGGCAATGCGGGAACTTGTCGGCCGGGTGGTCAGGGCCTAAGCAAAAAAGGCAGAGAGAATGGGCGTCCTTGTGTGGCAGTTAGCCATGACGAGTCGCACTTGTTTTTGGAAGGTGGGGATGACATAACCGACGCTTGACCTGACTATGAGAAGAAAAATACTCAAAATTTCGGTAATAATCGACGTAAAGAAGAAAAATTACTCACCTTAGTAATGTTGTTTCTTCTAATGGAGTCTTGCTATATTATAGACATTAGCAGTTTGTTCCAGCTCTAGAACTGCCCCGGAGTGAAATGGTTAAAACCATTCCAAAATAGAATTTTGGCACGAGAGCAGCTCTATCTGTGTCATTTCAATCTTGAACTGTCAGATCTTTACAAGCCAAACTCACTAAGGTCTGTGTGGAAGCTGTAACCTACACTAGCCAAATGGCTACCTAAATAATAACAACCACTGATGGTCCCAACACCCAAGACTCAAGTCAGGGGACCAGAAATACTAACACCATTCTAATAATATGAAATGGAACATAAGCATAATAAAACACACACACGCAGAACATACACACCCCCAAAGTCCCCAAGGGACAAATGCTAACAGGACATAAGTAGTGCCTTACACTAAGTTGCCCACACCCCACCAAGTAGAGGTTCTGAGAGGGCAGGTTGGGGAGGTTATAATATAGCAAGACTCCATTAGAAGAAACAACATTACTAAGGTGAGTAATTTTTCTTCAAACAACATGAAGTCTTGCTATATGGGGAGAGATACTGTGGGTTAAGCTGGAAAGGAAAATGGGGCCAGCCATCCTCACAGGGTGGTCTATAGACCACCAGCCCAGGAGGAAGAAACAGATAGGGAGTTGATGCTAGCCATCCAGAGGATGGCAGACAAGGGTGAGGTAGTACTGGTTGGAGACTTCAATATTCCAGACGTGACTGGAGCATCCCAGCAGCATCAACTAGGAGCAGATTTATCCTGGACTCCTTCAGGGTGCCTTCTCAAGCAACTGGTGATGGAACCAACTCGCAGAAGGCAATACTGGACCTTGTGCTCACAAACAGGGACAGTGTGATGGGGTAAGAGTGGGGAAGCACCTGGGGAACAGTGACCACCAGTCACTGTGGTTTGAAATCACAGAAAGAGCAGAACCAAACCACACAAAACACGATCCTGGATTTTAGGGGGCAAACTTTGAGAAAATGGGGAGATACTTGAAAGAGGCATTAAGGGAATGGGGCAGAATCAGGGGTTGAGGAACAGTGGGAAGTATTTAAAATGGGGATTACAAGAGCAACAGAATTATGCATTAAGCAGGTTAGCAAGAGGAAAAGGAAGAGGAAACCATTATGGTTTTCCAAAGAGGTAGCAAAGAAAGTGAAAGCCAAAAGATTGCATTCAGGCAATACAAAAGACACAGGCAGAAGGGGTTAGGAGAAGTACCAGGAGAAGCAAAGGAGACAGGGAGGTCAGTAAGGGAAGCCAAAGCTCAGGACAGAAGAACACATTGCAAAACTAGCGGGTAGAGGGGACAAAACCTTTACAGGTACATAATGGAAAAAAGAAAGGCAAAGGGAGGGATAGTGAGACTGAAAGGGAGGATGGGGGCTGTGTGGAGGATGACAACAGTAAAGCTGACATATTGAACAGGTATTTCTGCTCTGTGCCTCACTGAGGAAGAGGAGGGTAATGGGTCTGAATGGGAGTACAAGGTGAGAAATGTGCAGAATGGACACAAGCCCCCTTTACATGAGAAAGGGTCCTAAAGGAACTGGAAGTAATAAGAGTTGATAAAGCAATGGGGTCAGATGGGGTGCACCCCAGGGTCCTTAAAGAACTAAGAGAGGGGTGGCTGAACCTCTTGCTATCCTGTTTAGCATCACTAGAAACAGGGAGGTACCCAAAGACTGAGGATAGCAGATGTAGTCCCTTATACAAAAGTGGGAACAAAGAGGAAGGGGAACTACAGACCAGTCAGCCTCACCCTGGTAGTGGGGAAGATCATGGAAGCACTACTGAAGGAGAGATTGGTGGAACATCTGGTTGTCACTGACCACAGGACCCAAGGCAGCATGGTTTCACCAGGGAAGGTCATGTCAGACCAACCTCATTGAATTTTTGACTGGGTGACTAGGGAGGTGGATCAGGAGGCAGTGGACATGGCCTCCCTGGACTTCAGCAAGGCCTTTGAGCACTATGCCCATAGAAGACTATTGCACAAACTGGGGAATATGGGTGTGGGGAGGACATAGTGCGGTGGGTAGGTAACTGGCTGGGCAGCAAGACACAGAAGGTGGTGGTAAATGGCTGCACCCACAGAGGGAAGAGTGACCAGTGGGGTACCACATGGATCAGTGCTGGACCGGTATTATTCAATATCTTCTATCAGTGACATTGCTCAGGGACCCAGAAGGCAGAATAATTTCACTGTTCGCTGATGACACAAAGCTCTGTAACAGAGTAGACACAAGAGGGTGTAGACAGAATGAGAAGGGACCTGCAGAAACTTGAAGAATGGTCAGGGTTTGGCAGTTGAAATTCAATGCAAGGAAGCAAGATAATGCATATGGGGCACAAAAACCCTGGCACAATATATCAGTTGGGGGTGAGGATATAGCATGCACCAAGCAGGAAAGGGATCTTGGAGTTATCATCGCTGATGACCCCAAGGCAGGGAAACAGTGTGACAAGGCAGCAGGTAAAGCAAATAGGATGCTAGGATCCATAGGCAGGGGGTATCACCAGCAGGAAAAGGAGGTCATAATTCCACCATACAAGACACTAGTGAGGGCCGCACTCGAGTACACTGTGCAGTTCTTTTTTGAGACTCACCACGTATATGACACAGACAGGGTAGAGAAGGTTCAGAGGAGGGCAACAAAGATGGTGCACGGATTGCATCACAAGTCCTATGAGGACAGGTTGAAGGACCGAACATGTACTCCCTGGAGGAGAGGAGGAGAGGGATATGATAGAGACATGCAGGTATTCACAGGAAGGAACAGGGTGCAGGAATGCACTATTTTTAAGCCAAAAGATGTTCCAGGACTAGAGGGCATGGATGAAGTTGGAGGAGGACGATTCAGAGGAAACGGAGGAAGAATTTCTTCACAGAACGGGTGGTGGACAAGTGGAACACCCCTGCCAGAGGGAGTGGTGGGGGCTAAACAATCATGGGATTTAAGAATGCATGGGATAGACATAAAGGAATTCTGGAGTCAGGGGTAAGGGCAACAGACTTCCTGGAAAACATATAACTGAACTTTGTTGAACTTAAATGGGCAGACTGGGTGGGCCATAGGCTCATTCTGCCGGTCACTGTCTATGTATCTATGTATGTATCTATGTATATTATGATACTAGTGAGAATACAGCAGTACCTCCATGGAGGAGGGGCAGAACCTACTTAGGGAATAGGCTCTGAAGAACAGCTTACAAAGCAACCGAGCATCTCCTGGCCTGGACATCCAGGGAGTAATGCTTGGTAAAAGTGTGCTGCTTTCCAAGTAGCAGCCTGGCAAATCTCTAATAAAGGGATATCTCTGGCAGCAGCTAGAGAGGCGCAGCTGTACCCTGGTAGGTTGAGCCTCAAACGAAGCGCCTGCCCACTTTCTGATAACAAAATTGATACAAGAGACAATCCACCTGGCTACTGATCTCTTAGTGGCAGGTTTGCCTTTCCCAACTTCACCATAGGTAAGGGAAAGTTGGAGGATTCAACCTGAGACCTTTGGTACGCTCTATATAATAACTAAGAGCTCTCTTAACATCCAGGCTGTGCAACCTCTCACCCGAAGGAGTGATCAGTGAAAAATACTGGAAGGAGATAGATTGATTAAGATGGAAATCTGAAACCACCTTAGGCAAAACTTCCTATTAGTCCTAAGGACTACCTTATCCCTGTGGAAAGAAATAAAGTCAGTCTCCACTGACAAGGCTTGCCATCCACTTGCATCTGGCAGAAGTGACAGCCACTAGAAAAACAGTTTTCCAAGTTAGTACTTAAGCTCTGCAGAAGACAGAGGTTCAGAAAGGGGTTGCATTAACTGGGCAATGCAAACATTAAGGTCCCAAGCAGGGGCAGTTCCTAAAGGGAGGATTAGTATGAGTAACCCTTAAAAACTTGGAAAACACAAGATGAGAGGAAAGAGGGATGACTTTCCTGCTGACACAAAAGCAGACACAGCTGCAAATGAATCCTCAGGGTAGCTGGTCTGAGACCCAAGGAATTAAGATGTACTATGTAATCTAACAAAATGGGCACTTAGCAGATTCTGGGGAAATATTTTCCAGCACACCAAATGGAAAACCTTTTCCATTTAGAACTATAAGTAGTTTTAGTGGAAGGCTTTCTTGAAGCCTTTAGATCTCAAGAACACCCTTGAGAGAGGTGTAAATCAGCAACTTTAACTCCTCAAGAGCCAGGCCTTGAGGTTGAGGGATTTGAGGTCCGGATACCAAACCCTTCCTGGGCACGCCAACAGATTGTGATTCCTGGGGAGGCACAGGGGAAGATGGACTGTCAGAGACAGAAGGAGTGGGTACCAGGGCTGCCTGGCCTAATCCTGGGCAATCAGAATCACCCTGCAAGGCTGAGATCTGATCTTGACTAGTACTTGAATAGGAGAGGAAAGGGAAAGAAGAACTTCCCTCCCAATCCAGAAGAAGGGCATCCAGGGAACTGAGCCCAGCACTGGAGGCCTGCAACAGAACAGAGGAAGTTTGTGATTGTCTGGGGCTGCAAAAGATCTATCTGAGGATGCCCCACCTGGCAAAAAACTATCCTCAGCACTTGAGGATCCAGGGACCATTCGTGATGGCCCTGGAAATCCTGCTGAGGGCATCCGCTAGGACATTGTCCTTCCTGGAAGATGAACTGCTATGAGGGAAGTGTTCAGGAATAGGCCAGAGACCACAACTTCATTGCCTCGTGCACAAGGTCAAGACCGAGTGCCCCCTGTTTGTTGATGTACCACATTGTTGTGGTGTTGTCGGTTCTGACTTGTATCACCTTGTTGTGGACAGATGCAGAAAAGGCTTGAAGAGCTAAAAAGACAGCTCTGAGTTCCAGCAAATTGATGTGGAGCAGAGATTCCTGGGGACCAAACCCTGAGTGGAAAGGTTCGCCCATTGGGCTCCCCAACCCAGAAGGGAAGCATCTGTAGTGAGAGCTGTCGGAGAAGGGAAATGAAGGGGACCCCGCCTAATTGCTCTGATCCTGCCACACGAGAGCTAGGATCAAGGTTCGAGTCACTGGGACCAACTTGGAAAGGGGGTCTCTTCTCTGAGACCAAAAGCTTCTCAAGTGAAACTGAATGTCTCTCATCTGAAATCTGGCTCCTGCACAACAGCTGTGGATGCAGCCATGTCCCCAGGAGCTGCAGAAAGTGTCTTGCTGGTCGAGAGACCTGCAGAGGAAGGAAGAGGCCAGAGCCACTAAATTCCTTACCCTTTCTGGGGAAGAAGGCCTTTGGCTAGCTTTGTGTCCAATTCCTGCCCCTATAAAGGTGAGTACCTGACTGATTCCAGAACCCACTTTGGGTAGGTTTAGCAGAAACCCAGGGAGGTGAGAGAAGCTGCTTGGTGACCTGCAGGTGAGATTTACCTGTTCTGGGACTGCCTACAATGAGCCAGTCGCCTAGATAGGGAAAACAGCAATCCTCTGCCTCCTTAAGTGGGCCACTGCCACTGCTAGACACTTTGTGAATACCCTGGAGCAGAGGTAAGGCTGAAGGGCATTGCTCTGAACTGGTAATGACCTGAGGCAGTTCAATCTGAGGTACTTTCGGCGGGATCTTCTGATTAGGACATGGAAATAGGCATCCTTGAGGTCCAGGGAGGCTAGCCAGTCCCCTGGCCTTAGGGAAGGTAAAACCATTGCCAGAGTTACCATTTTGAACTTTGGTTTTAAAAGATGCTTGTTCAGATATCTGAGATCTAAAATGGGCGCCATTCTCCTGTCTTTTTGGGGTAAGGAAGTATCTGAATACAGACCCTGCCCTGATGCAGGGAGGAACCCCTTCTACTGCTCTGAGAGCTAACAGGGATGAGACCTCTGTTTCAGAGTGTAGGTCTCTGAAGCACTTGGAGGTGAAAAGTCTGCTTCTCAACTTGGGAAACTTTTGAAGCCGAGAACCAGACCCTGGCTTACTACTTCCAGAACCCACTTGTCTGAGGTTAAAGAAGCCCAATTCTGACTGAAGTAAGCCAGCCTGCCCCCACTGGTACAGGAGACTGGCCCTGGCACCCCATCAGGGTGCCTGTTTCTGCAGGAGCTTTAGGCTGGGGGTGGGAGCAGATCTGCCACCCTCGTCTGCCCCTGCCTCTGAAGAAGCCCTCTGAGCAAAGGCAGAGGAGGCGTGAGTCTGGTAGAAGGTCTGTGAAAAAGGCTCACTCTCACCCCCCTGGGGGCATGCCTTGAGGAGTGGCTTGCTGGCTACTTAGCCTGGGCACTCTTGTAAGTAGTCCTATATTCATTCATCTTCTTCATGTAATTCTCTGTCTGCTTCCAAACAGAGAATTTCCCACCACAGGAAGATCCATAGCCTTAGTCTGGGTATCCCTGTGACAAACTAGTACACCTGAGCCAGGCCAACCTACGAAAAGCTACAGATGTGGCCATGACCCTAGAGGAAACATCATTAACATCCACAGCAGGATGAAACTGAACCTAGAGGCTTCAATGCCATCAGCAGCCACCTGTTCTAGTTCACTAGCCAGCTGGCCATGGGCCTGCTTGGCCAATTGCATAACAGTATCCCATCTAGATTTCTGATACCTAGCTACATAAGCCATATAATTTGCTTGCCTGAGTCCCAGAGAGGCTGCTATATACTGTTTTTGCCATGGCATCAATCTTCCTGGAATCCTTGTCAGGAGGATGTGAAGCCAAGGAATATTAGCTTTATCACAGGCAAGTCTGAACTATCCCAACATGACTGCATTGCTGAGAAAGGAATTCTGTATCAGGGCCTGACAATGTATACCTTCTGTCCATCTTTTATCTACAGGAGGCACAGAATTAGAGCTTTAAAATTTTAATTGTTTGTTTCTAAAGACTTATGTAAAGGAACAGACAATCTCTAGACTCTGGAATATCCATCATTTCTACAAAATCAGGCTCCTCTTGCTCATTCACAGCTCTTCTAAAGGAAGCTGGAGGGTTTCAGCAACTTTTGTAAAACATAAAATGAGATGGGACTCAGACAGCATAGGGAGATTCTAAAGGTCTGTCTGGGGAGATGTCCGGTTCAAGTACAGCTGCAGACCTTCCCAGCCACATTCATACTGTTCATAATCCTCCTCCCCCCTCTGGTTCATAAAATTCCTCAATATCATAATCCTGAACCACTGGGACGGACGAACCGACCTTTTACCAGATAGTGGTGGTTCGGACGGACCCTGAGACAGTGACTGGACAATTTGTATGGCTTTTGTTATCTCATGCGGTGTGGAGAAGGAATTTTGGACTCCAGACCTGTTGATTTTCTTGTTTTTTACTGGAATTGGTTCCTCAGAACCAGCTTTTCTTTGCCCGAGGAAGTCTGGCCCTGGTCAGAGGGTACTCCTCGTCTGGTTAGCACCGAACTGGCATGGCCATCCGGATCAGCGATTTTTGGTTTCTCGCCCTGAGCCTGCCCAATCTTTTTCCAGGGTGGCTGCAGGAAATTCCATGCCACCTGGCAGTCTGACTGAGGTGGTCAAACCTCAGACAATAAACACATTGGTGTGTGGGCAGCCTTGGCAAAGACTTCCCACAAACATCACAGTGTTGAAACCCAGTGGGCCCGGTTTTCTTTGGGTTTCTTAGACATAATGCCAGCCTAACCAAAACTTGCCCTTTTAACGGCAGCAGGTGTAAGACACCCTTATCGGTTCCTAACTGTGTCACGGTATTGGAAAAAACCTTAATAAATCCGTTTTTAGAACCGATAAGAACCGGGAACCTACTCTAAAATAGTAACTTTTAGTTTAAATGAGTTTTAAATCCCACTGATCGGGTTCAAACCGAACCGATAACTTACAAGTTCCACACAGACAAAACCTTCATCTACTTACGGTTACTACAGATAGAGCTTGAACCGAACGGTTTTATGTTAAAATAAAACTATTCTGTTAAATCCAACCGAGAAAACACTTTTTAAACCGAGAAATGAACCGAGCAGAAGGAGAAATCTCCGGAGCGAGTGTTCACTGAGGCGGAGTAAAGAATCTGACAGTTCAAGTTTGAAATGACACAGATAGAGCTGCTCTCGTGCCAAAATTCTATTTTGGAATGGTTTTAACCATTTCACTCCGGGGCAGTTCTAGAGCTGGAACAAACTGCTAATGTCTATAATATAGCAAGACTTCATGTTGTTTGAACAGGGCTTTGCTAAGCGCGAACTTTACCACGAGGCGCTGCACGAGCTAACGGCGGGAAAGAACTGGAAGGTGGGCGTCTGGGACCGCCCCTTTATACCGACGTTGCCTGACACCAGTCACCTGACATGGGGGCGGTCCTCGCCAGGACTGCTAGCTAGAAATTTTTCCATAGTCTCCACGTCAGGCCAGTCCTACATGTAATTACCTACTGCAAGAGCCCTCTCAAAGTAAGATCTACTGTTACAGGCGAGTAACCTGTTCTTCTAGGAGCGTGATATGTTGTTCATCCACACTCTGGCAGACTCCAAGCAGTTCTCCAGGAGGAAGGAGGCAAGGCGCACATCCTACTTGGGAAATAGAGATTGGAGAACCGAGGCCCAAACCAGCATCCTGGGCGTGACTCCAGGTCCGATGTAGTGCGTGAATGAAGGTGTTTGCTGACTTCCAGGTAGCAGCCAGACAGATTTCCTGGATAGGGATGTCCCTGGAAGCAGCCACCGATGCAGCAGTATGGCAGGTAGAATGAGCTCTTATCCCTCTGGGAGGCTCCTTCCCCGCCAACTCGTAGCACAGACCTATGCATGATGTGATCCACCTTGCAATGGTCCGCTTGGCTGCAGGTCTGCCAGAAGCGGCTTAGAGTAGGTGACAAACAGCTGGCGAGCCTCTCACCAAATTTCCGCCGTTCTCTCCTTATAATGGGACACAGCACGTCTCAGGTCCAAAGTATGGAGCCTGTACTCAGTGTCCCAGGTGTAATTGGGGTAGTATACCGGAAGAGTCAGCACCTGGTTAAAGTGAAACTCTGATACCACCTTCGGAAGGAATTTCGGGTGGGGGCGCAGGACAACTTTGTCCCTGTGAAAGACCAGATAAGGGGAGTCCACCGAAAGCGCCTGGAGCTCCCCTGTCCTTCTGGCTGATGTGATAGCCACCAGGAAGGCAGTCTTCCACGACAAGTGTGAGAGCTCACACTTGTGCATGGGTTCGAATGGCTTGCCCATGAGCTTTGCCAAAACCAGCAAGAGATCCCACGGAGGTGGAGGTTCACGCACCGGAGGAGATATGTGATCCAGGCCTTTGAAGAGGCGCCCAACCACTGTCTCCTGCGTCAATGTCGGCTGACCGGCCCGCGCCCAGTAAGCAGAAATGGCTGCCAGGTGCACCCTAAGGGTCAATGACCGTAGGCACCCTTTGGAGAGAGACCAAAGGTAGTCGAGAATGTTAGCCACAGAGCAGGAAAAGGAGTCCAGACTCTTACCCTGACACCAAATGGAAAATCTCTTCCATTTCAAGGCATAACATTTCCTGGTTGATTCCTTACGAGATGCCTCAACCACGGTGTAGACATCCTCGGAAAGACCCAGAGCCTGGAACTCTAGCTGCTCAGGTACCAGGCTGTGAGGTGCAGGGACTGAAGGTCTAGATGGAAGACCTTCCCCTGGTTCAGAGATATCAGGTCCGGGCGTGTACAGAGCCGCTCCGAGGGCCTGAAGCTGAGTAGATCCGAGTACCAGAACTAGCACGGCCAGTCTGCGGCTACCAGAATCACCTTCGGCTTGTCCCTCCTCACCTCGAGTAACACCTTGTGGATCAAGGAAAATGGAGGCAAGGCGTAGAGGAGGCCTGGGGTCCACGGCCTCAACAAGGCATCCCCCTGCAATGAGCCCTGCCAAGGGGAATAGGCATGAAACAGCCTCAGCTTGGTGTTTTCCTTGGAGGCAAACAGATCCACCAACGGTTTGCTCCAGCGGAAGAACAAGTTGTGGGCTACCTCTGGATGGAGAGACCACTCGTAGGATGTCTGGCCCAAGCGGCTGAGAGCATCCGCCAGCTGGTTCGAGACTCCTGCCACATGAATGGCTAGGAGATCCACCTCCAACCGGCTGATGAGGGTCCAGATGCAGAGCGCCTCCTTGCAGAGCAGACGGGAGTGCGTGCCGCCCTGTTTGTTGAGGTAGTACGTGGTCGTGGTATTGTCCGTCTGGACTTGAACCACTTGACCCCGGAGCTGAGGAGCGAAAGCTGACAGCGCCAGTCTGACTGCTCTGAGCTCCAACAGGTTGATGTGGCATCGGGACACCTCGGAGGTCCAGAACCTGTGGGCTCTGTTGTTCCCCCATATGGGTTCTCCATCCCATGAGAGAGGCATCAGTCGTGAGAACGACCATCGGCTTGGGCCGGACAAATGGGATCCCTTCTTGCAACCGGTCTGGGGTGGTCCAACACTGGAGAGCATCCCACATCTTCTGGGTCACAGTGATCAGCTGGTCGAAATGACCGTGGCGCTGAGTTCACTGAGCAGCCAGCTCCCACTGGAGGAGGCGCATGTGCCACCTGGCCCAATGGACCACTGAGGTGCATGCCGCCATGTAACCCAGAAGGCGCAATAAGTCCCGGGCAGGGCGCAAGTGAGCAACCAGAAATGACTGGGCAAAGGAGGATAGAACCTCCGCCCTGTCTGCTGGGAGCTGAGAGCCCATCACCTGAGAGGGCACAAGTTCCAACCTGGCCTCGTTGATCAGGAGGCCTTGTTGGGAGTAAGTTCGAAGAGCCAGATCCCTGGCTCTCTCCACCTCCTGGAGGGAGGAACCTGCCAAGAGCCAGTTGTCGAGATAAGGGTAAATTCGAACTCCTCGATGCCGGAGATGGGCTGCCACCACTGCGATGCACTTGGTGAAGACCCTCGGGGCTGAGGACAGTCCGAACGGCATGGCTTGGAACTCGTACAGGGTCCTCTCGACCCTGAAGTGGAGGAACCGCTGATGGGACGGGCAGATTGGGAAGTGGAAGAACACGTCCTGCAGATCCAGTGAACAAACCACATGTTTCGCTCCAGGAATGGTATGATCTGGTTCAGAGTTACCATCCAGAAGGTGCGAGACCTGAGATACTGACTCAGGTTGTGGAGATCTAGGATGGGGCACCAATCCCCCATCCGCATGGGCACCAGGAAATACTTGGCCATGAAGCCTGGGTCTGTAAGAGGATCCGGCACTGGAGCTACCACCTCCTTGCGGAGAAGCTAAGCAATGTCGTCTCGAAGAGCCAACTGAGTGCAAGTTGAGATCCTTTCCTTCCAAAGGGCACAGGCTCGGCTGGGAGGGTACTGCTCGATTTCCAGAGGCAGAACCTGGCCGACCACTTCTAGAACCCATCTGTCCAAGGTGATATCGGACCAGGCGGAAAGAAAGTGGCGGAGCTAGCCCCCCACAGAAGGACCCAGAGTTGGCGTGATGGGTGTAGGGGTGGCAACCCCCAACCCGTCACTGAGAAGGCTTAGAGGAGTAAGAGACTCCTGAACCGGCACCTTGGCCTCCTTTACGGGGCTGTTGAGGACCCTGCTTGGGCCTGGGGTGCAAAGCTCGAGCCTGCTGTTGCTGCTGACCTCCTTGATAGGAGGGCTGCCTAACCGCAGGGGAAGAGTGCCGAAAAGGCTTCTTCTTGCGCTTTTGCTGGTCCTTGCCCGAAGAACCCTTCGCAGAGGCAGCATCCAAGGTGGCACTGAACTGCTCTATGCGCTGGAGGTGACCAGCCACTCCCGGACTGAAGAGGTCGGTGCCTAGGAAGGGCACGTCAGCTAACTTGTGCTGAGTATCCACCAGGAAAAAGGACAGCCTCAGCCAAGCCCTGCGGCGAGTGGCCACTGCAGCTGCCAAAGAACAGGCACAGGAATCTCCAATGTCCAGGGCCATTTGGAGCTGCTGTTTTGCAACAGCACGGCTCTGATCATGGACCTGCTTCACTGTGGTTTGCATGTCCGCTGGGAGATGAGGGAGGACTTCGTCCAATGACCCCAGAAGGGCATGAGAGAAGTGTGCCATGATGACAGCCGAGCTGGCAAATCCAGGGCCTACAAATTGCTAAACTAGCAAGAGGGAACCTGAATCTTACAGCAGAAAGGAAGATCTGGCGTCATGGGGCGGAGCCGAGGTATTTACCACCCGGGTGGGTGGGAGGAGCCAGCTTGAAGACTTCCGGCCAGATTTAAAGTGGAAAGGGACATGTCAGAGAATGTGGATGAACAACATATCCACACTCCTAGAAATAAGGCAGTTCTAGTGGGGGTAGGAGGAAGTAGGCTGTTGGTTAACTAGGATCTGCAGCTTATCTGTTAGGTAGAGAAACAGGCATACTAGGTGGGCCAAGCGGTCCTTATTTGCCATCAGATTCTATGTTTCTATGTTACATAACAGGTTCTCATCTTCTAAAGGGGAGAGTAATCTATCTTCAGCAAGTTGTTTATAATAATTTAGCTCCTCTATTGTTGACAGACATTCTGATTTGTAAAGATCTTTATTAAAGTTAAAAAATTCTTTGAAATAAGTGTCTGATCTGTTAAGAGGGTGTCATTTCTATCCAAAATAGAAGCTATCTGTTTTCTGCTCCATTACTTTCAGTCTTTTTGTGAAGTTCTTTCCAGCCTGTTAGCTTGTAATGTCTTTTTTTTTTTTACTTTTTAACCAGTGATTTTAATATTGAAACTTTTTGTTGAGTCTAGCATTTCTTAAAATTCATTATATACTTGTTTTTTTTGAGAGGTCCCCAGCTCTGACTGCATTTTCTCAAAATTTGTATTTGTTTTCCACTTCTACATTTTTTTCCTTTTTTTATTTTTCCACAGGCAAGGGAGATTATTACGCCATGTACAGTGGCTTTCAAAGAATCCCAGGACTTAGTTATATTATCTTTATTAATGTTGTTTTCTTGAATAAAAATTGTAATGCTTCAGAAATCCCTGTATAATGTTAATGAGTTATTAAACCTCCACAACCCGTTAACTGACGAAGGTTCAAAAAAATGTTGAATGAAATTATATTACAATCAGATATCAGTAAAGGTTCAATATTTGCGCTTACGATGGAACACTGTACCATCAAATTTTTTGAGCTCAAAACATAATCAAGTAGGGAATACATATTGTGTCTTGGAGAGAAGGATGTAAAGGCAATTTCTTTATCATGCAGTTTTCTACTTTACTTTTTATAATTATTTACTGTCATAACATTACTGATGTAACCTGTTCATGCACTTGCCACATCCCCTTCCCCAGGATATATCTAGAAATGAGCTGTTAGCTCAATAGGTTTTTCCTGGTGAAACTATTCCAATAAATAAGTAAATGAGGAGACAGTCTCTTGCTTCCTAGAAGGAAAAGGAAACTGGGTCACTATAAGGGGAAAAAAAAAAAAACAGCTGTTCGAGGTCTTCTGTTGTCATGAAACATACTGAAAAACTGGTTTGCCCTCTTTGAGAGAAGAAACAAAACTGCTCCAATGACACAAGACAACTCCCCGAAAACAATGGAAGAATTCACAATGGGTAGAAGAACTTAGCCCCCATGTGCACACCAACTTGTATGAGAAAAACTAAATATGGCTGAAAGTAGCATGGCAGGCTTGAACCTCAGCTCCCAGGCCCAGAGGGAAGAGGATCAGAAAAGGAGGAAAAATAGAGTGTAGCAGATACTGTACTGACCTTACTTGTTGTCCTGTAGGGAGCAATTTGTAGTCCTTGTAGTTTCCTGTTATGCTCAGTCTGAGCCCTTTAACTTTTGGCCTCTGTGTATAGTGTCTGTGTTTTCAGTTTGAGTAGAACTGGCCATGTAGCTGGCCCGCCACCGCAGCAGCATGGCGCTACCGCTCACTACGCTGACAACCCGGCTTCCGAAGCAAGTCTGGGCATCAGAGGGTGGGCCGTGGGAGGAGGACTGAGCATCCCATGGACTGCTCTCCTCCTATATCCTTACCTAATTTTCTGGTAGTGGTATAGTGTCCGGTACCAGCTGGATGAAAAGGCACCCTCTGTCTCCTCCTTGGCTGGGAGTGATAGAGGGAGTGTACTGATTTCAGAGTTCTGCCTGAGGCCTGCAAATTAGAGAATTAGTGAGCATATCTTGAACATCTGCACCAAACAGCTTATATCCTCTGAAAGGGGCACTGAGAAAGGACTGCTGGACGTCATTTGCAAAGCCCACCACCCTTAGCCAGGAATAATTTTCGAGGCATGTTCCTGATACAGCTGCCCTAGCTGAAGCATCTGATGTATTATAGGCTGTATGTAGTAGGTGTTTTCCTACATCAGCCCCAGACGTTAAAGCTCCTGTTTTGGTGCACCTTCTGGGAGAGCTAGAGCAGCTGCTTTAGCTTTACTCCAGAGTGTGTTCTGGAATATGACCGTATGGGCCTGGTAATTTGCAATTCTCAGGCCCAAAGAGCCTGAAGCACAGGATATTTTACCCATCACGTCTAACCTCCTGGACTCCTTATCAAGAGGAAGAGAACCAAGATGTTTTGGTACCTTTGATCTGTCACAGGCAGCATTTATGACCACAGAATCTGCTTCAGACTGGCCAGCAAAGAAAGGACTACCTCAGTGGGACATATACATCTTGTCTGCCTTACTGGGTATGGCAGGGATCACATTAGGCCTATGCCAGGCAGCAAAGGTGGCATCCTCCAGGGCAGGGAAGAGGGATGGAATTACAATGGGAGGGGAATCCAGTAGTTCCAAGAAGTCAGTTAGTTCTTCTTGGGTGTATCCTGTTCCCCCAAGTCAAATCCCATGGCAGCTTGTAGTTGATGCATCAAGGTTATGAAGGATGGGTCCTCGGGGGGGGGGGCCCTAGGAGTGTAAACCACCAAGTCCTCTCTGGATGTTGAGACTGTGGAACTAGCCCTTTTATAGGGACTTCCCACATAATCTTCAGCCTCCTCCGCACCATCCTGCACCGCAAGGTTAGGGGTTATACTCTAGGTAGTCATCAGTCTGGTCAACAGGATGAAGGGAGCACGCTGGCGAGTCAGTTCCTGCTTGAGAGGGGGGTTTAGGCATAGCCCTAGCAGGTGTCACTGAGGTACCTTGTCGATGGAGCTCCTGGTACAGGAGGAGGAGAAGGAGGCAGTAGGCATTTGAGAATGTCCATAAAGGATGATGGTACTGCCTGTATGTTGGCAGGAGCACCGGAAGAAGTCGACGTGGGAGGCAAGGACCCAAACGTTGACGGCAAAGCACCAGCCATGCTATGCCTGGTGGCACCTGCAGCCTGCCCAGACCTGGAAGTAAGGTCAATGATCTGGGTGGTGGGTGGCATCGCCGCCAGAACAGTCGACAGCACTGAAGTGGTCAGACCCAAAAGAAGAGGTGACCGAGAAGAGATCAGGGATGTTTTGTCTTTTTCTTCCTCCCTTTCCCAGTGCTTGTGTAACCTAGATGTCTTTTCAATGGATTTGGATCCCGAAGAATGCACCAGTGATGCGGCGGAGCTCTTTCACTGGAGCTCCTTCTCCATTCGGGCTACCTGCTGCTTAAGAAGGTGCTTTTCTAAAGCTCCTTTTCAGCATCGCCAGCTGGCTGTGTTGAACCCTTTACAAATCGGGTACGCCTGAATGTTATGGTCCGGGCCAAGGCAGCACACGTAGACATCTTGCAAATCTCCAGAGTATATCTAGAAACAAGGAGAGGGAGGGGGGATATGATCGAAACATTTAAATACCTGAAGGGAATTAACAAAGTGAGGAAAGGGAGTATTTTCAAGATGAAGGTCAATGCAAGAACTAGGGGGCACAGCTTGAAGCTGGAGGGCGGTCAATTCAGAGATAACAAGAGGGGGAAATATTTTATTGAGAGGGTGGTGGTACCCTGGAATGTGCTGCAAGAGTGGGTGGTTGAGTCATCATAAGTTGTGGGATTCAAGAGTGCATGGGATAAATATAAGGGCTTAAACAAGACAGGCAGGGACAGAATCCTGGAAATAAAAACATGGGCAGGGAACCTATGGGAAGGGGTCACAGAAACAGGGTATAGGGTGGTGGAGTCAGGACTACCTATGGGGAGAGAACAAGGGAAGGCTAGATGGGCCAATGGGGTTCTTTTCTGCTGACAAACTTCTATGGTTCTATATTACCACACTCGCAATGGCAGAACTGTTTCGATGGCTCCTTAGACGACATACATGCCACCCAAAATCACTTAAAGGGGTACTGTAAGCTTTGTCCCTTCGTTTGTTGCTAAATGTGAACAGTGCGTCTCTTGGCACACACCTATCATGAATTAACTGCAGAATGCCCCCATATATAAAAAACTGTAGTCTTTTTACCCAGTTTTCTCAGTTTTGGCTCAGAAGTGTTTCATGCGGTCCAACAGTAAGTCCCCGGCATCCCAGAAGCACACTGAGGTCGGGAACGCGGGTCTGCCATGAGCACATTCCCAAAGTGTTACTTTTCCCCATGCTAATAGTAAAAACATGGTATCCTGTTCCTCCCATTATAGTAAACTGCTGTTGGTGTCTCCAGCCATAAACTGAGCACTACAAGGAGTAAAAGATACATTTTTAAATTGCAGTTGAAATCCCGCATTACGCGCACGAGACTTGAGCAAAGATCCTGCCAAGATATGCTATATGCACAGGTGCGGATTTCAGCTCCATTTAAAAATGCATCTTCTACTCCTTGTAGCACTCGGTTTATGGTCGGAGATACCAGCAGCAGTTGGACTGATGTCCCTTTCCTGGGCAGACCGTTGATACAACGACCAAGCTCCTCAAAGAAAATTCCTTGCTCCATCAGTGGCTTAAAACGGTCGAGAACCAGGCCCAGGAGTGCAATGTCCGAGTGACTGGATTACCAGAGACAATGGAGGGGAAAAATCCCCTGGGTTTTACAACGATGTTTTTACCTCAAGTATTGGGACAATCAGAAGATGACGACTGCTTTTCAATTGAGAAAGCTTATCGCACTTCTCCGCAAAGGGCCCCAATGAATGCTAACATTTCCTGTACCTTTTTGATTGTCCTCACTGGTGTAGCGGACAGGGATCAGGCTCTAGACATAGCGAGGAGGCACCAACGGCTACAGTATGGAGACGCCTCAATCCAATTGTTTACTGATCTCTCCTACAGCACCAGACTTCAGCAAAAAGTCTTTAAGGGTGCCGCAAGGCAGACTGAAGGCTCTTATACTCCAGCATTAACTCCTGCTCCCATCAAAGCTTTGTCTAGTATGGAATGGGCAGTCTCATCTCTTTAGTGAGCTACAAGAAGCAGATAAGTTACTCTCCCAAGCTGAGGCTGAACTTACTGCTGAGGGCGAGGACAAGGACAGAGTTTTGTATGGTGGTTTTGTGAGCCCACTCTGAATCACCTCAGACATCTTGGACATCCCTGAATATACTTTGTAATCTGTTTGCTTTTCTCATACTTATTTAAAGTTCCTGCAATATTACAAGTTGTGGTTCCTATTCATTTTAAAAATGCATAGTAACTATTAAGAACATGGTGGTTTCCCACATTCATGTGGAATACATGGATTCTTCAGTACAGTCCCCGGTCTTGGGGTCTCCTGCCTTATGGAACACTTAATCTTAGACTTAAAATTTTTGATTGCCTTAAAATAGAAACATAGTCTTTGACAGCAGATAAGGACCACTTGGCCCACCCAGTCTGCCCATTTCCCTACCTATTGGATAAGCTGCAGATTCTAGTTAACCAACAGCCTACTTCCTGCGACCCCCCCACTATAATTGCCTTATGTCTGTCCCATGCATGTTTGAATTCCTCCACTGTTTTAGACCCCACAACCTCTCCAGGAAGGCGGTTCCATGCGTCCACCACTCTCTCCGTGAAAAAGAATTCTCACATTACCCCTGAGCCATCCCCTCTAACTTTAAATTGTGCCCCTTGTTCTTGCACATATCGTTTTCTGAAAGGTGCTATCCTCCTGGACTTTGTTGATTCCTTGGAGGTACTTAAAAGTTTCTATCATGTCCCCCCGTCCCTCCTTTCATCAAGGGTATACATATTAAGCTCTCTCAGTCTCTCTTCATATGGTTTCTGATGTAGACCCTGCACCATTTTAGTTGCCCTCCTCTGGACTGCTTCTATCCTGTCTATGTCCTTGCGTAGATGAGGTCTCCAAAACTGCACGCAGTACTCCAGATGGGGTCTCAACAACTGTCTGTATAGAGGGATAACCACTTCCCTTTTTCTACTTGTGATGCCCCTCCCTATGCATCCCAGTATCCCCCTGGCTCTCCTTACTGACTTCTCACATTGCTTACCCACCTTAGGTCATCTGATATGACTACACCCAGATCCCTTTCCATTACTGTTGTTGTTAGTACCTCCTGCTATTGTGTACTCTTCTCCTAGATTTTTATTTCCCAGGTGCATTACTTTGCACTTCTTTGCACTGAATCTAAGTTGCCATATGTCTGACCATTCCTCCAACCTTGCTAAGTCCCTTCTCATTCTTTCTACCCCCCCTTATGCATCAACTCTGTTACAGATCTTTGTGTCATCTGCAAAGAGGCATACCTTTCCTTCCAGACCCTCTGCAATGTCACCTATAAAGACGTTAAACAGGACTGGACCCAGTACTGAGCCCTGAGGTACTCCGCTAGTAACTCCCCTTTCTTCAGAATGTGTTCCATTCACTATTACCTTCTGTGTCCTGTTGTGCAGCCAGTTTGCTACCCATGCTACCACCCTGGGACCCACTCCCAAGCTGGCTAACTTGATTATTAATCTTTTGTGCGGCACTGTGTCAAATGCCTTGCTAAAGTCTAGGTAGGCCATATCCACAACCCCTCCCTGGTCTATTACTTTGGTCACCTAATCAAAGAAATCTATCAATTCGACTGACATGACTTTCCTGCTGTGAATCCATGCTGCTTTGGGTCCTGTGCCCCGCTGGCCTCTAGGTACTCAACAATTATTTCTTTCAGAAGTGATTCCATCATTTTCCCCACCACTGAGGTCAAACTAACAGGTCTGCTTCTGCCTTGCTCCCACTTTTGTGAAGGGGAATCACATCTGCCCTCCTCCAGTCCTCAGGTACCACACCATCCTCCCATGATTTGTTAAAAAGTGTGGTCTGTGGTGTCACTAGGTCCTCCCTTAGTTCTTTTAGGATTCTAGGGTAAATCCCGTCAGGCCCCATTGCTTTATTCTCCTTGATTTTTAGGACTTCTTTCAGGACTCTTTCTTCTGTAAATGGACTGTCGTCAACCCCACTACCCAGAGTGCTTCTATTGTTTGGTTTAGGTAACTCCTCCTCCTCTTCTTTTGTGAATACTGAGCAAAAGTATTCATTCAGTATCTCTGCCTTTTCACTGTCTGCCTCTGCCCACCTCCCCTCTCCTTTATTAATCTTCACTATCCCTCCCTTAACCTTTCTATGCTCCCTAATGTACCTATAAAAGGTTTTATCCCCCTTAACTGAGTTGGCTATTTTTTCCTCGGTTTGGGCCTTTGCTTTCTGACTGCCTTCCCCTTCTTTCTGCTTTAATTGATACAGTTCCCTGTCGTGCTCCTTCTGTGATTCCTTATATTTTTTGAATGCAGCCTTTTTCTCCTTAACCTTCCCTGACACCTCTTTTGAGAACCATAGTGGTTTTTTATTCCGCTTTGTTTTCTTTATTTGTTTCACACAAAGGCTTATTGCCTCCATGATGGCAGTTTTGATTTTTCTCCATTGTTCTTCCACCCCTCCTTTCTGACCATTTGCTAATGCATTCCTCAGGTATTCACCCATTATGGCAAAGTCAGCCCTTCTAAAGTCCAGTATCCTTGTCTTTGTATGGCTTGTCTCCATGGTTGTGTTTATCATGAAGCACACTGTGCAGTGGTCACTTGTTACCAGATGTCTACTGACTTCTAAATTTGTGATCCTCTCTCCATTTGAGAGTACCAGGTCTAATATTGCTTCCTCCCGAGTGGGTTCCACCACTAGCTGTCTAAGGCAATCCGCCTGTAGGGCATCGAGAATGACCCTGCTCTTGGATGTGGCTGCAGTCCATGTCGTCCAGTTAACATTTGGCATATTCAGGTCCCCCATCAACAGTATCTTCCCTTTTTCAACCATTTTGAGAATGAATGCCCTCTATCATTTTCTTGTCCATTTCCTCCCCTTGAGACGGGGGTCTGTATACAACCCCTGTGCGGATTGTGATGCCATTCCCTGTCTCCAAGGTGACCCAGAGTGCCTCTTGTCCTCCCCCTTTACTTTTTAGTTCTGTAGCTTTGATCCCTTCCCTTATGTAGAGAGCTACTCCATCTCCTCTTTTACCCTCCCTGTCTCTTCTGTAGATAGTGTACCCTGGTATGCTGACATCCCAACCATGTTTCTATGACTGCTACAATATCTAAGTGTTCCTCTTCCATCAGGGCTACTAGCTCTGGAAGCTTGTTTCCCAGACTACGGGCATTGGTACTCACTGCCCTCCATTTAATGTTGGCTTTATCCTTTTTTACCCCATCCCTGTTCTTATTGCCCTTGTCTATTTTTCCATTTACCCCTGTCCTGCCCTCTGTCAAGCTCTGTACCTCAGTGTTTACCCTACTACCTGCCATGTTTTGTGGGGGGAGGCTTGAACTTTCCTGTTTCCTATCAGCACCTCCCCCCTTGGCTAGTTTAAAAGCTTGCCAAGGAAGCCTTTAAACCTGTCACCTAGGAGCGTGTTTCCCTTCCTGGACAGATGCAGACCATCATGCCAGTATAGACCTTCATCTCTCCAGGTGGACGTTGACAGAACACTACTTAGACAATAATGGGAAAGAAAGCAAAATCGAAGGGCATCACTGTTCAAACTAGCTATGCGTGTCTTTGTTGTGCCTTATCTTTAAAGTCATACTGGGCACTTGTTTAATGGGGTTTTGGTTACTAGTTAGTTAATACGCTTAGATGGATTTTCATCTGTGTTTGTTCATTCTAGTTAGCCTGTTTACTACTTCTGCTCTCTTCAGAGCTCAGATGTACTTTAAAAACCAAACCTGCTATTCCTGTAGTTTGTCAGGAGCTGTATTTTATTTTTTTCTCTTGACTTGTGGAGAAAAGTAGGACATTTTTTCATCCTGAAAGGGGGGGGGTGGAGACACTGTAGACCGGAGGCCACTACGTTAACAGGGATTATATAACAGGGGTGAAAGGATATCACATAGGATAAAACATCATATCCACCCTAGTAACTAGATAAAAAAAACACATCATACAGCCTAACCAGACCTACCATGTAGATAAATGTAGCTACTGTGGAATAAATGGCATTTATTCCATGGTTGCTACATTTATCCACATAGCAGCTACGTCACTACCTCCACGCAGCTCCCCTAACAATGCGAGCTGTACCTCACTCCACTCGCTCGCCAAGCGCTGAAATAAACTGTCAAGCTGAAAATAATCCACCGGAAGAAATAATTCAGACCCAAACAAACGACAATATAACATAAATAAAGAAAATTACCAGTAAAAGATGCCGAAACCCGATCAACCAAAACTGAAAGAACCTGGAAAACCCTGCCCACTCACACAACAACCAATGAGATGAAACTTCCAAATACAGACATACACAACAACAAATGGGAAACAACCCCAAATCACAGTAAACCAACCACAGCAAAGCAACAAAACCACTAACAACACATATACAAAAACATCCCGAAACCACAAAGAAAACCTAAAATAGTATATCGGCGATATCCATACCCTATTATATAACGAATATAAGAAGGTGTGAACACACTATTATTAGCACTGAACACTGACTTCAGCATCCTCATGGCTCTGCCACGCCCGCCACTCGTGAAGGAGGTCAGTGTGCACTCATGCAGATAGTGTATTTCACCACAGCCCAACACATATACCTTATATTCTTGTATTGCTTGTTTCTTGGGAAAACCAGTCCCCTTTTCATTCTCTTGGCTGTATGCAAATGTTAGTTTATACTATGACTTCCCCCTGTGTTTTACCTAATGAGGAGGTGTCTATCCATTTCCTTTGTAAATATGAAATGTTTGTGGAACTCTGGTTTTGTATTTTTCTCCTGTGTGTACTTTATTTGCATGTTTGATTACAAAATGGATAAATAAAAAGTAAAACAAAAATAAAAAAAAAAAAACAACAACAAACTTCACATGTACTTTTTTTTCTGTATAATTAATTGCCCACTGGAAACCATGCTGCCTATAAATACACAAGCTTCCTTACTCCATTTAAAGCTTTGACAATGATATGCGGAATGCCAACGAGTTAAAATGGAAAATTTCAAGCCGGCCCGTCGGCACAGCGGTTGGATTTCCGCCTGCGATGCCGGCGACCCAGGTTCAGAAGCAGACTCGGATCACTGGAGGGCCGGCCGGGGGAGAAGGTTTGAGCGTCCTAGGGGCTTCTCACCTTCTCCAGGGAGGAGGGAGGGACAAGATCTGCTGCTTGCCTGACCCTGGGTGGAGACCCGAGGCACAGCAAGCTGGTAGGACAGACCAAGGGGAGCTGTGTGGTGGATGTCGGCGTAGCACCTTGACGTCAGGGCACACACCACACAGAGAAACAGGAAAAAGCACCACTGGAGCACAGGCAGACAGAGCTCCAGTGTCAGCCCTGATTGCGACTGCCTGCCTGACCAACGGGGGACCCGAAAAGACTAGAAGATATCAGGACAGCCGGACACCAACCCATACCCGCCTGGGGGTACAGCCACTACTCCATGGGGGAATCCCCGAGGATTCAGGCAGGTCAGTCATGGGGAGCACATAGAGTCTCCCAAGAAGCGTAGTCTGGTGGGTAAGGCAGAGAAATAGAAAGTTAAATAAAAACAAGAAAATTTCCCTCAACAGCAAAATATTCTTGTCCCTGCTTAAGGTTTTCAAACCTTATATTCTGGAGATCTCAGTTTTCAGAATTCAGTAACTCTATTTTCTACTGCTACCATGGAGGGGACCGACAGAGAGAAAAAGTACAGTTACGTAAGAACTTACCGTAACAGTAGATCTTCGAGAGAGGCTCTTGTAGTAGGTAATTACATATAGGTCTGATGCCGGCCGGTAGCAGGACCCCATGGAAAAATTTCTAGCTAGCAGTCCCTGGCGAGGGACCGCCCCCACGTCAGGTGACCAGCGTCATACGACGTCGGCATAAAGGGGCGGTCCTGGACGCCCACCTTCCAGTTCTTTCCAGCCACAGGCCCGGAAGGCCCGGACGAGAGAGAAGCAGATGTTTCCATTCCTGGAAAAAAGCTGAAAAAGCCTAGGGGGATGGAGGGCGGGAAGGTATTACCTACTGCAAGAGCCTCTCTTGAAGATCTACTGTTACGGTAAGTTTTTACGTAACTGTACTATCTTACTTCGAGAGGGCTCTTGCAGTAGGTAATTACATACAGGACTGAATCCCAAGCAGTCTGGAATAAATAAAAGGCACCGGGAGGAGGAAACTACTCCAGAAAGTAGCAGAAGCCTTGCAATCCTCAAGACAGGAGGCCTTGCAAAACAGCTAGCCTGAAGCCTGCTCTACAGCGAGAGGCAATGTCCAAACTGGAGTGTTTCGTAAAGGTATGGACGGAAGTCCAGGTGGCGGCAGCACAGATGTCAGCCGCAGACACATTCTTGAAACAAGCCGCAGAGGCCGCTACTCCACGAGTGGAGTGACCTCTGACTAGACCCGGAAGGGTCTTGTTGTACTTGTCATAACAGAAAGTGATGCAATGAGCCAACCACTTCGACAGGCATTGCTTGGAAACAGCACTGCCTTCCCTTTTGTGAGCAAAAGAGACGAACAACTGATCAGTCTTTCTGAGATCCTTTGTCCTGCTGGTGTAGTATCTCAGAATCCGGTGAACATCCATGGTACGGAGTAAATATTCCCCTTGGTTGGAGTACTGCGTGAAAAAGGCAGGCAACTCTATGGACTGATTTAAGGTAGACTCTGCTACCACTTTAGGTAGAGATTTAGGATTCGTATGAAGAGCACTGCTCTTCGTGAAACCAAATAGGGATTTTACACATATGGGCCTGAGCTTGGAAATTCTTCGAGCGGAAGTAATGGCCACCAAGAAGAGTGTCTTCCACGAAAGAAACTTCAGATCTGCAGTTCCGCAGGTTCGAAGGGAGGAAAGGTAAGTTTCTCAAGAACAAAGTTCAAGTCCCAAGGGGGAGCAGGAGTTCGGATGGGGGGGCCTCAGATGAAGGACCCCTCCAAGAAAAGTCTTAGAGACCTCTAATTGGGCAAACGCATTATCTGCGAAAGGAGCATGGTAGGCTGAAATAGCAGCCATGTGCACTTTCAAGGAGGAATGGCTGAGACCCAGGTCGAAGAGATGACGTAAATATTCCAGCAGAACAGCCACTGAACAGGAGAAAGGCTCCACGTTCCAAAAGGCGGCCCAAATAGAAAATCTCTTCCATTTAATGGCATAAGTGGACCTAGTGGAGGGTTTTCTAGCCTCCACCAGAATCTCCGCCACTTTTGGAGAGACACCAAAATGAGATTGAGCTAGGTCTGCAGGAGCCATGCATGAAGTTGCAGGGACTTGAGGCCTGAATGGACCAGGGTCCCCTGATCCTGGGTAAGCATACATACATAGATACATAGACAGTGTCGGCAGATAAGGGCCTATGGCCCACCCAGTCTGCCCATTTAAGTTTCTAAGTTCAGTTTATGTTTTCCAAGAAGTCTGTTGCCCCTTACCCCTGACCTCCAGAATTCCTTTATGTCTATCCCATGCATTCTTAAATCCCGTGATTGTTTCAGCCCCCACCACTTCCTCTGGCAGGGTGTTCCACTTGTCCACCACCTGTTCTGTGAAGAAATTCTTCCTCACGTTTCCTCTGAATCGTCCTCCCTCCAACTTCATCCCATGCCCTCTAGTCCTGGAACATCTTTTTCGCTTAAAAATTGTGCATTCCTGCATCTCCCTGTAAGATACTTGTATGTCTCTATCATATCCCCTCTCTCCCTCCTCTCCTCCAGGGAGTACATGTTCAGTGCCTTCAACCTGTCCTCATAGGACTTGTGATGCAATCCATGCACCATATTTGTTGCCCTCCTCTGAACCTTCTCTACCCTGTCTATGTCCTTACGTAGGTAAGGTCTCCAGAACTGCACAGTGTACTCCAGGTGCGGCCTCACTAGTGTCTTGTATAGTGGAATTATGACCTCCTTTCCTGCTGGTGATGCCCCTGCCTATGCTTCCCAGCATCCTATTTGCTTTACCTGCTGCCTTGTCACACTGTTTCTGCCTTGAGGTCATCAGAGATGATTACCCAAGATCCCTTTCCTGCTTGGTGCATGCTATATCCTCACCCCCAACTGATATATTGTGCCAGGGTTTTTGTGCCCCATATGCATTATCTTGCACCTCCTTGCATTGAATTTCAACTGCCAAACCCTGACCATTCTTCAAGTTTTTGGTCCCTTCTCATTCTGTCTATACCCTCTGGTGTGTCTACTCTGTTACAGAGCTTTGTGTCATCAGCGAACAGTGAAATTCTGCCTTCTAGGTCCTGCGCAATGTCACTGATGAAAATATTGAATAGTACCGGTCCCAGCACTGATCCCTGTGGTAGCCCACTGGTCACTCTTTCCTCTGTGGAGTGACAGCCATTTACCACCACCCTCTGTGGCCTGCTGCTCAGCCAGTTACCTACCCACCACACTACTGTCCTGCCCACACCCATATTCCCCAGTTTGTGCAATAGTCTTCTATGTGGCACAGTGTCAAAGGCCTTGCTGAAGTCCAGATAGGCCATATCCACTGCCCTCCCCGATCCACCTCCCTAGTCACCCAGTCAAAAAATTCAATGAGGTTGGTCTGACATGACCTCCCCCTGGTGAAACCATGCTGCCTTGGGTCCTGCAGTCCACTGACAACCAGATGTTCCACCAATCTCTCCTTCAGTAGTGCTTCCATGATCTTCCCCACTCACCGAGGTGAGGCTGACTGGTCTGTAGTTCTCGCTTCCTCTTGTTCCACCTTTGTATAAGGGACTACATCTGCTATCCTCCAGTCTTTGGGTACCTCCCTGTTTCTAGTGATTGGCTAAACAGGATAGCAAGAGGTTCAGCCACCACTCTCTTAGTTCTTTATGACCCGGGTGCACCCCATCTGGCCCCATTGCTTTATCAACTCTATTACTTCCAGTTCCTTCAGGACCCTTTCTCGTGTAAAGGGACTTGTGTCCATTTCTGCACTATTCTCACCCCTTGCACTCCGTTCAGACCCATTACCCTCCTCTTTCTCAGTAAAGACTGAGCAGAAATACCTGTTCGATATGTCAGCTTTACTGTTGTCATCCTCCACACAGCCCCCATCCTCCCCCTTCAGTCTCACTATCCATCCCTTTGCCTTTCTTTTTTCACTTATGTACCTGTAAAGGTTTTGTCCCTCTACCCACTGATTTTGCAATGTGTTCTCTGTCTGAGCTTTTCCTTACTGACCTCCTGCCTCCCTTTGCTTCCTCCTGGTACTTCTCCCTATCCCCTCTGCCTGTGTCTTTTGTACTGCCTGAATGCAATCTTTTGGCTTTCACTTTCTTGCTACCTCTTTGAAACCATAATGGTCTCCTCTCCTTTTCCTCTTGCTAACCTGTTTAATACATAATTCTGTTGCTCTTGTAATCCCATTTTAAATACTTCCCACTGTTCCTCAACCCCATTCCTGCCCCATTCCCCTTAATGCCTCTTTCAAGTATCTCCCCATTTTCCCAAAGTTTGCCCCCCTAAAATACAGGATACATGTTTTTGTGTGGTTTGGTTCTGCTCTTTCTGTGATTTCAAACCACATACCTCGAGATAAAAGAAAAGGAAGAGGAGGAACCTCTGAGAATTGTTGTAGAAGAGAGAACCAGATTTGCCTGGGCCAGAAAGGAGCGATCATAATCATTCTTGCTCCTTCTGTGGTTAGTTTCTGCAATACACGAGGGATCAGAGGAATTGGGGGAAAAGCATAGACTAATCTGCCCTTCCAGTCTAGAGACAGAGCGTCGCTCCAGAAAGCGCCTCGCTCTGGAACGAGCGAGCAAAGGGTGGGAAGTTTTATGCTTTGGGAAGAGGTGAACAGGTTTACCTGCAGAGTCCCCCAAAGCTGAAAGACATCGTCCAGCACCTTTTGGTCCAATTCCCACTCATGTGGCAGGGCAGAGGAGTGGCTTAGCTTGTCTGCCAGGGTATTGTCGACTCCTGGAACATGAATCGCAGTGAGGTGAAGGTTGTGTTGAGTTGCCCAGTCTCAAACCCTCACTGCTTCCCTGCATAGAGGGTAGGATCGAGTCCCTCCCTGTTTGTTGATGTACCACACCACGCACATGTTGTCCGTCTGGACAGCTAGGTGACCGGGAAGAATGTATTGGTGAAGGGCTTGGAGAGCATATAGTACTGCTCGAAGCTCGAGCACATTGATGTGGAGAGCTAATTCCATTTTGGACCATAATCCCTGGGTTCGGTGAGGACCCAGATGGGCTCCCCAACCTTCGCCTGATGCGTCTCTGGTCAGAGTCTGGGAGGGGGAAGGATGTCAGAAGGGGACCCCCCGAAACAGGTTCTCTCGAACCATCCACCACTGCAAGTCTCGTGCCATTGGCGAGGAAATCAGAACTAGATGATCTAGGTCATCTATAAGTTGATCCCACTGGGAGCAGAGAGTCCACTGAGAGATCCTCATGTGGAGCTGAGCCCGGGGAACTGTCGGAATAGCGGCCACCATGAGCCCCAGGAGACGGAGAACCGACCTCGCCGGAACCCTCCTGCTCTTATAGCAGGAAATCTGTGACTGAAGAGAGGCCGCCTGTCCGGAGGCAGAAGGCCTTGCTTACTGTCGACGAGGATAGCCCTGATGAACTGTAGTCTCTGGGAGGATCCAGATGAGACTTGGAATGGTTGATGGTACACGCAGGCAAGTAAAAACCTGCTGGGTGAGGTAGAGAAATGCAGGAGCCCTCCCTGACAAGGCCGCCAGAAGCCAGTCGTCCAGGTAAGGGAACACCTGAACTCCCATCGTATGCAGGTGGGTCGCTACCACAGCCAGGCATTTGCAAATACTGGCAAGTGCCGAGGAAAGACCAAATGGGAGCGCCTGAATTGGTAATGGTCCCCTGAAAAGCAAACTGAAGATACTATGTAAAAGGCGATTGGGATGTGCAGATATGCATCCTGCATATCCAGCACACAAAGCCATTGACCCGGTCAAGGAGGGGCAGAAGGGTTCATAGGAGAGCATCCTGAACCTTTGTGTTCCACGGAAGGTTCAAGGAGCTGAGATTGAGAATGGGTCTGAGATCTCCGCCTTCTTTGGGACCAGGAAGAAATGTGGACAGTAACCCGTCCTCGGCTGCGGGCGGAACGGGTTCTATGGGCTCAAGCCATGAGAAGGGCAGAGATTTATTCCTGGACCAAAGGAAGATGGTCCCTCAGTGACGCTACTTCAGAGGTGGATGGTGGGTGGTTTCTGTAGAAACTCTATAGAGTGCCCTTCCGCTATGATCTGGAGCACCCATGAATCCGTTGTTATCCTCTCCCAACCCGGAAGGTGGAGGGAGAACCTCCCTCCTACCGGTTCCTCCGATGTGTCCGGAGGCGGTGGGAGAGAGGAGGAAGTCAGGTGGTGTGGGCAGCGCGCTAGCTGGGGCACCCGCTGCTTTTTTTTGGGCGGGGCCTGCAGCTGCGGGCCCGACGCTTAGTGGCTTGCCTCTTTGGGGCTGGGCTGGTGGGCCGACTTCGGTTTGTGAAAAGGATGGTGCTGCGGTGATGGGGATGGTACATGGAATCCACTGGATTTTAGAGCCGCCCTTCTCCTGTAATCGGTGATGATGTCCTTGACATCACCATCAAAAGCATCAACCCTGGAAAGGTGCTTCCTGATCGCAGGACTGCACCTCCGGGACCAAATCTGACACGGAGCCAAGCATGACGCCAAGACTCACAGTGAAAGCGGAGTTCCATCCTGCAGTGTCCACTGCATCGTATGTCGCCCTTGTGAATGTGGGTACTGGCCGAACTAGCAGAACGGACTAAATCGCCAACTCCTGCTTGACTTGAGAGTCGGGTAAGGAGTCAAATCTTAGATTCCGCCTGGGTAAGGATGGCCTTCTGGTAATCCCCCATATAAGCAACATAATTCAGGGCCCGAATTTCCAGTGAGGAAGAGGCGTAAATTTTTCTTCCATACTGGTCCAGGAGGCGAGATTCCTTATCCGGAGGAGACGAACTTAGATGTTTGGGATGCACTGACCGGCTGGGAGCGGCGCTAATCATGACCGAATCTGCACAAAGGTGGGAGTCCAAATAGTCTACACCCTCTGCAGACTGGTATAGCCTGTTAGACTTCCTAGGAAGCGGGGCTAATGCCGACGGTTGTTTCCAAATAGTGGAAACAAGGTGGGCGTGAGGCTCGATCCAGGGTGGCACTAAAGTTGGAGCTGTGAGGGGCAGGTCCAGATGTTCAGTGAGTTTAACCCACTGAGGATCTGGTTCCAAGGAGCACCACTGATGTACTTCCTGGATTTTTCTGAGCAACTCCGTAAAGGAAGGATCCTCCGGAGGAGACTTCAGAGGGGTCCTCGGCCGGGGCTTGGACGGAGAGCGAGGCTCGTCATCTCTCTCGGAGCATCCGTCGGAACAATCCAAGGAATCCGAGAGGGAAGAAGAAGAATCTGAAGCAGAATAAGACTCCCTAACATGGCTGGGGGCAGGAACGGATTCCTTGGGGGGATCCCTGGACGCGTGTCCTGCCCCTCTCGGGATCCAGAGGGAAGGGCCTTGGAGTCCAGAGGCAGCGAGGGAGTGTGCCGTCTCGGGTGTACGGGAGCCGGGGGTGGCACCGTCGCCGTAAGCAGCTCTCTACTTCCTTGGTGAGCTGAGTCTTGGCCTCAGCCCACCAGGAAGCCAGAGTCTCCTGCAGATCCACCGGCGGCCGAGGGGCGGAGGTGGAGGAGGAGGGGAACACGGATTTGGTATCCGTAAGGCGAGTATCCAAACTCGCCGCGGGAAAACTCGCGCCGGTATCGGGGCGGCCGAGGGACTGGCATCGGGTACTGCAGGCGCTGGATACTGCAGCCCCGGCACGACGATGCTGGATAAGACGGCGTGGTACCTGGGTGCTGGAGGAGCTGCCAGAGCAGGCGGTCCGGAAGGTGGCCTGCAGGCGAGGTCAATATTGAGAGGCCGGGGGGAGCAGGGCCAGCGGAGAGGAGAAAATCCCTGGCCGGCGTCGGTGGGGCCGGCAGCGTCGGAGCCAGCGTCGGCGGGGCCGGCGTCAGATTCGGTTCCATAGGAGGAGGTTCTGACAGAGGTGGAACATCCCCCGCATCGCCCGGGGATGGCGGGGAAAAATCCACGGGGTCAGGCTGGGGTGACTCGGGCTCCCTGGACGGCAGCAAAGGCTGTGGGGAACCGGGTACGACGGGTGTTGGGGGGTCCATCGTAGGTTCCGTCACCCGCGCGTCGAGGAGCCGTGCGGCTTAGGTTAGTTCCGGCGGGCGCCGGAGGAGCCAGCATCCGTCTTACAGGGTTCCTCATCGGAGGCGGGCCGAGAAGGAGGAGGAGCGGCCCGGTCCGAGGGGGACAAGGTCGTGCGCCGCCCTGAAGGGTCGGGCGTCTTATTGACCTTCTCCCAGCGGACGTCAGAGGAGCCGACGTCTGACTTATGGGAGCCGCCAGCACCAGTAGACCACAAGCCTGTGGCCGAACCAGGGGCGGAGGCCTCCTTTTGCCCGGGGGCGCCCGCAAAGGCCCGGGCGCGAGCCAGACAGGTGGGCTGACACCTCCTCCAAACCCTTGGAGGCTGCCGTCAGATGGTCCCCCTGAGGGGATGTTACCTGGGCCGCGACTCCAGCCGGAGTCGCGGACAAGGAGGCCTTCTCCCGGTGCCTCTCCTTGTCCCGCTTTTTGCAATGTCCTTCCTGAGAAGTAGACACCTGCCTGAGCTTCTTCAATTCTTTTTCCATCGAAGACATCTTTTTCTTGAGAAGATGGGCTTCCAGGGACTGTTGGCGTCGTCTGCGGGTAGCCGCATTGAAGTGAAGACAATGCGGGCACTTGTCGACCGGGTGGTCGGGGCCTAGGCAGAAGAGGCAGAGGGAATGGCCGTCCTTGTGTGGCAGTTGGGCGCCACACGAGTCACACTTGTTTTTGTGCTCGGAGGGTGTAGGGGACGACATACACCGATGATGACCTGACGATAGAAGGAAAAAATACTTTTAATTTTCGGTAAAACCGACGAAAGAGCAGGAGCTGATTAAGCACGAACTTTACCGCAAGGCGCTGCACAAGCTAACGGCGGGAAAGAACTGGGCGGGCATCGGGACACGCCCTTTATCTCAACGTCGTGGCGCGGTCACCTGGCGACCAGGGCAATCACCGCCAGGGACTGCTAGCTAGAAATTTTTCCATGGGGTCCTGCCGCCAGCCGGCGTCAGTCCTATATGTAATTACCTACTGCAAGAGCCCTCTCAAAGTAAGATCACCGAATACCCCTGAGCTGTAGCCATTTGCTGCTATAACCAACACCTTCCCTAAAGCTGCCTTCCCGAAAATCAGCCATCTGGCAAATGCCGTGTTTGCGCATGTGCGTTTATATGATGATGTCATGTAACCAATGTCCATGCTGCTAGGCTATTTTATCCTCCTAGGTGCTCAGTTGGGACCTCCCTCCTTTCACCACCTTGCCAAGCCCTAATGCCACTCACCTGAAACTGCTCCACATATACTTGCCAGGCATCAGAGGTCCATCCTTGTCTCATTGCTGTGCCGTCCCCTGGCTTATCTGCCAGGACGGCTACACCTATACCCACTTCGGCATTACTTTCCCGCAGTCCATCTGGCCACCTGCAGCGGACATGAAAATCTTGAAGGGTCCCCCGACAGGTTGAGGGAGGAGTGTGGCACTGAGTGGGGTGAGTGGGTGGGCAGGAGCTTCATCTGCCCAAACTGTCCACTGTTTTTCCCCTTTAGTCCTGCCACCCCCATCCAGGAGCATGCCACATCACTGTGTGTAGGTGTGCCGACACTACCACGTGATTGCAGCGCTCGCTCCAACATTCCCATCCGACACTGTCTTCTGCGCCACTACCTGTGGTCACCCAGATGGCGACAGAGCAGCGGATCAATGAATCCCCCTCCCCAGAGGAGGAAAGTGTCTGTTAGGATGCTTGATCCTCCCCCCCCCACCTCCAGCTGGCCCTCCAACACCCCTGGCTCAGTCCCAAACCCAGGTCATTGAAATTGCATGTAGTAGCACTAACACTGTGCTGGCGGGCCAGCTAGGCACAACTCTTAAATGAACAGCTGCACCACTGCATGCCAAACAACCCTTCACCTACAAGAAAATGTCATACGGTCTTAACAACTTAGCGGGCTTTGAGAAAAGATGGCAGCCTTCTGTGGATGTACTACAATAAGTTAACAAACCAATACTACATAACCATTTAGGTTACTGTACTCATGTTCTAGTCATGAAGCAGAAAACTAGATCCAGAGCCACAAGCTCCTTATGCTATTTACTGACATATGTATACAAATATATTTTTCCTTCTTATTAGGACAATTAGATTTATGTAATTAGTCTTTTTTTTTACTTTATTACAACTTTAAGATAACTGAATAGTACTTGGCTGTTTTGTACCTATGTCTAATTGTTAAAATTACATATTGCACTTACCTGTACCTATTTTTCAATACTTAAAAATGTAATCAAATACATTATGGAAAAAAGCTGTAGCTGTACTAGTGAACCCCTGGTCGGGCTACATATTACTCATTTTGTAAGTAATTCCCATAGTTAATGTGGCGTGACGCAGAACATTATTAAAGAAATAAATATATCAACTGAAATCAACATAGCCATTTTTCATGCTCCGACAAACAGTCAGCAGCAGAGAAAAAAATGAGGAGGTATGGGCCACTCATGCTATTTATTTATTTTAAATGGTTTCATCAGGTAAACAGAGACAGGAAAATAATCTCGTTTACAGATGCAACCTGTGGGGTCGTTATATACAGTGGAGGTGCAGTGTCAGATTCCTGCATGACAAAAGCGATTAACTGACACTGAAATTGCACTGTTTCCTGCAGTAACTCTGCAGAATTGTGCAGTATTTTGCATTGCATCCTGGTGGACTCCACTGTAGACACTGCCAGTGTGCATCAACATGGATAACACACACTAGGCAAACGATTCTGAGAGGTCCTATGTCAATGACTTACAATTCCAAAGGCGTCGCTCTATGAGGGAGATGTCCAAGAAGATCTGACTGATTTGGGGTTTGATGCTCCAGATGGGCAATCACTAGACGCAGAACCCTGCAGTTTGCCGGGCTTACTCTTGCCACCCTCCTGTTGCGTGTTTTGTTTGGAGTTTCCAATGGCTGCAGGATAATAAAACTTTGTCTCGTGATATCTCTCCTTCTCCATCCTACCCCCCCACCCCCACAGTAAGGCTCTTTCATCAGGGGCCCTGGAGGGCTGAGAACTCTCAAAGCAATTCTAGCCAGTGCTCTGGAAAGGAGATGCCATAGTCAGCAATGCTGGGCCTGCAAGTCAGCCTGCATGGCTATAGCATTTCCTTTTTAGTTCCTCCCCGGCCCTTAGTGACACTGACACGTGTGCACATGGAGCGTGCGTAGCACAGATGCTCTGCCTTATATCACTCCGTCAGCGTCCTCGGCAGCATTGCCATCTGTGGTCCCACAGTTGGTGGTGTTGCAGCAGAGACAATGACTTTCACTTCCTGGAGGAGGACAGCATCCTATGGGATGCTCAGTCCTCTCTCCCTCCCCCACAAACTGGCCACCAACAATCTGGCTCACTTCCGAATACATGTCACTCACATCATGAGCAGTAACGCTACCACTGTACCAATGGATTGGCTAGCTCCGACTGTTAGATTGTGTCGATGCCTCTGAGAATATGAACGACTAAGATCATGTCCCCACTCTCAGCCTCCTTTTCTCCAGTGTGAATATGTTAAGGGCCTCCAGCCTCTTCTTTTAGCTTTTGTCCACCACCGTATCACTGTTCATTTTGGTAGTGCTGAACTGCACCTTCTCAAAGACCTCAATGTCCTTTTTGTATGAGGAAACCAGAACTGCATGTAGTGCTCCAGGTGGAGCTTGACCACGGCCAAGTAAAGCTGCAAGATTACTTCCTTGCCCTGCTAGTCACCCCCCCCGACAGACCCCAGTATCCTGTTGGCAGTCTTGACAGCAATGACACATTACTTATCCTGCTTCAGCCCCTTGTCTGTTATGACTCCACGCTCTTTTCCTCCTCGACTGCAGCAAAAGAACCCCCATGCAGTGTGTAGGTGTTATCTGTTTTTCCTTCCGAAGTACAGCATCTTGCATTGAATCTGAGGCACCAAGAGTCAGACCAATCAATCACTTTGTTAAGGTCCTCCTGAAGTTTGTCCCCATACTCAAGGAGTCCACCACCCTGACTAGTTTAGTGTCATTTGCGAACCTGAGCAGCCTGTTTAGAGACCCCATCTTTTCAATCGTTGATAATGATGTTGAATAGCAGTGGCCCCAGGATTAATCCTGCGGGATGCTGCAGAGTACCCCTCTCCACTCAGAATAGTGCCCGTCCAACACCACCCTTTTTCTGCCACCAAGTCAGTCAGCAGTCCACCTCATTTATCTCATGTATGCCATACAGGTTTACTTTGCCCACAGGTATGTCATGCATCACAGTATCAAAGCCTTTTATCTAGTCCAGATAGACACCCCTCCCCCTGTCTTCACTTCACTTTAAGTGAAGTTGCTATGCCTCAGTGTAGTGACTAGTTGCTATGCCTAAATGTAGTTTTCCTGGAATTTAAAATTCTAAACAAATAAAAATTTGACTGGTATTGCTGCCCTATCAACATGTTCGTCATTTGACTTTTGAAAATGTACCTTTAAGATTTTCCTTCTTTACTTCAAACAAATGTTTACTTTCTTTTTTCTTCTGTGATTTAAACACAATGGTGTTAACTGTTGCCTTTCTTATCTTAAACTCTTGTGCACCTCCTGTGGGGGGAAAAAAACAAGAGTTTTTGTCAATATTATGATCATTCTACTCAAAAGATTTTTCTTCCATTATGCATATACACAGGACAAAATACACTGGAATATGTCAGAGAGGCACATACATAACATTAATAACAATGGGGAGTCAGGCTGGCTCGTTGGCAGCACTGCCACACATAATTCTGATGATCCAGGTTTGGAAACTAGCCCAAGATGTCCAAAGACCGGCATGGGAAAGAGGACTGAGCATCGCATAAAAACACCGTCCTCTTCTGGAAGGGAAGGTAGCTGCCACCACTATACCACTGCCACCTAGGTTAACACAGGTGACAGTATAAAGAGGAGATTCCGACTGTATGGAGAAGGGAAAAAACACCACAACGTCACACCTCAAGGACTGCAACCAGGAGAAAGAAAAGGCCCTCGACTCACAGCAGAATAATGCCTGGTACACTCACATTTCATTTTTTTTATTTTAATCTTTGGTAACCGGGTAAGGCCCACTAGGCAGAAGTGCCTGTTTTCAGGGGCGACCTGGGAGCACTCGGTGGTTAAGTGACTTGCTCCGAGTCACAAAGTATGCAAGTGGAGGTTGTGAGAATCAAACTCCAGTCTGGTCTGCTGGATGTACCAAGCTCGTTCACACCTCGTTCCTCTAACCTCTAGGCTATACTGCCAGCCCAAACTTCCTGACATCCAGACATCCTGGATATCCTCCCGTCACCTCAACCTTGGATGTTCTGGAGGGGGGACACTGACACTCAAGCCACTAGGCAGGGTCGACCAAGCTGGGTGGCTGCAGTGGAGCAGACAGGGGCAGAGCCAAAGAAGGGGTACAAATAATAAAAAAGAGTGGGGATTCAAGAGGAGTTATCACACTAAAATCAGTATTTCAGAAAACTCATATGTTGTCTGCAAAATCAGGTTTCTCTTTACTGAAAAGAACATTAGTAAACGTGCTAGAATCCCATACAAATGGGTTGTTAAATAAGGTAGAAACAATGGGAAAATGAGGATCCTGTATTTTTCTTACTGTAGTTTATTTACATAAGATAGGACAGCTGGGATGCAACGTTATGCTTACACTGAGTTCCAGTTTCACAAAGACTGTGACTGAGGCATAGGAAATTAACGTATATGTAGTTTTCATCTTCCTGTTTTTATTTTTCAGTCACATTACAAAGCTTGGTGATGTTTTGGAGTACCACCCCTTCGTCAGGCCATAACGCTGTGGTCACCTGTAGTTAAAGCAGCAGTATCTTGTTAGTCGTCAAAAAATATAATCATATAGTTTGGTTAGCAAAAAAGTATTTCTGACATCCTTAGTTACATTCTCAGTGTATTTTTAGTTCTCTCATTGCTTTTATAGATAATTTTATAATTGATGACTCACTTCATTAAAGATGGCCACAAGTCACAATTTTTACAAATGTCTTCCGCTGAGGTTACCTGTTGAATGTACATGCTACGTTACTAATGTTAAGGTATTAGGATGGTGTTACCCATGTCTCTGACGGACACCAGCACAGCACTGTACCAAGATACTTCATTTATTCATGGTGGGCATGGCACAGGAGTGAGAACCTCTAAAAAATTCTAACTCCTTTGCCTTGGTTCAAAAATGAAAGAAAATTAAACATGGGTATCTTGATATTTTTACCAGACAAACATTATTTCTGGAAAAAACGATATGATGACTACAAAATACTGCTACTTTTACATATGTGTGTCGATTAATATACAAATGTGCTCTAAGTACATTACACTAACACCCAAGTGCCACTATACAAACCCAGGATTTTAAATAATTGATTAGCAGTTTTTTTCTTGGGACTATACTAACTGTACAGAAAGTATATAGATTTTCTAGAAGTGCTGCGCTTGTTAAACACAGTGAGGCAAGAGCTATGCATTTTCACAAAGATTTAGCACTTTTATGAGTAAAACGCTAATCAATTTTTAGAGTTAAATAAATCCCTGCAAACCCCAATGTTGGTATGTTTTAATCTCCATAGAAAATACACCTTCATATAAAATGCATCCTTGTTTACAGACAGAAGAAGCTGGTTTTATTTGAAAGAATATATTTGCTGCACTGAACAAAACAATTCCAGGAATTATACTCCCCATATTTCAGCAGTTATGGGGAGAACTAATAGAACGGCTGCTGGAGGAGATGGAGCCCGATCCAAGACCTGAAGATGGGCACGGGTTCTGAAGTAAAAAACCGGGTCAGATGAGCTAGCACCACAGCCCACCAATGCAGCACTCTTAAAGGCAATACAACGAATTGATCAGAGAATGGAGTATTTTACCTCACAGGTTAAAGTCCTTGATACCACTGGCCCATCGGCGCAGCAGTTGGATTTCCGCTTCCGACGCCGGCGACCCGGGTTCGGGAACGGACTCGGGTCGCTGGAGGGCCGGCTGGGAAGAAGGCTTGAGATCCCAGGGACTGCTCCGCTTTCTCCAGGGGAAGGGAGGACAGGATCCGCTGCTTGTCTGACCCCGGCGGAGGCCCGAGGTACAGCAAGCTGGTAGGACAGACCAATGGGAACTGTGTGGTGGACGTCGGCGTAATGCCTTGACATTAGGGCTCACACCACACAGAAGAAAAAGGAAAAAGCCAGAGTACGAGAAGATGGAGCTCCAGTGCCTGCCTGACCAGCGGGGGACTCGACGAGACAAGAAGATATAGGGGTGTCCTGGCCCCGCCCCATACCCACCTCGGGGGTATAACCACGGCTCCATGAGGGAACCTCCGGGGATTCAGGTAGGTCAGTAGCGGGGGGGCACATAGGAGTCTCCCGAAGAAGCATAGCTCTGGGGCGAGGGTAAGGAGAAGAAATAAACAAGAAGGTTGAAAAAAAAAGTCCTTGATACCCAAGTTAGACTATTGGAGGAAAAGACAAAATCGGCATCTGCATCAGCAGCAACAGCCATGACAGTATCCACGGGTCTCACTAAGGAAAATGTTTTGCTGTGGAGGCACTTGGAAAATTTAGAAAAGGCTTCTCATGCCTCACACATCTGAATTTTGGGTCTGCCAGAGGACACAGAAGGAGATGATCCCACTACTTTTCTAAAATCCTTCTTTGCTGAAGCTCTACAGATCCAGGAGCCCATTACAACTTTAAAGGCCTACAGGATCTGCCCACGCAGTGGAAGAAGCCGCACGGCGAATACAAACTTCTACCACGCACACTTTTAGTAGTTCTCAGCTCGGTGATGGAAAAAGATTTAATTATCACCAGAGCAAAAACAACAGGGATCTTTGGAGTGGGAAGGAGCGAAAGTACATATTTTCCCAGATTTGAGTTTTGCCACAAGACAGCGTTGGAAGAGCTCTGATGGGATTAGAATTTGCCTCAGACAACTGGGGATTCACGGTGTTCTTCTGATGCCGGCCAGTCTCCAGATAACACACGGGGAAAAAACATACCAGTTTGCAGTCTCTGATGTGGCTAATAAACTGCTTACTTGACTAGAACGGGAGTTCCAGACAAATAGCGACAGTGACTCTGGAGACACTGAGTGAGTAACTTCTATCAGATGGAACTCCTATGCCCATGTTCACGAAAGTTAAATATGGTCCTTTAGTTTTGAGCAGTCCCAGCCCATTTGATAGGAAATGCCTGTGTTTTATGAATATGATGTACAGTAGGTTTAGATCGGAGAAAGGGTAAATGGACATATTTTTGTGGCAATAAAATGGCAACTACTGGAAAGGCCTGGTTGGGGCCATATGTATTCTCCTGTACAATTGTGAAGTTTGTTACCCACCATTAGACCACTGGACATGCGCAGTATGTAATGCCTCGAATCTTCGAGACACTAGTTTAAATATAGTTAAATGATGACTGTCCTTTAGAAATATACACAAGTTGAAATATTTTTTCATTTTTTTCCTTCTATCTAAACTCATCATATGATGAGATATGGGGAACATTTGGGCATAATGTGTTAATCGAGGGAACTCTGCTGAAATGCACCTGTGTTATGTCTAACTACTTAGTATAGTGGAGGGATGTTATACCCGTTGTAGAGGGTGATCAATAAAACAGAAATATGATGCAATGGTGATCCTGTCTCATGGCAGTAACTGACCTGATCTAAATTTGACAGTGGGAATATGTTACATTATAAGGTTTATCCCCCTGGTGAGGTAACATTATGTAAGGGCTTGCTCAATCCATGCTGTAACAATGATGACTACATTTCTTGTAACATCTATGATTTTTTTTTTTTTATGAGCCTACCTAAGAGGGTAGAGTACTGTGTACTGCGTACACAAAACTAATAAAAAGGAATTTAAAAAGAAAATTAAAGATATCCTTGTTCATAATACAGACAATCTTTTTCCCTGATCTTGGATAAGGTTTCAGAATAATAAAAAAACCCTGCCTAAATACTGTGTATCAAATAACTACTACTGTGAACATAATCTAAAAAGGTATAAAGACAAAGAAAGCTTTTCTAATAGATCAGTAATTAGCGTGTTCCTTTGACTAAAAAATTCATTTATTGAACTCTAACTGTGCTAGCAAATTTGATTGTCTCTGTGCAGTCTTATATAACCAGAACCATTTCATAATTGCTAGTGATTTTGCAGAGTTTTTAAATATACTGCCATGTACTGTTCTTAAACTTAATCACAAAGATTTAAAAACAAACAGAACCAGCCGGCCCGGTGGCGCTAAGGACCGAGTCGATGGACGCCACACCTCACGCCAAACCAGCGATCTGGGTTTGGAAACGGACTCTGCTGCACGGGGGTGTCGGCCAGGGTAAGGATGGATTGAGTGTCCATAGACAGCTCTCCTTCCTCGGGGAGGGGGGTACTAGCGCTGTGTACTACAGACCGACATCCAGCAGTGGCTGGGTGTCAGCACAGGCGCACAGTCATGCATGGGGAGAGCACATGTACAGGGCGCTAGGCTGTCTCCATGAAGGCAGAGACAGCCGCTCCGCCCACTGCACGTACATGCGCTCGGGGTGAAAAACAGGAGGAAAATGGCTGGAAGCAGAAAGGACCCATGATGGACTGGTGCACGTTCCTCAGAGATGCCACCCTGACTTCAGGATTTGTGTTCTGGGGAGGGGGTGTAAGCCAGCACTCCTCCCCCTGGCTCCGCTGCTGCGGGCAATCTGCAGAGGAATCGTGGGGGGAGGGGGTCAGTGAAGTGGAGGGTGTCCAGAACCAGAGGAAGGAGCTCTCCCAGGGAGGGCAGGAGACACCTGTTGGCTTTGCGGAGGAGCGGAAAAACTGAAAAAAAAAAAAAAACAGAACCATTGTCACAGAAAAATGATTAACATTCACAAAACTTTAGCTTTGCTGTCTAATTGTACAGTTTTGCTTTACCTCTTCTCTGTCTCTGCTTATAACTTTTTTTTTTTTTTTAATATTTTACTCTTTTTTTGTCCACACCTGCCATCAGTTTATCTGCCCTGGTCATGGTGCCCCGACTTCCACCTCCTACTGAGCCCTGCTCCCGGTTACCCAGCTTACCCCGAAACTAGAGGTCATAGCACACGTAACAGGCCGTGGGAGGAAGGATGGTCATCCCCAGGACTGCTCTCCTTCTCCAAGGGAGAAGGGGGGCCTTGTGCTCAGTGGAGGATGAGAAGGCCATCGTGGTAAGGTAACAATCAGCATGTGTGGAACATTGCCTCTCAAAATGTGGAACAAATGAGCAAAATGTGGAACACAATCAAATCTTTATCTAGGAGGCTCAGAACGCTGTTAACATGTTTGCATTTATGTTCAGAAAGTCTGTTATTAATTGAATAATATATATTTTTTGCATCATATACTTTAGATTTTTGCTTTAAAATGTTAATACTGAATGTGGAACAAGTCCTCACAATGTGGAACAGGGAGCTTTTGTGAAGTAAAATGAGGAACGTTCCTCGTAATGCGGTACAATTGACACAGTCCTGCACAAAAGATTAATAAACAAATTAGTCAGCCTGGGAGTGGGTCCCAGGGTGGTAGCCTGGGTAAAAAACTGACTGGACAACAGGACACAGAGGGTAATAGTAAACTGAGTCCACTCCGAAGAAAGGGGGGTTACTAGCGGGGTATCATAGAGTTCAGTACTGGGTCCAGTCCTTTTTAAAGTCTTTACAAGTGACACTGCAGAGGGACTGGAAGGAAAAGTATGTTTCTTTACAGACGACACAAAGATCTGCAACAGGGTTGATACACAAGGGGGGTGGAAAGGATGAGAAGGGACTTGGCAAGGTTGGAGGAATGGTCAAAAGTATGGCAGGTAGGATTCAATGCAAGAGGTGCAAATAATGCACCTGGAAACAAGAACCCAGGGAAGAGTACCGGGGGTTACTAACAACAAAAAATGGAAAGGAGCTGGGGGGTAGTCATATCAGATGACCTAAAGGTAAAGTAATGTAGAAGGCAGTAAGAATGGCTGGGGGGATACTGGGATGAACAGGGAGAGGAGTAAAAAACAGCAAGTTGTTATCCCTCTGTACAGACAGTTGGTGAGACCCCCATCTGGAGTACAGCGTGCAGTTCTGGAGGACCCCATCTCCGCAAGGGCATATACAGGATGGAGGCAGTCCAGAGAAGGGCAACTAAAATGGTGCAGGCTCTGCAACAGAAGCCATATGAAGAAAGACTAAAGGAGCGTAACATATATACCCCTGAGGAAAGGAGGGAGAGGGGGGACATGATAGAAACTTTCAAGTACCTCAAGGGAATCAACAAAGTCCAAGAGAGTAGCATCTTTCAGAAAAAGAGATCTGCAAGAACAAGGGGACACAATCTGAAGATAGAGGGGGACGGCTCAGGGGCAATGTGAGGAAGTATTTTTTCAGAGAGAGGGTGGTGGATGCATGGGACCTTCCTGAGGAGGTCGTGGGGTCAGAAACAGTGGTGGAATTCAAGAAGGCATGGGACAGACATAAGGCAATTCTGGTGGGGGGTAGGAAGAAGTAGGCTGTTGGTAAACTAGGATCTGCAGCTTATCCAATAGGTAGGGAAATGGGCAGACTAGGTGACCAAGCGGTCCTTATCTGCTGTCAAAGTCTGTTTTCATGTATGTTTCTAGGTTTCTCACCCTGGCCCTCATTCTTCCTATTCTCCCTAAAGGCCTTAGCATTTTCTATCTCAATGCTAGGAGCCTCCTCACTAAGCTTGACTCCCTTAAAGTCTAGCTATCTAAGCACTCTCCTGGCCCCTTGTGTATCTCTGAATCCTGACTCTTCTCCAGGATACCGGACTCCAGCCTGGTTCTCCATGACGACCACCTTTTCCGTCAGGACCATGGCAAGCATCATGGTGGTGCTCCACCCTCCCTATCTCTGTTGGTGTCTTCAATGCTTCTCCTAAAATCTCTCCCGACTCCCTAGTCAACTCCCTCGCATCCCTCATTTCCCATGCTGCCTGCAATTAGCTTATCCTCCTTGGAGACTTCAGCATAAACTGGCTCACCCCTGCCTCCAGGCCCACCCCCCACAGGACTGAGTCCCTAAATTCCATCACAACTAACCACCAAATGCACCAGGCTCAATCCTCATTCCCCTAATCATCCTCTACTGGACTGGGTGCTCTCCTCACACCCCCACCATATCACTGCAGCAGACACGCTACTAGGCAATTTCAGTGACCACAATATGATCTACTATATCAGGAAAGTGAGGCCCACTAAACACACACCTAAATACATCTGATCCAGGTTAATCAGATCACTTGACACAAATGCCCTCCTAAATGACTTTGCTGCCTCGGACAGGTCCCCTGTCTACAGTGCCCCAGACATTGACACTGCCCTCTCCCTCTTTCATGCCATATTTTAACCACATCTGGAGCATTCACCACCACCACTACCCCCAAAGAAAGTTTGGGGTCAAACACACCCATCAGCCCTGGATTACACCCAACCTTATCGATATGTGTAAGTCTGGCGACCAAGCCTGGGCGCATTTCAAATCCTCCCTATCTCTACCTAACCTCTGTCCTACAGGTCACTCAGAAATTCTTAAAGGAAGGCCATCCACACTGCTAAGGCCCCCTACTTCAAAATCAACCCTCCAGTCTAACCATAACTCCTCCGCAAAATTCTGGAAGGTTATTCACTCCTCCTTTGATCCCACAGCCCAGTCTGCTCCTCCTGTCCTCCTGGTGGATGGCTCACTAGTCTCTGATCTTCCTGCAGCTGCCACTCATTTTAATAACTTCTTCATCATCTGTGCTCTACCCTTTTGTCCATCTCCTGGTCACTCCCAACTTCTGTCCCCTGCTACCTCTCCCCTGCCTCCTCACCTGAAGTTTTCCATTTATCTCTTGTCTCCCCCAGCCAAGAGTCTTTCTCACCTTAACCTCACTTAACCCTTCTAAGTCCAGCTCTGATGGGCTGGACCCAAACTTCTTATCTCAGCTCTAGCCATTGTCTCTCCACATGCTCACCTTCTGAAACTCTCCTTCTCCCTTAGTGCTGTCCCTTAGGCCTGGAAGGCTGCAAAGGTTCTGCCTCAGCACAAAGAGGGCGACCCCGCCTCCCCTGGCAACTTCTGGCAGATCTCACTCCTCCCTTCTCTTGCAAAGCTTCAGGGGACCATTATCTACTCCAGGTTTGCAGACTTCTTTTACTCCTCTGATTTCCTCTTGCCCTTCCACTCTGGTTTTAGGAAGCACCACTTCACTGCCATCTCCTTGCTGCAAATTAACTGATTCTTATCATCATTGGATGGATCAGGGATATGTCAGTTCAGCTGTACTCATCAATCAAAGCCTTTGCCTCGGTAAACCACCCTCTCCTCCTAAACAAACAGCTCTACTGGCCTCTCAGTGTCCTCTGTTGACTGGTTCCATTCATACTTCATGGGCCGTCAACAGTTGGTACAGGTGGGAGGAATCCTGTCTCCCTTCTCCATCCTAGCAGGGGTCTCACAGGGCTCCATTCTGGGTCATATACTGTTCTCTATTTTCCTAAACAACACCCCCAAACTTGTGTCTCTTCGCATATCCACGTGTACGTGAATCACACAGTCATTTACACCTCTGGCCCTTCACCCTCAGCTGTGGTAGGTCCGCTCCAGCACTACTTCCACAACATACTGCACTGGTCCCATGCCAACCAACTAAGGGTCAACACCAAGAAGATTATGTCTGTGACCTTTGGTACCAGTCAGAAACTGGCCAGGCTCTCACCCCCCCTCCCCATTTTCTACACATTAGATGGCACCCCTCTGTAGGTTGTCCCTGCCTTCAAATACCTTGCAGTGCAGCTTAATAGCAAGTTTAACTTATCTGCCCATAACTACACCATCCATGCCGAACTTCACCCTAAACTTGGTGCCTTGTGCCACACTATGGACTGCCTTTCCCCTCCTGGTCTGCCGGGAGCTGGTAACCAAAATGGTGCTCCCAGTATTTGACAATGTGGATGTGATCTATGGCACTGCCCCTTCCTCCTCCCCTGCCAGACTGGATATCCTCTGCAATGCTTTCTGCCGTTTTGCTACCAACTCTCCTTCTTTACTCATCACTGCTCTCTCTATTCCTCCCCTCCAACCTCCCACTATTGTTATGTGGCCAGTGGCCAGTCCCACTGTGCTGCCTTCATTGCTAAATACTGGTTTGGGTCCCTTCCTTCCTTTCCTCACTCATTTCCCCTGTCCCCTCCTCTTCTTAGTCTCTCCATTTCAGGGACTCCTGCACCATCTCCATTCCCCAATTTCACTACCCTGCGGGACAAGCGGCTTTCTCATACCATCTCCCTTCTCTCTGAAATCTGCTCCTCTCTGCCTCTTCCCCTCACTATCTGCCTTAGATGTCAGCTATGGCATCTTCCTGCACCCTCCTGTTCCTGTCAACTCCCATCCTGACCTCTTTTTCTCTTCTGAGCCCCCAAAATCGAGGCTATTTAGCACTCCCACCTACTCCAACAGACACTATGCACTTTATTCAGGGTCCCATGTTTACTGCAGCAAAGTGGACCTATATTCTGCGGCATGACCTCATACTTTCTCCAGCAGAATACCTTCTTATTCTGCAGCCATTCTGCAGCAGATAAATTGTGGTTAAACAGCATATCTTCAAGGGGTTTAAGTATTAGTTAACCCTTTGACTGCCTTCGTGCAACCACTCTGCTACACTGCCATTTAACAGTATGTAGTCTTCATATCACAAATATTAAACTGCAATAACCCATGACTGACCCGGACACTTCCCTGCCAGTGGTATTCTCCCAAATACAAGAATTTGCAGTCTTATCTGGCTATACTTTAAACTGGACTAAGACAGAAGTTTTACCAGCAGGGACTCTGCCACCCCAAGGGGTAATGGCGACGTATCCCATGAAATGGAGTACTACTACAATAAAATACTTAGGTGTGAAATTGGGACTTAGGGCCACAACTTTATATCAGGACAATTACCCCCCACTGATATGTCAGATAAAATCGGATATACAGAGGTGGTCCTTGACCACTTTTCCCCTATACTCCAGGATCCAGATAGCAAAAATTAATATTCTCCCTAGGTTGCTATATTTATTCCAGAGTGTCTCGTGTGTGGTTCTTCAAAAGGTTCTAGATTCATGGCAGCAAATGATGATGTCATTCATTTGGTTTAAGGGCAGACCTAGAGTTGCCAAAAAGATACTGATTCTCCCCATAAAAGGTGGAAGGGCCTGCCCGAACCTACCTATTAGTTGGTGACCCAGATGAAAATGGTGTTGCTTTGGTCTCACCCAACGTATTGAGCACATTGGTGCCAAACAGAGTTACAACAATACAATATGCAACAGCTGCAGGCCATCCCATTTCAAGTTGGGGGTCCCCCTTGGAATTACCCTCCCCGTACTCATTTGTCTTGGTTACTTTAAATGGTTGATTGAGGGGAGACAGAAGGGGTATGACAGCAAAATCTAGATGGAAATATGTTTGGTGGTGTCAGGATAAGGACTTTAAGCTGGCTCAGCAGTGTACATGGTACCAGAAACAAGCTAAACGTGGTGTAATGGCCTCATGGCAACTTCTCCAGGGGAGGACAATAATCCCTTTCGAAACAGCAAAGGCCAAATATGGCTGGACTAATACAGCCACTTTGTATGACTACCAAATCAGGGACTATGTGAATGATAAACTTAGACAGGATGCCACACTAACTGACCAGCGACCTTTCCCAGAAGTTTTTGAGATGGTATGGGGTTCCACTCATGAGAAGGGAGCGATGACTATGCTGTATGAGAATTTAACAGTGGACAATACACAGAGAATACAAAGTAAATGGCATCAAGAATTTGGGATATCTATTAATACAAAGCAATGGGAGAGTATCTTCACAGGCAGTTGGCAGACCACATCCTCACCAGGTTGGCAGGAATATGCTTGGAAGGTTAGAATTAGATATTTTCTGGACACCAGACAGACTGGCGAGGATGGAACTGGCTAACAGCTCGATATGTTGGAGGGGCTGTGGAAGCAAGAAGGCCCACCAAGCACATATTTTATGGTATTGCCCATGACTGGCTAATTACTGGAATCAGATAAAACAGCATTTGGTGACACTCTTCAGCATCCAGCATAGTATTGGCCCAGAACATATTATCCTGGACATTTACCCTAATGTAATTAAAGGGAAGGAAAGAAGGAAAAATGACTCACCTTAGTAATGTTGTTTCTTCTAATGGAGTCTTGCTATATTATAACAATTGCAGTATGACCGCAGGTTAGAACTGCTCCGGAGGTGAAATAGTTAACTTTCCATGCAGGCATGGAACTTACAGCGCGAACTCAGTTGAAAACTCTGTCTGTTGTGCTTCAAAGACAAACTGTCAGATCTTTACGAGCTAAAACTCACTAAGGTTCTGTGTGGAAGCTGTAAACCTACACTAGCCAACTGGCTACCAACATAAACACTCATTTTTTGGCCTAAAACAAAGACTCAAGTCAGGAGACCCAAAAATGCAAAAAAACAACACCAATTCACCCAAAAAGGTAGGTGAAAAACAACAAGGTGGGCATCAAAAAAGTGCCAACCCTGTACTGCCCACCCACATCCCAAAACAGAGGTTCTGAGAGGGGCAGGGAGGGAGGTCATAATATAGCAAGACTCCATTAGAAGAAACAACATTACTAAGGTGAGTAATTTTTTCTTCAAACAACATGAAGTCTTGCTATATTATGACAATTGCAGACTACACAGCAGTACCCCCATGGAGGAGGGACAGAACCTACTTAGGAAATAGGCTCTGAAGCACGGCTGTGCTAAACCGAGCATCACTCCTAGCCTGGATGTCCAGGGAGTAATGCTTGGTAAAAGTGTGAACTGTTTTCCAGGTAGCTGCTTGACATATTTCTAGAATAGAATGTCTCTGGCAGCAGCCAGAGAAGCAGCTGCACCCTGCAGAGTGAGCCTCAGGCCTGAGGGAGGAACTTTACCCAACTTCTCATAGCAGAATTGGATACAAGAGACAATCCACCTGGCAATGGATCTTTTAGTGGCTGGCTTCCTTTTACCAACTTCGCCATAGGTAAGGAACAGTTGGAGGGAGTCAAACCTATGACTCTTGGTACGCTCTATGTAGTAACTAAGGGCTCTCTTCACATCTAGGCTGTGCAGCCTCCTCTCCCCAGAGGGAGAGTGGTCAGTGAAGTACACTGGAAGAGAAATAGATTGATTAAGGTGGAAATCTGAAACCACCTTAGGCAGGAACTTTCTGTTAGTCCGAAGGACCACCTTATCTCTGTGAAAAGAGATAAACTCCTGCTCCACTGACAATGCTTGTAATTCACATATGCATCTGGCAGAAGTGATGGCTACCAGAAACACAGTTTTCCAAGTCAAGTACTTGAGCTCAGCTGAAGACAAGGGCTCGAAGTGGGGTTGCATAAGCTGAGCAATGCCAACATTAAGATCCCAGGCAGGGGCAGGATCCCTGAATGGAGGGTAGGTATGAAACAACCCCTTAAAAAACTTGGAAAATACAGGATGAGCTGAAAGAGAAGAGGATTTACCTGCTGAAACAAAAGCAGACACAGCTGTGCACCTTCAGGGTAGCTGGTCTCAGCCCCAAAGAATTCAGGTGGACCATATAATCCAGGACTGTGGGTAGATCAGCAGAAACTGGGGAAATATGCTTTTCCAAGCACCATATGGAAAATCTTTTCCATTTGGAATTGTAAGTAGCCCTGGTGGAAGGCTTCCTTGAGGCCTTCAATATATCCATTATACCTTGGGAAAGGTGTAAATCAGCAAACTCTAATTCTTCAAGAACCAAGCCTTGTGACTGAGAGATTTGAGATTCGGGTACCAGACCCTTCCCTGGGCACAGGTTAAAAGATTGTGAGTCCTGGGAAGGCACAGGGGAGGATGGACTGCTAAGGACAGCAGGAGAGGCTACCAGGGCTGTCTGGCCCAGTCCGGGGCTATCAGAATGACTTTGCAGGATTGGGATCTGATTTTGACTAGCACTTTGAACAGAAGAGGAAAGGGAGGGAAGGCATAGAGAAACTTCCCCTCCCAACTGAGGGCTAAGGCATCCAGTGGGAGAGAGCCCAACACTGGGGCCTGCAGCAAAAAGAGAAGTTGGTGATTGTCTGGGGCTGCAAAAGATCTATCTGCGGGTGCCCCATCTGGCAAATACTACTCCCAAGACCAGGGATCCAGTGACCATTTGTGGTGGCCCTGGGAAATCCTGCTGAGAGCATCTGCCAGGACATTGTCCCTTGCCTGGGAGGTGAACTGCCGTAGAGAGGGTGTTCAGGGGTAAGCCAGAGACCACAATCTCATCGCTTGCTGCACAAGGCCGTAGACAGAGTGCCCCTTGCTTGTTGATGTACCACATTGTAGTGGTGTTATCTGTTCTGACCAGAATACTCTTGTTCTGAACAGATTTGGAAAAAACCTGAAGTGCTAGAAAAACTGCTCTGAGCTCCAACAGGTTGATGTGGAGCAGGGATTCCTGGGGAGACCACAGACCCTGGGTGGTGAGGTCGCCCATGTGAGCTCCCCAGCCCAAGAGGGACGCATCTGTAGTAAAGATTAGAGAATGAGACTGAGTGACAAAAGGAACCCTTTGTCTCAGGTTGGTCTGATCCTGCCACCACTGTAGGGCTTACATCAGGGTTCAAGTTACTGGGATCAACTTGGTAAGAGGATCCTTTCTTTGAGACCAAAAAGCTCTCAAATGGAACTGGATGTCCCTCATCTGAATTCTTGCACCCTGCACAACTGCTGCGGAAGCAGCCATGTGTCCTAGGAGCTGCAGAAAATGCCTTGCTGGCCGGGAGACCTGCAGGGTAAATGAGGAGGCCAGGGAGACCAGGGTCTTTGCCTGTCTAGGGAAGGAAGGCCCTGGCTTCCTGTGTGTTCAGTTCTGCGCCTATGAAGGTAAGAAACTGGACAGGCTCTAGAACTGACTTTGAGAGATTCAGAAGGAAACCTAGAGAGGTAAGCAGTTGCTGCGTTATCTGAAGGTGTAATTTGACCTGGTCTGGGGACTGGCCTACTATGAGCCAATCGTCCAGGTAAGGAAAGATGGCAATCTTTTGCCTTCTTAGGTAGGCAACTGCTACTGCCAGGCATTTGGTGAATACCCTTGGGGCAGAAGTGAGGCCGAAGGGCATTGCTCTGAACTGGTAGTGGCCTGAGGGCAGCTCGAACCTGAGGTACTTTCGATGGGAGCTTCTGATGGGAATATGGAAGTAGGCATCCTTGAGGTCCAGGGAAGCTAGCCAGTCCCCTGGCCTTAGAGAGGGTAGGATAATTCCCAGAGTCACCATTTTGAACTTTGGCTTTAAAAGGTGCTTGTTTAAATATCTGAGATCCAGGATGGGCCGTCATTCTTCTGTCTTTTTTGGGGTAAGGAAGTACTTGGAGTACAAACCTTTGCCCTGGTGTAGGGGAGGAACCCTTTCCACAGCTCTGAGAGCCAGGAGAGTAGAGACCTCTGCCTCTAGGGCAAGTGCCTCTGATTGAGTTGCAGCTGGAAAAGATCTGGTTCTCAGCTTTGGAAATTTTTTGAAGCTGAGAACCAGTCCCTGGCTTACTACTTCCAGGACCCACTTGTCTGATGTTAAAGACATCCAGTCCTGGACAAAGTAAGCCAGCCTGCCCCCTACAGGTAGAGGAGAATCGGCCCTGGCAATCCCATCAGCGTGCCTGCTTGGCAGGGGCTTTGGGCTGAGGGGTGTAAGCAGACCTGCTTGTACCACGTCTGCCTCTCCCTCTAAAGAACCCCCTCTGAGCACAGGCGGAGGAGGAAGCTTGGGCTTGGTAAAAAGGCCTATGAAAAGGCCTGCCCCTGCCTCTAGGAAGCTGCTTTTGAGGAGTGGCCTGCCTTTCCTTAGCCTGTGCACCCTATAGGTGGTCCTATAGTCATCCATTTTCTTCATGTAATTCTCTGTTTGCTCCCCAAACAGAGAATTTCCCACAACAGGAAAATCCATGGCTTTAGACTGGGTATCCTGAGACAGGGTAGTACATCTGAGCCAAGCCATCCTGCGAAGTGCCACAGATGTAGCCATGACTCTTGATGAAACATCATTAGAGTCCACTGCAGCATGAAATTGCACCTTGGAAGCCTCAATACCATCCATAGCCACCTGTTCCAGCTCCCTGGCAAGCTGGTCAGGGACTTGTTTTGCTAAGGCCAACACAGAATCCCATCTGGATTTCTGGTACCTAGCAGCATAAGCCATATAATTTGCTTGTCTGAGTCCCAAAGATGCTGCCATGTACTGTTTCTTTGCCATAGCATCAATCTTCCTGGAGTCCTTCTCAGGGGGGGTGTGAAGCTAGGGGAATATTAGCCTTGTCACAGGCTGCAGCCTGCACTACCCCCACGTGGCTGCATTGCTGACTGAGGAAATCAGTGTCGGAGCTTGATAAAGTATACCTCTTGTCCATCCTTTTATCCACAGGAGGTATAGTGTGAGGAGTTTTTAAAACTTTTACTGTCTGTTTCCAAAAAGATTTATGCAAAGGAATAGACAGTCTCCTAGACTCTGGAATATCCATCATTTCTACATAGTCTGGCTCCTCTTGGTCATCAACAGCTTCCTCAACAGGGAGCTGGAGAGTTTCAACAACTTTTTATAAAACATGAAATGAGAAGGGACTCAGAAAGTCTTGGAGGAGAAACCCTAGGGTCTATCTGAGAGATGTCCGGATCAATGGGCACATCCAGATCTTCAAAACCATATTCACTCTCCTCATATTCCTCTTCCCTCCCGGTTCATAAAAATCCTCAAAATCATAATCTTGAACCGGTGGAACCGCCGAATCAACGCTATCAGAAGGTGCGGTTCGGTCGGAACCGGAGAGAGAAACTGGACAATTTTAATTGCTTTAGCTATTTCCTCAGCAGTTGGGAAGAACTTTTGGCTCTACACTATCTGACTTTCTAGTCCTTTTGCTGGAACCGGCTCCTCAGAACCGACTCTTCGTTTGCCGAGGAAGTATAAACCCCTGGTCAGAAGGCACTCTCTCCAGTTCGGTTGGTACCGAACCGGGCTGGCCATCCGGGTCGGCAGACTTTTTGGCCTCCCTTTCCCTGAGCCTACCAACTCTCTTATCTATGGTGGCAGCAGGGAAATTGTGACAAATCTGGCAGTCTGAATTGAGGCGGTCAAACCCTAGACAACAGACACATGTGGTGTGTGGGTCAGCCTTAGCAAAAGCTTCCCCACAAACACTACAGTGTTGAAACCCAGTGGGTCCGGTTTTTCTTTTGGGTTTCTCAGACATAATGCCAGTCTGTCAGTGTCAGTGGCTCAGTAGGTAGCACATTCGCCTCTGAGGCCGGGAGATCAGAGGGCTGTGGGTTCAGTTCCCACATCTGGCACTTGGGTTAATATCCCAGTACTGACACTGTAATGCAGCATGAGAGGGGTGCTGCATTTCTGAGGTGTCGTCTTTCAGATGAGACGTTAAACTGAGGTCCCATCCACCTGGATTGGTGGTAGTTCAGGTGGATGTTAAAGATCCCATGGCACTCATCGAAAAGAGTAGGGGAATTTCCCCAATGTCCTGGCCAAATTTCCCTCATTCACTTAAAAGATACCACCAACAGCTTAATCTGGTTCAAGGTCAGCTGGCATTCATCTGTATCCCCCTTCCCCGGGTCGTGCCTGAAAATAGGCAGGATTTGTCTAGTGCACTTACCCGGTCAACAAAAGCTAAATAAATAAATAAATAACCAACTTGCCCGTTTATGGCAATCCACCAAGCAAGACACCCTTATCAGTTCCCAACCATGTCACGGGTCGTGGAAAAAACTGTAATGAAATCCGTTTCTTTTTTAGAACCGATAAGAACCGGGAACCGCACTCTAAAAAAGGACTAGTAGATTTAAACACAACCTGATCGGTTCAAACCGAACCGATAACAAATTACAAGTTCCACACAGAAAAACTAAATGTAAAACCTAACTATTACTTACATTACCACAGACAGAGCTTGAACCGACCGGTTGCGGTTTAATTTCGGCTAAAAACCGAAAAATAATACTTTTAAACCGACAAAATGAACCGAGCAGAAGGAGAAATCTCCAGAGCGACTGTTCAGTGAGGCGGAGTAAAGAATCTGACAGTCTGTCTTTGAAGCACAACAGACAGAGGTTTTCAACCGAGCTCGCGCTCTCAGTTCCATGCCTGCATTGAAAGTTAACTATTTCACCTCCGGAGCAGTTCTAACCTGCGGTCATACTGCAATTGTCATAATATAGCAAGACTTCATGTTGTTTGAAAGTAAATACCTCTGGTCAGCCCTTACAATAGCAGCCATAAAAGCAATGATAATTAAATTGGTTACAACAAAATCCACCAGACCCGATAGGCTGGATAAGCATAGTAGATCATATCCAAAACATGGAAAGACTCACTTTCTCAGTGAATCACACAGAGTATAGGAATAGATGGAATAAATGGGATCTATACAGAGATGTAGTGTATCACCCCCGATTAATTGAATGGAACCAAGTAAGAGGTATTAGGCAATCAATTTTTTAGTGAGTGTAGTAGTTCTTAACAGCACACATGCCCTTAATATGGACTTAAAAATGAGATTTGCATGGTTATTTATTTACTTATTTTGTTTAAATGTTACCTGTTTTGTTACATTTGACAGACAATTCTTAACTAAAGTTCTTAGAAATTAATAAGGCAACGTGTATCATATATGGATGATGCATTTGTTTATATATTGGTAATTACATATTTAACAGTGAATTGTAAACTTTGCAAATTAACAAACAAGTATTAAAAAAAAAAAACTGTAATAACTCAAGCCTGGCACAGGCATGGGCATTACTGTTCTCTTTTAATGACTTTTCTCTCCCATCCCAAATCTGAACGCTCATCTGTTGTTCTTCTGGAAATTGGTGGCCTTTGCTGTTCTCCTAGGTTACAGTCGGAGGAGGACATGCACGCTCAACTAAAACTACACAGAAGGCAAAACCTGCTTGGATTTTTCTGGTTTATATTTACAGTTAGCAGATATAAAGAGAGACTCCAACTTGAAAGCCATTTTAATTTATTTTTTTCTGATTTTGATCATTGTCTTTTTAGAGTATAATTTTTTTTTTAACTAGGAATACCCCAACTGCCTTGCAACAAACATGTTGTGTGCAGTGTGCAAATCCGAGTGTTGGGTGGGGGGACTGTCTTCCTATAATAGTGAAGGAGAGTGTTACTTGCAACGTCTGTAGGATTTATTGACTCCTGATTTTTCTTTTGGGGGCCACACTAAAAAATGCAAGCAAGTCATTCTTATTAAGTTGGCGTCAGTTTGGTTAGCATGTTCTCTTCTCCCAGCAGCTCAGGGGGTGGTGGTGTTCTTCAGTCAGTGACCCTCATTTCACTTATGTATAGCAGCAATCAATACAACTCTATTCCGATTTTTTTCCTTACCTGCTTGTTCCAGTTCTAGTATACCGTGGTCCCAAACTCTTCTGCAGCTGGGCAACTTGACCCTCCTTAAGAATTGATCTTGATGCCACCACTAAGGCTGCAGGTTCGAATCTGCCAAGAAACTACTGTCACACTTGCAGGTACAGTTCTGCAGCCCACAAAGAAAAACTGTGATCGATGTCCACCAGTGGGGACCAAGTCCTCTGCTCAGTCTGCTGCTAGCCACAGGTTTCTGCAATCTGCTCCTCCTCCTCCGATCCCTGCCACCACACCGAGATCGATGCCACCTCCATGAGCACTACGGAATCTTCTCACTTCTTAACTACAGCTCGCCTTCCAGTTCTTCCTTCCAAATTCATCTTCCAGGGATTCAGCATGCACCGTGAGCAGCCTCACAACGAAAAATTAACAGGGCTGGGCTAGCCAAACCTACACCTACACAGTAGCAAATCATAACTGCTGTGGACCTTATCAAGCTCTGCTACTCTTGTTGCAGTCTTCCTCCCATAACACTGTCTGGATGGAGTTCGGTAACAACAGCCAGCATGAGTCAAGATGCCATGCGGCAACTAGCTTTTCGACTTTGTAGCAGATGGCATCAGTTTGTTGCCCCTCCTAATCAGTATGTATGCCACGGCGCGTGCTTAACACATCTGTAGCTATGCCCTTGCCTTGTCTGATCACATCGCATAGCTAGCATTTCTGTGGTCGTGTGGCTGATTTTCCTAATTTCTGTGGTCAGCACCAATTTCTGAGGTCAGTCCTGATTTCTGCAACCGCAGAATCGCAGTAAACACGGGGCCCTGACTTTATTGCCCACATGTCATTGCATCATTCCGTGCTGTTAATATATCTGGTCACTTTTACTATTACACCTGTATTCGTTGTCTATGTAATTGTATTACGTTTTGTAACACTGTTCCTTCTGTAATCCCCCCGGATGCACCTGGAAATGAGCTTTGGCTCAGTGTGCCTTCCCCAGTTACCAGTTTTTTAAATAAATAGCCCACTGATTCACAGGTCATTTGCAGCAGTACCCTACACTATAGCACAGATAAAATATAATAACACTGTCACACGTGAACTTCCCAGGCCCAGTCACTGCTTCCTCAAAGATCACCTTCAGCATCCTCGTGTACTTATGGCTAATGATTTGCTTCTGGCTGCCAATGCTGTGGGCATTTTTTGTACTCTACCTGGCTGGAGATCAGCTGTGGATATTGTGGTTTGTAAGAGTGGTCTTCCGTGCGTTCTTAGGGTAGGAGAACTGCAAATGGAAGAGAGTACTCTCGGCGGTGGTACTAATGTCTTACTACTCGAGCTTGATCAGCAATATAGTGACACTTTAAAAATCCGGCCTGAACATGCCCGATTCCAGGGCAGCTACGCATGAGACACTTTTTACAGAATAAGAGTGTTTGGCATGCAGAGGAAAGAAGCGCTCCCTCCATTTACTGTATAACAACATGTATACAGAGGTTACCACTTCGCTAGTCAAATAGCATTTTGCTAATCATTTCTGCATTTTCATTTATTTATTTAAAAATTGGTAACTGGGAATGGCACAGTGAGCCAAGGCTCGCTTTCAGGTGCGACCCGGGGAAAGGGTAACATGGGTAAGCAGTACATCAGTACAGTATATAAAATGATAAGAAATTACATACAGTTTGATAAAACTACAGTAGTGGTGCAAACAGGCAGCAGGAATAATGTGCTAAGTAAACAATGAGATGAGTAAAATCTATAGCAAGTACGACTTTAGATTGTCAAACAAAACATAACAGACAAAACAGGTGCAGTTCAATTAAAAAGAAGAAGTTTTAGCTGATGTCTGAGGCAACATACAGAGGTGGAGTGATGAGTGGCATGAGGGAGTTGGTTCCAGAGAAGTGGCAAGCGACAGGAGAAGGCAGATTGTCCAGCAGGGGAATGAGGGGAGAAGGTACGCTGGTCTTTTGAGCAGAGGAAGCATGGAGCAGAAGGGAGAAGAGAGAGGTTAGAAAGGATGGCAGGGAGCCAAACCAATACAATACTTGGAAATAAAGACAGTACTGTGGAGCTGGCGATATGAGTGTAGTGGGAGGCTGTAAAGGGAAGACTAGAGGGAGCAGTGGTGTGTACATGGAGGGAAGTTAGTCGCAAAGTGACAAAAGGCATTACAGAGGGTATCCAGGCTGGTAAGGGACATGGAAGGGCGTAGTCAAAGGTTGGGAGCACCATTTTGGTAATCAGTTCATGGTGACCTAGCAGGGACAGACAATCTTTGCTTTGGTACAGCATGCCAAGCTTGGGGCGAAGTTTCACATGTATAGTAAGTAAGGAATCATTTATTTCTTGAGTGGCCAATCCTGGAGGCTCTGGGTGCTTTACAGAGGTAAAGATACAGTGAACAAAAGAGAAGTCAAATATAAAATAGCAGTATACAATAAACAATCCATAATGTTGACAACAGGCGAAAGATGAGAAGGGTGAGTTAACTGTATGGCCTCAAAGGACGGAGAACAGAAATAGAATGGAAATGAAACTGGAAGGCAGGTAGTGGGGACCCAGCCATCTGCCATATCAAGGACGTAAGAGACGCGGGCAGGTGAGGTGTCAGGAGTAGTGGTAACAGGAAAAGTATTGTTATGACTGCTATTTTGTTATGCTGTTAATTACTACTTATGACATCAATGTGGATGGAGTAGGTAAGACTAGAGTCCAGTCACCCACCAAGGTACTCGAATGAAGGCATCACATCAAGAGGGGAGCCATCCAGTGTAGACAAGGCTGGAAGTCTCGAGAGCCTGGTCAGTTTTTGGCTGGCTCCAAAGGTCATAGATAGACACTGTCTTTTTAGTGTTGACCTTAAGCTAGTTGGCCTGGAGCCAATGCAATATCCTACTGAAATCCTGTTAGGAGCAGGAGTTCCATGGAGGCAGTGGAAGGACCAGAATTACTGTGTCACTAGCACACATGAGTATACGTGAGTTGACACGAGCAGAGGGGAGATCATTTAAGAAAATGGAAAACAGGATTGGGCCCAGAAAAAAAGCCCTGTAGGACTCCAGCTTGAATGGGATGAGGGGGAGATGACAAGCCTCCAACCTGAACGGACTGCTGTTGACCTGTTAGATAAGACCTGAACCAGTCCATACTAGCAGCAGAGAGTCCTGCCAAGCTCAGGTTCTTCAGAAGAAGTGAATAGGACAGTGAGTCGAAAGCTTTAGCCAAATCAGTGAAAATGGCAGCAATGATACGCACCTGATCTAACCCACAGAGGATGGAGTCAGTGATATGTAGCAGGGAAGAGATGGTGAACTGATCTTTACAAAGCCAGACTGAAACAGAGAGAGGAAATTGGTGGAGTTCAGATGGTCAAGAAGTCTAGTGTACACTAGCTTCTCTTGTAACTTAGTAAGGGAGGTAAATAGGGTGGTAGTTGCCAGAAGAAGAGGCGTCCCCGCCTTTGTGGAGAGGAAGAACTTTGGCAGTCTTTAAGCCTGTGGGTCTGAGCTGAGAGAGAACAAAAAGTTAAACAGCTGAGTTAGCAGGAGAGCAAATGCAGAAGCGGAGATGTGAAGGAGTCTGGGATCAAGTCCATCTGGGCTGGATTTAGACCGATTAATAGAGGAGAGGGCTAGCAGAGTTTCATGAGTGGCAGCAGAAGGTAAGTGGAAACCCAAAGTGGACAGGCAGTAAGATGGGCAGGATGCAGAAGGCGAGGGGATAGAGCCATTACTGTGGGGGGTGGGGGAGAGGAAAGGGCACAAGTGGTGAAAAACTAATTGAGGATGGGTCAGAAAGCAGTGAGCCATTAACCCTGAAGATAGGTGGTGCAGACTGAGTTGGAGGATCAAAAAGTGAGTGGATGACACTGACCTACAAACAGAACTATACAAGTAGCCAAATCGAGGGGCACCCTACTGGCTTTGCAGAAGCATGGCTCGCTTCAGTGCCAACAACCCAGGTTTGGGGGTGGACTTGGGGCATGTGATGCAGGTGTCCAGGGTGGGAAATTGTACTGCTGATGGCAGTACTTCCCATCCCGGGAAGGGGATGGTGCAGCAACAGCAGTAACCCCTGTGGAGTACCAGGAAGCTTGCACCCTTCCAACCCAGGGGTTAGAATCCAGGGCCAACTCCAAAGGCTGGCAGCAACAGCATGTGTGTGGAGGGTGGAAAGAGGTAACTGGAAAAAAAATCGGAAGATAACCCCTGGAGCTATCAGAATGTTGGCCTGGGCACACTCTGGTCCCATGTTATGGATACCACTGCCCATAGAACTGATGAGGTTTGGGTGGTTGCCCAGCACCCCAGGACGGTAGCAGGCATTTGACCAGGAAGGAAATTTTCTATAGAAAATGCAGTCAAACTGCTACTTACCATCGCCATAATGCAGATCCAGATTCAGTGATTTTGTACGATTTGACTAAGAGTTTGGTCGTTTGGCTAAAATATTTACATAATTCTCCGAAATGCCACGGGGTTTTGGATTTCCAGTGTAAAAACTGTATACATGTTACCACTGGGTGAGATTCTTCACCAGGACTGAAAAGCTGTTGGTCGTATGCCGAAGACACAAAGATTAATGTCACAGAAATTCACCACGGAGTGCTGTCAGTGTCTTACAGCAATATCTTTAAGATGTTAAATGTCAGATGATTAGACATTTTCTCCAGTTAAATTTAGCAAAAGCTGAGATCTTGATTACAGGTCAAAATAAATAGTGAAAAACAGGAAGGTCTAACTTGACTCCAGGTTGCAGAACTACTACCCATCTGGCAAAATCGTAAAACTGCATTTTCACTTGAGAAATGTTGACCATGGTAACCGAAATTAAACCAAAACTGACACAGAAACTCCACTGTAAGCACAAGTCACTGCAAGACTAGATGATTCACAATTCTCTTTTTACTGTGCTTCCTGTTTCATCAATTATAAAACTTTAACATGGGGCCGGCCTGTCGGCGCAGCAGTTGGATTTCCGCTTGCGTTTCCGGCGGCCTGGGTTCAGGAACGGATCCAGGTCGTTGGAGGGCCAGCCAGGGAGAAGGATCAAGCGCCCCTGGACTGCTCTCCTTCTCCGGAGGGAGGGTAGGCCCAGTGCTCAGTGCAGTGGCAACACCCGGCGGAGGCTGGGTGCACTACTACGCACCAGTGCCTGCCAAGATTCAGGTGCAGGGCGGATGCTGGTCATCACTGCATGTTCCCGCCCCTGCTTACAGGGGAAACAAAAAATGTGTGGGGCCTCCGTCTCCATGAAGCCATCCCCGGGCTTCAATTAGCCTCCTTTTGCTGGCTCTCCCAATAGATACTGGTTCCACAGACTGGGATGAAGGAACCACTGCCACGGCCCCGCCTTCCGGGGGGGGGAGCCGGGGGTGTCGGGAGAGTGCCGGCAAGTAACAGTAGGTGGAAGTTTGGGGGCCGTGAACAGGGCAGAGCTCGACAGGTGGCCCTGCCAGAAAAAGCAGACAAAAAAAAAAACACTTCAACATGTGAAGAATGTGACTACTGCTCATTCACTGAAAGGAAAAGGCATAAATAGCCATATCACCCGTGCCCTATATACTTTGCAAAAAGCGTTAATGCACTAGTTAAGGTTAAAGCGACAAAAGTAGGGAACTGTGGAGTTATGGTTTCCAACCCTAACACCCCACCTACAGGCGGCAACAGGAAAAAACATTATGGTTTCACCTCTCTTGCCTCTTTGCAAATCAGGCATGGGGTGTGGCGTTGGGTTGTCAACCCTAACGTTTACCCATTTCCATCAGTAAATAAGCTGAGATGGGTACAGTATATGAGAATGGGGTGAGCGTTCGCGTTGACAATCCCACGGCACACCCCACAGCTGATCTGCGAAGAAGAAAGAGAGGTGAAATCATGTTTTTTTCCTGTCACTGCCTGCAGAGTGGGGGGAGGGGGTGTTAGAGTTAAAGACCCTAATGCCACATTTCTCTACTTTTGTCGCTTTATCCCCAACTAGTGCATTAACAAAGTTTTTTGCAAAAGATTTCCTTACTTTTTGAGACAGTATAATTGTATCCTCATTTGTCTGTGGGAGCGTTGGACCCTCCAGGCCCTCACCCATGCCCTATATTCACTCTACTGATTGCCTCTCTCAATCCGAAAATTCTAAATCAGTTTTGAATTATTAATGAATAATTACAGGTCCTCACAAATCCAGAGTCCATCATTTTGGCTGATAATTCTCACTCCAGTGACTCACACCTGCAACCAAGAGCTTCACACAAAGGCCTGCTTTCCATTAGATCAGCAACATTAAAATTGGTGGGGGGTTGGGGTGGCTGAGGGGGGAACAAGCCTTTAACCAATATGCATCACAATGCCTCAAACAATAAGGAACTTAGGCCTGTTGGGACAGCTACAAAGGTATGACAGCAGTGCTGGCACCACGGTTTTACATCACACAGGTCTAGCAGGAGAACGTGGAAACAAGAGTCTCACAGAATGCTCTCCAACTCCAGGATGAAAGGAGGCCGCATCCTGCTGCACGTTCATCCCCTGGTGGTCAGGAGGCTGTTGATGAACAGACAGACATGGCACTGTGTGGACAACACAGGGTGGTGGCAGGCCATGCACCCTGGCACATCTTCTGTTTTTTTTTTGGGGGGGGGTTGGGGAGAGAATAGGAAAATAGTCCACAACTGGGCATATGATGCAAATCCCACCCTCACATCCAGTGAAGGTTATTCTCACTGCTGATGCCTCTGGAACAACATCTCTTTTCCCATTCCACAGCATAGGATTTGTAAGAGTCATTGGCTGCAGCAGCTGACCAATGGAATAGCATTTGGGTGACTTATAGGATGTTGGAAAGCCTGGACCAAGCCAAAAGAATTTGTGACTGGGGGCAGAATCAGCAGAGAGAGCGAGAGAATTAGGCAAAAAAACAATAATGGAATCTAATACTGAAACCCTGACCAAATTCAATGCATGGATAAAAGCAGCAAAGCAGCGAACTTGAGTAAATAAATCTGACCCTACCTTTTAACTGAAAGATTCCAGACATCTTCCCCTTTCATTTTGCTTGTAAAATATACTAATTCTAGCAGAATTCGGCATTGGTTTAAATATTTTAAATTATTTTTTTCTCTCAACGAAAAAAAAAAGATGGCTTCTTTTGGCTTACAAACAGCACTGTGGACCTAACAAGGCTTTAACAAGGCTTAGGTTTGGTGTTAAACTATATAAGGGGAAAAAACGTTGTTGCACTCTGCTTTAAAGTAGTAGTATTTGTTAGTAAACATACACTCAGTAATAAGGTTTGTCTGGCAAAAATATCAAGATACACGTTTTTCTTTTAGTTTTCTTTCATTTCTGAACCAAGACATGAGGTCTTGAAGTTTTAAAAGTCCCTACGCTCACGCCACACCCACCATGAAATAAATTATATATCTGTGCTATTTACTATAAGAAACATGCGGAAGAACCATCCTCATACAACTACAGCATGAATCTAGCATGTACATTTAACAAGTATCATCGGGGAAGAGATTTAAACATGGTGAATGGTGGCCATCTTTAATGATGTTACTCATTAATTACAAAATCAGCTGTAAAAAAGTTTCAACACTGAGGAAAACAAATATATTGAGCATGAATCTTAGGTTATCAGAAATACATTTTTGCAGCCGCCGGCGCAGCAGTTGGATTTCCGCTTGCGATGCCGGCGAACCAAGTTCGGGAACGAGCCCAGGTCATCGGAGGGCCGGATGGGAGGAGAAGGACTGATCGTCCCTAGGACTGCTCTCCTTCTCCGGGGGCTGGGGGAAGGGTTCCTGCGCTCGGTGCGGGTGTGACACCTAGCAGAAGCTGGGTGTATCACCCTAGCACCGACGCATCATCGAGGGGCACTGGGGCGGGACAGACGCAAGAGTCATTGCACGTCTCTGCCCCAGCCTATACGGACAAAATCCCTCTCTGCTAGACGTCTCTATGACCCCCTGCCCCCAAGCTTCAATCAGCCGCCTGGAGAGGGCTCCCCCAACCAGATACGGTTCCACGGTACCGGTTCCTGCCACAGTGCCATGCCCTGCCTCCTGGGAGGTAAGCCAGGAGTGACCAGGGGGAGCGAGAGGCTCATTAGTTGGTGGAAGTCTCGGGGGCACCGTGACCAGGGCAGAGCTCTGATGGACCGCAATGGGGGAAAAAAAGTAAGAAATATAAAAAAAAATACATTTTTGCTAAAAAAAACAAACCCCCGACATGAATTTTTTTGCTGACTAACAAATACTGCTGCTTCGCCTATTTGTATTCATATGTTTATAAATCAAAGCTGTTGATGAGGATGATGATGAATAGCTTTCATCAAGAAGAAATGCTGAATGCTAGAGATGTGGGACCTGAAAGTTTCTTCGTTTCTGCCTGTTCCTCCAAAAATGCAGTATTAACACAGCCTCGCGACACACTGATCTTCCCTAAGCAGTTCTGCATTTAGATGACAAAACACTTAACATAAATAGTGTCATACAAGTGTCGGTACCCCTTTTACCTCATAACTATTTGAGAACAATAAATATGCCTCTTGATGGCCTAAAGGTAAGCGGTGTGCTTACCCAGGGGATAAAAAAAGCTCTGCAGCCAGTAGCCAACATGTCTAGTAACTGGAAACTCAGGCCCACAGAGTTTTCCACACTGATCCAATTAGTGCACTGATTGAAAGGTTACCTTTCCCAACACAAGCCAGTGGAGCTATTAAAAGGGACATTTTACTAGCCCAATACAAAATCTACCAGCATTTGGCTAGTGGACCAGTGCCCGTTTGAGCCATGTTATCATACTAATGACTTGGATTCAAGTTCCAAGCCTCTTTTGTCACACAGTGGGAAGCAGAGGCAGTGCTGAGCATCTTTACAAAATGGACAGGGAAATTCCTGCATCCTAACCGGCCAGGACCCGTGCATGGTGACAGTAAGTACCAAGTGGTGATTTTTTAGGGATGGTCTGCACAAGAGACCAGTTCCTACTACGATCAAAGTCAGGAAGGGGCCGGCCCGGTGGCGCTGAGGGTTGAGGCGCTGGACGCCACACCTCGCTCCACGCCAGCGACCCGGGTTTGGGACCGGACTTGGGTCGTCGGTGGGTGGACCAGGGGAAGAAGGATCGAGCACCCAATGGCTTGCCTCCTTCTTTGGGACCTGCAACTTTCTCCGCCACAATACTGCCACCTCCTGGTGAACTGGGGGAAGTTGGTGAGAAGGGGAAAAACGCAGCATTGTAGTGGGTTGACACTGGCAGGGGACTGTGGCGGATGCATGTCTCTGTGTGCGCCTGACCCCTTGTTCCCCATTGCACACCGGCGTCAGGGGCAGAGGAAAAATCCTTTGCCTCTCCTAGGTGACGATCTCCATAGCAAGCAGGCGTGCCACCACTGACAATATCAGAGCAGACTCCACTGTGCCAAGGCCCTCTCCCTGTGAACATTCAGGGGACAACGTGAGGGGGAACCTGTCCTCACTCCGTCCGGGGGGTAATCCGGACTCTCAAGGTCATAGGGGAGTTGAGCTGAGGTGCTCTAGGGACAGACCCCGAAGTCGGTTAGATCGCAATGCTTGTGGCAATGGGAATTCCAACTGAGTGGAGAGTTTAGGGTAGAAAGAGAGGTGTCGGGGGATAGAGTGTGTAAAAAAAAAAAAAAAGGTCAGGAAGTATTTTCCAGCTCTCTCAATGAAATGCACTGGGAGGCTTGGATACACCTTTTTATAGCTTTTCAATGAACGGGTGTGTGTGTAGACCTTGCTGTTGCTCCTTGCAGATGTCTGTAACCCTCTGCAAACTTTCTATCAGCTGCAAGGAGCACAGTGCACAGCAACTGGGTCAGCAAGCTGTGTCTGCCCTGGGAACATGTGTGCTGTTAAGAAGCCAGTCCACAAGCAAGCATCTTCTTGCTGCTGAAAAGACCACCCACCAACCGACCCACCTATAGACACACCATCCTGCTGCCAAGAAGCCCACCTGCCACCTGACCCACAGGCAGACACCCTCCCACTAGAGAGAAGAGAGAGCCACTCCTTCCACCAACCCCAAACAGGATGCTGCACCGGGGGGCCCAATTGGGCCGCCAAGCAAAAACCAACACTGGGGTGCCCAATCCCCAGTGTCGGGAACCGGAAATTTATTTATTTGCTTTTGTTTACCAGGTAAGTAACACCAGACATCCATGTGCCTATTTTCAGGTGCGACCCGGGAGAGTTACAGACTTGAATTTTACAGGTACAGTGACTAATACAACTTTTACATACAGTGAAGTGACTAATTACAGTGTCTATATACAATGGAGTGGCTAGCATAGTTTTTACATACAGTGAAGTATCAAAATACATATAGGAATGACAGTCAGTAGAAAACAAAACAACATATGAGCCTAGGGGGTGGTTACAGGTGGCCCGGGGGAATCGTGAGCAAGGCCATACATAGACAGTGAATGAGTCAGGTTTACATGCAATGGGAGTGCAGATGATACCAGTAAGGTAACCCAATTTGTTATAGGTTGACCAGGTTGTCAGGAAAGTAAGTGCGGTGGTCCCAGGGAGCGCAGAGGCCCACCGTGCCAGCATAGTGTGGGACGAGGCTACGAAGTGCAAGAGCAGGTGGAGGGACCCTTCAGGAAGTTCCAGAGGGAAGTTTTAAATCCAGTGTGGGAGGGAGTGGCCCATGTAGTGGCTGGGAAAGAATTCCATAGTTTCGAGGCATAGCTGGCGAAGGCCCGATCACCCACGAGGGAGTGTGTCCTAGGAACTGAGCGGGAGAGGGCCGCCCTTGGCCTAAGATGGTAGGTAGTGGTGTCTGGGTTGAGGGGAAGGGCAAGGGCAGCAGGGGTGAATGTTCTGACTATGTTGTCGATGAGGTTACCCATACGATGCAGGTGCTTCTCCGGGGGGAGCCACTCGAGACGATTGTAGAGGTCGCAGCGATGTGTAAGGGGAGGAGCAGAAAGTGCAAAGCGGCAGATGCTGTTGTAGGCCATATCCCATTTCGAGAGGATTGATTTTGGTGTGGGGGCAAAGGTCACAAGCCCTTAGCAGAGGGAGGGGAGGAGAACACCCCTGGCTAGGGCCACCCGAGCAACTGGGGTGAGGCAGTATTTTGCTCTGTAGGCGAGACCGAGTTTAGCATTCGTGGCCTTACATATGTTGCGGACGTGTTGGGAGAGGTCCAGCTGGGGGTCCAGAGTGACGCCAAGATACTTGCTGACAGGAACCGTCTGCAAGGGCAAGCCGTCAGCCCCGAGGATTAGAAGGGGGGGTGGAGCAGGATTTAGTTCTACTGAGGGAGCCGAACAGCATAGCATGTGTTTTCTTAAGGTTGGTGGTGAGCTTGTGTGCTGCCAACCAAGACTGAATCCGCCTGAAGTCGGAGTTTAGTTGGACACTGATGGTGCCGATGTCGCGATCACTGTTTAGGATGACAAGGTCGTCAGCGTATAAGGTAATTAGCCCATGGGTGGAGACAGATGGCAGCTCGTTGACAAAAAGGGAGAAGAGCGTCGGACCGAGGACGGACCCTTGGGGGACCCCACATTGGACAGTGGAGAGGTGGGAATGGGTCTGGTTAAAATGAGTGTATTGCTTCCTACCAGTAAGGTGATTGAGGAACCAGACATGGGCAGGGTTAGAGAGTCCAAGGTCAAGGAGAGTGGAGCTGAGGAGGGAGTGGTCTACCTGTCAAAGGCCTTGGAGAGATCCACGAAGACTGCACCTGTGAGGTTGCCCTGGTCGGTAGCTGTGCGGATCTGCGAGGTGACCACAGCGAGGGCACTGGACGTACTGTCCCCCTTCCTAAACCCGTGCTGGGCCGGAGACAAGAGGTTGTGTACCTGCAGATATACACTTAACTGAGAAGCCACAATTTTCTCTAGGAGTTTGGAGGCGGCCAACAGAATAGCAATAGGCCGGTAGTTAGAGGGGTCTTTGGGGTTACCTTGTTTAAGGACAGGGGTAATTTTGGCTACCATCCAGAGTTCCGGGATGACACCAGCAGTTAAGGAGGAGTTAAAGATGTGAGTTATGGGCCAGGCAAGGAAATGGGTACCTAACCTGAGCAGTTTCAGCTCCAGGTTATCGTGCCCTGCGCCAGTGTGAGGGGGGAGGCTGGCAAGCAGCCTCTGGGTCTCAGCAATGAATACTAGTTGAAGGAAGAAGGAGGGCCGGGTCTCAGGTCCAGGTCGAGAGGAGCTGGTGGAGTAGGGTTCGGGTAGGTGAGCGTTAGGGGATGTGGGAGCGGCCGGGGCAGAGGCTGAAGGAGGCGGGGGCTGTTCGGAGAACATTGTGTTAAAGGTATTAGAGATAGTGCGTGGATTGTTGCAGCAAACCCCGTCTATTAGTAAGTCCGTGGCTTGTGCTCTGGCAGAGCCCCCCACTGCACTTCTACTGTTCTGCCAAAAACTCCTCGGGTTGCTGGCTGAGGCGAGTAGAGAGGATTGGCAGTACTCACGTTTGGCTGATCTGATGGCTTTTTTGCAGGTGTTTCTAAGGCACCTGTAGGCAGTGAGATCATCAGAGCTGTGGGAGGCTTTATAGGTTTCCCAGCATTTGTCCCTGAGTTTCATTAGGGAGAAAAGAAAACCATCCCTCGTAATCCCCCGACCCTTCTCAGTCCCCACCATCCCACTCCTCACTTACCTATCCGTGGATCCAGCGTTGCCTCTAAAACATCCTGCAGCTTCCAACATAAACTGCAAAATGACTGAAAACAAGGTTAATGTCTTTCAATGCGTTTTCAACTTTTACTCATAATGTTGTCATTTTCTAATGTTTGTGCCCCAATTTTTCAACATGGCCCTTTTTTTTTTTTTTTTTTTTTTTTTTTTAAAACACCACGCCATGAACCAGGTAGGTGGAATATTTCAAATTCCCCTGAAATGTGGTTTCTTACTCACTCTGCAAAATTATATTTCAGAAGGAATTTCAAAAAATTTCACCTGTCTTGATGATAAAGGTGGGACCATAAAAAGACGATGTTGAAAATCTGGGGTCAAAATGTCAAAAAACATTATGCAGAAATGTTGCATTTTTTTCAATGTTTACTCATAACTGATTTTTGCAGATTTTGGCCCCAAATTTTCAATACAGCACTTTTGTTACCCCACCTCATGATCACGAGAATTGTCATTTTTCCATTCCCCTCTGAAACATGTTTTTGCAGTTGCTCTGTGAAATCACCTTTCGGACAGGATTTTAAAAATTCCACCTTTCTTGATCATAAGGTCAGCTCATAAAAATGCTTTGTTGACAATTTGAGGACAACATGTGAAAATACAACTAAGTTATGAAGAAACGTTGAATTTTTCCAGTGTTTACTCAGAACTGTCATTTGTTCAGATTTTGGCCAAAAATGTTCAACAAATCCCTTGCATTGCCCCCCCAATGAACATGACGTGTGTCATTTTGCAAATCCACTCTGAAACATGTTTTTACAGTCACTCCATAAATCACCTTTTAGATAAGATTTTAAAAATTCCACCTGTCGATCATAATGCAAGGTCATAAATGATTATGTTGGAAATTTGGGGTCAAAATGTCGAAGCCTGCTGAAAATGAGACATTGTTTCTCAGCTGGCCTATACTGAATAAATACACTGTAAAAAATGGGTAAAAGCAGGACCCCACTGAAAATGAGATTTTGCATCTCTGCTGGCCTATCCTCAGTAAACATATTGCAAAAATGTGCAAAAGCAGGACCCAGTTCAGCAGAACTCCACTGAAATGTGAGTCTACGCTGCTCTATCCTGAGACAAATAGACTGTAAAGACTGTAAAAGCTGCACCCCACCAAAAATGAGAAGTTAATTCTTAGCTGGGCTATCCTGGGTGATATATTATAAAAATGGGTGAAAGCAGGGCCCCATCAAAAACAAGATACTGTATCTCTGCTGTGCTATCTTGGATAAATTCAGCATAAAAAGTGGTTAACAGCATGACTCCACAAAAAATGAGATACTGCACCTGAGCTGTCCTATCCAGGGTAAAAACAGTGTACAACTGCTCGACTGCTATCGGTGAAAAGGAGACAAGGGCGTAAGGGAAGGTTATTGAAAAACAGAGCTGCTGCGTCAAAGCTCTCCCCTGTGGGCACCACATAACGTAAAACTGTAAAAGTGGTGATGGGCGTGTTCTTGTAAAAGTGACATAACTGTCGAACTAAGATGCATACATACAATACTAAAAGAAATAAAAAAAACACAAATATTAAGAAACAAACAACATACAAAAACAAAACCAATCTTGCTGGCACCAGCCAAAACTTTTTAATTTTAAAGTCTTTTCTTTAATTAAAAGTACTTCTTTATTTTTTAAATGTTCTTCACATACCCATACATTCCAGAGTGTTAGTAGTACTAGGACAACTGCATTTCCAGGGCTGAATGCACTCAGTCTGTGGCCAGATGGCTTACAATGCCCCAGGGCATGCGGCTATCACAGCACTATCAACGCCCTGTCATGTCTTTTTGCTTAACTCTTGGATGTCTTCTGCCTTGGGAATGGTGAGCAGCTCCTGCCATTACACAACTGTCCCAGGTAGCCAAAAGGACAGGGAGCCATGTGGCAGGGTTCAAGCTTTCATTAATTTATTTGCACTGGGGCATGGTCCAAAACTGGCATGGGACAACGCAACTCTCACTCACACACACACACACACACACACACACACACACACACACACACACACACACACACACACTGTTCTCCATTAGAGCCTGTTCATTTTGGCCCCCAACCCTGCTAGCACTTCCACATCCCTATTTGTTAAAAATAGTAAAACCTACCTTCCGCCCATCTGAGCAACAACACCCAGGCCTTAAAGGCCAAATTTACCAACCAGCATCATAAAAGACTGCAACAATCCTACACATTACAAAGATCTTCATCTTTTCTGACTCACGCTCAGGGCCAAATGCTGGTATCTCCCTCCAATAGTGCTTTGCACAGTCCTGACTGGGCAATACACAGTCATTCAGGACCTGTGGTGAGACTGAGAGTAGGCTCTTCATGCTGCACTTAACAGCTACAATCTTTAACGGTACCCAGGTTTTCAAATAAGGCCTGCAGAGACCCAATGGGTTAGGGGCACATATATGTGGGGTGGTGTTTTTTTTTTTTTTTTTTAACAAATAAGGAGACAGAAATGCTGATGAGAGGGAATCTCAGGGGAAACTGGAGCTGAAAAGGGTAATTGGGAAGCCAGACAATCAGGGAAGAACTATACTCATGTGAGACCTAGCCTGGGACACTCAGGTGATAATAAGTAAAAACAGTCAGAAGTCTATGGTGGGGGGGTGCAGAGAGAGATGGCTTCCAGGCAGGATGTTTCCTCTGCCTGCTTGGCATCGCAGCGCCACTAAACTTACTTTTAAACCTTCTAAATTAATGAATCGAGCAGCTTGTTTTCACTCATATCTTTGGATTTCTTACATCCTCAGCTGTCGACTGATACCTTAAATTGCTATGGGGCACATGAAGAATCAGCAGTACAGTCAGGAGCTTCGCAGTCTACAACATCGCAGGTCTCTCAACCTGGAGGCACGGCAATTTACTTGACTCAAATACTGAACCTCCTTGGCAAGCTATGTTAGACTCGATGAAGGGTAAAGATGCTAAAACTGAAAAAAAACCTAGCCAAGCTAGAATCACATGATGCTGTCATCACCACCCTGATTGGTACAGTTGTAGAGGCAGACAAGCAAACACTCACCACACAGGCCACAGTTGCCACACTTAGCAATGAAAATACTCAGCTTCAAGGGAGGCACGAAGCACTTGGGAATGAGATCAGAGCTGGCAACCTGCGTTTGGTGGGGATACCGGAGTGAGTGGAGGGACCCACCTATTGAGTTTCCTGAAATGCTGGTTGACCGAGACGCTCTCAAGTGCCAGTGGATTTTGACTGGTCTCATCTGCGACAAGAATATCGGGTCAACCCCCGGATTAGGCCTGCTTCTACTAATCAGAAACTCACTGTTCTGCTGAAGACCTCAGGAGCCGATGTTCAAGAGATTCTTCTTGGGGCGGCCCGGGTGGCATACCCGTTAACTCTGCAGGAAGAAGATGTCACGTTTGTTCCAGACCTGTCTTCTCAGACCCACACCTGGATAAAACAATTTGATGCCGTACACCAGAAGCTCAGAGCCCTGGGAATTGTACACACCTTCTTACTGCTTGCGAGACTCCGGATTACATATGGAGGCAAATATTGGCAATTCTCTGACCCTAAATATGCTGGTCATTGGCTCAAGAAGACAGAGTCTGAATTTGTGACCAAGCCAGTTTCAGAGCCTACAGCTGAGGACTTGGGAGTCTGACGAAGGATGAGTAATACTTTGGCTACGTGCTGGTTACAGACTTTTTCCAGTTATCAACCTTAGAGATTGTGCTGGGACATTGATTTACTTTATACGGTTACGGACTGTAAGAATGCTGGGGTAAACAGGGTGGGTAGTAGGGCACTCCTAGATATTCGCCTGTGGTAACTAATAGACCCTTTGGCTCACTGCTTAAATGTATCAGCAGTGTGTGAGATTTTTGCTCTGCACCCGTTCCTCTATTTCATGTCCTTTTTCATTTTCTGTTGATTAGACCATTTAATGTTATACTAAAGCAATATGCTAAGGGTTACAACTTGATTGTTGAATTCTGCTGATTATATGTTGTGGGGCTGGTGTGGGAACTAGAGGGGACTCACTTTCACTACATGGTCCTCTATGTGGACGGGTTTATAGCGCTTTTTTAATGCATTTCGCTACCTGTGACTTCCCTCTGTTGGATATAACCTCGGTCATTGAAGTGGCTGGCATTATTGGGACATTTTGGGACTTTTATAGCATTTTCTTTCTCTCCCCACTCCTACTGTACAAGATTGCAAGACAAAGCACTATGTAAGTAATTTGTTCCTTTTATGGCATTTATTGCTGTATTGTTATGCGGCCTCTTGCATGAAATGGTATTCTGTATTGTTTATCTTTTTAAGAAAGCAACAAACAAAGTTAAAAAAGAAGTTTATAGAAGTAACACGGGACTGCTTTACTTGCTCCAATGGGTGGAGGGGATGCAATTTCGGAACCTAGTTCATTTCCAACCAAGACATTATCAGGGATATTTGACCGAGGACCCAACTGGACAGAGCGAAAGCAGCACTATTAAATTCAACACTGATCAATTTTCAGCCCAAAGAAATCCAGCACTGTGGTCCCTGACAGCAGAGTTTGGCAAAATGAGTGAATTAACTGAAAATCAGCTGAAAGGCATACTCTGGAGAGGGTGGGAAAAAAAAGTGGGCTGCAACAAAAGAAGCTGCCCAGAAGTGCATACAATTTCTTAGTAAGGCAATGAAACAAAAAAGAAACCTCTCTGGCTAGACAGAAAAGACCTTAAAACGAAGGACAGTGAAAGGTTCACAAAAAATGGGAAGAGTTTCTTCAGGTACGTAAGGGGAAAATGTCAAGCAAGGCATGGCATAGACAGGATGAGGAAAGATGGTGAAAGTCTGGCAAAAGGATTAAATTGGTGCTTCGGTTCTGTGTTCATCGTGGTGGAAGCTACAGGACCAATCCCAGACAGCAAGACAAGATTCAAGAGTACAGGCAGCCACAAAAGATAGGGTGCATACCTAGGGAGAGAATGCTGAAGGATCTGCAAGACACTAAGGTTACAAAAAGTCCCCAGGTTCAGATGGCAAAAACATATGTGCAGCTTGTCCTCCTTAGTGAGAGCAAAAACTGCAGGGTTTTATTTAACTCTAAAAATTGATTAGCGTTTTGCTCATAAAAGTGCTAAAACATTGCGAAAATGCATAGCACCTGCCTCACTGTGTTTAACAAACATAACACTTCTAGAAAACCTATATAAATACTTTCTGAACAGTTAGTATTGTCCCAAGAAAAAAACTGCTAATCAATTATTTAAAACCCTGAACTGTATGCAGCATTCAAATGCAAGACATTTAGTAGTCAGTTCAATGTTCATGTCCATTTAAATGCTGCATACAGCATACTTTGTTGAAACTATCTGTTTTTGCTGTCACCACTGAGGACAGCATACACATCTTTTGGTTTTGCTGTGTTTGATTTGCGGAGTGAGATGCCCCATCGTGCACCAGCCCTGCAACTTTTTTGCGCAGTGGCAACTGGCTGCTTTGTTTTCCTGGACCAGATGGGCTGCTCCCAACTGTGCGGAAGAAGGTAACACAGGCACTGTCAGTACCCTGGACAGACCTATTTAACTAGTCACTGGCAAAAGGTGAAGTGCCACTGGTTTGTAGGGTGGTGAACTGGTTACTCTGCACGACAGTGGGATGAGGGAGAACTCCGGAAATTACAGGCCAATGAACCTTACGTCAACAGTGTGCAAACTACTGGAGACAATAATTAACCAAATTTAATTCTTAGAGGAAAACAGGATTATGAACAGGAAATCAGCATGGATGCACAAGAAGGACGTCATGTCAAAGTAACTTGAGACTGATTTTTTTTTTTTTTAGTGATATAACAGCTTGACCCTTCAGCAATGCGTCTGACTTGGTACAACACGGGAGACTAGTATAGACAACAGGACTTGGGAAATGGCTAACTATGTGGATTGGGAACTGAAGACAGATGGGACTCAGTAATCATAAACAAAAAGCTCTCCTATGTCAGGGTGTCACTTGTGGGGAGCCACAGGGGTCTGTTTTGGGGCCAATTAAGCAATAAGGCATGACCAGGGGTTATGTTAATGGTGTGTTAATCACCCTCTAGGGGTGTAATGTTGCACAAGGCATAGCAGAGTGCCACATGACCCTAGAGGGTGATTAAATGACCATTAACATAACCCCTGGGAGTGCCTTATTGCTATTATAACTTTTTTTTTTTAAAAAGTGTTAAACCTTGTTCAGCATATCATTAGATTCTACATGTATGTTAATAAAATATTAACATAAGCCTGACAGAATGCTTACAGCCAATCAGAAAGCTCTGTTTCTCAGACCCTTTTTATAATACTTCTTAACATGTACGTTAGTGGTATTAGGATGTGAGCCTGTTCACAGATGACAAGATATTCTGAGAAAGAGCCAGTCCAGTGGCGAAGTGGGCAGAAGCACCTCACTCCACAGGTTCTATGTCATAATGGAGATCGCAGAAAGACGATCACTGTTAGGGCGAGTGTACATCGCTGAAAATCAGTTTCGGCAATGTACACTCCCAGTGCTAACAAAGCAGGCGCCAAGAGACTTTTTTTTTTTTTATTTATGCTTTGTCACCCACACCCCTCACCAAAGGACTTAACTCTAGGGGTGCGGTCGGGGGGATGCAAAAGCAGAAAAAAAATAAATCACGGCCGGGTGCAACAAAACAAATGCGTGCCCAGAACCAAACCCAGCACCCTCGCAACCCTAGCCTGCCACCAACCCACCACACCACAGGGCCAGCTCGGCAGGCCACTGCCACAGTATGCCTCACAAACACTCCCTCCCCTTCCACCGGTGGTACAGCGTGCTCGCTCCCACCCCGTATACACACACACACACACATTTAGTGACATCCTGTCGCTATAGTCGTGGCCCCCCCCCCCCAAAATCCGTTAGCCCTGTGCACAGGCACCGTGACTGAGTCGCCCTTTTTGAAAGCACTCAATCGCAGTCGCCATAATCACAGGCTATGTCATTCCACATCAGTGACCTGGGGTTTGGGAATGGAACAGGGTGCTCAGGGGCAAGTAGGACTGGGTGTCTGTGAACTTGTCTTGTGAAGGCTAGGCGGCATAACAGCAGTCACCTTGCTCAACAACCAGGTGTGAGCAAAGAGGCATGCAGCATCTTCACACTAAGTGCAACGCTACTGCATGTGCGCCAGCCCCAAATAAGTAGAAAAGGAGAGGAAAAAAAATCACCTGATGGCAGGATGACACTAGACAATCCCTCAGGCTCCGCACCACCTACCGGGTACCCACTTAACCAACTACTTACTGACCTCAGTGGGTAAGTCCCAAGGAGAGTGGGTGAGGGGGCTAAGGGTCACCATCAAAAAGGTGGCCGCTGGAAATGAACAGGAGGATAAACATTAAGATAAAAAAAATATATATATCCTGAGGGAGAGTAGACAGCGAATATGAAGTCATATATACATATACACACACATACACATATATGAGGAAAATTGTGCTCCTTCTACTCCTGTGCTCAGGCGACATCGAACTTAACCCTGGCCCTACGAAAGTGCTCTCATCTCCATCTGAACTCACAACTTTGAAAGGAACCAGCTTCTTGAATGCTAACGTGTGTAGTCTTTTAAAGAAGCTCGATTCAGTCCAGGCTTGGATTATTCATACTGCACCAGACGTACTCGTGCTCTCAGAAACCTGGCTCCAGGTGTCCACCCCAGACAGAGAGGTCAACATCCTAACTACCTCCTGTTCAGAACTGACAGGCAGACCAGGGGTGGAGGAGTAGCCATTTATGTTAAAAAAAAATTCTCAGTATCTATATTAGATGCTACCTCCTTTGCTGGTGGATTTGAATGCCTGTCTCTTAAAGTCGAGCTTTCCCCATCAGTGGCGTTCCGCATCATAGGCTGCTATAGACCCCCAGCGGCAGGAACGCAACTTCTGACACATCTGTCATTCCACCTGGATACTACCCCGATAGAAACAATTATACTAGGTGACCTTAACTATGATTGGCTGACTAAGGTCTCGTTACCCCTGAAACAATTCTGTGACTCTCATGGGCTCACTCAACTTATTACCGAGCCAACTCGCATCAACAAAAAAAATCCAATGAGAAGCACCCTCTTGGATGTTCTCCTTGTTAACAGACCCCATTCCTTTTCCCCTGCTGGTAACCTCTCAGCGGACATCAGTGACCACTGCTTTATTGGTGGTATAAGAACTGTTACCAAACCTCTATCTACAACAAAATTTTCCACTAAAAGATCCAAACGGAACTTCAATCCTCTTGCATACTTTAATGATCTAAAAAACTCTTTGCTATGGCAGAGTTTCTACCTGGCTAAATCAGTGAGCAATGCCTATGTCGTTCTCCATGAAATCATATCCAGCACCCTGTATGGCCACGATGGTGCTGTGCAGTGCATGGGCAGTGGGGGCGTGCAGCGGTTTGCATGACTGTGGGTGCCTGGGTAGGTGGATCATGTGGGCACACTGACTGCGGGTTGTCGCATGCCATCAAAGGGGTGCAGACCACAGCTGTATGCCATGCACATTAAGTGGGCTGAAGGGATCTGGCCAGTCACACATACTGACTCTGCTCCCTTGTCCTAGGTGGACAATGCTGCACAACTCTGGAGCGTCATGTTCAGGAGATCCTGCAGGTTACCCCGGCCACACTGGAGCTGCTGCAGAGCATGGAGTGGAGTGACCGGCGGTGGCACAGAAGGCGCCACAGGGAGCGCAAGGACGAGAGGGGCCGCCAGTAGGCCCTGCAGTGCCCGCGCTGTTCCTTCCCTCCCTGGACTGTCCCTCACACCCCTTTGACCCCCTCCTTGTTATTTCCTTTTGCCCCCTGCCGTCCCCCAAGCTGTAGCCTTGTCACTCCCCCCACTTTGTATATAGTACTGTATATAGTTCATGTTGAATCTGTTACCTTGTGCAATATAGATACGTTTCATACTACAACTGTGGTGGTCTCCGATTTGCAGTGGGTGTCTGGTGCCTTGCTGCAGTGGTGTGCATGGCGTCTGAGGGGTGGTGCCGGCCTGGTCGTGGGTGTGTCTGCCAGGGCTCCTCCACTGGTGTGGGTTGGGGCCATGGTCCCTGTCTGTGGTATGTGTGTCGCGCCCTGTGCACTGTATGTCTGTGTGCAGCGGTCACTGGTGCATGCGCTATCTCCCAGTTGCCCCGGCAGTGTGTACCTGGCCCGTGCAGCTGTGCCCCTTGAGTGTCTGTGGTACACACGGTCATGCTAACCCCTCCACCGCATGCATGTCTGCTGGCATGATATTGGTAGCAGTCCATGCCAGCCACCCTCTGGGCATAGCGCCCTGGCAGCTGGCATCCTGACTCCCAGTCTACTGCACGTCTGCCTCTGGTGACACTGTGTGCAGTGCTGTAGTTGTCCCCCTCCATGCTGTCTATGGTGTCTGGGGTGCTGCCTGTGGTCTGCTGTCTGTCAAATGTGCTCCAGCTGCATGCTGGCAGCAGACAGGTTCACAATGCACACACCACATGGCCATGGTGGTGTGCAGGCCGTGGGTACATGGCATCATTGGAATCGCGAGAGCGGCATCTGTTGCCCCGCTATGTGTGGCTTTGTGATCCGGTTCTGGAGTGGGCATTCATGCCCCCAGAGTGGCCACTGAAGAAAAGTTTCTGGCACCTAGGTCGTGCACTCTGGGGAAAGGGGACACTGGTCTTGGTGCTGTAAAGGTGGTCCAGTTGCAGGGAAGGTTGCAAGTTGAAGTGGGGAGGCTAATCCTGTGTGTTTGAAGAGTGGTCTGTGTGTAGGGATAGAGGTCGGCAGGGGGAGGTGGGAGCTGGTCCAACAGCTGAAGGGAGGGTCAGGGTTTTAAATAGCAGGTATAGCATAACAAAATGTTAAGCAAAACAGGAAGTAATGATAACCATTTTCAGAAATGCTTAGCACTGGACTGTTAACCATTTTTTGAGTGAGTCCATGACACAGTACACAACATAAAACTACATAAGTTTTAAAAATTTTGCTAATCAGTCTCTGCCAAGTGCTACGCATTTTCATAAGTGATTAACACTTTCACATGTCAAACTGCTAATCAGTCTTTTCAGCTTATTTAACCCCCCACCCCCCTGAGTGTGGTCGGCTGTGAGGAAAAGCGGTTCCGGGGGCTGAAAGGCTGGACGGGCTGGGGCAACGGAGGCTGGTTCTGGTACTAGATTAACTCATAAAATGTCTGACTTCTATATTATCTAGCATTTTTATATACTTACTGCTCTAGTTCATATGGCATACAACACTGTTATCGATCCTGCTGTTGGCAGCAAAGAAGGCGGTGACAAAACGATGGATGAAACCACTGATACCGACTGTGTCAGATTGGAGGCTGACTGTACAATCCAGTTTATCAACTAGAACAATTATCTGCAGGTTTATCTGACAAAATACTGGCCTTTGCCACTAGATGGCAGAGGTGAGTGTGTTATATGGCTCAAGTTGATAATACATATGTTCCATAGTTGGCGGGGGGGGGTTGGGGAACAAGGGACCACTCCAGTCGAGATGGCCAAAGGAAGAAAGGTGGAAATGTAAAAGGAGATGTATTCACTTACCGGAGTTAATTCTGTCTACATGAATATTGTGGAAATGTCAAAATCTTTTTTGATTTACTTTTTTCAAGAAACTGAGATTGAGAATTTTTATATCAAGATCAACGGTATCAGGACATACCAGTATAAAGTAAAAATATTGTATATGTGACCTTTTTGACATTGCATAGATGTATTTGCATGGTCTCTCAATAAAAACAAAATTAAAAAAGTTTTCTACATTGTAAATAAACTTTTGGCCAAAAATACTGTACTTAATGTACAAAGATTAATGTTACTGATCGCATGCTGGCAGATCGTATTAAAATCTTAAATAACAGCCGGCCCGCCGGCACAGGGGTAAGGTACCTATCTGCGATGCCGACGACCCGGGTTCAGGAACAGACCTGGGACATCGGAGGGCAGCCGGGGAGAAGGATTGAGCGTCCAGAGGACTGCTCTCCTTCTCTGAGGGGAGGGGGGCTGAGTATCCGGTGCACCACAGACCCCTGACAGAGGACGGGGGTTCCACAGCAACCGGTGACATCATGTATGGGGGGGGGCGGAGCGGACGCGGGATGTCACTGCACATCCCCGCCCCCCCAAGGGAGAGCTCAAAAAAAGCACAGCACCAAAAAATGGCGGCCCCAGTGGATGACACCAGCTCCCCTGCTGTCCCCTCTGACCACCAGAGTCCGCCTGGGGAAGGTCCCGCTCCCATGGCCCCGACCCAGGGGGTAAACTGGGTTGCGCCTACCAGTGTCCGTCGGGAGGGGGTGCCCACTGGTGGCCCCACTTTGGGGGCAAGCCTGAGTATGAGGGGGCGACAGGTGGAGCTGGGCTGAATAAAGATTGGAACACGGCAAAAGGAAAAAATTTCATCTGAAATAAGTGTAGAACAAAACTAATATCGATCACTCTGCTGTTTTTATTAACAGTAAAACACTGAACCAAAACGTGTAATGGATTTCATAAAGGGTAGCTATTTAAATTATCTAAAGGTATTTTTTATATACAATACAGGATTTAAAAAGAACAAATTATAAGTCTGTTTGAGAAAAAGCTGATATGTTGCACTAAATTTTTAAGCTATTGCATTTTTTTGCAACTAAGTGTATTCTTTATATAATGATTGCTGTGGTAGCACTTAATTCATGGTTGGTTCACTTTAGTTCACTTCATTTTGAAATACGTCACTTGTAAAATGAACATTTAAGAATGCACTTTTCTGTGTGACTCCACCCCAGTGTTCCCACTGGACCTATGTAACAGGGGGTACAGCGTACCCTCCTCTAAATTTTTCAGGGGTACATTTTGAGTTTTGGGAGTACATCATACCCCTTGCAGAAAATCAGTTGAGGTACATATTCTTTTTAAGGGGTAAGCCACACGCATAATCACTTTCAACATGAGCACAAAGCAGAACACCGGTTTTTGATCCACTCAGTCATAACGTAGTCACTTACTGCCTGAACTTACTTGTCTATATTATACTAACACAGTCGGTCTGTCACAAATATCTTTCTTAAAGTGATTTTGTCGCCTTCATGCATTTATTAAAGACTCTGACGAGTCTGCTGATTAATACACACATAAGACAAGGGAGGAAAAGGGACTGGACTGGAGGGTCAAAAGACAATAGTGATAATGACGTAGTCAAGTCAGTAAATCCAAGTCACATAACGGAATAAGCAACACTGCAGGCAAGTGACTGGGGTACACAAGTCTGGCAGAGTGAGTGAGAGAGACACAAAATCACAAACTGATTCATTGATGACTCGACCCTGATGATGACAGAACTATTTAGCTAAGCATAGTTTTGCTCTGCATCATTCTGCATCTGCATGCACAATGCAGCACTCAAAATCCAGCCAGCATTTTCACTGATTGGCCACTTGGCTGGCTACCTGCTTTGTCCCATGTGGCTGAATTCTCTTTCTTTCTTTCCCCTACAGTGCGGTTCACTTGGAAAACAGTGCTCTAACCCTGTGGAGCACACATAAATCAGTGTCCAACAAATTAACACAAGGTTGCCATGGCGGAATAACTCTGACTAAGGAGTCTGTACTTGGAGGAAGCTGGGCACATCAAAATAACAGTAACATCACAGCACAGTCAACAACATAACCATGTACAGTACTAACCATTTTTGTGATCACTGCTGCTCACTGAGGGTCCGGGAAACATGCTGTATTTGCTATCATCCTCCCAAGTCCTGATCCACCAAGTCAGTGTAAGGCAGAACTTAAGGCTGCTGAAAATTAAAAACATAATAAACCCAAACCCAGCAACCTAAAGAAACTAACTCCGCTCTGGTGATGGTCTCTGACCGACTCTCCCACTCCACACACACACACACACACACACACACACACACACACACACACACACACACACACACACACACAAACAGATTAATAGTCTACGCTACATGGGAGGGGGACACTAACTGAGCTGACTTGACTGAATGGGTCGGGCGGGACCCCAGGGGACCGCTGCTTGCTAGTGAGCTGCTAGTCCCCATTATCCTTCCGTGGAAATTTGGTAAAAACAACAGATGCCGCAGCTTGCATTTTCAAACTGGAATGGAAGAATATCGGGGCAGGCCCAGATGGCGGCAGGGAAATTACAGGAGCTGGACCTGAGCCCTGAGGTGAGAGTCAGACTCAAGAAACATAAGAGCTACCGTCAGCGAAGCAGAGCTAGGAGTGTGTGGCAAGGCAAAGGATGGGGTGAGCCACGAGGGTACAGCTGGTGCGTGGTTAATTTTGATCAATCAGTGTGTCATCGTGGAGGGAGGGAAATGGGAATGACTGCCATCACAGCCGGGTCTGGGGGGGGTGAGAATTTCTAGAAATGGGAATCGGATTACTGTACTGATGTGGGCGGCCTGATTTATGACCAAAGGTGGCCAAGCACGGAAGAAAGGAGTGGACCCAAGAGTGGTTGGTGGCGGCACTGCAACTGGCAAGCAGTGGGGTGACTGAGGCCGGGTCTGGGGAAGCACGTGCATATCTAGAGAGAAGACAGAGAGGGACAGCCAGGTCAGTAATCAGAGTGTGACAGAATAAAAGTTTTAAAGTGTTCCGACAAGACAACTCATCAGATCTGTCGCTATTCGGCATGGACAGGTCTCTCAGCTGCGGCTGTGGGATTGGGGGAGACGGGGACAAGATCAGATGGTTATTTGGAAATTGGTGGGCCACGGGTGCACCATCACTCACACATCCAGCCACTCAATCCTAAATATAAGGCCATCTGTAAAGTAAACAAAAAAGACACAAACCTGTCCTCTCTCTGACTCCTTCCTCGGGATTCCAATCACTGGGACTTGCTGTCCTGAAGTTCTGCTGCTTTCTCGACCATTTTACTGTTTCCAGATGGACAAGTCCCACTGCACATGCGAAGCCCGCTTAGGTGCTGTACTTTCACCCCCTAGGAAATAGTAACAGTGGTGCACGCCCACTAGAAAGTGGTGGAATGGGATAGGGTGTTTGTTTTTTCTTACTTGTCTGTAGACCAATCCTATGATGGTTTCAAGTGTGGGGGAAACAAAAAAAAAAACAACACACAAGCTGCACGTAAAGCAGCTCATGCTTCTGCATGCACAAAAGTAAACCAGGCATCTTTACGTGCATTGTACAACTTATACATATAGATGTACGTGAATTTCTAAATTTTTACGTGATTCACATACATCTATGCGTGAATGGAAACACTGCTCCACCCCCCTGATCCCCTGATGAAGAGGGTCCTAGCCCTCAAGGCGCCGGGGAACTGCTGTATGTCCTAATAAATTTATATATTAAGTTTATTCTTGCTTCGTGATTTTACTCCATGTGCATCGCTGTTTCTTTGTGTCTGCTTGGTTCTGGTACTAGAAGGGTGTGGAATGTGCAGGGTCAGTGGTCAAATGCAGGGCTGATCCGGGGGTCCCTATTAAAGACTTGGGAATCCTCACATCCTTTTCCCAGTGGTGAAATCCAGTCTACCTGGAGAGGCCAGACAACACAAGTTGCACCCAGTCCAGCTGTACCAACTGGTCACATTTTCACAATTTGTTTGGGACTGGTCTGGCAGTCTGGATTTCAACCATACCCATCAAATACTAAGCCACTGAAATATCAACCCACAGCAACCAGCTCAGCTCTCTTTGTTCCTCTTCGGCTGGCCACCTAACCAAAAAAAAAAAAAAAAAAAAGGCACTAACCTTATACAGGCAGAGGTTGACACGGACACTGGCCTACTAGCCAAATGCTGGTGGATTTTCCTTTAAATGGCATTGTGGGCTTGTATTGGAGAAGGTAACATTTCAATAAGTACATCAGCAGGGCCAGTGGAAAAGTCTATGGGGCTAGTGGATTTTCACAGTCACTAGCCCTGCTGGCGAGTGGCTGCAAAACTTAATTTCAACCTGAGTCAGGGCTTAAAATTAAGGGGGGGAATGCGCAAACTGCGCTAATTTTTGCACCCCCTTCCCCATGTGGACAATCCTGCTCACACATGCTCGCAAAGATCGGGGGGGGGGAGCCATTGCAACAAATGGGCCCATTCATTTCAATCGCAATTTTTTCTCATGCTCATAAAAATATCGAAAGGTAAGAAAGTTTTCTGCTTTTTGTCGAGGTTTATTTAGGTCCCCTCTCATAAACACAACGGTTGTCATTAAAAAAATATCATAAGGTAAGAAAGTTTTGATGAGAAAAAAAATGCCATTGAAATGATTGGCCCATTCATTTCAATGACTTTTTTTTTTTCTCATGGTCATAACTTCCTTCCCTTTTGATATTTTTTTCTACTTTTTGTTGTTGAGGTCTTATTTAGATCCCCTCTCACATACAAGGTATATTTTTTTCATACACCCTGTAAATGGGTGGTTGCGGACTACACCAACACAGCCTGCAAACACCCATTTATAGGGTGATGTGAAAAATGACAGTTTGTGAGAGGGGACCTAAACAAGAGCTTGACAGTAAAAAGTAGAAAAACATATTAAAAGGCAAGGAAGTTATGACCATAAGGGGAAAAAAATGCCATTGAAATGATCAGGACATGTAGCATTTTTCATGTTTTTTGGCAGAACACAGCTCGGGTTACCACCTTTTAAGAAGCCCAAAGTGGGACATTTCCTACTGAAACATGTTTTTTTGCAGGACAATATGTAACCTTGACCAATGCAACAGACTTCTTTTCTCAAAATAATCAGAATTAAGACTAAGTGTTGTAGTTTTTTTTAGTTTATTTAGTTTCTTATTTTTAAGGTATTTTAGCTTTCTGCAACAACTAAAGGAAAGTAAATACCAGTTTTTTTTAAGGACACCCAACCCCCAGAAAAATGTGGGTTCCTCCATTTGGTAGACGGGGGGTGATTCCCCCCGAAGCCAAAACCACATTTTAAGCCCTGTTATATGATAAAAGGCAATTAGGCACTATTTTTAGTCAGACAGCCAGCTAAGAAGGTGACAGGAGGGCTTTGCAGAAGGTGAAAACAGGGTGGAAGTTCGCCACTGGACACTAAGCAGTGCTTGGCGCTGGCAAGGAGAATGGCAGGGCAATTTTATTTATACAGCACCCTATACCAGGGTCTCAGGGTGCTACAAGACATACATCAAAAGCAAATAAATTGGGGGGGGTTCTAATGAGAAGCTATGTGTGAGGACGTGTTTTCCCCAAGCTCAGTCTTCCAAAAAAAGAAAGTAAATCATCATAAACTCTACAATATCCAGCTATTCTAATAATCACCAACTTGTGTACTTCTCTTCCATGGACATTACAGAGGACTATTTGGTTTCAAACACTGGGAAAGCACAATGTTTGGTGGCTAAAAACACCAAGAAACAGCTGCTGGCCTCGCAGGTGGAAAGCACGGGCCCCAAAAATCATTATCTGCAGCCAAGATGTCTGTGCTAGGCAGCAAAGTGACTGAGCAGGTGCTAGCAGCACCAAGTCCCTGAATAGAAAATAATTTGGAGAGTAAACTCCAGGAAATTGTGGAACAAAATGCGTCTCATGCCTCTCGGATTGCTGAGGTGAAAAAACGATCTCAAGCTTAGAGGACATCACAGGCCTTTTGCCCAATAAAGTCGCAAGCCTAGAAAAGGAGTTGGAAGACTTAAAGATTTGATTACCAGAATTACCTTCGGAGGCTGAATCTCCATATTAGAGTGCTACCGGAAGGCAAAGAGGGCTCTAATGTGGAGGAGTTCTGTCCTACCACGTTGCCAGCACTGCTGGGCCCAACACTGAAGAGAGGGAGCTTCAATCTGGGTTTGGGCCCCATCAGGCACTAAAGCTAAAACCTTCGGCCAGCCAGCCTCTGCGGCTGATCATCATGCGGTTCCATAACTTTAGGGACTGCCAGGCAGTAATGAATGCGTACCGCAACACTAAGGAGCTCTTGCATGAAGTGTCCCGCCTATACATCTTTCAAGATTACTCAGTGTGGCTGCAAAAAAAAGAGGAAATTGTTTTACCCCATCAAGAATTGGCTGCGAAAGATGAAAGTGGACTTTTATTTTACATATCCAGCACTGTTGAAGATCACACATGGGGACAACATATTCCTTCTGGGAGAGGACAAGGCCTCAGCGTTCATGTAGGAGTTGCAGTGCAGGATCTCTTAAATGGCTAGCTCAGCTGGTGTGTGCTTTGGATTAGGCAGCAATCGGTGGGCCACCGAACTGACTCTTTGCTCTTCCGTTTCTGTGTGGATGGGGGGGCAGCCACTCTGCCCCGAAGACTGGCTGAATTTTTCTCGTTTTCCCCTACTCGGGTTGGATACTCAGCTCCTTTTATTGTCGGGACTAGTTCCGGACAGTCTAGAGATTGGAGGCCTATGAGGGGCTTGACCACATGGAGTGGATAATGTTGGACTGTAACAAGGCCTGTTTGGAGGTTGGGCTGTAGTAGGCTCACTTGCCAGCTGGTGGCTGAATGTTACAGGCTGGACAATGGATCGCCTTACCATGTGGAGTTTACAAGTTCAACATGAGGATCGGCCTGGAATGGGACCCAAATGGTTAAGGTACGACGGGGGAGCATTGCCCATGGGTGCTTAAGCTTGCGCTGCCTCTCCACGTGCCTCTTGCCCGGACTCCCAGATCGAGTCTCTTCAATAAACAGTCTGCCAGGAAGTGCATGGTGTCCCCATAAGGCATATCTCACTGCTTCTGACACTATTGGGGGGGGGGGGAATCACCAGTTTAGGAGGCTGAAACTATGCTATGTCACTGGGGAGCTTTGCTGGGGGGGAGCAAACGTCTGTGGGAAGGTTCCTAACTTGACTCCATATCAAAGGGTGAGAAACTAAAATGCCGGTCTGGAGTGGGGGCCTGCTGGGGACTGCACATGATGCAAGTTCCACACCGGTCAATGGGTGTGTGAGGGGGTTGGAAGCCATCCGTTTGGCGCTGCCAGATGGTTAGGCCAATGTTACTTGAGTTAAATACTGTTTTCTCTGTGGGTTTACATGTTGAGAGGTAATGGGAATGGGGGGACATGGGTGATGTTATCCTACCTACTATGTTTTACCAGCGGCTTAGTATTGGTAACATTAATGGTTCAGGGATAAGAAGGGCAACTGTGAGACTCTGGCCCCATGGGCCTCAGTTTTTGCATTAGTCTTGGGAACACTGTTGGGGGATAGTTTCTGAGGAGTTTGCATGACAGCTAACAGTGAACTGGGACATCCCACTCCTCTGCACGTTAGTTGACTGTGGTGACTGGGGGTTCATCAGGACCCACCATCTTGGGGCTTTTGCTGCCGCTGAGACCTGGATATTGTAATTGGATAACGTACACAGTTCTGGGAGAATGGGGAAGAGGGGAGCTTGTTTACTGTATGGGGAATTCTTCGATCACCTACTGTGTAGTTTTTTAACTACTCAGTACTGTTTGGAATTTAGATGGTGGACAAGATGTTGGTCTCATATATCTACGTTATGTATGGGAGGGACAGGAGGGGTAGTTCTAAAGGACTTTTCTTGTTTACATGTTTGGTTGTTATTTTTACATGTTTGGTTGTTATTTTTACATTTACTTGTTAGATGGTCCATTTACACTGAGTGTTGCTATCAAATAAGGTGGTCTGTGAATACACTGGTGGTTGTGATGGGTGGGGGACAGGCATCCATGCAAGAAATATTAACAGGTGTGCCTCATGGGGATGGTTAAAGAATTAGTGTTTCCTGGAATGTTAGAGGGTTCTCCTCTCCAGTTAAATGCACTAGTGTCTTCACAGCCCTGAAAAGACAGCATGCACATATTGCATTACTTCAAGGAGATGCACCTCACAGATAAGGAGCATGTCAAATCGGTTAGGGTGTGGGTCGGTGCCTGCCACGCAGCTCCATATAATTCACACAAGAGGGGTGTGGTGATTCTAATTCATAAGAATCTGCCTCTGCAGGTCTGCCAGGTAGTAGCCGATCCTCAGGAGGGATGCTATGTCTTTTTAGAAAGGGAATTATATGGGGAGAAGGAAACTTATGCTAGGGTATATGCCCCTGCGGTCTTCGACTCTGTTTTATCAATCCCTACTAGATACTATAATGCGGGAACAATTTCCAGGATTGATTTTGGGGTAGGGGACTTTAACAGCGTTATGAATCCTGAGGTGGATCACTCTGAGGGAAGGGGCCAGCATAAGGAAACAATGGCACAGTAAATATTCGGGGTGTGTGACTTAGATTTAGTGGACAGTTGACGTACTGCAAACTCAGGGATAAAAGAATATACTTTTTACTCCAATCCTCACAAAACCTGGTCTTGATTGGATTTCACACACACACACACACACACACACACACACACACACACACACACACACAATTTATATATATTCATTGCAAAAAAACTTTGTTAATGTATCAGTTAGTGTGTTTACTGAAGCGACAAAAGTAAGGACATTTCCTGTTAGGGTTTCCAACTCTGACACCCAACCCCCTACCCTGCACACACCCACAGGCATCAGGGGTCTGCCTTGGGGTTGTCAGCCCCTATGCTCACCCCAAGGAATCCTTTCTTCTTACCGGGGTCCTCATATGGGGGGCTCTGGGAATGGGAGGCTCGGGGTGTGATATGTATGGGTAACCTTTTCACCCAAGAGGGGATGTGCTCCTTCGCAGACCTGGAGGGGATCACAGGCTTGCCCCAAATGCATTTTTATTTGCCATCTACAGGTGAGGGCATAAGGAAGACGGATGGATAGGGACCAGATTACTGTGTTATCATTGGCCCAGGTGGAGCAATTGATGTATGCAGCTAAGATGGATGCCAAGAGAGTCATCTAGAAAGTGGTGCACCAGGATTGACAATATTTCCCTGATCTCACTCTCAAAACTATGGCATTGTGGGAGAGATCCAGGGATGCCTATCTGGGAAGAGGACTGGAGATTGGTATTACAATCTCACAAGTCAGTGTCAGTGGCTCAGTAGGTAGCACACTCGCCTCTGAGGCCGGGAGATCAGAGGGCTGTGGGTTCAGTTCCCACACCTGGCACTTGGGTTAATATCCCAGTACTGACACTGTAGTGCAGCATGAGAGGGGTGCTGCACTTCTGAGGTGCCGTCTTTCAGATGAGACGTTAAACCGAGGTCCCATCTGCCTGGATTGGTGGTAGTTCAGGTGGATGTTAAAGATTCCATGGCACTTATCGAAAAGAGTAGGGGAAATTTCCCCGGTGTCCTGGCCAAATTTCCCTCATTCACTCAAAATACCACCAACAGCTTAATCTGGTTCAAGGTCAGTTGGCATTCATCTGTATCCCCCTCCTCTGGGTTGTGCCTGAAAATAGGCAGGATCTGTCTAGTGCACTTACCCGGTCAACAAAAACTAAATAAAAAATAAATTAACATGGGCATCTTGATATGTAATAAATACAAGGAATCCCTATAGAAACATAGATTTTGACGGCAGATAAGGACCGCTTGGCCAACCTAGTCTGCCCATTTCCCTACCTTTTGAATAAGCTACATATCTTGTTAACCAACAGCCTACTTCTTCCTTCCCCCCACCAGAATTGCCTTATGTCTGTCCCATGCATTCTTGAATATGAATTCATTTATCGATTATATTGCCCCGCCCCACCCAGACAGTGCATAAATTTAATCCTGCAATCTCACCTCTTCGTGGGAGATGTAAAACAGATGTGGGATCATATATACATTATTTTGGACATGTCTGATTTTACAGACATTTTGGTCTGAAGTGGCACGGGAAGTCTCAAACCTACTGTCGGGAAGGCATATCTCATTAACAACTCTTTCCATGCTAATAGATAGCCAGTGCAGCTGCCACAGCACAGGGGAGATATGATCTCTATGGCCCTGTCCACACTTACATTTTAAATTTGTTAGACGGTTTTAAACCGTTAGGAGCTTGTTTTACCGCTACATCACACTAATCGGGACCGCGGGTTTAACATACAGCCCATCCACACTCCTAAAATGAAAGCGTGTTTTAACACGCTGTCAGTTCGCTTGCCAGTGCAGATCAGCTGCTGCAGTGGCACCCAGGAGATCACCGCAGAGAACACAGATCAGACGCCCATACGCATTGGTAACTGGAAGACGTTTCCACTTACACATTTTCAAACTATGCTAAAAACCCTGATTGTATCAGGTTTAAATAGGTTTGGCAATACGCCAGTGTGGATGCAAACTGTGCTCCCCGATTTTAAAATGTTACAGGGCGTCTGTAACATTTTAAGACCCCCAGTGTGGACAGGGCCTATATGACACCATTGATATCTACCTGGCCACGGCATTCTAAATCAGCTGAAGGCAATGCACCAACCCTCCAGACAGCCGTAGGTAAACAGCATTACAGTAGTTCTGCTCGAGTCATTAAAGCATTCACTAGGGTTGCCAGATCCTCTTGCCCAAGGTAGGGTTTAACCCAGGAGACATTCCTTAACTGGAAAATTCCACTGCAGACCACGGCTGACACTTGATGTTCTAGGATACACCACTACAGGAGGGACAGGGAGGGTAAAAGAGAAGGAGGAGTAGCTCTCTACATAAGGGAAGGCATCAAAGCAACAGAACAAAAGGGTTAACAGGCAGAAGATGAAGCACTGTGGGTTAATTTGGAGACAGGCAATGGCACCACAATCCGCACAGGGCTTGTATACAGACCCCCCCTTCTCAGGGGAAGGAAATGATAGAAAGTATCCTTAGAATGGCAGAAAAGGGGATATTGCTGATGGGGGATCTGATCTGAATATGCCAGATATTAACTGGAGTGCAGTTGCAGCAGCAACTTCTAGGAGTGGGGTTATTCTAGACGCCCTACAGGGGACATGCCTTAGACAACTAGTATTGGAACCCACTCGAGAGGGAGCAATCTTAGACCTGGTAATCTCAAATGGAGATGGAGAGAGAATTACAGATGTAGAAGTGGGTAGCCATCTGGGAACTAGCGACCATCGAACAGTATGGTTCACAATAAACACAGCAGTAGAGTTAAGCCATACAAAGGCAAAAGTACTGGACTTTAGGAGTCCTGACTTTGCTAAAATGGGTGAGTGCCTAAGGAAAGCACTGGCAAATGGGCAAGAAGGAAGGGTGGAAGAACAATGGGGAATAATAAAACTGCCATCACAGAGTAACAAGCCTTTGTGTAAAGCAAATAAACACTAAGCGACATTGCAGAGGGACTGGAAGGAAAAGTATGTCTCTTTGCAGACAACACAAGATCTGCAACAGAGTTGATACACAAGTTGGGATGGAAAGGATGAGAAGGGACTTGGCAAAGTTGGAGGAATGGTCAAATGTATGGCAGCTTAGATTCAATGCTAAGATGTGCAAGATAATGCACCTGGGAAACAAAAACCCAGAGGAAGAGTACACAACGGGATGAGATACTAACAACAAAAAGGAAAGGGACCTGGGGGTAGTCATATCAGATGACTTAAAGGTGGGCAAGCAATGTGAGAGGGCAGTAAGGAGGGCTGGGGGATACTGGGATGCATAGGGAGAGGCATCACCAGTAGAAAACAGGAAGTTGTTATCCCTCTGTACAGACAGCTGGTGAGACCCCATCTGGAGTACTGCATGCAGTTCTGGAGACCCAATCTCCGCAAAGACAAACAGGATGGAGGCAGTCCAGAGGAGGGCAACTAAAATGGTGCAGGGTCTGCACCGGAAGACATATGAAGAGAGACTTAAGGAGCTTAATATGTATAGCCTCGAGGAAAGGAGGGAGAGGGGGGACATGATAGAAACTTATAAGTACCTCAAGGGAATCAACAAAGTCCAAGAGGGTAGCATGTTTCAGAAAAGAGGTGAAGATAGAGGGGGAGCGGCTCAGAGGTAATGTAAGGAAGTATTTTTCACAGAGAGGGTTGTGGATGCATGGAACGGCCTTCCAGAGGAGGTTGTGTAGTCAAAAACAGTTGTGGATTCCAAGAATGCATGGGACAGTCATAAGGCAATTCTAGGGGGTTGGGGTAGGAAGAAGTAGGCTGTTGGTTAACTAGGATCTGCAGCTTATCCATTAGGTAGGGAAATGGGCAGACTGGGTGGGCCAAGCGGTCCTTATCTGCCATCCAATTCTATGTTTCTATGTAGCGTCAACCTAGAATCCACAACGATTCCCAGATTCTTCACCCTATCCACAGCTGTCAGAAGGGTGCCATTTAGAGAAGGTAAACTGATCGCACCCAAACTTGCAGACAACCCTCAAGGACCTGGTTCCATCAGCAACAACTCTGTCTTGGTCAGACTGAGACTGAGCCAGCTGGAGGCCATTCAGTCAGAAATTTCATTAAGGCACTGCAGCAGCATAGCGACCGCCTTCAGCCCATCTGACGAAAATGTGAGGTACAACAGAGTATCATCTGCACAGCAGTGAAAACATCTTCCTATAACCAATCTGAACAGCAGCATACACATTGCTAACAACACGGCAGAGTTTTAAATAATTGATTAGTAGTTTTTTTTGGGGGGGGGACAATGCTAACTGTACAGAAAGTATTTATACAGATTTTCTAGCAGTGTTATGTTTGATAAACACAGTGAGGCAAGTGCTATGCATTTTCACAATGTTTTAGCACTTTTATGAGCAAAACGCTAATCAAGTTTTGGAATTAAATAAAGCCCTGCATGGGGACAGAATCGAACCCTGAGGAACCCCAACAACAGACTACAGCCAGACACGATGTGTAGATACCCATCACAACCTGCTGCGATCTGCTGGAAAGGAAGGACTCAACTGTTTCAAAGTTGTCCCAGCAAGGTACAAAAAAAAAAAAAAGATTCTCAAGGCAGGTAGGTATGTGATACTGAAGGGCATGCTTTATTTTCATGAAGTGGCACTGGTAAGTGTATATTTGCCTTCTCAATCCACCCTCCCAATAATGCGTTCATTTATGCACAAGGTATTATTTTATTTATTAAACTCTAGGATTACAAATACCTCTGAGCAAGAACTGCTCATTTACAAAGGTTCCACATCAAAGGATGGAGGGTAACATACATACAAAGGTTGACAATGGTTTCCAGTCTTAACACACTTTAGAATTACAGTCATAAATGTAGGGAGAGTTGGACTTCCGGTGGGTGCACCGACCTAATGGCAGCCTGATCTAGACGCTCCATCCCGCCATCTAACAATCCACCATAATCCTCAAACCGGCCAACCCATCCAGACTCCAAGAAATCAGAAGACGCAGCAAAGATGTCCTCTAGACACAAATCTAAAGACAAATCTGGCTCCCAAAGCGCTAAACAAAGCAAAACTCTGCTGGACTATGCTCAACCCAGCCTGGCCTATACGACCGCGGCTTTGCCGAAACACTCACCCACCTCAAAGGAACCGGATGAGTAGGAGTGTATGATTACATCCAAGCAATTATGTGCAACGCTCCAGCGTATGAGTGCTACACCTGAAAGATTGGAAGCAAAAGCCCCAGAAGATCGCTAAAAGCTTGAACTTATGGTCCAAAAAAACAGATCACCTTGAAAAGGGACTAAATGAATATTCTACCACAATGGATGTTCACAACGCAGCCCTGTTAGACTTGCATCATAGAGAGCAGCAGTTAGAGGTGAGAATGGAGGAATTAGAGAATCAAAATAGGCGCAACAATGTCCATATTCACGGACTACCTGAAGGAACTGAATTGGGTCCAGTGTCAGCATTTTTAGAAACCTTTCTCCCTGAAATATTGGGCTGGCCAGTAGACAAACCACTTAACAACATTCGGGCACACCGATCTTTGGTGCCCAAACCCAAGGATCCCAAAGCACGTCCGCATTCCCTGGTAATTGCTTTCCTTGACTTCCGCACTAAGGAGGAGATTCTGAAGTTAGCCTGGCCTAAGGGAGAGGTGCTATTCGGCGATACCCGGCTCTTTTTCAAACAAGATTACACCATTCAACTACTTGCCCAGCACAGAAAGGTGCTGGCTGTGGTACGCCTCCTTCAACAAAAAGGGATGAAGGCTTTTGTTGAATATCCAGCCAAATTGAAGATTTCCTGACCTGATGGCAGCCCAGACATTTCTGTCCTCCTTAAATACAGAAATCCCCTTGGACCCAAGGCAGCAACAGAGATAGCGATTGACTGAGAAGGCATGGCACATAGTAGGAACCAAAAGAAAACAACTCCATGACCGGCCGACTGCATCTGGAGGGTGGGACTCGGCTAACGTGCGCAGAGAAGTAAACAACACCTCACTTTCATATATCAATGGATCTAGCAGTGCAGACGAGTCTTCATCGGGGTAGTACACCTTGGTGAATGAATCGCTGACCTGAGGAGACCATCACTGAACTTTTTGGCGTTTAATTGTGATGGACAGTGAGTGACTCCCCTTAGGGGAAATTTAATGCTCACTTGACTTGCTACTGTTTATATCGCAATACCCACACTGGGAACAGGAGGGATGGGATTGGTTGATTGAGTAATATGCTTTTCCCTTCTTCTTCTTATTATTATTATTAAGGGAAGGGAATCAGAGTTGTACATATGGTGGAACGATGGACTGCTCCCTCTGATCTGATGGGAGGTTGGGGGGTGGCAGCTGGGTCCTACGGTCCATGCGTTTGCTCCCGGGGACTGACCCTGTGGGATCAGACAGTGCTCCTGGTTTTAGAAACCTGCATTAAGTGTGCTAGGGCAGAGAAGGGGTGCTGAGACAATGACGGATACCCACAACATGGTCAAATGTCTGTAACCTACATAAGAGCTGTAGTTCCTTCTTTACCTCAGGTAGCCCCAGTGGCTAGGCTGTGGCATACTAATGCTGACACTAGTGGTGGGCTTCTACCTAAATGCATGGTCAGGAGGAGCTTCTGGTACACATAGAACCCCAGAGGCCAGGTTGGACCACCTTCTTGCGAGATCACTGGCGAGGGCTCGATTAAAATTCACCCTTAGAAAACTCTGTGTGGAAGCATGTCTCCCTGTACCCTTTATCAGCTCTGAACCAAGGAAATGGGTATGATATATACTCCACAGAACCTATAACCCCTGCTGCCACATGCACTGCCTTTTGACCATACAGGGGCCATGCTAGGTTGGTATCCAGGAAAAGTGTGCTATCCTTGATCTTGGCGGTGTCCCCCCTCCTCACACCCTGTGTTACATAGGTGAGAGGGAGGCGTGGGCAGGGGGGCTAGGCTGTGACCCAGTAACCCCTGCAGTATCTGAAAAAACAACAGGAATATGTTGGTTATTTCTGTGCACTGTCTATATCACCCCTGTCAAGGGAGACCAAATCCCCTTTTGAACAATGAGCACTGAGGGAGCTTAAAATTTAACTATGTTAAGTATTGTTGTCTACGGCAGGACTGGATCTGTCTTTTTTATATCCAGACCAGACACTTTTGGATAATATCTATACACTGTCTAATATTCATTGACACGGTGCTACAATCTTAACCCTCTGGCCATTAGACTGTTTTACTTTCTGAGCTGGATGGAGAGCCCATTGTGTTGGGGCCCTCCAACCACGCCTCTTAAAAGTCGAATTTTTGCAGAGGGTGGTAATAGGATATTTACACCTTGAAGAAAACTATGTTATGCTGGGTTATACAGCTTTTCCAGTTCTGGTTATATTATAAAGTTTGCTTATATAGTCAGCTATATTTAAGGTTGTACATGATGCACAAGAAAACAGAACAAATGGACTTATGGTGGCATTCTCCCTCACCCCTCCTCATTAGTGGATGGTTTCAGACCCCTTCCTTTGAAGATGGATGATCTCCAGATAGTCTCACTAAATGGGAGAGGGATAAATAGCCCTGCAAAACTAGCCAAAATATTGCAGGACCTACACAGGAGGGAGGCGGTAATAGCTTTTCTGCAAGAGACCCACCTGACTGCTACAGAGCACCTGAAGCTAAAACGCTCATGGGTGGGGAGTGTATATGCTTCCCATTTTGAAACCAATCCACATCGTAGAGGAGTAGCGATCTTAGTTAAAAGACATGCACCCTTGGTAATTTTGAGGGTCAGAACTGACCCAGAGGGTCGTTTTGTCCAGGTTTGGGGTTGTTATAGGGGTCAGCCTTGTATACTGGTGAATATATATGCACCAAATGACGAATCTTCACGATTGCCCTTTATTGAAAAAATTATTAAAGAAACGGTCACCGATGCATCCAGTGTGGTGATCACTGGAGGAGACTTCAATGAAGTCATGTATCCAGGGGTGGATAGAACAGGGTGGGGTCAAGGAGGGCAACGAGAACAGGAAAGCTCATCCTTAGATTGAACCAGGAACTGGGTCTGTCCGAATGTTGGCAGTTTCTGCATCCTTGGGAGTGGGATTACACATACTACTCACCACAACATGGGGGTTATTCTGGGATAGATTACTTTTTGGTGTCTTCCAAATGATTACAGAAGATAGATAGGTGTGACATAGGCCCTATCACCATATCTGATCACGCCTCAGTAACCCTTAAATTACTTACTACCAGTATCCCTCCACAATCCAGTTGGAGAATTAATGTGAGCCTCCTTACTAGGGAAGACTTTCAGGAATTAAAGAGAAAATCCAACAATTTGAAAGAGATAACCCCAGAGGAGAAACGGCGGACAGTATAAGATGGGACACTCTTAAATGTTGCCTTAGGGGAGAAATAATTAACTACTCAGCTAAACTTAAAAAAAAGAGTGTATACGCAAGAGAGTCGAATTGGAGCAAAAAAATAGTACAGTTGGAGGCTTTACACCAAACTCAGCAGGACCCGCAAGTCAAACAGAACCTGGATAAAGCAAGACATGACTTAAATCAATTACTTGACATTCAGACTGAGGGTCACCTGAGGTATGCCAGACAAAAGTATTTCGAACAAGAGAATCGTGCTGGGAGACTGTTAGCATGGCAACTCCATCAGGAGGCAGCCAGTAGAGCAGTCACACGTATACCAGGCAAGGGAAGGGTACCAGCCACAATCTCCCCGACGGAAATTCTACAGAGATTTAAAACATTTTATACCAGACTTTATGAGTCAGAGATTGTCCCGGGACATCAAACCACAGTGCAGTCATTTTCAGACAGCCTTCCAATTCCCACTTTAACAGACCCAGCTAAAATGCACTTAATGCACCAATCACCACCCAGGAAATACAAGTTAAAATCAAACAACTAAAAAACAGTAAGGCCCCAGGTCTGGATGGATTTCCGGCCAAATTTTATAAAGGGTTTTCACCCCTTCTCCTTGAACATCTGGTGGCCAACTGCAACGGGATTTTGATAAATAAGAACTCTATACCGCCCTCCTGGAATTCGGCTCAGATCTCAGCACTCCCTAAACAAGATAAAAACCCAGTGTTTTGCAGTTCTTACCGTCAGATATCCCTGCTACCTGTAGACCTAAACATTTTTACAGGGATTTTGGAAAACAGACTGCAAAATTGAATTTCACCCTAATTCATCCTGATCAAACAGGATTCATTTCTGGGAGATTTCTTCAAGATAATATCCGTCGATTATTAAACATTATCACTACCCAGAGAGGTTCCACATCCTTGCAGCTGGCGATCAGTATGGAAGCCGAGAAGGCTTTTGACAGGGTGGATTGGCATTTTATGTCATCCATCCTGTCGAAATTCGGGCTAGGGGAACATTTTCTTTCAGCCATAGCTGCACTATACCATAAACCGGAAGCTCAGGTTAGGGTGAACGGCCTCCTTTCAGACCGCATACCTCTCCAAAGGGGCACCAGGCAGGGCTGCCCCCTTTCCCCCCTGATCTTTGCCCTATCATTAGAACCTCTAGCTATCTGGATACGAAACAATCCACATATTAAAGGAATCTGGGGAGGAGGGATCAAGCAAAAGGTAGCATTTTATGCAGACAATTCACTATTTTTTCTAAAAGACTCTCAAACCTCCTTACCCCATTTCCTAGAATCTTTAACGAAATTTGGTTCCATGGCAGGTTACAAAATTAACTTGTCAAAATCTGAGGCAGTGATACTGAGCGGAGTCCTCCCTAGACAACATAGGGATACATTTCCTTTTGTGGGGGCTAGGAGGAACACCTTTAGGTATCTAGGAATCCAGATTTCAGTAGATACGTCAAAACTTTTTTGAAATAATCTCCTTAAACTATATCATACCTTACAATCGGACTTTGCCCACTGGAAGCTCTTACCCCTCACCCTATATGGCAGAATTAAGGTTATAAAAAGGAATTTAGTACCTAGATTGCTGTTCTTATTCAGACACTTACCATCCCTATTCCACCTCATTTTTGGAATAGACTATCTAAGGACATCTCTAAATTTCTTTGGGCAGGACAGCGCCCTAGAATATCCCTGGACACCCTGACAAAAACAAGGGAGGAAGGCAGTTTAGGCCTACCCCATATATACCGCTACTATTTGACGGCACAGGGTGCACACCTAAACACCTGGGCAAAGCAGCGCATTAACTCTGGTTGGTATCTCATTGAGACTGAGGCAGTTAGGGACTATAGAATATGGGCATTTCCTACAAGCCCTACAGGTTCCTGAATCTGGCGCTCTATCTCCAACCCATGGGTGAAACATTCACTACACATTCTTATTAAGTTACGCAAATTAACATATACTCCAAATACCTTGGTCCTGCTCTCCTTAGTTCGCTACCTGGATGACTTCGTCCCTCCTAAAGCAGATCAGGGATATGCATATTGGGAGCTCAAAGGTCTAACTACATTTAAATAGCTGACTCATAGAACAGGATGTCTCTCTTTTGCCACCCTTAGGGACAGTTTCTCACTTTGTAGGGAAGATTTTTACAGACTTCTTCAAACTCGACACTTCATCAACACTGGTAATAAACTCCAGTAGATTAGGAGAGTGTTCACATGCTTGGAGGCCTATTGGTGGGACTCTATTTAAATTAGGGATAAATATCTCAGTTTATCTATTCTATACGGAATCCTCAACTCTTAACCTGGGGCACATGTATTAGAAGATGTAAGACGGAGATGGGAAGCAGAAGCAGAGGAAACACAGAAACATAGACTTTGATGGCAGATAAGGACCGCTTGGCCCATCTAGTCTGCCCATTTCCCTACCTACAGGATAGGCCGCAGATCCTAGTTAACCAACAGCCTATTTCTTCCTACCCCCCAAAAGAACTGCCTTATGTCTGTCCCATGCATTCTTGAATTCTCCCACAGTTTTAGACACCACAACCTCCTCAGGAAGGCTGTTGCATGCATCCACTACCCCCTCTGTGAAATACTTCCTCACACTGCCCCTGAGCCGCCCTCCTTCTATCTTTAAATTGTGTCCCCTTGTTCTTGCAAGTCTCTTTTTCTGAAAGATGCTACCCTCTTGAGCTTTGTTGATTCCACTGAGGTACTTAAAAGTTTCTATCCTGTCCCCCTGTCTCTCCTTTCCTCAAGGGTATACATATTAAGCTCCTTTAGTCTCTCCTCTTATTGCTTCTCTTGCAGACCCTGCACCATTTTAGTTGCCCTCCTCTGGACTACCTCTATCCTGTCTATGTCCTTGCGGAGATGGGGTCTTCAGAACTGGACACAGTACTCCAGATGGGGTCTCACCAACTGTCTGTACAGAGAGATAACAACTTCCTGTTTTCTGCTGCTTATGCCTCTCCCTATACATCCCAGTATACCCCCAGCCCTCCCTACTGCCTTCTCACATTGCTTGCTAACCTTAAGGTCATCTGATATGATTACTCCCAGGTCCTTTCCTTTTTGTTGTTGTTACTACCTCCCACCCACTGTATATTCTTCCCTGGTTCTTCTTTCCCAGGTGCATTATTTTGCACTTCTTTGCATTGAATCCTAGCTGCCATACTTCTGACCATTCCTCCAACCTTGCCAACCCCCTTTTCATTCTTTCCACGCCTCCTTGTGTATCAACCCTGTTGCAGATCTTTGTGTCATCTGCAAAAAGGCATACTTTTCCTTCCAGTCCCTCTGCAATGTCACTGATGAAGACATTAAAAAGGACTGGACCCAATACTGAACTCTGCGGTACCCCAATAGTAACCCCTCTTTCCTCAGAGTGGACTCCATTTACAATTACCTTCTGTGTCCTGTTGTGCAGCCAATGTTTTACCCAGGCTACCACCCTGGGACCCACTCCCAGGCTGGTTAATTTGACTATTAATCTTTTGTGTAGGACTCTGTCAAATGCCTTGCTAAAGTCTAAGTAGGCCATGTCCACAGCCCCTCCCTGGTCTACTACTTTGGTCACCCAGTCAAAGAAATCTATTCGATTGCCTGACATGACCTTCCCGCTGTGAACCCATGCTGCCTTGGGTCCTGTGCCCACTGGCCTCTAGGAACTCAACTATTCTTTCCTTCAGAAGTGACTCCATCACTTTCCCTACCACAGAGGTCAGACTGACAGGTCTGTAGTTTCCTGCCTCTGTCTTGGTCCCACTTTTGTGAAGAGGAATCACATCCGCCTTCCTCCAGTCCTCGGTACCACACCATCCTCCCATGATTTATTAAAAGAGTAGCCAGTGGTTTCACTAGTTCCTCCTTAATTATTTTAGAATTCTGGGGTGAATTCCATCACGACCCATTGCTTTGTCCACCTTCAGTTTTAGGAGTTCTTGCAGAACCCTTTCTTCTGTGAATAGACTGGGATCGAACCCCTATCAAAGATTACTTCTGTTAATTGGATTAGGCACTTCCCCCTCCTCTTTTGTGAATACTGAGCAGAAATATTCGTTCAGTATCCCTGCTTTTCCTGTCCCCTCTGCCCACCCACCACGTTCATTCTATTCAGCCTCACTATCCTCCCTTTGTCTTTTCGCTCGCTGATGTACCTATAAAGGTTTATCCCTTCTTAATTGAGTTGGCTATCTTTTCCTCAGTTTGGGCCTTTGCTATTCTGACTTCCCTTCCTGCTTCCTTTTGCCTTAACTGGACAGCTCTCTGTCCTGCTCCTTCTGTGTTTCCTTATACTTCCAGAATGCTATCTTTTTCTTCCTGACTTTCACAGCCACCTCTTTTGAGAACCATAGTGGCTTTTTCTTTCGTTTTGATTTATTTGCTTTACACAAAGGCTTGTTGCCTCTGTGATGGCAGTTTTGATGATTCCCCATTGTTGCTCCACACCTCCTTCTAGCCTGTTTGCTAGTGCTTTTTTGAGGCACTCTCCCATCTTGCCAAAGTCAGCCCTCCTAAAGTCCAGTACCCTCACTTTTGTATGGCTTGACTCTGTAGCTGAGTTTAATGTGAACCACACTGTTTGATGGTCACTTGTCCCCAGATGCCAACCCACTTCTAGATCTGAGATCCTCTCACTTCCCCCGTTTGAGAGTACGAGGTCTAAGATTGCTCCCTCACAAGTGGGTTCCGAAACTAGCTGTCTAATGCCTGACACCTGTAGGGCATCAAGAATGGCCCTGCTTGGATGTGGCTGCAGCAAATGTGTACTTCAGTTAACATGTGGCATATTCAGGTCTCCCATCAACAGCATCTCCCTTTCTCTGCCATTCTAAGAATGCCTTCTATCATATCCTGGTCCATTCCTCCCCTGACATGGGGGTCTGTACACAACCCTATGCGGATTGTGGTGCCCTTTCCAGTCTCCAAGGTGACCCACAGTGCCTCCTCTCCTCCCCGTTTACTCTTTTCTTCAGTTGCTTTTATCCCTTCCTTTACATAGAGAGCTACTCCTCCCCCTCTTCTCCCCTGCCTGTCTCTCCTGTAGGTTATGTACCCTGGTATATTAACATCCCAGTCATGGCTCTCTGTGTACCATGTTTCTGTGACTGCTACGATATCCAGGCATCCCTCTTCCATCAAGGCCACCAGCTCAGGGAGCTTGTTGCCCAGACTACGGGCATTGGTACTCATTACCCTCCATTTCCTGATGGCCTTACTCCCTTTTGCCCCATCCCTGTCCTTCTTGCCTTTGTCACTTTCTCCATTTACCTCTGCCCTTCTCCCTATCGACACCTCTATGTTGGCGTTTGCGCACACTACTACCGTGATTATTTGGGGGCTAGATTTCCTGCTCCTTTCCAGTGCCTCCCCTTGGCTAGTTTAAAACTTGCCAATGAAGCATTTAAACCTATCACCTAGGATCCTGGTTCCCCTGCCGGACAGATGCAGCCCATCATGCCAGTATAGGCTGGCATCACTCCAGGTGGACCCCCAGTCCCCAATGAAGCCACATCCCTGAGCTCCACGCCAGTTTTTCAACCACTGATTGAATCCCATGGAAGATATCTCTCTGGAAGATTGGGCCCGTAGACTTCCAAGGGGTTGGCAAGTGACATCAGCAACTACCTGGCGGGAGTTTAACTGGAAGGTCCTGATAGGCTTTTTAGGACCCCAGTGATCACCAGACACTTTAATACACAGGCTTCATAGAAACATAGAATTTGACGGCAGATAAGGACCGCTTGGCCCACCCAGTCTGCCCATTTCCCTACCTAATGGATAAGCTGCAGATCCTAGTTAACCAGCAGCCTACTTCCTTCTGCCCCCAACCCCTGGAATTGCCTTACGACTGTCCCATGCATGCTTGAATTCCACCACTGTTTTTGACTCCACAACCTCCTCCGGAAGGCCGTTCCATGCATCCACAACCCTCTCTGTGAAAAAATACTTCCTTAAATTACCTCTGAGCCGCCTCTATCTTCAAATTGTGCCCCCTTGTTCTTGCACACCTCTTGTTTTGAAAGATGCTACTCTCTTGGACTTTGTTGATTCCCTTGAGGTACTTGAAAGTTTCTATCATGTCCCCCCTCTCCCTCCTTTCCTCGAGGCTATACATATTAAGCTCCTTAAGTCTCTCTTCATATGTCTTCTGGAGCAGACCCTGCACCATTTTAGTTGCCCTCCTCTGGACAGCTTCCATCCTGTCTATGTCTTTGCGGAGATTGGGTCTCCAGAACTGCACGCAATACTCCAGATGGGATCTGACCAGCTATCTGTACAGAAGGATAATAACTTCCTGTTTTCTACTGGTGATGCCTCTCCCTATGCATCCCAGTATCCCCCCAGCCCTCATTGCTGCCCTCTCACATTGCTTGCCCACCTTTAGGTCATCTGATATGACTATTCCCAGGTCCCTTTCCATTTTTGTTGTTGTTAGTATCTCACCCCCCATTGTGTACTCTTCCCCTGGGTTTTTGTTTCCCAGGTGCATTACCTTGCACTTCTTAGCACTGAATCTAAGCTGCCATACATTTGACCATTCCTCTAACCTTGCCAAGTCCCTTCTCATCCTTTCCACCCCACCTTGTGCATCAACTCTGTTGCAGATCTTTGTGTCATCTGCAAAGAGACATACTTTTCCTTCCTGTCCCTCTGCAATGTCACTTATAAAGACATTGAAGAGGACCGGTCCTAATACTGAACCCTGCGGTACCACACTAGTAACCCCACTTTCTTCAGAGTGGACTCCATTTGCTATTACTCTCTGTGTCCTATTCTCCAGCCAATTCTTTACTCAGGCTGTCATCTTGGGATCCACTCCCAGGCTGGCTAACTTGTATACTAATCTTTTGTGTGGGACTGTGTCAAATGCCTTGCTAAAGTCTAGGTAGGCCATGTCCACAGCCCCTCCCTGATCTACTACTTTGGTCACCCAGTCAAAGAAATCTATCAGATTCATCTGGCATGACCTTCCCACTGTGAATCCATGCTGCCTTGGGTCCTGTGCCCCTCTGGCCTCCAGATAATCGACAATTCTTTCCTTCAGAAGTGATTCCATCATTTTCCCTACCACTGAGGTTAAACTAACAGGTCTGTAGTTTCCTGCTTCTGCCTTGCTCCCACTTTTGGAAGGGAATCACATCTGCCCTCCTCCAGTCCTCGGTACCACCCCATCCTCCCATGATTTGTTAAAGAGGGTAGTCAGTGGTGTCACTAGTTCTACCCTTAGTTCTTTAGAATTCTGGGATGAATCCCATCAGGCCCCATTGCTTTGTCCACCTTCAGTTTTAAGAGTTCTTTCAGAACCCTTTCTTCTGTAAATGGGCTGGTATCAACTTCTGTATCCAGAGTGTTTCTACTGTTTGTTTTAGGTACCTCCCTCTTCCTTTGTAAATACTGAGCAAAAATATTTGTTTAGTATCTCTGCCTTTTCACAGTCACCCTCTGCCCACCCTCCCTCCCTTTATTAAGCCTCACTATCCCTCCCTCCTTGGTCTTCCTTTGCTCCTGATGTACCTATAAAAGGTTTTATCCCTTTCTTAACGGAGTTGGCTATCTTTTCCTCGGTTTGGGCCTTTGCTGTTCTGACTGCCTTCCCAGCTTCCTTTTGCTTTAACTTGATACAGTTATCTGTCCTGCTTCTTCTGTGATTCCTTGTACTTCCTGAATGCTTTCTTTTCTCTTGAACCTTCACTGCCACTTCCTTTGAGAACCATAGTGGTTCTTACATCGTTTCATTTTGTTTATTTGCTTCACACAAGGCTTGTTACCTCTGTGATGGCAGTTTTATTATTCCCCATTGTTCTTCAACCTCCTTCCTGCCCATTTGCTAGTGCATTCCTTAGGCGCCACCCATTTTGGCAAAGTCAGCCTCCTAAAGTCCAGTACTTTTGCCTTTGTATGACTTGACTCTATTGCTGTGTTTATTGTGAACCATACTGTTCGATGGTCGCTAGTTCCCAGATGGCTACCCACTTACATCTGTGATCCTCTCTTCATCTCCATTTGAGAGAACCAGGTTCAAGATTGTCTCCTCTCGGTGAGCTCCAATACTAGTTGTCTAAGGCATGCCCCTGTAGGCATCTAGAATAACCCCACTCTTGAAGTGGCTGCTGCAACTGCACTCCAGTTAACATCTGGCATATTCAGATCACCCATCAGCAATATCTCCCCTTTTTCTGCCATTCTAAGTATACTTTCTATCATTTCCTTGTCCATTTCCTCTCCCTGAGAAGGGGTCTGTATACAACCCCTGTGCGGATTGTGGTTCCATTACCGGTCTCCACTCCAAATTTACCCACAGTGCTTCTTCTCCTCCCTGTTTTCCCTTTTGTTCTGTTGCTTTGATTCCTTCCCTTATGTAAAGAGCTACTCCTCCTCCTCTTTTACCCTCCCTGTCCCTCCTGTAGATAGTGTATCCTGGTATGTTTACGTCCCAGTCATGGTTTTGTGTGTACCATGTTTCTGTGACTGCCATGATATCCAGATGTTCCTCCTCCATCAAGGCCACTAATTCAGGAAGCTTGTTACTCAGTCTACGGGCATTGGTACTCATTGCTCTCCATTTTTTGATGGCTTTACCTTCTGTTGCAGCATCCCGCACTGACCTTTCTACTTCGGTCTTTTTCTCATTTAGTACCCTGTTTTGTAGGGAGAGGCTGGGATTTTCCTGCTGCTTATCAGTGCCTCCCCTTGACTAGTTTAAAAGCTTGCCAATGAAGCATTTAAACCGATTGCTCAAAAGACTTGTTCCCTTCCTGGACAGATGCAGACCATCCTGACAGTATAGGCTGATGTCCCTCCAGGTGGAACCCCAGTCCCCAGTGAAGCCAAACCCCTGTTCTCCACACCATTTTTTCAACCATTCATTAAACTACATGGTGCAAAGTACCCTCGCCTCACTCATGCCATTGACAGGCAGCACCTCTGAGAAGGATACTGTGTGTGCTACTTGTCTTAGGCCCCTCCCCAATTTACAAAGTCCTTCTGCACTGCTCTAATCTCATGTTGAGCCAAGTCATTTGTCCTTAGGTGGACAATGACATCCAGCTCAGACTCCCGTACAGCTGTTCTCGTGATCCTGAGGATGCGCTTCCTCTCCCTCCAAGCCATGGCACCAGGCAGGCAGGCACCTTACTTCAGTTTTCCCTGCTCCCCCCAGTTCTATCCCCCTAATAATTGAGTCCCCCACCAGCAACTGCTTCCTTTCCTTGTGGTGTCCTCTGCCTCCTTCCTGAGGGCCTCCTTTGTGATAGTTGTCCTCAACCTCCGTAGTCTCCTCTGCGGGTGCATCCATAGGGGAGCTATGCTCCCCCAGAATGGTGTATGGATTGTGGAATGGAACAACTGACTGGGTGTGCCTCTGTTCTACCATCCTCACCCTCCCTGAGCCCACTGTGGTCCAACTGCTGTGCTTTCTTCGCAACCCCTGAGGTAGTGGTGGTGGCTCTGGTGCTCCCTCTGGTGCTTCGTCAGCATGTTGGCGTCTGTGTGGGGAAAGTAGAGGCACACACCACCATATATTCTGGGAATGTGGAAGTTAGGGAGGTTCTGGCATTTTATTCATGAAATCTTGGAACAAGCTGGGGATATCTCTCTCCCCTTCACTTTTCAAGATTTAATTTTGGGCCTCCCCACTCTATCAGCTAAACAACGGAAACGAGTAGAGTTATGTCAGATATTGAGGGTTGCAGCCTTGAAATGTATCACTATTAAGTGGTTAACACCTGACCCCCCATCCGAGTCTCAATGGGTTTCTAAGGTAGAAGAAATAGAACGTTCAGAGAACACCACCTATACAATACACCTAAAGAAAGAAAAGTTTCTGGAACTTTGGAGGCCCTGGCAGGCATGGAGGGAGGCCTGGAAGGGAGAAATGGGGACTGAGAAAGAAGAGGGGCCTGGAACATAGAATAGTTAAGAATTTATAGTGGGGGACTACATCACCAGGAACTTAGGGGGGGAGGAGTAGAAAATATCTATCTCATAAGTGGAAGTGTCATTGTGTATATGTGTACATGTTTGGTTCGTCTTTTTGGTTTAATAGTTCTTATTTTTTGAAATCTAATGCCATTTCCAGTTCAGACTAAACATGAAGAACACTGTGGTGTTTGAGACTGGGACGGAGATTATGGTATCACTGCTATGAACTGTACCCAACATCTGGAGGCCTCAGGCTTCAAGCAGCGTATACCCGTGCTTTACTCTTGTACTGAGTTTCAAGACCAATCTTAAAGTACGGGAGGCATCATCTGTGTTATGTAAAAGTTGACAAAAAACATATATTGTGTGGTATTAGAAAATATCAGATCTGTATTTGTATATTTGTAACTTTTCTCTTGAAGACTGAATAGTTGTACTGTATTTTCAAGATGCCAATAAAATTGATGAAGCTTAAAAAAAATGTAGGGAGAGTTCAGAGGCCAGCTTAAGTGAAGTATTCAGAGTAAGAATTACACAGTAGAGGACAGCTGGTGTGAGCAGGGTGGGGGGGTACAGAAGAAGCAGGTAGGCTGAGGGGACTCTTAGATAATTAGATATGCTGCAGGGCAGACTGAACATGGGGGGGAAGACTAAAGTACAGTTCTTTCAGTCCAGTTAGACTCCTCCAACCCACAAGCCTACAGAACCTCAAATGCGGTAAAATACTTGAAGGGAACTTTAGCCCACTTGGGCATTGTGGATGTTTGGAGGAAGCCACTTCCGTTATCACAGGGCTTTACTTTTTTACTCTGGACATCACCAGACCTACTCTCGCTTGGATTACTTCTTTATCACATGAATATTTTTCCCTGGTCCACGATATGTCCCTGCAGCCTCGCCTCCTATCAGATCATTACCTTATGATCCGAAAAATAGATCTGGGGAAACCTCAAAAAATAGAAATTATGGTGCCTCAACCCCTCCCTGTTGCATGACTTGAAATACCTAGATTTCATGCACACCCGCATCCCACAAGTCTTGCAGGACAATAGCACATCAGATGTTTCTGATCCTATACAGTGGGATACACTTAAGGCAGCAATACGAGGTGAAACAACTGCCTATTCATCACGACAGAAGCGTAAATTAGACGCCACATATAATTACAAGAACAACTTGGCCTACCTAGACTTTAGTAAGGCATTTGACACAGTCCCACACAAAAGATTAGTAATCAAATTAACCAGCCTGGGAGTGGGTCCCAGGGTGGTAGCCTGGGTAAAACACTGGCTGAACAGCAGGACACAGAAGGTAATTGTAAATGGAGTCCACTCTGAAGAAAGAGGGGTTACTAGTAGGGTACCGCAGGGTTCAGTACTGGGTCCAGTCCTTTTTAATATCTTTATAAGTGACATTGCAGAGGGACTGGAAGGAAAAGTATGCCTCTTTGCAGATGATACAAAGATCTGCAACAGGGTTTATTTATTTATTTATTTGCTTTTGGTAACCTGGTAAGCACGCTAGACAGCAAGTGCCTATTTTCAGGTACTGGTTGATATACAAGGAGGCGTGGAAAGGATGAGAAGGGACTTGGCAAGGTTGGAGGAATGGTCAGAAGTATGGCAGCTTGGATTCAATGCAAAGAAGTGCAAAGTAATGCACCTGGGAAACAAAACCCAGGGAAGATTACACAATGGGGAGTAGTAACAACAACAAAATGGAAAAAGACCTAGGGTAATCATATCAGATGACCTTAAGGTTGGCAAGCAATGCAAGAAGGCGGTAGGGAGGGCTGGGGATACTGGGATGTATAGGGAGAGAGTATCACCAGCAGAAAACAGGAAGTTGTTATCCCCTATACAGGCAGTTGGTGAGACCCCATCTGAGTACTGCGTCCAGTTCTGAGACCCATCTCCGCAAGGACATAGACAGGATGGAGGCAGTTCAGAGAGGGCAACTAAAATGGTGCAGGGTCTGCAAGAGAAGCCACACGAGGAGAGACTAAAGGAGCTTAATATGTATACCCTTGAGGAAAGGAGGAGAGGGGACATGATAGAAACGTTTAAGTACCTCAGTGGAATCAACAAAGTTCAAGAGGGTAGCATCTTTCAGAAAAGAGATGCAAGAACAAGGGACACAATTTGAAGATAGAGGGGATGGCTAGGGCAATGTGAGGAAGTATTTTTCACAGAGGGTGGTGGACACATGGAACAGCCTTCCTGAGGAGGTTGTGGGGTCTAAAACTGTGGGAGAATTCAATAATGCATGGGACAGACATAAGGCAATTTTTGTGGGGGGTAGGCAGAAATAGGCTGTTGGTTAAATAGGGTCTGCAGCTTATCCTCTAGGTAGGGAAATGGGCCGACTAGGTGGGCCAAGTGGTCCTTATCTGCCGTCAAAGTCTATGTTTCTATGTTTTTTAACTTCAGGCCTATAAACTTCTTTATAGGGAAGGAGATTCCAAACTGCAAAGGGAAATTAGAGAAACAAAAAAGAACAAAATAATGGACCTTAGAGTCCTCCAGACCATAAGAAACAAGCTAATTATGAGGTAAGATCTAGAGGCACCAGATTACTGCCCCATAAACTTCTTGCAAGAAAACAGACTGCAACAATTTTAAAAATCAAACACCCCATCTCGAAGCAAATTTCACACAGAAAGGAACAAATACATTCAGCCTTTGTTTCCTTTTACAAGTCCCTATACTCAGCCGCATCCTCCTCCAGTAGGCCTGACACCAGAGCTAACTTGTTATCTCGTCTTCCACTCCCAAAACTGTCGGATCACCAATGTACTCCTCTTCAATCTCCAATCGAAGCAGATGAGGTATTGATGCATATCCAGGCCTTACAGCCCTTAAAATGTTCGGGCCCAGACGGCTTCATAGCCAAATGGTACAAAAAATTTTTTGTGACCACTTCTACCCATAATACCCACATTTAGAGCAATGGCTGAGGGAGAATCTCCCCCCGGCCTACGCAGTCACAGCCATCTCCCCAAACCAGATAAAGATAACACAGAGACGTCTTAGTACCACCCAATTTCTATATTAAATGTGAACTACAAAATCTGTATGGTCATATGGGCCACAAGATTAGAATTAATTCTTCCAACACATCCATCCTGACCAGTCTGGCTTTATTAAAGGAATACGACTGATAATGTACACCGTACCATGTTGCTACTAGTATAAATACATTCCAGACAAATCCAGCAGCTCTGTTAAGTCTAGATGTTGAAAAAGTGTTTGACAGGGCATCCTGGGACTTTCTCTGGGACACCCTATTTTTCCATTCCCCGAATCATTTTTGAAATGGATTCAAAACATCTATTTCAGCCCCCAGGCCTATATTCGGATAAATGAGGCCATTTCCTCCCCTATACCCTCACAATGGGGGACGAGGCAGGGATGCCCCTTCCCCCCTCCCGTTTGCTCTCTATATGAAGCCCCTGGCGGCAGCACTTAGAAAAGATGAGCGTATTGAGGTGATTCCCCTGGGACAAATAACATATAAAGCTTCCTTGTTCACAGACGACATCATATTAACAGCACTGTCTCCTGAACAATCAATTCTGGCAATTTGGGATAACTTACAAAAGTCTGAGAAGGTAGCAAACTTTAAACTGAACATTACTAAAACTGAGGTATTATTGAGACACTTTCTCCCATCCCAGAGATTAAAGCAAACATTCCCCTTAAAATGGCGTTGTACTAAATGGAGATTTTTATCCGCAAAGAACTTAATCATTTAGAGTTGGTTAATTATGAGCCCCTCTCTGTCCTTATTCAAAATGATTTAACTAAATGGGGGAAACCGAGTTTCACCTTCTTTTCAGAGAACAGAAACTGTCCAAATAAATATTCTCCCCCGCCATTAAATCTATTTCAAAAATATCCCCACATTCCCGCCAGGATTTTATTTTAAATCCTGGAACAGAATAACATCTAATTTCATTCTGCAGGGGGCAGAGACTGAGAGTACATCTTTCTCTTCTTCAGCAACCTGTGGCTCAAGGAGGGCAAACTACAAACTTGATGCTGGACGCTAAAGGCGTCCTTTCTTAAAATCTTAGTTTTGTGGCTAACCCCCTCCTTTACTGCCCCTTGGAAAGAGACCGAATTCCTAATAAATGATTTATATGACACAGAAAAGATTGCCTTCGATTTGGGGGAAGGGCACCTCACCTCAATAACTTCACCAGATACATGGTCCAAATATTGAAAGTCTGACAAAACTTAAACAGAAAACTGCTTTTAAATAACCTATTTTTCTCCATGCATTATTATCGGACGATAATTTCCTCCCATCTAAATCTGACTTAACTTTTGCGTCCTGGAGAAGGATAGAATAGACATAAAAAAAAAAATATATATATATATATATATATATATAATATATATATATATGCACATACATATAAAAAATATCAGTTCTTAAATACAGAGATAATTCCTTTCACTGACTTACAAGCGAAATATGGACTCCCTGACAGACACCTTTTCGGTTACTCCCAAGTAAGAAACTATATTCTGAGACAACGGGATGTTGTTCCTAAAATACACCCCCCACCACCACCACTGTGGGCACTATTAAAGGACACACTTCAGGATCACCCCTTGAGCCACCTAATAGGCCAGCTATATAAAATTCTGAGAGATTCCTTAGGAGACTCATCCAATTACTCGCAGTCAATCTACCCCTATGGCGTGACACATCCCTAAAAGCAGTAAAAATAACCAGTTCTCATATATGGACGGAGTTTGTGTGGAAGTGTCGAACCAGGTTTTTTCGTTCCCCAGCGATTCTCACAAAAGTATTTTCGGCTTCCTATGGGCATTGCTGGAGGGAATGCAATTCTAGATTGGCAGATCTAGGACACTTCTTTGGCTTTGCCTGATGTCATTTTGGTGCACCCTACAGGAAGAGCTACGGGACTGTCTGGGGGAACAAGTAGCGCTTACAGCAGAAATGGTGGTATTATCAATCTTCCCAGAACATAGCCCTTCATAGCACCGTACCCTACTGCCATTATACCTCCTAGCGGCCAAAAAAGCTACAAGTCGTAAATGAATGTCTGCCTGTATACCTACAGTCCCAGACTGGCACCAAGTAGTACTGGAAATTTACAAATTAGAAGGTCTAATGGCAGATATACATAATAAACAAACAGCATTTAGGGAGAAGTGGTAAAGGTGGATTTACTACATGGCTATGTTAGAGCCAGAATTTGTACCATAGGGGAAAATGGGGGTCTCTTAATACACCAAGGGGAACTGAAGGAAATTCCTGTATACTATAATCATTTCCCTTATCCCAATCTCATGTGTTAAGGTGAGCTACACCCTGAGGAGATTACGCTCCCAGAACAGATACTGACCTTCTGCGAAGTTAGTTTGCAACCCTCAAACTACAATGATGACAGGGGAACTTATTCAGAGTATGGATCACTTGCTCTTTTTGTTACCTCTTCTTTTTCATCCAAAATTGATTCAAAGTACACTGATATGATGTCATATATATGGGATACGACATGAGTGAGAATGAGACAGCAGAAATATATCCACAAGCTGCCACTGAACTCTCGATATCCCATGAGTGGCAAAGCAATGACAGCGAATGGAGATATTTCTACTATCTCACAGTTTGTACTACGTGAAATTACAATAAAAGAATGAACATACAATTGAAACTTGTCTGTCTTTATTTAGAACAGAGAGGATGATTTTGTCAGAACTTAAGACTCGGGTAAACACCACAGGCTTAGAGGTAAAAAAATGGAAGAACAGGCTGGCTCAGTGTCAACTGAGCTTGAAACCGAGCAGTCTAGTGATGGCTTTTATATCAAGAATCTCTGCCAAAACTGGCACAAGATTAGTCTCAAAAGCTTTGCCCCTACATAAAATGGTGCTTGGTACAGTTACACAGTGTTATTTGGCTCTTTGCACTTAAATGAGCAGGAAGGGATGCTTATGAAGAAATTGTGTATAAGTTCTGCCAATAGGGCAGAGAAAAATAATGTGAAGTGACTCAAAGGTTTTATTGGATTTTTTTTGTATTACATAAAAATATTGTGCTTGGTGGGTACAAGTAAAATGGCCCTTGCACTTCCTGAGCAGTGAATCAAAAGAACTGTTGTAGTTCTCGTAAACTGTCAGGGCACAGAACGTGAAGTCTCAATTTTGTGCTTGGTGGTTAGGGTACACACACGTCCTTTGCACTCAGTACACTGAGCAGTCCGTATAGCATATAAACTGCAGTTATGCCAAACAAGGCAGAGTGAAATTAAATGTATGTAAAAAATGTCACTTATTATTAATAAAATAAATTGTTTGGTGGAACAGTCACTTATTTGGTACACTGCACTTAGTACACTGAGCACTCAGTTAACTGCAGTTCTGCCAAACAGGGCAGAGTAAAATAATGTATGTGAAAAGTCTCATTTATTTTACATTAATAAAATAATTCTGTTGGTAGGTAGTCACTTTGGTCCTTTGCACTTTGTATAAGTTGACTGAGCAGTAGCAACTATAAAATGCAGTTTTAACAAACTGGGCAGAGAAAAAAGTCTTACTATGTTTTATTAATAAAACAATTGCTGGTTACAGTCAGGTCCTTTGCACTAAAGCATACAGTCAGTAATGAACAACCATAAACTGCAGTTCTGCCAAACGGCAGAGATTTGTATGTGAAAAGTCTCAAAAAGTTAAATAATATGTTATTTCATAAATCATATGTCCCTCTCACTATTACCCCCTTCTTTGCACTCTGAATTAAATTTGATGCTTATAAATCAATGAACTTGTATCTGCCAAACGGCTGAAGTCTCAAAAATGAATTACATTTATTGTGCTTTCCTTGGTACAGTTATTTGCACCTTTGCACTAATCAAAATAAAGAGCTTGCAATTAGTCTGCGAAACAGGCACAATATAAGCAAATGAAGTCTTAAGCTAGCTCGAATTCTGTGCTGGGTTATTTTCCCCTTTGCACTATTAAAATCAAAGAATACTGACTAGTTTCTGCCAAACACAGGAAGAGCATGTGAAGTCGCCCACCAAAAAACTTGCTTCACTGCTTTCTATATATAAGCTGACCTTGGCTTGGCTAGTCTTTAAGACAAAGTCTGATTAAAGAAATAAATCACTCTGCAACACTTTCCAGACAGAGAAAAGTCAGATTTTAGTACAGAACAATTGAGTAACTTCTGCTCAAAGGCAAACAGCTATTTCTGTCTTGCCAAAGTGTGATGGTCTAGTGCAGGAGGCAGAAAAATTGTTTAAAAATCAAGAAAGTTTGACTACTCTTTGTTAAAATAATAGACTTCTTAGCCACAGCAAACACAGAAAAGGTTGAAATCTGCCCAGGAATTTTCCAGCAAAGTCTCAGTCCATCGAATGACCCCTACCAAATAAAATTTCCTTCCCCCTAGTTTTTTCCCCTTACACATACACATAAAATGTTTCCCTTATTCGGGAACTAAAAAGTGAGCGTTTTTTTCTCCAGACGCGATTAAGCACAGATCCTCCTCTAGCAACTGCTGAATTGCAAGTGCTTCACAAGTCCGTTGTCTCCAGAGATTACCTCCACAACTCCCACCCTTAGAAGGCTCTCACTGGCTGGAAGGCAGTATGTGACATTACTATTCTCCAGTCGGATTGCACACACTGTCTTCAGCCACAAAACTGACTCCTGATTCACCGGTACAGTCTGCTGGTCTTGTGACTCATCCTTCGTGCTCCCCACCCCATCCTGAATATTAAATTAAATGGGCCAATAGGACGGAGCCCTGCCTTCCCCTCTGACCTCGCCCCCCACAGAACGACTCGCACCCAGCAGCTCCTCTTCCCCACCTTCTGCTCACATCCCCGAGTCCACGATCCTCCCACTGCAGCTGGATCCCTCCCGCTTATGAAGCACACAGTGGCGCGGTGGGCTGGGCAAGTCAGCCTTTCAAAGGCACTCGCCCACCCCACACAGCATTGACTGACAGCCGCTTGATCCCTGCTGACACAGCGTTACACGGAGCGCCCCTGCATTGCGCTGGCTAGTCTAGGCAGGTGCTATTTCAACACTGATGGATGCAAATTGGCGCCCAGCGCCCCCTTATTTCGAGCCTTGTACATCAAAGGAAAAAAAGAGACAAAGGATGGGATAGTCAGGCTGAGAGCATAGTGGTGGAAGACGGGATGAAAGCGGATTTATTAAACAAATACTTCTGCTCTGTTTTTACCAAAGAAAAAGGGGGCCCGCCCAATACCACACAGTGGGAACAGCACGGAGGGGGCTGGCAAGGACTCAATAGGGGCACATAGAAACACAGAAGTTGATGGCAGACAAGGACCGCAAGGCCCATCCAGTCTGCCCATTTCTTTTTCTACCTTATAAATGTGCCATCGGCCTTTGCTCTGTCAGTGGCCTATCTAGTCATACTCATCTGTATTGCTCCCTTATGCCTATCCCATGCCTGTTTGAAGCCCTGCACTGTATTCATAGCCACCACTTCCTGAGGTAGGCTGTTCCATGCATCCACCACCCTTTCTGTGAAAAAGAATTTCCTCACATTCCCCCTTAATCGGCCTCCCTCTAGTCTCATGTTGTGTCCTCTTGTCCTACTATTTTTCTTATATTTAAACATGTTAGACTCTTTCACCTTGTTAATGCCCTTAAGGTGTTTGAATGTTTCAATCATATCACCTCTCTCCCTCCTTTGCTCAAGGGTATACATATTGAGCTCCGTTAATCTGTCCTCATATGTCTTCTGATGCAGTTCCCGCACCATTTTGGTTGCCCTTCTCTAGACTGCCTCAATTTGGTTAATGTCCTTGTGAAGGTGTGGCCTCCAGTACTGCACGCAGTACTCCAGATGGGGCCTAACTAGTGTCTTGTAAAGAGGGATTATTACCTCCCTCTTACGACTTGTGATACCTCTGCTAATACACCCTAACATCCCCCTAGCCTTACCTACTGCTTTAGAGGTTTGCTTGGATGATTTCAGGTCATCGGTGATGATGATGATGCCCAGGTCTCTTTCTTCCTTTGTGACTGCTAGCAACTCCCCTCCCAGCCTATAGGTGGCTTCTGGGTTTCTCTTCCCTATGTGCATGATTTTGCACTTCTTTGCATTAAATCCCAGTTGCCACTCTTCTGACCATTTTGCTAGTTTATTCAGATCTCTTCTCATTCTGCCCACCCCCACAGGGATTGAAGGGGTGAAGGAGGGGCTCATGAATGTGAAGGTCAATAAATCTCCAGGGCCTGACAGATTACACCCCAGGATATTAAAAGAGATGGCAGAGGAGCTAGCGGGCCCGCTGACAATACTATTCAGTAGATCTCTTGATCCGGGGTGGTGCCAGGGAATGGAGAACAGCACATGTCGTGCCACTCCATGAGAGTGGCCCAAAGGAGGACCCTGATAACTACAGGCCAGTCAGCCTGACCCCGACTCTGTGTAAACTAATGGAGACAATATTGAAGGAGGGCCTGGCCAAGTTCTAAGAGGAACATGGCCTGCAGGACAGTGAACACAGGTTTGTGGCAGGCAGATCACGTCAAACGAACTCGATTGAGTTCTTTGACTGGATCACCTGGACAGTGGACAAAGGTCAGGCAGTGGATTTCATATTACTGGACTTTAGCAAGGCCTTTGACTCTGTGCCACACAAAAGGCTGATAAAGCTGAAGGACTTAGGGGTGGGGGAAAGGTTAGTTAGATGGGTTGATAACTGGCTGAGTGGCAGGACACAGAGGGTAGTAGTGGGGGGTCCCGTACAATGGAGGTTACCAGTGTGGTTCCTCAAGGGTTGGTGTTGGGGCTGGTGTTGTTTAACGTCTTTATTAGCGACATGGGGGAAGGCATTCGGGGAAAAATTTGCATGTTCGCAGACGACACCAAGCTTTGTGGAAGGGGATAAGAGAGATGAGGGAGGAGCTAGCCAAGCCAGAGAGATGGTCGGGGGTATGGCAACTAGGGTTCAACACCAAAAAGTGCAAGGTGATGCACACAGGGGCAAGGAACCTAAGAACAGAATATTACATTGGAAAAGTTCAGCTTACGCCATCAGAGGAAGAAAAGGATCTTGGAGTGATAATTTCTAGTGACCTGAAACACTCAACTCAATGCAAAAAGGCAGTAGCAAAGGCAACTAGGATGCTGGGGTGTACTGCAAGGGGATTTAGCAGTAGGAAGCGTGAGGTTACTCTGCCGCTCTACAGATCATTGATGAGGCCTCACTTGGTATATGGAGTAAGATATTGGCATCCACACCTGAAGAAAGACATTAACATGCTGGAAAGGGTACAGAGGAGAGCGATGGAAATGATAGAGGGACAGCAGGATAGATCATATGCAGAGAGGTTGGAGGACCTGGGGATGTACACTCTGGAGGAGAGGAGGCAGAGAGGGACTATGATTGAGACGTTCAAGTCCTTGAGGGGAAATAAAGTGGACTGCAGAAGCCTATTCAATTTAAGGGCCAACACCACCACCAGAGGGCACAACCTAAAACTGATGGGGGGGCAGATTCAAGAGGGATGCAAGGAAGCACTTTTTTTCAGAAAGAGTGGTGAAAGCATGGAACAAGCTGCCACGGGAAGTAGTGGAGCCAAAATCAGTGGGTGCCTTCAAGAGAGCCTGGGACAAGCATAAAGGAATGTCAGGTGCCCTCGTAAGGGGAAAGTCAGGAAAAGTCCACGGAGGAAGGGGGGTCATGGGCACAGATGTAAACTTAAGGCCAGAAACAATCCATGTTATTTCAAGCAGACCTGATAGACTGAGAGGTCTCCTTCTGCTGGCAATATTCTTATGTTAAGTTCTTATGATTCAAAGATATCATACTTCTCAAAGTGAGCCTCCAGCTGCATTACCACCAGCTTCTCAATAACTTTCACTTAAAGAGGAAGGTTCGAGATAGCCCTGTAATTAGCCAACACATCGGGTCCAATGATGGCTTCTTCAGAAGAGACCTCACCAGCTGGTGCAGCAGCAAGGTGTCCGCTTGCGGCGCCAGTATCCGGGTTCAGAGATGGACTCGGGAGTTGGAAGGTTGACTGGGGGAGAAGGACTGAGTATCCCAGGGACTGCTCTCCTTCTCTAGGGGGGGGAAGAGAGTCTGGCACATTGTGGACCTCTGGCAGAGGCTGGGGATACCACAGCTGCCGGTGTCAAAACTCTAGGGGGGGCAGGACGGACGCTGGCCATCATTGCACGTCCCCACCCCCAGGTTGCCACAGGTTCACAAAATTCCAGTCCTGTTCCACCACTGTCCCTGCTGCCACCAGTGTCCGCCAGGGGGGTCCCGCTCCCATGGCCGCATCCTGGGGGGTAAGCCAGGGCATGTTACCAATGACCATGAGGAGGGGGGCACCCGCCCAGCAGCCCCGCCCGGGGGGGGTAAGCCTGGGTATGGGGAAACAGCGCGGCGGGCATGGGCTGAGCTCCTGTCTGGGAGGGGCCTGACCAAAACAATAACAAAAAAAGAAGGGTCTCTGGTTGGCAGGGGAAGGGTGCTGCTCTCACAGGGGGAGGGGGAGATGCAAGAATATAAGGAATAACAGATACTGAAAACTGTTGTGCCATTGTGTTGCAAACTGTGAGGATATCTAATTGAATCCAGGTTCAGACTGTAAACATGTAAACATCATTGCGCTGCATGTTGGGTGCCAAAAAAGAATCAAATATAACAACAACCATAGTGTACCACTTTGTTGGCATAATATTATGAAAAAAATATACATAAACAGAAAACGCTGTACAAGAAACATAAAAAGCAACTGACAGCAGAAAACTGTGAACAATACAAAAAGAAATGCCAATAAAACTAGAAGCTCCTTCGAAAGAGCAAAACAAAACTTAGAACTAAGATTGGCACTTCAAGAGACAACATCTATGTGGGTACTATGTGTGACACAAAAACTGATGTAGGGCTAATGAAAACAGAGGAAGGAGTAATCAGTGACGAGACTAAATGGCTATAAAATTAAATAACTATTTCAGCAGTACGTTTAAGATAAAGAACCAACAAATACAAGACACAACACTTCTAAGAATTTCAGACCATTTACATCCAATGAAGTAGCCACAGTAATAAAAATGATTAAACGGGTCACCAGGACCAGATGGTCTTCCACCTAAATTTATTAAGGAACTGTCAGTTCAGTTGTTAGTACCCTTAGCTCTGCTCTTTAATGCATCACTAAATGAAAGTACCTCCCTTAGTGACTGGAAAGAGGCATTTGTGACGCCTATTCATAAAAGTGGTAGTAAAGCAGATATCCATAATTATAAACCTATCAGCCCAACGTCTGTAGTTGGCAAACTTTTAGAAAGATTATTTCAACAGGGCATAACGTCCCATATACAGCAGCATGGACATACTGATGCTACACAACTTTTTTTTTTCCCGGGAAGGTCTTGTTTTGACAAACCAACTACAATTCTTTGAGCCAGTCAGTGCAGCACTGGATAAGGGCATCCCTGTAAACACAGGCCCGGATATTCAAAGCAGTTGCGCCGAGTTGTGCCAGTGCAAGTGCGGACTTGCGCCAAGGAGCCATATTCAGCAGGAGCCATTACGCAGCACAAATACCATTGCAACGATAATGAATGCAGGCGCAACCGCAGGTGGAGTGCCCATGAATATCCAGTGCAGTGCAATATTCAACAGTGGAACCATGGTGCATGTGGGGAGCAAAACCAAGATGCGTCGAGCAGACTTGAGCCATATAGCTTGGCAGAAGACACCAGGAGAAAGGACTGCTGTGTGACTGGACTTCTCTGCTGGGAGTAAAGTAGAAGAACTTTTTTACTTGGACCTTGGACCTTTAATTTAGGGTAAAAAAAAAAAAAAAAAAACTAACGTACAAAACAAAAAAAGTGTGTGTTTGTCTGGGTTAACTGAACTGAATGGGTATCTGAACAGTTATCTAGGTGTAAATCTCAGGTGATTGAAAGGACTTAACTGCTGTGAGGTTTAAATTACTTGTAGAAAGATCTAGTAACTAGGGGGATTGGCTTAGCTAGAAGGAAGCTACATTTAAAGAATGCCTTAGAAAGATTCTGCTAATAGCTTGGCAGAAGACACCAGGAGAAAGAACTGCTGTGTGACTGGACTTCTCTACTGGAACTACAGTGCCCTCCACCCAAAGCTAGTTCTATTTTTATAGGCACAGGATTTGACTGACAACAGGAACTTCCTGTTTGGGAGCAGGAAGTGAGTAATCACAGAACCACCAAAGACCCACCATCCTAGAAGAGCAAGAGTAGCCTCCGGCCCCCTCTAGCTGCTGGAGTTCTGCCTCTGAGCAAGTAAGTGGTCTACTGAGAAATATAGGATATTCTTGTCTCAGAACAGGACAATCAGGAGCTTAAAGGGCACACAGGCAGAAAGTAAGGAGAGAAAAAAAAACAGAGGAAAAAGTAAGGATTGCAAACAGTTAAGGGGCCAGAAATAAGACATGATTGGAGTGGTGCAGTGCAGTGGCTGTGGAGCAGCAGTCTTCCGGGAGACGTTCTGGAGGATGCGGTGTTGTCCCATCTGCAGGCACCTGTCTGGGCTGAGGGAGGAGGTTGCTCATCTCCAGGCTGAGTTGGCCAGGATTTGTGGGACCTCCTCTTCCATCCAGGGACCACCAGTGCCACTGCCATTGCCTCAGAGATTGCCAAGAAAGAGGAGCGGTTGGACCACATTGGGCTCAGGGAGGGTGAAGGTTGTGGAACAGAGGCGCATCCCTCCAGTGGTACCTCTCCACAATTCCTATGCCATTCTGGCAAAGTGTGGTTCCTCTATGGAGGCACCCGCAGTGGAGACCAAGGAGGATGCTGGGAACCTCCACAAAGGAGACCCACAGGAGGGTGGCAGGGGACCCTGCAGGGGAAGGAAACAACTCCTGGTGGGGGACTCCATTGTTAGGAAGGTAGAACTGGGGGAGGAAGGGGAGAGGGAGGTAAGGTGCCTGCCTGGCACCATGGCTTGGAGGGACAGGAGCCGAATCCTTAGGATTGCGGAGCAGCTGCACAGGAGGGAGCTGGATGTCATTGTCCACCTAGGGACAAATGACCTGGCTAAGAAAGGGATTAGAGAAGTGCAGGAAGAGTTTGTGGAATTGGGGAGGGCCTTGGTCAAGTAGCATGGTAACCTTCTCGGAGTTGCTGCCAGTCTATGGCATAGAGAGGCTAGGGTGTTCCACCATGGGATTCAATCAGTGGTTGAAAAACTGGTGTGGAGCTCAGGATTTGGCTTCATTGGGGACTGGGGTCCACCTGGAGTGATGCAAGCCTATACTGGCATGATGGGCTGCATCTGTCCGGCAGGGGAACCAGGATCCTAGGTGATAGGTTTAAATGCTTCATTGGCAAGCTTTTAAACTAGCCAAGGGGGGAGGCACTGGAAAGGAGCAGGGAAATCCTAGCCCCCAAATAATCACGGTAGTAAGTGCAGCAAACACCAACATAGAGGTGTCGATAAGGAGATGGGCAGGGGTAAATGGAGAAAGTGACAAAGGCAAGAAGGACAGGGATGGGGCAAAAGGGAGTAAGGCCATCAGGAAATGGAGGTAATGAGTACCAATGCCCGTGGTCTGGCAACAAGCTCCCTGAGCTGGTGGTCTTGATGGAAGAGGGATGCCTGGATATCGTAGCATTCACAGAAACATGGTACACAGAGAACCATGACTGGGATATTAACATACCAGGGTACATAACCTACAGGACAGACAGGCAGGGGAGAAGAGGGGGAGGAGTAGCTCTCTATGTAAAGGAAGGGATAAAAGCAACTGAACAAAAGAGTAAACAGGGAGAAGAGGAGGCACTGTGGGTCACCCTGGAGACTGGAAAGGGCACCACAATCCGCACAGGGGTTGTGTACAGACCCCCATGTCAGGAGGAGGGAATGGACCAGGATATGATAGAAGGCATTCTTAGAATGGCAGAGAAAGGGGAGATACTGTTGATGGGAGACCTGAATATGCCAGATGTTAACTGGAGCACATTTGCTGCAGCCACATCCAAGAGCAGGGCCATTCTTGATGCCCTACAGGTGGCAGGCATTAGACAGCTAGTTTCGGAACCCACTCGTGAGGGAGCAATCTTAGACCTCGTACTCTCAAATGGGGGCAGTGAGAGGATCTCAGATCTAGAAGTGGGTTGCCACCTGGGGACAAGTGACCATCAAACAGTGTGGTTCACGTTAAACCTGGCTACACAGTCAAGCCATACAAAAATGAGGGTACTGGACTTCAGGAGGGCTGACTTTGGCAAGATGGGAGAGTGCCTCAGAAAAGCACTAGCAAACAGGCTAGAAGGAGGTGTGGAGCAACAATGGGGAATCATCAAAACTGCCATCACAGAGGCAACAAGCCTTTGTGTAAGCAAATAAACAAATCAAAGCAAGAAAAAGCCACTATGGTTCTCAAAGAGGTGGCTGTGAAAGTCAGGAAGAAAAGATAGCATTCGGAGTATAAGGAAACACAGAAGGAGCAGGACAGAGAGCTGTACCAGTTAAGGCAAAAGGAAGCAGGGAGGAAGTCAGAATAGCAAAGGCCCAAACTGAGGAAAAGATAGCCAACTCAGTTAAGAATGGGAATAAAACCTTTACAGGTACATCAGCGAGTGAGAAAGACAAAGGGAGGGATAGTGAGGCTGAATAGAATGAATGGTGGGTGGGCAGAGGGGGACAGTGAAAAAGCAGGGATACTGAGCGAATATTTCTGCTCAGTATTCACAAAAGAGGAGGGAAGTGCCTAATCCAATTAACAGAAGCACTCTTGATAGGGGTTGATCCCAGTCCTTTCACAGAAGAAAGGTTCTGCAGGAACTCCTAAAACTGAAGGTGGACAAAGCAATGGGTCCTGATGGAATTCACCCCAGAATTCTAAAAGAATTAAGGGAGGAACTAGTGAAACCACTGGCTACTCTTTTTAATAAATCATGGGAGGATGGTGTGGTACCTGAGGACTGGAGGAAGGCAGATGTGATTCCCCTTCACAAAAGTGGGACCAAGACAGAGGCAGGAAACTACAGACCTGTCAGTCTGACCTCTGTGGTAGGGAAAGTGATGGAGTCACTTCTGAGGGAAAGAATAGTTGAGTACCTAGAGGCCAGTGGAGCACAGGACCCAAGGCAGCATGGGTTCACAGCGGGAAGGTCATGTTAGACGAATAATAGATTTCTTTGACTGGGTGACCAAAGTAGTAGACCAGGGAGGGGCTGTGGACATGGCCTACCTAGACTTTAGCAAGGCATCTGACACAGTCCCACACAAAAGATTAATAGTCCAAATTAACCAGCCTGGGAGTGGGTCCCAGGGTGGTAGCCTGGGTAAAACATTGGCTGCACAACAGGACACAGAAGGTAATTGTAAATGGAGTCCACTCTGAAGAAAGAGGGGTTGCTAGTGGGGTACCGTACGGTTCAGTATTGGGTCCAGTCCTTTTTAATGTCTTCATCAGTGACATTGCAGAGGGACTGGAAGGAAAAGTATGCCTTTTTGCAGATGATACAAAGATCTGCAACAAGGTTGATACACAAGGAGGCGCGGAAAGGATGAAAAGGGACTTGGTAAGGTTGGAGGAATGGTCAGAAGTATGGCAGCTAGGATTCAATGCAAAGAAGTGCAAAATAATGCACCTGGGAAACAAGAACCCAGGGAGAATACACAATGGGTGGGGAGGTAGTAACAACAACAAAAAGGAAAGGGACCTGGGGTAATCATATCAGATGACCTTAAGGTTAGCAAGCAATGTGAGAAGGCAGTAGGGAGGGCTGGGGTATACTGGGATGTATAGGGAGAGGCATCAGCAGCGAAAACAGGAAGTTGTTATCCCTCTGTACAGACAGTTGGTGAGACCCCATCTGGAGTACTGTGTCCAGTTCTGGAGACCCCATCTCCGCAAGGACATAGACAGGATTAGAGGTAGTCCAGAGGAGGGCAACTAAAATGGTGCAGGGTCTGCAAGAGAAGCCGTATGAGTAGGGACTAAAGGAGCTTAATATGTATACCCTTGAGGAAAGAAGGGAGAGGGGGGACATGATAGAAACTTTTAAGTACCTCAGTGGAATCAACAAAGTCCAAGAGGTAGCATCTTTCAGAAAAGAGACTTGCAAGAACAAGGGACACAATTTAAAGACAGAAGGAGGGCGGTTCAGGGGCAATGTGAGGAAGTATTATTTCACAGAGAGGGTAGTGGATGCATGGAACAGCCTTCCTGAGGAGGTTGTGGTGCCTAAAACTGTGGGAGAATTCAAGAATGCATGGGACAGACATAAGGCAATTCTTGTGGGGTAGAGGAAGAAATAGGCTGTTGGTTAACTAGGATCTGCGGCCTATCCTGTAGGTAGGGAAATGGGCAGACTAAATGGGCCTAGCGGTCCTTATCTGCTGTCAAAGTCTAAATACCAGGCACAAGCACACAGACAGCACTTGCGCCAGGCGAGAGAGAGAGGGAAGGAGACAGAGAGCGAAAACCAGAAAGAAAGAAAGAGTCAGCCACAGAGGGGGAGTGACAGAGGTGGCACTGGAAAGAGAGAAGGGGCAGAGAGAGTGAGAGGGACAGGCAGGCACAGTGCCAGGTGGTGCACCAGGATACCACACGTCCTGCAGCAGTCAACCGCCCAGGGGAGATGAGACGGCAGGGGCCATGGACAGTGCGCCATACATGACGGAGGCCGTAATGAGGGGTGTGAGGGGACAGGCAAACAGTGACGTGGCCAAGGAAGGGCCCGTCGGTGGTATGCCCGACACAGGTGGTACCGTGCCTGCACCACCTTGAAGAACTTCACCAACACAGAGATAGTGGGCCTGTACTGCCTGAACAGGGCAAATTCTGAGGCAGCTCTGCAAGCTGTGCAATGAGTAGATGCAGGCACCAACTAGACAGAGCCATGCAATGTCTGTGGAGACAAAGTCATAGCAGTCATGTGACTGCTCGGCACGGGCACCTTCCAGAGACCAACAGGGGACACCACAGGCATAGCCCAGTCACGCCTTCTTACACAGTTCCTCAACGCCCTGTTGCCATGTGCTTCGGAATACATCCATTTCCCCAGCACACAGGCGGAGCGCACAGCAGCCATACAGGACTTCCACAGGGTGACACGTATGCCTGGTGTGCTTGGGGCCATTGACTGCACCCATATGGGCAACCACATGCCACCTGGCCCCGAGGGCCTAGCATACATTAATAGGAAGGTGAGCCCGAGTATCAACTGCCAGGTGGTGTGTGATGCCACACAGCGCATCACCAATGTCTGTGCCACACACCCTGGGAGCACACATGATGCGTTCATCTGGCACAGCTCCCTGCTGTGCCACAGATTTGAACATGGGGACATCCCCACAGGCCACCTAGTGGGTGAGTATGGGACGGGCAAGGGGTGATGGGCAGGGCAGGCCATGGAACAGGGGAGGGCAAGGTGGGCAAGCAGGCAAGGGCACCAGGGCAGGCAAGGGGCACAGCAAGGGAAGGCAGAGAGCTTACCAAGTCACTATCCACACAGGTGACAGCGCCTACCCACTGAGGCCATGGCTACTCAACCCATACCGGTGCCCATCGTCCTCAGATGAAGAAGGCAACAACAAGGCACAGTCAGCACGTGCAACATCATTGAGCGCGTATTTGGAATGCTGAAGGCACGTTTCCTAGACAGGTCCAGCGGTGCCCTACAGTCGGGGCCCCTACTTTTCTGCAGCACAGTGGGACCAAGTTCTGCGGCAAGACTACCATTTGCCGCAGAACTTCTGCTGCGGTAGTTTGTAATTTCTACGGAAGTTCTGCGGCACTAACAAACTACCACATCACAGTGTCAGCTTGTCATCCTGACTTCACTTTCATGGCAGTGGTTATAGCAATCAGGATGGTGGAAAGCACAGTAACACTAGTCCAAAAAATAACAGACTTATAGAAATAATTTTATGCCTAAAAAAAGCTAAAAAAATGTCTCTCCCTTAAGGTCCTAGCCTGTTGCATAAAAGACATATGCAGAGAGGATCTTATGTGATAAATAAGGTATTTCTATATGCATGCTATCTATCCCACTAATGAGGTCTCCACTGTCTATCACTTATATATTTGTATGTGCTTTCTACACCACTCATGAGGTTCCCACTGTGTATCACTTATATATTTATATGCAGTAACATACATACAAATATATGTGTGTGTGGTGAGAGAGACAGATATACTGTGTGTGTATATATACATATATATATATTTTTTTTTTTTTATTTCCATGAACTTGCATCCTCATTCATACAGGTCCCACTGGAAATGGAATAGAGGAGTTATTGCAAAACTCATTTTTCATGTCTACCTGCTTTCCGTGACGCACTGTGTAACACCATCAGGCCATGACATGCATGTGAACCAATTGTGAGATACAGCTCTCTGGCCCATCACAATGTGTCCACCATGTGACAGAACACTGCACCATACCTTCCCAGGCTCCGAGCAGTGATGTGTTCCACCAATCCTTGTGCTGCCCAGCCAGCTCCCAGAGCTACAGTAATCTCTGAATCTGAGTTGCCGGCACAGAAACACAGCATGCTACCCTCTGGCCCAACAGCTGGCCCTGCACACATTTCTCCATAACTTTTAGGTGATTCTATCAACCAATGACAATATGTAAACAACAACCCTGGCAAAAATGCATACAGTGCAATTATTTATTTCACAGGTCTATTCTTTCAACAGGTCTACACATTATTATATTCCACTTTTCTGGGCATAATTACTTTATTTTTCTTAAAAATGACAGTTAAATTCATTTTACCAGTTATTCATTTCAGATGGCGCTGCTATACCTTAAAGGCAGAAATAGGTTTGTACAAATTGAGGTATGGACTTAACAGGTCTGTGCTATTGACAAGGTTTTGTTTAAGTTGGCCCTAGTGCAATAATTTAAGACTGAAAATTGTATTAGGCTGTAGTGCAGGTTGAGCAAATATTACTATGCATGATGTGCTGTGCCATGTGGTGGATAAGTGACTGTTCATTTCTGTTGCAGAATGCAGTCATTTCATTAGCTAATGTATGATATTATAGCAATGATAACATCACATTCTGAGCATATAGGGGGTTTGGATATAAAAAGAGGGGACGGGAACCAGATTCTATGGATAAACAGAAATATTAATAAAAAATCACCAAGAAGAGTGAATTCTGCGGCACCGCAGAAGTTCTGCGGTTAATTGCAAGTTCTGCACAAAATTCTGCGGCCGCAGAATTCTAGGGGCCTTGCCTACAGTACAGCTCCTCGAAAGCCTGTGGCCTATTCCTGGCCTGCTGCATACTGCACATAGCCACTGACCATGGAATAGCTGTCGAGGCTGATGAGGGTGACAGTAGTGGGGACGATGGAGGCAATGTGCGGAGGGAGGTGGACAGCCCCCCCAGCGGAGGGATCCACAGCTGACGAGGCAGGCCCAACAACACTGTGACACCATCGCACATGAGCACTATGGTGCACAAAGGTAGGTGGTGCTACACCCATGCATGAGCCACTCACACAGGCACAGCACACAGGCAGGGGCAAGCATGGCAATGGGCATGCACACACAGAGGCGTGGTGCAGGGTCACGGGAGTCAGTGGCATACTACCACACACGCCTGCACAGAGCAGCACACAGCAATACACACACACCCAGGCGTTGGTATGTGGTGAGGATCAGATGCATAGCACCGGTGCACAGGAGCAACCAGTGCAGATCAGCCCTCATCACGCCCACGCCACATGGTCCAGCAGCCAGGCAAGCATGCACACAGGCAGCGTGCAGCGCGACAAACAGGCGCCATGCCAGTGGTATGCACACGCACATACCACCCACGCACGCACCGGGCAGCAGCAGCAGACTGTGGACAGGGTGGGCCACACAGATCCCTGGCCACTATGGCCATAGAGGCCTCATTGGCCACAGGAGGTGTTTGCAACAGCCCCCCCAGGGGTCGAAACCGAAGGACCATGACCGGGTCTGCATGGGGGGGGGTGTAGGCGCCCAAACAGGCCCTCCCCAGGCGTGCCTGGGATGCCAACAGCAGAGCCCAGCGTTGACAATGTGGGTGTCGCCCGACACCAGGAACATGGGGTGGATAATGCACTGCATGGGAACTGCGGTGGCCGGCCATGCCCAGTGGCAGCCAACAGCATGAAGCCATCCAAGACCACCTGTGCTATGCGATCCAAGGATGCAGTCGTGACACGCCTGCATTCGGTGAAGCAATGCGATCCTGGAAGCCGCCGATGGCACTCACCATGCGCTGCATCCCGCCAGGGATTGCACAATGCCTCTCTCACGCTGCTCGGCCAGGTGGCGCACCTCCGCGCGCAGTGCACGCAGCCCAGCGGCAACCTGCACCTGTTGCTCAACAGACGCCCGGAGCAAACAGGTGTGTTCTGCCATTGGGTCGGCATCCTGGGGATTCTGGGTGGGACACTGACCCTCCTGGGTGACCGGCCACGCTGCACAGCCCCCCTCTCAGGTGGACACTGCACAGTGGTGTCCTCTTGGGGTATGTCACTACCTGGCACCCCGGCAGCGGACCCCATGTCCTGCTGCAATTGCCCAGCACCTGTGCGGCCACACCACCACCACCACTGCACGGCACAGCTGTGGCAGTGCACACAGCGGCACCCGCAGTGGCAGCAGGCAACTGGTCCCCCGCTGACAGATCGCTGGACATGCTGCCTGTACCTGGTATGGGTGTCTCCCCCACAACACTGTCCATGCTGTCCAGGATTATGGTGAGGTCGTCATCGGTGTCGGACCCCGCCCCCATCTGCGTCTCCACGCACAGGACACCAAGGCTGGCATCCTGTAGAAACACATCCAGGGCCTCATCCGACCCCATGCCCAGGACATCCCGCTGGAGAGTGGTGGTGTGCTGTGGCCTCCCAGGCCCCCGGATGTCCACGGAGGTGGAAGGCTGGTCGTCTGGGGCTGTACCTGCCTCCACGGCTGCTGCCAGCACCCCATCCTCTGCTCGCAGGTGTGCCGGTGCTGGAAGATAAAACAGGTGAGTCAGTGAAGCAGTGGCCACACGTGCCCCCCCCATTATGCCACAGCAAGCTGTGCGTTGCCGCCATATGTACAATACAGAGATGGGCTGCCACCTGTCTGGAATCCACCGCCAGGCACACCCTCCATGGTGCTGCGGTGCAAGGTAGCTGCCACCAGCTACTCCTGCGCCGTGAGCTGTGGCACATCCGCAGGCCCCCCTCCGGTTAAATTCCGGGCTGCATGGATGGCCGCCACCTTCTCTTTGATCCACCTCATCAGTGCCCACCTTCTTGCGGCACTCCTGCACCAACTGCTGGTGGCTGCCCTGCTAGTTGATGCAGTCTGCCACCTCCACCCAGGCCCCAGCCCTGGCCTGTGGTGTGCCTGTGGCACCGCTCAAGAGTGGCTCCCTGTCACGGTAGGCCTCAAACAAGGCCTCTGTCTCTGCTTTTGTGAAGTTGGACCTGCACTTGTGGGCAGGCCCACGCTCCCCAACCTCCTCAGGTTCTGAAATGTAGCTTCCTGTGGTAATGGACAGCACAGTGTGTCAGTGGCTGTATCGCACAGTGCCATCCCCCTTGCTGTGCTCAGTGTGCTCCAGCAGCATGTGCAACTTACCTCACATGGATGCAATACCAGTCCATGGCCTGTGCCATTCCGTGGCGCTTTTATGGCGCATATGCAAATGGGCTTTGGCACAATGGTAATAATATGCTAATGCCCCCAGTGCACCATGCATTGGCTGATGAGCTCATTAGCATGTGGCGGCTGAATATCGCGTATTTGCACCATGCGCAATGAGAGTGCTCCGGAGCAAGTCAGTTTATTGCTCCGGAGTATGACGTGGCGCAATGCGCATGCATGCGCAGTGTGCACTGGCGCTCTGCGCATGCTCTGCATGGTGCACCGCCGCCTATTGCGCACAGTGCACCGACTGCACAATGGCATCCATGCCCTGACCCCTGCAGTAACCTGACCCTAGCTGACCCCACACACGTGGCCCCACCCTGCCATGCCCATGTTGTGCATCCCCACCATTGCGCGATTGGTGGATACACCGCAAATCCCCTCGGCTCGTGCATCTGGCGCATGCTGTTGCCACGTATGGCTATGGGTGCCATTTTGCTCCATGGCTCTCAGCAGGGACATGGCGCAATGTCGGGCTAGTCATGCAAGTAACTGGACGCAGGTGGAGCTGGCCAACCTCATGGCCTGCGTCCAGCCCCACGTACCCCAGCTGTTTGGACAGGCCCCACTACAGCAGTCCCGTGTGGCTGTATGGGATGATATTGCTTCCGCCCTACTGCAACATACTGGGGTGGCCAGGACCGGCGAGCAGTGTCAGCACCGGTATGGGGACCTGCTGCAGAGGGACCCAGGTCACCTCCGATGCCTGGAGGTACGTGTCAGGTGTCTGCATGTGCCACAGCCAGGTGGGTAGGCCCAGCATGCATGTGTGCCCTGGTGCTGTACTGTGGTGTTGGCTGGGCTGCCTGGCGTGTTCCGCAGGGCGGTATGCTGCCATTTTGTGCATTGCAGGGATGCATAACCCACCACTGCTTGCGTTGCCTTGCCGCTGTGTAGACCGTGCCAGGCAGCGGGTCACACTGTGTGGGGGGGGCAGCTGCTGTGGCTGTCTACTGATGTGCTCCTGTCTATGTTCCATTCCCAGGCCCTGAAAATCACTAGAAAGCAGCAGCGGCGGCTGCCGCAGCAGGACAGCAGGCTGCAGCAGGACCCGGAGGTGGCACCGGAGCGTCCCCAGCACCAGCGGGGCCACGGAGGGCAGGCAGGTACTGTTATGGGCCTTCACACTTGTATTTGGGATTGGCAGGGGGCATGGGTCTGGGCATGGCAGCTGTGTGTGCTGCACTGTGCATGGTGCCCGCCACTGTGGCGCATCCATTGTACTCGTGTGCCAGCTGTTGGTGGGGTGGGTGTGCACACCGCTGCCACTGTCGATGCTGTGGTGCTGCATGAGCACTGTGCCATGTGACTGGCATTGTGTAGTTGGGTGGCTACTGTGCAGCAGGTACCACTGTCATGGTGTGCCGCATTGCTGGCAGATGTAGGCCCATCCCCCTGCGGGTGGCCTGTTCAGGCCCTCGGGGGGGGGGGTGTTCCCGCTGCCCTATGCGCGCAGTGGTTGGGCATGGTTCTGTGGGACACTGCACTGATCGCCTGTCCCTTCTCCTAGGTGTCCGGAGGCAGAGGAGGATGCCCCTGTACTGCAGGCTCTTGTACTGTAGCACATCATATTAATCACGTCGACACCGGTGGGTGTTTGGAGGTGGACGCCATGAACGATGTGTGGCGGCATAGCATGGCTGCCGCTGATGTGCACCCTACCTTCCCCCTTCCCCAGTTTCCTCTGCTGTACCTCCCCCAACAGTCCCCCTTCCCACTGTACAGTCCCTGTTCCCTGTCCCCGCCCCTCACAATCCTACGCCTTCCCTCCCCCATTGTTCTGTACATAGCTGTCTGTTCTGTTCTTTATTTCATTTTTTTTACCTACCTGCCTGTGTCAGTGTCTGCTTTGCAGGTGGCGTGCGGCGCCATGCTGCAGTGGCCCAGTGCCTGTCTGTGTGGTGTGCATGTGTCAGGGTGCCTGTTGTACTGCTGTGGTTCCCTGCTGTGTGCCGTGGGGTGTCCCACTGTGGTGGTGCCCCCCCCCCTTGGTCAGTGGGCATGTCGTGGAAGTGCCCACGGGTGGGCTGTCAGGGGCGTGTTGTGGGTGTGTTCTGCTTGGCTGCATGGCCCTGGGTTTGTCCTGCTCTGGTCTGGCTATGTTGGTGGGGGGGTCACAGCATGCAGTCTGCAGGGGTCCCCCTGGTGGCCCTCAGTTGGCCATTGGCATCTCCTGCTGCCTCACTACGGTGCCAACATTGTGCTCTGGGGCAGGGGTGTGGGTGCCTGTATGCACCCTGCTGTGCCCTGCAGGTGGTGGCCTGTCACTGTGCCACTTCTCTGTGCTGTGCCCCCCCTCCTCGTCACTCTGCTGCTGTGGCACAATTGTGTGTGTGTGTGTGTGTATATATGTGCGCGCGCCACGGCGCAACGCTCCTTGCACCATGGCGCAACGCTCCTTGTGCCATGGCACATTCCCAGTTGGGCCATAGTGCATTCCCAGTTGGGCCATTGCGCAACTGTGCCATATTCAGCCAGGTTGCGCTGGCGCACTACGGCATGCGCAAGCTCCGAATATCGTTCCTGTTGCGACACTGCACATCGGATTTACACTGGGCTCTAGCACATTTCTGAATATCCAGACCCCAGTCTTTTTTAGACTATGCCAAAGCAGTTGATACGGTTTCCCATAAAATCTGAATTGAGCACCTGATCAAGATTAACTTAGACCCCAATATTATACAATGGGTCACATTGCACTTAGATAACAGACAGCAAAGAGTTACTATCAGAGTGAACTTATCTCCCTGTAGGCAGGTGAGTAATGGGGTCCCACAGGGCTCAGTTCTGGGGCCTACACTCTAATGCAATGGTCTCATCCATGCAGTCATCAAACAATGCATGGTTGGTATGCCGATGACTGCAAGGTTGGGGATCACATTAATAACCATCCTGCAGCCCAAGAATTTCAAAACACCCTTAAGCATTTAGAGGCATGGACAACTGAGAACAAAATGTACTTTAATGAGGGAAAATGCAAGGTCATAATAACCCATGTAACCAGTACACACTTGACACAATATTGCAAACTACTACAGGAGAGAAAGATCTGGGAGTAAATATCTCACATAGTCTAACATTTGAGAACCACACAAAAAGTATAGCTAAAAAAATGTCACAGTATATTGGGCTGCATTTTTAAAAACATAAGAGGAGAGAGAGGGAGAATAGTACCATTGTATACCAAGTTAGTTAGACCTCACTTGGAATACTGCACTCCCTTCTGTGCCCCACACACATCAGGTGGCAAAAAATTATAGAAAATGTGCAAAGAAAAACAACAAAAAGGGTTAAAGGTATGTTAAATTTAAGTTTGGGGGCGAGATAAGTACACCTGGGACTATATTCCCTTGACTACAGATGCCTAAGGGGAGATCTGTGCTTGACCTATAAGGCTGTACAGGATGCCACTACCTTGGAAACTATAAGACCTGTGATGCACCATAATCAAAATAACACAAGATCGCATAAATTGAAATGGATAGGAGAATAAAATAAAACGCAAAAACGAAATCAGTGGTTTACTCAAAGAATCATCACTATATGGAATACTCTCCCTGAAACCGTACTAGAGAGTAACAATATGAATACATTTTAAAAACAGCCTGGATGATTACATGGGTGACAAAATGTTCATTCCACCATTAAAAGAGAATGGTGGCGGGTTCAATATATACCATCAGTCTCCTGAACTTGTATCTCCCTATGAAACTATGAAACATTATACAAATCAATTTAATTCTCCTGTGACCAATGAAAGCATAACCAGGTGCTCCAGCACCACTTCAACTTTATGGAATCATGTGTCCAGTAAGTGAAAACTCAAAAAAATATATTTAAAATAAAAAAAAAAAAAGAGGTCTCACCGTGGCTTTTTTAAGAGTGGAGGGAAAACAACCCTCAGAAAGGGCGCACCAGATAATGCCAGCTAACATCAAACCCAAGACCTCACGGCAGTCCACCAACAGCCACGTAGGCCCCAGATCCATCGTGCAGCAGGTGGGGCACAGCATCACAATCACCTCAAGGACATCCTCCATCATAACTGGCAAGAACTCACCCAAGACCCATGGAGCACTTAACATTTCTCTCATCCACACCACTTCTGGCCCATGACAGGCCACCTGGAGAGATCCCAGCTCGAATGGAGGACACTCTGTTCAGAAAGATCCAAACTCCCCACACTTTTCTTGGGATAACGCTTTCCCAGACTGTAGCCAGTAAGAAAAAATGAAACTGTCCACATTGCAGAAGAGTTGAGCAGGCCTATTCCTTCCTGAGGCTATAATCCATGACAGAAACTTTGCCTTTTTCAGGGTTATAGCCCTCTGATAATCCCTATAATGAGATCTCAGAGCCATCCTATTCTCCAAAGAGCAGGTCCTCCTCCAGGAATGCTTCAACCTCCACCTTGTCGCCTTCAATTACCTCAACTCATTGGACCATGGCAAGCTGCGATGAGAGGTCAATGGACAGACAAGGACTGGTACAGTGGAGTTAAGCATCACCACAATAGCCACATTATAGCCATCAATGGCTGCCTCTGCTCCTCCATCACATGCCACGTCCATACCCGGGATGTTCAACATCACCAGAAGTATTTCTGGCTCCAAAGCATGTCTCAGATGGTACTGAACCATCTCCGCAGGGGGATGGTGTCCCAGAGGACCCTGCAAGGAAGACAATGATGGGGTCATCAGACCATCCACCTGGATCCACCCTGACATCAAAGTCACTCAGCCCCAGAGCGAAGATGAGGTCCAAGGTATGGCCATGTTCATGGGTCATGTTGAAAACTACTTGAGTAAGGCCCAGTGAATCCATCAACTGGAGGCACTACTGAATCAAACTTCAAGGATTCATCGTTAATGCATACAGTGAAATACCCCAAAACAATTAAGTTGAGGGTGTTCACCAATAAGTTGACAATGAAGTCCGCAAACTCCTGTAGAACTCCTGTTCCCGAATGAGAGGGCGGTAAACAAGGACAATCCTACACCTCACACCCACGTCTCCCTTCAGAGCCACACATTCAAACGACCCAGTCTCTTGCAGCGGGTACGCCATTAGTCTCAAGCAGGCTCTAAAAGAGATGGCCATCCCACCTCCCCTATGCTCCCTCCCCAGGCAGTGTACCACTGAGTACCCTGCTAGAACTGCCACCTCCAGGACTGGCGCAGTCATCCCCAAGCCAGGTCTCGCTGAAACATACCAGATCTTTAGAGGAATCCGTAATGAAATCTGACACAGAGGCAGTCTTATTCCTCAGGGATTCGGCACTGCACAACACACCATGAAAGGGAAGGGTTGGAGCTGGCAGCCCTTTTTACTATGTGCCCCCTGTTACTAAGGGAACTCCTTGGGGAATGGGACACAACCAGGAGTATTCTGCTCCATGACCCTCTTAAACCCAGGGTGCCCGCTTGGCCTGCCTCTCCTGGACCTACTCTCCCTGGCCCCCACCTCTAGAACATGCATCCCCCTACTGCCCCACCTTCTCAAAATCCCCAGCTTCCAATAATGCATCAAACTGCCTCCGGAACAGCAGGGGGATGAAAAGGACAGAACTGGAGAATAGCAGCACGTAAAGGCCTCATTACCATAGTACATTATAGTAACTCCCAAATCCACCCAATTAAACAAAACTTGGTTTGCTGGCCAAGGCACCTAGCTTCACCTGAGCTCTTTCCTTCTAAGACTGCTTGAAAGGCAGAGTAGAGAAACTTACCAGAGCAAGGGAGAAGGATTAAGACTTAGTTTGGCTAAGCAGATTTACTGTGTGGTGGTGTTTTTATTTTTTACTCACAGGGATTGCTACTGTTTGTTGCTAACATTTCATTGATTTATTTTTTCTCTGATTCAAATTGTTGTTGCTGGTATACCTTCTTCTACAAGGTGTGCCTAGAGGTGTGTGCTAACAGATTACTGCTGTAATCTTCTGATTCAAATTGTCTCTTGCAAAGTATATCTTCTGTTACTGCTTTATTTTTCTCTGGAGCAAAGTGTTTCTTACAGGGTATATCTTCTCTGAAATTATTACAGGTGGTGCTTTACAGGTTTTACAGTTTTATCTAACATTAGGATAAGCTTTCAGGGTTACTGCATTTGTTGTTGACTGATTGTTTCTGCTCTTACCTCCTTGTTCTTTACGTCGTGGTTCTTCTTTTTAGGCAGGGAAGGGCCCAGCCACCCACCCATCAACCACCACCACGCTACACTCCTTTTATAGGGTACCACAGTTGTGACATATCCTGTGGCAGAGCAGGAAGGGGCGGATCAGTGGGGCCTCCACAAGGTGATATCATTTACAGGGGCACTAGTAATTTAACTTGTTATAACAAGTTAAACAAAGCACAATTAAACCATTTTTTTCCTTTTTTTTTTTTTTTTTCCTTCTAATTACTCTGACTAGGTTACAAACCCAGCAACTTATTTGGAATGGATTTCATTAACTGCAGGTACTGTGGAACAATTTTCAGAAGGACAGTCTTACAGGATTTAGGACACTTTCCTACATGCTGGGCCTTTGGAGATCTTAGGGCTCAGCTCCGGGCAGCAAGGGCAGAGATTGCACGCCTCAAATTTCATATTGAAGAGGAAATACATTATAAGAACCACCCACCATTTCCCCAGCATCCAACAGAAAAACCTCGACCACAGAGGGTAGTTGGTCCAGGAGGTTGGCAGGTGGTTAGGAGGAGCAAATCAGGCGCCCCATCACTCTCTGCTCTCCAACACATTACCTCCAAAAACCATATAAACACTACAAATAGGTATCTGCCTCTATCTCTGAAATCAAATAAAGAGGCAGAAGACACTGCAGAGCAGGACACTGCGGCACAGGAGCTAGCACAACAATACTCACCCAAATCAGGAACCAAAACTAAAAAAGCAAAAAGGAAATCCAAAAAACTTCTGATCATAGGAGACTCCATGATTCGAGGGTTGATACCCATCTCCAGCCAGGGTGATGGTCAGATGTCTCCCAGTACATCAGCATGGAGACACTGACCGCATTACTAAAATTGTTCACAAGGCAGGAGAAAACATTGATGTCCTAGTACACATAGGGACTAATGATCTAGCCAGCGGTCAGTTGTGGAGACCAAGGAACACCTGACTAGGCTGGGTGACAAACTATCATCTATTTAGTCAGCATCTCCTTCTCTGAGATCCTGCCAGTCTGGGAGGGGAGCAGATGGGCGGAAGGTCGAGAAGGGAGATAGGGGAGCTAAACACGTGGCTCAAGGACTGGTGCCAGGAAAAGGACACAGATTTGTAGGGAACTGGCAACAGTTCTGGGAGCGAAATTCTTTAAATTTGATGGACTGCATCTGACTAAAGAGGAGTCAGTGCATTGGGGCAGAAGTTTGGCGTCTTTGCAGAATATTTAAACTAGCAAATGGGGAGAGGTGCAGCACCCCATACGTCGAATGGGAAGAACACCCCTCCCCTCAGCTAGTGGTCAAACAGGAATTCAGCATGTTTGCCGTTCATTTGCATCCCAGGTAAGAAAAAGGTTTGTCTCCCCATACGATGCACAGGGTAATGCCAAACTTCACCCAACAACTAACACACAAAATCCGGCCAATGGAAAATCATGTACACAAATGCTCACAGCCTGGGAAATAAGATCCCAGACCTGCAGGCAATAATGTCAGAGGCTAAACTGGACATAGTAGCAATTAGTGAGGCGTGGTTTACCAGTAACCACCTTAGGAGACTTCAGTACCTGGCTATGTATTGTTCAGAAGAGACCGAGGTGCAAAAAGGGGGGGAGGAGTCGCCCTGTATGTTAATGAAAATATCAAAGCTACAGAAATTCAGAATACACATAAGGAGCCAGAAGAACTGTGGGTCACCCTGGAAACAGGAAATGGGACAGCCATAAGAACTGGGGTTGTCTACAGGCCCCAGACCAGAGGGAGGACATAGATACATTACTGTTAGAAGATATACAAAACATGACAGCTAAAGGGAGGTTCTGATAATGGGAGACTTCAACATGCCAGATACAGATTGGTCAATACCAGCAGGAACATCTGCCAGAACTAGACTCATAGTGGATTCCCTGCAGGGGAGGGCCTCAAACAACTGGTACAGCAACCCACAAGAGACAGGGCTATCCTAGATCTAGTACTGACTAACAAAGAGGGATCACAGATCTCCAGGTAGAAGGTCACCTGGGGGCCAGTGACCATCACATGGTATGGTTCAGTTTGGCTACTACATCTAAATCACCCCATTCAAGGCAAAAATAGGGACTTCAGAGGGCTGACTTTGATAAGATGGCCTACAGAGTTAAGCTAGCCCTGGCAAAAAGAAACACAGGTGAGGGGGTACAGGCAAAGTGGGCAAGCATTAAGGATGCAATACTTGAAGCAACATCCCATTGTGTTAGACAGAAAAGGAAGTGCAAAGAAGAAGGAAACCACTTTGGTTCTCAAATACAGTAGCAGAAAGGTCAGAGCCAAAAGGCTGGCCTTCCAGGAAATATAAGGGAACACAGCGGGATGAAGATAGGGAGGCATACCAAACTGCCCTAAGGGAAGCAGGTAAGGCAGTAAGGCAGGCAAAGTCCCAAACTGAGGAAACACTAGCACGAACAGTAAAGAAGGTGACAAGACTTTCTATAGATACATTAGTGAAAGGAGAAAGTCCAGAGAGTGTGCTAAGCTTAATGGAGAAAGGGAGCATGTGAGGAGGAGGACCCTGTAAAGGCATCTATCCTAAATAGATACTTTTGCTCAGTATTTACTGAAGAGAAGGTAGGACAGGGTCCACAGCTCAGCATCATGGACACAGGGGAGAGGAAGGTGAGCACTACTCCCTTCACAAAAGAAAGGGTCCTACAAGAGCTTGCTAAGCTCAGGGTGGATAAGGCAATGGGACCTGATGGCACACATCCCAGGGTACCTAAGGAGCTAAAGGAGGAACTAGCAGAGCCATTAGCAGAATTGTTTAGTGAGTCTCTGAGCACAGGAGGGGTCCCAGAAGACTGGAGAAGGGCTCATGTGATCCGCTCCACAACAGTGGTAGCAGGAGGAGGCGGGGAACTAAGACCCGGTCAGTCTTACCTCAGTAGTGGGCAAGATTATGGAGGCACTCCTTAAGGAAAGGATAGTGCAACACCTGGAATCCATGAGGGCACAGGATCCAAGACAGCATGGGTTTACAAAGGAAGGTCCTGTCAAACTAATCTCATAGATTTCTTTGACTGGGTAACCAGAGTGGTGGACCAAGGGGGAGCAGTTGATGTCGCCTACCTTGACTTCAGCAAAGCTTTTGACACTGTTCCACATAGAAGATTGATAAATAAGCTGGGTAGGCTCGGGGTGGGTCAGAAGTTGGTCAACTGGGTGGCAAACTGGTTGAGGGCAGAAAACAGAGAGTGGTGGTAAATGGTATACAGTCAGAAGAGATGCAAGTCACAAGTAGGGTACCTCAGGGATCAGTCCGGGGCCAGTCCTCTTCAACATCTTCATTAGTGACCTTGCAGATGGACTAGAGGGTAAGGCTTGTCTGTTTGCAGATGACACCAAGATCTGCAACAGAGTAGATGATCCAGATGGGGTGGGCAGAATGAGAAGAGATCTGGATAAACTAGCAGAATGGTCAGAAGAGTGGCAACTGGGATTTAATGCAAAGAAGTGCAAAATCATGCACATAGGGAAGAGAAACCCTGAAGCCACCTATAGGCTGGGAGGGGAGTTGCTAGCAGTCACAAAGGAAGAAAGAGGCTTGGGCATCATCATCACTGATGACCTAAAATCATCCAAACAGACCTCTAAAGCAGTAGGTAAGGCTAGGGGTGTTAGGGTGTATTAGTAGGGGTATCACAAGTCGTAGAGGGTAATAATCCCTCTGTACAAGACACTAGTTGAGCCCCATATGGAGTACTGCGTGCAGTATTGGAAGCCACACCTTCACAAGGACATTAACCAAATTGAGGCAGTCCAGAGAGGGCAGCCAAAATGGTGCAGGGACTGCATCAGAAGACATGAGGACAGATTAGCGGAGCTCAATATGTATACCCTTGAGCAAAGGAGGAGAGAGGTGATATGATCAAGGCATTCAAACACCTTAAGGGCATAAACAAGGTGAAAGAGTCTAACATGTTTAAATATAAGAAAAATAGCAGGACAAGAGGACACAGCATGAGATTAGAGGAGGCCGATTAAGGGGAATGTGAGGAAATTCTTTTTCACAGAAAGGTGGTGGATGCATGGAATGGCTTACCACAAGAAGTGGTGGCTATGAATACAGTGCAGGGCTTCAAACAGACATGGGATAGGCATAAGGGAGCAATACAAATGACTATGAATAGATAGGTCACTGACAGAGCAAAGGCCGAAGGCACATTTATAAGGTAGAAAAAAAAATGGGCAGACTGGATGGGCCTTGCGGTCCTTATCTGCCGTCAACTTCTATGTTTCTATGTTTCTATAATTACCTAAGCTCACACACCCCAAATAATATCCCCAACCTCAAATTAAACTACCCCAACTACCAAACTAAAACCTCCCACACCAATCCCATTTTCTCCTAACTCATAAAAACCCCACCACTCACAACAATTTACCCCATGCATACACACTCACATGGTCAGCAGAGGTTAAACTGGGCAGAGAGGCGACAGGAACTCACAGTTCCACCACCTCCATCACCTCACAATCATAGGAACACAGACAATGACAACAGAAACAGACCAATGGTCTTTGGTCTATCCAGTCTGCCCAAGTTCCCTATGTCCCTGGGACCTACTATCCATCCTAGGGCTGGTATATCCACAAGACACTAGTGGCCAGAATGCCTTCCCTCTGTTCCTCAATGCTAACCCTGGGGCCGGAATACCCATCCTTTCTCCACAGAGTACTAAAGGAGACTTCAACCACCTAGAAATCTAGATGGAAGCGTCCCCCACCTAAACATTTCTAATTTAACCACACTGGTTGTCAATGGTCACTAGAAACTGCTTTGCAAAGGAGGGAGGGAGGGAAGAAAGAAAGGGGTGCCACTTAAAAACCATGTCTCCAAAAATCTCATTGTGAAATGTCACTGTGGAACAGCACTATGCAGGGTAGAGTGCGGAGTGGTGAAGAGACTCAAGACGTCCCTACAGTAGGACTGTTCATTCAGATACATTGAATCATCAACTGTGCTTCCCCTACTGTGGACCATTCTGTATTTTACAAACTTTACCTTCTTTATCATCCTCAAAACTCAGCAAACACGTCCTCTTGCCCCTCTTCTCATCAGGTAACACTGTCTCAATGCCACCGCCTGCTCCATGGTCCTCCTCTTCGCTCTCAGAGTCCCCACTACCAGCTCTGGCCGGGACAGGGTGCTCTTTATCCGGCTTGGAGCTGCAAGATATACCTCTGCCTTGTTGCAGCTGACTCTGCCGAGCAGGCCCCGCCGGACCCTCCTCCCGTTTCTCCTCTTCTCCTGAACAGCACGACTTGTGCTGGTCCTCTTCTTCACTGGACTCTGCTCTCCTCTGTCTAAAAATCCGGTTCCGCTTCTTGAACATGTTCCACCTGCAGCCCAAGTCCTAGAGCGGGGCACACGGACTCCACAAGTTTGTGTACCGCTGCACCAAAGCGGTTGTAGGGGGAGTGTTATGATATTGTTCTAAAATCAACTCGTAGCATTTAAGGAGTGTAAAAGACGATAAAAATACCCAACTGTATTTTAGTTTCTAAGTTTAAATGTGTTTCTTTGGTTATCTTAACTGAACCTGTCGGAATCAATATTACTCACAGCTGCCAATACTCCCCTGTGACAGACATAACTTCCTAATAATGAGTAATCTATTGGACACTGGGAGTTGTAGTCTTTTACCATTTTTGTAACACGCATTGGCCAATGCACAGAACTCGACAGAAAGACTAGAATGGCAACGCCCCCTTCTGAGGCGAGTAAAGCGCGCCGCCATCTTTCGGATGGCAAAAACGCGCGGGTTGTTCGGGTTGCTGCTAGAAAACGTTTGGGCACGTATTGGGTTTAAAGGGCACTGGAGGAAAGCTCAACAATCTAGCCTCTTCACCTACTTTTGAAGTTAAACATGTTTTATTGTATGAATAAAAGAGTACATACCTGCATACGTACATGATTAGCTGTAACCTTTGAATATTGATAAAAATTGATTGAAATTAATACAATTGCCATACAGTTCACCAAATATGGAATAAAAGGCGAGAACTACATTTCATATAGTACTACATCCTAAAAGATGGAAGGCGGCAGCCAGCATGCTGTTTTGTTAGTTATCTTGCTTTACTTTACATTACATTTCACCAGATAGACAGTATAATTCTTACTGTTGTAGATGATTAAAGACATAAGACAATCTGTCTATTGGCTTGTATGGTGTATTATATATTATGACTTAAAACCCTTGAGATTTCTTTGTGGATTTGTGTGTGTTAAAATTATTAAAACAATAAAAGAATCCTGACACTGAACCCTGAGTCCTGACTAATGTTTAAAACATCTCCTTTAAAGATTAGGGTACTAAGTGTTCTCTTATTCCAATGATAGTAGGGTAAGGATATTGGCTATTTGCATGTCTGGTGCCTTGTACCTTATACCACTGTACTGGTATTTGAGTGAACTTGAGCGGCATGCATTTTAGGTCTTATACTGTAAGTATTCATTATATGTACCGTAAGTGGTGCCTGTCAATCATCAAACATACTAACTACTAAACTGTTAAGTAGTATGAACTATGTACAGTGGATGCAAATGGTTCTTTGAGGAGCTGAGCACCTCATTCGGTGATTATTATGCACTCTGTTGTGAAGCCTGGGGAGGTATTGAACTACGGTTGTGGTAAAGATATACGGAGGGGAAGGGGGTGCCTATGTGGTACTCTTTTACCCTATCCTCTATACTCTGCAGGTGACATGCTGTATTGTAAACCTCATATTCTTCTTGTGCTCAGCCTATGCATGTTCTTGGGTGCTTAGCCTCTGAATCTCTGAGTACAGTGGTTGCCAAGGAGTTAGTTTGTATATATTGGAGATATGATACCCAAGACCTGTCGTACTTTGTTAGGGTGTTGGAAGAGATGTGGGACAGCCTTTCATACTTTGCTAGCATGTTAATGTTGTCTAATATTTCTTTAAGAGTTGGAATTGTTGTGGCTCTCCCTTTACAAACTAAGAGTCGTTTGACTTGTATACTAAAGAGGATCAGGAGATGCCACTGTTTTTTTGATAGGTGCATGTTTATTATAGAGACCTTAGAGCCCAGTAGGTATAAGTCTGCCTCTAGCAGTAGTTTCGTACCTAAGATTTGCTGAAGTAGGTTATGGGCTAGTTTCCACATAGCCCTAATCTTGGGGCATGACCATAATATATGGAAAAGATCTCCCTGTGTATTACCACATCTCCAACGCTCATCTGAGTTTAGTAGGTTAGCTGTGAACAGAGCTGCTGGTGTTCTATACCATCAGTGGAGTATTTTTTTTGGATAAGTCTGCCGAGGGTATCTCAACTTGGTTTACAAGCCACTTCCCAGCAGGACTCCCATTCAGTTTCAGGTATTTCTCTACCTACTGATTGTTCCCATTTTCCTTTTGCTTTTTGGGTTTGGTCAGGAATGTTAACTTGTATCATTTGAGAATATAAGGCTAGTCCTTCCTTTTGTTTTTGCTAATAAGGAATGAAGGGGGTGTTGTTGGTTAGGTGAGGTTTGTAGTTGTTTAACCTTCCTGATCAGGGGGGCAGTAGCATCTCTGATCTGCAAAAACTGCCAAGTCTTCCTTAGGTAAGTCATATCTGTTTCGTAGTTCTTGAAAGGATTCCATATCTGGCAGTCCTGTATTGGATTAATACCTTTTGTCTCCCAGGTTTTCCAATGTATTGGTGTAACCCCCTTGTTCCCCAGGGTTACTAGAATCCCAGTTAGAATCAGTGGCAGGCAGGAAAGGCAGCTTGTGAAATGCCAGGTAAATGGGTTTCACATTGTCACACTCTGTTTTCAGTCTCAGCTGAGCTAGAGTGATGATGTAATCATAGAACTCTCGCTGCAGCATAAGCCACAGGCTTCACTGGCTTTGGAGTGAATTGGAATGTTCAGTTAGTTAGTAGTAGAGTTGACTTCGAGAAGGAGGCTGCAGCTGCTGGGCAGCTCCTCAGATTAGCTCTGACAAAGAGCTACCCCTTTTTGTTTTGTGGTAGTTTGTTCTCACCCTAGAAGAAGAACAAAGAAGACAGTTGTCTGAAGTGGTGGAGTCCTGTGCCAGAAGGTTTCCTTGCCCCATCCCAGGAGGGATGGGAGCGAACTGCAGGATTCAGGGGCAATCCCCTTGATCCATTTGTTTGGTGAAGCTGCCTTGTACATCTTCATTCGCTGTGAGTACAACTCTTTTTCTGTGTCAACCCAGGGTCATCTGCAATACCTTGGGGTGAATTTATCTGACAATGGGACCAGTCACCCAGTACTAAGTATCAAAATCAAAATTTTATTTGTAAAGCGCTTTTCAATAAATCAAAGTGCTGGTACATAACAAGAATAAAACATCAACAATAATAAATAATAACATAAAACAATAAAATGACCATAAAATAATCTATCTGAATGCTAGTGTAAATAAGTGGCTTTTCAGAGACCTCTTAAATGATTCCACGGACAGGCACCCTCTAATCTGACGAGGTAGAGAATTCCACAGGGTCGGGGCCATAAAAGAAAAAGCCCTTGCCCCAGATTATTTTTTTTTTAAAACTTTATTTTTAGAACTTTCTTTATACAAGCTCTGCAGAGTACATATTTACAGCTTTAAGAATCAAAGAAGTAAATATAAAAGAAAACATTAAAACTTTGTATGATAATACTATCCATTTCATTGCTATACCAGGGAGGACAAGGAACCAGCAAGTTGCTAAAAGAAAAAAAAAAAATAGTTCATTATTACGGGTCATCCAGGCCCCGAGAGGAGAAGGTATGATATATCTTAATTTCCTGGTGAAGGAACCTCATTTAATTGGAGCCATACAGCCCATCTGGACCATCTCTGAATATAGAGAGTGGTCTTATGATTTAATTTAAAGGTGAGCTCCTCCAGGTCTGCCAGACCTTTAGTAATTAGGATCCAGTCCTGTTTCTGGGGTACCTTGGGGCTGAGCCAGCTCCTGGTTATTGCCTTATGGGCCGATGTCATTAAAATTGCCCAGAGGTACAGCAGGTCAGGTCCCCTGACCTCGGGGATTCCCAAGACCAGTTCTTCCCATTTCAACGGTTGAGTAATGCCCAGAATGCTTTTTAAGGCAAATGTGATGTCAGCCCAAAATGTATTTAGTTTAGGGCAAGCCCAAAAGATGTATAGGTAGTTTGCCTTATCTTCCCCACAGTCCCGCCAGCAGCCAGCTGAAAGATTTGGGTTCCTTTTATTGAGTACGTCAGGTGTAACGAAGAAGCGGACCCTGACCTTCCAGGCAAATTCTTGCCAAAGGGGTGATTTAGTCGCTAGTTTAGCAGTGCGGAAGACAGAGATCCAGTTAATAGGAGCAGGGCCACAGCCAGCTTCTTCCTGCCATTTGTTTTTAACTTTAACTAAGGGGTCTAGTCTTATCAACCTTAGAACCTTGTAAAGGCTCGAGATTTGACCCTTTTGGGTTGAAGATAATTTTATCTGTTGGATGGCTGCTATTAGGGGGGTCACCCCATCCAATCCTACTACTTTCCTTTGAAGCGAGGATATGTATGTTCTAACCTGGAGGAACCTGAAATGGTCTGCATTCGTGAGCCCAAATTTAGATTTGAGTGAGTTAAAATCCAGGATTGACTCCCCCTGAAGAAACTGCCCAAGAAATGTCAGACCCATTTTATTCCATCACTTATATGTCGGGTCCAGTCGGTTCGGAGGAAAGTCCTCAGTCCAGGCTAGTCTCCTTAGAGACCATAGGGAAGGTAGTAATTTATGTTTTTGCCACGGTCTGTGGACTGAGCGTAGGGTCTCTCCAACCGAACTAAGCTTGGGTGTTGGTTGGAAATGGGTTGAGAAGGTAGTCAATATACAATCCTCAAGGGGCAGCCTAACCCCCACCTCCTCTTCTTTCCTCTCCATATCCCTCCAGTCGGAGGTGGAGCTGGGACCTGACCACTGTAAAGACTGTTTCATTTGTACCACAAGGAAGTAATCTTCCAAGTCTGGGAGTGACCTACCCCCCAACCCACAGTGGGCCTGTAGTGTTTTTAGCCTTATTCTTGGTCTTTTATTAGCCCAAATAAATCTTGAAAACATTTTATGCCATGTCTGGAAGTTGGATTTATGTATATGAAGGGGAATACACTGAAACAGGTACAGGAATTTTGGCAAAATATTCATGGTTATAGCTTGAATTCTGGCATACATGGGGATATTAACTAGAGACCACTTTTCCATGTCTTTCTTGATGGAGGTCGTCAGGGGTGTATAGTTTGCCCCGAATAGTTTTGATGAATGTTTAGTGATGTGGATCCCCAGATATCTCATGCCCTCGGCTGTCCATTTTAATGGGAGGAGTTGGCGGATGTCCTCAGATGGATTAAAAAAAAAGCTTAAGGCCTCAGTTTTGGTCTTATTTAAGGAGTAACCCGAGTGCTTCCTAAATGTTTCGAGAATGGGCCAGACTTGTTCTATTGATTCATGAGGGCAGGATAGGGACAAAAGAGCATTGTCTGCATACAGCAGGATCTTCCTCTGTATTCCCCCCACCACAATCCCCGACACCCCCTTCGCCCTTCTGATGGCCTCCGCCAAAGGTTCGATATAAAGTGCAAACAGCAGGGGGGAGAGAGGACACCCCTGCCAGGTGCCCCTACCAAGGTGAAATCTTCTGGATAGGCCCCCGTTTACCCTGACATACGCCTGAGAGCCCCCAGATAAGGATCTTATCATATCTATGAAAGACTCAGGGAACCCCCTGTGTTCGAATACCGAAAACAGGAACTCCCACGAGACCTTGTCAAAGGCCTTTTCGGCATCTAGGCTTAGTAAGCAGGCTGGGGAACGAGTTCGTTGGATCTTGTCTATCATATCCAAGGCAGACCGAACTCCGTCAGGGGCCTGCCGGCCCAGCACGAAGACCGATTGGTCTGGATGAATTAACTCTGGGAGTATCGGGTTGAGTCTGGATGCTATTATGGAGGTAGAAATCTTATAGTCCTGATTTAATAAGGATATAGGACAGTAAGATTCACATTTTGATGGGTCTTTTCCCTCTTTATGTAGGACTGTAATTGTGGCATATTGCCATGGGGGCTGCCCCCAGACCAAATGTTTAAAAAAACTTTGTGGAGAAGGGGAACCACATCCGGGGCTAGAGTTTTGTAAAATTCAGCCCCAAACCCATCAGGGCCAGGACATTTGGCCGGCTTAAGTTTTTTAATTGTGGAAGTAATTTCTTCCTGGGTGATAGGCCTGATCAGTGTTTGGGCAGCCTCTGGAGAGAGCGGAGGGAGCGGTATGGAGCCTAGATAGTTTCTTTTGTCTGATATGGATGTATTTTCTACAGACTCATATAGCTTGGAGTAATACTCCACGAATGAGTCTGCTATCTGGGTCACCTGTCTAGCCATTTGGCCTGTTCGAGGTGAGAGTATTTTTGTTATTGTGGCTTTGGCTACATGGTGACGTAGCCTATAGTCCAGGAGTTTAGTACCTCTAGGCCCACCCTCATAGTATCTTTGTTTTAGGTAGGACAAAGCTTTTTCTATCTCTAGTTTTTGGATGTTATGTAAGCATTCCCTGCACTTTAAGAGTTCCTTACCCCTGGACCCCTACCACCTTATTTTTTGGGCATTTTCCAGACTCTTGATCTGAAACATTAATTCCTATTGGTGTTGCATTTGTTCTCGTTTTCTACGTGAAGCTATTGATGTGAGCTTCCCTCTAATGATGGCTTTAAAAGTATCCCACAACATCTGGGGTGAGGTCTCTTGCTTGGAATTTTCCTCGAGAGTAACTTTTAGGTGGTCCCTGAGTTCCCTCAGGACATCCTTGTCCTGTAGAAGTGATGTGTTCAGTCTCCAGTGTGTGGTCCTTTTGGGTAGTCCCAGCTTCACCTCCAAAAAGATAGGACTGTGATCTGAGAGGATGGTTGTCCCCCACATACATGGAGGGGAATCTGCTTAGGTCTCCCTTAAATGTGAAAAACATGTCTAAAAGGGAGAATACTCTGAACCTAGGCGAGAAGCAGGCAAACTCCCATGCTCGCGGGTATTTTTCTCTCCAAATATCACACATGCCTAGTTGCTTGAGTTGAATTTTAATAGAACGCGCTTTGGCTGCATCTACCTTTGGGATCTGGGAGGTCGAGTCAAGGGCCCTATTTAAAACAATGTTCCAGTCTCCTCCCATTATTAGCATACCCTTGGCCTTTTCTGCCACTAATTGCAAAATACTTGAAAACACCTTGGCAGGAGATCCGGGGGGATGTAAATGTTTGCCAAAGTTACTACTGTGTCTTGAATAGTCCCAATTACAATGATAAATCTAGCCTCGGGATCCTCTATCACCTCCTGCTGCTGAAACTGTATCCTCAAGGAAAGTAATATGGCTACCCCCCTCTTTCTACCCACTGGGAGCGAAGAATGAAATATTACTGGGAAGGCCTTAAATTTAAGCTTTTGGGCTTCCTGGGGAGAGAGGTGGGTTTCTTGAAGGAACACACTTCCACAACCCTGGGACATAACAAATTGCTGAATCCTCTTTCTCTTTATTGGGCTGGTCGAACCGTTCACATTCAGCAACATGAACTTGGTATTATAGCTAGCCATATTCCTTCCACATAAAATAGACATTCCTTTTCTGAACTGTAGATTCTCTTAGCATTACTTGTTTAAATATATAACAAACCTGCAGAGCTAAACAAGTAACTCCATGAACCTTAAAACTCAATTGAAAACCTTTAAACACTATTCTACTAAAGAACCATCGCTCCGGCCTCATTCTATTTAGAGCCATGAGCTGACTTGAGCGATGGGAAACCACGACTGAGACTCCTCTCAGCCCGTTTTCCCCAAAAGCAGAAATATAACTTCCAAGGGAGTGCAAACCAATATTTGGTAGCAAGGGGATGTCTGGTAAAATAGACCAAATCAGGGCACTCAGAAGTGCAATGAGTGGTCCCTGGGAGGCCCTGGAGAGTCCAGGAGTAAAGCCCCACCCCTTTCTGTCAGGGAGAGATTGCATATGGTCCTGACAGGTGTTTGATACCCATCCACTCGAACATTCCCAAAATCATGAAACATAATTCCCAAAAAGGGGGGAAGATAATCCCCCTCACATGGGCTGAATGAAAGTCGCCTAAGTTCCATTTATTAAGGCATTCTGTAGGTGGTAGCCGGTCTTTAAAACTGTATGAACACAGCCGGCCCGCCTGGCGCGCGATGGGATTTCCGCTTCCGGCGCGGCGACCGGGTTCGGGAGGCGGACTCGGTCGCTGGAGGGCGGCGAAAGGATAGGCGTCCTATGGACTGCTCTCCTTCTCGGGGAGGGATGGGTAGTGCTGGGGTCTGCGACTCCTGGTGGAGACCAGGTGTAGTGCGACTACCGACCCTCAACAGTCATCGCGTCGGAGGCGGGAGCAGGGCGCTCCAGCGTCATTACGCGTCTCCGCCTCCCGGAAAAAGGAAAAAGGGAGAATGCCGCCGGGGCCCTAGATGAAGCCGGTCACAGCTTCAATTAGCCCCCTCAGGCCAGCCCTCCGACCTAGTCCGACGCCTGCGGCATGTGTCCCCAGTGCCACAGCCCCACCGTGGGGGGTAAGCCACGGGGTATCGGAAGGGTGCGAGGCCGATGTGGGGGGGTGGAAGCGTGACCGGCAGATGGTTCCGGGCTACCGGCGGCAGGGGCAGAAAGAATAAAATTGAAAAAAAAAAAAAACTGCATGAACAACCCATTCCCCTTACCCAAGGGCCGTTTCCACTCCAAGGGGAGGGGGAGGAACAAAACATATTCAATCAGAAGAAGCAAACCCCTCGGCAACGGTAGTCCCCTCCCCCCGAGGTCTTCCCCCGGTTGAGTGTACATGCCTATTTCCAGTATGGAGTGCAGAGAGGGACACGATCGGGAACCGCTGGTCCTCGGGTAGGCAAGCTCCTCCCTCGGGCCCTCGTACCGTGCAAACCTCCCAAAGAATGAGAGGTCACTTGAGCCCTGTCCTCCCGTGACGACAAGTCTGTGGCCACAAGACTCAGAGAATACCCCCCTCAGGGCCCAGCCTAACGAAAAACTGAGGGCTGGAACGTGGGCCCAGTTGAAATGGAGAGCCCACGTAACAGCCATATCCTCCCATCGGAGGACCTTTCCAGTGGGGGGGGGGACCTCAGACCATCCATAAAGCATGTTGTCTTTTAACCACCCCACAGCATCTCACAACCCTGCAACTCCTCCGGCCTCACCAAGAAAGGGGAGACTGGCTATCTAAAGGGGGAGCTGGGGGAGGAGAGGCCGGCTTCATGTCCAACCTCCTCCGGCACATGTTCTGCAGAGTTCCCTGTCCTCCTACCCCCATCCAGCCGGTGCCTCCGCTGTCCGGAATGATCTCACACAGTAGTGTGGTGGGTAGGTAACTGGCTGGGTGGCAGGACACAGAGGGTGGTGGTAAATGGCTGTCACTCCACAGAGGGAAGAGTGACCAGTGGGGTACCACAGGGATCGGTGCTGGGACCGGTCCTATTCGACGTCTTCATCAGTGACATTGCAAAGGATATAGAAGGCAGAATTTCACTGTTCGCTGATGACACAAAGCTCTGTAACAGAGTAGACACACCAGAGGGTGTAGACAGAATGAGAAGGGACCTGCAGAAACTTGAAGAATGGTCAAGGGTTTGGCAGTTGAAATTCAATGCAAAGAAGTGCAAGATAGTGCATATGGGGCACAAAAACCCTGGCACAATATATCAGTTGGGGGGTGAGGATATAGCATGCACCAAGCAGGAAAGGGATCTTGGGGTTGTAATCTCTGATGACCTCAAGGTAGGGAAACAGTGTGACAAGGCATCAGGTAAAGCAAATAGGATGCTGGGATGTATAGGCAGGGGCATCACCAGCAGGAAAAGGGAGGTCATAATTCCGCTATACAAGACACTAGTGAGGCCCCACCTGGACTACAGTGTACAGTTCTGGAGACCATACCTACGTAAGGACATAGACAGGGTAGAGAAGGTTCAGAGGAGGGCAACAAAGATGGTGCATGGGTTGCATCACAAGTCCTATGAAGACAGGTTGAAGGAACTGGACATGTACTCCCTGGAGGAGAGGAGGAGAGAGGATATGATAGAGACATACAAGTATCTTACAGGGAGGAACAGGGTGCAGGAAAACACTATTTTAAGCGAAAAAGATGTTTCAGGACTAGAGGGCATGGGATGAAGTTGGAGGAGGGCGATTCAGAGGAAACATGAGAAAGAATTTCTTCACAGAGCGGGTGGTGGACAAGTGGAACACCTGCCAGAGGAAGTGGTGGGGCTGCAACAATCACGGGATTTAAGAATGCATGGGATAGACATAAAGGAATTCTAGAGGTCAGGGGTAAGGGGAAATAGACTTCTAGGAAAACAAACTGAACTTACAAGCTCAAATGGGCAGACTAGGTGGGCCATAGGCCCTTATCTGCCGACACTGTCTATGTATCTATGTATCTATGTAAAGCAAATGTTTGAAAGGGGAAGAGTTCGGAGGAGAGCTACACAGAAGTCATAGTATTGGTATAGGTATATTTTGGTCCCTCTCCCCAGCCATCCCAAGGGAAACCAAAAAGGGAGGAAATCCATCCTCTGTCCCCCCCCAAGACGGCTAGCGGCAACCTGCCTGGGGGACAGATGAACATCTGTTGTTATAAACTATGGTCCTTTGAAAAGCATTACAACCCCCCCCCCCGGACCCTAGAGCAAATGTATCCAGTTATTAGAAAAGTCAATTAAAGTGTACAGTCGGTGTAGCAAGGAATAGACCGGAGGTGTTCAGGAGGCAACAGGTGGTTGGAAGGTCCGTCTGTTCCAAATTCAGGTGACCATTCATTACAGTCCTCCGGACCAAGGGAACGGGGGAGTATTGCGGGAGGACAGTCTGCAAGTGTCCACACCAAAAAGGTGGCTCGGCGATAAATCAGGGCAGCAGGCCCGTGGGACAGACTTCCAGGGCACAGTCCAGTGTAGAAGAGAATAATCATAATGAAGACATCACCTCAGGGCTCCTTCATGTAGTCAATCGGTGTGATGGACCCGGATCTTCTGATGCATTTGCTGGTGAGGCTTGTTGCAGATAGGGAGCATTTTTATTCATCAAGGCAGGATCACCCAATCGTCGCAGCACCGCGATGATATCAGCACGAAGTGAGATTTGTTGACGCCGCTCAGTGGAGCCTGGCTTGGTTGATCTTTTCTGGGCCACAGACCAGGCCGAAGCCAGAAGATCTCTTTCCAGCATCTCCTTCGTTAAAGCAGGGGTGGCGATTCCTAATTTTTCGAGGTAAGGGGAGGTAGCTAGGAGGTCTTTAAATATTTTAGTACCTTGTTCTGTTGTGATTTTTAGCCTTGCGGGATGCAGAATTTGGGCTTTAATGTTCTTGGATCTTAAGGATTTCATAATCGGCCAGAGCACCTTCCGAGCTTCCTGAACTTCAGATGTGTAGTCGTTATCGATAGAGATTTTATGGCCTTCAAATTCCAGAGGGCTCTGCTGCCAGGCTTTTCGCAAAACCTCTTCCTTGCTACTGTATTTTGTGAATCGAATGATCAGCGATCTGGGTCTGGCATCCGAGTTGTCTGGCTTGGAGGCCAAGGAGTGGTGTGCGCGGTCGAGGCTAAGATCCAGATCCTCCGGTAGGTTTATCGCCTTTCTAAGGAGCCTCTGGGTGAATTCAATGGTATTCAAGGCATCTCCCTCTAAATTCTCGGGTACTCCATGTATCCTAATATTCTGTCTGCGGCTTCTGCCCTCCAAATCGTACAGCTTATGTGTTAGCTCACGGTCCCGGGCCAGCAGGTACAGTAGAAACCTGTCTTGTCTGTCAGACTGCTCGGAGACCGCTGTTAGGCATAATTCCATTTGGTCTGCTTTGTGCTCAGTTCTGCCCAGATCAGAATGGAGCTCAGAAAGAGTACGATCTATTTTTGTGACTATTCGAGCCGTCTGTTTGATTGTTTCTATCAAGTCATTGTCTTGGAGGCCTCCATGCTGTCCGAGTTGCTGTGCTTCCCCTAGGGCCTCTGATTTAGCGTGGCTTTCGGCATCTTCTTCTTGCAGTAGGGCCTTGAGTTTTTGTGAGGGGGTTAGGAATATCTTCCCTCCCTTGTTTCTCCTCTGTTTGGCTGGGGATGCCATCATCTGGAGTGCGATTTAAGTAGATTATGTTCAGTGGGCAGTGGAGCGGATAAATCAAACCGTCATGCCGGTCTCTGGTGTCACTGGAAGTCCCTTGCCCCAGATGGCTGAAGACGAACCCTAAGAATCTCTAGCAATCCCTCGCCAGTGGAGCAGAGTGGGCGGAGAGGGCAGTAGGGACAAAGGAGATCTTTCAGGTAGCCTGGTTCCTGACCGTGTAGGGTCTTATAGGTCAGCAATGCGACCTTGAAGGTGATTCTCCATTGCACTGGCAGCCAGTGCAGTTTGCGCAGCACAGGTGTGATATGGCAAGTTCTTGATAACCCAGTCAACAACCTGGTTGCTGCGTTCTGCACCAGCTGCAGGCGACGGAGATCCACCCCGGCAACCCTAGATATAGAGTATTACAGTAATCAAGGTGAGAAGAAACAAAAGTGTGGACCAACACAGGAAGGTCATCATGCGGAACAGGGTGTTTTATCCGGGCGATATTCCTCAGATGGTAAAAGGATGACTTGACAGTGGCCGATACCTGTGTCTTCAGCGTCAGAGCACTGTCAAAGATTACGCCCAGATTTTGCACCTGTTCAGAAGGTCTCAACTGGGTATCCCCTAATAAAAGACCAGAGGGGACCCCAGGAGTCAACTTCTCTACATAATGACCCAGGTCCACAACCAAGTAAAGTTTCTGCCTACGTTGGAGTCCAAGAATGGACTGTCCAAGTACAGAACTTTTAATATTGACACCCAAGGATGTGTCAGTAGTTTGTTAAGTGTGGTAAACATTTAAGATGACAACTGCAAGCTTTCGTCTGTGTGGGTGTTATTAACCAGATGAATGGCCGAGTATAAGCTTGGGAGCAAAAGGTGGGAGACCCCCCCCCCCATCTGGAGTAACCAGTTTACCTCTCCGGGTTCAGTTTGGGCACTAGTTCATTTTCATTTGGTGCATCTGGCCAATGCCCAATGGAAGTAATTACCCTGAGATGTGGGTTTGGAATTTCTGTTTCTTCAGTTTACCCAGGTGTAGTGGGTTCTGGAAGAGTTGAACCTGAATGTGCTCAATGTGGCGATGGGTACCACTTTCATTCCTGTGGGAAATGGGAACAGTACTAGTCCGGCCATATGTGCCAACCTTCAGTTTCAGAACCAGAGTGTTCTCTATTTTGTATTTCTTCACCCTAAGCTAAATGGGAATTTCTGTACCCTGGAGAATCTGCAATACCAGTATGTGTAGCCCCCTGGGGGTCCATCTTTGCTTTGTGTTTATTTCTACTTTGTTACGTGAATAAAAGCCACAATCTAGAATCCCAACCTGGTTTGGACAGTATTGTTATTGCTTACATGTGTCTGGATTTACCTGGATGCCCCTGTCCAAAAGTGCAAACCTAGCATAATTGTGAGCAAATGTTTTCTCCCAAGGACCTGGGTTGGTGGCCATGGTAATTGGACCCTACCAGGTGTGTGCCAGGTAGTTGCCACACTTGGTCGACTGTTTTTGTGTAACAGTCTGGTCCACCTAGCTTAATGGTGGCCACTGGCATCTGTTTTTTCTCTATGTCTAGTTCTAGTATGTAAACCCCCACCCCTCTCTGTTGCTCCTAGATGTTCTGTGGTGAGAGGGGAAGCCCTGCTGGTTAAACAAAGGGGCTCCGGTGGGGGGTTACATTGGTTTCCCCTGTATCTTAATATTGTTGGCGCCCCATAATGGGTTATATTTTGGGTGAGCTAGGTCTGTTTTAATTAGCTTCTCTAGTTTTTCCAGGTGGACATGGAAAATGTTATTATAAGTAGTAGGGTGGGTGGTTTGTTAGAGTTCCCCTTAAATGTATATGGTTGGCCAGAGGCCCTTTATCAGGGATGATTCTATTGCAGACCACATTGGGGTTGAAGCTTCAGATGCCTCAAGCCATCTTAAAGTTTGAGTAGCTCTATAGGCCAGGTAGTAGCCTTTTATCCATGGAAGTTCATATAGTTGCTTTCCTGGCCCTCTTGACTTCAGACCGGGGTCAGTGAGCAGCACTTATAGAACCGAAACATGAGTTTGTTGCGGCTGAAAGCAGCATGTATATTCTGCCCAGTCCTCTCTCGAACTGCAGATGGAGATTGGGGACCGTGTGAGCCACGTTCACACTGCTGGGATTGGAAGCATGAGGCAATTCCAAGCCTTCTAGTGTAAGCGATGCAGTCAAAATTAGTCATTACTCAGGGGCGCTAGAGAGCACACCTACAAAGTGGACGCATTTTTCCACTGCTCCCTATAAACAGCGCACTTAAAGCCTTAAAACAACTATTTAAAGTTTAAAATTAATTCGATTTTGATATCATTAGCCAGAATAACACCTGAGGAACGCTGGGCAGAAATTTTAAAAGATGGGTCGCACTAATAAAGGAGCTCCAAGCGGATCGAAACTACCACCATCGACGGACCAACAGGCCCTAACAACAGCGACTACGAGTACAGCTCCTGATCCCCCTTGGAAAGTGCTGCAACTATCGATGCAGGCTATTGATGAAAAAGTTGGAGCTATTCTGCAACGCATAGGGGAACAAGATGTTAAGATTGAGGTGACAACTAAATCAGCCACATTGGCGGAGAATCAGGCAAATAAAGCTCTTTCCATTACTACAAAATTAATGCAGGAAAATGCACAACTCAGGTACTGACTAGAGGCATTAGAAAATGCTCAGCGTGCCTCCAACCTTCGGATAGTGGGGATACCGGAGAATAAAGATGACCCTGATCCCTTTACCTTTGTGAAAGCCTGGCTCCCTGAGGCTCTTCATCTGGAACAAGAGTGGGAACAGCATTTTCTTCGGGCCTATAGAATTTCACCGAGAGTGACAGGTGCACAGAAGGACTTACCTCGAACTATACTTCTGGTTACAGATGGGGTGTCGACTAGAGACTGTGTCCTGCAGGCAGCTCAAACGGCTGAGCATTTGAATTGTGACGGCCAAACAGTTCATATTTTCCCTGATTTATCGTATGCCACTAGAGCCAGGCACAAGCAGTTTGATGGAGTCCGTGTGAGGCTGAGAAGCCTGGGAGTGGTGCACTCCCTGTTGATGCCAGCGCGGCTAAGAATCTTTTATGGGGGCCACACTTATCAATTTACGGACCCGGTGGAGGCAGGGAAGAGGACGGAGCTTATACAACAGGAGTTTGAGGCTGCACAAGGGTCCAGAATAGAAGACCATAGTTCTGATGAGTCAGAGGCGGCTACCTGAGGGACACTGGAAAGATTATAGTCTGGTACAAGAGACACTATCCAGTTCTTGATAAATTGCAATGGTGCAAATTAGTATGGCTAAAGAAAAGTATTTCATACTATTTCAACTATTTTCATAGCCGTTTTGGGAGTTAGTGTAAATGCTAAAATATGTTTGGATTACTACTATTTTAGGGAAGGGGTCATATCAACGTTTTTGTTGAGGATAACACATGATGGAGGGTTTTGATAGTACCAAACTGACCACCTAAGTTCTGTAGGGTGCAGCTATTTGTATTATTTTATTTTATTCAGTGTATAACTTCTGTTTGGATCTCCCCCATATGCTTAGCCATTATTTGCTTAGATTACTGGTGACTAATCCATTTGATGGATCCTAAATACTGTATTGATGTCTGGCAAACAGATAATACTTTGTATTGTATTTATCAAATGCAATAAATATAAAGTTTAAAAAAAAAAATTAGTCATTACTCAAAATGAGGACAACAACGTGGGACACAGCATCAAAGTAGGGAAGGTGGACTAGTCCAAGGGCTGGGGAGTGGTCCAGCAAGAGTGTGTGTGGGGGGGTGCTGGTCTGTGGCCATGAAGGACTGTCCCAGGGGTGTATCTGTAATACTCCAAACTATAGGGGTTCCCTAGTAGCCCATAGTGTCATCCGGGTGCCCCAGTAGTGTAGGTGGCCAGGGTGGGGGCCTAAACATGGTGCAAGAAGCCCCTGCTAAATAAACTGCATGCCTGCAGTTTAAAACATTTTTTTTTCTCCTGTTTCCCTGCAGCCTGCCCAGCTGTGGCACAAGCCTATGCCATCTCAAGCCCTCCTTGTGCGAGCAGCTGTTTGCCTCCCTGGTCGCTAGGGACTCTGCACCAGGGAGGGTTCTCCGGTGGCCAGTAACAGCTGTTTTATTGTTTGATGGCCAGCAGCAACAGTGGTCGGGAGAGTGCTCTCAGGCACCCCAACGAGAGAAATAAAGAGTTTTGCAGCTATTAGGGAGAAAGAGGACACAGGAAGGTAACAGTCAAGGGTAATATGTACTTGTAGTCCTCTCATCCCTGCTTGTCAATCCAGCTGGTCCAGAACTGGTCTGGCTACACCCAGTGATTGGTGGGGTCCTCAGAGTGCAGCAGTCGGAATCCACGATGTGGGCTCTGTTCACCCCCGGTTTTATTTTGTTTTAGAAAGTAAAGATCTAACTTCGAGGTGGAGCTCTTGCAGCAGGTAATACCATTAGGACTAATGCCGCCAGGCATTAGGACCCTACAGAAAACTTATAGCTAGCAGTCTATAGCGGGGGACCACCCCCAACGTCGGCTCCACCCAACGTTAGACGTGGTATAAAGGGGGTGGTCCCCTGGCACCATCTCAGTTCTTTTCCCATCTTCTTTGCAGTCGACAGCTCTGATGAAAAGTTCATCGAAAATATTGTTTTTTCTCCCAAAGAGTCTCCGATTACCATTTATGTTGTCGCCTTCTCCTCCGCAACGAAAATCTAAATGCGTGTGCAGGAAGCAGATCCCTGTGAAGGATGGCCATGCAGCCTGTCTCAATTGCCTAGGCCCCAACCGTCGGCCTAACGCCTGCCCACACTGCCAAAAGTTTAACCAAAAGACCAGGATAAGAAGAGCCAACACACTCAAAGCACACCTTTTGGAGCAAAAAGTGGTGGCTATGCAGCGCGGTTCTGGGGCCAGCTCATCTTCTCCTGCTAGCGATTCCCCACCCACAGGGGAAATCATTGGGAGGGACACACCATCACTGGGACAAGGATAGGGCCAGGTCAGAGTTGCGCCCTAAGTCGCCCTCCAAACAAGCCTCTTCTTCCTCAACCTCTGGCCAGAGGTCTGGCTCGGTCCTGGCCCATGCGACTGAGCCTTCCTACAAGAATAAGTCTGCTCCCATCTCTTCTCAGGGCAAGCACTGGGAGTCAGCCCCTTCTGGGACTTCTTCATCTTCTCTGGCCCACTGACCCCACAAATCCTCCTCAGGGTCGACCCAGAGTGGCCAGTCCAAGGATAGGCGTAAGAACAGGCCCAGTCCCGTGGAAAAACGCAGGGACCAACGTAAGGAGTCGGAGGCTGCCCGTCATCGGATGCCCCCTCCACCCCCACCGGCTAAGGTCCACCCTCCACTAGACAGCAGACCCAGCCATTTGCCTTCCCCAGCGTCCCGCACCCTGACGCCTGATAAGGGGCGGTCGCCGGCTGTCACAGCGTGTGGTAATAAACATCAGATGAGGCAAATTTACAGGTTTAATACACCATGGTGTGATATTTATTTTTCAAAAGTTTGAAAAATAATAAATGAAAACAACAAAAATTGCAAAGAAAATCACTACTTAACATCAGTAGTTTCTCCCATAATACAGTCCTGGATCCGGCTGCTCCTCTGCTTCTGCCACGAAATCCTCCGGTTGGGAACCCTCCATCAGCACCTGGCAGCAGTGTTCCACCTCTCTGGCACTGGTCCACCTCCACATTCCATCGAACTCCAATCCAGGCAATAGCTCCTCTCCAGTTTTCCTCACCTGGGCTCTAGTATGCACATTGGTAAGCCCCTCCTCCTCCTTCAACAGATCCTTGGCATCCGCGAGATCCTGGAGGTACACCATCCTGCTCTTTGCCCCCTATGTCTGGATACCAGGGCTGGTATCTGAGTACTGGTCTTCCCCTTGTTTCTTTGGACAACCATACTATCCCACTTCTAACACCAGGTTTGTCACAGCATGTGGAAATAAATGTCAGACGAGGCAAATTTACAGGTTTAACACACCGTGGTGTGATATTTATTTTTCAAAAGTTAAAAAAAATAATAAATGAAAACGACAAAAATTGCAAAGAAAATCACTACTTAACATCAGTACTTTCTCCCATAATACAGTCCTGGATCTTAGAGCTCCTAAGACCCTTCTTATCTGCATTCAGCAGCTTGTCTGCCTCTCTCCTTCCTCAGGGCTAAGCCCCACTGGGCTGAACTGAAGTAAACGTACTGAAGAGGTATTTATATCTTTTTGGTGGGATCACCTGACTGAGCCCTGTTCTAGTTACAAGTCTGGACATGTTGTTTCAAAACCAAGGGGGGAAGGGTTATTTCAGTGGACTTTCTGGTTCAGTTAAAGGTGCAGTGTATATATCCACAGATATTGACTTTCTGTATATCTGGTCCACAGTGACTAAGCTCTTTTTTACATAGAACCTTATGCAGTAACAAGTTTATAATGTGAATTTATGAAAATACATTTAGGATTTCTTATAACTGTACTAATCATGGCATTATTATTGTTTTATATGATTTCTGACTTTTTTTTCTTTAAAAAGGCTTTACTAACTGTATTCAATCCTATTTGAAATAGCCTTCATGTTGTTTGTACACAAAATGCACTTATGCACTTTACACAACACCTCTCTGGGTGTTTGGCATCATTCCAGGACTGGATGGATGGAAATGGAAAAAGAATGACAAGAGAGAACTAGTAGGAAGTTTAGTAGGGAAAGTAAAGAGCTACACTAGGTGGCCAACCTAGGGTAGGTGGGAAAAAGAAGAAAAGCAAAGAGAAAAGCGGTAGCTGTTGCTAGGAAATAAGGAGATAGAAAAGTGGTCCATCAGTCACAGATGAGGGTGCAGCCTAACTCCACCACACACTTCCCTCCTTAAGAAAAAAACAGTTCTCAAAACTATACTGTTTTTTCAAGAACCCCCTCTCAGTCATAAATATTCTACCAAAACAGTAGAATGGGGGTTGGTTGAAACTTTCTCTCACCCACTATGAAAGCTTCACCTCAGGGTCCCTTAATTCAGCTGTTTTTAGTATTGTCCACTATACCAAGTTACTGCAATACCCAATACGACAATACTTTCACAACATTACCCTGGGACTGTCATACAGGTCAGCATAGTACCCATCACTTGGCATTGTTTCAGTACCCATCACTTGGCATTGTTTCAGCACCCATCACTTGGCATTGTTTCAGTACCCATCACTTGGCATCATTTCAGTACCCATCACTTAACATCATTTCAGAATCCATCACTTGGCATCGTTTCAGCACCCATCACTTGGCATCTTTTCAGAACCCTGTGCACCAACTATTGTACCTTCATCAGTACATTAAAAAAGAGGAAGCAATACACAGCAGTTTTTATGCTGACTGCCAGCTTCCTCCATAACCATCACTTGGCATTGTTTCAGCCTTGTGCACCCACTATCATACCTTCATTAATACATTAAAAAAGAGGAAGTAATACACAGCAGTTTTATGCTGACTTTGAGCTTTCTCCATACCCATCACTTGTCATGGTTTCCACTCAGGGGCCCAATTATAGTTTCCACCCCATACCTAGATCCTCCATGACCCTAGGTTCCTCATTTTATATCCTACAGTATAGACATTTCTTTTATGCATATTTCATTTAGTTTCTTTTATATTATACATTTCTTGTAATAATTTCATACATTTTATTTATCCATTTCTCTTTCATACATTTTCTGGTAGACAAGGAACCTTCTCATGCTGAACATCAGCCAGCCAGTTCCTAACTCCAAAACCTTTTGGGTTTCATTTCAGCTGTTATTTGTAACATACCAGGGGTTTCCTTTCAACCCTTACACCGTTCTGGTACCCTCAACTGACTGTACTCAGCACCAGCCTTAATGCTATATTCATTTTAAACATTACATGTTTCATACACTTCATACCATATCACAGGGGGTTCAAAACATGGAAAAGTCCATTCAACCACCATGGTGTCTTCCCTGTTGCTTGTAGTCTTCACCCCAGTATGCAAATGTCCTGAAACAGTCTTACCTAGGGGCTTCATCTCATCATCCTCCAAGTAGCAGCAGCCTGGAAAAATGGGCAACAACAGGATTTCAAAAGTGACTGGCAAAAATGTTTCCATCAGATGGTCCTCCTCCTCTAGAACCCATGGACCGTGCTGCTCCTCTGCTTCTGCCATGAAATCCTCCAGTTGGGAACCCTCTATCAGCACCTGGCAGCAGTGCTCCGCCTCTCTGGTGTTCCGCACCCTGACGCCTGATAAGGGGCGGTCGCCGGCTGTCATAGCGTGTGGTAATAAACATCAGATGAGGCAAATTTACAGGTTTAATGCACCATGGTGTGATATTTATTTTTCAAATGTTTGAAAAATAATAAATGAAAACACCAAAAATTGCAAAGAAAATCACTACTTAACATCAGTAGTTTCTCCCACAATACAGTCCTGGATCCGGCTGCTCCTCTGCTTCTGCCACAAAATCCTCCAGTTGGGAACCCTCCATCAGCACCTGGCAGCAGTGTTCCACCTCTCTGGCACTGATCCACCTCCACGTTCCATCGAACTCTAATCCAGGCACTAGCTCCTCTCCAGTTTTCCTCGCATTCTCCAGTTTTCCTCACCTGGGCTCTAGCATATTGGTAAGCCCCTTCTCCTCCTTCAACAGAGCCTTGACATCCACAAGATCCTGGAGGGACACCATCCTGTTCTTTGCTCCCTATGTCTGGATACCAGGGCTGGTATCTGAGTACTGGTCTCCCCCTTGTTTCTTTGGACAACCAGTACTATCTCACTTTTGACACCAAGTTTGTCACAGCGTGTGGTAATAAACATCAGATGAGGCAAATTTACAGGTTTAACACACCGTGGTGTGATATTTATTTTTCAAAAGTTCAAAAAATAATAAATGAAAACAGCAAAAATTGCAAAGAAAATCACTACTTAACATCAGTAGTTTCTCCCATAATACAGTCCTGGATCTTAGAGCTCCTAAAACCCTTCTTATCTGCATTCAACAGCTTGTCCGCCTCTCTCCTTCCTCAGGGCTAAGCCCCACTGAGCTGAACTGAAGTAAACTCACTGAAGAGATACTTATATATTTTGGTGGGATCACCTGACTGAGCCCTCTTCTAGTTAGAAGTCTGGACATGTTGTTTCAAAACCAAGGGGGGGTATTTCAGGGGACTTCCTGGTTTAGTTAAAGGTACAGTGTATATATCCACAGATATTGACTTTCTGTATCTCTGATCCACAGTGACTAAGCTCTTTTATACATAGAACCTTATACAGTAACAAGTTTATAATGTGAATTTATGAAAATACATTTAGGATTTCTTATAACTGTACTAATCATGACATTATTATTGTTTTATATGACTTGTGACTCCTTTTTCTTTAAAAAGGCTTTACTAACTGTATTCATTCCTATTTAAAATAGCCTTCATGTTTTTGTACACAAAATGCACTTATGCACTTTACACAACACCTCTCCGGGTGTTTGGCATCATTCCAGAGACTGGTTGGATGGAAATGGAAAAAGAATGACAAGAGAGAACTAGTAGGAAGTTTAGCAGGGAAAGTAAAGAGCTACGCTAGGTGGCCAACCTAGGGTAGGTGGGAAAAAGAAGAAAAGCAAAGAGAAAAGTGGTAGCTGTTGCTAGGAAATAAGGAGATAGAAAAGTGGTCCATCAGTCACAGACGAGGGTGCAGCTTAACTCCACCACACCGGCGTGTTAAAAGTGACCCGTAGCAAAAAGTTATACAAATGTAATAACAACAACATTTATATGTAGTTGGCTAACCAAAAGGTTGAGAACATAGACAAGGTGTAAAAAAGGCTTGCAGTGGCTAGTAAAGTGGCTAGTGAAAGGTGCAAGTGGCTAGCAGATAACTACATAATACCACCATATGTATGGGGTACCCAGGTTCAAAAGGTGTTGAGGTCCTTTAAGTAATTGTAGAAAAATAGGTGAAGAACATAAGCAGTGTTTAGGAACAAATGTTTGAAGCAAAATTAGTTTTGCTCTGCTCAAGCAGAGATACTGTGTCTGTAACCTAAGGTCATGGTTAAGATAACATGCAGCTCCTTCAACATTAACTGCCATTTAGCCTTGGTTAGCACAAATCCCCATCGCATGATTGCTTGTGTTTAAGAATGTGTAGAGAGAAAAACTGATAAGAAATAATTATATTTTTGCTTTGGCCACTTTCTACTAAAAGGCTCTTTGTACTAAGGTTTTTTTTTTCATTTCTAAATAATTTATTTTAAATAGAGTAAAAGCCTTCTTTTTGTTTCCTGCCTCCTAGAACGTGTTACTTTTAATAATGTAAAATTCCCTGACCACCTGTTTTTCCATTCAATGATGCTGATAAACAAACTCCCCTGTCTCAACAAAGTGTCAAATGTATCTCATAACCAAGGTCTTTCTTGGCCAATGTACTTCCGAGTCTTTGTATCATGATTTTATTGAATGATATAGTGTCTAGGCTAAAATGTGCTGTAGTATGGAAATTTCCACTATGCATTTTTTGATGTAAATAGTGAGGCCCAGATATTCAAACTGCGCCATTCTGTGGCGCAAGCCCCTGCGCCACTCAAAATAGTTGCACAGGGGTGTGGCCAGGGTGATATTCAACAGAGTTGCGCTATGGGCGCAACTTCTTGGAATATCGCCTGGCCACACCCACTGTGCATGGCGCAGTGGAACTGCGCCAGCGCATGTGGTCAGAGTGGAGCATTGAGATGCGGTGGCGCAAGTTCCATTGCGCCATGCACAGCACCTGCAATATTCAAAGGGTGACATGCAAATGAGGCCATAATTTATGCAAGGCGCATGGGGGCTAGTTGCATCTGATTATGGCCCCATTTGCATGCCATTAGCATGCAGGTGTGCCGATCCCCGGTGACTTGCACCTGGCGCCCTGCCAGGCAGCAGTCGTCGGGGACCGTCGCCCCCTGCAGCCTGATCGCGGGCAGAACAGTATTCTTTCCTCCCCCAGCAGCCTGATCGCGGGCATAACGGTATTCCCCCCCGAGCAGCCCGATTGCGGGCAGAATGCTAAACTTCCCCCACTCCCTGAGTAGCCCAATCGTGGGCAGAATGGTCATCTTCCCCCAGTAGCCCGATCGCGGGCATCAGACCTCCCCAAATTCCAGTATCCCTAGTGGTCCAATGGACTGAGAGTAGCCCGATCGCGAGCATCATACCCCAAGTATGATATCCCTGGTGATCTGGTAGTTACCCACCACCCACAGAGCCCACATCCGCTCCCCGTCAGCCGGTGACGACTCCCCACCGCCTGCCGCCCGCCAACTGACATCGGTGAGGCTGCCGCCCATTGGTTCAGAGCACGGGCCAATGGGCATCGCTCATACTGCATCTAAGGCAGTCCAGATATGTGATGAACTCATTCACATATCTAGACTGCCCAAGTGTATGGGCTGCGCACCCATTGGCTCATGCTCTGAACCAATGGGCGTGCAGCCCTACTGAGCTGTCAGTCGGCAGGAGGTGGGGTAGCAGGCGGGTGGGGTGCTGCCGCCCGCCGGCTGACGTGGGGGAGCGGAGTGGTGGGGCTCCATGGGCGGGTGGGGTGGCAGGCCACTAGATCACCAGAGATATCATACTTGGGGGGGTAAGGATGCTGCCCACGATCGGGCTACTTCCTCGTTCACTGGACCACCGGGGATATTGGACTTGGGAGTCTGATGCCCGCGATTGGGCTACTGGGGTGGGGAAAGATGACCATTCTGCCGCGATCGGGCTACTCGGGGGGGAAGTTTAGCATTATGCCCACGATCGGCCTACTGGGGGGTGGGGGGACACTGTTCTGCCTGCGATTGGGGCATGGGAGGGCGCCGCCAGGTGCGTCCAGAACAGGTCGAGGGCCACCCACAGGTGGCAGCTGCTGCGTTGCACTCTGCAATGCAGCAGCTCACCTGTTCCATTTTTTTCGGCTCAACTTTGTGCAGGCGCAGGTAGGGGTTGTGCCTCCATAACTCTGCACCACCCGGCTGAATATCGGGCTGTGCAGTTTATGCATGGTTCCTCCCCCTTCAGTTGCGCATGCCTTCATTATCATTGCGCTGTTGCTCAGCATGTTTTCGGGGGTGCAACTGCCTCCTGCTGAATATCGCAGAATGGTGCATTTCAGACTTGCGCAGGTGCTACCCTATTGCGCATGGCTCAACTCTTTTGAATATCTGGGCCTTTGAGTATAAATACAGGACCTGGATGTCATGTCCTGTGTGTCCAAGAGGAATAGCCACAGCTGCTATGGATGCTTGAACACCCAGAAAAAGGGAGCAATTTTGCTTCATTTTTTCTGAACACCTGTAGCCCTGGTGGTAAAAAGCCATCAGCTGTTTAGAATTAATCATGTTAAAGGTAAAATTGTTAGGGCTTATTTGGGTATTAATAAATTGCAACTGATTTAGGACAACATCTGGTGTCAAGTGGCTTTATTGGATTACCAGGGACCACTAACCATGAATCTTGTGCTTTTACTACCTTATTGTCATCAGTGTGGTATAGTTTCTTTATTTACAAATTGGCCGAGCCAGCCAGGAGGTGGTTTTGGTTCTGGTCTCGGTAAATCCAGTAAAGCCTAGTGTTTACTCTAAACAGGGTCCACACAGGTAAGGGTCATAACCTAACTGTGGGGCTGGGAAAAAGAGTCTAAGACTCTGAGTGTTCGAGTGGACTTGAACCTACAGGAAAAGGTCTATGGAGCAGCTAAAAGCTGGGTAAGGGTAATGTACATGTATGTGGGGGGTCTGAGGACCCCAAGTTTTGGGATATGTAGAGAGAGATGTATTAAGGAAAAGTCTCTCAAACAAACAAGGGAAACTGCCCTTGTAATGTGTGCCTGCTAGATAGCATGTCAGAGGAAAGAGGGAAATATATATAGTGTTAAAGCTGATGATGGCTTTCACAGTTCAGGCTGCTCTTAGTAGAAAAGCGGTGTCTGATCAAGTAACGTTAGATAAGCAACATTTAGAGAAAGAAAAACAAACTACTGTGGATGCATACACAGTAGGTGTGACTACAGATGGGTTAATTTGAAAATCTGCCCCCCCATGTTCACTATCTGTGCAGCTTTAAGTTTTTTTTGTATCAATTTCAAGTTCCCTTGCCTCCTATAGAGGCTGAAACATTTGATCCCAAACCCAGGTAATGGGGACCTCCACCAGTTGGATTTCAACCTAGTAGTGCTACAGATTTTATTGTTGAACTGCAAACCAGAGCTCTGGGAAAAGACTTGGTCTGGCAGATTACTGAAATGGCCAAAAGGAAACCTTTGAAAGGGTTAATAGCTGCAGCACTTGGAGGTTATCATGAAGGTTTTGTGGTTGTTCTTCTGTATTGGACTGGTGTATTAGAACAGAAGAAGAAAATTACCTTGGTACAGGGTAAGTCTGTATGTTTTGTTCTAAAGTTTTTTTTATGTCTGTCTGTTTCATTTCTGTAATACACATGCTGAACAAGGTAATGCTCTCTTTCTCATTTTCCAGCATATATCTGTGTTCTGTAATTATGTTCTGTTGTCAAGGTTGCCCTGAAGATAACATTACTTTCATATGTAGGATGTTGGTTGGAGTATGTCAGTATAAGAGCAAAGAAATATGACGTCATAGATTGCAATGTGTAAAAAGATTTGTAGTTTGCAGGCAATGTGCCAAGCCACTGCTAGGTGAAAATGTAATGTGTTAACAGCTATGAATGGCTTTATCATACTTCTACTTAAAACCAGAAACTTTTTGCTAAAGAGAAGTAAAATGTTAGTCACAAAGATTTCAAAATGGCCAAGTGCCATGGTCTCTTAGATGTGTCTTCACTTACAGTTGGTGTGTTGTGCTGTATTTTCAAATAAGATCTTGTTTGGCTTCAAATAAACAGAAATAAGGAAGTTTCATTTTATAAGGCAGTTAGAAGGTGTTTGAAAAGTTTTATTTTGAAAAAATGTGGCATGGAGATACATAAATTTGTCGGTTTAAGTAGTTGTAGTGTGTTACAAGACAGGCAATAGGCAGCACATATCTAAAATAGTTACAGTTTTCTAATGAAACTATTGGCATTACCTCAGCAAATTGGTGTCAAATAATGTAAGTCTTATTTTGTGTTAAGCATTTCTTTGTGTGTGTGTGTGTGTGTGTGTGTTTGTCTGTACTGTCTTAGCCAGCAGCTTTACTTTGTGCTCTTTTGTTATTAAAAGATACTTTAATATCAGTAGTGTTCAAGGACACTACATAAATGCCTGGTTTGAGCGACCCTTGCGTGCACACTGTGTAACCTTTTGCACGTTACTTGACCTTCTTGTGTTTCAACATTTTATGTTACTACCAGTTCAAACCTGATGTGTGTTCCCTACCTAAAGCATTAATTTGTTCACAAAATGTATGTTTTCATGGAAGCACACCAAGGGTGAACCCTACCATATTATTATTTTTTTTTTATATATGTAGTATTTGCACTCTGTCCAAGCAAAAAGGACAGACTTTTTTTTTCCTGGGCTTGCAGCCAACACAGCCAATACTCAAGGCCTTCCTCCATGAATGTTTGGTTGTAGCTCAGCTCCTTTGTTCCTAAACAATATCACATGATTCCCCTACTAAGCAAGGTGTTTGGGGGTTACCCATTACCCCCGGCATTTTTTTATATGTCTGCAGTATACTGTTAAAAAGAAATATTACAGCTGTTTTGAGAGAGTTTACCATCTACAGTTAAAAACAATGACTTTTATTTTTATATGTGACCATGGTGTAATCATTTTTTTCTTTTAAAAATGTATTCTAAGATATACGTATGTACGGTATTACCATCAATCCAGATCTTTTATGAACTCAGCTGACATTTTGTCATGCTTAAAATAAGGGAACCCAGGGATGCTTGGCTTCTTTTATCCTATCAAAATAATCTTGTTTTATTTTCAGGATTGTGTATGTTGGTTTTTATTTTTATTTTCTTTCTTTCTTTCTTTCTTTCTTTCTTCTAGGAAAAAGAAAGAAAGTTTCCCATGTTCTAGTAAGGTATACAACTTACTAAACTAATTGCAATAATTTTGTTATAATTTAAAAAGTATATTGGGGGAGACTGCAATGAGTCCACCCCATTACCATTTATCCAGTGCACACCTTTTTGAGGTGCTGTATGACTGGCTACTAATATTGCCAGACCATTTCTGGTTCAATGTCCATGTCACCATCCACAGCTAACCTTTTTATTGCTATAGTATTCGAGCTGCTTCTTCCACCACAGTAGGAGCTAAAAAGGGGGGGCATACTAGCCTTCCTTCCAGTGCAATACCCACAAAGGTTGCAAGGTATATCACTGTCTCCCCATGGGGTAAATAAAAGAAAATGTGTATTTGCTAATAATTATTTCTTATTTACAGGTTTTGAAAAGACCCAAGGTAGTTTAACAGTATAACCCAGCTCAGTCCTTCTGCTTTTTCTAGTGCAAACAGTTAAACCTCACATCTGTCATTGGTATAAGGGCTTCTGCCCTCAGCAAGTAATCAGTCAAGTTGGAGGGGAGATCGTGTATGTATTTCCACACATTCATATCTTTTGATTGTCTTTTCAGCTTTCTTATCCTGTCAGACAAATACAAAATAACTTCCCATAGCCTTACAGCAATGGATGTGTAACTCCCCTGCAAATGGGGATTCCCAAAAGTCTTCCAAAAGCTTGCCTAATTGCTCAGAGCCTGGAGGTGTTCTGTGTCCAAGCCGTTTAAATGTGATTCCCAGTGAGCACTTTTAAAGCCTCCAAGTACTGTCTCTTTAAGGGCTGCCTGTTTGCAGTCATAATTAAACTGAAAAGGGGGTCTGTGTGTTTTCCTGCTCGAGTCCCGCTAAAGCTGCTGACAAATTGCTCCATTTCTGCTATCGCTAAGTGGGCAGAGTGAGCACTTTTAAAAGATGTAACTAATTGCTGGGAATTGTTTAGAGTGATAATGAAAATGCAATTTGTTTTAACATGTTTTCTTGCAGTCTGGACAGTTTCTGTTGTGCCCTCCATTTTGGTCCCGGACTGTTGAATTGGACCAATCAATATGTGAGGACTCTAAGATGGAGCTTGCTTTGGGCCAATCGGGACTGGGACTTTCAGCACCTGTGGAAATGGGACTGTATGGAAGGTGCCTCTGGGTAATGTAGTTTTGGATCATTGGCGCCTTTTTGCACCTATAGAGGGAGCTCTACTGTGATTATCAACTGAACTGACCAACCAAACCTTTTGAATCTAAGTGAAAGACCCTGGGCTGTCTGTTGGGAAGCCATATCCCTGTAGAGAGTGAAGAGTGAAGGAACTCAGCTCTGCTCTGTTTGAGCGGCGTGGTAGTTCGAGCGGGAGGCGCATGTGTGGCCAAAATCTCGGCCTGCTTGCCATTGGGAGAGGAAGAGAAAGAAAAAGAAAAAGGCCTTTTTTTTCGGACTGAATCCGAAGTTGTGAGGAAAAAGCAAGCTGTTGCTGTTGGGACCAGGCTTACCCTGTAGAAGACCAAAGAGTTTGCTGAAAGCGATCGGCCTGTCAGGACTTTAGCTACCGTAGTGCTCCCAGGTAATTGCAGTGTGTTTTGCGATCAGGACCGAGGAGTCACCTGCCTGGTACAGTAAACTTTCTTTTACATATAAATGTGCTATGTGCTGGAAGGGGATCACAATCTGGTTTCCCCATTGCTACAAACTGTGTGCTAGTGCTGGGAGTTGTTTTCCCAGCAATAGTTGGACTGAATTTGAGCTGCCTGGCACAGATAGGCCCTGCCACGAGGGTCTTGCCTCACTACCTTGCTGCACAGAAAGATCCATCGTCGAGGGGCCAAGCTTCCTCTGGCAATCCAGAGAGATCATCCATCAGCCCTCCTGTGTTTAGCCTGGGTATCGTGAGTAATTATTAGGGTAGCTCCCTGCAACTTTTGTTTAATCAAAGTGTGTCATCTGATTGCTTGTGCTTTTTTTCCTACGAACTGAGCCATCCAGCTCCGGATTACAAATTTTGTGTACATGTACTTTTTTCATCACAGGGCCCCAACCAGCTGCACCGGACCTGGCCAGCCCCTTTCTCCATCCTGGGTACCCAGAGAGTTTGACTATATGGGACTCTAAGTGCATGCACAGTACTGTGATTATTAATGTGTTTAAGCTAATTAACCTGATTTTCCCCCTCATTGTTACAGCTCCCCTGAATAAATCAGATCTGTTTGTTTCTGCAAATTTACACGGACTGTGGTGTCAGTTTATGCTGAAAGTATTGTATTATGGCTATTGTACTGCATCACCTTATTTTACAGGGGGTCCCCAGAGTCCAGCTGAAGGAACCAGTCCTGGGGGTAAGTGCCAAGCGCAAGTGTATGTGGATTGCATATCTGGGGTATTGGGAAAGTTCCTGTTGTATACTGTGTGGGCCACTAGTGGGAGACAAGGGGGGGTCACAGTGTCCCAGAGGGCTATGACCTGGTTAGACTAGCCACAACCAACCCAGACCTTTGGGTGGAGGCACCCATTTTAGAACTTAGGCACCTTAACCTGTTAGTAGCCAAGCAGGCAGGGGTAGTAGCCCAAGGGATAACGCCACCCAGGGGTTACCAATGCAATTATCTGTCTTCTAGAAGCACAAACAAGTTTCTATAATTTAAAAGTTCTAAAGCATCGCATACCCTGAAAAAGCTTTACAAGTTAACAAAAGCAGAGTGGTGAATTGCTCAAATAATTCCTTCAACCAAAACGAAATAATTTTTACCAAGGACTGCAACTTACAAATTTAAACTGTGCCTTGCCTTCTGCACCCTATTCCATGGTTATGTTCAACAAGTAAAGTCACAATGCTCTAAGATTCCTGGACTCTAAACTAAACTTGCGTCTACATTTGTTCTGTTGTTTAAAATGTATTATGCTCAGTATTGACATTTTTCTATTGCAAAAATGTTTATGTTTTATGTTTATGTTATAATGCTTTGATATACATCTTGCTACACTTTATCAGGTGTGTATTCAGAAAACTGCTTCACATTTATGAATGTTTTCAATGCCCATAACCAAACCTAGACACTGGGGCCAGCATTGCTGATCCACCCTTATACTATGTTCCAAGCAAAACCCCAGACAAATTAATGCTCTGTTTGTCTCATTACTCCCCGGTACCCTGGAAAATAAAGTGCACTCTATGCAGGTTTTGTCATTTTAAATCTTAACAATTATAATATGGCAGAATTCAGATTCTGCTCCAGAACCTATGCTTCAAGGTTCCATGGTAGACCCATTCACTTGTCACAGGTGCAATAGGCACTATTATTAGTTGGCATAGGCCGACAATATATATATTTGTCCCACTATTGCATGGTGTAACAGGCATATTACCATAAACTATATGTTTAAAGTGTGTTATTATAACATTACAAGATTTTATAGAACAGGTCTCAGGCCTGCCAGCAACAAATAGACAGGGAAATCATGTTCATCACTGTCATAGCTTCTTCTGCGATTTGAAAACAGGGTGTAACCATAACATTGTCATGGATTCACAGATGGTCAAATGGTATTATTGGACCTCGGTCTACACCCCCAGGTGTGTGGTCGATGCCCCATTTTTTTCCTTTCTCTTTTCACAATTGTCAGAAATTTAGGCTCTGTCACATCACTCTTTACAAAACAAAAATGTTATTGGTTTAACAGATTGTTATTTATGTGTTCTTAACTCAGTTTGTAACACACATTGCAAGTTTGCAGGTTTCCACAGTGTGGCACACATAACATCTCCACATACAACAGCAGTAACACTTTCATCTAAGCTGCCAAAACATTCATCTTTTTTCCTGAAAAGAAAACAACTGCTACAGCTTCAATGTCATCACCATCTTTGTGCCTGACTGGTTCCATATAAGGACTACTATATGAAACAGGATATTATTACCTCTGCAAGTGTAATGTTTTCAGCCAATTACACATATTTGTAGAACTTTAAATCAACTGAAAAAGGTCCAGCCAATTCAGACTCTACAATTAAGCTTATTGTTTCTGCTTGCTATGAGGCTAAGTCTGTGGTAGGGGCAATCCCCTAACTTCAGCAAGAAGATTTGTCTTCAATAGATCTTCAAGCAAGGCATCCATTTTCCAGAAGTGTAGCAAATTCCCAGAGGGCTTGGGTGCAAGACAATGTTACAGGGCCCCTTCCCAGTTTTAAATAAACAGAATTATGATTTGTGCCCCATCAACCTCGTGGGCCCGGGTGCCACTGCACCCCCTGCACCCTTTTAGCTATGCCCCTGCCATTTTCTCCATTGCTGCTCTTTCCAAGCCTGGCTGGCACCTTATACAGACTGATTATTACTTATAAGCTGTTAATCTTTGTGCCAGGGTGTGATCAACTACCACAACACAAACACTACGCCAGTGTGTATGGATAGTTCCTTAAAGGACTCAGTGCACAGTCTAATGCACCCCTTGTCAAAGCATCTGCCAATCTAGCCATCCAGCAGCCAGCAACATGAACATTGACTTTCTTACTATGATGGTGTTTCATCGTTCAATTACCATCTGCATAGCCCCATGTGCCTTGTGGGGTTATCACCTTTCTGCAAATGAGAAACTTTATGGACTGTTAATTTCATGAAATGTTACTTATGTGAACTTTCTAACCCGGTCATATACGTTTTATAATGACCTATCTGTTAAGAAATTATTAACAGATTCTTCAATCAAGCTCCAAGGGTGTGCCAAGGAGGCAGTATAGCGCAGTGGTCTAAGGCTCTGAGCTGCAAATTTGGTGACATCCAGCAGGCCAGACCTGGGTTTGAATCCCACAGCTTCCACTTGCATACTGTGTGACCCTGAGCAAGTCACTTAACCTCCTTGTGCTCCCAGGTCGCTCCTGTAAAAAAGCTTTTAGCTTAGTGTGCTATACCTGGTTAAACAACTAAATAAATAAAAATAAATAAATAAAACACCTCAACACCAGGCAGCATCTACCTTATCCACTCTCAAAGTAGATTCCATGAACTCTTCTTCATCAACAGATATTGTTATGTCATATTGTGTTCTATGTGGTATCATATTAACATCTTTTCACATATTTCAGTTGTGGTGTTGACATCCCGGAGTTCTGCACTATGTTTTACAAACACACCATTTGTGCTCCATCTGTGACCACCATTGTACCAACTCCAGTACAGGATTCCTTTCATGGCTACCATAACTATCTGTATGCTGGCAACCCGTTTTAAAAAGGTTTTTCATGTAATCAATTATAAACTGTTTTTCTAGCTTTAAAAATTGTAGCTTTCATTATGATAGCTTAAAAATTATGTAAGTATTAGCATGCGATTAACAGAAAAGATAAAAGATAAACATGCTTAGTTATATTAAACATATTAATCAAAGTATTATCCGTGGGGGTTTGAGACTTCCCTCACCCCCATAATCAGGATTGTTAAAAGTGTTCCCAGTTAACACCAGGGCCCTCTAGCAGATTAATTGCTACCTCAATACCTGAAACCCTTGTAAATAATGTACAAATTATGCATGTACCTGTTGTCTCAAATATCTCCCATTGGAATATGGCTGAGTTTGGACACTGCACTCAAACTAATGTGTCCTTATTTTATGCCTCCTTGGTAATAGATGTAATAGTAGCCCACCATCAGAGGTCCAAAGATAGAATCACAGGGCAAGAAACTCTAAGAACATTTATTTAATAATTAGCATCTATATTGTTATGTTTCATTTTGTGAAGTTTCGGGGTTCCCCAGAGGTTCCCCTTACCTTCAAGGTGGGGACTGTTAAAAGTGACCCGTAGCGAAAAGTTTATACAAATGTAATAACAACAACATTTATATGTAGTTGGCTAACCAAAAGGTTGAGAACATAGAAAAGGTGTAAAAAAGGCTTGCAGTGGCTAGTAAAGTGGCTAGTGAAAGATGCAAGTGGCTAGCAGATAACTACATAATACCACCATATGTATGTGGGTGCCCGGGTTCAAAAGGTGTTGAGCCCCTTTAAATAATTGTAGAAAAATAGGTGAAGAGCATAAGCAGTGTTTAGGAACAAATGTTTGAAGCAAAGTTAGTTTTGCTCTGCTCAAGCAGAGATACTGTGTCTGTAACCTAAGGTCATGGTTAAGATAACATGCAGCTCCTTCAACATTAACTGCAGTTTAGTCTTGGCTAGTACAAATCCTCATCGCATGATTGCTTGTGTTTAAGAATGTGTAGAGAGAAAAACTGATAAGAAATAATTATATTTTTGCTTTGGCCACTTTCTACTAAAAGGCTGTTTGTACTAAGGTTTTTTTTTTTGCATTTCTAAACAATTTATTTTAAATAGAGTAAAAGCCTTCTTTTTGTTTTCTGCCTCCTAGAGCATGTTATTTTTAATAATGTAAAATTCCCTGACCACCTGTTTTTCCATTCAAGGATGCTGATAAACAAACTCCTCTGTCTCAACAAAGTGTCAAATGTATCTCATAACCGAGGTCTTTCTTGGCCAATGTACTTCCGAGCCTTTGTACTGTATCATGATTTTATTGAATGATATAGTGTCTAGGCTAAAATGTGCTGTAGTAGTTTGGAAATTTCCACTATGCATTTTTTTGATGTAAACAATTCAAGTATAAATACAGGACCTGGATGTCATGTCCTGTGTGTCCAAGAGGAATAGCCACAGCTGCTATGGATGCTTGAACACCCAGAAAAAGGGAGCAATTTTGCTTCATTTTTTCTGAACACCTGTAGCCCTGGTGGTAAAAAGCCATCAGCTGTTTAGAATTAATCATGTTAGAGGTAAAATTGTTAGGGCTTATTTGGGTATTAATAAATTGCAACTGATTTAGGACAACATCTGGTGTCAGGTGGCTTTATTGGATTACCAGGGACCACTAACCACGAACCTTGTGCTTTTACTACCTTACTGTCATCAGTGTGGTATGGTTTCTTTATTTATAGGTGGAGGATCTAGCATCTGTACCTCCCCTGGGAGGCAGAACACCCGATAAGCCCGTGCCTAGTCCGGATGTCAGCTCTCCAGGCGAAGGAGATAACAGTCACCCGGATACAGATGGCCAAAACCCGACACTGGTCCCCAAGGACACCCAGACACCAGGCCCCACGCACCCAACACCCAACCCAGCGGTCATCCCGGTAGCTGACATAGGGTCACTCTTTACAATGTGGTGGAATAATGTCAAAGGGGACCTACTTTATAGACCCCCAGACCCCACCCCACCTCCTCCACCTATGGGACCTCCCCCCACTCCACCAGTTTCAGGTGGGGATGAGGGCACCCATCCAGATCCAAAGGGAAAAAGGGAAAGGAAGCGCTCTCCTGTTCCCTCTTCTACTGGCCATACATCTTCCTCAGATGAGGGAGATGTGGATCCTTCTTCTCCTGATTCCTCTGGGGATGAGTTATTTGCCCCTTCACCACGCCCAAAGAACTCTCCAAGGTCCCCCCCAGATGATCCCTAATTTTTAGACATCATGAGGCACATCCAAGCCATCTACAAATGGGACACAGAAGACCTGGACCTAGAACGTAAACATTTGGCAAAATTGTGGGGGGACAAAGAACCAAAACCGTTGGTCATACCACCACTTGTTAAGCCTTTCCAGGACATTACTTGCCTGTCTTGGCGTACACCAGCCTCTAATCTGGCTGTTCCTAAAAAGGCCAACAGGCTCTATAAGCCTCCTAGAGCAGAGCCTTTTCTGGCAGAGCAACCGAAAGCCAACTCACTGGTGCTCACTGTCACTCAGGGCCGTGACACCAAACCTAAACATTTGAATTCTCAGCCTCCAGGCACAGCCTCCAAAAAAATCAATAGCTGGGGGGCAGAAAATATTCTCTTCTGCCACAGGGGATATACGGTCTCATAACTTCATGGCCCATATGGTCACCTATCAGCTGTCTCTGTGGCAAAAGACCATGGAACTGGTTAAGTCCAAGCCTGAATCTGAAGCAAAAGAGGAAGTGCTTGCCTGTGCCCAGTCAGGCCTGGATGTAGATAAACATGTCTTGCGCTGCTCTTATGATGCAGTGGATATGGTCTCTAGAGCTGCAGCCTCAAGGGTATGCTTACGTAGGCATTCATGGCTGAGACTCTCCAGTTTCCAACCTGACATACAGGACTTCATTTCGGACTCCCCTTTTCAGGGACTGGTGCTGTTTGGGCCAGAGGTGGAATCTCTAGTCAAAGGACTTCGAGAGTCAGGGAAGGCGGTAGCCGACGTGCACCAAATGTACAAGTCCTAGCCTCAGGAATCCCATCATCATCCCTTTCACAAAGGACAGGGACAGGGAGGCAAGACCCCCCCAAGGCAAGGGTTTCAAGAGGTGGGGTCACCCTAATCCCCAAGGCTCCCAAGGCCCTAGGCAGCTCAAAGCCCCCAGGGCTCAGGCCCCCACTACTTCCACCACCTGACTCACTGCCTCTCCCTCCTCCCTCCTCCCTCTCAGGAGTTGCAGAGTGAGAAGGTACAAGGGAGATTTGCCCTTTACCCATTCGCCTGGTCCAGCATTACCACAGACCAGTGGGTGCTGGATACCATTCAAAACGGGTATTCGATAAAGTTTCTCTCTATCCCACCAGACAATCCTCCCCACCTGTCAATTGTCCACTGGCCCACGCTCTACTCTTAGCAGTGGAAATCCAACAGCTCCTGGAGAAAAATGCCATCCAGCCTGTTCCTCTGGCACAGAGGGGCAAAGGTTACTACTCCTGCTTCTTCCTGGTTCCAAAGAAAATGGGAGAACTTTGCCCTATTCTAGATTTAAGTCAACTCAATCTCTTGGTCAAATACCAATTTGAGATTTCGGATGGTCACTCTTGCGAGTCTGTTCTCCTTGCTCCATCAAGGGGACTGGTTATGCTCCCTCTATATGCAAGATGCTTACATGCATATCAAAGTTCTGAAACATCACAGGTTTCTTCGGTTCCAGTTTTAGAACCAGCATTACCAGTTCAGGGTTCTGCCCTTCAGCCTTTCTTCCACCCCTAGAGTCTTCACCAAATGCCTGGCGGTGGTAGCAGTGGCCCTCCAATGGAGAGGCCTCTTTGTTTACCCCTACTTAGATGACTGGCTTCTCTCAGTTCCAATGGAATAGTCTCCAAGTCACCCTCAAAGAGACAGAAGACCTCTTCTGCTCCCAGGGGATCATGGTGAACTGGCTAAAGTCACAACCCTGGCTGTCTCAGAGGTTGCAGTTCATAGGGGCAATCCTGGACACTGAGCAGGAAAAAGCCTTCCTGCCCTTGGACAGGGCAACACGTCTGTGGGCTCTGGCATGCAGAGTTCAGGCAGCCTCCACCGTACCTGCTCAGGTCATTCTACAGCTGCTGGGCCACATGGTGGCCACCATAGCCATGGTCCCACTCATCAGGTTGCACATGAGAGTCCTCTAGTGGCACCTCAGGGTACAATGGGATCAGGCAGTGGACGACCTTGATCTTCTGATGAGGATCTCTTGAGCAGTCCAGCACTCCCTTGATTGGTGCTTTGCCACACAAATCTGGAGGGAGGAATCTCTTTGCAGAGACCAACCCCATCCCTCATCCTGGCCATGGACACATTATTGACAGGTTGGGGGGCTCATGTAAGGGATCATAGGACTCAAGGGTCCTGGTCTCCAACAGAGCACTCTCTACATATCAGTGTCCTGGAAATGAGAGCCGTCCTGAATGCGCTCCAGGCTTTTCGAGACCAGCTCTCCCCAGGCCCCCTTCTGGTGCAGACAACACACCAGTGGTCTTCTACAGCAATAAACAAGGGGATATCCACTCTTACCCCCTTTGCAGGGAGGCCATCAGAGTGTTGGACTGGGCAGTAGAACACCTCTTAGACCTCACGGCGGTTCATCTACCCGGGGTTCAGAACGTTCTCGCCGACAGTCTCAGTCGCTCTCTCTCTCTCTGAGCCATGAGTGGGAACTACTTCAGGAAGTCACAGATGACCTCTTCGATTGCTGGGGCCTCACAGAGTTGGACCTCTTTGCATCTCCATATAATGCCAAACTGCAAAATTTCTGCTCGCTCGCTCCGGGGCCTGGTGTTTTTTGGTGAGACACATTGTCCCTCTCTTGGACAGGGAAGTTTCTGTACGCCTTCCCTCCCTTCCCACTCATCCAGAGAGTACTGCTCAAATTGCAGTTGGAAGCTGCCAGGATGATCCTCGTAGCTCCTTTATGGCCCCGCCAAATTTGGTATCCGCTGTTCCAGCAACTGTCATTGGAATCTTCAATGCAGTTGTCTCTCTCCACCCACTTGCTCTCACAGGAGCTGGGGACACTCATCCATCCTGCTCTTCCCTCTCTTCACCTGCACTCCTGGCACCTGCAGTCTTAGCAGAGGAGAGATTAGGAGTATCAAGCAGGGTGGCAAAAGTTCTGGTTGCAGCAAGGAAACCTTCCACTAGAGCTACGTACGTGATGAAATGGAAGCATTTCTGCCTCTGGGCAACAGCTCATGCCCTGGATCCCCTGGATTGTCCAGTCAGACATGTGCTAGAATACCTCCATCACCTTCTGGACTTGGGGCTAAGCTACTCATCCATCAAAGTGCACATGTGTGCGGTTTCCGCATATCATGTCCCTCTAGGAAAGAGAACTCTGGCACAACTGAATGTCTGCAAATCATTTCTCAGAGGGATTTTGCACATTAGGCCTCCCAGGAGAGATCCTGTTCCTCCGTAGGATTTGCTTTTCATTCTTGAGAAGCTCATGCTCCCTCCTTTTGAACCAGCTGTGTCTTGCGAGCTGTGCTTCCTTTCTTGGAAAGCTCTTCTGTTAGTTGCCATTGCTTCCACTAGAAGAGTGTCTGAGCTCTAAGCCTTGATGTGCAAAGAGCCTTATATAGTTTTCCACAGGGATAGGGTGACCATGCATACAAACCCTAAGTTCTTACCGAAGGTGGTGTCAGAACTGACGCTGAACCAGGACATCAACCTTCCAGTTTATTACCCTGAATTTTCTAACCAAGGTGAAGCCCTGCTGCACACCTTGGATGTTCATAGGATCCTGAGATATTACCTCCACAGGACTCAGCCTTTTAGGAAGATGGACCAGTTGTTCATCTCCTTTGCAAAAAGGATGACAGGGGCTCCTGTCTCCAGACACTCACTAGCCCGTTGGCTAGTACACTGTATTTCTTTCTGTTATCAGAATCATAACAGACATCTTCCTGGACCCATTATGGGTCACTCCACGAGGGCTGTGGCCACCTCTTTTGCCTCTTTAAAAAATGTCTCACGAGTAAACATCTGTGCTAATGCGACATGGAGTCCGGTTCACACCTTCATCAGGCATTACAGCCTAGATATTGCTTCTAGGAGGAGGGCTGGCTTTGGACTAGCCATCCTGCAAGGCCTGCTCTCCTGAAGTTATTCAGTCTTGTTGATTTCATTTAGTTCTCTCCACCTCCCAAATTGACCTGGGCCTATTCTGTGGTACTGCTTGGGATTCAGTCCTAATGGCATTACCTGTTGCAAGAGCTCCATCTCGAAGTTAGATAGTACAGTTACGTAGGAACTTACCGTAACAGTAGATCTTCGAGAGAAGCTCTTGCAGCAGGTGGCTTTCCCACCTTCCATCCCCAGGAATCGGTACCATTACATTCATGTAAGGTTGGGAAGTTCCTGTCCGGTTCTCCAGTAATTTTTCATCCGGTCTCCGGCGGGAGAACTGAGATGGCGCCAGGGGACCGCCCCCTTTATACCACATCTGACGTCGGGTGGAGCCAACGTCGGGGGCGGTCCCCGCTATAGACTGCTAGCTACAAGTTTTCCATGGGGTCGTAATACCTGGTGGCATTAGTCCTAATAGTATTACCTGCTGCAAGAGCTCCTTTCGAAGATCTACTGTTACGGTAAGTTCTTACATAACTGTACTTTTCCGTCCCTCATCGGTGGTGCCCATAAGTGGGGTCACATTCTCCAAGGTTCAGTGTTGGGCTGGGAAGACCATCAGGTGCAGCAAGACCCCATAATAGTCCCCTCCACCGCCTGCTTCCAGCAGCAGCAAGCATATCCTGCCTCCTCCCTCCACTTGCAGTGAATCGGCAGCAGCAGCACCAGTGGGAAGATGCTGACTGCCTGAACTTTTTTTTTATATATATTTATTCTTTTTGGCCCTCTTTCTCTCCACCCTGACTGCCACTCTTCGGAGACCCTATGCTGTGGATCCCTCTGCTCCGCCCCAGGTAACTCCCCTCTGAGACCCCTGGACCGACCCCCATCCTGCCGTGGTTTGCTCCCCAGGCAGGGAGTGGGGGAGCCCCTCTTAACCCCACAATCCGTAAGTGTGCATTGGGTGGTCTGGGTGATCCTTCAGAGAGCCTGGTTATGGAGACTAGAGGCAGCTGGATCTCTTCTACTGACAGCCAGGGCAGGGTATTTCCTTGTTTCCGCCTGTGTGTCTCCCAGAGCGCCAGCATGCAAGGGAATCCAAGGGGGTGGAGCATGCTGAGACATGCTGCCATTTCTGAACTCCAGCCAGCACCCTCCTTCCCACAAGTCTGCGTCCCCGCTGCACCTCCACCCATGGTCACCTAGGTGGCGGTGTTGCGGCGGGCCTCACAGCCCAACCTCCTCCTCGGAGGAGAGCAGCCCTCCGGGTGCTCAATCCTTCTCCCACCTGAACGTTTTAATAAATAAAGAAATTAAATAAAAATTTCCGTGCCAGCCGGCCCAGTGGCACTGAGGGCTGAGGCGCTGGATGCCTTACCTTACGCCACGCCGGCGACTCGTGTTCGGGAACTAGCACAGGCCACCGGGGGTTGGCAGGGGAGAAGAAAGATAGAGCATCTGATGGACTGCTCTCCTTCTCTGGGGGGGTCGCAAGTGGTAATTTAGGGCAAGGTTAAAGCTGGAATGTACTGAATATATAGCATAAGGACTTCTATTGTGTATACCTCTTGTATTATATATTTTTTTTTCTTTGTTGTTTTACATTTTATATCTCCTGTCTATGTAATTGCAAAATGTATGTGTATGTGCCTCAGGACCTCCTTGTGAATGAGCTTGCTCAACGGAGGCTTTCCTGCAATAAATTTGAACTTGAACTTGAACTTGAAGTGGTCGGCATTTGACTGGCCCCTAGCGGAGGCTGGGGGACAGTGCGTCGACACTGTAGAAAAGAGGGAGGAGATGAGGCAGACACTAGGAGGGAGCATGTGCAGATGCGTGCATGCTCTCTCCACAGGCATCATTGCACGCCTCATCTCCTGGGGAGAAAACCAGGAAATGGATGCCGTGGCGAATGATGGAGGGCGTCTTGCAAGCTCCACTCCTGGCTAGCTGCAGCACTAGCCACATTGGATCCGGTCTCCGATGGGGATTTGGGAACCCCACCAGCCCCACCAGGGGGGTAAGCCCTGGGGGTATGGGCCAGCGCCAGATGGTGGACGCCAGGGGATGGGGCTGAGGCTCCCTCCGGAGGAAAAGAGGGCCGCAGCATAGAGGAGAAGAAAGAAATAGCAAAAAAAAAAGTTTCCGTGCCAGAGGGCAGCCAGCAGTAGGTCAGAACAAGGCCCCATAGGGAAGGACCGGCCGTGGGTGGGCACAAGTAAATATATTCATTTATTTAAATTAGCCCCAGCAAGGAAAAAAGAGAGGGGCGGGTTGCATGTAAATTGAAGCTCCCTGGAGGCAGACCTTAGGGCAAGACAACCCTGAACAAGTAAATAAATTAATAAATCAAGGGAAGCTGCAGCCAGGGGTAGGGCAGAGCCCCAGTTTATACGTTAAGTTAGCTAGGTGGGCTACTGTACAAGGCTTTTTCAGGTTTCTGGGCCTCATACTTGACCAAGACCTCAGCTACAAAAGCCACATGGAACACATTACTAAGCCAATACACCAAAAGCTTGGCCAACTCTACAGCCTGAATTTGCAAGTCATCCCGGAAACTAGGATGGCAGTTGCAAATAGCATCCTCCTTCCCAAGCTTCCTTATGCAGCCCCTGTTCTACGGGCACTAACCGGGAAAGAACTACACAGGATGCAAGTACTATACAACAAGATCGCTAGATTGGCATCCAAGTCATACCTGAGGTGACACCACTGTGAGGTATATGACTCCCTAAAGTGGCCATCCTTATCCTGTTACCTCCAATAGCTCCTTCTGTGCACCACCTACAAATCAGTAAACAGCCCTTCTCTGACAGGCCTTTCTGGAGTGCTAGTCCCCAAGTACCCAGGTAGGCTGCTTCGGACCTCCTCAAGGAACTCCTGTTGGTTCCCAGGGTGAGAACAACAGCAGGAGATAAGTCCTTTTCACACGCAGTCCCTATCCTTTGGAACATTCTCCCTGACCAGCTGCATGAGGCCAGTACAATTGCCTCCTTTAGAAAAGGGCTCAAAACGCATTTGCTGGCAAAAAAAAAAAACATGTATGCATTAGGGAAACTCCAGGGCACATTAGACAAAAGTCTTTAAGCCTTCCCCGAATGCGGGGGCAATGCCCCAGCACACAGGGCATAACGACAGAAGCTAAACTTAATGATTAAAGCCGTCCAACTCGGCTGGATATCTGTAACCTGAAACTTCTAAGATTTGTAATTAACACACTGTCAATGTTGGCAGCCTTTTCCTGCCTAACTATAACTTGTACAAAGCCTATGTATGTCATATCAATGTGTAAGCCTCAAGGAACTACTGTGACTGTCTGGAAAAATCAGTACTTGTTGTTTGTTATCTACTTAAATGAATCGCTGCTGTGCCCTGTTTCATACAGGTTTCTATGTTCCGGGTCGCCCCTGAAAAATGGACCGCTTGGGCTCAGTGGGTTTATCCAGTTAGCAAAATGAAATAAATAAATAGCCCAAAAGTTTGTGTTTTTATTTAAAGTAATAAATAAAAGAAGCCAGTCAGGGCAAGGAGGGCCCCAGTTAAAGTGGTAGCCATGCTAGCCTAGTGGGCTAGTGAATTGGGGCCAGTTAGCCAAAAGCAGTTTTTCTTCATTTTATTCAGTCAGTTGAGTTCCAGGTGGGCTGTCTAGGGGAAGCAAGTCCCAGATTGAAGAGAAAGTGCCCCAGAGCAGAGTAAGGTGGCCAGTAGCCAAGCCATGGCTAGTACTTGAAGAGTGCAAAATTCTGCTAATTTAAAAGTGCACTCAAGTGTTAGCTTCTGCCAGCAGCAAGGGAAGGGGAGTGGGTACATGGTTAGCCACCCCAGCATCGTATTAGCCGTAGACCAAGCTAAGGGCTAGTAACCTGTATAACTGCTCCATTAGCCCCTAGGTCAAGGAGGGACAGTTAGCAAGGGACCCTTAGCATGCCAGCTAACCAGATTACCCTCAGCCTATATGGTAATCCTCCTGTTAGGCTCCTTCGAACTCAAATGCCTGTGGGAGGGGGGGTTGTACTCCAGGGTCCCCGTGTAGCTAGTTATCTAGCATTGGACAGGTTTTCCCCTTGCATCACCTTTCTAGAGTTCTTGCTAGAGAAAACGCTTTTGTGGAACATTTTGAAAGTGAAATGCCGAACTGTATGTGAACTACAAAAAAATGCAAAACCTTTTATTGACATTCAGGCCTCATCCACACTACACCGCTTCAACACTGTAATGGTTCTGAACCAGTACAGCCCAGAAATGGTACAGTGCATCCACACTGCCTGAGGAGAGGTGCGAAACGAAACTGTTACAGCCTGTCTACACTGTCCCAGGAACAGTGCAGGGACCCAACCCCAGCAATGCAGAGCATATCCCATGGTGCACTACGTGTAGACTGCAGTGCAGGCAGACACCCACCCACACGCCCAGCCTGCCATCGGTGGATACAGTGCACACAGTGCATGGCATGGCATGGCATGGCACGGTGTCCGACAACACGGTGCGCCCTGTGGCACACGGGATGGACCAATCGAGTGCTGCAGCAGACGGTGCAGAATGGTAATGTGAGAAGGGCCTTGCTGTGTGGCATGGTGGCAGGCCGGGATGCACCCATGTGAGCCATGAACCAGGACCCCGCCGCATGCCACAGGCAGATAAGCAGTGCACCACCAGGACAGGGCATGCCACACACAGCAACCCCCCAACGGACACATGCTGCATGGGCCCAACACACACACCGCAGCCAGGCAGCACACCCAGGGCCACCACACCCATGCCCCATGGAGACTGAAGCCCCATGAAGCCCCCCAGATAGCAATGTGAGCATGCAGGCACACAGCCCAAACAACAGAGCAACACGGTATATAGCCACATGCAGTCATTATTCCAAGGATGCCATGGCCCCTGGGGCAGTACCACATGTAAAGCAACAGAAAGTGACAGCATGACCATGCATCAGACCTTGTGCATTGCTGCCATACCCCAGTACACCAACAGAGATTCACAACATCCCGCCCCACAGCAGGACTGTACCCAATACATATGTAACACTGCACAGGGAATGTGAACACTGCAGCAGTGCCATGGGACATTAAATGGAAAAGAGAAGCAACAACCCCAGGCCCCCCACAGACCAGTGCGGTGGCCGGTGGATGCTGGACACCCACAGGATGCAGTCCCTGATGTGTGGCATGGGAATGCATGACACAAACCCAGCCCTCGACATGGGTGGCGGGGCACAACCAGTATAGCACCCTCCCACCCTCCCTCACTGTGACCCGTGCCAGCAGAACACAGTAGCAGGCACGGGTCATGCAAACCATCAGCCACCTATGTGATCCCCATGTGGCAACACCCCTGGCAATCCACAATGTAGACATGCCACACACCACTGCAGTACAACCCAATTGCAGCATGGTGGGCATGGGTGCCACCGTGAGCACTGCACACCGTGCCACCACATCTAGGCACTGCTGCCACTGTGCAACCCCCAATTGTGTAACCAACGCAGGTCAGGGACCACACCATGCAATGGGTGTGGCACCCCCCTGGCCCATGCTGGACGACACACCACTGCAGGTGGCATGGTGCATCACAGCGTGGTCCACTGGACTTCATCGCTGTACAGATCCTGTGTGAAGCTTGGCATGAACATCGAGGGCACCAGTGAGGCATCGCACTGCTGCCCAGCTGCACCATGCATCAGGGGCAGTGGCGCGGTGTGCTGACCGGCAGCGGTGCACATGCCACCCATAGGGTACTGCTGCACCGTGGCAGCAGCATATGGAGGTGCCTGGGAGGGATGTGGCAGGGTGGCATGGATGGTGGCACTACCAGTGCATGCACCACCCTGCAGGGGAGGCACATGCCTGTGGGGTGCAGCCACAGATAGGTGCTGCACACCGGTGGTGGCAGGCAGTGCCATGCCACCTAGCCACCAGCCATCGATGGTAGCCCACCACAGGGTGGCATGGTCAGATGTGGCAGTGGGATGCCCTGTGGACATGGGCAGGTGGTGACACCCATCAGTGAGCTGCACCATGGGGAATGGGGCCACAAGGGTAAGGGTGGCAGTGCCAGCATCTCTTGCAGTAGCATGTATCATGGTGGCAGTAACAGAGGGATGCACGGCTGTGTGGGGCACCTGCTGGCATTGCGTGGCTGACCTGGAACATGTGGGTGAATAACTGTTGTGTCTGTTTGGCTCCTGCCTCCGTAGGTGCTCCTCCAGTGCCCTCTCCTCCCTCATCTGTTCCCTCTCCAGCTCCATCATCTCCCTATGATGCTCCTGCAGCATTCTCCGTGTCGGTTCCAGCACTGCCCCAAGTACATGGGTCAGTCATAAAGCTCTGGACTTCCTCTTCCGAAGATTCTCCAGGGGTACATGGTCACTCGGCCGCTTTGCAGCTCTGCCCCTTCCAGTGGTGGGGGTGTCACTGGAGGCTCCTGGCATCTCATTCAGCATGCCCGATGGACCTGTGGCTGCCTCCACAGTGTTGGTGTCCACAGATGGCCCTTCCCCTGGGTCTTGCTGTGTAATGGCAGAACATACCGATCACCAGTGCACACATGTCATTACCCCACCAGCACTCACCTTGTCCCACACCATCCACATGCCACCGCCACCACCCCACCAGTGGGCATGCGCACTCGGCAATAGTGTACTGGCAGGTGGCATGGCCATGGACCATGGCACATCCACACTCCTCCTGCATGCTCACCCATGCCACTTCCTACTGTTGTGCTGTGACACACCCCTACTGCTGCACACCCAGGCCACACCTCCACCAGCATGCCATGCAGTGCCCACCATCATCCACCCACTGTATGGTCACAGTGCACATTCCACGTACCTGTATCAGGTGCCTCCTGGGGCACACCATCTTCACCATCCTCCTCCTGGTGTGGACACAGGTCCCCAGTGGTGTCCCCATCATCCTCCGACAACAGTTGTGGGCTATCCACATGTGAGCTCTCCAGGATGACCACGGGTTCAGTGGTTATCCGGGTACCTAGTATGGCGTACAGCTTGTCATAGCAGGGGCATACAACACGTGCACCCCCTGAGCATCTGTTGCAGTCCTTGGTCTTGTGGTACCGCACCTTCAGCTGCTTCAGCTTATCACAGCATTGCTCTACTGTCCTCTCCACACCATTTTCAGAGAGGTAGGCAGCTATCTTCTGGTAGACCTTAGCATTGTGCCTGGCACTGGCCCGCTCCACCTGCACCAGCTCCTGTGCCCAGTACTCCACCAGCAGTTTCATGGCCTCATCCGACCAGGTGGCACCATGGTCTGACATGGGTCCTGCTTGTGCATGTCATGGGGTCGGGGGTGTCGTCCTGCTGCTGTCGACGGTGGGTGGGTTGCAGGGCAGTTTGTTGCACTGCGGATGCGGGTGGTGCTTTGGGGATGGGGGTCTTTGCAGCATTCACGGTGTGGTGCGTTCAGCCAATGCTGCTATCAGGGGCTGGGCTTGTGCTGTTGGTGGCTGGTGGTTGTGTATTTTCCACTCCTGGAACACTGGACTCTGCATCCCGTCGCCTGCTACTTGGCCCCTGCTGTCCGTTTTACACACGGCTGTGCCCTACTGTTTGCCCTGGGGTCCCTCTGCCTCTGTTGCCTGCTTGTGCAGCCACTGGCTGCTCCCCCAGGGTGCTTTAGGGGCTACTTCACTGCTGTTCCATCTGGTGAGTGCCTCCGGTGGGTCAGGGCTCGGGTTCCATGGCTGTTTGTCGCCTCTGCTCTGCGCCATCTGCTGCCCTTTTGTGGGCGTGCTCTCAGCCCTCCGTTGGCTTCCTGGTTCCTCTGCCCCTTTAAGCCCATTCGGCACTGCATGCTGGTCTGCTGGATGTCCTGAGGCGACATGGTGGTGCGTTTACGTGGGCACCTGTAACGTTACCATCGCCTAACCATTGCCAAAACCACCTCCCGACAGGTTTCTGCAACGGTTGTGGTAATGCCTCCTGTAACATCACAAGTGTAAATGCGCACCATTGTGGTACCGGTTTACATGCTCTGTAACGTTACAGAAGGGTTTTGGGGCTGTAGTGTGGACAGGGCCAAAGACTGCATTTAAAGGGACAGCACCTGAACATAACAGGGTAACTGCCTTTCTTGCTCAAGGTTGCCTTGGTTATTTCAAGAGACTGTTGGATTAACCCTGAATTTTCCCTGCATGTACTAAAGTGCCCTTTCGGTTTGAATTTGCCTTGTTCGCTCCGAAGATTTTTGGATTAACCCCGTACTTGCCCTTCTTGTCAAGAATTGCCCTGCATGCCACTGAACTGCCTGCTCATTCAAGAACCACTTTGCCTAATGCCAAACCTTCCTTCTGATTATTGCTCAACTTCAGACTGTCACTGGCAGTAACCAACTAGAGACTGTGACCGCCATTCCTTTGGACAAGTTGTGGCCGGTCACCAGCATAGGAATAATGTAGATAGCTCCCTGTCACTTGCTTCTTTTCCCGATCTACAGGCCATTCCCTCCCTAACAGTATTAGGTAGTGCAGGGAACCATGCTGGTTCACAGATAGGGATCCGTCATCCTGAGGGGTGGGGTTTTTGTTGCAAGTATCCAGCCTTTCCAGATTTTCTCCAGCGAAGATGCTTCAGCTTCTCAGACATTCCAGTTTCCTAGGATCCTGCTCCAGCCACTTTTGTCTGCATCTCATTTTCCCTGAGATCCTGCTTCGGCCCAGAGGTCTTCAGCCAGTTTTGTCTGCATCTCATTTTCCCTGGGATTCTGCTACAGCCCAGAGGTCTTCAGCCAGTTTGGTCTGCATCTCATTTTCCCTGAGATCCTGCTTCAGCCCAGAGGTCTTCAGCCAGTTTCATCTCCATCTCGTTTTCCCTGAGATCCTGCTTCAGCCCAGAGGTCTTCAGTTAGTTTCATCTGCATCTCGTTTCCCTGGGGTCCTTCATTGGCCAGGCGGCTCTACAGTTGCTTGGGCTGTTATTCTTCTGCATTTCTGCATCCCATCTTCCCTGGAGTCCCACTTCAGCCAGGAGGCTTTATCATTGCTTGGGGCTCTTGTGCATTATAGTTCTTTTTCCCCTTCATTTCTTCCAGTTCAGCTAAAGCCGGCCAATGAGGTGCACTGGTGGCCACTGCTCTTGTTCCTTGATGAACACTATGCTCTGACTTTTGGTCTCTGCTAGTCATACTGTTATAGTGAACTAGAATAATAGAATGATAGAGTGATAGCGTTATTGAATTATAGAAGTATAGAGAATACAGTTGTAGAGTATAAGGTTATCGTGGAGTTCAGAGAATAGAGTTGTAGAGTATAAGGTTATCGTAGAGTATAGAGAATAAAGTTGTAGAGTATAAGGTTATCGTAGCATTCAGAGAATAGAGTTGTAGAGTATAAGGTTATCGTAGAGTTCAGAGAATAGAGCTGTACAGTATAAGGTTATTGTAGAGTATAAAGAACAGAGTTGTAGAGTATAAGGTTATTGTAGAGTATAGAGAATAGAGTTGTAGAGTATAAGGTTATCGTAGAGTATAGAGAATAGAGTTGTAGAGTATAAGGTTATCATAGAGTATAGAGAATAGAGTTGTAGAGTATAAGGTTATCATAGAGTATAGAGAATAGAGTTGTAGAGTATAAGGTTATTGTAGCGTATAGAGAATAGAGTTGTAGAGTATAAGGTTATCGTAGAGTATAGAGAATAGAGTTGTAGAGTATAAGGTTATCATAGAGTACAGAGAATAGAGATGTAGAGTATAAGGTTATCAGGGAGTACAGAGAATAGAGTTGTAGAGTATAAGGTTATCGTGGAGTACAGAGAATAGAGTTGTAGAGTATAAGGTTATTGTAGAGTATAGAGAATAGTGTTGTAGACTATAAGGTTATCGTAGCATATAAAGAAAAGAGTTGTAGAGTATAAGGTTATCGTAGAGTGCAGAGAATAGAGTTGTAGAGTATAAGATTATCATAGAGTATAGAGAATAAAGTTGTAGAGTATAAGGTTATCATAGCATTCAGAGACTAGAGTTGTAGAGTATAAGGTTATGGTAGAGTTCAGAGAATAGAGTTGTAGAGTATAAGGTTATTGTAGCATTCATAGAATAGAGTTGTAGAGTATAAGGTTATCGTAGAGTATAGAGAATAGAGTTGTAGAGTATAAGGTTATCATAGAGTGCAGAGAATAGAGTTGTAGAGTATAAGATTATCATAGAGTATAGAGAATAGAGTTGTAGAGTATAAGGTTATTGTAGCATTCAGAGAATAGAGTTGTAGAGTATAAGGTTATTGTAGAGTTCAGAGAATAGAGTTGTAGAGTATAAGGTTATCGTAGAGTATAGAGAATAGAGTTGTAGAGTAAAAGGCTATGGTAGAGGTCAGAGAATAGAGTTGTTGAGTATAAGGTTATCGAAGAGTATAGAGAATAGAGTTGTAGAGTATAAGGTTATCGTAGAGTATAGAGAATAGGGTTGTAGAGTATAAGGTTATCGTAGAGTATAGAGAATAGGGTTGTACAGTATAAGGTTATCGTAGAGTATAGAGAATAGAGTTGTAGAGTATAAGGTTATCGTAGAGTATAGAGAATAGAGCTGTAGAGTAAAAGGTTATGGTAGAGGTCAGAGAATAGAGTTGTTGAGTATAAGGTTATCGTAGAGTATAGAGAATAGAGTTGTAGAGTATAAGGTTATCGTAGAGTATAGAGAATAGAGTTGTAGAGTATAAAGAATAGAGTTGTACAGTATAAGGTTACGGAGAGTATAGAGAATAGAGTTGTAGAGTATAAGGTTATTGTAGAGTATAGAGAATAGAGCTGTAGAGTATCAGGTTATCATAGAGGATAGAGAATAGAGTTGTAGAGTATAAGGTTATCGTAGAATATAGAGAATAGAGTTGTAGAATATAAGGTTATCACAGAGTATAGAAAATGGAGTTGTAGAGTATAAGGTTATCGTAGAGTATAGAGAATAGAGTTGTAGAGTATAAGGTTATCACAGAGTATAGAGAATAAAGTTGTAGAGTATAAGGTTATCATAGCATTCAGAGAATAGAGTTGTAGAGTATAAGGTTATGGTAGAGTTCAGAGAATAGAGTTGTAGAGTATAAGGTTATTGTAGCACTCAGAGAATAGAGTTGTAGAGTATAAGGTTATCGAGAGTTCAGAGAATAGAGTTGTAGAGTATAAGGTTATCGTAGAATATAGAGAATAGAGTTGTAGAATATAAGGTTATCACAGAGTATAGAAAATGGAGTTGTAGAGTATAAGGTTATCGTAGAGTATAGAGAATAGAGTTGTAGAGTATAAGGTTATCACAGAGTATAGAGAATAAAGTTGTAGAGTATAAGGTTATCATAGCATTCAGAGAATAGAGTTGTAGAGTATAAGGTTATGGTAGAGTTCAGAGAATAGAGTTGTAGAGTATAAGGTTATTGTAGCACTCAGAGAATAGAGTTGTAGAGTATAAGGTTATCGTAGAGTTCAGAGAATAGAGTTGTAGAGTATAAGGTTATCGTAGAGTATAGAGAATAGAGTTGTAGAGTAAAAGGTTATGGTAGAGGTCAGAGAATAGAGTTGTTGAGTATAAGGTTATCGTAGAGTATAGAGAATAGAGTTGTAGAGTATAAGGTTATCGTAGAGTATAGAGAATAGAGCTGTAGAGTAAAAGGTTAAGGTAGAGGTCAGAGAATAGAGTTGTTGAGTATAAGGTTATCGTAGAGTACAGAGAATAGAGTTGTAGAGTATAAGGTTATCGTAGAGTATAGAGAATAGAGTTGTAGAGTATAAGGTTATCGTAGAGTATAGAGAATAGAGTTGTACAGTATATGGTTATCGTAGAGTATAGAGAATAGAGTTGTAGAGTATAAGGTTATCGTAGAGTATAGAGAATAGGGTTGTAGAGTATAAGGTTATTGTAGAGTATAGAGAATAGAGCTGTAGAGTATAAGGTTATCATAGAGGATAGAGAATAGAGTTGTAGAGTATAAGGTTATTGTAGCATTCAGAGAATAGTGTTGTAGAGTATAAAGTTATCAGAGAGATCAGAGAATAAAGTTGTAGAGTATAAGGTTATCATAGAGTATAGAGAATAGAGTTGTAGAGTATAAGGTTATCGTAGAATATAGAGAATAGAGTTGTAGAATATAAGGTTATCACAGAGTATAGAAAATGGAGTTGTAGAGTATAAGGTTATTGTAGCATTCAGAGAATAGAGTTGTAGAGTATAAGGTTGTTGTGACATTCAGAGAATAGAGTTGTAGAGTATAAGGTTATCGTAGAGTATAGAGAATAATACTGTAGAGTATAAGATTATCGTAGGGAATAGAGTTATAGAGTGTACAGGTGTGCAATTGCTTATTCTCTTTGATGCTTTGCACCTAGTAAACTGTTTCCATTCTCCGAGTTTGTCTCCTGCCTCACCTTACCCAAGCACCACTACACCATCAGCGAATAAGAATCAGCGCATTACAACAAAAAATTTTGGAGGGGGCAAATTTGTAGTGCCCCAGAGTTCCTGGTGCCCTCCATAAATGGGCATCCAGTTACTCCAGGGCTGGCTAGGCAGGTTAGGTGCCCAGAGTTAGGAGAGGTGCCCCTATATAGGTCCAAGTTTAAGGTGCCCCAGCATTATGTGCCCCAGGTAACAAGTGCCGCTGTTAGATGCCCCTAGTTTACGTGGCCTTAGTTAGGTGTCCCCCCAGAAACATGAAGCCCCAGCTGGGCTTACATTTAAATTTTTTTTTATTTCATTTGCTTGCTCATTTTTCTGCCTGCTGCAGCTTCAACCCCCCAGTTACCTCACGCCGGGCACCTGCTTCCTGGGTCCCAATCGAGAGGGCAAGCAGGCAGGGATGGGCTCATGAGAATTCCATTTGAAATCCTCAGCTGTTTTTGAATGGCAACAGCAGTTCATCTTTATTCCACCTGGAGGAGAGAGCAGCAGCAACAATGTAAGGGAAGCAGGAGGCCAGCTGGGGCTCAGTCAGGGGGAGAGACTTATCTCATTGTCCTTGGGTCCCTTCCGATGTCCCGGCACATCCTCCAGTGGGTCGCTTCCTCTTCTGGAAGGCGGCATTAGTCCAGTGCAGCGGCGGTGAAGTACCATTGGGTGGGGCTGCAGTAGTCAAAGCCGGCTCCTCCTGCAAGCCCAGCAGCAGTTCTGTCAAGAGGGGTATCAGGTCCAGGCCAGCCCTTCCAGCAGCAGGATGTCCGGTTGGGAAGGGCGGTGACAGCAGCAAAAGGCCGACCTCTCCATCAACAGTCCAGCAGGAGGTCCTTCAGGAGGGGCGTGGCAGCAGCGATAGGTCATCCCCCATTATCCTAGCAGTGGTAATCTGTGGTAGGAGGTGGGTCCAGGCCTCCCCACCATCAGCAGCAGCAGTCCTGGCCCAGAAGCAGATGGAGGGTGGCAGGGTAAGTGGTGGCAGCACCAGGTCTGGGTGCTGGCTGCCATGTGATGAAAAGGACTTAGTTTAAAAAATAAATAAAGAAAGAAAGAAACGTTGGTGCTTCCAGGTGCCAGCGACCATTTGGGCTGTGCAAGGCCCCACTGAATGGACTGCCCACGGGGCGGAGTTTGTAAAAGGCTCCGTAGAGCCAAGAAACTGTGGCGGGGCAGGCAAGGCCCCAGTCGTGAACCGCCCATGGGGCAGAGTTAAAGAAAGCCCTATAGACAAACTGAGAAAGGGACAGGAACTATAGAAATGAATATTTATAAATGCCTTCAGCCGAATTTAAAGTGACAATGTGACAATGAGTGGAGTGCTGGAATTAAAGAGGCAATGCACCCCATTGAGGAACTGTTTGACCAAACTGTACAAAAATGATTAATGGCGATGTTTTGGGGCCCTGTAATGATATTGTCTACTGTTTCAGCATCTGGGTGCCAGTATAAGATGGCCACTAAGAGACGGGGCCCCTGTAATTTGTTTGATTTGATAACCTGCAACCACTTGAACTGCTTTACTGATCGCAAGTACCCGAACTGCTTTACTGATTGCAAATTACATGAACTGTTTACTGTTTGTAAAGTATCTGAACTGAGTAACGCTTTACCAGAAATAACCACTACCAACACCAGATTTAAATAAAGAAATGTTTTTATTGTGCTGCCACATCCTGACTGTGTGTCGTCCCAGGTGCCCCAACCCTGTTTCTTCCCGACCAGCTGTCTTGTCCCCATCTGTTTTCTCTAGGTACCTGTGTTTCTGTGTTCTTGTCTGTCCTTGTGTCCCAGCAGTCTACAGAAGGGCTGTGGCTGGTTGAAGTCGGACTCGTTCCTGGAGGGGTGCCTTTTTCTGGTGGTCTGTGGAGACCTGAAGCCGAAGATCCACTGCCTCGAAAGAGTCTTCTGTATCCTGTTCTGTGTTTCTTCCTGCCCTGGACAGCTGGTTCCCCATTCTGTTCCGTTCCTTTCCCCATAGACACACAAGGGTGGCTGGCTGAGAGTACAGTACTGCAAAGCTTGTGGTCATGATTGATTTACAGTATAGAATGTAGGAATGTAGTGTGATAGTTTAGTAACATTATAGTTTATTTTATCTTTTACAGTTTAGATATTTAGTGTAATGTTATTATTTAGTTATGTTCAATAAACTTTTGCCTTGTTTTGCATTCAAGTCAGCTTCATGCCTCTCCTTGTGTTCCCAGCTAGTGGCTATAAGGCCTGGGCCCCCTTCCCCAAAATTTCCCTGACACCCACTGGCCAGGAGTCACCTTAAAAAACCCACCTCTGGTAGTTGCGTAAGTGCACAAGTGCAAGGTGCTTCACCTAGGGTGGGAAAACCCCAAATATGTGTACACCCTGGGGGATGAGTTGCAGGCCATGGCAGGGGAAAAAGTCCTAGGAGTCTTGGTGGATGTTAACAAGAATAATTCAGAGCAGTGCAGGAGGGATGCAGTCAGGGCAAATAGGATGCCGGGATGCATCGTTAGGGGGGATTACCTCAAGAAACAGAGAGGTGATTTTGCCACTGTACAACAGCCTGGTTAGACTACATCTTGAGTACTGTGTGCAGTTCTGGAGGCCGCACCTAAGGAGGGACATCCAACTCCTGGAGAGGGTTCAGAGGACAGCAACCAGAATGATCCAGGGCCTAGGGGATATGACATATGAGGAACGACTAGGGGAGCTCAACCTGTTCTCGCTGGAGGAGAGGAGGGACCAGGGGGGACATGATTGAAGTCTTTAAGTACCTCAGGGGAGTAAATAAGGTAAGCCTCGATAGGATCTTTTGACTGAAGGAGGGTTTAATCACTAGAGGACACAGTTGGAAGATTGAGGGTGGTAGGATTAGGGGGGAAAGGAGGAGGTACTTCACCGAGAGAGTGGTGGAACCATGGAATGCACTGCCCGGTGAGCTGGTACAGGCAGCTATGGTGGAGGGATTCAAGAGAGGGTGGGACAGGTATAGGCAAGGGGTGAAGCAGAGGCTGGTTTGCCCGGGGGGGGGCAGGACTGGGGGATGGAATAACAGTGGAAGGAGACAGATAGAGGGGTACGGTACCCAATCAGTGTGCTGAAGCACGATCAGACTTGTTAGACCAATAGGCCTACTCTGCTGGCGTCTAGTGTGTTATTATGTTAGTTGACGTAGTCAGAATCCTTGTTTTCTTTCCAAGTGGTAGCTGGGGTGAACCTGTGCCCTGACCCGACCAGGCCATTTTGAGAGCGGTCAGAATCAGTGGCTCCACTCGCCAATCACATATCAACTAAAACATCTGTCTAGCAGATAGTGTGTTGGGGGGGCCCTCTGTGGTGATCCTGGTCCATGGGGGGGGCTGGTCCTTAGTAGTAAAGGATTGTCCCAGTGGCGTATCACCTAAAGGAGAGCAGCCCACCAGTTAGTGTATTCCACGTGCCAGGTGGGTGTTTGGATGGTTAGGCTATTCCAGATGCTGAGTGACTTACAGGTGAATAGATGGTGGTCTTGTGGGGTTTGGTGGCTGGTACAGGTGTGTGGGGGTGTGGTGTTCTAGCTGCAGGAGTGGTGTCATGGGTGGTTTTCTTGTGGAGGAAAGGTGGGCCTGGGCGCCTGGGTGATTCAGCAATGGGAAGGGGCTGGATAGTCTGAGGGCAGAATGGTAGGGTGTTTGGCCAGGAGGGCTAGACCGGGACTTCTGTAGAGATGGTCCAGTGATAGACGGGGGGGGGGGAGGCAGCTACAGAGAAGGTAGTCTGCTGAGGTAGGCTTGTCTGGGGTGCTTGAGGGCATGATTCAGCTGCAGGGAGTTTGGCGGCCATAGTGCCGAAGGCTGGTCCAGATGCAAGAAGGCTGGTTGGGGAGGGGAGGATGGTCCAGCTTTAGGTAGGGTGGTGGGCTAGGCTCTAGCCTAAGGAAAGCTGTCGTCAGAGGGAGGAGATGCAGATTTGGGGGCTGTAATGTGAATCAAACAGGGTGCTCATCTTGTGGGAGGCAGGGGCAGAAAGGGCTGTCCAGCTGTAGGGAAGGTGGATAGCTGCGGGGGGAGTGGTCCGTGGGCAGGAATGGAGGTCACAGGAGGGAGGGTGGCTAGTCCATGGACCAGAAGGGTTATCCATGGGGATGCAGATTCGGGGTATATGGAGTGGTCCAGAGATGGTGCTCAGCCTCAGGGAGGCTGGCCCAGCAGTATGGAGGGGTCAGGTGGGGAGGTTCAGTTGTCTTCAGCACCAGAAGAAAGCTGTCTTAGCCTGAAAACCATACAGCGGATTGTGCAAAAGAATGTAACACACAGAAACCCCTGTACACTACATGTTTCAATGTACAGTTCCTGTGTTTCTTATGTTGATTGAGTGCATTCTCGAGTTCTTTGAGTGAAAGAACTATAAAGCAAAGTTGAGCAGTTCTGGCACACAAAGTAGTTCAGAAGGTACTTGTAACTGTAAGAGACATAGGAAGTGTACATGTAACCACTCTCACTTCCAAGCTTTGCTTATTATTATAACCATTTCTCTTAGATTATAAAGTACACCAACGTTTGTGTCAGAAGAGCACCTTGGGGCAGGTTTCAACCCCTGAGACTACTTGCTTGTACCCCAGGGCGCCTCTCCTCCCCTCCCATGCCTAGGGGTATACTGGATGGAACAGTTGCGGGGAAAGGGGGAAGGCCCCTGGACAGGACTTGGACAGTTCAACAATATTTCAACTTTTGAATAACAAAAACAGTACCTTGGAAAGTGGGATTCATTCAGGTGACAGTGTGAACTCTGTCTTGGGTGTATAGATGTTCTCTGGCAGCTGGAGGGGCATCAGGCAATCTCTGTCAGGGTCAAAGTCATTAGGAACAACAACATTTAAGCAATTTATTTGGCATAGCACAAAGATTATTGTCCTAGGCAAAAATCCATTACAATCAGGTATAGTTTATTTTTTTTCCAAAAGATAACAAGGCTCAAGCCAAAAAACTCATTCTGCTTCCTGGAATGGTGGGGGAAACATTCAGTACTTAGGATAGACAATGACCGTGGCACCTCACTTGGGGGACCGGGGTCCCGAACCAGGATTCTTGCACATTTCTTTGTGGAGCCATACAGGCTCACAGCATTCATGATGGCAAGCAGGGTTCTCACTCTCAGTTGTAAGGCTTTTACTCGGACACTTAACTCCCCGCCGTAGGACGCTTGGGACCACATAGCTTGAACTTGGGGAACACTCTTTGGGCACAGTCCCTTCTTCCTATGGCCTTCCCAACCTTAACAATTCTGCGGGGGGGCTGCAAGTTGGGATCCAATCCTTCCCTGGGAGGCTGCTCAATAGATGGCACTCACTACTTTTCTTCAGTGGACATGGACTTACAGCAGGGGTCCCATCTGCCACCCCAGACCCTCCAGCACCCAGCACTTGCCGCTCACCGGGGCTGGGCCTGCAATGGCAGCAACCAGCAGTCAGTCAACCTTCCTCGTCAGAGCTGGACGGGCTCCTCTCCTCTGTGTTGCTTCTAACAGGAACCACAGCACTTTCTCACCCTGCCCGATGGTTTGCTGGGGATCCTGCTGCTTCTGTAGGACCAGGATGCCAATCGGCCTGAGCCCCTCTGGCCACGACTGGCGGTCCCCTCCCTCACCTGGTGCTACAGGCCCCGAATGCCTCCTCACACTGCCTTTGATGGCAAGGAACTCCAACTGAACCCCTTTTGAACGCTTTCTCCTGCTCTGTCCCCAACTGCTCGTGATGCCAGGGCCACGCCCACATTCTAAGCCTGGCATCAGTCTGGGTCCTGACGCCAGTGGGCATCTTTAGTAACCCCCAAAACTGAGGGGGTTACATTCCCCCACAAGAATGCTTCGCCTCCTGGTGAAGCCTTCTCTTAGGCTAGCTACCCATGCTGCTGGGCCTAATGAGATAATGTGCACTCTCCCATCAGCCACCACAACGAAGGCTCCACCAGCCAGGCTGCTTCCTGGCAACCTTCCCTCTCACCCAGGTGGGCAACCCCACCTTAACTACCATCGATCCATACCTATCCTCTGTCCCTACCCTGAGGGCATGGCGACCCAGCCTGATTTCCCAAGGACGGTTTGCCTGTTACTCTCCGGGCTAGTGTCCCACCCTACTCTCCCCCTGGTGAACCCGAACCTGCAACCCTGCTGCCACACAACCAGGACCGAACTGCTCTTTTGGGGAACATTCAGTACATCCAGCTACTAACTCCAACATAACTTTTAAGGCAGAACACATTTTTTTCTTAACATCACCGAGGTGGAACACAGCTTACAATATGGCTAACTATAAGAAAAGGCTGCAGTGCTGCTTTTCCTTCCACAAAACTGCCTCTTACTACTTACTACCTCACTACTACATATATGATGCCTATCCACACTATCACTACATTATTTTAACTACTAGCACACTGCCCTATTCAGTTTTCTAACATACTGACTTATCAGACTACACTACTTAACACTTATTACTATACCTAAAGGCCTATTCATGCTACAGTGCTCTGTAATTAAGTCCCATGGAGTCCAGAAGGTGGCAGTCTGTTCATATAGAGTTCATGTCCCTTTCTCCACCTATTACTTACTAGAGCACAGCCCTATGTAACGTTCCTAACAGCAGTCATATCTAAATTTTCTTAGCTCATCTATAGCTCAACTATACTATTTCCTAAGCTACATTTTTACTTAACATTTACCTCACTTTAGCAGATATGCATGGCAATAAGAACAAAGATTGGCAATAACAATATGATTGAAACAGTTCTCTTTTTTCAAACCTTAAACATATTCAAAGAACAGTCTCACTCAGGCAGACTTTGTTGTCAGAGGGGCAGCAGCAGTCCACTAGCAGCGCCAGGGGGCACTGAGATTTATGATTTCTTCTTGGTCATCGCCTGGGAGCCCTTAGGTGGATTGTCTGTGCTGAAAAAGAAGCAGGGGTCAGGCTTTGTACATCCGGCTCCTCTGCAGTCCTTACTGATGACATCATACTTGATATGTCGGTTGATCTTGTCTTGCACTAGAGCAAATGTTTTAAACAAGGTGACCCCTTCCCAGATGGAGGATGCGCACATGGACCTTGCGGTTGTAATGACCTTCCCTTGGTCATAGGCAGGATCAGAGGATCCCACTTTATTCCTTTTTTTAATTTTACTTTTTTCAAATTCTGTTTATTCTCCCTCACCAATGGCCTCTCTCCGGCGTGGTAACTCAGTGTGTCGGCTCTGCTCATCTGACCTGAAGCCCAGACATCCTTCTCTGGTGAGGATCTCCCCTCTTCTAGTGCAACTGACCCTATCCCCCCAGATCTGAGTCCCCCGAGGAAGGACTACCACATTCCTTTCTGGTGCTCTATCTACAGTACTTTTAGGCTGCCGCATGGAGGGGGAACTGAAATAAACATCCTAGTGCCCAGTGATGGACATGGGGCCGCAATTACTGGACCTGCCTTCGCCTACCAACTGCAGGGGGTCTTTTCTTTGTAAGGTGTTCCCGGTGGCGTGGACATGCAATGACATCCAGCACAGTGCAGGCGTGCTCCCGCACCCACCTACAGGACGTCTGCTGCAACCACCATACCCCACTGAGACTTGCACTGCGCAGCCAAGACCCCGATCTCCAATAGGGGCCGCCAAAGCTGCACAGTGCAAACCCACCCTCCCCGGGAAAGGAGAGCTGCCTGCTGGCAGCTCAATCCGAGTCCTCACCCCCCCCCAGCCGAACCCCGGTGGCCCGAGTCCACTCCCGAACCCGGGTCACCGGTGTAGCGCACACTTTGTTCCTTAGATGGATTTTTTTCAATGGCACCATAAAACACCCAGTCTGCCCTTCTGGTCTCAATGATATCCCATAAATGCTCACTGACATGGGGTAGTTCTTCCCTAGGTATTCTTTCTTCAGGTACCTCCGTACCAAGCACTCTGCTTGGCTCCGTGCTGGTATACTGTAGACCGGATGATGGTCAGTGGTGCCTGTCCTTTTGCCAGCCAGCTGCCCTCACGGTACCTTTAAATAATTCAACTCTGTGAGGTACAGGGCATCCATATTATCAAGCTTGCGTTTGCACTTGTCTGGCAGCAGGAGGGTGACACCAGCCATACCCAGCACTAGAAGGGAATACAGCTGTTGAATGTCCCTCTCAACCGTCAAGTCTTCATGAATTCTGGTGACACCTTCATGTGGCCTTGGGTTCCTAGACAGAGTCACTCTTGCCACACTCTCCTCTTCCGAATCTGATCTGTTGTCCTCAATCTCAGCTTCCACCACTACATCTCGTCCTTCAGCACACTTTAGACTCTCCAGTGCCTGGGGGATCTCTGGAGCTTTTTCCCTTGCCAGTGGGCCTCCTACTACAGCCAAACTGGATTTTCCCTAAGTCAGTCTGTCTTCCGCAAACCCAGACTCAGGTAATTCATGTGACTTTGACCACCCATGGCCCCTCCCTCTGCCAGAAGGAGGTTCATGAGCAGCAGGCAGTGGGGATGGTCTGGGCAGACGGCCAGGCCCTTCCTGCACCAGCATCGCCTCAGGAATACTTGACTGGAGTACTTCCCATGTCTCTAGTGGCTTCACAGTGGAACATTCACTTCTTTTAAGGGTTGACACACCTCTCCAGTCTCCCCAGAGCAAAGCAATGGTTGGTGCTGCACAACTGGCATCAAGACAGTGCCGCGGGCGTATTGTAGGCAAAGTGGCTGGCACAACACTCCTCCTCCTCCTTCATGGCCACACAGGACACATCATTCAGCTGCACTGCTCCTCTCTAACATATATCAGAGCCAACTCAATAGCGATTCAGGCACAATGAAAGTCCTGTCCGATGGATTTGGTGCAGACGCCATGGCAGTTTCAGGATTTTTTCCTGCTTTTCAAAGTAGCAAATCCAAACACACGCTTTAGGTATTTTCAATCTTTCTACAGCACCAGTCAACTCGGGTCATCCAGGCGGTTTGCACAGTCTCACATTGTGACCCAGTTTTATGTGCTCCTGCTAATGCCACTTGCTCCATCAACCAAACTCCAGAGCCCCTTATTCATTATGCATTCATGCACATTTCATGACACGGGACACCATTTTGTCTCTCATGAGGGACTCAGTCCTCAGGTGGCAACTCCAAACTTTACTCAGTGCCTCCAGCCTTCTCTTCACCCAAGACCTGTCACACTTCAGCATTTCAAGTAGGTGTTGAGCACCCAAACCTTTTAAATCTGGGACGTTAGCCAACATTTTTTTAACCACTCTCACTTCCAAGCTTTGCTTATTATTATAACCATTTCTCTTAGCTTATAAAGTACACCGGCATTTCTCTCAGAGGAGCACCTCGGGGCAGGTTTAAACCCCCCAAGTCTACTTGCTGGTATCCCAGGGCACCTCTCCTCCCATCTCATGTCTAGGGATATATTGAATAGAACAGTCATGGGGAAAGGGGGGGGGGGCCTGGATAGGACTCAGACAGTTCAACAGCATTTCAACTTTTGCATAACGAAAACAGTACCTCAGAAATTAGGGTTCATTCAGCTGACAGTATGAACTCTGTCTTGGGTGCGTAGATGTTCTCTGGCAGCTGGAGGGGCATCAGGCAATCTCTGTCGGCGCAAAGACATTAGGAACAACAACATTCAAGCAATTCATTTGGCATAGCACAAAGATTATGGTCCCAGACAGAAATCTACAGCAATCAGGTATAGTTTATTTTTTTTTCCAAAAGTTCACAAGGCTCAAGCCAAAAAACTCATTCTGCTTCATGGAGCGGTGGGGAAACATTCGGTAATGAGCATAGACAATGGCAATGTCACATCACTTGGGGACTGGAGTCCCGAACCTGGATCCTTGCACATTTCTTTGTGGAGCCATACGGGCACACAGCATTTGTGCTGGCAGGAAGGGTTCTCACTCTCTTTCTTTCTCAGGCTTTTGCTTAGACACATAACTCCCCACCATGGGGCACTCGGGACCACAAAGCTTGAACTCTGGGAACACTCTTTGGGCACAGTCCCTTCTTCCTACGGCCTTCCCACACTTAACAACTCTGTTGGGGGCTGCAAATTGGGAGCCAGTCCTTCCCTGGGTGGCTGCTCACCCCAGACGACATTAATTACTTTTCTCCAGTGGACATGGGCTTACATCTGCCATCCTGGACCCTCCAACACCTGGCACTTGCCACTTACTGGGGATGGGCCTGCCATGGCAGCCACCAGCAGTCAGTTAGCCTTCTTTCTCAGAGCCGGATGGGCTCCTCTCCTCTGCGCTGCTTCTGACAGGAACCGTGGCACTTTCTCACCCTCCCCCGATGGTTTGCTGAGGATCCCTCTGCTTCCATGGGACCAGGGTGGCAATTGGCCCACCCTGGCCCTGACTGGTGGCCCACTCCCTCGCCCGACTCTACAGGCTCCGAACACCTCCTCACACCTCCCTTTCAAATGCTTTCTCCCACTCTATCCCCTACTGCGTGTGATGCCAGGACCATGCCCACATTCTAACCCTGCATTTGTGTGGTTCCCACTGCCAGTGGGCATCTTTAGTAACCCCTAAAATGGGGGGGGGTTATATAAACATAAAGCAGGAGCCAGGTGCATTTATCTATGTGTCTGGGTCCGAAAGGTTTGATGACGGTTTCTCATGTAAAAAAAAGTGTGTAGAATTCAGATTTACAACTCTTATTCGTCCATAGTTGTACGTTTTCATGGAAAATGTACTTCTTCAATGAAAAAAATGAACTGTCGGTGAAAATTGTGTATATTTTAATTAATGGTTCCTTCTTTAATTTCAATTTGATAAGCTTTTATTGAAATACTACAGACATTGTAACAAACAGCAACATATGTATCAAAGGCTTAATATTAACATTATTATTATTTATTTTATTCTATATTTAACTTGAAACAATCAACTTTTTATGACGTTTCATGAACCTGAGTACAGCAATCAGTATTCTTGCTCACTGTCTTATTATCTGACATATTAAACAAATCTGTCTCATCAATATCGACATCACAGTCACTGTTGTCATCATCTTCATTTGGATTGTTGCCATGTTTGTTCAACTGTTCATTTAAGGCTGGTGGTACAACTTCACATGTGAACTACGTTGGCTTGTAGTTAACATCCTCATAGGTCCAGCCATTGTCCTCTGGCATCAGTAGTGTCATTTCTGGTTTGTCTGCATTTTTCTATAACATTGAAATGTAATTTACACAGCAGATGTGTTGTGTCAGAGTAGGAGGTGGAAGGCTAGGTTTGCTGGCCAAGGCACCTAGCTTCACAGGGATTGTTACTGTTTGTTGCTAACATTTTATTGCTTTATATTTCTCTGATCCACATTGCTGTTGCTGGGTATACTGTCTGCTGCATTATTACAAGGTGTGCCTACAGGTGTGTGCTAACAGATTACTGCTGTAATCTTCTGATTCAAATTGTCTTTTGCAAGGTATATCTTCTATTACTGCTTTATTTTTCTCTGTAGCAAAGTGTTTCTTACAGGGTATGTCTTCTGTGAAATTATTACAGGTAGTGCTTTAATTTTTGTGACTCTTTATCATTAGGCTAAGCAAAATTACTGTTTGCCCCTATTTTTTTATTTTTTGCTGAAAAGTTGTTTTTTTTTTGTCTCAGAGGTGTTGCAGTCTCCTTCTCATGTTGAAGACAGGGAGAGTGAGAAAGCAGCCACAGCTTCCTTGAATCAAGGAGGTTATTTTCTAGACTACACTGAACTGAATTATTACTTTTTGGACCTGTGTAAGTAACTACTATTGATTCTGTTTTTGGGGTGGACTTTTCTTAGTTTTAACTTTAATTTGCCAGGGAGGAACTGTAGCTGGGAGATATTTGCAGTCGGTTGTGACTAGACCTGTTACTTAGCCTTTGTGAAATAGGTGTCTGAAAGGAAGGAAGGCACTTCCCGGGGTGGAGGGTAAGAGTTGTAGGTGATTGTTTCTGGACAGCATAGGTTTTCTCCCACCTACCCTTCCCCTCACTCCACCCACCCAAAGTGCATAATTTCCTTTATAGCAGGGGTTCTGATATCACATCCTCAAAACTGCTAACAACATACACCTGTTCATATCCTTAAAAGCACAGCACACTGAATAGGGGGTAGAGACATTCACAAGCTTGCACACACTAAAACAAGAACAAAAAACCAAAAAGCATCTGTAACTGGAAGGGACACAGACATGTGAGGAGTGGTGCAATGCACTGGTTGTGTAGCAGCAGTCTTCCAGCAGACATTCTGGAAACTGCATTGCTGCCCTATTTGCAGGCACCTCATTGGTCTGAGGGAGGAGGTTGTTCGTCTCAATGCTGACCTGGCAAGGATTCAGGAAACCTGCTCCCCCACCCAGGCCATCGCCACTACCTCAGAGGTTGCCAAGAAAGAGGAGTGGTTGGACCACGGTGGGCTCAGGGAGGGTGAAGGTGGTGGAACAGAGGCGCATCCCTACAGTAGTTCCTCTCCACAGTTCATTCACCACTCTGGCGAAGCATGGTTCCTCTATGGAGGCATCTGCAGTGGAGACCAAGGAGGATGCTGGGAACTTCCACAATGGAGACCCACAGGAGGGTGGCCCAGGACACCACAGGGGAAGGAAACAACTCCTGGTGGGGGACTCAATTGTTAGGGGGTAGAACTGGGGGAGGGATGGGAAAGGGAGGTAAGGTGCCTGCCCAGCGCCATGGCTTGGAGGGACAGGAAACGAATCCTCAGGATTGTGGGAGCAGCGGCAAGGGGGAGGGAGCCCAATGTCATTATCCACCTAGGGACAAATGACCTAGATGAGAATGGGATCAGAGCAGTGCAACAGGAGTTTGTGGAGTTGGAGAGGGGCCTTAGACAAGTAGCACACACAGTAACTTCTCGGAAGTGCTACCTGTCTAAGGCATGGATGAGGCTAGGGCCCTCTGCACCATGGGATTCAATGACTAGTTGAAAAGCTGGTGCAGAGCTCAGGGATTTGGTTTCATTGGGGACTGGGGCTCCACCTGGAAGGATGTAGACCTATACAGGCATGATGGTCTGCATCTATCCTGGAGGGGAACCAGGATCCTAGATGATAGGTTTAAATGCTTCAGTGGCAAGCATTTAAACTAGCCAATGGGGGAGGCACTGAAGAGGAGAAGGGAAATCCTAGCCCCCACAAAAAATCAGGATAATTAGTGAGGTAAACACCAAATTAGAGCAGTCGATAGGGAGAAGGGCAGGGGTAAATGGAGAAAAAGACAAAGGCAGTAGGGACAGGGATGGGCAAAAAGAAATAAAGCCATAAAAAAATGGAGGGTAATGAGTACTAATGCCCATAGTCTAGGTAAAAAGCTCCCTGAAATGGTGGCCTTGATGGAAGCGGGATGCCTGGATATTGTAGCAGTCACAGAAATATGGTACACAGAGAACCATGACTGGGATGTCAACATACCAGGGTACACAATCTACAGAAAGGACAGGGAGGGAAGAAGAGGAGAAGGAGTAGCTCTCTATGTAAGGGAAGGGATCAAAGCAACAGAACTAAAGGGTAAACAGGGAGGAGAGGAGGCACTGTGGGTCACCCTGGAGACTGGAAATGGCTCCACAATCCGCACAGGAGTTGTATACAGACCCTGTCTCAGGGGGAGGAAATGGGCAAGACAATGATAGAAGGATTCCTTGGGATGGCAGAGAAAGGGGAGATATTGCTGATGGGGGACCTAAATATGCCAGATGTTGACTGGAGCACCTTTGCTGCAGCCACATCCAAGAGCAGGGCCATTCTTGATGCCCTACGGGGGCATGCCTCAGACAGCTAGTTTTGGAACCCCCTCGGGAGAGAGCAATCTTAGACCTGGTACTCTCAAATGGGGATGGAGAGAGGATCTCTGATCTTGAAGTGGGTAGCCATCTGGGAACAAGCGACCACCAAATAGTGTGGTTCACGATAAACTTAGCTGTAGAGTCAAGTCACACAAAAGTGAAGATACTGGACTTCAGGAGGGCTAATTTTGTCAAAATGGGAGAGTGCCTCAGAAAAGCACTAGCAAACAGGTAAGAAGGTGGGGTGGAGCAACAATGGGGAAACATCAAAACCACCATCACAGACGCAACAAGTCTTTGTGTGAAGCAAATAAACATATCAAAACGAAAGAAAAAAACACTATGGTTCTCAAAAGAAGTGGCGGGGAAGGTAAGGGGAAAAAAAAGATAGCATTCCAGAAGTATAAGGAAACACAGAAGGAGCAGGACAGAGAACTGTACCAGTTAAAGCAGAAGAAATCGGGTAAGGCAGTCAGAATAGCAAAGGCCCAAACTGAGGAAAAGATAGCCAACTCGGTTAAGAAGGGGGATAAAACCTTTTATAGATACATTAGGGAGCAAAGAAAGACTAAGGCAGGGATACTGAGGCTGAACAAAGAGGAAGGTGGTTGGACAGAGAGTGACAGTGAAAAGGCAGGGATACTGAACGAATTCTTCTGCTCAGTATTCACAGTGGAAAAGCAGGGGGAATACCTAATCCATTCAATAGAAGCACTCTAGATAGGGGGGTTGATATTAGTCCTTTCACAGAAGAAAGGGTTCTGAAAGAACTCTAAAAACTGAAGGTGGATAAAGCAACGGGGCCTGATGGGATTCACCCCAAGATTTTAAAAGAACTAAGGGAAGAACTAGTAACACCAATGACTACCCTTTTTAATAAATCATGGGAGGATGGGGTGGTACCTGAGGACTGGAGGAGGGTGGATGTGATTCCCCTCCACAGAAGTGGGAGCAAGACAGAGGCAGGAAACTACAGACCTGTCAGTTTGACCTCAGTGGTAGGGAAAATGATGGAATCACTTCTGAAAGAAAGAATTGTTGAGTACCTAGAGGCCAGTGAGGCACAGGACCCAAGACAGCATGGATTCACAGCGGACGGTCGTGGTCAGACAAATCTAATTGATTTCTTTGACTGGGTGACCAAGCAGTAGACCAGGGAGGGCTGTGACACATGGCCTACCCAGACCTTAGCAAGGCATTTGACACAGTCCCACAAAAGATTAATAAACAAATTAGCCAGCCTGGGAGTGGGTCCTAGGGTGGTAGCCTGGGTAAAACATTGGTTGGACAACAGGACACAGCGAGTAATAGTAAATGGAGTCCACAGTGAAGAAAGGAGGGTTACTAGTGGGGTACCACAGGGTTCAGTCCTTTTTAATGCCTTTATAAGTGACATTGCAGAGGGACTGGAAGGGAAAGTACGTCTCTTTGCAGATGACACAAAGATCTGCAACAGGGTTGATACACAAGGTGGGGTGGAAAGGATGAAAAGGGAGTTTGGAGGAATGGTCAAATGTATGGCAGTTTAGATTCAATGCAAAAAAGTGCAAAGTAATGCACCTGGGAAACAAAAACCCAGGAGAAGAGTACATAGTGAGGGGTGAGATACTGACAACAACAAAAATGGAAAGGGACCTGGGGTAGTCATATCAGACGACCTAAAGGTGGGCCAGCAATGTGAGAAGGCAGTAAGGAGGGCTGGGGGGATACTGGGATGCATAGGGACAGGCATCACCAGTAGAAAACAGGAAGTTGTTGGCCCTCTGTACAGACAGTTGGTAAGACCACATCTGGAGTACTGTGTACAGTTCTGGAGACCCCATCTCCACAAAGACATAGACAGGGTGGAGGCTTTCCAGAGGAGGGCAACCAAAATGATGCAGGGTCTGCATCAGAAGACATATGAAGAAAGACTAAAGGAACTAAAGATGTATAGCCTTGAGGAAAGGAGGGAAAGGGGGACATGATAGAAACTTTCAAATACCTCAAGGGAATCAACAAAGTCCAAGAGGGTAGCATATTTCAGAAAAAGAGATATGCAAAAACAAGGGGACACAATTTGAAGATAGAGGGGGGACAGCTCAGAGGTAATGTGAGGAATTATTTCTTCACAGAGAGGGTTGTGGATACATGGAACAGCCTTCCTGAGGAGGTCGTAGAGTCAAAAACTGTGGGGGGATTCAAGAATGCATGGGAAAGACATAAGGCAATTCTAGTGAGGGGTAGGAAGAAGTAGGCTGTTGGTTAACTAAGATCTGCAGCTTATCCATTAGGTAGGGAAATGGGCAGACTAGGTGGGTCAAGCGGCCCTTATCTGCCGTCAAATTCTATGTTTCTATGTAGATTTGCATGGTGGCAGTGAGCTTGAGTCTGCTCCTTTGATGTTTTCTAAGGGTGCATCTTTGTCACTCGGTCAATACTTGACATTGAACATACTATAACGGGCTGTGTTGACACTCTTTACTTTCTGTCCATACAAGGTACACACAAAGCTCTCAATTGTATTACAGCAGGTTTATATACAGGGAAAACATTTCATACAGAGGCAGATAGTCATAAGGAACAAGCTTGGGAAAAACACCCAGGTAGGGTGTATTTGAGGCTGGGGGCTGTGGAGGACATAGAGGCAGAAACGGGGGAGGTGAGTGGGAGGAGAGGAAGGGGGGAGTTAGAAAGAAGGGAAAATAACACAAATATTTGATGAAAGGTACAATAACAAAATATTTTAATATATTTAGAGGAGAGGATGTCCAGGGCACACACAGGCGGTATATTTGAGGAAGTGGTCCTTGAGGGTGCAGCTGAAGGAACTGACTGAGCTACAGGCAAGAATTTCAGGGGGGCAAATTGTTGTAAGACTTGGGGCCCTCATAGGTAATCAAATTCTATGCATGAGGGGTACGATAGAACAGGATGTCGAAGATGTGACGGGCGGCCCCTCTTGTACTTATTTATTTATTTATTTGCACGTCCGTTTACAACCTTTGAGCCAGGGGCTCATTTTCAAAGGTACCTCGTCACAAAGAGGACAAATACAGTACAGATATTCATGTTACAGGATGTAGGTTACATGGAATTAACATATACACATTTGTGAAGAACATCATAGATACAGCAGCAAATACAAAAACTCACTTAGGGTTACAGGATATGGGTACATCAATCAATCGGTGATTGGACCGATATTACAGAGAGGCCAGATTGGTTATTGTGGCAACATAGAGACTGGAAATGGAGCAGTCAGTAGAGCAGTGGTAATTTAACAGTTTACAGCAGTATATAATGGTAAGAGCAGTCAGAAGCAGTGGCAAATTAACCAGGTTACAGCAGCACATAGTAACACTGCCAGGGCAAAATCAACAGAGAAATTTAAGCCAGGTTACAGTAACATATAGCAATACTGCAGTTTGAGCAGTCGGCAGAGCAGTGGTAATTTTGCCAGAGGAGATACGTGGTGTGGTTTGGATGCTGCCCAGTGGGCATTGTCAGGGCACAGTGGGGCACCTCAGATTATACAGGTGCAATTTCGTGTGGTGAACAGTTCACTTCTAGTGCAGTTTTGAATTTGGAGATCATGAAGGGCATCTGTGACGTGGAGAGGGGCGAGTTGAACCAGGAAGGGGCTCTATGGGGGAAGGACCTCTGACCATGGGAGGTCCTGGCTGTAGGTGTCTGGAAGGTAGTCTTGCGGGAAGTCCGTGTACAGACCAGGGGTTTGGCTATGGGGAGGGAGGCTGTCAGCCCTGGGGGGGACAGTCCTAGGAGAGTTTTTTTTTTTGCTATTAGGCATGTTTGGTAACGCAGTCGTTCATCTAGGTTCAGCGATGTTGCCAGCCCATAGAGCTGGCATGAATATGTAAACCTAGGGGCCCCAGTGATTAGTCTGCATGCCTTGTTAAGTAACAGGCAGATTTTGTTGAGCGCAGTTGTGTCGGCAGCCCCGTAGACCGGTAGTCCATAGTCTACCAGGGATAATATCAAGGATGTTACCACAAGGCGGAGGGCAGCGGGGGGGGGGGAGAGTGCTTTTGTAGCGGTATAAGATACCTAGCCACATATTGGCTGCTGAGGCAAGGGTGTCAATGTGGGTATGGTAGTTGAGGGCTGAGTCAAAGGTGACCCCAAGGTACCTGAACAAGTGTACTTGCTCTAGCGGGTTTTTGGAACCAGGGAGGATGTGGAGTGGAAAATTGCTGGCTTTGTTTTGGGGGTGGGCAAAGAGCATTGTTTTCGTTTTTTTGAGATTTATGATCAGTCTATGCTTTGTGAACCAGGTTTCTGCATCAGTATACAAGAGCTGCAGGGAGTCCTGAAGGGAGGTAGGGTTGCGATGGGAAGCAAAGATGACAGCGTCATCTGCATACAGCAGCATATTTCCGGTGCATTCACTTGGCAGAGTGTTAAGGTAGAGCAAGAAGAGTAGAGGTCCCAGGATGGAGCCCTGAGGAACCCCTGATCGGATGGGACATGATTTTGATAGTGTTCCATTAATTTTGACACATTGGGAGCGGGCCGATAGATAGCTGGTGCACCAGGCGAGTGGCCCAGTAGCGAAGCCAGCCTGGTGGAGTGCACCCAGTAGGAGGGGGTGGGAAACAGTGTTGAACGCCTTGGAAAGGTCGATACTTACACACTCTGCATATCCCTATGCCCCCTTTATACTTGTAAACACAGAACCCCTGTGTGGGGAATGGACTGTGCCAAATGAACTCAGAACCTCAGAATTGTAAAACTGTTTGCATGAGACACCCTCTTATGGTTACAAGACTGACTGGACTGTTTAAAAACAAACAATGGCGACTAGCTAAGAATGATGTTATGCTTTATAATAGCTTTTATTGTTATTTAAATACAAGTTCCAGTATTTAAAAAACTGAGTTTTTTACTAAAAACCTGTTACCTTATGCTGGCAGTAGTCTTTTTAGGTAACAACAGAATGTTTTGCAGATGTCTACCACAGGAGGGAAGGAAACAAAAATCATACTAAACAGATGGCCATCCGAACCCTTCCATTTCCTGGTCTGCTGGCCCTGCCCCCACACTCCGACATTTTGTGACTTCTAACAAAGAAGAGTGCGAGGGCGTGCCACATACAAGTCAATGAAGGAGAGATGGCTTTCATTCATATCAAAGGTTGCTTTAATTAATATAAAACAGCTCTGAAAATGTCCTCTATTGACTTGTATGTGGCGCCACCCCCTCCCCCCGCTCTCCTTGGTTAAACGCCACAAAACATCTGAGCAAGTGGGCTGGGCCAGCAGACCGGGAAGTTGAAGCGATCGGCTGTCTTTCTGTTTGGCACAATTTCAATCCCTTTCCTCCTGTAGTGGACATAGAAACATAAAGCAGATAAGGACCACTAGGCCCATCTAGTCTGCCCGTAAGCCCCATATTTTTTTTTTTGCATTATCTGTTTGTACCTCCTCTTACACGCCTGCTGTCATCCTCTCCTTCAGGCAACCAGGTCCTGCCACTGCCTCCTCCAACCGATTCACCATCCAGCTGCTCCGACGCCACCCTTGTCCTGGTCATATCCCTTCGCCGGGGAGGAGGGGGCTCTCCCATATCCCACCAGGGCCATTAGGAGGAGAGACCGGAGTGCATGAAGCACTCCCTTGCAGCTTCACTGGGGTGTGGAAATGCAGCCTGGAAGCATCACAGTTGGGAGACGCAGGGAGGCGGGCCGCCATCATCTGGACGGCATGCATTTTCATGCTTTTCTTGTCCCCTCTTGTGCACCGCTCTTGTAATATCCCCTGGTCTCCACTGGGGGACATTACAGAGCAAGGCTTCCCACCTAACCCACTCCAGGAGAGAAGAGCAGTCCTCTGGATGCTCAATCCTCTCCTTCCCCTGCCAGCCCCGGTGCCCTGAGTCCATTCCAGAATCTGGGTCACCGGGGTGGTGTGAGGTAAGATGCCAGTGCCTCAGCCTTCTGTGACATTGGGCTGACTTTTTTTTTTTATCACAACATTATTTGTGCCACCTCCCCAGACCCAGCAGGAGCTACAACCCCCCCCAGGAGGGTTATGTACTCCGGGCCATCAGGGCCATCATGGGTCCTGCCAGGTCCCAGTATTTTTCCTCCATTTTCTCCCCCGTGCCCTCACCCTGGATGTGGCCCGAACCCCACTTATTGTGCTGACGCACGCAGCACAAACCCTCCACCCTGAGGAAGGAGAGCAGTCCTCCAGATGCTGAATCCTTACCTCCCCGGCTGACCCAAGTCCATTCCCAAACCCGGGTTGCCGGCGTGGTGCAAGGTGTGGCATCCAGTGCCTCAACCCTCAGCACCACTGGGCCAGCATAAGCCCTATACTTGAATGCGGCCTCTGACCCTATGTGGTCTATGTGGACATCTGCAAAACATTCCATTGTTACCTAAAAAGACTATCACCAGCATAAAAGGTATCAAATCACACACTTTGTTCATTTTTTTGTACAAGGACCAATATGGCTTCAAACAATTCTATACAAGGTAGGTAAGCCATAATGGTGCTGTCACAATCTTGCCTCCCTGTCATCTTTTGCATTTCCTATCCTCATGCTCCCTTGCATATCCCCTATGCCCCATTTGCATTGCATGTCCCTGCTGCCTTGTTTGCATTGCTTGTCCCCTTTGTGTTGTCTATCGCTGTTGTCCACTTTACATCTCCTTTCCCTGCAGCCCTTATACATTGTCTGTCCCCAATCTCCTTTGCAATGCCTGGACCTCCCTGTAACCCCCAGTGCCCTGTGTATCCCCCTTCCCACGTTCGCATTGCCTGTCCATGTAGCCCCACCCCCTAGCATTACCTATCTTGACCAGTTGAAAGGGTCCTGTTGTTTCTAGTTAACTAAAGGATTTACTGCATACATTCCTTCCTCACGTCAGCTTCTTGCCACAAGATCACAGCTGCCACCCTCCTGCCTCTCCTTACTTATGGTGCCCTGCTACTACTTACAACCAACACAACCATCTTACCTCACCTAAAAGCTCTTTCACCTCTTCCCATCCCCACTCCCCCCCCTTTCGACTTACCACCCTCCTGCACCACCTTTCCCCTTTACTCCCAACCACATCACCTCTAGTTACTTTGACAACGCCAACCTGGCTGCTTACCCCCTCTCCTATCATCCCCCAGACTTAACAAGGCCATATTCCAGACATGTTTCCTGTTCCCAGTGTATCCCTACCCTGCAACAATTTGATGTAATGTCATTTATTCTGTTGTTAAGATATACCTGAAACTAGCAAGTCTTGAACCTCATGTGACATTTTAATGATTTTATGATGCCTACCATGTTTTTTACTACTATCTTAATTGTATTGTATTGTATTTGTATTGCTCTGTTTGTCCCTGACTTGGAACCTTTGAAAATGAGTCTTTGACTCAAGGGTGTAAATCCTAATTGAAATAAATAAATAAAACAGGCCTATCATAGGGTGGGAAGGTTTGCATGGATCCATAACAGTCGGTCAAGAATTTCGTTGTCAAGCAGGCATTACAGCAATGCTTTTATGTTGACCACAATTGCGGTCGGCACAAAGCTGTTCACTGGAGACTCTGGTTTCTTCAGGGAGCTTTACCCACTGATCCCACATCGCCCATAACTAAAACAATCAACTCCGAGTCGGAGTAGATTCGGGTAGGGGGTGCAAGACCCCCAGAAAGCAGTGCCATGGTACCGCACCAACATTACGGCAACCTGTCGCTGTAGTGTCGGTCGCGGTACAATTTTTGTGGTAGCGACAGCATACTCGTTTGCATTAGGAGTCAATGCCTGTCACCACCACTGTGATGTCCTCTCCTCCCTGGGCTGGCTATTGTACAAATCTAAACTCCAGTATGCCACCCTAAGTCTAGTGCACAAACTGGTCCACTGTTACACCCCTCCTTGCCTTGGTGAACTTATTCAGCTCCGGTAACCCCCGTATGCTCTTATATCTGCCTCCCTCCCATCCTCCCCTTTCTCGTAATGCCCAAACCATGGTTAGTTGTGGCCTGGAGATCATTTGCCTTCTCGGTGGTGTCTAGCTGGAACTCACTGACACATTCTACCTTATCCTGCTCTTTTCTCACTAAGTTCCGATCCTCCCTATTACTCCACCTCTATGCCTCAACACTTTGCTTCTGCTTCAAGTTCCGATGACTCTTGTTCTGGCTTCCCTAATGCTATGTATAATTCTTCCTTGCTCACTGAACCTCTTATGCATAAGAATCCCCGCTCTCTGAACCCCTTCTGTTTATGTAAACGTAATTTGTAAGTGTATCTGTAAATGATTTATTTTGTAAATCTGTGAATGATGTAACTGTAGCTACTGTGACTGCCATGTCTTTGTCAATATTCTGCACTTTCCGGGTCGCCCCTGAAAAGGGACTGTAATATCTCAGCTGGCTCACCTGGTTACTAAAATTCAAATAAATAATAAATAAAGGATTTGCTATCCTGAACTTGTAATTATCCCTAAAGATAGCTGTACTGTTGTAGTACAATGAATTTGGCTTATGTTGAACATATTTGTCAAATTCGTTTTGTGTAGTACACGCCGTGTCCTGAGTATCATTATGCTGCGATAGGCTGACAAGCAGTGTCAAACAGCATACAGCATTCACACATTCACTTAGCAGTGGTTTAGTGTTTATAGCTCTTTTTGTGAGTTTTTTTCCCCTTTGGTGCAAATCATGTATTGATTGTCATTAAAAAAAAAAGTTTTAAATGACAACAAAAAATTAGTGAACTTAGCTCAAACACTACAGCGCTCCACTGCTGTGTCTTAAGAGAGGATAGTAATCCGGTTCTCTTAATTATTTAGTTTCCCATATGTGCTGCATCCAGCTTCTGTGTGGGAAAGCAATGTTCAGTCTGGGAGTATATCTTCTAGTTCTGTTGTCTAAGGTACAGAAGTGGGAAAAAAAATAGAATGGGAATACCCCCACTTGTGGCACATAAAGTTCGCCGGCCTCTTGTGGATGGCAAGATGCGCTACCTCGTTGAGAGGGGTACTAAGCCTTCATGCAGTTTTTTCATTTTTATTAAGATTTTTTACACACACAGTTTTACATCTCTTTCTCAGTTCAATTCATCGTACAACTGTTTTTATAGGTTTAGTACTTAAAGAGGAGTCCTTATCTTTGATCCATATCCTTTACCTAGGGCATCGTTTGTGTTTGATAATGATAAGTCTTGCCCTTACAATTCGTTGTCTTCAATATTACTAAGTCCTCAAATCCAAGAATCCTTCCACAAGGGGGCCAACATGATCCAATTTTCTATTTATTAACCCGACCTTCACCTCCTGCTCTACGTTCTGAGTTTAAGGGAGTTCTTCTTAACTTTTGTCCCCCTGTATGTGTTCCCCATTTAAGGAGAAAAATCTGGGTCTATGTATGCTTGATATAGAGACCAAATCTGCCACTTTCTCATATAGTTTGGTCCCTTATGTTGGATTCTGGAATTTAGGTTTTCTGTGTAATATATCTGTTTCATTATTAGTCTCCAGTCCTCAATCGTGGGTACAATTGTTGTCATCCGTCTTCTGGTCAGGGCTTTCCTAGCTGCTAAAAGAAATACTGGCAGAAGAGTATTTTTCCAGGGTGGAGAGTGATCAGGATAAACAGCCATCAAGACCTGTTCTGCTATTAATTTAATTGTTTCAGCTAGACATTTTGAAAGTTCTATCTGGAGCCCTAGCCAAAAGGGTAACAAATACGGGCATAACTGAAAGATATGGCCCAGTGAGGCACATTGACAGCCACAGTTGTGCCAACACCAACCATACCTCTCTGGAAGGTAATTACTGAGGATCTCAGGAGATCGGAAATATCTCATCTGATGCTTCCATGCAAACTCCCTCCATGTGGGCAATGAAGTAATCTTAATGGCCGGCAAGTTTGCCTCTACCCAGGATTCCCATGACACCTCCAAACCAAGGTCTTTATTCCATTCAGCTAAAGTCTGCTTAGTATTTTCCAGGGTTCTTTTCCCCCAAGGCTCTATACAAGTTCCCAATCAAATGGCCATCTAGGTTCCTCTGTACTGCTGTTATAAAAATTTGTAATAGCTGAGGTGCTGGAGTTGATAGGTTCGGATTAATGTATTCATTTCTTAAAATGTGATTACGTACTTGAAAATAGTGAAATTGGTCAGAATTTCATAAGTTAAATTTTGATTGTAATGTATCAAAAGGGGTTATACCCTGTTGTGATAAGAACTGGTAGAAATGAAAGAGTTCCTGTCATCGCCAATGTTTAAAGGAGAGGTCAGATATTATAGGGAGGAAAGTTTCATCCTCTGAAATTAGTTTGCAGTTTTCATAGATAGGGCGCATGATTCTTGTCCTTCTCATTCTTTTCCATAGTTGATTTGTATTAGCCGTTATTTTAGAGAAGGCCGTAGGGGGTAGGGAACATCCTTCCGAAGAAAAAAGTATCTTGTTTATATTGTTTAGGTCATTTATATTAAATTCTAAGAATTTCCAGGGGGTTTGGTAGTCCTCTGCCAACCACATCAAGATTGTGTGGAGGAATGATGCTTTAGCATATAAAGTAAAATCTGGAAGACCAACTCCCCCCGAGCTAATGATAGTGTTAAGATTGATAATCTTATCTGTGGGTGCCCATGACCTCAAACAAAAGTAGAAATGAGCTTATCCCAAGACTTAAAATAAAAGGTTGAGGGGAAAGTAGGTATATTTTGGACGAGATATAGGAGTCTAGGTAGAATATTTGTTTTATTTATTTATTTATTTATTAGCTTTTGGTAACCGGGTAAGTGCGCTAGGCAACAGACCTGCCTATTTTCAGGCACGATCCGGGAGAGCACAGGACATTGGTTACAATATGCAGAAATGCACAGACATAATATAGGTGTACAGGAGCAAAACAAGATATACATTGGGTAGCACAGTAATAGTTACATAAGGGTACATTTTAGGCATAGATCATAATAAGGATGTAAAATAAAGCAATTAGGGTAACCATAAGACAGCTGAGGACAGTAAAGACATCAAGGTTCATAGCCACCTAGACAGCATATTGCATGGGAGAACATTAGTGTAGTACTCAGGATCAGACCCAGCAGCCTGCAGTGGGACAAAGCAAATTAAGAGCATTTGCATTGGCCAGAGGCTAGAACGTGGGTGAACAGCGAGTTTTTGAATTCTCGATGGGAGGCTGAAGTTTTCACCATAAGGGGGAGTGAGTTCCAGAATTTGGGAGCAAAATGGGCAAATGCCTGTTCACCCATTTTTGTCATGCAAGGTCTAGTGGAGAGCATGGGGACAGAGGAAGACCTGAGGGTATGGATGTGTGAGGCAGGAGTCAGGAGGTTGGCAAAATAGACAGGGCAGGGAGGTCTAGACAGGGAGTCGATAAAGCAGCCCAGGGAGTAAGCTAGAATATCCTTAGGTGACAGCCAATTTAAGCCAGCGTAATTGAGACAATGATGGGTAAGACGTGGGGCAGTTAAGGCGAATCTACAGATGTTGTTGTAGACAGTGTCTCATTTGTGGAGTGTAGCACAGTTTTCAGCAAAGAGGAGGGCAGAGCATATTGGAGCTGGGGTAAGAGAATACCTCTCGCAACAGAAAGTCTAGCGGAAGGAGTGAGGGAATGGCGCCTTGATAAGCTCCGCCAATTTAGCATTAATGGCACACCATATTGACATGTTGAGACAGGTCAAGTGTGGGATCCAAAGTGACCCCAAGGTACTTGAAGGATTCAGTGTTTAAGATGAGGGAGCCATCAAGGCATTGAACCCGGAGCCTGTTAGCAGGGGCAGACAGTTTCTTAGAGGATCCGAATAGCATAGCACAGGTTTTTTCTAGGTTCAGGACTTGGTGGTTGCTAGAGAGCCAGGTCTGCAGGAATTGGAAGTCATTAGTGAGAGTGGAGTTGATGGCAGCAACCGATTTTGACCCAGAGTAGAGAACAAGGTCATCTGCGTACGTAAGAGTGCAGCTAAGCCGGGACATGGTGGGAATATCATTTAGGAAGAGGGAGAAGAGTAGAGGTCCAAGAGTGGATCCCTGGGGAACTCCACGGGAGATGTTTAGGGGGAAGGAAAGGGCCTTGTGAAATGCTACTGCCTGAGTCCGATTGTCAAGATAGCTATGGAACCAGGAGAGGGCTTGGTCAGATGCTCCAATGGATTGGAGTTTCTTTAGCATGAGAGAGGATGGTGTACCATGTCGAAGGCTTTAGACAGGTCAAAAAGACGGCCCCAGTGAGTAGGCCACAGTCCATATTATTTCTGATGTCATTTGTAAGTTGTGTAAGTGCAGAGGTGGTACTGTGACCGGGCCGGAAACCATGTTGGCACGTGGTTTGAAGATTAAACATGTCAAGGTGAGCAGCAAGCTGGTGGTGGACTATTTTTTCAAGCAGCTTACTGAGAGTGGGCAGAAGAGATATAGGGCGGTAGTTGGACATGAGTTTGACATCGTCCTTTTTGTGTATAGGGATGGTTCTGGCAGTTTTCCAGGTGGATGGGACAGTAGACATATGAATCGAGAGGTTAAAAAGCCAGGTGATAGGTCTGGTCAGCCAAGGTGCATACTGCTTAAGTATGCAGGATGGATGCCCTCAGGCCCTTGACCCCAGTGCCGGAAGGGAGTTAGATGCTTGAACTTCAGGGTATGTGGCTGGAGCCAGAATGAAAGGGAGGGTGGGAGGCGAGGGAGGAGAAGAGGGACAGTCAGGTTGTGGGCTAGTTAGAGTGGCGACTGGTGGAAAGAAAAAGGGCATTGGGCGTTGGCAATGGTATCATGGTTGGTGCAGTGAACACCTTGAGTGTTCATGTCAGCTGGATTCTGTTGCTTGTCATTGCCAAGAATGTCCTTAATTTTGACCAGTACCTACGTGGTTGTAGAGGATGTTATTAGTAGGTTCCTATAGTAGGTGCTTTTGGCAATCGAATTTGTCTTTGCAGTTGTTACGTAATGCACGATAGTCTTCAAAGTCTGCTCGGAGGTGGGAGATCTTTCACCTGGACCACAGTTTGTCCCTAGATTTGAGAAGTTGAAGCAGGGGGTGTGTTAGCCACTTGGTTACTTTCCCTGCCATCCTACGTGTGGTGACCGGGATGTGAAGGTTTTGAAGAGAGAGGAGGATGGAGTTGAAATATTCTGTGGCTATGTTAATGTCCTCTGTTTGGTAGAGAGGGGACCAGTCAACCTGGTTAAGGTCAGTTAAGAAGTCCTCATGTCTTAGGCGGGAGAGATTAGGGAAGGTTACAGTTTTAGCAGGGAGGGGAGGAATGACAGTGTTCCAGACACAGTAGATGGGATAGTGGTCACTAATTGTGTCAGGTAGCACACCGGCTGAGGCAACATATTCTGTCCTGTTAGTAAGTATCAGGTCAAGGAGGGTGGCACAGTTGCCCCCACGTGAGACCCTTGTGGGTTCATGTATGAGCTGGGATAGATTTGCCTTGCTAGCTAAGGAGGATAGGTTAGCTGAGTTTTTCTCGGACCAGTCAAGGTTAAAATCACCAAGGCAGATAATGTCATTCTTGCCTGTAACTGTAGGCAGAAACCCTAGGAGTTCAGTGATGCCTTGTGTAGCATTTTGGGGATATAAGTACAAAAATATGGAGTTTCTTTACACCCCAAGAAGCAGTAGGAGTGCAGGATTTCACAGTTTGGTAGGAGGGGTCCTGCAGAAGGGTAATGTTTAGGTGAGTTTTGAAGTAGAGGCAAGCCACCTCCCTTTTAGTGCCAGGACGGCCGATACGTAAGCATGCTGTATCCAGGAAAGTGGCACTGAGATTCAGGCACTGTGGGCTTAAGCCAGGTTTGTGGATGGCGAGGACGTCCAGGGCGTTAGTATAGATCCAAGCCTGGAGGTCAGGAGGTTGGCCATAAGGCTCCTAGCATTCAGGTGGGCGAAAGTTAGTCCATCGGTTTTAGGAGTGGTGGCGGGGGGGCAAGGTTATGACAGGACGCAGAGATGGACCAGGGTTGATCTCAATGTCGCGGATAGTATAAGAGATAGGGTTAGTAACCATAGCGGGTGATGAGGACACCTGATAGACATGCAGGGTGCTGGCTTCAGATGAAGGTGAAGGTATCTGACTATTGGGCTAGTACGCTTGCTGATGAGAGTAGAGGGGTAGAGGTAGTGGAGTGGCAGTAGCAAGCATGTTGGAGTAGTAGAAGTCAAACTGAGTATAAGTATTGGCAGAAGCTGTTGATGTGTTCAAGCAGTAAAGCTCAAAGAGGATAGGAAGGCAAAGTATTCCCATGAGGAGCGCTAGGAGGGGAGGAGGGGACATTTTTGACTAGAGAAAGGAGTGAGGTAGAGAGGAAAGAGACAGCAGAGGGCTCCTTTAATATAAATCACCAAGTGAAAACAGCTACTAGAGAGCAGTAAAATGTGACAAGTGAGGTATTGGGAGCAAATTGCTCGAACTTAATCAGGCTCCCTCTAGTGGCAAAACAATATAAGGAGCTAATGAAGAAGTTGGGTGTAAAAAAAACAAAAAAACAAATCCCGACAGCAGCAAAATATCGCGAGGGAAGAGGCTATTTAAGTAATACCAGCGAAGGGTGGGGAGATTTCAGATAGAACACAGGTCCTGGGCTTGCAGTGACTCTAAGCTTTTAAATACAGTTACAGGCAAATACAAATAGTTTTAGCTGGTTCGTTTTAAAACTTTCAAAATCCGGCACAAAAGTAACAGTTCTGCTCCGTTTGAGCCTGGGCAGCAACTCGAGGTGCTACACTGGCCGGGATTCATGCGGGCTGGTAGTGGGTGTGGGGAGAAGAGCAAATGGGTTGTGGGCTATCAGGTTACTATTGTGATTCAAAAATGAAAGGCTTATGGTGGTTACTAGCAGGGCAAACTGAAATTCTGCACGCTGGAAATGCACTTTAGAAGTTAACAAACAGTCCCCAAATGAGATTTTCACAGGGGGGTATTTCAGTTACAACTGGAAAAATGCACTTTACAAATTAACAAACAGTCCCCAGTGAGATTTGCACAGGGGGGGATTTCAGATAGAACACAGGTCCTGGGCTTGCAGTGACTCTAAGCTTTTAAATACAGTTACAGGCAAATACAAATAGTTTTAGCTGGTTCGTTTTAAAACTTTCAAAATCCGGTACAAAAGTAACAGTTCTGCTCCGTTTGAGCCTGGGCAGCAACTCAAGGTGCTACTCTGGCCGGGATTCATGCGCTGAGCAGGGGAGCTTGTGGCCATTTCAGAAAAGGCGCCAGATGGCCAACGGTGGTGGCAGCAGCCTGGATCAAGGTAGAAATTACCTGGTGTGTCTTGGGTTCAGGGCTTCTGCGGGCAGGGAGTGCTTCAGGGCAGGCCCTCGCGACCTCTGGTCTCCTCAGGGGAGTGGGGTGGTCTCTGGTGTGTCTCGGGTTTGGGGCTTCTGCGGGCAGGGAGGGCTTCAGGGCAGGCCCTCGCGACCTCCGGTCTCCTTGAGGGAGGGGGGTGGTCTCTGGTGTGTCTCGGGTCTGGGCTTCTGTGGTAGGAGTGCTTCAGGGCAGGTCCGTGACCTCAGTCTCCTCGGGGAGGGTGGTCTCTGTGTGTCTCGGGTTCGGGGCTTTGCGGGTAGGGAGGGCTTCAGGGCAGGCCCTCGTGACCTCCGGTCTCCTTGGAGGAGGGGTGGTCTCTGGTGTGTCTCGGGTTCTGAGCTTCTGCGGGCAGGGAGTGCTTAGGGCAGGCCTCGTGACCTCCGGTCTCCTGGGAGGTGGTCTCTGCGATTGATTGTAGTTATTCTTTGATGGAAGGTAAAAAGTATTGGGGACCATCTAGCTAAGTCTGATTGTATATTAAGGGTCAGAGATTCATAGTTTACTATTTCAAGAACCTCTGGGTTAGGGGGCCATCATGCAGTTCTGACAGCTAACTTCATAAATGCTGTCTTGCTGCAAAACAAATGCAGCCCATATTCTTGCTCGCCTGCCCCTGGCAGACTGCAGATTAGGGTCAGGGAGCACTAACAGCACTGCAGTGTGACTTTTGTGTGACTAAAAGCTGCATTTATATTCCATTACCCAGCCCTCTCCAGAACTGCAGATTGCAGGGGAGCAAACAACTACTGTGTTTTTTTTTTTTGTTGTTTTTGGGAGGGGGTCCAGCTAAAAGAAGGGGAATGGAATTCTAGCTGCAAGAGGTGAAGTGGGGTCCAGCTGCAGGGGTGGGTTCTGTTGCAGAGGATTCAGCTGTGGGTGGGTCCTATATATCAATGTTCTCTCATTGTACCCCTCAGAATTGCTCAGTCGCTCATGGAAAGGGTGTTGTCTTACAGAGAAGGTGCTGTGACTTCGGACTTTAAAGCAGAAATACCTAAACATTACACACTGACAGTAAAGCAAAATTTAACTTGCGAAAGTAAAGACACAAGGTTCCAAGACTTCGTAAAATCTGGGCCAACAGACCAGTCTGGATCCAAAATGAAAAAAATGGAGACCAGACTGGCCAAACAACCCTTACCTTATGACGCTTCTTTTATGTGTTTTTATGATGGGGGGTTTCCAGGAAATCTGCTGTTAGTGCTAGGAAGGTGCAGGGGATGAGCCAGACGCAGAGCCGCAGGATAGGACACTGCACTATGCCACAAGCACTGCTGACACTTTATTTGCTGTTCATCCTATCTAGTTTTATCTGGTTGATCCTACCATCCCTCCCATCTGACATTTTGAAATAGTGTGCTAGTCAATGGTAGTAGGTTTTGGGGGTGTAATGTGCTACTGTGGAATCAAAGTATTTTTGTAATTCTTTTTTGTTGCAATTTGGAAGCTGCAGTCAAGGTCAGATAAGTTTTTTTTCTCAGTAACTTGAGATACAGGATGATTGTTGAAATTTTATGATTTCGATTTTTGAGGAGGGTGTTGTGATTTGTGGAATTTTTGTTTTGGTAAAGTGGTTGACTGGCACTTTATGCCTGAGTTATGGTGGGATTTACCAACAGCTAAAGTCGCAAATCAACCAGTCAGGTTATCCTCCCTGCCCCTCCCCAGCCCCATCACCTGACATCTCCAGGACTTCCGGGTTCCTACCCCCAAAGCTTTCCTACCTCCCCTCGTGGCGGAGTGTCAGAGTGACTCGCTCCACTCATCCTTTCAAGGATCTACTTGAGCTGCATCAAGGTCGCTGGTATGGGGCCTGTGAGGGGTCGGATAATCATCCTACCAGCCAGAGTGATTTTCTCTCAATTTCCTCCCTTGTGGCAGAGTGGCATGCAGTGCCGACAATGGTGTCACTATGCACACACCTGTACATAGTACGCTGGATGACGGCTGCTCCTCTGTCCCCAGGAATGGTCCAGCTTTATGTAGGTGGGTGAGCTAGACTCTGGAGGGGGTAGAAGCATTATTCTGGTGCTGTGGAGTGGCCCAAAGATGGTGCCCATCTTGGGGAGGTTGGTACAGGGGAAGAAAGGTTTGTCCAGCTGTATGGAGGGTGGTCAGCTGAAGGGGTTGTTCCAGCTGCAGGAGGGAGGGCAGCTGTTCTGTGGGAAGGAAGGGTTGTCCAGAGGGATGCAGATTCGGGGTCTGTGGAGTGGTCCAGAGAGGGTGCTCAGTTTGGGAGAGGCTGGTCAAGCTGCATGTAGAGTATGGTTCAGTTGTCTTCATTATAGTCATTAAAAAAAATTGTGTGTTCTTTATCTCATTAATAAATATTGTCCTAAGCAGGTATAAAAGAGTCCTTCTCTGAATTGGGTAGATTACACTGTCTGACACAGGGACTTGGTAAAAACCTGACCATCCTAGCCGTGCCAGATTGATAAAACATGGGCCAGCTGGAGTAGACACAAGTTGCACTAATATTGCTGGTTCAGCCACTTAGGATGGACTGAAGACTGGTCCAGCTTTTATCTATCTGGTACCAAACCCAAACAGTGGACTGCGAATCCACCAGGTAGGGATAGTGCAGGTAAAGGCGTCCAGCCCAAATATACTAGAAAAGTCCAGGTACCTGCACTTGAAAACACACAACACACAAAGCTCTTTCAATTTCAAATGCTTTAATGCTTCAATGCAAATTCTTTATGAGGTGGTACCAACCACGCCCCCTGACAAAAGGTTTCTAAAGTTTTCACACCATCTTAAGTAGGATGAAACCAGATCACTGGGAACAGACAGGGCCAGATACATACAGCCGACCAGTCCATCCATCCAGAGTGACTGAACAAGCAATATTAGCACAACTTGTGCCCAATCCAGACAGTCTGGTCTTTATTAGTTCCAGTTTCACATACATTCTCCAAGATGCAATGTGTTAAAAAAGGCTGGCAGGGATCAGGGTAGGTAGAGACCTAAATTCCCTGTACCAATTAAACTATGCACAACTACATAACACAATTTTTTCTGACCTCCGTAGATGGCAAGCACCTCCCACATCTTGGTTGGACCAAATTAACTTATTGAAAATGAATATCCTACCAAAAATACTGTATGTTATGCAAATGCTCCCAATGGGGCTTACAAAGATTGACCTGAAGACAGACAAAGAGGTGCTTTACCGAATTTTTCTGGCAGGGGAAACGTTCCCGTTTGAATTTACAGCGTCTTAAATCCAGCATCTTGGGGGGGGGGGGCTAAACTTCCTGGACCTTAAAAGCTATCATTAAGTGACCCATTATAGATACATTCAGGACTGGGTACACAGGAATGCTGTGGCTAGTTATTTGTGATTTGATATCTGAGAGATCAGTATTATAAATGTCTAATTATGCATTCATTTAATATTTAGATATGGATTTACCTTTTTTCTATTGTTTTTATGGATGCTGGTGTTTTAAATGTGTCATTGTTTAACCAATGATTTTGTATAACGTCATTATGATGTCAGAGATGAATTGGTATTAAACTGTTGTGTGTTTTGAAATGCTTTTAGCCTTTGATAAAGGACTTATGTCCGAAACGCGTCAGGTGGACTGGTTGGTGCAATGAAAACTTATTACAGCAGTTCTTGGTCTGACTATAATTGGGGTGAGTGAGTGCTTCAGCTTTCTAGAGATATTGTTCAACATTTAGCTGAAAGCACCACTGTTACCGAGTGCATGGTTCGTTTGGGAAGACTTTGAAATTTTGGGAACCGTTGCTCAGGTTTCTGCCAGAAGTGGATGTTTCAGTGTGAAATTTGAATAAAACCCCTGGACACCTTGAGATCATTCTTATAGAAGATGAATACGAAAGGAGCAGCACCGATTGACCAGATTGAAACAACTCAGCATGATAATCCATTATTTTATGTGGAGAAATTATTAACAAGGGTGAGTGCAGTTAACCCGTTTTTAACAGATGTATGTGAACCCAAACCCCCTACATTAGAGACTTGTTCACTAAAGGGAACGTTCAGGGAGCTAGAAAGGACCATGCAACAATTAAGGATGATTTTTTTGGAATGTGACTAATCTGGAAGCATACCTACAACTTAAAAGAATACCAAGGGGTCTTAGATTAATCAAAAATCCTGCATTTGGAACAGACAATGTCAATTTTATGCAGGAATGGGAGAATATACTGAGCGAAGCTAGCAGTAAACTGATGGAATTAATAGTAAAATACAGCAAAGAAAGAGAAGCAACACTTAAAAACGATTTAAAACAAATAGAAAAAGAAGTGTTGAAATATAAATAGACTGATGGCTTCGACCTGTGTAATAAAAGATTGCAGGAGTTTATTAATAGACTGGATCAAGAATTGAAAAGTGCTAAACAGATCAAATTTATTCGAGATAAAAGGGACTATGAAAATAATCGAGTGTACTCATGGAAAACGAAGACAAGAAAGGGGATCTTAAAATGACCTACTCGAGTATCATTCAGCTATAGTACAGAGGAGAGTGGATCAGAGGGAGATGATAATAACTCTGCACAAGGTCATTTTTTTTCACAGAGAACAGGAGAATTTCGAACAACCACTGCAGCAAGAATTGCGTTGGAGCCCCAGGTTGGTGAATTATGCACAGAAAACGGACAAGGACGGACAGAAAAACGTAATGTATCATGAAAGCAGAGGGGACGGTACAACTGGAGAAACAATGGCAACAGATGGAACGCCAGGACAACGAGGAGGTGAGTCAAGATATTCAGGTTATCAATCTTTCAGACTATCTACTAACTGAACCGGAGAGGCAATTACTTAAAAAAGGACTGAGTTTTTCACCTACGATTTCACTAAATCCAGTTCAGACTATCATTGACCTGCATTTAATGTGCAGGAACCTTAATTTGAAAGCCTTTTATAACAAGAGAAATGACAGAGACTCCTCCTTAGATTATCCTGTGAACCCTTCTGTTTCTACAAAGACTTTTAAACCTAATTCTGTGTTTAAGCCACCTTTATGCAATGCAGTAAATGTCTTTAGGGATTTGTGTGAAAAGGACCTGGAGGAGTTGTTTGAGAATTTACCGCGTCCACATTTCAATAACTTGGCCAGGAGTGAACGTGAAGCATTGAGACTTCTGCAAAATGACTCCAGTGTTATTATTAAACACGCTGATAAAGGTGGTTTTGTAGTATTGTGGGATGTGATTAAATATAGGCAGGAAGTGATGAGACAATTAAATGATGCATCATTTTACGAGAAGTTGAATTTTGACCCAACTTGGGAATATAAAACCTGCATTGATGAAACTATAGACGTAGCATTTAGACAGGCAATTATAACAGACCAAACTCAGAAATTTTTAAAAGTAGAACATCCAGTGAAACCAACTTTTTGTGTATTGCCTAAAGTTCATAAAGATTGCCAAAAACCCCCAGGACGCCCCATAGTCAGTGGCCTTGGTAGCTTAACAGAACCCCTGTCTCAATATGTGGACTCCATCCTTAATGTTTATGTTAAAAAGCTTCAGTCATACATTAAAGACACCACAGATGTTCTGAGAGTGTTGGATGAAACAACAGTTGGTGAAGACTGCATGTTAGTAACACTTGACATTGAGTCACTTTACACCAATGTTCCCCATGAAGGGGCATTGGATGTAGTCACTTAATTTTTAAATCATTCTGGGGATAGGTCTGATGAAGAAATAGTAGTGATTCTAAAATTTCTTGAACATATTTTGATTAGGAATGTTTTTGTTTTTGATGGAGACATATTTAGACAGATAAAGGGGACTGCAATGGGGGCCATCTGTGCCCTGTCAGTAGCCAACTTATATGTGGGTCAATGGGAGTACGATGTCATCTTTAACAACCACAGCAACCCCTTTTTCTACAGTGTGTTGCTGTGGAAGCATTTTATTGATGACATCATACTAATTTGGAAAGGAGATAAAAAATGCTCAAAGAATTTGTTAATTACTGGCATGGTACGAATGAGAATCTGAAATTCACATATTGTGTAAGTGATGATTTTGTGAATTATTTGGATTTGCGGATTAATCGGGAAAAAGAAGGACAAGTGAGCACTAATCTTTTTAGGAAAGAAACAGACGGGAATACTCTATTATTTGCTATGAGTTGTCACCCTTTACATACGGTAGAGAATATTCCTAAAGGACAATTCCTCAGGCTGAAACAGAATTGTAGCAAAATAGATGATTTTGAAACAGAAGCAGCAGCCCTTAAGATCCGTCTCAATAGTAGAGGGTACACTGAAAAATCATTAGAAAAAGGCTACCAAGCATCCATTTCAGTAAATAGAAATGATGTACTTGTTGATAGAAATGAAGTATCTAAAAGCAGCAAAATATTTCATTTTGTCACAACTTTTAGTGCACAAAGTTGAGAGGTATGCCAAGCGATAAGGAAACATTGGCAAGTGTTATCCTGTGAACCAGGGTTATGAAAAATAACTTCCTTTTCCCCAATTATGACATACAGGCATGCACCTAGATTAAAAGACTCTTTAGTGAGAAGTCATTTTACATCACAGATGGGACACACCAACAATTGGTTTGGTAATTGCACAAGTTGTCAACAGTGTAAAAATTGCAATGCCTGCAAACACATTTTAAAGGAGAAGGATTTCAGTGTAGTTAGCGAAAGAAAAAGGTTTTCTTTTCGGCTTCATTAGACAACTGATTACGTGTAATACACAGGGGGTTGTGTATTTGGCTAAATGTAGCTGTGGAGAGTTTTATGTTGGCAAAACAGAGAGAGTTTTTAAAATTAGAGTTTTGGAACATGTACATGCAATACGTAAACAAGATCTAACCTATGCTACGTCGGCACATATTTTTGAAAATAAAGAAAAACCTGAGGTACATGAATTTAAGCTTGTGGGTATCGAAAAAGTTTTTCATGGTCAGAAAGGTGGTAACTACCGCAATAAAATTTTAAAAAAAGAAAACAAATGGATTTTACGACTAAAGGCATATAAAAAACCTGGCATTAATGCTCATTTGGAACTAAAACCCTACTTGGAATATAGATAGACAATATTTATAATATGTGATAATGCTCTTAGCTTAATTTAAGTATAGTTTATGGTTGGTTGTGGAAATGAACACAAATTGCGATTTGATATCTGAGAGATCAGCATTATAAATGTCTAATTAGGTATTCATTTAATATTTTGATATGGATTTACCTTTTTTCTATTGTTTTTATGGGTGCTGGTGTTTTAAATGTGTTATTGTTTAACCAATGACTTTGTATAATGTCATTATGACGTCAGAGATGAATTGGTAATTAACTGTTGTGTGTTTTGAAATGCTTTTAGCCTTTGATAAAGGACTTATGTCCGAAACGCGTCAGGTGGACTGGTTGGTGCAATAAAAACTTATTACACCAGCTCTGGGTCTGACTATAATTGGGGTGAGTGAGTGCTTTAGCTTTCTAGAGACATTGTTCAACATTTAGCTGAAAGCACCACTGTTACCAAGTGCATGGTTCATTTGGGAAGACATAGATAGAATAATGTTCCATCAATCTAAGGCAGTCGGCATCAAGGGCGGACTTGCGCCAGCAACGCTCTAACCTTCACCCCTGTCTCCACAACTCCCTCAGTGTCCCATCAAACCAAGGGGACCTGGGGTGAAGGGATAGGGGCACTCACGAATAGGAGCAATAAGATCCAGGGCTGCTGTAACAGCCATGTTATAGGCCGACACCAGTGCCTCTGGATTACTGCTTGCCAACGCAGGGGATGATAGGTCAAGGACCGCCGCAAGACCTTGTGAAGTAATATTCTGTAGTGGGAAGTACCTGACCATCTCCACAGGGGAAGGCCTTCATAGGGGGGTGCAAAAATTGAACCTCATGGTGTAGTGGTCAGACCAGGTGACTGGTTCCACCCCCACGTTGGATAAATCAATCCCTAAGAGGAAGACTAAGTCCAGAGAGTGCCCAGATTTATGTGTAGCAGTGGAAACTACCTGTGTAAGGCCCAAAGAAGACGTAAATTGGAGGAAGTGATTACTAAATTGTGAGAGTTCATTGTTGACCCAGGTGTTAAAGTCACCCAGAACCATCAATCTGGGCGAATTAAATGACATATCGACGAGGAAGTCTGCTACTTCCTGTAAGAAGCGTTTCCCATCTCCGGGTGGACGGTAGATGAGAACGATTCGGACGCCTACACCTGCTACAACTGTGCACTCAAAGGACTCAGCCTCACCTACTACTACATTCGTGAGGCCCAATTCAGTCTTAAAACAGACTGCAACCCCCCCTTCCCTGTGGTCCAATCTCGGGCGATGTATCACCGAGTACCCGGCCGGAGTCATGGCCTCCAGTATGGGGCCTGAATTTTCATCCAGCCAGGTCTCGGTTAGCAAACCAGGTCGGCTGAGCTAACAAAATCGGCAATAATGGTGGTCTTATTCCTAACAGACCTGGCATTGCATAACACCGCCCAAGTTGGACAAACCTCAGAGGCTGTCTGGCTTATCTGCCCACTAAATTCAGTAGTGCCCTTGGGTGCGGGCACCAGACATGGAGAACCCCGGTCTGGGTTCCATTTCGCCCCAGGGCACCTTCTGGACTTAGTAACCCCGATACGGTGGCCCTGCTCTTTCATCCTCTCCTGTTCTTTACCCGCCCTCCTCACTCTCCTACGAACAATCCCCAGCACTCTACAGCGCTGGTAAGTATCAAATTATAGGGGATGAGTATAGAAAGGGCGGAGGGCGCGAAGAGAGGAGGATGAATAGCTCACCGCCGTGGAGACTGAAGGCCAACACGTGTCACTGCTTAAACTAAACAATATACTCCAAACTCAAAATAATCAATCTTAACAATATAAAAAACAAAGAATCCCTTAACAAAACCAATATAAATAATAAAATCAAATAAACAAAAAAAACAACCTTTGAGAAAAATCAAATCTGGACTGATCTAAAAATAAAACAAAAATAAAGAAAAATAAAATAAACAAAAACAAAAATAAACAAATAAATATAAATAAATATAAACAAATGTAAGGGTACTCTCACCACCCCTACAACAAAATTACCCCCCCTTAGCTCTCTCACAGCCAAGTAGAAAGAAGGGGGAAAAATATATCTTAGCACTCTCACTGCAAGATGCATATAATAAATCAAACAAAAAACAAAACAAATAAACAAAAAAACTCAAAATACATTACAAATAAAATAAATTTAAACACCCTGGTCCTCTCACCACCAGGGGAAAAGAAGTCATCCAGCAAAAAAAGTCATAAAATAAGTCCACACCATTTAAATCCAGACGACACTTAGATCCAAATGATCATAAAAGGACAAGCAGCACAAGTCCAAAGCTGCCAAACTTTATAAGCCCCCAGAAAAAGGCACAGGAAATAGTAATACTAGTCTCAGGCCCCTCACAGCAAAATCCAAATAATCCCGAGAGTCGAGAGGTTAGATCCTCAGTACCTTTTCTTCATATTCCTGGTATTAGCAATCCAGCCCCTGCAGATTCTCACTTTTTGGAGCTTATCCAGCAAAAAGTAAGGAGGAGGTAAACGCTCCCTAACCCAGCGAACCCTAGGAAGGTGCGTCTATGCAACCAATCTCCCCTACTTGGGATGCTAGAGAAAGCCCAGCCTCTGCCAGGCAACTCTGGCACCACCTGGAAGCCCCGAGAACGCCAACCCTCCGGCAGGTACTCCTGACCCTCCCAGGGACAGATAGCTACACTCCGCACCCACCTCTGGATCAGCTGGGCTGGTTAAACCTCTCCTCCTCTGAGGCGACTCCACAACACAGGATTAGGCCAGTTGTTCGGCGAAACCTCAGGTAATAACGCAGAAGTGGGACAGTAGTTCAGCAAAACCTCAAGTAACCGGACAAACCCAGGTACTCAGTTTCTCAGATATTCCAATTAGTTCCTATAATCCACTGAATCCAAAAGAGGGGGCAGATAGAGTAAATGACAAACAACCAGGGATAAACAGTGGCAATAACACTGCAGGCAACTTTCCACAAATTGAAAAAGATCCTCCTTGCTAATCCCCGACTTCACAGTCTAACACGCTGCGGCCAGGTAAATGGCCAAATAAGCGGTCGGATGAACACCAAACTCCATAGAAGGGGAGGAGCAAGTAGCATCAGCACATAAAATAAAATTCACTCATGAAATTTATAGGTAGTCCCAATGGTTGTAGCTCCAAAATTCCAGTGCAAGCAAAATCCTCCTCGCTACAGCTCCCGCAACTCCCCAACTCCACAGCCTCTCGCACTATGGTCAGAGAAACGGTCGGAAAGGCAGAGAAGCACAATATTTCCAAAGGGCTAAACTAATTCAATACTCCGTTATTCGGCAAAGGTGTCCTAATCTAACTCACTGCTTCAGTCCTAAACTAATCTAAAAAAACAAAATAGAAATAGATAAAAAATAGATAAAATGAGCGAAATGCAATAAAATAAATTCACAAACAGACAAGCAGCAGAAACTAGTGCTCTGGCTGGCTCAGCTCAGCCGCCATCTTGAAACAGAAGGAGCCTCCTATACATAGTCATGTTACCTCCACTTCCCCCATCACACTCTCCTGGTCTCACTCTCCCTGTCGCCCCTGCACCTCTCTCATCCAGATGCCTATGTTCTGCACCCTGCTACTCATCCTTGGTTCCTGGCCCCCCTCAGCTACTGGTAAGAGCACTCACTCATGTCTGTCAAGCTCCCACTCTTGGTTTAAGAGCGCCAAGCTTCACTATATCATTATCGCATTCCTACTCTTATCAGCTCATGACATAAACCCTAACCCAGGCCCAGCCCAAACAATTAGGGCTCCTCAACCCCCCTTCCCCCATGGCTAGTCCACACCCACAGAAATCATCTCTCTCTCATGGCCTAAAAATCCTACACATAAATATATGCAGCCTCCTCCCCAAACTAGACTTGCTTTAACCCCTCGTGGTCTCACCCCACCCCCGATATAATAATACTATCAGAATCTTGGCTAAATAGCAAGATTTGTGACTCCTGTTTCACAATCCCCGGCTTTACAGTCTTGCATCAGGACCATCTAGGTAGAGGAGGTGGGGTAGCAATCTATATCTCGACGTCCATACAATTCACTGCCGTCTTCTCCAGATCAGAACCAAAAGCTTATGAGGCCTTGCTGTTACGAATCTCTCTCCCCTTCTCCGGACCTTTATTTGTAGCAGGTATCTACTGCCGCCCTGGGTTACAGCCCAAAATCACTGCTGATCTCTTAGCCACCTTAACTACTCACTCTTTAGCCGGCAAATTATGTATCATGGTGTGACGGTAAAATAGGACCCTGTCCCATTTGTTTTGGAGAAAGTGTTTAAATGCAAGGATCTGTATTCTTTCCTTTTCTGTCTCTTCTGTCTGGTTGCGCAACCAACTTTTCCTGTGAGACTTCGGACTTGATCAACCCGACCAGTCTCACAATCCTTTGCCTCTCACTGTCTTTCTGTTTTCTCTTGCTGTCTTTCTTCCTTGCATATCTATATCTGCTAATATAAAATATATGAGAATCAATGTATGGAAATGTAGCTGATATTGGGATCACTTTTGTTTAGAAAATCATGTTACTGTTGAAATGTATATACTTATAATTTGAGATAACTGTAAAAAGCTAGAGGTTACTTGGGTGCAAATGCCTGAGCCTTCTGCAGTTGCTGTGGGGACCTCAGGAAGTTCTCAATGTTCTAGCAGCTCATGACATTTACAAAGGACAAGATGCTTGCAAAGGATGGGGGTTAAAAAGAGTTATATAAACAGCTAAGCTGAGCTGCAAGGGAGATTTTTTACAAGAAATTTTATTTTACTTCTGTATATAGTTATTCTGAACAGGTTTATTTTATTTTATGTTACTGCAACTACAAATAAACAGTTTTGTGTAATTTTACAACTGCTCCTGGGTTTTCTGTATGCTTCCTGACCTGTGCCTCAACGACACATAGGTGACTTCAATTTAAACTGGTTGTCCTCCACACCCAATAAAGTGCACAGTGCAATAGATGCTCTCAATTTAACTCAACTCATCCATGAACCGACTCGGCATAACTACAAGATGGGAAACTACTCCCTGATCGACTGGGCTGTCACCTCTCATCCTCATAGGATCATTTCTGAAACACTAGTGGACGCCCTCAGTGACCACTCCACGACCTTCTTGATACGTAGAGTACATAAAGTCAAAGCCCCTTATAAAACAGTACATATCAGGTCATATACATCCTTGAATATTGCCCCTCTCCTGCATGACTTGTCATTCATGAACTGGGCTCCCATAGCTGAAGTTAGTACCCTGGATGAGGTAGCAAACTACTTCAGAGACCAATTCCTCGACATCTGGAATCAACATGCCCCTATTCATCGGGTCTGAGTCCTTGGGAACCACCTCCCCTAGATCTCTCCAGAGCTCATTGCCTGCCAAAAAGCCCACGACGCAGCCTGGAAGCTCCAGAAAGGTACAAAGCTCCCTAAAGACTATGAAGCATACCGGGCCCTGAGAAAGAAATCCACAAAAGCCACTAGCTTGGCAAAGGCTGAATACTTCAGCTATACTCTTTTTTTTTTTTTATTCGAATGCTTTCTCCCTAGTGGAGCGGGCCCCGCAACCTCCGGCCACTGGCACCCCCGGACCTGGTCTGGTGCATGAATTGCTCAATCGCACAGGGTCGGCCACACCCCGACAAGGGCGATTCTCATGTCCGGGGGTGCAGGGCACGGCCATCAGCCACTGAGGTCGCCCTGCCATTTTTCGCTTTTCTGGTCCCCAGGTAGCCGGATGTGCAATGGTGTCTAAGCACGTCCGTGCTGACACCCGCCGCGCTCCCTTTCCTCTCTAGGCATGCCACTGCAGTACGGCTGGTCTCTGCCAGTCTCTGCTGAAGCATGATGTGCCATTCCCACCCGCCCCAGAGGAAGGAGAGCAGTCGTGGGATGCTCAATCCTTCCTCTCCCCTGCCAGCCCCCGGCGGCCCGAGTCCATTCCCGAAACCTGGTCGCCGGCAAGGTGTGGCATCTAGCACCTCAACCCTCAGTGCCACTGGGCCAGCTCTTCAGCTCTATTTTCAACTCCAATATAAATAACCCATCTAAATTCTGGAAAGTGGTCCACCCACTTTTCTCTCCTCAGGCTCCTCCTCCCCCCCAATCTTCAAAATAAATAATAATGTCATCTCCGACCACCTTAGTGTAGCTGCAGCATTTAACTCACATTTCACCTCCTGTGCATCTGTCCTACTAGACTCCATCCCAATCATAAGCCAGTGGACACCTGCCACAAGACATACTGACTGCCTTAGAGGCGTTAAATCCGACCAAAGGAGGCTCCCCTGACGGTCCTGATCCTAAGCTGCTATACCTGTCCGCCACAACCATTGCTCCCCCACTAACTGCCCTTCTCAAGCTCTCTTTTCAAATGGCTTAAATCCCCCCAAAATAGAAACATGCAACCATTCTCCAACTTCCTAAGAGCGGTGATACCTCCTCCCCTTGGAACTACCACCCCATCTCACTCCTCCCAATGCCAGCCAAACTGCAAGAACACCTAGTCCTAGCCCAATTTTCATCTTATCTCTCTGATACTAACTTTTTCACCCAATATCAATCTGGGTTCCGCAAACACCACTCTACTACGACTTCACTGCTTTGGGTCACGGACTCGATCCTGTCTGGTATGGATCCCGGGCATATTACTTCTGCCATCTTTATTGATCTTGCAAAAGCATTTGACATGGTTTCCCATGCCCTCCTACTCTGCTCCCTGTCTTCCGCCAGTCTAACCTGCCACACAACAAAATGGTTTACTGCATACTCAAATGGCCACACACAATCGGTAAAAATCTCTGATACCATCTCCCCTTTGCTCCCTATCTGCACGGGTGTTCCGCAGGGATCAATACTGGGTCCCATCCTTTTCTCCATTTTTCTGAATGATCTACTGTCTGTCTGCACCGTGTCTTCCATTCACATGTATGCTGACGATACGGTCCTTTTCTCCATGGGGTCATCTCCATCAGATGTTGCCTCCTGGCTCCAGCTGGACTTCAATAATGTCCACAGCTGCTTTCAATCTCATCAACTATTCCTAAACACTAAGAAGACAGTGCCCATGACTTTTGGCACTAGACAGAGACTGGCTAGAATCCCATCCTTGCCCTCTGTCTCTACCCTCAATGGGACAACTATTGAGAACGCTACTTCCTTCAGATATCTGGGTGTCTGGCTGGATCAGCATCACCTTTTCAGACCATATTGAAGCCTTACTGAAAAAACTATGTCCTAAACTCGGTGCCTTATATAGAAATCGCACCTGCCTCCTGCTCCCAGCAAGGCGCAAACTGGTCCAAAAGATTATTCTCCCGATCGTTGACTACTGTGATGTTGTCTTTTGCTCTGCTCCAGCCTCCTTCTTAGCCAGATGGGATACTCTTTTCAACTCATTCTGCCGCTTTGCCCTGAATGCACCTCCGCTAACCCATCACTGTCACCTCTACCGTGCTTTGGCTTTCCCATATCTAGCTAACAGGCGACTGCATCACAGTGCACAAATTGTCTCCACCTACTGGCTTGGTACTCTCCCTCATTATCTTACCTCCTCCCTTTCTCTCCCTCCCCCTCCCTCCCACCTCCTCCATTCCCATGACCACAGAACCCTGGCAGTACCCCGGAGGTCCACCTCAACTGGCCAGTCTGCTTTCTCATACCGTCTCCCAAAACTGTGGAACTCGCTTCCTACCCAAATCCATTTTTCTTCCTCGACCAGCTCACTAACTATGGCACTCCATAACTTCCTTACTGTAAATTGTGTCAACACCTAACTCCATCCCTTCTTTTTTTTTAAATTCAAGTTTATTGCATAATCTGGTGCAACATTACATTAAACAGATCTCTTGTCCGACTTTAAAAATATCCATCCAGTTCAGTACATCTTAGTAAACAATAATCCTTATTCAATATTTCATTATGTCACTTCATGCATCTGAGGTATCTTAACCTCTTCCCTTTTTATTTTTACTCCTTTTCTTTTGTGAGGAGCATCCCTGAGACAGCACCACCTTGTCGTTCAAATTAGCAGCCCCTTTCTAATATGTTCTATCCTCCTCCCCCCATCCCAGATCCTACAATCTCAAGTCATCACCCATGGAGTCCACCGCCTTGTAAAGACATGTGTCCTCAAGTTTATTTTATAAGTAATTTCCTCCATGTCTTTAATTTCATTAATAGTTAATGCCCAATCTTGAGACATCGGGGGATTCACTGAACCCCATCTCTTAGTTATGGCCTTATGTGCGGCCGTGATAAGAATATTCCACAGGTAAATTTTATCTGACCCCCTGATCTCGTTTGTCCTTATTCCCAAAATTAAATTCCTAGGGCCTAGTGTAGTTTCAATAGACCAAATCAGTCTCATTCTCTGCTCAGCTTCTGACCAGTGAGTGTGCAAGTTTGAACATGACCAGAACACATGTAAGTAATCTGCCCTTTTCGTTCCACATCCCGCCAGCATTCTCCGTGCACTTTTCGTCCCATTTAGACTGTGAGCTTGGTGCAATAAAAAATCTTAACCTGACCTTCCAGCTGAACTCCCTCCACATCGGAGACGCTGTGGTTCTAGAGGCCAGTTCCAGGGCAGAGCTCCATTCTCTGTCATCCACCAGCTCTCCCATCTCCTGTTCCCATCTATTTTTAGCCTGGAGGTTCTGGTTCCCTCTACCATCTCTCAGGGCCGCGTATAGTTTTGAAATCAGGCCTTTGGGCCTTTGTGAGCTCAGGATCTCTCCTATAACATTTATGAGTCCTGATGTGTGCCTTTGTTGCTTATACTGGTGCTGTAGTTTATAGATATAATTTCTTATTTGTAGATATCTAAAGTGATCTACCTGCCTCAACTGGTAGGCTCCCTTTATTTGTTCAAATTCCATAACTGTATTTCCTTCTAGGAATTGACTGAATGAGGTTAGGCCCAGTCTCTCCCATCTTCTAAAGGTGAGGTCCTGCTTATTTGGAGAGAACCCTGGATCCCAAGCAAACCATCTTAGTGGCCACAGCTCTGCTTCTAAATTATGTTTGGACCATAACCTCTTCAAGGCCCCCAGAATGTTCCTCACTGACATAAGGAATATACTTTCCCTTGTAGGTTGAACTCCCGGCATCAATGCCCTTGCCCCGAGCAGAGACCCATCCGTCAGGGTTTCCTCTATTAGTTTCCAACGAGCTGAATAGTGTCTAGTCAACCACATCAGGGCCCATCTAAGCTGAGTGGCTAAGTAATAATCCTCTAAATTGGGGACATTTCGGCCACCACATTTTTTATTTGTTTGGAGGATCGCACTCTTGATCCTCGGCCTCCTATTATTCCAAATACATTTTGTCAAAATTCTCTGCCAAATCTGAAATTGGTTTTTATGTATTTTTATCGGGAGACATTGAAAAAGATATAGGTATTTAGGAGTACACTCATTGATACTGATTGCAGTCTTAAATATAGGTAGTGGTAGTAAACTCTCCTACTGTGTAATATCCTGCCTGATTTGGGCTACCACTGGCTCGAAATTAACCGGATATAACATGTCTAGATTTTTTGGGATTTGAATACCCAAGTATTTCATTTTCCCTTTGTTCCAATTAATATCCACGATTTGTCCTATCTGTGGGGGAGGGTTATAGTGGAATTTCAGAACCTCTGTCTTATTTTTATTTAGGGTGTATCCCGAGTATTGACTAAACTTATCTATTATCGACCACAATTTAGGTATGGATTTATTCTGATTAGTAATGTACAGGAGGATATCATCCGCATATAGAGAAATTTTATGTTCTTCTCCATTAATCTTCACTCCCTCCACCTCGCTCGCCTCTTATGGCCTGGACCAAAGGTTCTATATATAGGTCAAAGAGGAGAGGCGAGAGAGGACATCCCTGCCTAGTACCTTGACCCAAGTCAAATTGCCTTGAGACGCCCCCATTCACCCTTACATAAGCTCGGGGGGAGGCATATATAGCTTTGATGGCCCCTAAAAATCGAGAGGGAAAACCCAGTTTATCAAGAATCATAAAGAGGAAGCTCCAATTAACTTTATCAAATGCTTTTCAGCGTCCATACTCATAAGGCAGGCAGGGATCGTTTTTATTAATAATATCAATTATGTTTATCGTCCTTCTCACCCCCTCTGGTGCCTGTCTACCTTCTATAAATCCTGTCTGATCCGGGTGAACCAGGCCCCCCAGAGAAGACTGTAGTCTCTTGGCTATTATTGCCGTAAAGATTTTATAATCTACATTAAGAAGAGAAATTGGTCTATATGAACCACATTCCGTCGGGTCCTTACCTTCTTTTGGAATCACTGTTATGGTTGTGTAATTCCATGAGAGAGGAATCACTTCCCCCTCCAGCCATATTTGATTATAGACCGCTTCAAGCATCGGCGTTAATTCTGTTTTAAAGGTTTTATAGAATTCCCCCCCAAACCCATCCGGTCCGGGGCATTTACCTATCTTAAGTTCTCCCACTGTGTCCAGTATCTCCTGCAACGTGATTTGACGTTCCAGATCCTGCCTCTGGGTCACTGTGAGCTTAGCCAATTTTAGTGTATTCAAAAATTCTGAGGCCTCTACTGTGGATGTCCCTAACTGGGGCTGGTATAAATCTTCATAAAAAGTGACCAATGCTTCTGCTATCTGTTCCCATTTATGTGAGATCTGACCCGTTTTGGGATTCCTGAGTCCCAAAACATTGGCTCTGGCTGCCTGCTGTTTTAGTCTATATGCCAGGAGGCGGTGGCCCTCGGTCCCCCATCATAGTAGGCCTGCTTCAAATAAGAGAGCTTCTCTCATTTCTAGGAGTGTATTCTCTGTAGCCTCGTTTTAGGTCCTTTATTTCTTTTTCCTTTTCCTACACACTTTAATTTTTGTAATGCCTCTAACTTGTTAATTGCCTGATTTAGCTGTCTCTTTGCGTCCATTCTCCCTCTTCTTATATGTGGCTATTGAGATGAGCTTACCCCTAATCATTGTTTTTACTGTATCCCATAGTATCTGAGGCGTGGTGTTCGGGCCATCATTTATGTCCACCGTCTGTTTTATTATCTCCTGTATTTCCTCCTTTACTCCCTCATCTCTAAGTAAACTTATATTCAGTCTCCACTGCGTCGGTTTTTTAGTTAGCTGTAAGTCAATTTGCGCATATATGGGCTTATGGTCTGATAGGCTGTCAGAGCCCACCCAGACCAACTCGAAGATTGTCAGATCTTTCTTATATGTGAGAAACATGTCTAGTCTTGAGTAAATTTTATACCTGGACGAATAATATGTATAGTCACGCACTATAGGATACTTTTCCCTCCATATGTCCACCAGGCCTGTGTCCCTCATAAGCCTCTTCATTTGTTTAGCAGTTCTTTCTCTAGGTGCTAGTATACCTGAGGTCGTGTTCAAGGCTCTATCCATAATGATATTCTAGTCCCTGCTCAATCACAGTACCCTTAGCCTTTTCTGCTAATAACTTAAATAAATCTGCAAAAAACCTATTTCTGACCTGGTGGGCACATACATTCAGCAGTGTAACCTGCATATCCTGTATGTGCCCTTCACCATCACGTACCTAGCCCCTGCATCCATAATCACTTCCTCCTCTTCAAATGGAAGAGAAGACGCTTAGTATAATCGCCACCCCTCTTTCTCCCCTTCTCAAGGGATGCATGATACACCGTTGGAAGTCTCTGTTCTTTAACTTAAGAGCCTCTCATGGAGACAAATGTGTCTCCTGCAGAAATTAAATCTCACACCTCTGTCTTTTAAAAATTTCTGAAGTTGTTTTCGTTTGCGGATGATTTATACCATTTACATTGAAGGATCCAATCTTAGATTTAGTTCTATTCATGGTTTAAGATTTCTAGTTTTTGGATTATTTCAAATCTTCCGGTGTGGCTAAGGAGTATACCCTCCCCCCCATCCTTCATCCTGTTTCCCCTCTGCCTCGAGGATGCTCCCCGATCTTTCTTTCCTTTTTTAATAGACCAGTACATGTATTCATAACCCTTTCTGCGCCTCATTTTGCACTCACTCCATACTAGCAATCTGCTGGCCCTAAACCGCCAGCTGGTTTGAGTGTGTTTGAAAATAACATTAACAATGCCCCCCTGAAACATGAGGGGTACACTTATACAACCATAATAACAGTAACATGAACATTTAAACTGCACATATACCCATAATGCTACCAAGATTTGCTGTAGGCATTCAGGTATTCCCCCTTCCCTCTTATTTCCCCTTTTTATTAATATCTGATTAATTTTTTTGAACCCCAACCATAAGTCAGAGTTCCCCTTTGAGATCCTTTCACTTCCTAGGTCAGTCCGACTCCCTATCATAGGACTGGATTGCATCCCTCTCAGGACACCTCGCCCTATATGTCATTCTGGGCTTTTCCCCTTGAGAGCACCTTTGTTGGGTCTTAGCCCAGTACTCTGAGGTACTATCCACGTCAGCACCACTAATAGGTAGGCAATGCTCATTCTAAGCAGCGTGAATATCCCTTTCAGCCTATTTCTCCTTAAGAGGCCGGTGTCAGAGACTCCACTCAACCTTGCTCCACACCAGCTCCTCCTCAACCCCGTCCCTCCCCTTCCCCTCCCCCATCCCTCAGGGCATCAAGTCTCCCCACCCATCCGCCCAACCAAGGTCAACCATATCCCACCACCAACCCTTTTCTCCCCCTCCAGACAAAACCCATGCTGCTCCCAGCAACTCGACCCTCCCCAGCGGCGCCCCACCCCACCTGGCATCCTCACACCTGTCATCCCCACCCAACACGTGTCCTCCCCTACTCCTCAAGATCTCCCCTAATCCCACATCCACCATGAGACGGTAGCCCACCCCCAGCAAGATGTGTGAGAGAAGGAGCACAACCTAATCCACCCTCCTCTCCCAACACAGCAGACCAAGCCCAGTCACAGAAAGAGAGAGAGAGAAGAAGAAAAAAACTCCCCACAACCCCAATGGTAAGGAGAGGTATCAACTCTCATAGATATATATTTCCTGGTATCTCTGTTCATTTTATACCACAACATCAAGTCTCTCAGATCCCCCGTGCTGGCTTCAGTTTACTTTAACATTTATAAGTCTTTACATGTCCCTGACCCTTTATAGACAGATTGAGTCCCCATTTACTACTGCATTCCATTCCTTACAGTTCTGTATCACTAGAGCGCTTCTCAGTCACCCACCTGTGCCATCGGGACCTCCCTTGGTGATAAGTCCGCCATTTGCACTGCTGGGATATATGATTTGAGGAATGCTGTAACGTCTGCTCTAAGGTTGGTGGCTTGTGGGTTGGCATGCTTTGTTAGTCCTTTACGCGCCACCAACCACGCCGAGCGCCTCAACTCTTTTTCCAGCTTTTCCTTCTCTAAGCCTGGTACTGGAATGCCCATCTCCTCCAGATATGTTTGCACCTCCAACAAATCTTCAAATACTTTAAATCCTTGCTTCATCTCCACTCGTAGGCGCGCCGGATATAACATCTGTGCCTTTAAATTTCTGGAGCGGAACTCTACTGCTGCCCTTATTCTAGGCGTTACCTACATGCAAGCCCTCATTATTACTGCACTTAACGTTTGTCCTCTGCTTTATGTTATAGCAATCTGCATTTGTAGGAATGTTTGTGCTCCCTCATGGAGCTCCTACTAGCTAACTATGTTATACTGCAGCCAATTGACAGGCAGACACAGGCATTTACAGCTGTCATGGTAACAATGCGCATACAGTTATTTGCCTATCGTGCGAGACACCACACAGTGCAATGTCCACCCCGTTCCTGGCGTTGTCGACACCATCCTTGTCAACACGAGGTTCAGCTGTGGCATCCTGAGCAATGCACAGGTGGGGTACTCGGTTCACCATTAACACACGTGCTCCATCTGCACACCCCTCCGGCTGCTGCCGTCCACTGCGGCATGTGCATGATGATGCCTGTATTGCGCTGTATGCCACTGTGCAATGGTGCCCAGTGTCGACACACGCACAATGACAGGCAGTGGGCGTGGTGGTCTGTGGGCGTGTGTGTGTGGCTGGGGTGGCGGTCTGGGTCAGCGTGCCTCCTACCCTTTGTGCATGTCTTGTGAGGTGTGTGTGTGTGTGTGTGTGTGTGTGTGTGGACCGTGTGCCATGTTAGACCTCGCCCATCCCTGGCGGTGTGTGTGGTTCCATGCTCGGCCACTTCCCTCGACAGCATGCACCGCTGGTGTGTGTCCATGCATGTTTGTGGGTTGTGCCTTTGCCACTGGTGGTTGCACATGGCCCCATGACCTACCTGAATTGGCTGACATGCTCCTCTGTTATGGTGTCCCAGTGCAGCTGTGCCAGCCAGAGCAGTCAGGGGTCCCATCGCCCATGGGGGGGCTGCCCATCACCATCATCACCAGCATCCTCATCGTCCCCATCGCTGTCCCCCTGTTCAACCTGTACAGCTATCCCACAGTTGTTGGCCATGTTGTGCAGGATGCAACAGGCCAGGAATAGCCCACAGGCCTTTGACGGGCTGTACTGTAGGGCACCGCCGGAGGTGTCCAGGCAATGGAAATGTGCCTTCAGCATCCCAAACACCCGCTCGATGACATTGCATGTGGTGACATGTGCCTCATTGTAGCATTGCTGCGATGGGGTCATAGGCCGCCGGTATGGTGTGAGCAGCCAGGGACGGAGTGGGTATCCACTGTCACCTGTGTGTAGAGGGTGGAGGTTAGTTTGGTGATCAGCATCGCCCTGCCTTGGGCCATGTAGGCCACTACCCATGTCACCTCTGACCGTGCCCCTCCCAAGCACTATGTTTTTCCGCACGGTTTGCATACTCACCCACTAAGTGGCTAGTGAGGATGTCCCCACTCTCAAATCTGTGGCACAGTGCTGACTGATGAAGGCATCATGTGCTCCCCCAAGGTGCGTGGCACAGACATTGATTATGCGCCCCCTGGCATTGCACACCACCTGGCAGTTGATGCTTGCATAGCCCTTCTGATTGATATATGTGGCCCCCTCAGGGCCAGGTGGTGTGCAGATGGCCACATGGGTGCAGTCTATTGTCCCTAGCATGCCAGGCATACATGCTACCCTGTGGAACTCCTGTATGTTTGCTGTGCGCTCCGCCGGTGTGCTGGGGAAATGGTTGTACTCCGCAGCATGTGTCAGTAGTGCGCTGAGGAATTGGGTGAGGTGGCGTGACATGGCCGACTGGGTTATGCCTGTGGTGTCCCCTGTTGGTCTCTGGAAGGTACCCGTGGTGAGAAAGCACATGCAAGCTGTCACTTTAGTCTCCACTGACAGAGCATGGCTCCGTCATGTGGGTGCCTGCATCACATCACTGCACAGCTCACAGAGCCGTCTCAGAATTGCCCAATTCAGGTGGTACCGGCCCACGATCTCGGTATCGCTGTACAGCTCGAAGCTGGTGTGGGCTCGGTACTGCCTGTTAGGTATACCGCCGATGGGCCTCCTCCACGGCCACTCTGCTGCCTGCCATCTCACCCCTCATTACTGCCTCCATCTGGATGGTGGCACTGGCCATGTCCTGACGTGTTTCCCCAGCAGCTGTTTCTGTGTTCCCCCCGCTGTCCTGGCTGCTACTTCCCCTGCACTGGGAACACCTTCCTGTGGTGGCCTCAGTGCTGTGTGGCACGTCCCCATTCTGCACTGGCTGTGGCTGTGGCTCCCCACACTTTCCCTGTGCCTGTGGGTTCAGGGTGCCCTTTCCCTGTCCTGCCCTGCCCTGTGTGTCCCTCCTGCCCTGTGTGTCTGCCTAGTGGTCAGCCACATGTGCCTTCCCTGTAGCGTTCTTGCGCCTCTCCCTTGTTCCTTTTTATTTTGGCTCATTTCTGCTATCGTGCAACTTCCGCTTGCTCCCCTATTGTGCATGGCGATTGTTGTTGAATATCACACTGCGCCATTTATGCATGGTTCCTCCCCCTTCAGTTGTGCATGCATTCATTATCATTGCACTCTTGCTCAGTGTGATTTGGGGGGCGCATTTGCCTCCCGCTGAATATCGCAAAATGGCGCATTTTCGGACTTGCGCTGGAGCAACTCTATTGCACATGGTGCAACCCCTTTGAATATCTGGGCCCATGTGTTATTGCTAATGTGCTTCTGCCTTTTTGGAATATCTCCCTGTATACAATCAGTGCTACATGAAACTCTGTACACTCTATGTTATTTGAGATGTTTCAGCAAAAGTTGAAACTGTCTATGTATATTACTCTGTCTCCTTCTGTTGCAATATGCATTGTTACATAATATTTTTACTATGTAACTCCAACTCCCCTCTCCCCCACGTCACACCAGGAGACAAGCAACTTGTTGTTCAGTGTGCCTCACCTGGTGAAACATTTTAATAAATAAATAAATACTACTACAGCAGAACAAGCATATAGTATATGGTTACTCTTTGTTATGTATAAAATTCAGCCTACTCAAAATCCTTGTTAAGCATATTCCAAACCATTATGAGCATTCTAAACTGTTGTTATGCACATTCCGAACAGTTGTTATGCACAGTTCAAAGGTCATACAATTTTAAATTTCTCATTTATTCTACACTTAGCTACTTACTAACTACCCAATGCCCAAAGTCATACCTTTTACCTTTCAAAAGTCTGGAAATTTGATTTTGATATGTGAGCTGAACAAAGAAATGGCAAGATTTTTTTGGTTTCACTTCAGTGGGGGTCTGTCACTCTAGTGTAAAAAAATCATATACTATAAAAAATAAAATATGGTCAACCACACACAACTTGGCATGTTTCCATCTCGGGGTGGAGATGACAGCATGGACCTCTCGAGCTTTGCTCTCGAGGTTCATATGCTGTCATCTCAACCCCTCGATGGAAACACATCCTTGGTGTGTATGGTTGCCCATACATTGTTCTCTATATTCCAGGCATGGAATTCCATCCATACCAGCATTCCACCATACACTATAAAATATAATGTATGGTCTTTGGTTAACAGCCGCACTGAAAACACTTCTTGAGGTTGCCATGACATTTGAAAACCTCTCAAGCTGCACTCTCGAGGTTTAGAATGATGTCATGGCAACCTCTCAAAGTGTTTACAGCGTGGTTATTAATCAAAGACCATACATTATCCTCTGTGTTCTGCTGCAGTAGTGACATTGTTATGTTGTTCTGCTGCAGCAGTGATGTCACTACTGCAGCAGAACAACTTGGAATGCTGCCACATAGTTGCTTTCCTCAATCCAATTCTGTGGTAGAACAGCATTCTAGAACCTCTAGAGACTTCACAAGTCAGTTTCATTGTGAAAGAGAAAAAAAACACACAACGTCTTAATTTCACATAATACTATACACTATGAAAAATACAGGATGAGCAACTTTATGCATAACCAGTGTGTTCTGTCACCTTGGGGTCTTGATTCCTATGGCCCTCTCGAACTTTGCTCTTGAGGTCAGAGAGAATCGGAACCCCTCTGTGGCAAAACACACTGGTTGTGCATAGTTGTCCATCCAGTATTCTCTGTTTGTTGCGTTTAATACACCCTGTATCCAAACCATTAGCGGTCGGCAGTAGCCATTAGGAGTGCAAAAGGGGGTTATGTACACCAAAAGAAACAGCATCTGAGTGGGGATGGAGAATGAGAGAGATGATGCTAATAAAAGCTCAAAGGAGGGCATACACATGGAAAGAAAAATGTAAAAGTGCCTGACAGGGAGAGAGAGAGAATGTGAGAGAGAGAGGAGGATAAGAAAAGCTCAAGGGGGTATATACAGAGGAAAAAACAGTGTTTGTGGGAAAGAGAGAGTGAGAGTGAAGTGTAGGAAAAGCTCAAGGGGGATTGTATAGAGAAAGAAAGAGTGTCAGAGAGAGAAAGAGAAAGAGAGAGAGAGAGAGAGAGAGAGATAGAGAGAGAATGTGTGGGGGGGTGTCGAGAAAGGCTCAAGTAAGGATGTGTGCAAGTTAGGATGTGTGCAAGTAAGGATGTGTACAAGTTAGGATGTGTACAAGTGAGGATGTGTGCAAAGAAAGCAAGTGTCTGAGAGTGAGATGGTTAATTAAGATGAGCTCAAAGATTTTATGAAGAGAGAAAGTATCTAGAGCGAGAGAGAGAGAGACCGAGAGAGGATGTTACATGTAATAAAAGAGTCCTGGCACACCTCTCAGCTTTCTCACACTACAATGGGTCATTCATCATTCTGTTCTTTAAAATTTCACTGTCCAGCTTCCGACACTCAAGGTAAAGGCAATGGCCATGTATGAAAGTGACATATAAGCTCAGACAGCGAAGTAGAAATTCATAATAGTGTAAGATGCGAAATCAGAATTAAAACACTGCTAAACATAAAAGTAACAAGCAAGGAGGTGGCTGCATGAAGTACTCCATTGGTGCCTCAGACAAAAATCCAATAATAGAGCGCAAGAGTAGGGCCACTCAGTTTCGCGGCACTCTGATGCTTTATCAGAGTGATGCGAAACGGTGGTGTCACGTATGCGGGCGCTGTTTGGTCTATACTTTTAATACTTTTTGAATAAAGTGTTTAACTTTGACCTAGCATTGAGGTCTCTTTTATCAGTTGGTACACTGAGGGGTCCTACTCACATGCTCTACTAAAAAATAAAAGTCCTAATTTCGACTGTATTCCAAAATTGTAGCTCCACGTGTGATGATCTGTGCTCCACGTCACAATGACCAATGTTTTTAGTGCCTGTGACTCTCATTTTGGTGACATCATGCTGAGAGGTATGAGGGATGATTTGGTTACAACTTTATTGTTGAATAATTTGATCTTTAACATCTATTATCAACTATATATTTGCATCGCACCTTGAAATGAGCCCTATTTCACTGTGCCTTTCCCTACGAGCAAAAGTTTTAAATAATAAACAAATAATATATATTAACTACTCGAAATAAAAGAATGCAGCATTAACATGTTAAGACCTGAGCAATATGTGTCGCTATTAATGTTTCATTAAACCCTAATAACTTCTCCTCTGTGGTTGTCAGATATTATAATAAATACACTATTACTACTCATTATGCTAAAAGCAACATTAATGACTTTATAGTACATGACTAGCATGTACTTTTGGTAATTTCTAACAATTGTTCTCAACGTTAGACTATTGAGAGCACCTCCAAATATGTAGAACACGGTTGAGAGTAGCTGTGAGCAGGAGCTACAGTGGCGTGAAAAAAGTATTTGCCCCCTTCCTGATTTTCTCTATTATTGCATATTTGTCACACTGGATGTTTTCAGGTCTTTAGACAAAATATAATATTAGATAAAGGGAACCTGAGTGAACAAATAACACTTTTTTTTTTACTTATTTTATTTATTTAATGTAAAAAGTTAACCAACACCAACTGGCACTGTGTGAAAAAGTAATTGCCCCCCTAGTTAAATCAAACCAATTAAAGGGATAATTAGAGTCAGCTGATTGAACACAGCCAGGCTTGATTACAGCCAGCCCTGCTCAATATAAACCTCACTTATTTTGGCCCTTACCATCAGAGTCACGCTCCAGCACAAGATTCAACAAGCACATTGTGCCATGATCAAAGGAAGTTCTTGAAAAGATCAGAAAAAAATGTGTTGCCCTCTATCAGTCTGGAAAGGGTTACAAAGCTATTTCTAAGGCTCTGGGACTCCATCGAACCACAGTGAGAGCCATAATCTCCAAATGGAGAACACTTGGAACAGTAATGAATCTTCCCAGGAGTGGGCGGCCTGCCAAAATTACTCCAAGGGCGCAGTGTAAAATCATCCAAGAAGTCTCAAAGGATCCTAAAACAACATCCAAAGAACTGCAGGCTTCTCTTGCCTCAGCTAAGGTCAGTGTTCATGACTCCACAATCAGAAAGAGACTGGGCAAAATGGGCTTCATGTGAGAGTAGCAAGGCGGAAACCACTGCTAACTAAAAAGAACATAAATGCTCGTCTCTCATTTGCCAAGAAGCACCTGGATGATCCACAAGCCTTTTGGGAAAATGTTCTATGGACAGATGAGTCCAAAGTGGAACTTTTGGACAACATGGATCCCATAATGTCTCGCGTAGCAAACACAGCATTCCACAGTAAGAACACCATACCAACAGTCAAACATGGTGGTGGTAGTGTGATGGTGTGGGATGCTTTGCTGCCTAAGGACCTGGATGACTTGCCATAATTAAAGGAACCATGAATTCTGCTCTGTACCAGAAAATTCTTAAGGAGAATGTCCAGTCATCCTTCCGTCAGCTGAAGCTGAAGCGTAGTTTGGGTCATGCAGCAAGACAATGATCCAAAACACAAAAGCAAGTCCACATCAGAATGGCTAAAAAGAAGTAAAATTAAAGTTTTGGAGTGGTCTAGTCAAAGTCCAGACTTAAACCCAATAGAGATGCTGTGGCAGGACCTGAAACGAGCAGTTCATGCTGAAAACCTACCAAATGTTACTGAATTAAAGCAGTTCAGCGAGGAAGAGTCGGTTAAAATTCCTCCACAGTGATGTGAAAGACTGATATTGAATTATAGGAAGTGTTTGGTTGCAGTCATTGCAGCTAAGTGTGGTGTAACCAGTTATTAAGTGTAAGGGGCAATTACTTTTCACACAGTGCCAGTTGGTGTTGGTTAACTTTTTTCATTAAATAAGTGAAATTAAAAAAACAAGTGTTATTTGTTCACTCAGGTTCCCTTTATCTAATATTACATTTCTCTAAACACCTGAAAACATCCAGTGTGACAAATATGCAATAATAGAGAAAATCAGGAAGGAGGCAAATACCTTTTCACGCCACTGTACGTGTTGGGTCGTAATTAGTGGTTATTTTCATTTCTTTAAATAAATGTGTTGCAGCTTGCTGAGACTGCTGGCTGCTCAGCAGTCCTTTAGAAACATCAACATTCTGAATTATACAATAAAGTACCTAGGTGGGAAGAACTTGACTATCATTTATTGCCTATATCATCAGTTCAAAATGAGTATGTGCAGATACAGAATGAGTTTCTGAAAGGAGAGAGGAAGGGGGAGGTAGGGACAGAGAGAGATGAGATTCAGAGCAGCTCGGGGGGGGGTATGTACAGTGAAAGAATAAGTGAGCAAGTCAGAGAGAGAGAGAGCGAGAGAGAGAGAGAAGAGAGGTTAAAATCCAGGAAGGTTCAATTACTTAGCTAGAATCACACAGTCAGTTACGCTAGCGGGATTCAATGTTTTTTTCCCCTGTAGAGTTGACAGAGATGATCTGGGCACATTTGGTGGGCCAAGCGGCTCTTTTCTACTGACAATTTCTATATTACTATGTTTCTTCAATGACCTCATATTTACTACTTTTTTTGTGGGGGGTTCTGTGTACAGTATGGAAATTCATAGGAATATACTCTATACTCACCCAAGCTAAGAATTTGTATTTATTTTTTAGTCTTTGGTAACCGGGTAAGGCCCACTAGGCACAAGTGCCTGTTTTCAGGGGTGACCTGGGAGCATTGGGCGGTTAAGTGACTTGCTCAGAGTCACACAGTATGCAAGTGGAGGTTGTGAGAATCAAACTCAGGTCTGGTCTGCTGGATGTATCAAGCTCGTTCACACCTTGTTCCTCTAACCTGTAGGCTATACTGCCAGCCCAAATGCTACAGGACCTGGTCCTCTGTACACTGCACTGGCTGCCGGTCTGGTGGAGGGTTGTCTTCAAGATAGGGCTGTTGACCTATAAGACCCTACACGAAAGGGGTCCAGTCTATCTGCAAGATCTCCTTGTTCCTTATTGTCTGGCCTGGGCCCTCCGTTCTGCTGGGGGAGGCCTCCTGGTAGTTCCTAGGGTTAGGCTGCGACATTCAGGCAATCGAGCATTTTTGGCAGCTGCGCCTACCCTGTGGAACACCTTGCCTGGTTATTTAAGGGAGGCACCCTTGGAAGAAGCTTTTAAGAAGGGCCTCAAAACATATTTATTCCAGCAAGCTTTCTATTGATGATGTTTTTAAATTTAGTTGGATTATGGGATGGATAAATAAGTGTATGCTCCCAGTTGTATTTTGTGTAGTTTTGTATTTTTCTAATGTTCTGTATGAAATGTCTGTTTTTATACCGTGCAGCGCCCAGAGTCCATGGAGATGGACGCTATAGAAATAAAGTATTTATCTATCTATCTATCTATCTATCTTATCTATCTATCTATCTATCTATCTATCTATCTAGGACATGATCGGATAGTGACAGGATAGTGTCAGCCATGACAGAACATCTTAATAACTGATGATGTATAGTTCTGTTAATGACAAATAAGATCACATATACATGGGTGGAAGGACCACAAAACATTCACCACTGTGTCATGGATTACAAAACATAAACAATTCCGTGGCTGGAACAGTTAAAAAGTAAAGTCTTCAAGGCAGAGAAGTCATTTCAGCAGACCCTGTCAGAATACTGTGAATTCTTGAGGCATATATCTCTAAGTGAGACTACCTTCAGGCCTCCTAGTATGGGGTAGAAATATGGGAGGGAAATAGAGGGGAATGCTGATAATATGCTATTACATATTAACAGAGCAATGTTGCATTTTTCCCTCAACCCTGGAACATAAACCAGAGAGAGCTGTTCCTGTATCCTGGAGTAGTTACCCAGATTGGAGTCACCTTATGTTTTTTTCTCTGGGCCTGAACTGGCCCACCACCCCCATCCATGTTTTGTGGGAATACAATGGGTAAGGTAGGCTGATTGGGCTGGTGGATTGCGAGGAAGGGAGTGTAATGCCTCTCCCACTGGGAGTGGTTTGCATACCTTCTCCCATGCACACACACTGTAGAAACATATAATTTGTCTGCAGTAAATAGCCACTTGACCCACTCAGTCTGTCCAGATGCAGTGTCAATGGCTAAGTTGGTAGTACACTCGCCTATGAGGCCAGAAGATTGGAATGTAGTAAATTCAAGCCTCACACCTGGAACGTGAGATGAATACCAATACTGACAGTAGTGCATTATGAGGGGGGTGCTGCACTCCTGAGGTGACGTTTTTTTTTTTTACAGTTAATTTCTTTTGCTACCTAGTCCCGGAGGAGTTCCTTCTAACCTAGTCCCCAGCCCTGTCCCCCATTCCCAGCTTACCTCTGGCTTCCTCAACTGCTTGCCCCCCATGGCGGGCGGCGGGATCCCTCAACCCGCCACTATAGATCCAGTGCCAGAGTTACTGCTTTTGTTCGTGAGGGTGGTACCTACAGGGATAGGATTTTCATCCAACCACACCCAGGACACACTTTTTCTCCTCTGGTTTTTCTCACTCAGGAGATGAGGCATGCAGTAATGCCTACAGAGAGAGCGCACACATGTCCGCACGTGCTCCCTCCAAGCATCTGCCTCTTCTCCTCCCTATTTCAGGAGCGTCAGTGTGCTGCACCCAGCCAGTGCTAGGGGCCAGTCAAGCACTGACTGCTGGTGACCCCCCTCCCCAGAGAAGGAAAGCAGTCCATCGGATGCTCAATCCATCTCCTCCCCTGCCGACCCCCAGTGGCCTGTGCTTGTTCCCAAACACAGGTTGCCGGCATGGCAGGAGGTAAGGTGTCTAGCACCTTAGCCCTCAGTGCCATTGGGCTGGCCCGTCTGCCTGTTCTTGTAGTTGTTCTGGTGGATGGTAAAGATCCCATGACACTTCTTGAGACCTCGTGATGTCTCTGCTGGTGTAGCAGCTCCCTTTTGTGCTCTCTGTTTGATACGCATAAATTTCATCAAATACCCAAATAAGGATTGAAGAACTTTACTGTAGTTATTTCAGATGTCTTCAGGAACAAGGCAAGACTAATTTAATCAACAAGTTTTGAAGATAGATGCAGAAATGAAGGCTCCGCCACCTAAACATACTCCACTGCTAACTCATGATTGAGCTACTGTGCAGAAAAGAACTAAACAGGCCTAACCTAAGTCGACAGTTACAAATGTCGGTGCTCCTGCACTTTCTGAAGAAAGATTTCTGGACGAGATATCTCCTTTAAAAGAAGCTTTGGAAACATTGATAATTGATACAAAGATTATTAAAAATAAAGCCAAAGAACTTACTAGATCTATGTCAGATGCAGAAGCAAGAATTTCTTTCATAGACGACTGGCGTATAAGGATTGACGCAGAGCTCCCTGTACTACGACATAAAATTGTTAAACTAGAATCTAAGTTGGAAGATATGGAAGAAGAAGTAGTCAGAATAATCTTATAAATTTTGAGCAGCCAGAAACCTTGGAAGGTAATAACGCATTACACTTTGTGCAAGTTATGTGTGAAATCATAGTGGGACAATCGCTAATGTATCAACGTACGAATTGAACGGGCATGTGACATATTCTTACATCAATGTTGGTGTCTGGAGAAAGACCAAGACTATTTATAGTAAGGTTTTAAACTACTTTAATTGCTAGTATGTTCTTTCTAAAATCAAAGGAAACCAAAACCTGATCTGGGATGTGAAGAGTATTTGGGTTTCTCAAGACTTGCCTACAAGCAGTTAGAAGCCGAAGACAAGAATTTGCTCTGTTGTTTCAAAACTCATTGCAGAAAGCATCAAGTTTAAAATGCTCTATCCAGCTAAGCTACTCATTCTGAAAAATTACACTTGGTATGCCTTTGATTCACCTGAACATGCTAAGAATGATCTTCCCATGATATTACCTGACTTGTTTGCCAACAGGTGAGATTAAAGAAATTGAACCTGTGGCTCGGCTGTGCTAATTTCAGTAGCCTAAAATAAGATTATTTGTGGACATGCTTATACTTAATATGACCTGTAGATCTGGTTACTTTCATATAAGTATTCAAGGCTCCTTACTCTTTTTATTTTTTAACTATATTTGGTACGGGAACAAAACCTGCGATATGCAGAACCTTTTGGAAGGTTACCAGGTAGAGCGCAATCCCCTGTACATTCACTGAGTTGGCTGATTTTAAAAGGATTGACTACACCGAGATCTACATGTTGTGGACTATTTCAACAGTTAAGTTTTCTTATTTTATTTCAGTACCAGTCCCCACAATATGAGCAGCATTGAGATTTCTGGTGCAAATGAAGAGATGCAACTGTTTCGAATTTGGCTTCAATTAAAGGTTACTGGGTAGAGCACGATCCCATGTACACTCTCTGAGTTGGCTGATTTTAAAAGGGCTGATACACCAAGATCTATGAGTTGTGGACTGCTTAAAGGGTTAAGTTTACTTATTTTATTTCAGTACTGGTCCCTACAATATGAGCAGCATCGAGATTTATGGTGCAAATGAAGAGTAGAGATGGGCGAAGTGGCCCCAATTCACCCCGTGAAGTGATTCATGGAGTGAAGGTGAATTCGCGGAATGCTCCACAACGTGAAGCGGAGTACTTCTCATTATAATGGGTAACGTGAAGTCCATTGAAAACAATGACTTCGCGTTACTCCATCTTGCCAAACCACTACTCCACCAATTGTTAAGGTGAAGTACATTGAAAACAATGTACTTTGCCTCACTTCACCTTGTTTTTAAGCTCCAAAGGTGAATTTTGCAGTGATTCATGGGATTTCAGGTCACATGGGCTCTAGATTGTTTTCCACAACCTCAGTTTGGGGTAGTGTGTGTAAGAAGCTGTAGGAGACAATCTGTCTGAGAACTCTCTGCGAGTCAAACCTTCTAAAAGCTGTTAAAAAGCCTTTTTGAGTCATTTTTTTTTGCAGAAACTTTAGTTCATCAATTATAGGAAACCCTCCTGTGCTCATATCATCAAGCGTTTATTGTTTGTGTGTGGATTTTGAATGTTAATGTACAACATTCAGTCTGTGTACTGAGAGACAGTGGTAGTGTGCTTTGGGGGAGGGACGTATCTGTGGTGTAGGTAGATTAACTTGGAGAAAAAGACAGTGCTTTCTGTTTTGATTATATTTTTCTTGTATAACTGTGTTAATGTACACACAGTAATATTTTCAATAATTCTTGCCATATTTTTGCTGATTGTAGTGGTGTAGCAGTGCATAATTTTAGTTTGTTTAAAATATGTGGTTATATTACTGAAGTTTCCAATTTGCTACGCATTACTTAGGGTGTGTGTGTGAGTATGTGTGTGACACGTGTCATCAAATCAGACACCTTTTATTGTGCCACATAATAATTTCAGCAGTATGTTGAACCTGCTATCCACTGCAGCTGTGTGATTTTTTGTACTTCTTTGTGGTATCTTTACTGGTACTGGTACTAGTACTAGTGACTGTTACTGCAGCGGTGCAGTACACTGCCCCCCCCACACACACACAGTTTGCCACGACCGGCAAAGGTATTCTTTTCCAGATTTGAATTTCTGATGGTGAGCACTGGTTAGGTGTTGTGGCTTTGCATCTGCATCTCTTCAGTGTGCAGCACAGTCTTAATCTGTCTGTGCATTTGCATCTCTTTAGGGCCCAATCTCCATCTGTAACTTAAGTCACAGTTGTTTATTTGGCTTCCCTTTAGAGTACTGGACTGGTGTGGTGCACAATTCTGCATGAACATTGTACTCATTAATATGTATTTTTAAGTTAAGACCATCATCACGTTCATGAGTCACTCATGATACAAATCACGTTCTTCATCATCATCACGGTCACAAATGCAGTCACAAATCATGATTTAGGATCACGTCACGAATCACAACATTAATTTTTTTACTAGTTACTTGGATGTATTGTAAGCCTGTTTTGTAGTATCTCTCCATGCTTCACTACCCCACCATTATACTCATTAATGAGTGTTTTTAAGTCAGGGAGTTTTGTGCCACACCTCATCGGGGCCTGGGGAAGTACAGCCATAGGCATTCACATCAGGGAGCTGGAAGTGTCTGCAGTACATACACAGACTGGAAAGAAGACTGACTGCAAACATGCAGTCTAGCACACAGTATACTTGCACTGTTCAGAATACAAAGTGTCACGCATATGGAAGACAACAAAGAAGGGCATAATTACATACAAGGGTCAGGGATGGTGGAGGAATACATTTTATAACACAGCAAGGAAGGTGTGGGGGGGCACATGGTATGAGAAAAAAAACTAATGTGGGATCCCATGGTGATCCAGCAGCAGTTCCAGCATGGACATAATTTGCAACTGATGTCCCTCTATGTGATCCAACTGCTGCTCGACAGCACTCACCCTCTCATTGTTCTCCTCGACAGCACTCCAGAAAACTGCCAAGTCAGCCTGAGTTACATGCAGTTCTCTGGGGTCCACACGTTCTACAGGCTGACCTGCTGGTTGTGGTGGTGGTGGTGGGGGTGCTGATGGAGCAGCAGGTGCTGCTCTTGCCCTCCTCTTCTTAGGGTCACTGCCATGCACAGCTGCACCCTCTGCCACAGAAGGACCAGCAGTTGCAGGCATGACCCATTCAGTGGTAGCCTACCACTCCAACTGGTGATGATTGAGCATATGGGTGCGCTGTCTCCCAGTCCCCAGGTGAGTCCCTGGGGGGGCCACGGTGCACCTCCATCTCACATAGGCAGCATCTGACCACGCTGCTGTCCCCCCGACACAGTCAAAAAACTGCCAAACAATGGAGGTGCAGGGAGAACCAGGCACAGGCAGAGGAGGGCCAGATGAACTGGCAGCTGGGTGGTCATGGTGCTCAGCAGGGTTGGGATCCATACCTGGGCCCAGGGGCACATACACATCCTGCTCCAGGGGACCTGGTGCTGGAGCTGGTGCTGGATGTGGTGGTGGTGGTTCAACTGCCTCAGAGTCAGGAGGTGGTGCTGGTCCTGCTTCCGGGGGGGAACACTCAGAATTTTCGATCGGTCCAACAGGAACCGGTGGCCATGCTCACCACGCATGTGCACAGTAGGATGCCTACCAGTACCATGCTCTCCCAGAGCTGCCTCCGCCCCAGACATTCCCTCAGACCCTCACCCTGGTCCATCTTTCCTACTGCGCTCCCTCAGTCTGAGCAATGACTACTCACACCGTCACACAACACACACAGTCACACAGACACAGACAAACAACTAACTACTTATAAAGGTAAGAAAAATACATTTACAGAAAGAACACATTAAGTGAAAAAGTGAAAAAAGAGTACAGAAAAGACAAAAAAAGTGTAGCTTAGTTATAAAAAAGCTGTTGGGTCTAAATCAAAGTTTAAATCTCCTCCTCGCTCTGATCTCCAAGCTTCGGCAGTGACAAAACAACACTCTCCCCTCTCTCTGTCTCCGTCTGTACAGGAGAAAGTGAAAGTATCTGCTTGTATGACTCACTTCCTTCCTTTTCCGGCCTGGTTATGGCTAAAGAGCAGGGTGAAGTCCATTGAAAACAACAATTTTGCTTCACTTTGCGTTGTCATTCCGCCTTAACATGAAGTGGTAATGACAAGGCGGAGTGAGCACTTTGCATTGCCCACTCCGCTGCAACACGAAGTGCCCACTTCGCAGACACTTCACCAGCGGAATTTAAATTTGCTGCATCTCTAATGAAGAGATGCAACTGTTTTGAATTTGACTTCAATTAAAAAAAGACTCAGTTGTGAATGGCTCGACTGTCTCTTGAACTTTATAATTTCAAGGAGGTTTGTTTCCCTTTTGCTATTCTCAGCATGTTATATTATGACTTACTTTAATTAGGCATCGGGAGCTAAGACATTTTAATGCTCAAAGCTGAAGTCTGGTGGACTGATGCCTTTATCTCTACAAACCTTTCTAGGTGGCTCCTGTTATAAGTTATGTGCTACAGATTTTTTTTTTGGTACTGAACTGCAAGAGAATGTTTAGAAGTTTTGATGGAGGATATAAGAGGGCTATGGCTCTGCTAAACCTAGACTTTCTGTCTTGTGATATTAATGCTGCTTATTCTCTATATGATAGCTGTGTCAGGCTGAGATGGGCTAAATATGAAAGTGCTTTGATACTTAGGGATTTTCATTGGACAATGTTTTAAATATATAATCAAGAGAGGGCCTCTCATTTATTTGTTAAGCAGGTAGCCTTGACATAGAGATATGAAGATTACTAGGTTCCCACTGTAACTATTAATATCTCTGTTAAATGGATCGATCTTAAAAACAAATTCTATGTTTATAATTATGGCAATACTTGGCAAAAATATTATTACTAAGTAGGGTATCTTTAGGAGGGGCATTCTATTGTATGGAGATACTTCTCATTTATTTCCCATAGGGGCGCCAGAATACTGCATAATACATTCTAATAATGTTAATCTACTTGATTCTAAGTTTTATTTAGTTTTATGGAATAACTAATCATATTAATTTTATCAAACTTGGATTTAGAGTGTGGGTAGTACTCTACTCAAGAGATATAAGAAACTATACAAGCTCATGACCATGAATAATAGTTTCTTATTTAATGCTGAATTTTATACCTAAGGTTACTCTAGTTTAGATAATCTAGTACATTCATTTTGCTTTGTATCACTGTTGGATACAATCAAAGTTAGTACTGTAGGGACTAATATTGCTTGTACGTATTAGTACTACAAAGACTGGAATCGTATAGAGCATATAAAACTTAATCTTTTCACTTTGGTTTCTATATATATTTCTGTGTTTAAGAATATTTGCTACAGTGCTAATGTGGGGTATCTATGAGAGCCTGAGGGCTGAGTGAAGAGCATCACTGATTAATTTGAGATACTGGAGTTCGGTTTTAGAACCAGGGGAGATAGTGTTGGGAACTGATTTTGGTTGTATACATTTTTTTTGTTTATTGAGGTAGGCTATTATGGGGGGAGGGACCTTTTATGGAGACATTTATCATCTTGGGCTCAACTTCTTGCTTAGATTACTTTTTCTATATTTTCATTTTAATTATTCTGCTATTATGATTTTTTCTATAAATTCTGCTTCATGGAATGTCAAAGGTGCCAGACACAAGATGAAAAGAATTCAGATTTTGAATAGTAACCATCTTGGTTGTCAGGTAATTATTATTTTTTTTTTTTACAGGAGACGTACCTCATGGCTGATAAGGTTAGTCTTCTGGCAAATTAGGTTTCTCTAATATTTTTAGGGCAGGTGATGCAACGAACAAAAAAAAAGGGGTAGCTAGAGTAATAAACCAAAATATTCCTTTTCATCATTTGACTACTATTGCAGATCCTGCTGGCAGGTTTATCTTGTTGTTAGGTTCTATTAATAATATTCAAATTTTATTAGCTAGTATTTATGGACTAAGTCACAATACTTCTTCCTTTCTGACTGATTTAACTAAAATTCTCCTGCCTTATGCTTCTTATAATATTATTTTGGGTTGGGACTAGAATCTCCACTTAGACTTAAAATTAGATGGAACATCAGGATCAGATTCTAGAATAGTATTGGACAATAGGGCATTATTAAAATTTATTGATTGCTTTTTTGGTTTTTATCTATTATACTTTTTGTCCCATGCCAGCATCGGGACTATCTGCCCAGTCACAGACCTTGCCGCCCCCCCCCACATGAGCCACAACTTCCCCCCTATTGTCCCTTGGCTTGCCCCCCAGGCTGGACCGCGGCACTGGCCAAGGTGTTGTGGACATTTGTCAGGTCGGGGAGGAGCCAGCCTGGGAGCTGATGTAGAAGAGGTGAGGTGGGCATCATATAGGCACTGGCATGGAGATTTTTATCCCCTATTTTTCATGGGGGTGGGGATGTACAATGACATCTCGCATCCGCCCCACCCCGTGGACGTCCAGATGCCGGCTGCTTGCAGTACCCCCAGCCTCTGCCAGGGGTCCGTCGTGCACCGGACATTCTCCCTGCCCTCCCCCCAGAGAAGGAGTGCTGTCCATGGGATGCTTCATTCCTCTCCCGCCGGCAGGCCCTCTGATGACCCAGGTCCATTCCCGAACCCAGGTCACTGGCGTCGCAAGCAGAAATCCAACCTCTGTGCCAATGAGCTGGCTTATTAATAGCTTTAATTTGATAGATCCTTGGAGAACTTTACACTCTGACCAAAAAAAAAACAGTTCTCCTTTTATTCCTTGGCTCATAAAGTCTATTCGAGAACTGATTACTTTTTGATAAGTAATAAACTAATCTCATGGGTCACAGACTCAGATATTACTCCTAGAGTTATATCAGACCACTCATTAGTCAAACTGAAATTGAGTTTAGTACCTTCCCCCCAAGAAAAATCTTTGATATGGAGGTTGAATAATCAGTTGTTAAAAACACCTTTATAGTTTCCTATATTAAGCAAGAAATCCAGATTTAGATTTAGATTAAGCAAAAATAACTACCTTTGTACATCATAATCTTAGCTCAATTGACAAAATAGAGATGATTTGGTCTTCCTTCAAATGTTTTATCCAGGGTTTTTTTTTTATTTTCTTAGCTTCAAAACGTAAAAAACAGATTAGCTAAACTTGTGGAATTACTAGATAGTAAAGCTAAAACTATTGTTGATCCTAATGAACAGAATTTGATCAGACTACAAAACTGAAAGGATAATTACCTTAATATTATGAGAGAAAATTCTGAATACTCAATTTTAAAAACAAAAGCCATTTATAGGGACTATGGGGAAACACCTAGTAAATTATTTACTCATAGGCTTAAAAAGATTGAATCCAGTAAATATATTGAAGCTATTAACTTGAACACTGACAATAAAGTTAAAACCCACCCCGAAGGAAATAGATCAGGAATTTGAGAGCTATTTTAAAAATGCATACAAACTTAAAGAAGAAAATCTGACAAATAGTGTTTATCATACCTCTCTGAAAAATTTTGATTGTCCTACTCTAACATCTCAGATGGGTGCTGACCTAAAGTGCCTTATTTCTATTCAAGAAATAACTGAAGCCATAAACTCGCTTAAACTAGGCAAATCCCCTTGCGGGGCACAGGACCCAAAGCAGCATGGAATTACAGCAGAAAGGTCATGTCAGACGAATCTAATTGATTTCTTTGACTGGGTGACCAAAGTAATAGACCAGGGAGGGGCTGTGGATATGGCCTACCTAGACTTTAGCAAGGCATTTGACACAGTCCTGCACAAAAGATTAATAATCAAGTTAGCCAGCCTGGGAGTGGGTCCCAGGGTGGTAGCCTGAGTACAAACTGGCTGCACAACAGGATACAGAAGGTAATAGTGAATGGAACACATTCCAAAGAAAGGGGGTTACTGGTGGAGTGCCTCAGGGCTCAGTACTGGGTCCAGTCCTCTTCAACATCTTTATAGGTGACATTGCAGAGGGTCTGAAGGGAAAGGTATGCCTCATTGCAGATGACACAAAGATCTGTAACAGAGTTGATACACAAGGGGGGGTAGAAAAGATGAGAAGGGGCTTGGCAAGGTTGGAGGAATGGTCAAACATATGGCAATATGCTTCAATGCAAAGAAGTGCAAAGTAATGCACCTGGGAAACAAAAACCCAGGAGAAGAGTACACAATAGCAGGGGAGGTACTAACAACAACAAAAATGGAAAGGGACCTGGGGGTAGTCATATCAGATGACCTAAACGTGGGTAAGCAATGTGAAAAGTCAGTAAGGAGAGCCAGGGGGATACTGGGATGCATAGGAAGGTGCATCACAAGTAGAAAAAGGGAAGTGGTTATCCCTCTGTACAGACAGTTGGTGAGACCCCATCTGGAGTACTGTGTGCAGTTTTGGAGATCTCATCTATGCAAGGACATAGACAGGATGGAAGCAGTCCAGAGGAGGGCAACTAAAATGGTGCAGGGTCTGCAGCAGAAACCATATGAAGAGAGAGACTGAGAGAGCTTAATATGTATACTCTTGATGAAAGGAGGGATGGGAGGGACATGATATAAATGTTCAAGTACCTCAAGGGAATTAACAAAGTCCAGGAGGGTAGCATCTTTCAGAAAAAGAGATGTGTAAGAACAAGGGGGCACAATTTAAAGATAGAGGGGGGATAGCTCAGGGGTCATGTGAGGAAATTTTTTTTCATGGAGAGAGTGGTAGATACATGGAACAGCCTTCCTGAGGAGGTCGTTTGGTCTAAAACAGTGGGGAATTTGAGAATGCGTGGGACAGACACAAGGCAATTATAGTGGGGGGTTGCAGGAAGTAGGCTGTTGGTTAACTAGAATCTGCAGCTTATCCAGTAGGTAGGGAAATGGGCAGACTGGGTGGGCCAAGTGGTCCTTATCTGCCGTTAAAGTCTATGTTTCTATGTTTCTATGATGGCGTAACCCCAAATTGTTATAAGTTATTTTGTGAGGATATAGTCTTTCTTCTTAAATAATTTTTTACTTAAATATTAGAATATGGGTTAAATGATTATTCCTAATTGGAAGCACTCATTATTTTAATTCTTAAACCCAATAAGCCCAGAGATCAATTAAGTAGCTATAGACCCATCTCACTTATAAATAGAAATATTGAAATACTTGCCAAGTTTCTGGCTCAAAGGGTTAAGTCATGTTGGGAGAGTTTAATCTCCACAGGGCAAGTAGGATTTATGTCAGGTAGATCACCAGCTGACCATATTAGGAAACTTGCTCATATTTTTTCTGCATCTAAGGATTCTGGGGTGCCAGCGGTCCTCATTTTCCTAGATGCAGGAAAAGCTTTTGATAGAGTTAATATCACCTTTCCACTAGCAGTGTTATCAAAATTTCGGTTCTCAACCTCTTTTATTAATTGGTTAAAAATGTTATATTTTCGACCTTCTGCGATAATTTATGTTAATGGTTTGTTTTCTTCTACTATATATTTATTTTCTGGTACAAATCAAGGCTGTCCTCTTTCCCCAGTTTTATTTTATTTCTATCTGGAACCCCTTCTCTTTAATCTTAAATGCAACCACAGTATTAAGGGCACTAGGGTCGATTCATGTTTCTTAAAAATTTTGACTTATGCAGATGATATTTTACTTCATATCTCTAACCCAGCATCTTCAATTCCAGCTATCCTGACAACAATTATGGAATTTAGTAAAGTTTCTAACTATAAAATAAATAAAACAAAAACAGTGGTGAGGACTCTTACTAACAAAGTTCCCAAGGAAATAATTTCTAAATTTGGATTCACATGGTCCTCCAACTACTGTATATTAAATATTTAGGACTGTATCTCTCTCAAGACAAGGCCCTATTGAGATACTTAAATTTCACTAACTTAATTTCCACAATTAAACAGGGTTTAGAAAGGTGGGAGAAACTTCCTCTTTCATTAACGATCAGAATTAGTGTAATAAAATTAATATTTTCCCAGGACATTTCTACCCATCTAATATGCTCAATATATTCCTGCCTACTGCCTGGTTTAAAAACTTACATTTGCCCTCGCACCACGCCAGTGACCCGGGTTCGGGAACGTACTCGGGCCACCGGGGGCTGGCTGGGGAGAGGTTGGATTGAACGTCCCAGGACTGCTCTCCTTCCTCTGGGGTGGGATAGTGGAATACGTTATGCTTGGGCGACCCCTGGTGAAGACCAGGAGAAGCACAAGGTGTGGCATAAGCAAGGGGCAGAGTTCAGCAATATGCTTGCGTAGCGCAACGCATCATTGCACTGCCGGCTCCGGGGGGGACCAATTAAGGTGGAAAACCAGGCTGGGCGTGACCAAGCAGCTTGATAGCCGTGCACCCACTGACCTGGAGGCTTGTCGGAGGGTCCAGTGTCAGCCATGCTGGGACCCTTGTGTATGAGTTAGCCTGCTGTCCTCCGGGTCGGTGGGAGCCGGTGGCTGGATGCCTCCGCTGGGAGCGCTGCAGAGGCGAGAAAATAGAAAGAAGATAAAAAAAAACTTACATTTGCTTCTAATTAGATTTCTCTGGCTTAACGAGCTAGTGGAGCCAAAATAGACACCCAGGAAAATAATACAAGTTTTAAGTAGTAGTCAGTTGTAACATTTTATTTCTGAAGTATTTTTCTTTTTCCTTTTGCTCATCAGAAAGTCTTCTATGTTATAATATTGTGCTGGATGTGGGGAACAGCTCTAAACCTGGCAGCTGACATATCTAACTCTATTACCTGACACTACATCATCAGCATTGTGATCTCACTGACAGTGACATCACAGGTGAATGACCTGGCAGTCACTCACTTGCTGTTCCTAAGTTGCAGTGATGTCACAGTCAGTGAGGTCACAATCCTGATGATGTAGTGTGGGGCAGTACAGCAAGATAGGTCAGCTGCCTGGCTAAGAGTTGTTCCACACACCACACCTACTAACATCAGGTAAACAATCTTCTAATTAAACAAAGGGAAAAGAAAAGTACCTCAGATATAAAAGGTAATGGTTGGCTGCTTTTAAAATCTAATATTAGTTTTAGACAGTACACTAGGTCTGTAATAAATCTCCCAGAACAGCTTATGAAAAACTGACATTAACTAAAAACCAAGGTGGTTGTAAAATTCCTAACTTTGTTTTATATTATATGGTTAGCAATTTAAACAAATATTCCGGATGGACAGCTCCTACCCCTGATAATAATATATATCAACTGGTTTGACTAAATATTGAAAAAAAACACTGCTTCAGAAATTTAATATTTCAAAGTATTCGGCCTTTTATGTTAGATATAAAAATCTACCTAAAGTTTTTAAACACTCTTTAATTGGTACTTCATATAAAACACATGAGCAAGTGTGTAAATATTTAGACATTTCATTGGATAAGGATATAAATCAACCACTCCTTAATAATTATAACTTTAAATTAAATAAGGAGTTTATTACAAGATGATGGCTTCCTTTTAAGGAGAATGAGACAGTAAAAACCTTTCTATCTGATGGTTTTCTCCCCCCACTAGATGAGGTGAGACAAAAGTTTAATCTAGGAAAAGGTTACTTTAATAAGCTTTTAGCATTGAAACAAGCAGCAATGACTCATTCTGGGCCTTTACCTTGGTTGCATGATAATACAGATTTTATAAAGGAAATTCACACAAGAGTTCTGAAACCTCATTCTGTCTTTTTATTTTACACATTCTTTTTGGCTATTAAAACATGTGAAGCTACCTTAGTTTCAAAATATTGGGCTAATTCTCCAATTTCAAAAGATGTTGATTGGTCAAAGGTCTGGAAAGATCTATATAAAACAATTTCTAGTGATAAATTAAGACTGATACAAATAAAGATTTTACATGATGCCTACTACACTCCAGTTAGGTTCTGTGCATTTGGCCTGCTGTCTTCGGCAACCTGCACTAGATGTAAACTTGCTGAAGGGAATCTTATTCGTATGTTCTGGGAATGTCCATTAGTGAGACCTCTCTGGTTGAACAATAAAAATAACATAGCAAGTAAACTTGGAATTGACAAATTTATCACAATGGAAACTCGTATCTTGGATGACCTCAGCCTGGTAGTTTCCAGTGATTTAAAAATTCTGTCTAGCTTTGATAGCCTTATCTGCCAAAAAAGTAATTTAAGTAATTGGAAAGACAATCAAATTCCTTCTTATACAGAGTGAAGACAAGAACTCTTATCGAATCTTAGAGTAGTGAAAATGATCACTAGTCTAAATCATAATCTTTTGATATTAAACAAAAAATGGGAAGCTTTACGAACTAATCTTTTCGTCTGTGGATTGGGGGGAGTGGTGTGTGTAGCCTATCTTGACTTCGGCAAGGCGTTTGACACCATTCCACAATGGATGCTGGTGAATAAGTTGGGTAGCCTGGGACTGGGTCACAGGTTGGTGAACTGGGTTGGGAACTGGTTGAGGGATAGAACACAGAGGGTGATGATAAACGGAGCTAAATCTGAAGTAGGTAGGGTGACAAGCGGGGTGCCACAGGGATCAGTTCTGGGCCGGTATTATTTAATATCTTCATCAGTGACATTGCAGAGGGGTTGAAAGGGAAGGTGCCTCTTTACAGATGACACCAAGATCTGTAGTAGGGTAGACATCCTTGGAGGGGTGGAGAATATAAGTAGTGATCTAGTTAAGCTGGAGGAGTGGTCCAGAGAGTGGCAGCTGAGATTTAATGTCAAGAAGTGCAAAGTCATGCACCTGGGGCACAGAAACCCAGGGAAGGATTACATGATGGGGTGAGTGTTGTTAGAGACCACACAACAGGAAAGCGATCTGGGGTGATCATATCTGATGACCTAAAAGTGGCCAAACAATGTGCCAAGGCAGTGGGGAGAGCCAATGGGATGCTGCGATGCATAGGGAGTGGTATCGCCAGCAGAAGAAAGGAGGTGGTAATGCCACTGTACAGGTCATTGGTGAGGCCTCATTTGGAGTACTGCATCCAGTTCTGGAGGCCACATCTCCAAAAGGACATAGACAAGGTGGAGGCAGTTCAAAGAAGGGCAACAATAAATGGTGCAGGACATACACCAAAGATCTTATGAGAAGAGATTGGAGGAACTCAACATGTACACCATGGAAGAGAAGAGAGAGAGGGGTGACAGATTGAGACTTTCAAGTACCTAAAAGGAATACATAAGGTACAGGAGGGCAGCATCTTTCAGATGAAAAAATGCTCTAGAACAAGAGGATATGACATGAGCCTGGAAAGGAGTAGGCTAAGGGGCAACATAAGAAAGTACTTCTTCACGGAAAGGGTAGTGGAGGCATGGAACATACTCCCAGCAGAGGTGGTGGGAGTGAAGTCGGTAGGGGAATTCAAAAGTGCATGGGATAGGCATAACAGTACCTTGGGGATTCAAAGGAAGAGATGAGGCCAGAGATCAAGTAGGATCTGAGGCTTTTGGTTTAAGAAGTGAGAAAAGGGCAGACTGGATGGGCGCCAGGTGGTCCTTATCTGCTGTCAAATTCTATGTTTCTAGTCTGGCATGGATTAAATACTGATGCACTTATGGGTTTTGGTGTGGAAGGGCTTTGTTTCTTTGTTTGATTATGATGTCTGCTTTGTTTTGGTATTTGGGGCTAACATCCAGTGTACTGCCCTCTTGCTGCTCTGTATTCATTCTTATTTTGAAAATAATAAAGATAATAAAATTTAAAAAAAGATCCCATGACACTTCGCAATAAGAGTAGGGGAATTTTTTATTAGAACAAGAAATACATTACATCACAAACAGGAAAGGTGACCACAGTTGATAACAGAAAAAAAGAAGAAAATAAAAAATAGAGAAGATAAAAAAAAAAATAGAAATCTGTAATCATTCCCCATACAATGCCATGAAACCAATACAAGAGAACTGAAGAACTAATGCAGAAGAGAATTAAACTCAAAGCATTGCATCCCCAAACACCTTCCCCCCAGAAACAAACCATCCTCCATGAAAATGAAAAAGTAAAAAAAAATACATCAGGTGACAAAACCCACATTCCTCCAATAAATCTGGATCATGTCCCTGGTAAACTTTCTTCCATCATTTTCCTTAACCCAGGATATAGCAGATTCAATACGGGAGATCACAACTGACGGAGGAAACTTAATCTGTTGTATCACCAGTTGGCATCTACTCTGCCATAAATAATATTTTATAACAGCAAATATCATTCGTAAAGTGCTGTCATGAAACATCTTCCATATTCCAGAAAAATCTCCCAATATTTGGTAACTCAACCTATTAACAAAAGGCCAGTTCCATTTAAGGCCCAGCTCCTGCCAGAGCAGTTGCGTCTCTGGGCACTCCAAAAAGAAGTGCTGCATGGTTTCCTCAATGGCAGGGCAGGAAGTCTGTGGACAGTATCTCTCCTGTACTGCCTTATGTTTCGAGTTGCCCCGAACCCCCAACCTACCATGGCAAAAAAGCCAGGTAATATCCCATATAAAATTAGGAATGCGTGTGTCAGTTAAAATTTTGAGAACCTGAGGTGACTGTCTAGGGGTAGAGTGCAGAAAAAGCAGTGGTTCCAAACAGTTGTACCCTATGACTCTAAAGTACAACTGTTTATACTGCAGGCTAAGAAAATCATGTTTTGCCAGTTTTCCTTGCCTCAATTTTTTATGGAATCAACGGCATATCCCGCCAATGCCCACTGTTGTAAAACCTTCGGGGGCAGTAGGAGCCATTTATCCATAAATGGTTGTAAGGTTGCTTTAACCCATTGTTGGCTGTCAGAAAACCTGTCCAACTTGTAAATCTGTAGATCCCATCTAAAAATATAGTGTGAAAAAAACTGACAGGGTTAACCATGTACAAACCATCTTACTCAATGGCCTATAAGTGATGTCCCTTTTAACTGGGTTCAGCCTACTGCCCCATAACATTAAAAAAAAATTACTAAAAAACCGGGCCTCAAAATGAGCTGGGGGACTAAATACTGAACTTAGAAAAACAAAAAGGGGCAACAGAAATTTTTTTATCAAAAGGACCCTCTTTTTGTTCTCCCATTTTCCAATTTTTCCCAATCCGGACTTTAGCCTCACAAAGACCCAACTGTTTGTCCCAATTAAAGGAAGATGCATCTGGCATACTGAACCAAATGCCCAATATTTTCTCAGGATCCCTGCTAAGCTTAATACCTGTGAAAGTTTGGTTCAGATCTCCCCCCAGTCGTAACAGGATAACTACACTTTTGTCTCTGTTGATAGCAGCTCCGGAGGGCTGTGTGAAGTGGGAGAATATTTGTAAAGCCCGGATGCCCGAGCCCTCATCATGGACGAGCAGCATGAGATCATCAGCAGAGGCTATAACCTTTGCAGTCAGACCATCACCTTTAGGGGATAAACCTAAAATCTGCTAATCCCATTGTAACTCCTGGATAACGGGGTCCAGAACGAAAAGAAATGAGAGGGCTCAATGGACACCCTGTCTCATTCCTTTCTTAAAGGGAATTGTGGCCCCCAACACACTGTTAAGAGATGGAATGCATTTCATTTCCTTATACAGAATCCATAACCATGAGACAACAGTAGGGGGAATCCCGTACCTCTCCAAAACCTGCCATAAAAAAGAATGCCGTATTCTATCGAAGACCTTAGCCTGATCTAAAGCCATAACAAAACCCATGCTGTTCTGTTTCCATTTGGCATCAAAAAGCTCTCTCAAAATAAAGAGATTATGTTGAATGCTTCTATGGGGTACAGAGCAAGTCTGAGCCTCATCAATCAAAGTATGTGCTACCCTTTGTAGTCTAGCACTTAGAATTTTGGCCAGGATTTTGTAGTCGCAATTCAAGAGACTAAGCGGTCTCCAATTTTCCAAAGACAATTTATCCCCTTTTTTATAGATATAACTAATAATTGCAGTGCCGTAATCCTGCAGGGGGGCCCCGGCATGGTGTAAAACATAATCATATACCTGATGCAGGATCTCACTGAGTGCTGATGACAATAACTTAAAAAAATCATAAGTCAAACCATCAAGACCCGATGAAGTCCCAGTTTTCTGGGTTTGAAAGGTGGCTAAAATCTCCCCCCTAGTAATAGGAGAAAGTAAACAGTCAGCATCTGTGGCTGAAAGGCTAGGCGTGGGAGTGGAAAGCAATGCATCAAGATCAACCCCTACCGGCCTTTCGTCAGAAAATTCCCTCAGCAAATGACAATGTATCAATTGCAACATATGACCATCCCTTCTTTTAACAGCACCCGTGGCATCATAAAGGCCAGCCACCAGAGTCCTATCCAACCTCTGCTTGCAGGCCATAAAAGGATCCAATGCAGGGTAAATATTAGTACCGTATCGCATCTCCGCATCCAGAGATTTTGCCTGATCATACTGGTACTGTATCAAGCATTTTTTAATTTCCAAAATTTGTTTTGAGTAATGAATCTGTTCCCTATCTGGAAAAGACATCAGTTTACAAAACTGATTCCTATAGCTGAGATATTTAATATAATCGGAGATTGATCTTTCTCTTCCATGGGAGATGAAGAGTCATTTCACATAGCTTTTAGCATCGCCCCACCATTTCCAGATGTCATCATACAGGCACAACACTGAAGGTCTGGCAGCCAATAAAGTTTCCATTTTACACAACAGGTCTGCCTGTGCCAAGACTGCAGTATTTAATTTCCACCTACAGTGCGAAAACAGTTTGGGGGGGCAGAACCCATATTGAACACCCCAATCAGTTATCAGTGGTCTGAAAATTCAGTAGGCAGAAGCTGAACACGTACAGGAAGACAATGTTTGGAATCAAACAAATAATCAATTCTAGTGGAATAGATATTCCTATGATAAGTGGACCCAGGGCCCTTTTCGAGCGATCAGTAAGTGACCATGAGAAAAGCATCTTTAACAATAGAACGGAGGGCATGGGAATCACAATACACTTTCTTTTGATCGTAAAGGGGGGTGTCCAAGCTGCAACTAAAGTCCCCGCCCCTTATGATATGTTTTCTTGTAAATAGATATGGTTTTACTAAAGAAAATAAATCAATTCTCAGAGCTTTTGTCTGAGGGGCATAAACGTTAATAAACCGGAAATCAATATCCCGATACCTACAGTCCAATATCAAGGCCCAGCCTGGGGCAATGTCCATAACTTTAGTGATGTAGAGATCAGGGTTCTAAAATATTGATTCCCAAACCATCCGAACTGTCCTCCCCAAACGACCAATAGGAAGGCCCCCAAACCCAACTCCTTTTAAATTGATTTATCTCAGATAAAGAAGAAGTGCGGGTTTCCTGTAGGAAAAAAACATCAGCCTGTAAAGTGTGGAAAAAGGACAAGCACATTAATTTCCTTTTGTAGCTTTTGAGACTACAGACATTTAAGGTGGCAACGGTAATGGAGGCCATCTGATGAGGTCAAAAAAAGAAAAGCCCAAGCATAAATCTTCCCTCCTCGTCCTTTATCTCCCTGTCTTTTCTTTTTTTACCCTTATTCTTTTTTTTGACCTTACTCAGGGGACGTTTATCCTCATCATCGAGTTCAGAGGCTACCCCCGATTGCAGAGAATTATCAGATTCACGCTCGGAATCACCCCCTTCACCCTGCAGGGGCACAAAAGGATTATGAGTCAACAATACCAGGGTACCCTGAATTTGTTTTGCGTGAGCCCTAGTCACCCTCCTGGACTGTACAACTGGGGGAGGTATTATGTCTGTCTGGTCTACCGGACTAGGCCTCGTTTCATCCAAACCCGGGGTAGCCGCAAGGATGGAATCCAAAATGACATTCAACTCACCATCCAGTCCTGCCTCAACCATAGGGTCTGGTTCTGGCCTAGTGGAGCAGCTGGGATCCCGGACCAGTACCTCAGGGTCTGTTTGGTTTTGCCGTCTATCAGGAGTCATATGAGTCATATGCTGTGGAGCAACATCGTCATGGGAAGTGATGGGCCCCATCCTGCCCCCCCATCCTGAGCAGTTTGTACCAAATTCTCCGGATCCCTTTCTTGGGCTCTATTCCTATCTGCCCAGGGACACTGATGATATGCATGTCCCTTCTCGTTACACAAATTACATTGAAAAATATTGTCACAGTTCACACTGGGATGACCATACCCCCCACACAGGGAGCATTTCAACATATCCCATGTGCTGCTTAAATGGGTCTGGGCCCCGCATTTATAGCATGCCCTCGGTCGACCTCCGTAAAACAGAACTTCTCTATCTTTTCCCAAAAAGAAACTATTGTGGAGATGAGTGACTTCGGAATTGACCTGAAAGAGTTTGACCTTGAACCTCCAACCCCCTGTCCAAAGGCCCTCATCATCCACAATAGCCTCAGGGGGCCCAAGGACATCACACCAATTTTGTAACCAGTGGTAAATGTCGCTAATGTTAACCCCCTCATTGCGAAACATAACCGTAATGGTTCTAATGGCAGGTTTTGTCAGAGGGATAGCAATAAAGGGAATCCATAAAGGAGTTTTCTTAACATGTTCATATTTACCCCCAAATCTCTCCAAACCAACATTAGTTCTAAAACTAATGTCAAAGGTATCCTCTCCAGAGATATGAATTAAGGCATAAATATCTATGGGCAGAAATTGCATGGAACTTTTCAGAAGACATCTCGCCACATAATATCTATCAGGGAGTTCCAATAAACCACCTCTGTAGCAAAGATGTACTGCATTTCATCTGGGAGTCTGTTCTAATTTACTTTTGAACAAATCTGCCAGCTTAGGCCCTTTTCCCCATCTGTTATACTCAGAAGGACCCTCAACGGTATCAGGAGGATCAGGGTGTGCTGTGTCAGACAAGGTGGGGCCAGGTACCAATTTCCCTTGAGACTCCCCACTCCCTCCCTGCAGAATTTTGTCACCCACAGGCAGACCCCCTCCTAGACCCCTGAGTAGGACAGAGCTAACATATGGTACAGTGTGCACAATGGTAGAATCAGAAACCAAAGTCTGTGCCGGCCCGGTGGCGCTGAGGTTGGCGCTGGGCGCCACACCGCGCTATGCCGCAACCCGGGTTTGGGAACGACTGCGGCCGGGTCGCAGGGGAGGGAGATCAGTGTCCCAATGGATGCTCTCCTCCTCAGGGTGGGAACCAAGAACGCTTATGCTCTGTGACACTCCCTGCAGCCGGTGGGAAGCACCGGCAATGAGGGATGGAGGCGGCCCATTCACCGGAGCCGGGAGGGGGGACGCTGGCAGTGCATGAGGGCTTGGTGTGCGTCAGCAAGCTGCCACTAGGGACGTACGTCCTAGTGCACGACGTCTCAGAGGGCAGGGGAAATCAGGGGAGAAAATGGAAAACCCTCTCTGCAGCCCTAGATGATAGCCTCTCGGGTACCATCTGGACCACCAAAAAGAGGGACAGACCCCACTGTGCAGGGAGGAAGAAGGAGGCACTGTAGGGGCAGATCCCACCGGAGGTGGAATGGAAAGGGATGAGAGGAAGGAAGGAGTGGGCTCCGAGAGTAGGGAAGGAGACAAAAAGAAATAAAGTAAAAAAAAAAAAAAAAGAAACCAAAGTCTCCGTAGTTCCAGACTGCAAGGCAGAAGAGTCCAGCAAATCCCGTCCCAGTGGAGCTGCAAACCTATGAGAGGGAAGAGGTGGAACAAAGTCATGATGTACAGCGGACAATGTCTGAGCCTTATTTCTCAATACCAGTTCTGCCAAATGAGAAGCAGTAGAAGAACTAGCACCTTCTTCGGGGTCCTGAAAGTCAGAGTGAGCCAAAACACCGTTCTGTTTATCGTCCCAGTCAACATTAGGAACCCAGTGGCCATCCTAAAGTTGTAAATATCCAGCGTTGTTCAGGGAGTCCTCCATAGACCAATCCCAAATTTCCATCACATGTTTACAAGAAACACCAAAGTGAGCACAAACCGTTTGTGACACACTCGCAGTGTCATGACACCAAACAACGTCAGCTGAACCTCCCAGGTGCCGAGAATCCTCAGCAGGTCCCTTGTCACAAAACTCCTGAGCGGAACATTTGGAATCACCTTGCAAGGATTCCAAAGAATCAAGTTCCACAGGTAATGAACTCCTCGTCTCCATTTCTGTTGTGTCAAAATTGGGGCTGCTGAAATCAGGAGCAAAACGAACTGCCTGGTCAGCTGTTGAAATCTCCAGACAAACTGCAGCAGCGGTCTCCAGAACCTCTCCCATGTTCATCCGAACTGTGAATAGCTCCTCCATCATGGTCGCAAGGGGTCCCCCTACCGGCAGAGTAGGGGAATTTTTATTGCAATAACATCAAAAATCATATATGTCAAAACCATGTAAAAGTTACAGTAATATAGGGAAAAAGAAAGAGAAATCTGTGTTAAATCACACAAAAAATAAAAATGAAAGAAAAAAGAAAATTTAACAATGTTCCAAATAAACTATTAAACTAAACTGAAATATATTCTCTCAGTTAATATAAACAGTAAACCCAATAAACCAGCAGATCTAATCTAAATTCTCTTATTCCTCTAGTCTTAAAAAATCAGTTATTTACACTTAATGAACATTGGAAACCCTTTCCACCAAGTGGAGACCTTTTTGGATGTATGTACCGCTACATCTGAAATAAACACTTTCCCCATGGCTGACTGTATAAGATTTCCCACTGTTTCATAAGGCATCAATCTTTGATATAATACCCACTGACATCTGGCTAGCCAGAGATAGAATTTTAGACAACAACAAAAGACAACCAGCGTTTCTTTAGAATAATGAGTCCCTAGATTATAAAATTGCCCTAGTACCAGGTTATCATAATGTACATTCCTTAACCAACCCATACTCCATTTGGTGGCAAGGTAATCCCATAGAGATTTCGCATAAAAAGAGTGAATTAAAAAATGTTCCATAGTTTCGTCTTGATTAATGTAAGAGTCATAAGGACAATTCCTTTCAGTTTTAGCTTTATATTTTGCATTCCCTCTTATATTAATCCTTCCATAAACTACTAACCAAAGAAATTCCCACATCTGAATAGGGATTCTCGGATTGGTTAATTGGGACAGAACTCCTGAATTATGGGAGGATGGACAATTTTTGAAACAGGGTTCAGTTGGATGAATCGAAGACATGACTACTTTATACAGCTGTGGCCCTGAATTTCCAATAATTTGTTGTGTTGTTAAACCCCATTTATATAGTTTTTGGGCAGCAGGTGTGAACTACTGTGGAATGTGGAGACAACCAGTCAATTTAGGGGGAGTGGTTTGCCATTTGGAGAAGTATCGGGACAGATTTATTTTAATCCAGTAAGAATGTATCGCATCTCCAGACATCAGACCACATTTGAGGGACTGAGAAAAAAACAAAGTGTGAAAAAAAACACAGGGTCTATCATGCCAAGACCTCCTTTCTTCTTCCATAAGTATGTGTACTGCCGTTTAATGGGGTTCAGTCTATTTCCCCAAAGCATCTAAAAAAAAGACTATATTATTTGATTTCTAACTGTATGGGAAGTGGGAAAATCATGGCAGTATACAGTATTATAGGGATGATAAATTGTTTAATAATTTGTATACGTTTAAACTTAGTCATCCTCCAATGCCTCCATCTTTGAACTTTAAGATCTACGTGAGCCAATGTGGAATCCCAATTAAAAGAGTGAATCTTTTGTGCTCCGAAATAGATGCCCAAGATTTTTAGAGGTTCTGAAGAGAGTAATATCCCTTCTATAATAACTGGATCTGGAAAGTTAGATCCAATAAACAAACCTTTGCTCTTTGTCTTATTTAATCGGGAATTAGAGAAAACAGAAGAAATATTCATAGATTTCAAAAAAGGGGCACTTGGGTATAGTTAGAAAAAAATAAACAAATGACATCCACATAAGCATGTATGTAAGGCACTTTACCATTATCCGGCCCCGTCACTCCCAGCCATCTCGGGTTATCTGTCAAAAGACGAATCAGGGGGTCCAATGTGAAAATATACAGGAGAGGACTAAGGGGCAACCCTGCCAGACTCCTGTCTTTATTAAAAACCCTTCTGTAATTTGATGTCTAATTATCAGGTGAACTACTGCTCCATGATATAAAGATTTAAGCCACTGTATTACTTGTAGTAAGATACCATATGCTTCTAAGGTTAAAAAAAGAAAGGGATGATGAACCCTGTCAAATGCTTTATATTGATCTACAGAAATGATGCACCCAGTTCCCCCTTGTAAGGAGACGTAATCGATAAGGTCTCTAATAATCATCAAGGCTTGTTGAATCTTTCAATTGGGTAAACCACAGAACTGTAGAGGTGGTAATATCATGTTTGCATAACGCTTAAATCTAGTGTTAAGGACAATAGCCAATATTTTGTAATCAGAGTTCAAAAGTGTAATTGGTCTCCAATTATCAATAGAAGACTTATCCCCGGATTTAAACAAATCAACAGACCGTCCATAAACCAGAGAGGAATACAGTAGGAAGTTATAAAAAAACTAAAAACTTTCTCTAAACAAATGGACAGTGGTTCCAAAAATGTCTTATAAAATTTGTTTGTCAGTCCATCTGAACCAGGTGATGTACCATTCTTCAAAGTCTTAATAGCCTGTTCAAATTCAGAGGCAGTGATAGTTTGTATCAAATCAGCTTTGCTATCTCAGACTGCAGGAATAGATATTGTGTATAAGAACTACTTTATGGTGTCCTCGGAAAGAGGATCTGAAGGAATATGGGAAGAAAAAAATCTTTAATAACCTTATTTAATGCCTCTATGGAGGTCACATTGTCCCCCTTATTATCGAACAAAGATTCTAAAAGGTGGAATCCTTAAATTTCTTAAAAGCTTCAAAGGGATCTCCATAGGGGGACTTTTTTGTCCTGTTTAGAAGCAGGGCCTTCATAGTTTGTGCCCTATCATACTGGTGCTTTGTCATTTCTTCTTTAAGTAATATAATTTGGTCTGTATAGTCCAGTCTAGAGGTATTAGCCATGGAGTATAAATTCCGAAGCTGCTGTCTGAGTTTTAGATAGTTAAGAAATGTAATGTTTTCACTATATTTCCCATGTTTTAAAAAACAGGTTTTAAAATCTGCTTTAGAATCTGCCCACCAATCCCCTAAATCCTCTACAAAAACTAACAGATAATTGATTTTCTAATATATCAGTGATTTGACTCCTTATCCATTGGTCAGATAAGATGGAAGAATTTAACTTCCATATCGGCCTGACACGAGGCTGTTCTGGAACATTAGAAAAAGAACAAAGCGACAATAGATGATCTGAGAAATCAGTGAACAGAGTCTGAAACTGAAAGTTTGGTAAAGATTTCGATATGAACATGTAATCAATGGTAGAAGTAAATTTGTTTCATTGAAAAGTAAACTTGGGCCCAGAACTCTGATAGATACTACAGTTTAAGAGATCAGCTGTCTCTATCAATTTCTGTAATGCATTTGAATCATAGTATACTTTCTTCCTGTGATTCGATGTGCCACCAGGAGTGGATTTTAAACTACAATTGAAATCTCCACATAAAAAAATCTTATATGAGGTAAGAAAATAAGGCTTAGACTGTCAAAAAGGGCCACCAGTTCAGATTTGACCTCTGAACCATAAATATTGATTAATCTGCAGTGCATCATTTTCCATACACCATCTAATATTAGAACTCTCCCTGGAACTAAATCAACCAGTTTAATAAGAGTAAAGTCAAATTAATTAAATAAAAAACCTACACCATTGGCTGTTGCTGTTCCAAATGACCAATAAGAAGGTCCCCAAACCCATTCCCTTTGGAACAGCCCAGCCTGGTAAACATCCAGATTCCGTGCAAAAAACAAATATCGAAAGCTTTATCATGAATATGAGTATACATTACATGTCTCCTTCTGGAATTTAACAGGCTATGAACATTCAATGAACTTATACTGAAAGGAGCCATTTATGTAAACATTGTCAAGCTCATGGCTCTTTTTTCCTCCTTTTCTTTTTCTTTCCTTTATGTCTTTATCAGTGACATTGCAGATGGACTGGTGGGTAAGGTTTTTCTGTTTGCAGATGACACCAAGATCTGCAACAGAGTAGATGATCCAGATGGGGTGGGCAGAATGAAAAGAGATCTGGATAAACTAGCAAAATGGTCAGAAGAGTGGCAACTGAGGTTTAACACAAAGAAGTGCAAGATCATACACAAAGGGAAGAGAAACCCTGAAGCCACCTATAGGTTGGGAGGGGAGTTGCTGGCAGTCACAAGGGAAGAAAGAGACTTGAGCGTCATCATCACCAATGACCTGAAATCATCCAAGCAGACCACTAAAGCAGTAGGTAAGGCTAGAGTGATGTTGGAGTGTATTAATAGGGGTATCACAAGTCGGAAGAGGGAGGTAATAAACCCTCTTTACAAGACACTGGTTAGGCCAAATCTGGAGTACTGCGTGCAGTACTGGAGGCCACACCTTCACAAGGACATTAACCAAATTGAGGCAGTCCAGAGAAGGGTAACCAAAATGGTGCAGGGACTGCATCAGAAAACATATGAGGACAGATTAACTGAGCTCAATATGTATACCCCAGAGCAGAGGAGGGAGAGAGGTGATATGATCGAAACATTCAAACACCTTAAGGGCATTAACAAGGTGAAAGAGTGTAACATATTTCAATATAAGAAAAATAGCAGGACAAGAGGACACAGCATGTGATTAGAGGGAGGCCGATTAAGGGGTAATGTGAGGAAGTTCTTTTTCACAGGCAGGGTGGTGGATGCATGGAACAGCCTGCCTCAGGAAGTGGTGAATATGAATACAGTGAAGTGCTTCAAACAGGCATGGGATAGGCATAAGGGAGCGATACAGATGAGTATAAATAGATAGGACATTGACAGAGTAAAGGTCAATGGCACATTCAAAAGGTAGAAAAAGAAATGGGCTGACTGGATGGGCCTTGAGGTCCTTATCTGCCATCAACTTCTATGTTTCTATGTTTCTATGCAATCCTGGCACCATTTGTGTTATTTGGATGGCTGGTGGGTGGTGGATTGCCTACAGTCTCCAGGGGGAAATGTGGTGGGGTAGATTACCCAGCAAAAGAAATGAAATTGTAATTCTGTACTGCAATTTGCATATGTTGTTCACATCTGATATTTTTAACTGCAAAACTGTGCATGTTGATTGCCATTTGTGGCTGCAAAACACTTCACAATTGTTTCAGTAAAGCTTACCATATTTTTTCATCAATCTGAGTGCCAGTGTCCTTCCTTGCGCTGCCAGTGTGTCACATTCCTGAAGGTCTCCTGGTGAGTCCAGTGCAGCACCTCTCTCGGCAACCCTCAGCCATGCCAGTTTGGGAGGTAAGCTTCAGGTATTCTGGTTGTACCCAGCTGGACGAGTGTGGGCCGGGAAAGAGGCAAAGAATCCTACACTGCAGTGCTATTACCACCAGGAGTGGCAGTTGTGTTCTTATGAACACTACCTGTGGTGACACTACACAGTGGGCGTGTGTTGTAGCATACTGTGAGTGTGTGCCCTATAATCAAGTGATTGTTGCAAAGTGTTACACCACCCACTGTCCCCCTAAGACACAGAGCTCTATAACTCCTGCCTCTTTCTCTAGGACAGTCTACCTGCTGTTTACAGCCTTGCCTGGTATCTGGAACCCTAAGCTCTCTCCTTGTTCCTTAGAGGGTGGTCCTCTGAGCATGATCTCCAGTGGGGAACTGAGGAGGGAAGGGGTCGCCCATGTTGATATGGGAAGTGCCAATGTAGGACGTTGTTGTGGGTGGCCCCTAGTGGACTGCTTGCAAAGAGTTTGTGTGGTCCTAGTGCCTGGTGGTTATAGTTCCATAGGTGTGGCCTGATGAAAGAGATTCTCTTAAAGAACTGCTGTTGCAGTATTTTTTATTTATTTATTGAAATATCAGAATTATAAACCTTTGAGTCAGAGACTGATTTAAAAAGGCTCCACGTCAAAAGATAACAAAGTGTTACAGTGCTAGTTTCCAAGGTGAATACAGAACAAAAATTCAATAACAAAACAGTACATGATACAGAATAAGTACTAATAGAAAGGAATTATACAGGGGTAAAACAAAACAAAAAACTAGGTAGAACAATACCACATACCAGAAAACAATGGTCAGGAAAAACACAGAGGAAGAGAGCAGGTCAAGAGGGCACAGGTAAGAGGAAGGCAGTCCATGGGACCTTGTCACACATTAAGGACAGAGGAAGCAGGTAACGGGGGGTAGGGGAACCTATAATGGATGTTAAGGAGGAGGGAATAAGAGGAAACTGTAGAAGGCAGAGCAAAAGGGGAGAGGGTGAGCTGGGAAGTCAAAGAAGGGGGAACAAGATGGGAGAGTCGAGGGTAGGGAGACAGAGAGTAGGTAGAAGAAAGATAACGGGAAAGTAAAGAAAGGAAATTAGTGGAGGGTACATACAGAGAGAGGGATAGCGGTGCTAGGAACAGTCATAGCTGTTGAAAGACAGTAGGTGTTGCCGCAGTTTAAATTTAAACAGGCCTATTTTATTTTCTGAGAGAACCTCAGGAGGTAGACTATTTAGCCAGAGAGGAGCCCTGCACATAAAAGCACACTGTCTATGAGCTGTTTTGCAAAATGGGATAAGAAAGGAGACTTTGGTGGAGCTTCTAGTAGCCAGGGGAGCAAGGGCGACAGTGAGGAGTTGTCGGGCAGTGGGCAGTGAAGGACTATGGGTAAACCTGCATGCCAGTAGACAGGTATGGTATTAAAGTCTCCCTGAGAAGTTTAACCAGTTAGCCTGTTGATAGAGGTCACAGGTATAGGTGAGCCTATGACCATTTACTACAAGTCAACAAGCTTTATTAAGGGCGACCTTAACCCTATTTAGCGTGGTGTCATTCACACTGCTATAGATCACTATTCCATAGTCTACAATGGAAAGAACCGAGCTGGCAATGACCAACTTGAGGACATCAACAGTGAAACATGACCTGTGCCTCTACAGTAGGCCAGTTCTAGTATTTACAGCTTTGCAGACCTGAATTTTTATTTATTTATTTATTTTACCTATTCTTTTTTCCTCCGGTCACGGTCTGGAGAGCCTCACTCAGGCATCCTGCCTGCTCCTGCCCTGCCTGAAGTCTTCCTACCTGAGCCTCCTCTCTCCTCCCTCTCAACCCACACAGCCAGCACCCCCCAGCTTAACCACTCTGGGGTGGGGTGCCCCTCCTCTTGGGTGCTCTGTACAGTCAGTCTGTGGCTTGTGGGTGAGAGCCCGGATGGAGGACACTGGAAGACCAGGCATGTTAGAACCAGCAGTGGGCATGGGGGCAGGTGCCATCACCTACCCCACAGACCAGTGTTTTCCCTGTTCTGGTGTGCACTCCCCCATGCATGGTGCATGTCTCTGATGCTACAGCACTCAGCAACCCTGCCGAGCATCAGCCACACTATGTACGTGCTGCCCTGCGTGCTGCAGCACCCCCGTTCTCCACCGGGAGCAGCTGGCATGCGGAGTGATGTCCCATCCTCCCCCCCTCCCGGGAGGAGAGCAGACCAGCGGGCACTCAATCCTCACCCACCCCTGCCAACCCCCAGTGCCTGAGCTCGTTCCTGAACTTGGGTTGCCAGCATAGCGCAAGGTGTGGCATCCAGTGTCTCAGTCCTCAGTGCCACTGGGCAGGCTATTTTGCAGACCTGATTGACATGCTCCTGGAGGGAGAGGGAGGGGTCTAGGGTGATGCCGAGGTACTTAAAATTTATGACCTGTTCCAGCGGCTGGCCGTGGCTATTGAGAATAGTGAAGGACACATCCTTATGTTTATTCTGAGGGTTGGCAAATGGCATCACTTTGTTTTTTTTATAGTTGAAGATGAATCTGTGTAAAGTGAACCAAGATTCAATTTTCTCGAAGTTCTTTTGCAAGTTGCACTGCATGGGGAAAGGGGCTGGGTTGCTAGAGTGTATGATGGCATAATCCGCATACAAGAGCAGGTTGCCCAAGCACGCTAAGGGAAGGGAATTGAGGAAGAGACTGAAAAGTAGCATTCCAAGTATGAACCCTTGAAGAACCCCTGAGCAAACTGGTAGGCTGGAAGAGAGAGTGTCAAGAATTTTTACTTGCTGTGTTCTCCCACTAAGGTAGTTGGAAAATCAGGAGGTAGCTTCTTGGGAGAGGCCCAGCTCAGAGAGGAATAAGGAGAGCATGACTGACTGTGTCAAATGCTTTTGTAAGATCTATAAAACAGACCCTACTAAATGACCTCAGCCCAGGGCTTTTTGGGTAAAATCAGTAAATTCTAGGAGGGCAGTGGTGGTGCTGTGTTTCTTCCTAAAACCATGTTGCTGTTTGCATTGTCGATTGTAATTGGTGAGGTAGTCTGTGAGCTGGTCGGTCACTATCCATTCAAGGGCTTTGGAAATAGGAGGGAGGATTGAGATGGGATGGTAGTTACTACAGGAGGTTCAGGAAGAGTTAAGGAAATTTGGCCGGGGTCTCAAGCAAGTAGCTACTTCTGTCATCTTGGAAGTATTACCTGTGAGAGGCAAGGGAGAGCATAAGGGCACATGCACCAGGAACTTTAACTCATGGTTGAAGAACTGGTGCTGTGAGGAAGGGTTTGGATTCATTGGTGGCTGAGGACCCACCTGGAGGGATGGGGACTTGTTCAAGCCTGATGGCCTGTATCCATCCTGGAGGGGAATCCAAACACTCAATGATAAGATTAAATGCTACATGGACAAGCATTTAAACTAGCCAAGGCGGGTGGCAGGCCAGCAAGGAGAGTATCTAATTGCCCACCCCCACAGCTAGCAGTGGAACCACTGAACAGGAGGAGTGGATATCTCTACACAGCAGTGTGCAAAAGATGGAGATAATCACCAAAGGGGTGAATAGGCAGAAAGGGTCAAAAGTGTTTATTTTTATACTCTGTTTTTTAAATTCTCCATTTAAATAACAAACTTGACATAAGAATTTAGACAGATATTCTAGTATTTGGGGCAACATGCCTCCTTATCACATTTCATGTCTTAATAATCACATCATAATAAAAACCATATTTCTTGGTCAATTAGTTAATACATTTAAAATAAACTCACTTTTAACAAAACTCCAACTAAACTAAAAACAAAGGCTACCAGTTCATTCACTCTCTTAATGTAAAATTCCATTATTTATCTATCACAGTTTTTCCATCTATTTTCTCCTCTCCATCTATTCATATTAATTCCTCCTATAACCATTCAGCCTATACTATAGTTTCCAGCCTGTTAGCTTGGGCCCCTCCATATCTAGACTTCTATTACTGGGAATAGGTTTCTTCTTTATTATGTATTAATTCTGTTTCGGGATCTGTTCCTCTGTGTTAGGGCATAGGTCCCATCTATTCCAAGTATTACTGTATTTCTCCTGTCCCTGGTTTATATTACTTGTAATTCTTTCTGATGCTTGTATCTGATTTATTATATCTACCCACTCTGTATAGCTGGTGATATATTTTGCATCCATCTCTTAGTTATTGATTTTAGGGCAGCTGCCCCTAAGATGTTCCATAAGGATTTTTCTTCCTTTCCTTTCATGTTCTTAGGAGGTAGCCCCAGTACTAGGTGCTCCGGTCCCAGTTTGACTTGTGACATAAAAATCTTATGTAGATTATTTTGTACCTGTTTCCAGAAGGAGTCCAACACTGGACAGCTCCAAAATATATGTGCCTGTGTGGCCTCAGTCTCCCCACAGTCCTTCCAGCACAATCCATTACATTTTGTGTCCCACTTTGCCACTTGTATTGGTGTTAGGAAGAACCTAGTTCTTACCTTCCAGCAAAATTGCCTCCATCTTGGTGAGGAGGTGGTTGTCCGTGTGTACTGCCATATTTTCCCCCAGTCTTCATTAGTAAGAGTTATATCTAGTTCTCTTTCCCATTTACTCTGGATGTGTTGAGTAGACATACAGCTATTTTTAACATGGGCGTTGTATAGTAAGGTAATGACTTTTTCCCCATGTGTAATGTTCCAGATTTTCCGAAAGGGTATGTACTCCTCCCATCTCTCCTCCGCTTTTGCCCACTGGTTTTGTATTTCCCTTATATATGTTCTAATCTGGTAGTATCTTAATAAATCTCTATGTGTCCAGCCGAAGTGTGCTTGGGCCTGTTCAAAGGAGATCATCTGCTTTTCTTGCATTAGCTGATATGGGGAAGTGATTCCACTCTGGGCCTGATTATTAAACCAAACATCCTGGGTTGCTGGCCCAAATTTCGAGTTGTATATCCACCACCTAAACATCCACAGGTTCTTTTGCAGTTTATCCCCTCGGGTGCCCCTTCTCCACCCTTCTAGTACTGTTCTGATCCCAGAGAGGTATGTCTGGTAGGTGTATCTAGTTTTGGGCTGAAAGATTAGGGCTGTTAACGGGGGATCTCTCTGATCCAGTTGGTTCATTCTCTTCCATAATGCATCATATTGTCTGTTTCCCCAAAGAAGTGCTATTCGCATCTGTGCTGCCAACCAATACCCAGCTAGGTCAGGAAATACTATTCCCCCCCCTCTCTCTTTGGTAAACACAAAACCTTTTTGTTTATTCTAGATCTTATCTTTCCCCAAGCAAATGAGAGGAACATTTGCTGCCACGTTGCCAGGGTAGATTATGATATCTCACAGGGACACACTGTAACAAATACAGTACACGCAGGCAATGCATTCATTTTCAGTGCCTGTACCTCCCCCAAAAGTCAGGGCAGTAGTTTCCATCTTTGGATATCCCTCTTTAGTTGGTTTATTAGTGGGGGTAATTAAGCTTGTATAACTCCTTTGATCTGGGACCTATAATTCCTAGATAGCTCATCTTAGGCAATTCCCATTTCATCCGGTATTTTTCTTTAATTGGGGGTATGTAATGTAGGCATAGTATCTCTGTCTTATTTTTTATTAAGTGCGACTCCTAAAATCCTAGAAAATTTGTCCAACTGTCCCATCAACTCTACTAGGAATTTCTCTGGCGCTAACAAGTACACCAAGATATCATCCGCATATAGTGCTAATTCATTTTCCCTACCTCCAATTTTAATGCCCTGTGTGCTTGGGTTCTGGCGAATACTCTCTGCGAGTGGCTCTGTACAGTGTGAACAGCAGCGGCGAAAGTGGGCATCCCTGTCTTGTGCCTCTCTCCAAATTGAAACCAGTTGAGATATGACCATTCGTCCTAACATACCCTCTTGGTTTATTATATAGTTTAAACATGTTGGCGATGAAGTCTCCCAGGATTCCAAACTCAGAAAGGACCCTCCTCAGAAAAAACCATGAGACTTTGTCAAATGCTTTTTCTGCATCAATGCTCATAAACATAGAGGGAGAATTAGTGTGATTTATGTGATCTAGAATGTGAATAGTTCTAAGATTATCCTGGGCCTGTCTGTCGGGTATAAACCCCATTTGGTCAAGGTGTACTAGACTTGGTAGAATTTCTTGTAGCCTTCGGGCCAGTATAGAGGTGTATAATTTATAATCATTATTTAGTAGGGAAATAGGACAGTAAGCTGGGCATCTTGAGGGGTCCTTTCCAAGCTTGGGAATCACCGAGATCACTGCTTGTTCCCATGAGGGAGGTGGTTCCCCTTCTCCTGTGAAAACTTTCTGCATTGTTTAAAACAGCAGTGGTTGTACCATTTCTGTAAATATCTTATAAAATTCTGCCAGCAGGCCGTCATGGCCTGGGCACTTCCCTGTTTTCATCCTCCCTATTTCCGTTTTTAGTTCTATTTGTGTAAGAGGCCTTATTAACTTTTCTATTTGTTGTTCTGTGAGTTTTGGTAGTTTTACTCCTCCCAAGAAGTCCTTTACTAATTGCTCAGCAAGAGGGGGTGCAGCTGCATACAACTGAGCATAAAAGTCCTTAAAGGCTTCTGCAATATCCTTTGTTTGTGTCAGGATTTTACCTGTATTTGGGTGTATGATTTGGTGTATTATTGCTTTTGCCCTTTGGGCAAGGGGGCCAAATTCAACGGAAGGGCAGACAGCCGGGAGAACCAGGGATAAAGGGCAACCAGGGAGGGGCTGGAGTAGAACAGCTAAACAGTCCAAGGAGTTCATATCGTGGAAAGCCATGTGTGCCAATGCCAGCAGCCATAGCAACAAGATGGAGGATCTGGAGGCTGCCATGGTGCAGTCGGACCTGGACATGGTGGCCATCACAGAGACCTGGTGTAATGATAACCACAACTGGGAGATGGCCATACCCGGCTACAACATATTCAGAAGAAACAGGAAAGGCAGGAAGGGAGGACGAGTGGCACTTTATGTGAAAGATTGCACAAAGGCCACAGAGATCCAGGAGGAACAAAATGGGAGAGAGATGTTGTGGGTTAAGCTGGAAAGGAAAATGGGGTCAGTCGTCTGCACAAGGGTGGTCTACAGACCACCACCCCAGAAGGAAGAAACCAATAGGGAGCTGATGCTAGCCATCCAAAGAATGGCAGACAAGGGTGAGGTGGTGCTGGTTGGACACTTCAATATTCCAGATGTGGACAGGAGCCTCCCAGCAGCAGCATCAACCAGGAGCAGATTTATCCTGGACTCCCTTTACGGTGCCTTCCTCAAGCAACTGGCCATGGAACCAACTCGGCAGAAGGCAATACTGGACCTCATGCTCACAAGCGGGGACAGTGTGATGGTATTAACAGTGGGGGAGCACCTGGGGAACAGTGACCACTGATCATTGTGGTTTGAAACCACAGAAGGAGCAGAACCAAACCTCACAAAAACACATATCCAGGATTTTAGGGGGGCAGACTATGGGAAAATGGAGAGATGCTTGAAAGAAGCATTAATGGAAATGGGGAGGGAATCAGGGGTTGAGGAACAGTTGGCAATATTTAAAACCGGGATTATAAGAGCAACAGAATTATGCATTAAGCAGATTAGCAAGGGGAAAAGGAAGAGGAGGCCATTATGGTTTTCCAAGGAGGTAGTGGAGAAAGTGAAAACCAAAAAGATTGCATTCAGGCAATACCAAAAAGATGCAGGCAGAACAGGATAGGGAGAAGTACCAGGAGAAGCAAAGGAAGGCAGGAGGTCAGTAAGGGAAGCCAAAGCTCAGACAGGCGAGCATTGCAAAATCAGTGGGTACAGGACAAAACCTTTACAGGTACATGAGTGAAAAAAGAAGGGCAAAGGGAGGGATAGTGAGACTGAAGGGGGAGGATGGGGGCTACGTGGAGGATGACAACAGTAAAGCTGACATACTGAACAGATATTTCTGTTCAGTCTTTACTGAGGAAGAGGAGGGTAATGGACCTGAAGGGAGTACAAGGGGTGGGAACGGTGCAGAAATGGACACAAGTCCCTTTACACGGGCAAGGATCCTAAAGGAACTGGAAGGAATAAGAGTTGATAAAGCAATGGGGCCAGATGGGCTGTACCCCAGGGTCCTAAAGGAACTAAGAGAGATGGTGGGTGAACCTCTGGCAATCCTGTTTAGCCAAGCTCTGGAAACAGTGGAGATACCCAAAGACTGGAGGGGCAACAGATGTAGTCTCCTTATACAAAAGCGGGAACAAAGAGGAAGCGGGGAACTACAGACCAGTCAGCCTGACCTTGGTAGTGGGGAACATCATGGAAGCACTACTGAAGGAGAGATTGGTGGAACATCTGGTTGCCAATGGACTACAGGACCCAAGGCAGCATGGTTTCACCGCTGGGAGGTCATAGCGGACCAACCTCATTGAATTTTTCAACTGGGTGCCAAGGGTGGTGGATCAGGGGAGGGCAGTGAACGTGGCCTATCCAGACTTTAGTAAGGCCTTTGACACTGTGCCACACAGAAGGCTATTAAAAAAACTGGGGAATATGGGAGTGGGAAGAACAGTAGTGTGGTGGGTAGGTAATTGGCTGGGCAACAGGACACAGAGGGTGGTGGTAAATGACTGTCACTCCACAACTGGAAAAGTGGCCAGGGGGTACCACAGGGATCAGTGCTGGGACCGGTCCTATTCAACGCCTTCATTAGTGACATTGCACAGGACCTAGAAGGCAGAATTTCCCTGTTCACTGATGACATGAAGCTCTGTAACAGAGTGGACATGCCAGAGGGTGTACACAGAATGAGGCGGGACCTGCTGAAGCTTGAAGAATGGTCAAGGGTTTGGCAGTTGAAATTCACTGCAAAGAGGTGCAAGATAATGCATATGGGGCATAAAAACCCTGAAGCAACATATCAGTTGAGGGGTGAGGATATAGCATGCACCAAGCAGGAAAGGGATCTTGGGGTTATCATCTCTGATGACCTCAAGGTAGGGAAACAGTGCGACAAGGCAGCAGATAAAGCAAATAGGATGCTGGGATGCATAGGCAGGGGGCATCACCAGTAGGAAAAGGGAAGTCATAATTCCACTATATAAGACACTACTGAGGCCACACCTAAAGTACAGTGTACAGTTCTAGAGACCTTACCTACGTAAGGACATAGGCAGGGTAGAGAAGGCTCAGAGGAGGGCAACAAAGATGGTACAGGGGTTGCATCACAAGTCCTTTGAGGACAGGCTGAAGGACTTGAATATGTACTCCTTGGAGGAGAGGGGATATGATAGAGACATACAAGTACCTTACAGGGAAGAACAGGGTGCAGGAATACTCTATTTTCCAGTGAAAAAGATGTTCCAGGACTAGAGGGCATGGGATGAAGTTGGAGGGTGATTGATTCAGAGGAAATGGGAGGAAGAATTTCTTCACAGAAAGGATGTTGGACAAGTGGAACACCCTGCCAGAGGAAGTGGTGGGGGCTGAAACAATCACAGGATTTAAGAATGCATAGGATAGACATAAGGGAAATCTGGAGGTCAGGGGTAAGGGGCAGAAGACTTCTAGAAAAACATAAAGTGAACTTACAAGCTCAAATGGGCAGACTGGGTGGGCCATAGGCCCTTATCTGCTGACAGTGTATATGTATCTATGAGGTTCTATCACCACTCTTGTGTAGTGAAGTTGCCTTCCACTGCATTGGGAATTGGCCAAGGTATAGGGAGAGGTTTAGGATTTTCATGAGTGGAAGTAGAACTGCACCCAGGGCCAGTCAGAGTAGCTTAAGGTCCAATAAGGCACCAATGCATCTGGATTGTCTCAAAGCCCGAGTTAGGTAGGATCTTGCTTCCCTAAGGGTGACTATCCTAAAACAGAAAGTGGGAGGGGTAAGCGTGGGGCCCAGTTTTGGTAGGGAATCTGAGTTTTCACAGAAAAAATCAAGGGGTAGTACATTGCTAAGATCTGTAAATGCAGTGTTAAAAGAGTCAGCAATACACTGTGGGTCCTGGATAGTGACACCATTGATATTTAGTAAGGGGAGGAGGGGGAGTTGGGCTTACCAGTGAGTTTCTTAATATTATCCCAGAATTTACTCCCAATCCCTCAGGAAGAGGAGCAGCTAGTTTTAAAGTGGGCAGTTTTTGCAAGGTGAATTTCACGGGTACACTCATTTCTGGCAGTCCTGTAGCGTTGTCTGTCGGTCAAAAGACCAGACAACAGGGCTTTGTGCCGGAGGCTATCACATGTAACCATGAGACTTAGGAGTGTAGGGGTGATCCAAGGGTTACTAGAGCCTTTGATAAGGTGTTTGGAGAAGGGAGGATAAATATCGCAGGCAGAGTTGAAGGATGAGTTGAAGTGAGCAAGAGCATTATCTACAGAGGTTGCTGAGTCAACAGGGGACCAGTCACACGTGAAAAGGTAGTCCTGGAATTGCCAGAGCATGCCTTTCTTGAGGATGTGCTGATAAGTTACCTGTGCAGGAAGTTTTGGGGAGCGATTTGTCCAGTGGCAGAGGATAGGTGAGTGGTAAGTATGTAACTGTTCTTTTCTATATTTCTATCTCCAACTTGATTCCCTTGGTTTTCTCCCAGGCCTCCATGTGTGCCTCCACATGTTTTTCTTTGTTCCATCAACAGTCAGCCATCTTTGCTCCATCCCTTGCTGCACCCACCACTACATATTCTGACGGGATGCCATGGCAATCAAGTTACCCTGAAGGTGACTGTAACAGTTTCCGACAGAGTCCCCCATTGCTGTTGAGTTGTATCATGCCCTTGATATACCTCTCTCTTCCTTAATTTGTTTGGATTGAAAGACAGAACTATTTTGATGTCATAAAGTATTCTGGGAATGCTTCCCAAAGTCTTCCTGTAGCTTTTGCAATCCGTGATCCCATGCCACGGTAAGCAAAAATTAAATAACAACTAATGGGAAAAATGTCCAACAAGATTATTTTGGTCATATAGTTCTAGCCACTGGGGGTTGGATTTAAAGGCTGGGAGAGAGGAGCTTAGGGAGTTGTTCATTTCCCTTATAAGTTTAATGTGTTGTACTGCACCTAGTAACAGAGTTACTGGTGTACAGTGGGACTGTCTCTAAGATTAGTGGGTGACCTGATTAGGCAGTAGGGGTATCTTGGACTAGGGGGGAACCTGGTGGCTCACCCAAGGAAACCTATTTGGAAGGGATGGAACCACACATCATTAGGGCCGGCATCTTTGGGAGGGTGGTGGGGTGCACAGGGTGTGGAGCAGCCATGATACTCGAGTCACCACGGTGCACAGAGAGATAAGAAGGGCAGCTTAGTGTGATTCTTCTGGTACCAGTGATCACTGTACATGTAGTTCAGCATAAGGAAAGGAGGAGAGACAAACTACATGAGGATGAGGGTCCTGAACTTCACAAGGGCAGATTTTAAGGAAATGGGAGACTGCCTCAGAAAATGCCATGGGGGTGGGCTTATCAATGAGGAGTAGAAGATCATTGGGGAATAATAAGGGAGGTATAATTATGACAACAAACATCTGCATGAAAAAGGTAAACAAAAGCAGATAGAAAAGAAGTGGCAGGATTGTTAAAAGAAAAAAGGCTGGCATTCAAGAGCTGCAGGGAAACGCAGCAGAAGGAGATCAGGGAGGTGTATCTAGCCAAACAGAAGGAAGCGGGTACAGCTGTTAGGGGAGCAAAAGTATAGACAGAGGGAAGATTGTCAGAAAGGTGTCTTTTTTTTCAGATACATGAGGGACAAAATATAGACAAAGGCAGGGATAGGGAGGATTAGAGGAGCAGAAGGGAAACCTGTGCAGAAGGGGACCAAGAAAAATCTTACATTTTAACAAGTACTTGAGAATTTAAGTAATTTTTCAGGCAAGAGGAGACAGTATGTTCACTTTAATTGCCTGTTAGTTCCTCACTAAATGGGCTTGGCATAATTTTTCCAATACATTGGCCTAGTCTAATTTAGAATTTTGAATGTTTCTAGTTACTTACTGTACACAACTTGTGGTAAGCTGTTCTGTCTAGAAACAGCTCTTTTTATATTGCTTTTCTCCTCCACAGCAAGCAGGCATGGCTTTGATGTCTTAGTGAGAGGGCTCTGTTCCATCCATGAGCGATCTCCTCAGCCTTGGCTCTGACCCCAGGCAAGTCTTCACAGATTCACCCCATGGCGGGACTGGGGAAGGACAATTCTCCCAGAGTGAATTATCCAGATTTCCGGAGCAGAGCCATGAGTTGGGAGTGCTGCCAGGGCTTCTTGTGAAGCCTGCTAGCATCCCATTTTCTGTTTCTCCTTCCCTGTTGCTGGTGTGTGCATCGCCAACATGCGCACATGGAGGCATGCACACTGCAGAGTACCACAGCACTCTCCTGTCTTTGGCACCCTGGACCTGCACTGCCCTCAGGCTGCCACATGGTGGCAGTCATTTGGTGGGAATGCCAACTGACCCTCCCTGGGAGAGGAGAGTATTCATCTGCATGCTCGATCCTCTTCCTCCCCCAAACAACCCACAGCAACCCATGCTCACAACCAAACATGGGTCACTGGCTTGGCAGGAGGTAAGGCTCAATGCCTCAGCCCTCCACGCCACTTGGCTGGCCTCTTGAAACTACACTTTGAGTTAGCCAATCCTTTCTTTTATTGTTCTTGAGTTTATCTGCACTCTCTTTTTAGCATATACCCTTGCAAACCATCCCTGAATAGTTCTCTTTCAGCTTCAGTATCTCTAATAGTTGTTGATTCTACAATGCCCTATATGTTACTATCATGTCCTCCTTTTGTCTTGCCTCTTCAGTGTGAATAAGTTTAACTTAGCCTCTCCCTATAGGTTGAGGTCCACATTCCTTTAATTATTTTGGTAAATATTCTCTGTACTCCCTTAAGTCTATCATTATTTTTCTAGTATGTGGACACCAGACTGACCATGGTGCTCCAGATGGGGTCTGACCAAGGGATAATACAAAGGTAACATTACCCCCTTCCTCCTACTTCATATATTGTTCATGCAAGCAATACTACCTAACAGGGTGGGCAGTATTGGGCTATACCTGCCTGCCCAGAGGTGTAATGAGGCCTGATGCCACAGGCATAGGGCCTTATAGCCCCTGGAAGGGTGGGTCTAGCCCATACCGCCCACCCTGGAGGGTATTATTGTGCTTAGAAAATTGGTTTTGATTATAAAGAATGAGACATACACAAAATTAAATGATTTAAATTGTGAGCATTTTATTTTTTTAACAGTACAACTGTGGGAGAAAAAATAGTCCCTAGTAAAATACTGTATTGAAAGAATTGTTCATTTTGATCATTTTGTTGAAGTCATTTGTTGTATGTTATGAACTGAATAGGTGCATTGAAGGTGCAGTTGGTTGGTCTGAAGTTGATTAATGGAGTAGAGGGTGCTGCTTCTGTTTCTGTGGGGTGTTGTTATGATGACATGCTGGTTCATTGACTTTGGTTTCTGCTTGCTTGTTGGCATCTGAATTTTGGCCTCCCAGTATTTTACTCCACTGCTGTCTGTCATGTTGCCTTGGTGCCCAGTAGTTGGCTAGACTTGTTTCTGACTTGTGTCCTGTTACGCTAGTTATTTCTCTGCTACTTAAGCCTCCATTAGATAGTAGTTGGACTGCAGTGACTCTTATACTGTGGTTGGTATATTCTTACTTGGTATATCTTTTTGTGAGCTGAGCTTCATCACTGAGTCTTAACATCATAGTTCCTAGGTAGTTTTTACCAAGTGGTGCTTTGGAGTACCACTGTGGGAGAGTGTCCAGTATAGCTTGCAGTTGTGTGAGGGGATGGCAGTAAACAGCTGTTGCATTGTGGGGTAGTTTAGCTAAGTATTTTTGAAATGATTTAACTGGATAAAGTGGATTTTGTGGGTCTTCATACATGAATCCTCTATTTTTGTCTCTGTTAGTTTCGGTTGGATTCTTATGATTTTTTGCTGCTTCATTGTGACTTAGGGAAACATATTTTAATCCATTTTGATCTGCATTTATTTGGAACGAGGTACATGTTAGTTTCCTTAGATGTTCTCGGCCTTCTCTGGCCATATGTATTTGTATATTAAACCATACTTTTCTTAAGAGGCCTAATGCAGTGTCAAGGCTTAGTACTGGTGAGGTTCGCAGCTTTTGCAGGTCTGTTTCAGTTAGTGGAGGGTGGTGGGTGGCATAGTCTTTTTGTTCTTTGTGAAGTTTTTTAAGGGCAGAGGGTAGGACATTGTTTGATGACCTGAAGGTTGAGTCACTGATTAGGCTGACATTTCTTCTGATATTTTGGCTATTAATGTGTCTATTTAGTCCTGCACGAAGGGAACAGTAGCCTGAGACTGAGTACTGCTGTCCAGTGTTTGTTGTGACTTCTGCATAAAATTGACGCAGCACTCTGTTGATACTTTCTAAGGTGTCAGTTTCCTACTGTAGAGTTCCATTTCTTTTGATGACCCATTCATTGAATACTTTGAGAGCCCGGTTTGTTTTTTTTCTTGTATTAGCTTCTTCATGCTCAGCTTCTATGGTGTTAAGTTCTTCTGCACTTATGGCGCAGAAACAGTCTTTTTCTTGATGTGTGTTTGAAGTTTTATTTTGCTTTGTGACCATAGTTTCTGTGGTGAGGTTCGTTTGTTGTTTGGTTTCTGGTTTATTGTGTTCTTTAGGTATTGGTTTTGTTTGTGGTATGTTGAGCTGAATTTCTTCTGTATCTATTAGTTCTGTTATTTCCTGTTCTTGTGGGGCATTTTATGCTGTCTGTAAAGAGAAAATACAGTTTAGTACAACAATTAATTGTTCTGAAAGTGTACATAGTTGTAATATAATAGGTGCATGGTGACAGCAAGAGAGGAGCTCAGTGGTGGTGTAAATGTTTTTTTTGTTGCATAAACAGGAGTAGCAGAGAAAACATGAAATATTATTTTATATGTGTGACATGGGAGTATAGGGAAAGTTAAGTGATTTGGATAGGGTCACATAGTCTGCAAGCGAAGGCTGTGGGATTCAAACACAGGTCTGCAGATTTGGAGCTCAGAGTGTGAAATTTATTTGGGAGCAGAAAGTTGCTAGAGTAACTGTTTTTAAAAGATCTGGAGGATATGGCTTTTAAAATGATAAGAAGTAGGTATGGAAAGGAGCATCTTGGGGGAACAAGCAGTTGTGTATGTTTTCTAGAGATACAGGGATTGTGAAGGGACTTTTTTAAAGGATCCCTGATGATGTTAGGTGGAGCAAAGATGACAACAGAATTGCAAGTGCTAGGGAAATAGTGGGCTATGTTTAGAGACAAGAAAATTACTAATGCAGTGAAAGGGATGTGCGCCTGAGTGATTTTCCAGTTAAAAAAAAAAGTCGGGAAGCTGTGAAAACACATAGGTCGGGGAGGAAGTCATAGTTTCTGTTTTTCAACATATGCAGGATATTTCTGAAAAAGGTAATGTCTTTGGAAACTCAGTGAAGAGAGTAGGAGGAACTGGAAGACAGTGATAAGTGGAAGCGCTGAGTGAAACAGAGGGTAATTATTCAGAAAAATAAATATTGGTAATTAGATGAGAGGAGTGGTGCAGTTCATGCTGTTTCAGTGTAACAAGGTGTCGGGAAGGAACAGAAACATTTGTGCTCAAGGAGGGAACTGTACTTTTTTGATCTGGTGATGGTTTGGAGGGCATGCAGTGTGCAAGGCATAGCATTTTGCCGCCCTCCCCGCTACTGAAGTAAGAGAGACAATGAGAAGAGTGTATTTACTGGCACAGTGTGTATATTTTAGATTCATTTTTTACTAACCTGGTTGATACTGTTAGACTGCTGGGGTGTTTCTATTGCAGCTCTGTTTTCTTGTGACTGCCCGGACTCTGTTACGGCTTGTGGTGCTTCGAGAAGACTTGATTTACTGATTTTTTGAGCTGGCTTATAATAAATGTTGTCTTCTAACTCTGACAACATTTGCCTGAGTCCTCCCAAGTTTACTATGTCAAAATTTACTGAGGAATCTGACATTTTTTACTTTGTTCAGAGGTCGCATTTAAATCTCCGGCCTGTGTTGCCATTTGCCTCATGAATTTTCGTGTTGTGTACATAGCGATGCAGGTGGCTCATTGATTTGTAGTTTATGATTGGGCAACACGGGCTGGCACTCGTTCAAGGTGGGCATTGTTAATTGACAGATGCCCACCTAGACGAGTGTCTGAGCCAATCAGAAGTGACAATTGTCTTTTCCCGTTTTCTAAGATACAACCTATGACCTGACCACATTTTTAAGCAACGGCTTCCCATTGTTTGGCCCATGTGAAACTTTATTATATTATGATATCAAGGTATTTTTCTTCAGTGGAGGCTCATAGTGGCATGTTATTTATTCGCTATGTAGCACTTAGGTGACTATTCCCTAAATATAACACTACACATTTGGCTATATTGTAACTAATTTTAGATTTTTGTGTCCAACTTGCCATTCTATTGAGATCTTCCTGCAATTCCTTAATACTAGTGTGTGAGTCAATAATGCCCTCAGTTTCATATGACTTGTGAACATTGTTGACCAGCCTTGTATTCCACTGTATGAGTCCCACATGTAGAAGCTGAAGGGGGCAAGGTTCCATAGCATCAGGGTTAGTCATGATGCAGCCATTACACATCATGCCTGCTGTGGTAGCTGACTACCCGGTAAACATAAAGTCAGGCAAGTCTCAAGGTGCAAATGGGCTACATCCCTAGATCACAGTAGAGTGAAAGAAACAGTTGTCAACACCACTTGCAGAAATCCTTTAGGAGTCTGTCCAGACAGGTGTAGTGTCAAAGAACTGTAAAGTGGTCAATGTGGTCCCTTTTTCAGGGATGGGGCAAGGTCAGACCAAGACAACTACAGGCCAAATGAGTGCTGTGCATAGTCTTGGAGGACATTATCAAAGACAATATGACAGAACACTTGGTTGAGGCAAGGGTTCTTGCTCCCTCTCAGCATGGCTTTTTGAGAGGCAGATTGTGCCAAACTAGCTTGATCACCTTTGAGTGGGTAAACATGGAGACAGACAGGTACAGGGCTGTGGATATAGTCTATGTGGACTTCAGCAAGTCTTTTCATACTGTGGCACATAATAATATTCGAGGAAACCAGTGCAGAATACACATTTTTAGGGTTGCAGTGGGTGCAGCCCTGCAGACCTTTTGCTATGGAAAAAAGGACTCAGTGCATTCCTTCCCACCGAACAATATGTTGAAGTTGCACCACAGTCGCCTCTGCATCCGTGAAGCACTCCTCTTGTCTGCATTGGATGTAGCACTGCACTATTTGTTATATGTTGGCAGTCACAGCAGAACACAGCATACTCTGCTGTGTCCAAGATGTCCACCAAATTGTATTGCGCATGCGCAACTACTAGAGCATGCACATTGCAGAGTGGACTGTGCTGTGTTGCTATGACTGCTGATTTGTTTTTATTTTTAAATTATACATATCCCTCCACCCAATCCTCCCTCTCAGCACCTCCCACCAGAAACATAATGGTGACACTGGGGGTGTCCAATACCCCAGTGTCGCAATTGTGTTTCCCCATGACTGTCAATTTTAATTTTCTTTTTCTTATGCATAGACCCCCTCCAGATGCTCCATCTCAGCATGCAAAACCCCACACCACCCAGAAATGTAACAATGGCACTGGGGTGCTCAATCCCCCAGTGTCATGATCGTGTTCCCTGTGAATTTTTTTAAATACATATTTGTGTCTCCTCCCACCTGACCTTCCCTCTCAGACCCCCCCCCCGAAACATAACAGTGACACTAGGGGTGCCCAATCTCCCAGTGTTGTGATCAGGAATCCTGACCCCTCAACTGACCCTCCCACTCAGCACACAGCACACCTCCCCCCCCAAGCCCTTACTTACCAACTGGGGGTCCAACACCATAATCCTCTCTGGACCGCAGACACATCTTCACTCTTCAAAGCCAGACCTCAAACTAAAGAAAAAGGTATGTGGTTCAATGTATTGCAATGAGGTTTTGAACTTAGTGGCATAACTTGGGCATTTTTGCATATTTTTAGCCCACATTTTCAACATGCCTTTTTTGGGACCCCGCCTCATGAACAATTGCATTGACATTAGGCAACTCTGTCCAGAAATGTGATTCTGTGGTAAATGCATTAAATCACTTTTCAGGCAGGAGTTGAAACTTTTCTCTGCCCTTGTTCATGAGGTGGCATCATAAGAAGGCTATGTTGACAATGTGGTGTAAACATATTAAAAACAATAACGTTATGTGCCTACATTGAATTCTGTGAATGCAGGCTCATGAGCTTGGTCATTTTCAATTTTTTTACCCCAAATTTACAACATAGCCGTATCTTTACAGCACCTCATGAATGTGATAGCTATCATTTTTTAAATCCTGGCCAAAATATTTCTTTAGATCCCAAAAGGTGATTTTGCAGTCCCAGCACAAAATCGCCTTTCGGACAGGAGTTGAAAATTTTCTCTGCCCTTGTTCATGAGGTAGGGTCATAAGAAGGCTATGTTCTAAATTTGATATAACAATATATATTTTTTTCAATTTAAAGTTTATTGATACATTTTCCACAATAATAGGCAGTTTAAATGACAGTGACATTAACATTCTGATACAATATAAAGGAATAACTGCCTGACCCACCCTTCCCTCCCATACTGCAATAACTCAACCTAATGCCCGTCAAATGCCAAGCACCTTACTTAAGGTCTTACATAACAATATAGTCTGAGATATACTTAGACTTGAACCAGAGAAAATAGAGAGTGAAGGGGATCCCAGATTTTGGTATATGTTGCCATTCTATTGTGGACACTAGCAATCGCTTTTTCTGTGTGCAGATTGGACAGAATTTCTTTTACCCATTCCAGGACAGATGGAGAGGACTTATCTTTCCAGTGGCGTAAAATAAGCTTCCTAGCCGATAAGGCAATCATGGAAATGTGAAACTTTCATAAATTATCTCTAATAAATGATAAGTCCCCTTGCAGACAGATCTCGGGAGTAAAGTATTCCTGAAGGCCCAGCAGAAGGTCCAGGAAAGTTTTAATTGAATCCATAAGGGGGAGATTTTAGGAGAGGATCAAAACATGTGGAGAAGTGTTCCTTCTTCCTGCAAACACTTATTGCATATATTGGAATTCAGGTAACCCTACTTCTGTAATTTAACCAGGGTGTAGTACAAGTTATGTAAAATATGATATTGCGTGAGACGCAGTCTGTCTTGAGAAATATATTTATGACATGATCTCCACAGAGAATGCCAATCCAAATAATATTGAGGGAAAAATTATTCCAGAATCTTGTAGGTCCAGAGGGACCACCATATTTTTTGTGAAACAAAACCTGATACAGCTTAGAGATTACACCTGAAGATCCAGAAAGTGGGGAAACCTCAGGTATCAGAGAAGTGATGGTCTGGGAGGGAGGAGTATTACCGAAATTGATTACAAGTAAATGCTTTAACTGTATAACTTTGAAATGAGAGGAAACTGGAATGAGAAATTTCTTAATAATATCTTCCACTGATAACCAATGCCCCTCTCCATCCATAAGAGAAAAAAGCTTCCCATCCCCCAACTGGGACAACCATTGACAGGAAATCTGGTTCTTGTTAATAGTGAAAGACAGGGAATTCCAAATAGACTGGGCCAGGTCCTGATGAGGGGAATATTGTAAAAATGAACACATTTGAGAATAAATCTTTAAAGAAGTCATTATTATGGGGCGCTCTTCGGTCATACGTACCTGGGGAAACTTAAGGAAAAATAGTGTAAGAGGGTCCAAATTCTTGGGCTTGATTGCATCCAGTTCTATTCTAAGCCAAACTGGTTGCTCTTTTTTTGGGCCGGGGGATACCCATCTCAGACATTTTGCTAAGTGACTAGCCCAGTGATACATGACAATATATTTTTTTTCTAAAGTTACAAGGCTATGTTTAATTTTGCAAACTCAGTCTTGTAAGTTTGGTAATATTCAAACTTTTTGCCCAAATTTTCAATGTGACCATTTCTATATAGCACCTCATAAATGTGATAGCTGTAATTTTTCAACTGCTGCTCAAAATGTGTTTTTGCATCCTAAAAGTTGATTTTGCAGTACCCATGTGAAATTACCATTAGATCAGGAGTTGAACATTTTCTCTGTCCTTCTTCATGAGGCACGGTCATAAGAAGGCTGTGCTGACAATGTGGTGTAAAAATATTGCAAAACAACTAATGTATAAGCCTACATTACATTTTGCAAATGCAGGCTTGTACCTTTGGTAATTTCCAATATTTTAACCCAAAATTCCTCGGCTGCAGCCCTATCAGCTCTGGCCAGAATTTGTTGATTTGGGGTATTGGAAGCCTCTGGAGGGAACCCTTTACTGAACAGCTAGATTGGGGGAAGGGATATAAAGTGGCCTGAATCATATTCAGTGTGCTTTAATTATTATTTTTATTTGTTTTCTTATACTCCTCGGCCCATGGCACTCCACTCTTCAGGAGATACCATCTGCCTTATCAGTCCCCACTCTCCTACCTGTTCCCAGAGGTCCATCCTCATGGAGTCTTGATTCTACCCCCCCAGGTGGGGCCTGAACAACCCATACTTCCTTCATTTTGTCAGGATGCCAGTTTGAGGTCAGGCAGGAGGCACTGGGGATCAGGGCTGGTGCTCCATCTACTACAGGTGCCACTGGCCATTTTTCTCATTTTTCTCCACAGAAAACACATGCACCCTAATACCAAGGCACTATGCACTGATGTCCACCACACAGCTCCCACTGGTCCCTCCTGCAAGCTGCAGGACTTGCTGTACCATGGGCCTCTACCCAGGATCAGGTAAGCTGTGGACCTTGATCCACTCCCTCCTCCCCAGAGAAGGTAAGCCATCCTGGGATGCTCAAGCCTTCTCCCCCGGCCAGCTTTCCAGTGACCTGAGTCCACTCCCAAACCCGGGTCACTGGCGTCGTGATTGAAAATCCAATGTCTGCACCAACGGGCCACTTCAGTGTACTCTAATTATTATGGAGAACACAGGTTTTAGCAATGAATGTGAACATTGCAAATGTTGTTGATTGAAAGGAGAGGAATGTGCTGGCAGGAAGGTAAGGGATTAGATGTTATTTGTCTTTGGGAGATAGTCATAAAGGGCAACATGGCAGTTTTTAAAATACATCTCTGTAAATCACTGTAGCAACTATCTTGCCTTTATTTGTTGAGACAGGTAAAAAATTTAGAAACCAAATTTCTGAAATATTCATGAACTAACACCCATTGTTCTCAAATGCTGAGCAAAGTTTTTATCGTATTGTATAGCATTACTTATACTTGGTTTGACCACTGATGTTATGTGCTCTGTAAATTCATACTTGCTGCTGTATTCCCAATATGCTTGTCTGCCATTGTTCTGTTCTCCTTGACATGGAACCTTTGTAAACATGCTCTGAGCTCAAAGGCTGTATTCAAAAATGTAAATAAATAAATAAAAGTGAAGTTAGGTGTTTGTGCATCTCTGCCATTGATTTACTGATATACAGTGGTGATCACAAAATGTTTTATCTGTACTGAGGTATACCTTGGTGGTACTGAGGCAGGATCGCATTACAGCCAATGCAAATTGAACTTGAGTGTTTCAGTGGTACTGTACCTCGAGGTTCCACGAACATTTACATTACCACCACTGTACAGCAGAGCCAAACATGATGCAAACCAATACCTTGCAGTAAGTGACATGTCACAAAATACTGCATGACAAAAGGACTTAATTGCCACGTGATAACTGGGTCACATTTTTTTCTCATAGGAAAAGACAGTTATAATTCACTGTTATAGCCAGCTGGTTATAACGTCAAACATGCACCAATCTTTCTATGAGAAAACCATGAGCCAGACTGTGGCTCACTACACTGCTCTTAGAACAGGTGCAAGACAGAAAACACATGCCATTCTCACTTTACTTTCTGTTGCAAAACTTCTGTGATCAACTTTTAAACTTGCAGAACTTTTTGACAAGTAAATTCAGTTTAGGTTGGACTGGGGAAAAAAATCACCTGTTTCTCTTTCTCTCTCTCTCTTTGTCCACTCCTCCCTCTCCAGGTCACAGGATCATTCCCTTGGAAACATCAGTTGCCATGACTACAGGGGGTGAGGGGGCAGACCCTTGCATTTATTGATTAACTGTGGTGTTGTTTGTTTCTGTATAGGGGTGATTGTTCTTTTTGTGTGGTTTTGTAGGTGTTCCATCTGCATTTTTCTTTCATTGTTGTGGTCTTTCGGTGCTGTCCATTGGCTGTGTAAGGGTTGTTGGGGCGATGTTGTTACTGTAGTGTCCATCACAATTTTTCCTGTTGAATCAGCTTGTTGGAACCCCAACACCTTGGATGTGAGTAAAATTCTCATTATATACACCACCACATGTATTATTCCATATTTGATTATACAGATCCCTCCATTGTGGCATTGTAACCTGCTTGGTGCTGCTGTGTATTAAAATTGCTCAGTAATGCTAAAGCATTTTAGGAAAAGGCAACAGCACATCAACAAACACTCATTACAATTGCTACTTTGAAATCACATTGTTTCAGTAATAATTTATAGTGACATTTGATATCAGGATAATTGCTCATTTGTTTGACATGTGAATACTAAAAACAACACTGCTGAATGGTCAGTGGATGGTACTTGGTCTAAAGTGAACTGCCCATCTATGAAATAGCCCTCCTAGTGTCTTGGGTACATGCAACAAATAAAATACTCTTAACACTTGGCACAACTGTGCAGGAGCTACAAACACTGTAGCTAAAATGCTACAGCTGTTTTGTTCAATGATATTCTTTCTTTTCTTGCATCATTCATTAGCAGTTTTTCTTTATTTTCTGGTGCCTTTTACTCCTGGTTCAGTGCTCAGCTGTTGGGGCAGGATTTTCAAGGCCCTTAGATCGCTTGCAGCCAACATGCTGGATGCTACAAGCACCTAGTGCCAAGATTAGTGCCATAAGTGATTTCAAAAAGCAGCCAGCATCAATCAGCAGGCTACTTGTGCCAAAGTGTGCTAGCACCAGCCTTGTGCCACAAAAGTGGCTGCAGCATGGCACTAGGGGGATTGCAGCAGACCCTGACCGCTACAACCCCTAATTTCTGAATTTCAAAGCCGTTCCCGGGAACAAAGTGCTAAGTACCATTAGACCAGCAAAGAGATGGTTTAATGGTACTGAGACATCTCCTGGGAGGGACATCTAGTATGTGCCACTGTGTGGCCTGCCCTGATCCACCCCAATTGATGCTCCCTGGTGATCCACTGGCCTCCCTCCCTGCCTATCATAACCCAACACTATCCTATGTAATCTCCCCACTGATCTAGTGGCCCCCCTTCCTGCCCATCATACCGCAACACTGTCAAGTAATCTCCCCAGTGATCTAGTGGCACCATCCCTTCCTGTTGTACCCCAACACTGTCATTCCTCCTGAGTAGTCTGCCTGATGGTCTAGTGCCCCCACCCCCAGCAAGTGGTGCCCACCACCCCACTCCCCCCATTAAAACCCCAGATTCAGTGACCAGCATGGCCCTCTGCACACCACCATGGCTGGCTGCTGAATGAACTGTCTAAGCGTGTACTGTAAGTATGCACTTTCACAGGTCATTCAGAGGCTGGCCATGGTGGTGTGCAGAGGGCTTTGCCAGTTGCCAAATCTGGGGCTTGGATGTGGGGAGTGGGGTGGTGGGCACTACTTGCCAGGGAGCAGGGGACACTAGACCACCAGGGAGTGTTGAGTCTGCAGTAGTACTGCTCATGGGCACAGTGGGGCATAGTGTTGCGGGGTACCAACATATGCACAAGCAAGGGCACAGCTTCACCACATTGTCCTGCAGTACTTGCTGCACTCCTTCTGGGTGCACCATCCATTTGATGCACCCATTCGGTTGGTGCAAGTAGTGGGACTTAGGTCCTGGGATCCTATGTAGTGGAAAATCAGGAGCAGGGTCCTGGGCACACCGGCACTCAGTGCAAGCTGCCATTGTCGCAGCTTGTATCACAGGTTTGAAAATCCGGCCTCTAATATGCCACCTGCTATGTTTACAGTACTCAGCTGTTTTTATTTATTCCCCATGCCTCTCACACTGGGTTCAGCACTCAGCTGCTTTTATTTCCCTGTGTGTCTCAATCTGGGTCCAGCATTCAACTGTATTTATTTTTGTCCCTGTGTCTCTCATTCCTGGTGCACTGATAAACTGTTATTTATTTCCCTATTCTTCTCACTCATGTTGCAGGTCTTAACTGTTTTTATTTATTTATTTGTGCTTCTAACTTATGGTGCAGTGTTAAACTGTTTTTTTTTTCCCTGTGTGTCACATTCCTGGTGCTATGTGAAGCTGTTTTAATTTACAGTACAGTATTTCCCTGTGCTTCCCAGTCCTGGTGTAGTGCTTAAAGTTTGTTTGTTTTTTATTTATTTCCCTGAGCCACCCAATATGGCTGCAGTGCTAAACTGTTTTAAATTATTTCACTGTGCTTCCACTCCTCAAGCAGTACTAAGATGTTTTAATTCTTTCCCTGTGTTTTCCAATCCAAGTGCAGTGCTAAACTGTTTTTAATTATTTTCCTGTGGCACTTACTCTTTTTAGTTATCTCCCTGTGTCACTTACTTCTGGTGCAGCTTTCAGCTGTTTTATTTATTTCCCAATGTTTCTCATTCCTGGTACACTGCTAAACTATTTTTAATTATTTCCCTGAGTTTCTCACTCCTGGTGCACTGCCAAGTTAGTTTTAATTATTTCTCTGTATTTCTCATGCATGGTGCACTTCTAAACTACTGTTAATTATTTCTCTGTGTTTCTCACTCCTGGTGCACTGCTCAACTATTTTTATGTACTTGATTTCCCCATGTTTCTCACTCCTGGTGCACTGCTAAACTAGTGTTAATTATTTCCCTGTGTTTGTCACTCCTGGTGTACTGCTAAACAAGTGCTAATTATTTCCATGTGTTTCTATCTCCTGGTGCACTGCTAAACTATTTTTAATTGTTTCCCTGTGTTTCTTACTCCTGGTGCACTGCTAAACTACTGAGAATTATTTCCTGGGGTTTCTCACTCCTGGTGAATTGCTCAACTATTTTTGATTTTTCCCTGTGCTTCTCACTCCTGGTGCACTGCTGAACTATTGAGAATTGTTTCCTGGTGTTTCTCACTCCTGGTGCATTGCACAACTATTTTTAATTTTTCCCTGTGTTTCTCACTCCTGGTGCACTGCTCAACTATTTTAATATGCTTAATTTCCCCATGTTTCTCACTCCTGGTGCACTGCTAAACTAGTGTTAATTATTTCCCTGTGTTTCTCACTCCTGGTGCACTGCTAAACATGTGTAAATTATCTCCATGTGTCTCTCTCTCCCAGAGCACTGCTAAACTATTTTTAATTGTTTCCCTGTGTTACTCACTCCTGGTGCACTGCTAAACTATTGATAATTATTTCCCAGTGTTTCTCACTCCTGGGGTACTGCTCAACTATTTTTAATTGTTCCATGTGTTTCTCACTCCCGGTGGACTGCTAAACTATTTTTATTTATTTCCTTGTGTTTCTCATTCCTAGTATGCTGCTAAACTATTTGCAATTATTCCCCTCTGTTTCTCACTCCTGGTGCACTGCTAAACTATTGTCAGTTGTTTCCTGTGGCACTTATGGTTTTTAATTATTTCCCTGTGACACTTACCTTTGACACTTGAATAGCTTGGCAGAAGACATCAGGAGAAAGGACTGCTGTGTGACTGAACTTCTCTACTGGGACTATATTGCCCTCCTTCCCTCCCCCCACCCAAAGGTAGTTCTATTTTTATAGGCACAGGATTTGACTGACAACAGGAACTTCCTGTTTAGGAGCAGGAAGTGAGTGATCACAGAACCACCAAGGACCCACCATCCTAGAAGGGCAAGAGTAGCTCTCCGGCCCCCTCTAGCTGCTGGAGGTCTGCCTCTGAACAAGTAAGTGGTCTACTGAGTAATATAGGATATTCTTGTCTCAGAACAGGACAATCAGGAGCTTAAAGGGCACACAGGCAGAAAGTAAGGAGAGAGAGAAAAAAAAACAGAGGAAACAGTAAGGATTGCAAACAGTTAAGGGGCCAGAAATAAGACATGATTGGAGTGGTGCAGTGCAGTGGCTGTGGAGCAGCAGTCTTCTGGGAGATGTTCTGGAGGATGCGGTGTTGTCCATCTGCAGGCACCCTCTGGGCTGAGGAGGAGGTTGCTCATCTCCAGGCTGAGTTGGCCAGGATTTGTGGGACCTCCTCTTCCATCCAGGGACCACCAGTGCCACTGCCGTTGACTCAGAGGTTGCCAAGAAAGAGGAGCGGTTGGACCACAGTGGGCTAAGGTAGGGTGAGGGTGGTGGAACAGAGGCACAACCCTCCAGTTGTACCTCTCCACAATTCCTATGCCATTCTGGCAAAGTGTGGTTCCTCTATGGAGGCACCTACAGTGGAGACCAAGGAGGATGCTGGGAACCTCCAGAAGGAGACCCACAGGAGGGTGGCAGGGGACCCCTGCAGAAGAAGGAAACAACTCTGGTGGGGGACTCCATTGTTAGGAAGGAAGAACTGGGCAAAGGAAGGGGAGGGAGGTAAGGTGCCTGCCTGGTGCCATGGCTTGGAGGGACAGGGAAGATCCTCAGGATTGCAGACAGCTGCACAGGGGAGGGAGCTGGATGTCATTGTCCACCTAGGGACAAATGACCTGGCTAGAAAGGGATTAGAGAAGTGCAGGAAGAGTTTGTGGAATTGGGAGAGGCCTTAGTCAAGTAGCATGCACGGTAACCTCGGAGGTGCTAGATGGCATGGAGAGGCAAGGGTGTTCCGCACCATGGGATTCAATCAGTGGTTGAAAACTGGTGTGGAGCTCAGGATTTGGCTTCATTGGGGACTGGGAGTCCACCTGGAGTGATGCAAGCCTATACTGGCATGATGGGCTGCATCTGTCCGGGAGGAACCAGGATCCCTAGGTGATAGGTTTAAATGCTTCATTGGCAAGCTTTTAAACTAGCCAAGGGGAGGCACTGGAAAAGACAGGGAAAATCCTAGCCCCCAAACAATCACGGTAGTAAGTGTGCAAACACCAACATGGAGGTGTCGATAGGGAGAAGGGCAGGGGTAAATCGAGAAAGTGACAAAGGCAAGAAGGACAGGGATGGGGCAAAAGGGGGTAAGGCCATCAGGAAATGGAGGGTAATGAGTACCAATGCCCGTAGTCTGGGCAACAAGCTCCCTGAGCTGGTGGCCCTAATGGAAGAGGGATGCCTGACATCGTAGGCAGTCACAGAAACATGGTACACAGAGAACCATGACTGGGATGTTAACATACCAGGGTACATAACTTACAGGAGAGTCAGGCAGGAGAGAGGGGGAGGAGTAGCTCTCTATGTAAGGAAGGGATAAAAGCAACTGAACAAAAGAGTAAACAGGGAGGAGAGGAGGCACTGTGGGTCACCTTGGAGACTGGAAAGGGCACACAATCCACACAGGGTTGTGTACAGACCCCCATGTCAGGGGGAAGAAATGGACAAGGATATGATTGAAGGCATTCTTAGAATGGCAGTGAAAGGGAGATACTGTTGATGGGAGACCTGAATATGCCAGATGTTAATTGGAGCACATTTGCTGCAGCCACATCCAAGAGCAGGGCCATTCTTGATGCCCTACAGGTGGCAGGCATTAGACAGCTAGTTTCGAGCCCACTCATGAGGAGCAATCTTAGACCCTCGTACTCTCAAACGGGGCAGTGAGAGGATCTCAGATCTAGAAGTGGGTTGCCATCTGGGACAAGTGACCATCAAACAGTGTGGTTCACGTTAAACTCAGCTACAGAGTCAAGCCATACAAAAGTGAGGGTACTGGACTTTAGGAGGCTGACTTTGGCATGATGGGAGAGTGCCTCAGAAAAGCACTAGCAAACAGGCTAGAAAGGAGGTGTGGAGCAACAAAATGGGAAATTATCAAAACTGCCATCACAGAGGCAACAAGCCTTGTGTGAAGCAAATAAACAAATCAAAATGAAAGAAAAGCCACTATGGTTCTCAAGAGAGGTGTGGCTGTGAAAGTCAGGAAGAAAAGATAGCATTCCGGAAGTATAAGGAAACACAGAAGGAGCAGGACAGAGAGCTGTACCAGTTAAGGCAGAAAGAAGCAGGAGGAAGTCAGAACAGCAAAGGCCCAAACTGAGGAAAAGATAGCCAACTCAGTTAAGAAGGGGATAAAACCTTTATAGGTACATCAGCACGAGAAAAGACAAAGGAGGGATAGTGGCTGAATAGAATGAACGGTGGGGGGCAGAGCGGACAGTGAAAAGCAGGAATACTGGAACGAATATTTCGCTCAGTATTCACAAAAGAGGAGGGGAAGTGCCTAATCCAATTAACAGAAGCACTTTTGATAGGGGGTCGATCCCAGTCCTTTCACAGAAGAAAGGGTTCTGCAAGAACTCCTAAAACTGAAGGTGGACAAAGCAATGGGTCCTGATGGCATTCACCCCAGAATTCTAAAAGAATTAAGGGAGGAACTAGTGAAACCACTGGCTACTCTTTTTAATAAATCATGGGAGGATGGTGTGGTACCCGAGGACTGGAGGAAGGCGGATGTGATTCCCTTCACAAAGTGGGACCAAGACAGAGGCAGGAAACTACAGACCTGTCAGTCTGACCTCTGTGGTAGGGAAAGTGATGAGTCACTTCTGAAGGAAAGAATAGTTGAGTACCTAGAGGTCAGTGAAGCACAGGATCCAAGGCAGCATGGATTCACAGCTTGAAGGTCATGTCAGATGAATCTAATAGATTTCTTTGACTGAGTGACCAAAGTAGTAGACCAGGGAGGGGCTGTGGACATGGCCTACCTAGACTTTAGCAAGGCATTTGACACAGTCCCACACAAAGATTATTAGTCAAATTAACCAGCCTGGGAGTGGGTCCCAGGGTGGTAGCCTAGGCTAAAACATTGGCTGGACAACAGGACACAGAAGGTAATTGTAAATGGAGTCCACTCTGAAGAAAGGGCAGTTACCAGTGGTACCGCAGGGTTCAGTATTGGGTCCAGTCCTTTTTAATGTCTTCATCAGTGACATTGCAGAGGGACTGGAAGGAAAAGTATGCCTTTTTGCAGATGACACAAAGATCTGCAACAGGGTTGATACACAAGGAGGCGTGGAAAGGATGAAAAGGGACTTGGCAAGGTTGGAGGAATGGTCAGACGTATGGCAGCTAGGATTCAATGCAAAAAGTACAAAATAATGCACCTGGGAAACAAGAACCTAGGGAAGAATACACAATGGGTGGGAGGTAGTAACAACAAAAAACAGGAAAGGGACCTGGGGGTAATCATATCAGATGACCTTAGGGTTAAGCAATGTATGAGAAGGCAGTAGGGAGGGCTGGGTATACTGGGATGTATAGGGAGAGGCATCATCAGCAGAAAAGGAAGTTGTTATCCCTCTGTACAGACAGTTGGTGAAACCCCATCTGGAATACTGTGTCCAGTTCTGGAGACCCCATCTCCGTAAGGACATAGACAGGATAGAGGCAGTCCAGAGGAGGGCAGCAACTAAATGGTGCAGGGTCTGCAAGAGAAGCCGTATGAGGAGAGACTAAAGGAGCTTAATATGTATACCCTGAGGAAAGAAGGAGAGGGGACATGATAGAAAAGTTCAAGTACCTCAAGGGAATCAACAAAGTCCAAGAGGGTAGCATCTTTCAGAAAAGAGACTTGCAAGAACAAGGGGACACAATTTAAAGATAGAAGGAGGGTGGTTCAGGGGCAATGTGAGGAAGTATTATTTCACAGAGAGGGTAGTGGATGCATGGAACAGCCTTCCTGAGGAAGTTGTGGGTCTAAAACTGTGGGAGAATTCAAGAATGCATGGGACAGACATAAGGCAATTCTTGTGGGGGGCAGGAAGATATAGGCTGTTGGTTAACTAGGATCTGCGGCCTATCCTGTAGGTAGGGAAATGGGCAGACTAGATGGGCCTAGCAGTCCTTATTTGCCGTCAAAGTCTATGTTTCTATGACACAGTTTCAACAGTTTTTATTTATTTCCCTATGCTTCTCTGTCCTCATGCAGTGCTAATCTGTTTTAATTATTTCCCTGTTGCACTTACTGTTTTAATTATTTCACTGTGACACTTACTTTTGGAACAGCTTTCAACACTTTTTATTTATTTCCCTGTGCTTTTCACTCTCTGCGCAGTGCTCAACTGTTTCATTTATTTTTTGTGCCTGCCACTCCAGGTGCAGCACTCAAAAGTTGAATTTATTTCCCTGAGTCTCTCATTCCTAGTCTACGGCTCAGTTGCTTGTATTTCCATGAGCGTCTCACTCCTGGTGCAATGCTTAACTATTTTAAATTATTTCCCAGTGGATCTCCTTGTGCAGGACTCAACTAAGTTTATTTTATTGCCCTGTTCCACTCAGCTTAAGTGCAGACCACAGTAAAGGAATAATGCATGACAAGGTGTGTGTTGTGCTGCGATACTGTTATGCCTTAGGGGATTGGGCATGAGACCACAAAGTGAGTGCATCCAACATCTGAGAAGTCACGTTATCTCAGCATAACATACACACTGGAGTGCATTATTCCTATTATACAGTGGCTAATCTTTAAACAGAAGAATAAAAATAAAAATAAATCTTTTTTAAAACTGTTTATTTTTGTGTATGGAAGTATATTTATTTAAAAAGAAGTTACTTTTTTCTGTTTATCCTTCAGGTAGCACTATGTGTCCAGTAGCTGAATGTTTCTTGTGTTCTGCATCTACTTGCCTGTCTCACATGTGGTTTCATTTGTTTCTGTATGCCCACCTCCCCAGCAATGTGTTCTTGTCGGGGTTCTCATGGTACTGTCTTCTACTGTGTCTAGAAATCGTATGGGGAGATTTTAAAAGTGGGGTAATATTGTAAGGCAGCAACCACAGTTTGGAGCTCCTGGCCCATTGTCACTGCTGCCACTCACCCATTGCCACTGCTGTGAGGATGTCTGTGAAAAGAGAGGAAATGAAGTAGGGAGGTGGTAAGGAGAATGTATTTTACTGCTTTGCTTTATGTAGTCAAGTGTTTTTTTTTTGAAGTAGAAGAAAGTCACTTGAACCGTGAGCAAGCATTATAAAAAGTGATGCATGATTTTAGAGAATTAGTGGATCAATGAGGGCTCTGTGATGTCTGGCACATTTTAAATCCTGATTCCAAGGAGTTCACATTCAGGTCTTTGGTACATGGTTCACAGTCCCGCATTGACTACATATTCATTTCTCAGATTCTTCTGCGCTGGGTTAAGTCCTTGTCGATACAACCTGGCCCTGTCTCCGATCACTCCCTGGTGTTGTGTGATCTCTCAATTCACGATGTGTTAAGGAGAGAAACACGATGTAAGCTCAATGACCAATTGCTTAAAGATTCTAATTATTGCAATACCATAAGGGAGTGCATTGAGGCCTTTTTTCTGTTCAACCCTTTAAATAGTGCAAAGCCAGATATTATATGGGGGGCCTTCAAGGCTTACATGACAAGAGTTCTCATAGGCCTCTCGGTGGCTAGGAAAAGAGGTAGGGAGAGACAATTACTGTCCTTGTTATCCCAAATTCGGGCTCTAGAATCCAATGATTTGGTTAACTCCTCAGAGGAGGACAAGGTGAGGCTCCTAGGACTGAAAGATAAGTATTTAGAACTACTCCGAGAAAAGGCGGAGTTAGCTATCATACATATTAAAGCTAGTTATACTGACCAAGGCGAAAAAGCCGGGTGCCTTTTGGCACTTCGCATCAAACAACAAGAATCAGTAAGATTCATCCCTTCAATTAAGGCTCCCTGAAAACATCTCCCACAGAGATAGTTCAAGAGTTCGCAGTATACTATAAATCATTTTACAGGGAGATGGAGCTCCCTCCCAGTCCAGAAAGTGTGGAGAAGTACCTGACGGACTCACATCTACCCTCCCTTCCAGTACATTACACAGCCTCTTTGGTCTGTCCCATAACTCAGGGGGAAATCTCTGAGGTTATTAGTGATTTACCCTCAGATAAAACTCTTGGCCCTGATGGATTTTCCTCCCTTTTCTATAAAACATTTCGGGATCTTCTTTTGCCAACACTTAATAGTTTATTCCAGCACATCCTATCCGGGTCAGAAGTTGATTGCCATCTCTTTGAAGCCTTGCTAGTGCTCCTCGCTAAGCCAGATAAAGATCCTGAGCTCGTTCAGAGCTACAGGCCTATATCTCTCCTAAATCAGGACATCAAGATCCTCTCAAAGATTTTAGCTAACAGGCTATCAGTGGTGCTACCTGAGTTAATAGGTATGAATCAGGTAGCGTTCATGAAGGGACGCTCTTCGGTGGATCACCTGCATGTGTTATCCCATGTCTTCTCGACCTTCAGAGTTGCTGACTTCCCTGCAGACTTGGTCTCTTTGGACGCCGAGAAGGCGTTCGACCAGGTGAATTGGAGTTTTCTCTTCAAGGTCTTGAGTGCCTTTAACTTTCCCCCGGTATTCATCTCCTGGGTTTCTGCACTATATAAATCCCCTATAGCAAGAATCTCAGCTAATGGGGCCTTCTCAGACTATTTCTCACTTCGTTCAGGCACCAGGCAGGGTTGTCCCCTGTCACTTCTCTTGTTTAACCTATATCTGGAACCCCTCATCCAAAACATTCTCCAAAACATCTCTATACAAGGTATCAGAGTTGGGCATCATGACATTAAATTCACAGCATACGCAGATGATTTGCTGATATATCTATCCCATCCGGTTTCTTCAATACCACCCCTATTGAACGAAATAGCTAGGTTCAGTGCGTTATCCAACTACAAGTTGAATGCAAGTAAATCCTTATTTTTCCCACTAAATCATAAGGTATTTAAGAATGATATTTACCCCTTAGGCTTAGGTTGGACACCTAGAGTAATTAAATATCTGGGTATAAAGCTATCCCGTAACCCCTCAAAGTGCGTCAAAGATAATCTGGATTCTGTCTCACAGGTCATTGTGCATGACCTCGACAGATGGTCTTAACTTCCTATATCATTATGGGGTAGGATTAACATCATTAAGATGAATGTATTTCCTAGAATTTATTACCCCTTATCTCTTCTCAACTCCTTTATCCCCATACGCTGGTTTAAGAAACTGCACAGTATATTTACCAGATTTATCTGGGCAGAAAAGTATCCTTGGTTTGCCTGTCATAAACTAGCTGCCCCAAAATCTGGGGGAGGGCTGAGGATTCCCCATATGGCACTGTATTACTGGGCCAGTCATCTAGCACATTGTCTGAGATGGCTCTCTCCAGGCCCTGAAACGGTACAACCAGTGTGGTTTAAGATTGAGTTAGACGCAATTAAATCTAAACACCTGGATCCCTCAAACCTATTTTATCTCAAGTTGTCTCATGTAAAGATGGTTAGCTGTACCACAATAAGTACCTCTTTAAGAGTATATACACAGTTATGTTTATTTCTTCATTACTCCCCTCAGACTGACTTAGCTCAGTCCATTTGGAACTCCCCATCTTTCACTCTTAGCGGAAAGTGGATTCCTTCAAACTGGTTGCCTCAACTAGGTGATGGAAAACTGCTTTCCCTGGTAGACAGGGAAGGGCACTGGTTGCCCTCACATGGAATTATCGACAAGTTTCATATTCCAGGCTCAGCTCATTTTAAAGTTATGGAGATAAGACACCTCCTCTTGGTAGCCCTCGGGGGTTCTCCCCCCTCCCAGAAGGTATCAACTCTGATTCCTGAATTCTCCCAATTGCCTGGTTCACCTGGCATAATATCCAAGCTATACAAGGTGCTGTACTATAAGAAGTATGGGGACACCTTTGGACCTACTAGTTTTTGGAATTCACTCCTTCCTCAATACCAGTTGGACTGGCAATCCCTATGGAGATCCTGTCATAAGTATGTTTCCAAAAATAGGCTGTGTCTCATGCAACACCACATTCTACATAACATGTATTGTTCCCCTATCAAATTAAAAAAATGGGGCTTCTCGAATTCTAGTACTTGTACGAAGTGCCTGCAAGAAGAGGGTACTCTCTTGCATATGTTCTGGTCCTGTCCCAAAGTTCTTCCTTATGGAATGCAATTAAGGTGTTTCTTGATCCTCTACTGGGCCTACAAGAGTACTTCATTCTGGAGGTATGTCTTCTAGGGGACATGTCCCTGGTTAACGCTAGAATTAGGAAATATCACATCTCTATGGTTGCACTCTCTGTTAAGAAACTTATACTACGTCATTATAAGGAAAAATTGGTTCCTTTCTTCCAGGAATGGTTACATGAAATCACTGCCAACCTTCGAACAGAGAAGGCAATTGCAAGCCTTCATAACAGACTAGAGATATATAGCAAGATATGGGACCCCCTTCATTCTCTACTCTTGTTACCTCACCGAACTTACATCACACTCTGGTTTTACCCATATGTACCATTGATCCAAGCACTGCGCGTTTGGGCGACCAAATTTTGTTACTGTAAGGGGGAATGGGGTAGGAGGGGTTGGCTGGGCAGTTTTTAGTGTTCTAGAATTATGTCTCATCATCTCGACTTGATGTAACTGACCATTATAATGGAAATGTATTAATAAAGTTTAAATTGTATAACAAAAAAAAAATGTCATGCATGATGACTGTAAAAGTCATGCTCGCTCACTTGCTGGTTCAGTCACTCAGTGCACTTGGTCCATGAACTCAGTCATAATGACATATCTCACTTGCTGTTTTTAAATAACAAAACATAACTTTGGAGATTTGGGGGAATGTGCCACTGTTGTGGGTTTGATTTTGGCTCATTTCTGTATTGTAGGAGGGCAGGATTTACCATAGTGTGAAGCCAATCAGCTTTCACTTTGGCTAGGAGAGGGGAACACGGAAGCTGATGAAAGGGTCGGCTGTGAACTCATTTTTTGTTTACATTTAATGCAGTCATGAGTGTGCTGGGACTAGATCTGTGAAGTTTTTCTGGGATAACATCATGGGTCCAGCCCCAAATTGACCAATCCGAGGCCAGTATTTTTTCTTACCATTGTATAATTATTTTTATTTATTTATTTCCTTGTGTTCATCACTATTCTTGCAGTACTAAACCATTTTGATTTATTTGCTTGCATTTCCTATGCATCATGCAGTGCAGGAGCAGTTTTGGAAGCAGGAAGGAAGGGAAAGAGGGAGGTGAGGACTACAATAGTGCCTCAGAATGGAGGAATGGTAGAAAGATCCTTAGGATTGCTAGGGAGGCTGGGCAGGAGGGGGAGCTTGATATTGTTGTCCATCATGGGATTAATAACCTGGCAGAAGAAATGGTAGGATAAATTTAGGGAATTGGGGAGAGGGTCTGAAGCAAGTAGCTTACATGGCCTTCACTGAGGTGCTACCAGTATACAGCAGGGGAGAGATTAGGGAATCAGTCACCTCCGAAGAGTCAGCACTGACACCAGTTAAATGCGATGCATAAAATTTGTATTCAAGATGCAGTCTGTCAGCTCTGCACCATACACTGAGGAACCATGCATGCGTGAAACCAGCTGGGACAAGTAGGAGTTCTGTTTTCACTCATTGTATGTTGTAGAGCTGAGAGACTGCATCTCGATTCAAAATTTTATACATCACATTTAACTGGTGCTGGTGCCGACTCTTTGGAGGTGACTGTAAGCTATTTTGTCAGAGCACGACAAGTTTTGGAGCTGTCTTTTTGTTCTTAAAGATTAAGGAATACCATACCAGTGTCTTCAACAACTGGTTGAATATATGGTGCAGGTAGGAGGGATTTGACCACATCGGGGCTGGTGTCCTACATGTGGAGATAGTCACCTGTACTAAGAAGATGGCCTCCATTCATCCAGAAGGGGAACAGCAGTCCTGAGTGGAAAGTTTAAATGCTACTTCAATCAGCATTTAAACAAGCCAATCAGTGAGGCAGAAAAAGCAAGGAAGGTGGTGAGCGCCACCCCAGAAAATTGGGAAACAGACAGGAAAAGCCCGGGGGAAATATATTTTCCATGGGTAAAGTGGTTTAGAGAAAAGGGGGACAGGAGAGTTAGGAGGTGGTTCTAAGGGTGAGGTAAGAGTAAAGGAGGCTGAGCAGAGGGGGAAATGAAAAAGGGGATGACAGTAACAGATACAATGGAAGGATGAAGAATGAAATGGAGAATGGGGGAAGGTAAGGCAGGGGAGTACCACGTGCACCAACACATGAAGCCTTGAAAATAAAGTTCCTGACCTGGAGGCAGCTGTTGTGGAGGCAGACCTGGATATGGTGGCTTCAACAGAATCATGTTGCACAAATAAACAAAGTTGGGATGTGGCCATTTCTTGATACATATTCTGGAAGGATAAGACAGGAAAGAAGGGGAGAGGGTCATTTTATATGAGAAAGAAGACATACAGGCCATGGAGATACAGGGTCATAATGTGGACATGGAAGAGCTAGAGATTCTGTGGGTTGCCTTAGAGAGAGGGTCCAGGGCCATTATCAAAGAGGAGGTGTATAAAGCACCAACATACAGGGAAGAGGTAGGCAGAGTTCTAGGGACACCATAGGCAAAATGATAACAAAGAGCAGATATTGATTATGGGAGACTTCAATCTGCCAGATGTTGAATGGAGAATACGTGCTACAGCAACACTGATGAGCAGTGCCATTCTTGACTCCCTACAGGGGACATTTTTCAGGCAGCTTATTACAGAACCCATTAAGGATGGGACAGTGGTGGACCTTGTTCTTATGAATAGGGGCAGCACTGCAGAAGCCACAATGAGTAGCCCCTGGGTATAAGTGATCATCATACAGTGTGGTTTTGCATATAGTTTGGGCTGGAGAAAAACTACACTAGGGCAAGTGTCCTGGACTTGAGGAGGACAGATTTTATAGTAATAGGATAATTCCTTAGTAAGTACTTTGAAGAGAATGTTGGCAGTGGCGAGTGGAGAAACAGTGAAAAAAGATAAAAGAGAGAATCATTAGGGTAATGACAAGTTGTTTGAAGAAAATAAGCAATGGTAGGAAGAGGAGGAAGTGGCCACTGTGGTTCTCAAAGGAGGTGGCTAAGGTAGTAAGACAGAAAAAGCTTTTATGAAGTACAAGAAGACCTGATAGATGGGGACAGGAGGTATATCTAGATAAATGAAGGGATGTAGGAAGGAACAGAGGAGAGAGGAGAGGAGAGGAGAGGAGAGAGAGAGAGAGGAGAGGAGAGGAGAGAGAGGAGAGGAGGGAGAAGATAGCCAAGGAGGTCAAAGAAATGGATTAAACTTTCTCCAGGTACATGAGTGAAAAGAGGAAAGCAAGGGTGGAGAATGAAGATCAAGAGAATGGGGGGTGGACTGTGTAGAGGTAGACCAAGAAAAAGCTAAAATATTAAATGAGTACTTCTGCTAAGCCTTCACAGTAGAGGGGGTTGGGCAGACCAACATGTATCAGCAGGCACCAGGGGAAGGGTAGACTGGACATAAGTCCATTTTCAGAAGATAGAGTCTGAAAGGGGTTGGAAGTCATAAAGGAAAATAAGATCATGGGGCCAGCAGGGATCCACCTAAGGGTGCTAAAAGAACTAAGAGTGGTGCTAGCCACCCTTCTGGCAACACTATTCAGAAACTCATTGGAGATGGGAGCAGTTCCAGAGAACTGTTGCAAGCTGATGTGGTCACACTGCACATGAGTGGCAGCAAAGAGAAGGGTAGCAATTATAGGCCAGTCACTCTCACATCAGTGGTGAGGAAATTAATGGAAACCCTGCTGAAGTACAGACTGATGAAGTACCTGGTGGCAAATGGGCTACAAGACCACCAGCGTCATGATTTCTCAGTGGGGAGGTCATTTCAAACAAATCTCATAGATTTCATTGACTGGGTGACTAGGGAGGTGGATCAGGGTAAGGCCGTGGATGTGGCCTATCTGGACTTCAGTAAGGCCTTTGCCACTTTGCCACACAGGAGGCTCATTAAGAAATTTAATACACTGGGGGTTGGAGAGGAGGTGGTATACTGGATATAAAAATGGTTGAAGGATAGGAAGCAAAGGGAGATGGTAAATGGCAGTCACTCGTGGGGAAGGGAAAGTAACCAGTGAAGTACCACAGCAATCAGTACTGTGTCCTGTCCTTTTCATTGTCTTCATAGGTGACATTGCTAAGGAACTGGAGGGGAAGGTCTGTTTCTTTGTGGATGACAAAATAATCTGCAACAGTGTGGACACCCAGGAAAGGGTGGAGAAAATGAAAAGTGATTGGGGGAGACTTGAGGAGTGGTCTAGGGTGTGGCATTTGGGTTTCAATGCCAAAAAGTACAAAGTCATGCACCTGGGGAGGGGAACCTGGTGGCTGTGCATTAAGTGAGGGGAGGTCCTTACAGCCATCAAGCAAGAGAGGGACCTTGGGGTAATCATATCTAATGATCTCAAGACGGCATGGCTATGGCACAAGGCATTATGCAAGACTAGCATTCTGCCATTATATCACTCAATAGTGAGACCCCACCTAAAGTACTGTATCCAGTTCTGGATGCTGGGCCTCTGGAAGGGTATTCACAGGGTGGAAGTGGTCCAGAGGAGGACTACCAAAATGGGGTTGGAATTGCATGAGAAACCATATGAGGAAAGGCTGCGGGAGCTACTCCCTGGAGGAGAGAAGAGTGAGAGGGGATATGGCTCTGGCTTAAAATTACCTCTTGAGGTAAACAAGGTGCAAGAAGGAAGTCTCTTTCAGGGGAAGAGGAGAACCAGAACATGGGGGCATGCAATGAAGTTTTGGATGGGGATTAAGAGGGGTATGCAGAAATATTTCTTCACAGAAATGGTGGTGGACTCCTGGAACAGACTGCAAGAAGAGGTGGTGGGGTATAGAAAATGGGAAGCTTCAAGCAAGTATGGGATAGGTACGTGGATATAATAGGTAGAGAAAGGGGAGGAAGGAGGGACACCTGTGACCAAATAGGGCCCAGGGTGTGGAAACAGGCAAGGATAACAGGGTGGGATAGATGAGCCCACCAGTATTTATTTATTTATTTATTGAATTCTGATGACTGGGTAGGCCTACTGAGTCCAGAAGGTCCCTTTTTCAGGGGCTACCCGGGAGACAGAAACAGTACAATACAGTCAGGTACTACAGGGTGCAGAAAAAGTAGACATGAAATTCAAGGTTACAATAAAGGCAATATTTCAATATATTGAACATAAGTGCAACAATTGAGGGAGTTGAGGCATGTTTTTGGAATTATTTTGGGTGAGAAAAGGAAAGGGTTGGTGTAGGATGAGGGACCGGGGGTGACTATCCAATACCCTGACAATGGCACGAGCTTGCCCCAAGCAGGTGGGACTTGAGCCTTGTGCAAATGTTTAACAGTGATGGGGCTTCCTATATGAAAGGTGGGAGAGTGTTCCACAGCTTAGGGGCAGTGTGAGTGAAGGATTTGCCTCCCATGTTAGTCTTGACTCTGGGGATTGCTAGTAGGGACTGACCGGTGGTCCTGAGTATATGAGAGTTACACTTAGGAATGATTATTCTTGCAAGGCTAGGTGAGGCAGCCAGGTGCTGCAGTTTGTAAGCAAAGGCAGAGCAGGGGGTGCTGAAGATGAGCCTCAAAGGAAGGCCATTGAAGCTGGGTCAACGAGACGCAGGGGTGGCTTCTTGGGTGACTTAGTGTTGAAAACCTCACCACCATGTTGTACAGGACCTGAAGCCTGTCGACCTTATGCTTTGACATACCCTGAATTATAGGGGCAGCATACATTAATGTAGGAAGGAGGACACTGGAGGCAATTGCTCACCTTGCCTCCAGGATAAGTTGTTTTTTAAGCCGTTACAAGGTGCCAAGTTTGCCGTAGATAGACCTAGCTACCTGGTCTACATGGGACTTAAAGGTGAGACCTTGGTCGATAGTTAGCCCAAGGTATTTTATGTTGTCTACTATGTCTACACTCTTTCCAGCAAGGCAAGTTAGTTGTGAGGAATTGGTTCTGTCCTGGCTGAGGGATCTAGGGCCAAACAGTAAGGCTTCTGTTTTTGCTGCATTGAGGACCATTCTGTTAGACGTAAGCCAGGTCTCAAGTGTATTTAGGTCCCCTTGGAGGAGAGGGCCCAGGTCCTGGAGGGTAGACATGGGCCAGTAGATGACTGTATCATCAGCATATTGAACAAATGAGCTATCCCTACAGTGATGGCTGAGGTCTTTTGTGAAGAGAGAGAATGTGAGGGGGCCAAGAATTGAGCTCTGAGGCACCCCCTCCTTGATGGGAAGAGGGTCAGATAGCTATCTCTTCCAAATGACCCTCTGGGACCAGCCTGATAGGTAGCTCTTGAACCAGTTTAGGTCCTGGGCATCAAGACCTATGCCATGAAGCTTAGTTAGAAGAAGGTTGTGGTCCACAAGGTCAAACGCCTTGGACAGATCTATAAAGATTGCACCCGTTGACATGCCTAAATTCAATGCCCTGAATATGTCCACTGTGAGATTGATGAGTGCTGTATCTGTCCCATGGTTTTACCTGAAAGCCATGCTGTGAGGGGGCTAGAAATTGGTGGAACTCAAAGTAGTCTCTCAGTTGCCTCTACACTAGCCTTTCTTGCAGTTTAGCAATGGTACATAGCAGGGAGATGGGCCTATAATTGCCTATTTGTTTGTGTGAGCCACTCTTGTGAATGGGGACCACACTGGCCACCTTTCACTGGTGTGGAATGTAGCCTTCAAGTAGAGACCTGTTGATCCAGGTCAGAGGTTTGGCAAGGGACTGGGCACCTTCCTTGAGTAACCTTGGGCTAATTCCATCAAGGCCTCTAGAGCCTTTGTTTTTGAGGGCTTTAAGCAGATTAAGGACCTCACTCACCATGACTAATGTTAGGTGAAATTGGGGTCTTTTCAGACTGGGGGGTACGTCAGAGATCTGTAAAGGCATAGATGGGTACAGCCCTAACTTGTAATCATCGAGGTTGGTGAAGTGGTGGTTGATTGCTGAGACTATTTGGTGGCAGTCACTGACACACTGCCCTTGTACCTCTCTTAGGCCTAGTGCCTCCTTGGAATTGCCCTTAAGCAGTTTGTTGATGTGTGACCAGAAAAGCTTGGGGTTCCCCGGGTTGGACCATTGGAGGTGGGATACATACTCCTTTTTCACAAGTTTGATGGCTAGCTTACATTTATTTCTTAGGGTTTTTTAAGTAACCAGATGTGCAGGGAGAAGGGAAAGCCAGAATTTCTTCCGGGCCTTATCCCTACTTTTCGTCTGAGATTTCACTGAGGGGGAGTTTCACTTGTATCAGCCTCCCTTTGTTCTAAGTTTTTTTAAGGGGGGCAAAGAATAAGACCGCTTTGAGTAGTGAGTCTTGGAAGTAGGCCAGGGCCTCGTCCAAGGTCATGAGGAGCCTAACTGGGCTCCAGTCCAGGTTACTTAGGTAGTCATTAAACTTTGCGGTTGTGAAATTGGAGAAATCATGTACCGTGAGTATCCTGGGAGGAATCTTTGGTCCACTGTCCTTCCAAATACAGAAAACTGGGGAGTCATCACTGATAGCATCTGCCAATATGCCTGCTTTCTATATGTTGAGGGGATTGGATACCAGAGCCCAGTCAAGAGTAGTGTGGTTCCCAGTTTTATTGTTGAGCCTGGTGGGTAGAGAGATAACTTGTTCCAGGTTTGCATCATGGATCATTGCCTTGAGGACTTTGTTGGGGTCAAAGACCCAGTTCAGGCTGGGTAGGTTCACTAGACAGCATAGCTGCCTATTTTCAGGTATGACCCGGGAGATTACAACAAAGGGTACATAGACAATAGTAGATACAAGAAAACATCATGGGAACAAGTAGAAGTCAGACATAGTAAACTTACACAAAATGTTCAACAATGACAATACATTTGCAAGAATCTACATGCAGTAACAAAACAGAAATATAAGTGCAAATAATTAACAGTCATAAGTCATATAAGTAGTAAGTAAGTGCTAGAAGAGAAGAAATAACAAGATTTCAAGGGAGGTTTGAGAGTAGTAGAGGTTGGAGCTGGTAAACAACTAGGAGGAACCAGTACAGGAGTGGGTGGATAGAGGACAGGAGCAGGGTTCAGAGCTTAGAAGAGCTATACGAAGCTCCTGTTTGAAAGTGTGGTCCCCTTGGAGGACAGGTCCCAGGTCCTGGAGGGTACACTGGCAACCTATCTGGTGAACATCACCTGCACAGAGCAGTAGAAGAGGAAGTAGTCATACCGACGCTTGCCTGACTGGGGGTTTTGAGAGATTACAGAGCCTCCTGCATGCTTCATGGAGCAACACATAGTAGGTGCCCCTCTTTACCAACTCGTGTGCTATGAGAAAATCATTCTTTGTTGTCGGAGAGGTCCAGTAGAAATTACCACAAGACTTGGGGTTGTTGAGATTTTGCCTTGTTGGATCGAAGTGTCCATGCCCTATGTGCATGTCCACCATGTGGAGGAACAGTATGAAAAGAAGGTCCAGGAGTAAGCCCCTATTTAGGAGAGGCAGGTGAGTTACTGGTCCATCTTGTCTTAAGGCAGGGGGTGCCATGGTTAGAGGAAAACTTCTCCAGGTCCATATTGGAAGACCCATATATCTTCTGGTAGGATGGTTTATTAGGTTGGAAAATCAGGGTGGGTGCCTGCAGGAGAATTTAAAAGAATGTAGAAATTAGTTTAAGTTTGGGGTCAAGGGTACACTCACAGCAGGCTAGGTGTGCCTTCCGGGCAAATGGAGTGGTTTGAAATGCAGGAGGTGGGATCTCTAAGCTTTCTGGAGTGCAGACATGCCTCCATACATCTGGGACCAGTTAGGAAAGACCAGAGGTGGGGTTTTACAGTATTTAATTAAGGTTGGAGGAGGAGGTGTGGGGTGGGCAAAAAAATACTCAAGCAGCATCAGCAGCACACACAGGGAGCTGGGAGCAGGCTTCACAGGAATCACACCAAGTTCAAGATCTGGCCGAGTGACTTGCTTGGGAAATCATGCCTGCACTTCTGTAATTCGGCGTCGGCTTTGGGGAGGGCAGGAAGGTTCATTGACCTGCCTTCAGACCCTGCACTTCTGTAATTCGACATCAGCTCTGGGGAAGGCAGGAAGGCTCATTGACCTGCCTTCAGATCCTGCACTTCTGTAATGCAATGTCAGCTCTGGGGAGGGCAGAAAGGTTTGTTGACCTGCCTTCAGACCCTGCACTTCTGTAATTCGGCATCAGCTCTGAGGAGGGCAGGAAGGTTCATTGACCTGCCTTCAGATCCTGGAAGGAAGGATGAACTTTTCTGCTGAGAAATTGTGTTTCTGTTTCACTGTTCCTCTTACTTCCTGTGCAGTATTCAGCTGTTTTCATTTATTTCCTTGTGCCGAGATCAGACCCTATCTGCTTCAAGAGGATCTGGTGACCCTGGTGCATGTGTTTGTAATCTCAAACCTCAATTACTGTAATGCTTGTTACCTACTGTAGTGCCATTAGGAAGGTTGGTGTGCTGACTGCAGCTGGTGCACAATGCCACAGTCAGGTTGTTCCCTGGACCTTCCTTTTCAGAGCATATTGGCAGAAGACAACAGGAGAAAGGACTGCTGTGTGACTGAACTTCTCTGCTGGGACGAAAGTAGAAGAACTTTTGTATTTGGACCTTTAATTTAGGGTAAAAAAACTAACATACAAAACAAAAAAAAAGTGCGTGTTTGGGTTAACTGAACTGAATGGGTAACTGAAAAGTCATCTAGGTGTAAATCTCAGGTGACTGAAAGGACTTAACTGCTGTGAGGTTTAAATTACTTGTAGAAAGATCTGGTAAGTAGGGGGAGTGGCTTAGCTAGAAGGAAGCTACATTTAAAGACTGCCTTAGAAAGATTCTGCTAATAGCTTGGCAGAAGACAACAGGAGAAAGGACTGCTGTGTGACTGAACTTCTCTACTGGGTCTATATTGCCCTCCTTCCCTTCCCTGCACCCCCCCACCCAAAGCTAGTTCTATTTTTATAGGCACAGGATTTGACTGACAACAGGAACTTCCTGTTTAGGGGCAGGAAGTGAGTGAGCACAGAACCACCAAGGACCCACCATCCTAGTAGGGCAAGAGTAGTCTCCTGCCCCCCTCTAGCAGCTAGAGGTCTGCCTCTCTGAACAAGTAAGTGTCTACTGAGAAATATAGGATATTCTTGTCTCAGAACAGGACAATCAGGAGCTTAAAGGGCACACAGGCAGAAAGTAAGAGAGAGAGAAAAAAAACAGAGGAAAGAGTAAGGATTGCAAACAGTTAAGGGGCCAGAAATAAGACATGATTGGAGTGGTGCAGTGCAGTGGCTGTGGGAGCAGCAGTCTCTGGGAGATGTTCTGGAGGATGCGTGTTGTCCCATCTGCAGGCACCTCTCTGGGCTGAGGGAGGAGGTTGCTCATCTCCAGGCTGAGTTGGCCAGGATTTGTGGACCTCTTCCATCCAGGGACCACCAGTGCCACTGCTGCTGACTCAGAGGTTGCCAAGAAAGAGGAGCGGGTTGGACCACAGTGGGCCTGAGAGGGTGAGAGTGGTGGAACAGAGGCACATCCCTCCAGTTGTACCTCTCACAATTCCTATGCCATTCTGGCAAAGTGTGGTTCCTCTATGGAGGCACCTACAGTGGAGACCAAGGAGGATGCTGGGAACCTCCACAAAGGAGACCCACAGGAGGGTGGCAGGGACCCTGCAGGGGAAGGAAACAACTCCTGGTGGGGGACTCCATTGTCAGGAAGGTAGAACTGGGCAAGGAAGGGGAGAGGGAGGCAAGGTGCCTGCCTGGCGCCATGGCTTGGAGGGACAGGGAGCGAATCCTCAGGATTGCTGAGCAGCTGCACAGGGGAGGGAGCTGGATGTCATTGTCCACCTAGGGACAAATGACCTGGCTAAGAAAGGGATTAGAGAAGTGCAGGAAGAGTTTGTGGAATTGTGGAGGGCTCTTAGTCAAATAGCACCAAGGTAACCTCTTTCGGAGGTGCTACCCATCTATGGCATAGGAGAGGCTAGGGTGTTCCGTACCATGGGATTCAATCAGTGGCTGAAAACTGGTGTGGAGCTCAGGGATTTGGCTTCATTGGGGACTGGGGGTCCACCTGGAGTGATGCAAGCCTATACTGGCATGATGGGCTGCTTCTGTCCGGGAGGGGAACCAGGATCCTAGGTGATAGGTTTAAATGCTTCATTGGCAAGCTTTTAAACTAGCCAAGGGGGGAGGCACTGGAAAGGAGCAGGAAAATCCTAGCCCCCCAAACAATCATGGTAGTAAGTGTGGCAAACACCAACATGGAGGTGTCGATAGGGAGAAGGGCAGGGGTAAATGGAGAAAGTGACAAAGGCAAGAAGGACAGGGATGGGGCAAAAGGGGGTAAGGCCATCAGGAAATGGAGGGTAATGAGTACCAATGCTCGTAGTCTGGGCAACAAGCTCCCTGAGCTGGTGGCCTTAATGGAAGAGGGATGCCTGGATATTGTAGCAGTCACAGAAACATGGTACACAGAGAACCATGACTGGGATGTTAACATACCAGGGTACATAACTTACAGGAGAGACAGGCAGGGGAGAAGAGGGGGAGGAGTAGCTCTCTATGTAAAGGAAGGGATAAAAGCAACTGAACAAAAGAGTAAACAGGGAGGAGAGGAGGCACTGTGGGTCACCTTGGAGACTGGAAAAGGCACCACAATCCACACAGGGGTTGTGTACAGACCCCCATGTCAGGGGAAAGAAATGGACAAGGATATGATGGAAGGTATTCTTAGAATGGCAGAGAAAGGGGAGATACTGTTGATGGGAGACCTGAATATGCCAGATGTTAACTGGAGCACATTTGCTGCAGCCATGTCCAAGAGCAGGGCCATTCTTGACGCCCTACAGGTGGCAGGCATTAGACAGCTAGTTTCGAACCCACTGTGAGGGAGCAATCTTAGACCTCGTACTCTCAAGCGGGGCAGTGAGAGAGGATCTCAGATCTAGAAGTGGGTTGCCATCTGGGGACAAGAGACCATCAAACAGTGTGGTTCACGTTAAACTCAGCTACAGAGTCAAGCCATACAAAGTGAGGGTACTGTACTTTAGGAGGGCTGACTTTGGCAAGATGGAGAGTGCCTCAGAAAAGCACTAGCAAACAGGCTAGAAGGAGGTGTGGAGCAACAATGGGGAATTATCAAACTGCATCACAGAGGCAACAAGCCTTTGTGTGAAGCAAATAAACAAATCAAAACGAAAGAAAAAGCCACTATGGTTCTCAAGAGAGGTGGTTGAAAGTCAGGAAGAAAAGATAGCATTCCGAAGTATAGGAAACACAGAAGGAGCAGGACAGAGAGCTGTACCAGTTAAGGCAGAAAGAAGCAGGAGGGAAGTCAGAATAGCAAGGCCCAAACTGAGGAAAAAATAGCCAACTCAGTTAAGAAGGGGATAAAACCTTTATGGTACATCAGCGAGCGAGAAAGACAAAGGGAGGGATAGTGAGGCTGAATAGAATGAACGGGTGGTGGGCAGAGGGGACAGTGAAAAAGCAGGAATACTGAACGAATATTTCTGCTCAGTATTCACAAAGAGGAAGGGAAGTGCCTAATCCAATTAACAGAAGCACTCTTGATAGGGGGGTCGATCCCAGTCCTTTCACAGAAGAAAGGGTTCTGCAAGAACTCCTAAAACTGAAGGTGGGCAAAGCAATGGGTCCTGATGGAATTCACCCCAGAATTCTAAAAGAATTAAGGAAGGAACTAGTGAAACCACTGTCTACTCTTTTTAATAAATCATGGGAGGATGGTGTGGTACCCGAGGACTGGAGGAAGGTGGATGTGATTCCCCTTCACAAAAGTGGGACCAAGACAGAGGCAGGAAACTACAGACCTGTCAGTCTGACCTCTGTGGTAGGGAAAGTGATGGAGTCACTTCTGAAGGAAAGAATAATTGAGTACCTAGAGGTCAGTGGAGCACAGGATCCAAGGCAGCATGGGTTCACAGCAGGAAGGTCATGTCAGACGAATCTAATAGATTTCTTTGACTGGGTGACCAAAGTAGTAGACCAGGGAGGGCTGTGGACATGGCCTACCTAGACTTTAGCAAGGCATTTGACACAGTCCCACACAAAGATTATTAGTCAAATTAACCAGCCTGGGGAGGGTCCCAGGGTGGTAGCCTAGGTAAAACATTGGCTGGACAACAGGACACAGAAAGTAATTGTAAATGGAGTCCTCTGAAGAAAGGGCGGTTACCAGTGGGTACCGCAGGGTTCAGTATTGGGTCCAGTCCTTTAATGTCTTCATCAGTGACATTGCAGAGGGACTGGAAGGAAAAGTATGCCTTTTTGCAGATGACACAAAGATCTGCAACAGGGTTTATACACAAGAAGGTGGAAAGGATGAAAAGGGACTTGGCAAGGTTGGAGGAATGGTCAGACGTATGGCAGCTAGGATTCAATGCAAAAAAGTGCAAAATAATGCACCTGGAAACAAGAACCAGGGAAGAATACACAATGGGTGGGAGGTAGTAACAACAACAAAACAGGAAAGGGACCTGGGGTAATCATATCAGATGACCTTAAGGTTAGCAAGCAATGTGAGAAGGCAGTAGGGAGGGCTGAGGGTATACTGGGATGTATAGGGAGAGGCATCAGCAGCAGAAAACAGGAAGTTGTTATCCCTCTGTACAGACAGTTGGTGAGACCCCATCTGGAATACTGTGTCCAGTTCTGGAGACCCCATCTCCACAAGGACATAGACTGGATAGAGGCAGTCAGAGGAGGGCAACTAAAATGGTGCAGGGTCTGCAAGAGAAGCCGTATGATGAGAGACTAAGGAGCTTAATATGTATACCCTTGAGGAAAGAAGGAGAGGGGACATGATAGAAACTTTCAAGTACCTCATAGGAATCAACAAAGTCCAAGAGGGTAGCATCTTTCAGAAAAAGAGACTTGCAAGAACAAGGGGACACAATTTAAAGATAGAAGGAGGCGGTTCAGGGCAATGTGAGGAAGTATTATTTCACAGAGAGGTAGTGGATGCATGGAACAGCCTTCCTGAGAAGTTGTGGTCTAAAACGTGGGAGAATTCAAGAATGCATGGGACAGACATAAGGCAATTCTTGTGGGGGGCAGGAAGATATAGGCTGTTGGTTAACTAGGATCTGCAGCCTATCCTGTAGGTACGGAAATGGGCAGACTAGATGGGCCTAGCGGTCCTTATCTGCCGTCAAAGTCTATGTTTCTATGTTTCTATTACACCTGTGCTGCATTAGCTGTACTGGCTACCAGTCAGGTGGCACACCATCTTTAGGACTGCATTGTTAACTTACAAGGATCTACACAGTTTAGGGCCAGCCTACGTAAAAGACCTCCTAGTCTGGTATGCACCCAACCACTCTCCTCACTCTGTGTTCCACTGAGGAGTTTCTTTGGTTCTCTCGAGGGGTGCCTTAAACCTTTCAGGTAGTAGGGCATTCACGGTGGTGGCTCCACTTATTTGGAACTCTCTGCCATGTCAGCTCAGGAATTCCCCCCTAAGTGAAATCAAGATTTAGTATTTGCTGTATTGGTCCTTGCAAGAACAGATCCAGAAGCAAATGATTTGATACCTTTTAATGGACCAACATAGATGTAACAACAAGAACAAAGTGCTCTAGCTTGCAGACCAATCAGTCCTTCTTCAGAAGTGTAATGGCCTTTATGCTTCTGAAGAAGGACTGGTAGATCCGAAAGCTAGAGCACTTTGTTCTTGTTGTTACATCAATGTTGGTCCCCTATGTGAATGCTTTTACAAAATGGACTGAAATGTTATCTTTTTAAGCCAGCTTATAATTTATCATGATGCTGCCTCTGTCTCAGCATTTAAGTAATATTTAAATGTTATTTATTGATCTATGTTATGCATTTTTTTCTTTAGTTTGCAATTGCCTTAACCTGTACAGCACCCTGAGCCTTTCTGTCGGATAAGGTGCTATATAAAATAAAATGCCTTTCCTTGCATTTCACTCCCAGTGCAGTGCACACCTGCATTGTTTTAAATGTTCTTGTACCCCTTATTCCCCTTATTTCCCTTACAGTGCTTAGCTATTTTTATTTATTTCCCCAGTGCCTTCCATTGCCAGTACAATGCTTTGCTGTGTATATTTATATTCCGGTGCCTCTCACTCAGTGTATGTGCAGACCTCAACTAATTTTATTTTTTACCCTGTATCTTTCACTCCTGGTAGAGCAGACCTCAACTGCTTCTAAGTAAATTCCTGTGCCTGTCACTCCAAGTGCAATGTGCAAGTGTTCTTACATTTTTCTTAAAGAAGAGTATATGTCACTGGAGCATGACATTAAAACTGTATTTATATCTAGAGTATTAGCATCCATGATGCACTAACATGGTCATGCAGCATTCAAATGAATGCTAATGCTTCAAAGCACATCCTGGAACATTTCCATCCAGATATAATAATAAGAACACAAATTACTAATTTATGGAGGGGAAACATGGCAGATATTTGAACTACTTTCTGGCTCTGTGGAGAATATGGACTCATTTAGGGTCATAACCTCTAAGAGTGGCAATTTTTCATATGACGCTATTGTGTTAGTGTCTGTTTAATCAAGGAATAGAAAAGTTATGCTTTCATATTTGCTAAATAAATATACTCATTACAGAACTTACCATTCCTCACAGTTCACGAAGAGCTCATTTATAAGAAGTAAATGGATGTTATCAGTTCAGCACAATGCCTTGATATTAAAAAAAAATAATAATGCATTACTCTGATGCATGAATCTCATAAGTTATTGTTTCTCAAGTATTTCAAAGTTTGCCAACAAAGGTTAGAACTGATATTGTTTCTCATAATTGCCTTAGACTGATCCTTACTGTAGCTAGCATTTGGGAGAATATGCAAGGTTCATTATAATTCAAGCTTTAAAGACAGGACCATAAATAACCCTGCAGTGTCACTATATGCAAATGGTTCAGAAGGTTGATCATACAGCACTAAAGGCCTGTTGCAACAACAACTCTTCCATCACCATTTACTCATGGTTTTCCTGTGCTTTTTTAACCTGGAAACAGGTTTGCAAATGGCACAGAAAGTGCTATTAAATTCATCAGCCTTTGTGATAAAGAAACATTGACAACATGTACAAAGTACAAATTAATGCCCTCAAAGGCATAGGGGTGCCTTGTGCCTTAATAAATGGCAAAAGAGAAATAAAAGTAAGACAGCACTTGCCTTCTGGCTTGTAGTGTCAAAACAGCACACTTGACCCAGAAGATTGTTTCAAAATTCCTCCAAAAAGAGAAAAAAAAAACAGAGGGAGGACACAGTAAACATACAAAGTAACAAGAGAGGGACCACAAATAAGACATGATGGGAGTAGCACAGTGCAGTGACTGTGGGGCTTCAGATTTCCATGAGAGGTTCTGCAGGAAGTGGTGTTGTCCCATCTGCAGGCACCTCTCTGGGCTGAGGGAGGAGTTTGCTCATATCCAGGCTGAGTTGGCCAGGATTTGGGGGACCTGCTTCTGCATCCATGGACCACAGAGTCCACCCCCACTGCCTCAAAGTTTGTCTAGGCTGAGGAGTGGCTGGACTATGGTGGGCTTGGGAAGAGTGAGGGCAATGGGGTAGTGGCACATCCCTATGGTTCCACTCCGCAACTATGCTGTGCTGGCTGGGCAGGACTGTCCCAAAGAGCCACCTGAAGTGGAGACCAAGGAGGATGTGGGGATCCTTCACAATGGAGACCCTAAGGGGGCAGGCAGAGGACCCCAGAAGAGGAGGAAGAAGCAACTCCTGGTGGGAGATTCTATTGTTAAGGGGGTAGATTTGGGAGCAGATTGAGTAGGAGAGAGGGAGATTAAGTGCCTACCTGACATCATGACTTAGAGGGATGGAAAGTATATCAAGAGGATTGCTGGGGCAGCAGGACAGGAGGGAGAGCTAGACATCAGTGCCTATCTGGGGATGAATGATCTGGCTGGTGATGAGGTTAAAGTAGTGCAAGAGGACTTCAGGAGCTGGGGTGGGGTTTTAGACAAGTGCCACGCACTGTAACCTTTTCAGAGGTGCTACTGATCAAAGACAAGGAGGAACACAGGACACTCCACACCATGGGATTCAATATTTGGTTAAAGGACTGATGCAGAGTAAAGGGGTTCAGCTTTATTGGGGACTCAGGCCCCACCTGAAGGGATGCAGGCCTATACAAGTGGGATGGACTGCATCTATCCAGCAGGAACCAAGATCATCAGTGAGAGGTTTAAATGCTTCATTGGCAAGCATTAAACTAGCCAATGGGGAGGTGAAAGCAGGCAGGAAGAAGTTAACTGCCCCTGCCCCCACCAGATGAAGCAATCAATATGGAGGACCCTAGGGCTGGGAAATTGACATTAAAACCTTAAACTGAGATAGGTATAATGGCAGAGATAAGGAAGATTGGGAGTAAAAACAGGAGGGGAAGGAAGAGAAGACATGGGGATAGGAGTGGAGCTACTAGAAGGGGAGATTGCAAAACTTGGAAGGCCATGTGTATGACTGCCCACAGCCTGGGAAACAAAATCACAGACCTAGTGGACTTGATGGCAGAGGCTGACTCGAACTTGTCATGGTTACCGAGACATGGTACACAGAGAACCGTGAATAGAGTATAACCATACCAGGTCACAGTCTATTTAGAAAAGACAGGGTGGGAAAAAGGGGTGGAGGGGTATTGATCTATGTCAGGAAGGGAAATAAAGTAACTAAAGTTCAGGGAATACAAGAGAAAGCAGAAGCAATGTGGGTCACCCTGGAGCCAGGGAATGGCACTGCCATTTGCACTGGCATGATCTACAGATCTCGAACACAAAGGGAGGATATGGATGGGGTACTAGTGAATGCCATCCACAAAATGACAGCCAAAGGTGAAGTGCTGCTGGTGGAGACTTCAATAGGCCTGATGTGGAAGGGAGCACACAGGCTGCAGCCATGGCCAGGATAAGAGGCATCCTGGATGCACTTCAGGGGAATGCCTCAAGCAGCTTGTAGTGAAACCCACCAGAGAAGGAGCAATATTGGACCTGGTAGTCACCAATGGGGACAGAGTTACTGATGTAGTGGTGGATAGCCACCTGGAGTCCAGTGATCATTGTATGTTGTGGTTCAATGTGAGAACGGTGGAGGAGTCAAACCACAGAAACGCAAGGGTCTTGGATTTCAGATGGGTCAACTTTGCAAAAATAGGATAATGTCTCAAGGAAGCCTTGGCAGAAGAAGAAGAAGAAGAAGGGGGAGATGCAGAGAAACAATGGGCTAACGTTATAGAGCTACAGTAAGGCAACAAGCTCTTTGTGGGCAGAAGCATAAAACAGAGAGAAAAAACACTATGGTTTCTCAAAAGATGCGGCCAGGATGGCAAGGAAGAAAATGCTAGCTTTCAGAAGGTACAAGGAAACACAGAGGGTGAAGACAGGTAACTGTATCTGTAAAAGCAGAGGGAGGCCGTGAAAGTAGTCAGGAGCACAAAGGCGCAAATGGAGGAAAAAATAGCCCAGGCAATTAAAAAAGGAGACAAGACTTTTTTCAGATACATTAGTGAAAGAAAGAAGACCAGGAGTGGGATTGTGAGGTTAAATAGAGAGGGAGGAGTGTGTGTAGAGGAGGACCTAGATAAAGCAACAATCCTGAACAAATATTTTTGTACAGTATTCACAGAAGAAAGGGAAGGACAAGAACCACTATTGAGTGATAGGGGCACCAATGGGAGAGAGGTGGATACCAGCCTATTTACAGAGGGAAGAGTCCTAAAGCAACTTGAGAATCTGAAAGGGGACAAGGCTATGGGGCCGGATGGGATACATCCCAGAATATTAAAAGAATTAGAGAGGTGCAGGCAGCACCACTAGCAGCCCTATTCTACAAATCGATCGAGATGTGGTGGTTCTAGGACAGCAGAGGAGGACAAATGTAGTCCCTTTCCACAAAAGTAGGAACAGGGAAGAGTCTGGCAACTATAGGCCAGTCAGCCTGATTTCAGTGGTAGGGATATTAATGTAGTTATTGCTAAAGGAAAGAATTGTGATATTTCTTGAATCCAGGGGTGCACAAGATCTGAAGCAACATGGATTCACAGTGGGAAGGTCTTGTCAAACAAATCTGACAGATTACTTTGACTGGGTTACCAGGGAAGTAGATCAGAGAGGGGTGGTGGATGTGGCCTGCCTAGATTTCAGCAAGGCCTTCGACATTGTCTCACATAGAAGATTGGTAAGTAAGTTGGGCGGCCTGGGAGTAGGCCCCATGGTGGGAAACTGGGTCAGAAATTGATTGAGTGACAGGACACAGAAGTTGGTGGTAAATGATGTTCAATCCAAGGAGAGAGGGGTGACCAGCTGGGTGCCACAGTGATCCATGCTGGGACCAGTCCTCATAAGCAACATTGCAGAGGAGCTGGAAGGGAAGGGGTGCCTCTTTGCAGATGATACTGTACTAAGATCTGCAACAGGGTTGACACTCCAGTGGGTTGGAAAAAATGAGGAAGGACCTAAACATACTTGAAGAGTGGTTGAGAGTGTGGCAGCTAAGATTCAGTGCAAAGAAGTGCAAAATCATGTATTTGGGGCACAGAAATCCAAAGGAGGAGTACAAAATGGTGGGAGAGGTACTAATGGCCATCAATCAAGAAAGGGGCTAGGGGATAATCATATCTGATGACCTAAAGATAATCAAACAATTTGAGAAGGCTATGGGGAAAGCTGGTGGGATGATAGGGTGCATAGGGAGAGGCATCACCAGCAGAAAAAAGGAGGTGGTTATGACACTGTACAGATCACTTGTGAGACCTCACCTTGAGTACTGCATCCAGTTTTGGAAGCTGCATCTCTGGAAGGACATAACATAGAGGCAGTCAAGAGGAGGGCAACAAAAATGGTGCAAGGACAGTACCAAAAGTCATATGAAGAAAGGCTTGAGGATCTTCATATGTATTTCCTGGAGGAGGAGGACTATGATAGTGACATTCAAGTACCTCAGGGGTATAAACAAGGTACAGGAGGGTAGCACCTTTCAGAAAAAAATGTGTACAAGAACAAGGAGGCATGATATGAGGCTAGAGGGGGGTAGGCTTAGGGACAATGTGAGGAAGTACTTTTTCACAGAAAGAGTAGTGGATGCTTGGAACAGTCTACCTGTGGAGCTGGTGGGGGCCAAAATGGTAGAGGAATTCAAGAATGCATGGCATAGACATAAGAGTACTCTCAGAGCAGGGAAGAGAGTGTAAGCCGTAGATGAACTAGGGTCTGCAGCATTGCATGAGGTAGGGAAAGGGGCAGACTAAGTGGGCCACACAGTCCTTATCTGCCATCATCTTCTATGTTACTTGGTATTACTTGGTTAGGTGAGATACAAGAAGGCATGGTGCCCATCGAGAGTATCTCCCACAATGTGGTGGATCATTGTTTGTTAACAGTTTCTAACAATGAGTCTAATTTGGTTTTAAATGTCTCAAAATTGGTAATATTAACAAGGTCATTGGGTAATTTGTTCCATATTCTGGCAGCCCTAATTGTCAAAAAGTGTAATCTTTTATTAGTATTTGCTTTTTGAACAATTAACTGTTTGGTGAGTAGTCTGGGAACTAGTTTCCTTGTTGTGTAGTTTAGTCCACATTGTTGCATCAGTTTTGGTTGTTTCAAAATTTTCTGAAGAAACAGGAGATCTCCCCTCAACCCCCTAGTTTCAAGTGAATGAAGTTTTAGTTTTTTTAACCTGTCATCATATGGTAAGTGTGCCAAGTGTGGTATCATCCTTGTTGCTGTTCTTGGGATGCTGTCAATGGTAGCTATGTCCTTTTTGAGATATGGGCTCCAGAATGGTGACCCATAGTCAGAATGCGGTCTAGCATACGTCCTATAGAAAGGAATAATACAGTTTTCGAGTTTTGATACAAATGTACGATTTATTTTTCTGAGTAATCTGTTTCAGTTTTTGGCTAATTTGTTACAGTGGTCACTAGAAGATAATTTATTGTTAATATTAATTCTAAGGTCTCTTTCACAGTTTGTTGTTTTTAATAGTATATTGTTTAGTTTGTAAAATTGATGTGGATTATTATTATCGAGGTGAAGTATTGTACATTTATCGTTGTTGAATTCCATACCATTAATAATGCCCGTTCCTCAATTTTATGTAGATCTGTACACAGTTGGTTTATATTATCTGGAGTATCAACCCTTCCTCCCAGTTCGGTGTCGTCAGCAAATTTTGATAAATAAGTATTTGAACTAGTCTGCATATCAGAAATAAAAATGTTAAACAGGACAGGCCCGAGCACAGAGCCCTGCGGTACCCCACTGGTCAATTTTGAAACAATATTCTTGGTCACCTGTGCTATTCAAACAATACAAGCCAGAAGATGAGTGAAGTCTCCCCTTTCTTAGTCTTTAAATGTTGTCAGCACAGCTAAGCCTTAATCTTTAAAGATACAGAAACCCTGCTGTGAAAACTTTGAAAACAAAGCACAGTTTAAAATATATAGTACTTATACTTAGGAAGGGACATTACTCTAAAGCACTGATGTAACTGGGAGGATGAGTCACTGGTGTAACTGGGGAGATACTGTAATGCCGCCTATACAGTAGCTCCTTTTTTTAACATATTTCAAGTTTATTAATTAAAAAAATACAAAAAGAACACGGTTAACGACATTTACAACTGCACCAAATTAATTTCTGGTGACATGAGAAAGACAGTAATTGAAGTGACAGTTTAGGTACAGCATGACTGCTGCTTTCCAGAAATGTTAACTATGTCTTCCTATCTGCTGAGATAGATTTTCAAGAAGTTTACACAACACATAGCAAAGTAAGCAGGTGTGATTGGTATTAACTGACTTGAGAGCCAATATACTATATAAATACTGTAGTCCAAGATTCATGGTACAAAAGATGGATCTACTGTAATTCCATTACTTGCAGTATCCATGGTCACCAAATGTCCTTAAAGATGTAAAGGCTATTTCTTAGAGAGAAAGATAATTGTTCCATAAAATACAAATGGTTAACAATTGTAACCCACTGTTGAAGGGTAGGTTTCTTTTTCTCACAGCCAAAGCCTAGTTATGGCTTTATGGGATGTAACAAATAACACTGACAACAATTTCCTAGAATTACCCCTCAGTCTCCTACCCTGCAGAAAAATATTCAGTAATGCTAGAGGTGCTGTAAGGCAGGGCACATGATGAAAGATCAGCTACTGTAGAGTTTCAGGCTCCTTCCAGTAAGAGAGGAGCTTTGGGTATGCCCTCCAAATATTTACCTGATCTGTATGTGCCTATACATATTTCCTCCAACAAGAACCCCATTGGTCCATCATATATGATGCCTGCACCAGGTTCACCCATGCCGTAGTGACATACATTTTGACAATGCCGATTATGGCATAGGCAAAATACCACCTTCCATTACAGTGCCAGGCATTTAATCTCCTGAGAGTTATAGCGCCAAAGCACCTTCTCAGGAAATAGTTGTATTTGCAGGGGGCTTCGACATCTGCACCCCCAATGTGGGGGAGGGGGCTTCACCCCCAAACTAAATATAACCTCCTCTGGGGTGGGTATGCCCTGGAGGGAGTAGAAACTGTGTGCACGCAGAGGGCAACATGAGTGAGGGATGATCTAAAATCAAGATCACCCCTTTTACTGTCATCCTTGTTGTGGCATCCTAATTGTGGTTGCCCAATTTACTTGTCAACTTGACGGGATATGCCTGCACCACTGGTGCATGGAAATACCAAAATCAGCAGATCTACAAAAATTATCTTCAGAAGAGAGATGAGTTAACTTTAACTGTATTTAAGGATTGTTTGTGCCAGGATTTCTGGTCAATTTCCTTGGTGCAATCATGCTGCCACCGTTCTAAAATGAATCTAAAATCCTAATTTGACAGATCTTGGTTTCATGTTACAGTATGCCAGCATTTCATTGGAATTCAGGTGCCAAACTGAGCACATGTAATTGGCACCTAGACGTTCAATGAGATGCTTGTATACTATAACACGGAGCAGAAAGTATTGTTAATTATTCCCAGGCTGGAGAAACTGTGAGGAGATGCTGGTATAACTGAAAGCTGACTCTTTAAAATGTAAGGACTGAGACACTGCTGTAACTGAGGCAACAGTATCAGTTTGGAAGGACACTGATGGTACTAGGAGTACAATGCTTCAAGTGTGACACTGCCACACTGACATAACTGTGAGGAGAAACTGGTATAACTGGGAGCAGACACTGGAGTAATGGGTACTGGAATATTAAGGATACACTGGTATAACTCGAAGTTGCATAGAAACATAGAATTTGTCTGCAGAAAGGATTGAATGGCCCACCCAGTCTGCTCATTTTCTTCTGTCTATGTTGTCACCACAGACCCTACCTGATCTTCAGCTTCTTCCCGCTGCTTTCCTAATTTATTTATTTATTTATTAGCTTTTGGTAACTGGGTAAGTGCGCTAGGCAACAGACCTGCCTATTTTCAGGCACGACCCGGGAGAGCACAGGACATTGGTTACAATATGCAGAAACGCACAGACATAATATAGGTGTACAGGAGCCAAACAAGATATACATTGGGTAGCACAGTAAAAATTACATAAGGGTACATTTTTGTCATAGATCATAACAAGGATATAAAATAAAGCAATTAGGGTACCCATAAGACAGTTGAGGATGGTAAAGACATCAAGGCTCATAGCCAGCTAGACAAGCATATTGCATGGGAGAACATTAGTGTAGTACTCAGGGTAAGACCCGACAGCCTGCAGTGGGACAAAGCAAATTAAGAGCATTTGCACTGGCCAGAGGCTAGAAGGTGGGTGAACAGTGAGTTTTTGGAATCTCGATGGGAGGCTGAAGTTTTCACCATAAGGGGGAGTGAGTTCCAGAATTTGGGAGCAAATGGGCAAATGCCTGTTCACCCATTTTTGTCATGCAAGGTCTAGTGGAGAGCATGGGGACAGAGGAAGACCTGAGGGTATGGATGTGTGAGGCAGGAGTCAGGAGGTTGGCAAAATAGACAGGGCAGGGAGGTCTAGACAGGGAGTCGATAAAGCAGCCCAGGAGTAGCTAGAATATCCTTAGGTGACAGCCAATTTAAGCCAGCGTTGAGAGAACAATATGATGGTAAGGCGATGGGGCAGTTAAGGCGAATCTACAGATGTTGTTGTAGACAGTGTCCCATTTGTGGAGTGTAGCAGAGTTTTCAGCAAAGAGGAGGTGCAGAGCATATTGGAGCTGGTAGAGAATACCTCTCGCAACAGAAAGTCTAGCTGAAGGAGTGAGGGAGTGATGACTATAAGCTCCGCCAGTTTTAGCATTGACGGCACGGCACACCATATTGACATGTTGAGACAGGTCAAGTGTGGGATCCAAAGTGACCCCAAGGTACTTGAAGGACTCAGTGTTTAAGATGAGGGAGCCATCAAGGCATTGAACCCGGAGCCTGTTAGCAGGGGCAGATAGTTTCTTAGAGGATCGGAATAGCATAGCACAGGCTTTTTCTAGGTTCAGGACTTGGTGGTTGCTAGAGAGCCAGGTCTGCAGGAATTGGAAGTCATTAGTGAGAGTGGAGTTGATGGCTGCAACCGATTTTGACCCAGAGTAGAGAACAAGGTCATCTGTGTACATAAGAGTGCAGCTATGCCGGGACATGGTGGGAATATCATTTAGGAAGAGGGAGAAGAGTAGAGGTCCAAGAGTGGATCCCTGGGGAACTCCACGGGAGATGTTTAGGGGAGGAAAGGCCTTGTGAAATGCTACTGCCTGAGTCCGATTGTCAAGATAGCTATGGAACCAGGAGAGGGCTTGGTCAGATGCTCCAATGGATTGGAGTTTCTTTAGCATGGAGGATGGGTGTACCATGTCGAAGGCTTTAGACAGGTCGATAAAGACGGCCCAGTGAGTAGGCCACGCCCATATTATTTCTGATGTCATTTGTAGTTGTGTAAGTGCAGAGGTGGTACTGTGATCGGGCCAGAAACCATGTTGGCACAGGGTTTGAAGATTAAACATGTCAAGGTGAGCAGCAAGCTGGCGGTGGACTATTTTTTCAAGCAGCTTACTGAGAGTGGCAGAAGAGATATAGGGGCGTAGTTGGACATGAGTTTGACATCACCCTTTTTGTGTATAGGAATGGTTCTGGCAGTTTTCAGGTGGATGGGACAGTAGACATATGAATCGAGAGGTTAAAAAGCCAGGTGATAGGTCTGGTCAGCCAAGGTGCATACTGCTTAAGTATGCAAGGATGGATGCCCTCAGGCCCTTGACCCCCGCGTTCTGGAAGGGAGTTAAGTAGCTTGTGAACTTCAAGGTATGTGGTTGGAGCCAGAACGAAAGGGAGGGTGGGAGGGGTGAGGGAGGAGAAGAGGGACAGTCAGGTTGTGGGCTAGTTAGAGTGGCGACTGGTGGAAAGAAAAAAGGGCATTGGGCGTTGGCAATGGTATCATGGTTGGTGCAGTGAACACCTTGAATGTTCATGTCAGCTGGATTCTGTTGCTTGTCATTGCTGAGAATGTCCTTAATTTTGGACCAGTACTTGCGCGGATTTGTAGAGGATGTTATCAGTAGGTTCCTACAGTAGGTGCTTTTGGCAATACGAATTTGTCTTTTGTAGTTGTTACGTAATGCACGATAGTCTTCAAAGTCTGCACGGAGGTGGAAGATCTTCCACCTGAACCAAAGTTTGTCCCTAGATTTGAGAAGTTGAAGCAGGGGGCGTGTTAGCCACTTAGTTACTTTCCCTGCCATCCTACGTGTGGTGACCAGGATGTGAAGGTTTTAAAGAGAGAGGAGGATGGAGCTGAAATATTCTGTGGCTATGTTAATGTCCTCTGTTTGGTAGAGAGGGGACCAGTCAACCTGGTTAAGGTCAGTTAAGAAGTCCTCATGACTTAGGCGGGAGAGATTAGGAAAGGTTACAGTTTTAGCAGGGAGGGAGGAATGACAGTGTTCAGACACAGTAGATGGGATAGTGGTCAATTGTGTCAGGTGCACACCGGCTGAGGCAACATATTCCATCCTGTTAGTAAGTATCCAGTCAAGGAGGGTGGCACAGTTGCCCTCGTGAGACCCTTGTGGGTTCATGTATGAGCTGGGATAGATTTGCCTTGCTAGCTAAGGAGGATAGGTTAGCTGAGTTTTTCTCGGACCTGTCAAGGTTAAAATCACCAAGGCAGATAATGTCATTCTTGCCTGTAACTGTAGGCAGAAACCCTAGGAGTTCAGTGATGCCTTGTGTAGCATTTTTTGGGGGGATATAAGTACAAAAAATATGGAGTTTCTTTACACCCCCAAGAAGCAGTAGGGAGTGCAGGATTTCACAGTTTGGTAGGAGGGGGTCCTGCAGAAGGGTAATGTTTAGGTGAGTTTTGAAGTAGAGGGCAAGGCCACCTCCCCTTTTAGTGCCAGGACGGTCGATACGAAGCATGCTGTATCCAGGAAAGTGGCACTGAGATTCAGGCACTGTGGGCTTAAGCCAGGCTTCTGTGATGGCGAGGACGTCCGGGACGTTAGTATAGATCCAAGCCTGGAGGTCAGGGAGGTTGGCCATAAGGCTTCTAGCATTCAGGTGGGCGAAAGTTAGTCCATCGGTTTTAGGGAGAGTGGTGGCTGAGGGGGGGGCAAGGTTATGACAGTACGCAGAGATGGACCAGGGTTGATCTCAATGTCGCTGGATAGTATAAGAGATAGGGTTAGTAACCATAGCGGGGTGATGAGGTACACCCTGATAGACATGCAGTGTGGCGGCTTCAGTTGAAGGTGAAAGTATCTGACTATTGGACTAGTACGCTTGCTGATGAGAGCAGAGGGGGTAGAGGTAGGAGTGGCAGTAGCAAGCATGTTGGAGTAGTAGAAGTCAAACTGAGTATAAGTATTGGCAGAAGCTGTTGATGTGTTCAAGCAGTAAAGCTCAAAGAGGATAGGAAGGCAAAGTATTCCCAGGAGAGGCGCAGGAGGGAGGAGGGGACATTTTTGACTAGAGAAAGGAGTGAGGTAGAGAGGAAAGAGACAGCAGAGGGCTCCTTTAATATAAATCACCAAGTGAAAACAGCTACTAGAGAGTAGTAAAATGTGACAAGTGAGGTGTTGGTAGCAAATTGCTCGAACTTAATCAGGCTCCCTCTGGTGGCAAAACAATATAAGGCGCTAATGGAGAAGTTGGAAAAAAAAAAAATACCGACAGCAGCAAAATATCACGAGGGCAGAGGCTATTTAAGTAATACCAGCGAAGGGTGGGGGGATTTCAGATAGAACACAGGTCCTGGGCTTGCAGTGACTCTAAGCTTTTAAATACAGTTACAGCAAATACAAATAGTTTTAGCTGGTTCGTTTTAAAACTTTCAAAATCAGGCATATATTAAATATGTAGTACAGGCAAAAAGGATTAACTTGCTGGGGGCGGGCTGGTAGTGGGTGTGGGGAGAAGAGAAAATGGGCTGTGGGCTATCAGGTTACTATTGTGATTCAAAAAAGAAAGGCTTATGGTGGTTACTAGCAGGGCAAACTGAAATTCTGCACGCTGGAAATGCACTTTAGAAGTTAACAAACAGTCCCCAAATGAGTTTTTCACAGGGGGTATTTCAGTTACAACTGGAAAATGCACTTTACATATTAACAAACAGTCCCCAGTGAGATTTGCACAGGGGGATTTCAGACAGAACACAGATCCTGGGCTTGCAGTGACTCTAAGCTTTTAAATACAGTTACAGGCAAATACAAATAGTTTTAGCTGGTTCATTTTAAAACTTTCAAAATCAGGCACAAAAGTAACAGTTCTGCTCCGTTTGAGCCTGGGCAGCAACTCAAGGTGCTACTCTGGCGGGATTCATGCGCTGAGCAGGGGAGCTTGTGGCCATTTCAGAAAAGGCGCCAGATGGCCAGCGGTGGTGGCAGCAGCCTGGATCAAGGTAGAAATTACCTGGTGTGTCTTGGGTTCAGGGCTTCTGCGGGCAGGGAGTGCTTCAGGGCAGGCCCTCGCGACCTCTGGTCTCCTCAGGGAGTGGGGTGGTCTCTGGTGTGTCTCGGGTTTGGGGCTTCTGCGGGCAGGGAGGGCTTCAGGGCAGGCCCTCGCGACCTCCGGTCTCCTTGGGAGAGGGTGGTGGTCTCTGGTGTGTCTCGGGTTCGGGGCTTCTGTGGGTAGGGAGTGCTTCAGGGCAGGTCCTCGTGACCTCCAGTCTCCTCGGGGGAGGGGGTGGTCTCTGGTGTGTCTCGGGTTCGGGGCTTTTGCGGGTAGGGAGGGCTTCAGGGCAGGCCCTCGTGACCTCCGGTCTCCTTGGAGGAGGGGGGTGGTCTCTGGTGTGTCTCGGGTTCTGAGCTTCTGCGGGCAGGGAGTGCTTCAGGGCAGGCCCTCGTGACCTCCGGTCTCCTCGGGGGAGGGGGGTGGTCTCTGCGATTGATTGTAGTTATTCTTTGATGGAAGGTAAAAAGTATTGGGGACCATCTAGCTAAGTCTGATTGTATATTAAGGGTCAGAGATTCATAGTTTACTATTTCAAGAACCTCTGGGTTAGGGGGCCATCATGCAGTTCTGACAGCTAACTTCATAAATGCTGTCTTGCTGCAAAACAAATGCAGCCCATATTCTTGCTCGCTGCCCTGGCAGACTGCAGATTAGGTCAGGAGCACTAACAGCACTGCAGTGTGACTTTTGTGTGACTAAAAGCTGCATTTATATTCCATTACCCAGCCCTCTCCAGAACTGCAGATTGCAGGGGAGCAAACAACTACTGTGTTTTTTTTTTTTGTTGTTTTTGGGAGGGGGTCCAGCTAAAAGAAGGGGAATGGAATTCTAGCTGCAAGAGGTGAAGTGGGGTCCAGCTGCAGGGGTGGGTTCTGTTGCAGAGGATTCAGCTGTGGGTGGGTCCTATATATCAATGTTCTCTCATTGTACCCCTCAGAATTGCTCAGTCGCTCATGGAAAGGGTGTTGTCTTACAGAGAAGGTGCTGTGACTTCGGACTTTAAAGCAGAAATACCTAAACATTACACACTGACAGTAAAGCAAAATTTAACTTGCATAAGTAAAGACACAAGGTTCCAAGACTTCAGAATCTGGGCCAACAGACCAGTCTGGATCCAAATGAAAAAATGGAGACCAGACTGGCCAAACAACCCTACCTTATGGACGCTTCTTTTATGTGTTTTTGGATGGGGGTTTCAGGAAATCTGCTGTTAGTGCTAGGAAGGTGCAGGGGATGAGCCAGACGCAGAGCCGCAGGATAGGACACTGCACTATGCCACAAGCACTGCTGACACTTTATTTGCTGTTCATCCTATCTAGTTTTATCTGGTTGATCCTACCATCCCTCCCATCTGACATTTTGAAATAGTGTGCTAGTCAATGGTAGTAGGTTTTGGGGGTGTAATGTGCTACTGTGGAATCAAAGTATTTTTGTAATTCTTTTTTGTTGCAATTTGGAAGCTGCAGTCAAGGTCAGATAAGTTTTTTTTCTCAGTAACTTGAGATACAGGATGATTGTTGAAATTTTATGATTTCGATTTTTGAGGAGGGTGTTGTGATTTGTGGAATTTTTGTTTTGGTAAAGTGGTTGACTGGCACTTTATGCCTGAGTTATGGTGGGATTTACCAACAGCTAAAGTCGCAAATCAACCAGTCAGGTTATCCTCCCTGCCCCTCCCCAGCCCCATCACCTGACATCTCCAGGACTTCCGGGTTCCTACCCCCAAAGCTTTCCTACCTCCCCTCGTGGCGGAGTGTCAGAGTGACTCGCTCCACTCATCCTTTCAAGGATCTACTTGAGCTGCATCAAGGTCGCTGGTATGGGGCCTGTGAGGGGTCGGATAATCATCCTACCAGCCAGAGTGATTTTCTCTCAATTTCCTCCCTTGTGGCAGAGTGGCATGCAGTGCCGACAATGGTGTCACTATGCACACACCTGTACATAGTACGCTGGATGACGGCTGCTCCTCTGTCCCCAGGAATGGTCCAGCTTTATGTAGGTGGGTGAGCTAGACTCTGGAGGGGGTAGAAGCATTATTCTGGTGCTGTGGAGTGGCCCAAAGATGGTGCCCATCTTGGGGAGGTTGGTACAGGGGAAGAAAGGTTTGTCCAGCTGTATGGAGGGTGGTCAGCTGAAGGGGTTGTTCCAGCTGCAGGAGGGAGGGCAGCTGTTCTGTGGGAAGGAAGGGTTGTCCAGAGGGATGCAGATTCGGGGTCTGTGGAGTGGTCCAGAGAGGGTGCTCAGTTTGGGAGAGGCTGGTCAAGCTGCATGTAGAGTATGGTTCAGTTGTCTTCATTATAGTCATTAAAAAAAATTGTGTGTTCTTTATCTCATTAATAAATATTGTCCTAAGCAGGTATAAAAGAGTCCTTCTCTGAATTGGGTAGATTACACTGTCTGACACAGGGACTTGGTAAAAACCTGACCATCCTAGCCGTGCCAGATTGATAAAACATGGGCCAGCTGGAGTAGACACAAGTTGCACTAATATTGCTGGTTCAGCCACTTAGGATGGACTGAAGACTGGTCCAGCTTTTATCTATCTGGTACCAAACCCAAACAGTGGACTGCGAATCCACCAGGTAGGGATAGTGCAGGTAAAGGCGTCCAGCCCAAATATACTAGAAAAGTCCAGGTACCTGCACTTGAAAACACACAACACACAAAGCTCTTTCAATTTCAAATGCTTTAATGCTTCAATGCAAATTCTTTATGAGGTGGTACCAACCACGCCCCCTGACAAAAGGTTTCTAAAGTTTTCACACCATCTTAAGTAGGATGAAACCAGATCACTGGGAACAGACAGGGCCAGATACATACAGCCGACCAGTCCATCCATCCAGAGTGACTGAACAAGCAATATTAGCACAACTTGTGCCCAATCCAGACAGTCTGGTCTTTATTAGTTCCAGTTTCACATACATTCTCCAAGATGCAATGTGTTAAAAAAGGCTGGCAGGGATCAGGGTAGGTAGAGACCTAAATTCCCTGTACCAATTAAACTATGCACAACTACATAACACAATTTTTTCTGACCTCCGTAGATGGCAAGCACCTCCCACATCTTGGTTGGACCAAATTAACTTATTGAAATGAATATCCTACCAAAATACTGTATGTTATGCAAATGCTCCCAATGGGGCTTACAAAGATTGACCTGAAGACAGACAAAGAGGTGCTTTACCGAATTTTTCTGGCAGGGGAACGTTCCTGCTTGAATTTACAGCGCCTTAAATCCAGCATCTTGGGGCTAAACTTCCTGGACCTTAAAGCTATCATTAAGGACCCATTATAGATATATCAGGACTGGGTACACAGGAATGCTGTGGCTAGTTATTTGTGATTTGATATCTGAGAGATCAGTATTATAAATGTCTAATTATGCATTCATTTAATATTTAGATATGGATTTACCTTTTTTCTATTGTTTTTATGGATGCTGGTGTTTTAAATGTGTCATTGTTTAACCAATGATTTTGTATAACGTCATTATGATGTCAGAGATGAATTGGTATTAAACTGTTGTGTGTTTTGAAATGCTTTTAGCCTTTGATAAAGGACTTATGTCCGAAACGCGTCAGGTGGACTGGTTGGTGCAATGAAAACTTATTACAGCAGTTCTTGGTCTGACTATAATTGGGGTGAGTGAGTGCTTCAGCTTTCTAGAGATATTGTTCAACATTTAGCTGAAAGCACCACTGTTACCGAGTGCATGGTTCGTTTGGGAAGACTTTGAAATTTTGGGAACCGTTGCTCAGGTTTCTGCCAGAAGTGGATGTTTCAGTGTGAAATTTGAATAAAACCCCTGGACACCTTGAGATCATTCTTATAGAAGATGAATACGAAAGGAGCAGCACCGATTGACCAGATTGAAACAACTCAGCATGATAATCCATTATTTTATGTGGAGAAATTATTAACAAGGGTGAGTGCAGTTAACCCGTTTTTAACAGATGTATGTGAACCCAAACCCCCTACATTAGAGACTTGTTCACTAAAGGGAACGTTCAGGGAGCTAGAAAGGACCATGCAACAATTAAGGATGATTTTTTTGGAATGTGACTAATCTGGAAGCATACCTACAACTTAAAAGAATACCAAGGGGTCTTAGATTAATCAAAAATCCTGCATTTGGAACAGACAATGTCAATTTTATGCAGGAATGGGAGAATATACTGAGCGAAGCTAGCAGTAAACTGATGGAATTAATAGTAAAATACAGCAAAGAAAGAGAAGCAACACTTAAAAACGATTTAAAACAAATAGAAAAAGAAGTGTTGAAATATAAATAGACTGATGGCTTCGACCTGTGTAATAAAAGATTGCAGGAGTTTATTAATAGACTGGATCAAGAATTGAAAAGTGCTAAACAGATCAAATTTATTCGAGATAAAAGGGACTATGAAAATAATCGAGTGTACTCATGGAAAACGAAGACAAGAAAGGGGATCTTAAAATGACCTACTCGAGTATCATTCAGCTATAGTACAGAGGAGAGTGGATCAGAGGGAGATGATAATAACTCTGCACAAGGTCATTTTTTTTCACAGAGAACAGGAGAATTTCGAACAACCACTGCAGCAAGAATTGCGTTGGAGCCCCAGGTTGGTGAATTATGGCACAGAAAACGGACAAGGACGGGACAGAAAAAACGTAATGTATCGCGAGCAGAGGGGACGGTACAACTGGAGAAACAATGGCAACAGATGGAACGCCAGGACAACGAGGAGGTGAGTCAAGATATTCAGGTTATCAATCTTTCAGACTATCTACTAACTGAACCGGAGAGGCAATTACTTAAAAAAGGACTGAGTTTTTCACCTACGATTTCACTAAATCCAGTTCAGACTATCATTGACCTGCATTTAATGTGCAGGAACCTTAATTTGAAAGCCTTTTATAACAAGAGAAATGACAGAGACTCCTCCTTAGATTATCCTGTGAACCCTTCTGTTTCTACAAAGACTTTTAAACCTAATTCTGTGTTTAAGCCACCTTTATGCAATGCAGTAAATGTCTTTAGGGATTTGTGTGAAAAGGACCTGGAGGAGTTGTTTGAGAATTTACCGCGTCCACATTTCAATAACTTGGCCAGGAGTGAACGTGAAGCATTGAGACTTCTGCAAAATGACTCCAGTGTTATTATTAAACACGCTGATAAAGGTGGTTTTGTAGTATTGTGGGATGTGATTAAATATAGGCAGGAAGTGATGAGACAATTAAATGATGCATCATTTTACGAGAAGTTGAATTTTGACCCAACTTGGGAATATAAAACCTGCATTGATGAAACTATAGACGTAGCATTTAGACAGGCAATTATAACAGACCAAACTCAGAAATTTTTAAAAGTAGAACATCCAGTGAAACCAACTTTTTGTGTATTGCCTAAAGTTCATAAAGATTGCCAAAAACCCCCAGGACGCCCCATAGTCAGTGGCCTTGGTAGCTTAACAGAACCCCTGTCTCAATATGTGGACTCCATCCTTAATGTTTATGTTAAAAAGCTTCAGTCATACATTAAAGACACCACAGATGTTCTGAGAGTGTTGGATGAAACAACAGTTGGTGAAGACTGCATGTTAGTAACACTTGACATTGAGTCACTTTACACCAATGTTCCCCATGAAGGGGCATTGGATGAGTCACTTAATTTTTAAATCATTCTGGGGATAGGTCTGATGAAGAAATAGTAGTGATTCTAAAATTTCTTGAACATATTTTGATTAGGAATGTTTTTGTTTTTGATGGAGACATATTTAGACAGATAAAGGGGACTGCAATGGGGGCCATCTGTGCCCTGTCAGTAGCCAACTTATATGTGGGTCAATGGGAGTACGATGTCATCTTTAACAACCACAGCAACCCCTTTTTCTACAGTGTGTTGCTGTGGAAGCATTTTATTGATGACATCATACTAATTTGGAAAGGAGATAAAAAATGCTCAAAGAATTTGTTAATTACTGGCATGGTACGAATGAGAATCTGAAATTCACATATTGTGTAAGTGATGATTTTGTGAATTATTTGGATTTGCGGATTAATCGGGAAAAAGAAGGACAAGTGAGCACTAATCTTTTTAGGAAAGAAACAGACGGGAATACTCTATTATTTGCTATGAGTTGTCACCCTTTACATACGGTAGAGAATATTCCTAAAGGACAATTCCTCAGGCTGAAACAGAATTGTAGCAAAATAGATGATTTTGAAACAGAAGCAGCAGCCCTTAAGATCCGTCTCAATAGTAGAGGGTACACTGAAAAATCATTAGAAAAAGGCTACCAAGCATCCATTTCAGTAAATAGAAATGATGTACTTGTTGATAGAAATGAAGTATCTAAAAGCAGCAAAATATTTCATTTTGTCACAACTTTTAGTGCACAAAGTTGAGAGGTATGCCAAGCGATAAGGAAACATTGGCAAGTGTTATCCTGTGAACCAGGGTTATGAAAAATAACTTCCTTTTCCCCAATTATGACATACAGGCATGCACCTAGATTAAAAGACTCTTTAGTGAGAAGTCATTTTACATCACAGATGGGACACACCAACAATTGGTTTGGTAATTGCACAAGTTGTCAACAGTGTAAAAATTGCAATGCCTGCAAACACATTTTAAAGGAGAAGGATTTCAGTGTAGTTAGCCGGAAAGAAAAAGGTTTTCTTTTCGGCTTCATTAGACAACTGATTACGTGTAATACACAGGGGGTTGTGTATTTGGCTAAATGTAGCTGTGGAGAGTTTTATGTTGGCAAAACAGAGAGAGTTTTTAAAATTAGAGTTTTGGAACATGTACATGCAATACGTAAACAAGATCTAACCTATGCTACGTCGGCACATATTTTTGAAAATAAAGAAAAACCTGAGGTACATGAATTTAAGCTTGTGGGTATCGAAAAAGTTTTTCATGGTCAGAAAGGTGGTAACTACCGCAATAAAATTTTAAAAAAAGAAAACAAATGGATTTTACGACTAAAGGCATATAAAAAACCTGGCATTAATGCTCATTTGGAACTAAAACCCTACTTGGAATATAGATAGACAATATTTATAATATGTGATAATGCTCTTAGCTTAATTTAAGTATAGTTTATGGTTGGTTGTGGAAATGAACACAAATTGCGATTTGATATCTGAGAGATCAGCATTATAAATGTCTAATTAGGTATTCATTTAATATTTTGATATGGATTTACCTTTTTTCTATTGTTTTTATGGGTGCTGGTGTTTTAAATGTGTTATTGTTTAACCAATGACTTTGTATAATGTCATTATGACGTCAGAGATGAATTGGTAATTAACTGTTGTGTGTTTTGAAATGCTTTTAGCCTTTGATAAAGGACTTATGTCCGAAACGCGTCAGGTGGACTGGTTGGTGCAATAAAAACTTATTACACCAGCTCTGGGTCTGACTATAATTGGGGTGAGTGAGTGCTTTAGCTTTCTAGAGACATTGTTCAACATTTAGCTGAAAGCACCACTGTTACCAAGTGCATGGTTCATTTGGGAAGACATAGATAGAATAATGTTCCATCAATCTAAGGCAGTCGGCATCAAGGGCGGACTTGCGCCAGCAACGCTCTAACCTTCACCCCTGTCTCCACAACTCCCTCAGTGTCCCATCAAACCAAGGGGACCTGGGGTGAAGGGATAGGGGCACTCACGAATAGGAGCAATAAGATCCAGGGCTGCTGTAACAGCCATGTTATAGGCCGACACCAGTGCCTCTGGATTACTGCTTGCCAACGCAGGGGATGATAGGTCAAGGACCGCCGCAAGACCTTGTGAAGTAATATTCTGTAGTGGGAAGTACCTGACCATCTCCACAGGGGAAGGCCTTCATAGGGGGGTGCAAAAATTGAACCTCATGGTGTAGTGGTCAGACCAGGTGACTGGTTCCACCCCCACGTTGGATAAATCAATCCCTAAGAGGAAGACTAAGTCCAGAGAGTGCCCAGATTTATGTGTAGCAGTGGAAACTACCTGTGTAAGGCCCAAAGAAGACGTAAATTGGAGGAAGTGATTACTAAATTGTGAGAGTTCATTGTTGACCCAGGTGTTAAAGTCACCCAGAACCATCAATCTGGGCGAATTAAATGACATATCGACGAGGAAGTCTGCTACTTCCTGTAAGAAGCGTTTCCCATCTCCGGGTGGACGGTAGATGAGAACGATTCGGACGCCTACACCTGCTACAACTGTGCACTCAAAGGACTCAGCCTCACCTACTACTACATTCGTGAGGCCCAATTCAGTCTTAAAACAGACTGCAACCCCCCCTTCCCTGTGGTCCAATCTCGGGCGATGTATCACCGAGTACCCGGCCGGAGTCATGGCCTCCAGTATGGGGCCTGAATTTTCATCCAGCCAGGTCTCGGTTAGCAAACCAGGTCGGCTGAGCTAACAAAATCGGCAATAATGGTGGTCTTATTCCTAACAGACCTGGCATTGCATAACACCGCCCAAGTTGGACAAACCTCAGAGGCTGTCTGGCTTATCTGCCCACTAAATTCAGTAGTGCCCTTGGGGCGGGCACAGACATGGAGAACCCGGTCTGGGTTCCATTTCGCCAAGGGCACCTTCTGGACTTAAGTAACCCCGATCGGTGGCCCTGCTCTTTCATCCTCTCCTGTTCTTTACCCGCCCTCCTCACTCTCCCTCAGACAATCCCCAGCCTCTACAGCGCTGGTAAGTATCAAATTATAGGGATGAGTATAGAAAGGGCGGAGGGCGCGAAGAGAGGAGGATGAATAGCTCACCGCCGTGGAGACTGAAGGCCAACACGTGTCACTGCTTAAACTAAACAATATACTCCAAACTCAAAATAATCAATCTTAACAATATAAAAAACAAAGAATCCCTTAACAAAACCAATATAAATAATAAAATCAAATAAACAAAAAAAACAACCTTTGAGAAAAATCAAATCTGGACTGATCTAAAAATAAAACAAAAATAAAGAAAAATAAAATAAACAAAAACAAAAATAAACAAATAAATATAAATAAATATAAACAAATGTAAGGGTACTCTCACCACCCCTACAACAAAATTACCCCCCCTTAGCTCTCTCACAGCCAAGTAGAAAGAAGGGGGAAAAATATATCTTAGCACTCTCACTGCAAGATGCATATAATAAATCAAACAAAAAACAAAACAAATAAACAAAAAAACTCAAAATACATTACAAATAAAATAAATTTAAACACCCTGGTCCTCTCACCACCAGGGGAAAAGAAGTCATCCAGCAAAAAAAGTCATAAAATAAGTCCACACCATTTAAATCCAGACGACACTTAGATCCAAATGATCATAAAAGGACAAGCAGCACAAGTCCAAAGCTGCCAAACTTTATAAGCCCCCAGAAAAAGGCACAGGAAATAGTAATACTAGTCTCAGGCCCCTCACAGCAAAATCCAAATAATCCCGAGAGTCGAGAGGTTAGATCCTCAGTACCTTTTCTTCATATTCCTGGTATTAGCAATCCAGCCCCTGCAGATTCTCACTTTTTGGAGCTTATCCAGCAAAAAGTAAGGAGGAGGTAAACGCTCCCTAACCCAGCGAACCCTAGGAAGGTGCGTCTATGCAACCAATCTCCCCTACTTGGGATGCTAGAGAAAGCCCAGCCTCTGCCAGGCAACTCTGGCACCACCTGGAAGCCCCGAGAACGCCAACCCTCCGGCAGGTACTCCTGACCCTCCCAGGGACAGATAGCTACACTCCGCACCCACCTCTGGATCAGCTGGGCTGGTTAAACCTCTCCTCCTCTGAGGCGACTCCACAACACAGGATTAGGCCAGTTGTTCGGCGAAACCTCAGGTAATAACGCAGAAGTGGGACAGTAGTTCAGCAAAACCTCAAGTAACCGGACAAACCCAGGTACTCAGTTTCTCAGATATTCCAATTAGTTCCTATAATCCACTGAATCCAAAAGAGGGGGCAGATAGAGTAAATGACAAACAACCAGGGATAAACAGTGGCAATAACACTGCAGGCAACTTTCCACAAATTGAAAAAGATCCTCCTTGCTAATCCCCGACTTCACAGTCTAACACGCTGCGGCCAGGTAAATGGCCAAATAAGCGGTCGGATGAACACCAAACTCCATAGAAGGGGAGGAGCAAGTAGCATCAGCACATAAAATAAAATTCACTCATGAAATTTATAGGTAGTCCCAATGGTTGTAGCTCCAAAATTCCAGTGCAAGCAAAATCCTCCTCGCTACAGCTCCCGCAACTCCCCAACTCCACAGCCTCTCGCACTATGGTCAGAGAAACGGTCGGAAAGGCAGAGAAGCACAATATTTCCAAAGGGCTAAACTAATTCAATACTCCGTTATTCGGCAAAGGTGTCCTAATCTAACTCACTGCTTCAGTCCTAAACTAATCTAAAAAAACAAAATAGAAATAGATAAAAAATAGATAAAATGAGCGAAATGCAATAAAATAAATTCACAAACAGACAAGCAGCAGAAACTAGTGCTCTGGCTGGCTCAGCTCAGCCGCCATCTTGAAACAGAAGGAGCCTCCTATACATAGTCATGTTACCTCCACTTCCCCCATCACACTCTCCTGGTCTCACTCTCCCTGTCGCCCCTGCACCTCTCTCATCCAGATGCCTATGTTCTGCACCCTGCTACTCATCCTTGGTTCCTGGCCCCCCTCAGCTACTGGTAAGAGCACTCACTCATGTCTGTCAAGCTCCCACCTTGGTTTAAGAGCGCCAAGCTTCACTATATCATTATCGCATTCCTCACTCTTATCAGCTCATGACAAACCCCAACCCAGGCCCAGCCCAAACAATTAGGCTCCTCAACCCCTCCCCCATGGCTAGTCCACACCCACAGAAATCATCTCTCTCTCATGGCCTAAAAATCCTACACATAAATATATGCAGCCTCCTCCCCAAACTAGACTTGCTTTAACCCCTCGTGGTCTCACCCCCAACCCCCGATATAATAATACTATCAGAATCTTGGCTAAATAGCAAGATTTGTGACTCCTGTTTCACAATCCCCGGCTTTACAGTCTTGCATCAGGACCATCTAGGTAGAGGAGGTGGGGTAGCAATCTATATCTCGACGTCCATACAATTCACTGCCGTCTTCTCCAGATCAGAACCAAAAGCTTATGAGGCCTTGCTGTTACGAATCTCTCTCCCCTTCTCCGGACCTTTATTTGTAGCAGGTATCTACTGCCGCCCTGGGTTACAGCCCAAAATCACTGCTGATCTCTTAGCCACCTTAACTACTCACTCTTTAGCCGGCAAATTATGTATCATGGTGTGACGGTAAAATAGGACCCTGTCCCATTTGTTTTGGAGAAAGTGTTTAAATGCAAGGATCTGTATTCTTTCCTTTTCTGTCTCTTCTGTCTGGTTGCGCAACCAACTTTTCCTGTGAGACTTCGGACTTGATCAACCCGACCAGTCTCACAATCCTTTGCCTCTCACTGTCTTTCTGTTTTCTCTTGCTGTCTTTCTTCCTTGCATATCTATATCTGCTAATATAAAATATATGAGAATCAATGTATGGAAATGTAGCTGATATTGGGATCACTTTTGTTTAGAAAATCATGTTACTGTTGAAATGTATATACTTATAATTTGAGATAACTGTAAAAAGCTAGAGGTTACTTGGGTGCAAATGCCTGAGCCTTCTGCAGTTGCTGTGGGGACCTCAGGAAGTTCTCAATGTTCTAGCAGCTCATGACATTTACAAAGGACAAGATGCTTGCAAAGGATGGGGGTTAAAAAGAGTTATATAAACAGCTAAGCTGAGCTGCAAGGGAGATTTTTTACAAGAAATTTTATTTTACTTCTGTATATAGTTATTCTGAACAGGTTTATTTTATTTTATGTTACTGCAACTACAAATAAACAGTTTTGTGTAATTTTACAACTGCTCCTGGGTTTTCTGTATGCTTCCTGACCTGTGCCTCAACGACACATAGGTGACTTCAATTTAAACTGGTTGTCCTCCACACCCAATAAAGTGCACAGTGCAATAGATGCTCTCAATTTAACTCAACTCATCCATGAACCGACTCGGCATAACTACAAGATGGGAAACTACTCCCTGATCGACTGGGCTGTCACCTCTCATCCTCATAGGATCATTTCTGAAACACTAGTGGACGCCCTCAGTGACCACTCCACGACCTTCTTGATACGTAGAGTACATAAAGTCAAAGCCCCTTATAAAACAGTACATATCAGGTCATATACATCCTTGAATATTGCCCCTCTCCTGCATGACTTGTCATTCATGAACTGGGCTCCCATAGCTGAAGTTAGTACCCTGGATGAGGTAGCAAACTACTTCAGAGACCAATTCCTCGACATCTGGAATCAACATGCCCCTATTCATCGGGTCTGAGTCCTTGGGAACCACCTCCCCTAGATCTCTCCAGAGCTCATTGCCTGCCAAAAAGCCCACGACGCAGCCTGGAAGCTCCAGAAAGGTACAAAGCTCCCTAAAGACTATGAAGCATACCGGGCCCTGAGAAAGAAATCCACAAAAGCCACTAGCTTGGCAAAGGCTGAATACTTCAGCTATACTCTTTTTTTTTTTTTATTCGAATGCTTTCTCCCTAGTGGAGCGGGCCCCGCAACCTCCGGCCACTGGCACCCCCGGACCTGGTCTGGTGCATGAATTGCTCAATCGCACAGGGTCGGCCACACCCCGACAAGGGCGATTCTCATGTCCGGGGGTGCAGGGCACGGCCATCAGCCACTGAGGTCGCCCTGCCATTTTTCGCTTTTCTGGTCCCCAGGTAGCCGGATGTGCAATGGTGTCTAAGCACGTCCGTGCTGACACCCGCCGCGCTCCCTTTCCTCTCTAGGCATGCCACTGCAGTACGGCTGGTCTCTGCCAGTCTCTGCTGAAGCATGATGTGCCATTCCCACCCGCCCCAGAGGAAGGAGAGCAGTCGTGGGATGCTCAATCCTTCCTCTCCCCTGCCAGCCCCCGGCGGCCCGAGTCCATTCCCAAACCTGGTCGCCGGCAAGGTGTGGCATCTAGCACCTCAACCCTCAGTGCCACTGGGCCAGCTCTTCAGCTCTATTTTCAACTCCAATATAAATAACCCATCTAAATTCTGGAAAGTGGTCCACCCACTTTTCTCTCCTCAGGCTCCTCCTCCCCCCCAATCTTCAAAATAAATAATAATGTCATCTCCGACCACCTTAGTGTAGCTGCAGCATTTAACTCACATTTCACCTCCTGTGCATCTGTCCTACTAGACTCCATCCCAATCATAAGCCAGTGGACACCTGCCACAAGACATACTGACTGCCTTAGAGGCGTTAAATCCGACCAAAGGAGGCTCCCCTGACGGTCCTGATCCTAAGCTGCTATACCTGTCCGCCACAACCATTGCTCCCCCACTAACTGCCCTTCTCAAGCTCTCTTTTCAAATGGCTTAAATCCCCCCAAAATAGAAACATGCAACCATTCTCCAACTTCCTAAGAGCGTGATACCTCCTCCCTGGAACTACCACCCCCATCTCACCTCCCAATGCCAGCCAAACTGCAAGAACACCTAGTCCTAGCCCAATTTTCATCTTATCTCTCTGATACTAACTTTTTCACCCAATATCAATCTGGGTTCCGCAAACACCACTCTACTACGACTTCACTGCTTTGGGTCACGGACTCGATCCTGTCTGGTATGGATCCCGGGCATATTACTTCTGCCATCTTTATTGATCTTGCAAAAGCATTTGACATGGTTTCCCATGCCCTCCTACTCTGCTCCCTGTCTTCCGCCAGTCTAACCTGCCACACAACAAAATGGTTTACTGCATACTCAAATGGCCACACACAATCGGTAAAAATCTCTGATACCATCTCCCCTTTGCTCCCTATCTGCACGGGTGTTCCGCAGGGATCAATACTGGGTCCCATCCTTTTCTCCATTTTTCTGAATGATCTACTGTCTGTCTGCACCGTGTCTTCCATTCACATGTATGCTGACGATACGGTCCTTTTCTCCATGGGGTCATCTCCATCAGATGTTGCCTCCTGGCTCCAGCTGGACTTCAATAATGTCCACAGCTGCTTTCAATCTCATCAACTATTCCTAAACACTAAGAAGACAGTGCCCATGACTTTTGGCACTAGACAGAGACTGGCTAGAATCCCATCCTTGCCCTCTGTCTCTACCCTCAATGGGACAACTATTGAGAACGCTACTTCCTTCAGATATCTGGGTGTCTGGCTGGATCAGCATCACCTTTTCAGACCATATTGAAGCCTTACTGAAAAAACTATGTCCTAAACTCGGTGCCTTATATAGAAATCGCACCTGCCTCCTGCTCCCAGCAAGGCGCAAACTGGTCCAAAAGATTATTCTCCCGATCGTTGACTACTGTGATGTTGTCTTTTGCTCTGCTCCAGCCTCCTTCTTAGCCAGATGGGATACTCTTTTCAACTCATTCTGCCGCTTTGCCCTGAATGCACCTCCGCTAACCCATCACTGTCACCTCTACCGTGCTTTGGCTTTCCCATATCTAGCTAACAGGCGACTGCATCACAGTGCACAAATTGTCTCCACCTACTGGCTTGGTACTCTCCCTCATTATCTTACCTCCTCCCTTTCTCTCCCTCCCCTCCCTCCCACCTCCTCCATTCCCATGACCACAGAACCCTGGCAGTACCCCGGAGGTCCACCTCAACTGGCCAGTCTGCTTTCTCATACCGTCTCCCAAAACTGTGGAACTCGCTTCCTACCCAAATCCATTTTTCTTCCTCGACCAGCTCACTAACTATGGCACTCCATAACTTCCTTACTGTAAATTGTGTCAACACCTAACTCCATCCCTTCTTTTTTTTTAAATTCAAGTTTATTGCATAATCTGGTGCAACATTACATTAAACAGATCTCTTGTCCGACTTTAAAAATATCCATCCAGTTCAGTACATCTTAGTAAACAATAATCCTTATTCAATATTTCATTATGTCACTTCATGCATCTGAGGTATCTTAACCTCTTCCCTTTTTATTTTTACTCCTTTTCTTTTGTGAGGAGCATCCCTGAGACAGCACCACCTTGTCGTTCAAATTAGCAGCCCCTTTCTAATATGTTCTATCCTCCTCCCCCCATCCCAGATCCTACAATCTCAAGTCATCACCCATGGAGTCCACCGCCTTGTAAAGACATGTGTCCTCAAGTTTATTTTATAAGTAATTTCCTCCATGTCTTTAATTTCATTAATAGTTAATGCCCAATCTTGAGACATCGGGGGATTCACTGAACCCCATCTCTTAGTTATGGCCTTATGTGCGGCCGTGATAAGAATATTCCACAGGTAAATTTTATCTGACCCCCTGATCTCGTTTGTCCTTATTCCCAAAATTAAATTCCTAGGGCCTAGTGTAGTTTCAATAGACCAAATCAGTCTCATTCTCTGCTCAGCTTCTGACCAGTGAGTGTGCAAGTTTGAACATGACCAGAACACATGTAAGTAATCTGCCCTTTTAGTTTCCACATCCCCGCCAGCATTCTCCCGTACACTTTTCGTCCCATTTAGACTGTGAGCTTGGTGCAATAAAAAATCTTAACCTGACCTTCCAGCTGAACTCCCTCCACATCGGAGACGCTGTGGTTCTAGAGGCCAGTTCCAGGGCAGAGCTCCATTCTCTGTCATCCACCAGCTCTCCCATCTCCTGTTCCCATCTATTTTTAGCCTGGAGGTTCTGGTTCCCTCTACCATCTCTCAGGGCCGCGTATAGTTTTGAAATCAGGCCTTTGGGCCTTTGTGAGCTCAGGATCTCTCCTATAACATTTATGAGTCCTGATGTGTGCCTTTGTTGCTTATACTGGTGCTGTAGTTTATAGATATAATTTCTTATTTGTAGATATCTAAAGTGATCTACCTGCCTCAACTGGTAGGCTCCCTTTATTTGTTCAAATTCCATAACTGTATTTCCTTCTAGGAATTGACTGAATGAGGTTAGGCCCAGTCTCTCCCATCTTCTAAAGGTGAGGTCCTGCTTATTTGGAGAGAACCCTGGATCCCAAGCAAACCATCTTAGTGGCCACAGCTCTGCTTCTAAATTATGTTTGGACCATAACCTCTTCAAGGCCCCCAGAATGTTCCTCACTGACATAAGGAATATACTTTCCCTTGTAGGTTGAACTCCCGGCATCAATGCCCTTGCCCCGAGCAGAGACCCATCCGTCAGGGTTTCCTCTATTAGTTTCCAACGAGCTGAATAGTGTCTAGTCAACCACATCAGGGCCCATCTAAGCTGAGTGGCTAAGTAATAATCCTCTAAATTGGGGACATTTCGGCCACCACATTTTTTATTTGTTTGGAGGATCGCACTCTTGATCCTCGGCCTCCTATTATTCCAAATACATTTTGTCAAAATTCTCTGCCAAATCTGAAATTGGTTTTTATGTATTTTTATCGGGAGACATTGAAAAAGATATAGGTATTTAGGGAGTACACTCATTGATACTGATTGCAGTCTTAAATATAGGTAGTGGTAGTAAACTCTCCTACTGTGTAATATCCTGCCTGATTTGGGCTACCACTGGCTCGAAATTAACCGGATATAACATGTCTAGATTTTTTGGGATTTGAATACCCAAGTATTTCATTTTCCCTTTGTTCCAATTAATATCCACGATTTGTCCTATCTGTGGGGGAGGGTTATAGTGGAATTTCAGAACCTCTGTCTTATTTTTATTTAGGGTGTATCCCGAGTATTGACTAAACTTATCTATTATCGACCACAATTTAGGTATGGATTTATTCTGATTAGTAATGTACAGGAGGATATCATCCGCATATAGAGAAATTTTATGTTCTTCTCCATTAATCTTCACTCCCTCCACCTCGCTCGCCTCTTATGGCCTGGACCAAAGGTTCTATATATAGGTCAAAGAGGAGAGGCGAGAGAGTGACATCCCTGCCTAGTACTGACCCAAGTCAAATTGCCTTGAGACGCCCCCATTCACCCTTACATAAGCTCGGGGAGGCATATATAGCTTTGATGGCCCCTAAAATCGAGAGGGAAACCCAGTTTATCAAGAATCATAAAGAGGAAGCTCAATTAACTTTATCAAATGCTTTTCAGCGTCCATACTCATAAGGCAGGCAGGGATCGTTTTTATTAATAATATCAATTATGTTTATCGTCCTTCTCACCCCTCTGGTGCCTGTCTACCTTCTATAAATCCTGTCTGATCCGGGTGAACCAGGCCCCCCAGAGAAGACTGTAGTCTCTTGGCTATTATTGCCGTAAAGATTTTATAATCTACATTAAGAAGAGAAATTGGTCTATATGAACCACATTCCGCCGGGTCCTTACCTTCTTTTGGAATCACTGTTATGGTTGTGTAATTCCATGAGGGAGGAATCACTTCCCCCTCCAGCCATATTTGATTATAGACCGCTTCAAGCATCGGCGTTAATTCTGTTTTAAAGGTTTTATAGAATTCCCCCCCAAACCCATCCGGTCCGGGGCATTTACCTATCTTAAGTTCTCCCACTGTGTCCAGTATCTCCTGCAACGTGATTTGACGTTCCAGATCCTGCCTCTGGGTCACTGTGAGCTTAGCCAATTTTAGTGTATTCAAAAATTCTGAGGCCTCTACTGTGGATGTCCCTAACTGGGGCTGGTATAAATCTTCATAAAAAGTGACCAATGCTTCTGCTATCTGTTCCCATTTATGTGAGATCTGACCCGTTTTGGGATTCCTGAGTCCCAAAACATTGGCTCTGGCTGCCTGCTGTTTTAGTCTATATGCCAGGAGGCGGTGGCCCTCGGTCCCCCATCATAGTAGGCCTGCTTCAAATAAGAGAGCTTCTCTCATTTCTAGGAGTGTATTCTCTGTAGCCTCGTTTTAGGTCCTTTATTTCTTTTTCCTTTTCCTACACACTTTAATTTTTGTAATGCCTCTAACTTGTTAATTGCCTGATTTAGCTGTCTCTTTGCGTCCATTCTCCCTCTTCTTATATGTGGCTATTGAGATGAGCTTACCCCTAATCATTGTTTTTACTGTATCCCATAGTATCTGAGGCGTGGTGTTCGGGCCATCATTTATGTCCACCGTCTGTTTTATTATCTCCTGTATTTCCTCCTTTACTCCCTCATCTCTAAGTAAACTTATATTCAGTCTCCACTGCGTCGGTTTTTTAGTTAGCTGTAAGTCAATTTGCGCATATATGGGCTTATGGTCTGATAGGCTGTCAGAGCCCACCCAGACCAACTCGAAGATTGTCAGATCTTTCTTATATGTGAGAAACATGTCTAGTCTTGAGTAAATTTTATACCTGGACGAATAATATGTATAGTCACGCACTATAGGATACTTTTCCCTCCATATGTCCACCAGGCCTGTGTCCCTCATAAGCCTCTTCATTTGTTTAGCAGTTCTTTCTCTAGGTGCTAGTATACCTGAGGTCGTGTCTAAGGCTCTATCCATAATGATATTCTAGTCCCCCGCTGCAATCACAGTACCCTTAGCCTTTTCTGCTAATAACTTAAATAAATCTGCAAAAAAACCTATTTCTGACCTGGTGGGCACATACATTCAGCAGTGTAACCTGCATATCCTGTATGTGCCCTTCACCATCACGTACCTAGCCCCTGCATCCATAATCACTTCCTCCTCTTCAAATGGAAGAGAAGACGCTTAGTATAATCGCCACCCCTCTTTCTCCCCTTCTCAAGGGATGCATGATACACCGTTGGAAGTCTCTGTTCTTTAACTTAAGAGCCTCTCATGGAGACAAATGTGTCTCCTGCAGAAATTAAATCTCACACCTCTGTCTTTTTAAAAATTTCTGAAGTTGTTTTCGTTTTGGCGGATGATTTATACCATTTACATTGAAGGATCCAATCTTAGATTTAGTTCTATTCATGGTTTAAGATTTCTAGTTTTTGGATTATTTCAAATCTTCCGGTGTGGCTAAGGAGTATACCCTCCCCCCCATCCTTCATCCTGTTTCCCCTCTGCCTCGAGGATGCTCCCCGATCTTTCTTTCCTTTTTTAATAGACCAGTACATGTATTCATAACCCTTTCTGCGCCTCATTTTGCACTCACTCCATACTAGCAATCTGCTGGCCCTAAACCGCCAGCTGGTTTGAGTGTGTTTGAAAATAACATTAACAATGCCCCCCTGAAACATGAGGGGTACACTTATACAACCATAATAACAGTAACATGAACATTTAAACTGCACATATACCCATAATGCTACCAAGATTTGCTGTAGGCATTCAGGTATTCCCCCTTCCCTCTTATTTCCCCTTTTTATTAATATCTGATTAATTTTTTTGAACCCCAACCATAAGTCAGAGTTCCCCTTTGAGATCCTTTCACTTCCTAGGTCAGTCCGACTCCCTATCATAGGACTGGATTGCATCCCTCTCAGGACACCTCGCCCTATATGTCATTCTGGGCTTTTCCCCTTGAGAGCACCTTTGTTGGGTCTTAGCCCAGTACTCTGAGGTACTATCCACGTCAGCACCACTAATAGGTAGGCAATGCTCATTCTAAGCAGCGTGAATATCCCTTTCAGCCTATTTCTCCTTAAGAGGCCGTGTCAGAGACTCCACTCAACCTTGCTCCACACCAGCTCCTCCTCAACCCCGTCCCTCCCCTTCCCCTCCCCCATCCCTCAGGGCATCAAGTCTCCCCACCCATCCGCCCAACCAAGGTCAACCATATCCCACCACCAACCCTTTTCTCCCCCTCCAGACAAAACCCATGCTGCTCCCAGCAACTCGACCCTCCCCAGCGGCGCCCCACCCCACCTGGCATCCTCACACCTGTCATCCCCACCCAACACGTGTCCTCCCCTACTCCTCAAGATCTCCCCTAATCCCACATCCACCATGAGACGGTAGCCCACCCCCAGCAAGATGTGTGAGAGAAGGAGCACAACCTAATCCACCCTCCTCTCCCAACACAGCAGACCAAGCCCAGTCACAGAAAGAGAGAGAGAGAAGAAGAAAAAAACTCCCCACAACCCCAATGGTAAGGAGAGGTATCAACTCTCATAGATATATATTTCCTGGTATCTCTGTTCATTTTATACCACAACATCAAGTCTCTCAGATCCCCCGTGCTGGCTTCAGTTTACTTTAACATTTATAAGTCTTTACATGTCCCTGACCCTTTATAGACAGATTGAGTCCCCATTTACTACTGCATTCCATTCCTTACAGTTCTGTATCACTAGAGCGCTTCTCAGTCACCCACCTGTGCCATCGGGACCTCCCTTGGTGATAAGTCCGCCATTTGCACTGCTGGGATATATGATTTGAGGAATGCTGTAACGTCTGCTCTAAGGTTGGTGGCTTGTGGGTTGGCATGCTTTGTTAGTCCTTTACGCGCCACCAACCACGCCGAGCGCCTCAACTCTTTTTCCAGCTTTTCCTTCTCTAAGCCTGGTACTGGAATGCCCATCTCCTCCAGATATGTTTGCACCTCCAACAAATCTTCAAATACTTTAAATCCTTGCTTCATCTCCACTCGTAGGCGCGCCGGATATAACATCTGTGCCTTTAAATTTCTGGAGCGGAACTCTACTGCTGCCCTTATTCTAGGCGTTACCTACATGCAAGCCCTCATTATTACTGCACTTAACGTTTGTCCTCTGCTTTATGTTATAGCAATCTGCATTTGTAGGAATGTTTGTGCTCCCTCATGGAGCTCCTACTAGCTAACTATGTTATACTGCAGCCAATTGACAGGCAGACACAGGCATTTACAGCTGTCATGGTAACAATGCGCATACAGTTATTTGCCTATCGTGCGAGACACCACACAGTGCAATGTCCACCCCGTTCCTGGCGTTGTCGACACCATCCTTGTCAACACGAGGTTCAGCTGTGGCATCCTGAGCAATGCACAGGTGGGGTACTCGGTTCACCATTAACACACGTGCTCCATCTGCACACCCCTCCGGCTGCTGCCGTCCACTGCGGCATGTGCATGATGATGCCTGTATTGCGCTGTATGCCACTGTGCAATGGTGCCCAGTGTCGACACACGCACAATGACAGGCAGTGGGCGTGGTGGTCTGTGGGCGTGTGTGTGTGGCTGGGGTGGCGGTCTGGGTCAGCGTGCCTCCTACCCTTTGTGCATGTCTTGTGAGGTGTGTGTGTGTGTGTGTGTGTGTGTGTGTGTGACCGTGTGCCATGTTAGACCTCGCCCATCCCTGGCGGTGTGTGTGGTTCCATGCTCGGCCACTTCCCTCGACAGCATGCACCGCTGGTGTGTGTCCATGCATGTTTGTGGGTTGTGCCTTTGCCACTGGTGGTTGCACATGGCCCCATGACCTACCTGAATTGGCTGACATGCTCCTCTGTTATGGTGTCCCAGTGCAGCTGTGCCAGCCAGAGCAGTCAGGGGTCCCATCGCCCATGGGGGGGCTGCCCATCACCATCATCACCAGCATCCTCATCGTCCCCATCGCTGTCCCCCTGTTCAACCTGTACAGCTATCCCACAGTTGTTGGCCATGTTGTGCAGGATGCAACAGGCCAGGAATAGCCCACAGGCCTTTGACGGGCTGTACTGTAGGGCACCGCCGGAGGTGTCCAGGCAATGGAAATGTGCCTTCAGCATCCCAAACACCCGCTCGATGACATTGCATGTGGTGACATGTGCCTCATTGTAGCATTGCTGCGATGGGGTCAGGGCCGACCGGTATGGTGTGAGCAGCCAGGGACGGAGTGGGTATCCACTGTCACCTGTGTGTAGAGGGTGGAGGTTAGTTTGGTGATCAGCATCGCCCTGCCTTGGGCCATGTAGGCCACTACCCATGTCACCTCTGACCGTGCCCCTCCCAAGCACTATGTTTTTCCGCACGGTTTGCATACTCACCCACTAAGTGGCTAGTGAGGATGTCCCCACTCTCAAATCTGTGGCACAGTGCTGACTGATGAAGGCATCATGTGCTCCCCCAAGGTGCGTGGCACAGACATTGATTATGCGCCCCCTGGCATTGCACACCACCTGGCAGTTGATGCTTGCATAGCCCTTCTGATTGATATATGTGGCCCCCTCAGGGCCAGGTGGTGTGCAGATGGCCACATGGGTGCAGTCTATTGTCCCTAGCATGCCAGGCATACATGCTACCCTGTGGAACTCCTGTATGTTTGCTGTGCGCTCCGCCGGTGTGCTGGGGAAATGGTTGTACTCCGCAGCATGTGTCAGTAGTGCGCTGAGGAATTGGGTGAGGTGGCGTGACATGGCCGACTGGGTTATGCCTGTGGTGTCCCCTGTTGGTCTCTGGAAGGTACCCGTGGTGAGAAAGCACATGCAAGCTGTCACTTTAGTCTCCACTGACAGAGCATGGCTCCGTCATGTGGGTGCCTGCATCACATCACTGCACAGCTCACAGAGCCGTCTCAGAATTGCCCAATTCAGGTGGTACCGGCCCACGATCTCGGTATCGCTGTACAGCTCGAAGCTGGTGTGGGCTCGGTACTGCCTGTTAGGTATACCGCCGATGGGCCTCCTCCACGGCCACTCTGCTGCCTGCCATCTCACCCCTCATTACTGCCTCCATCTGGATGGTGGCACTGGCCATGTCCTGACGTGTTTCCCCAGCAGCTGTTTCTGTGTTTCCCCCGCTGTCTGGCTGCTGCTTCCCTGCACTGGGAACACCTTCCTGTGGTGGCCTCAGTGCTGTGTGGCACGTCCCCATTCTGCACTGGCTGTGGCTGTGGCTCCCCACACTTTCCCTGTGCCTGTGGGTTCAGGGTGCCCTTTCCTGTCCTGCCCTGCCCTGTGTGTCCCTCCTGCCCTGTGTGTCTGCCTAGTGGTCAGCCACATGTGCCTTCCCTGTAGCGTTCTTGCGCCTCTCCCTTGTTCCTTTTTATTTTGGCTCATTTCTGCTATCGTGCAACTTCCGCTTGCTCCCCTATTGTGCATGGCGATTGTTGTTGAATATCACACTGCGCCATTTATGCATGGTTCCTCCCCCTTCAGTTGTGCATGCATTCATTATCATTGCACTCTTGCTCAGTGTGATTTGGGGGGCGCATTTGCCTCCCGCTGAATATCGCAAAATGGCGCATTTTCGGACTTGCGCTGGAGCAACTCTATTGCACATGGTGCAACCCCTTTGAATATCTGGGCCCATGTGTTATTGCTAATGTGCTTCTGCCTTTTTGGAATATCTCCCTGTATACAATCAGTGCTACATGAAACTCTGTACACTCTATGTTATTTGAGATGTTTCAGCAAAAGTTGAAACTGTCTATGTATATTACTCTGTCTCCTTCTGTTGCAATATGCATTGTTACATAATATTTTTACTATGTAACTCCAACTCCCCTCTCCCACGTCACACCAGGAGACAAGCAACTTGTTGTTCAGTGTGCCTCACCTGGTGAAACATTTTAATAAATAAATAAATACTACTACAGCAGAACAAGCATATAGTATATGGTTACTCTTTGTTATGTATAAAATTCAGCCTACTCAAAATCCTTGTTAAGCATATTCCAAACCATTATGAGCATTCTAAACTGTTGTTATGCACATTCCGAACAGTTGTTATGCACAGTTCAAAGGTCATACAATTTTAAATTTCTCATTTATTCTACACTTAGCTACTTACTAACTACCCAATGCCCAAAGTCATACCTTTTACCTTTCAAAAGTCTGGAAATTTGATTTTGATATGTGAGCTGAACAAAGAAATGGCAAGATTTTTTTGGTTTCACTTCAGTGGGGGTCTGTCACTCTAGTGTAAAAAAATCATATACTATAAAAAATAAAATATGGTCAACCACACACAACTTGGCATGTTTCCATCTCGGGGTGGAATGACAGCATGGACCTCTCGAGCTTTGCTCTCGAGGTTCATATGCTGTCATCTCAACCCCTCGATGGAAACACATCCTTGGTGTGTATGGTTGCCCATACATTGTTCTCTATATTCCAGGCATGGAATTCCATCCATACCAGCATTCCACCATACACTATAAAATATAATGTATGGTCTTTGGTTAACAGCCGCACTGAAAACACTTCTTGAGGTTGCCATGACATTTGAAAACCTCTCAAGCTGCACTCTCGAGGTTTAGAATGATGTCATGGCAACCTCTCAAAGTGTTTACAGCGTGGTTATTAATCAAAGACCATACATTATCCTCTGTGTTCTGCTGCAGTAGTGACATTGTTATGTTGTTCTGCTGCAGCAGTGATGTCACTACTGCAGCAGAACAACTTGGAATGCTGCCACATAGTTGCTTTCCTCAATCCAATTCTGTGGTAGAACAGCATTCTAGAACCTCTAGAGACTTCACAAGTCAGTTTCATTGTGAAAGAGAAAAAAAACACACAACGTCTTAATTTCACATAATACTATACACTATGAAAAATACAGGATGAGCAACTTTATGCATAACCAGTGTGTTCTGTCACCTTGGGGTCTTGATTCCTATGGCCCTCTCGAACTTTGCTCTTGAGGTCAGAGAGAATCGGAACCCCTCTGTGGCAAAACACACTGGTTGTGCATAGTTGTCCATCCAGTATTCTCTGTTTGTTGCGTTTAATACACCCTGTATCCAAACCATTAGCGGTCGGCAGTAGCCATTAGGAGTGCAAAAGGGGGTTATGTACACCAAAAGAAACAGCATCTGAGTGGGGATGGAGAATGAGAGAGATGATGCTAATAAAAGCTCAAAGGAGGGCATACACATGGAAAGAAAAATGTAAAAGTGCCTGACAGGGAGAGAGAGAGAATGTGAGAGAGAGAGGAGGATAAGAAAAGCTCAAGGGGGTATATACAGAGGAAAAAACAGTGTTTGTGGGAAAGAGAGAGTGAGAGTGAAGTGTAGGAAAAGCTCAAGGGGGATTGTATGGAGAAAGAAAGAGTGTCAGAGAGAGAAAGAGAAAGAGAGAGAGAGAGAGAGAGAGAGATAGAGAGAGAATGTGTGGGGGGGTGTCGAGAAAGGCTCAAGTAAGGATGTGTGCAAGTTAGGATGTGTGCAAGTAAGGATGTGTACAAGTTAGGATGTGTACAAGTGAGGATGTGTGCAAAGAAAGCAAGTGTCTGAGAGTGAGATGGTTAATTAAGATGAGCTCAAAGATTTTATGAAGAGAGAAAGTATCTAGAGCGAGAGAGAGAGAGACCGAGAGAGGATGTTACATGTAATAAAAGAGTCCTGGCACACCTCTCAGCTTTCTCACACTACAATGGGTCATTCATCATTCTGTTCTTTAAAATTTCACTGTCCAGCTTCCGACACTCAAGGTAAAGGCAATGGCCATGTATGAAAGTGACATATAAGCTCAGACAGCGAAGTAGAAATTCATAATAGTGTAAGATGCGAAATCAGAATTAAAACACTGCTAAACATAAAAGTAACAAGCAAGGAGGTGGCTGCATGAAGTACTCCATTGGTGCCTCAGACAAAAATCCAATAATAGAGCGCAAGAGTAGGGCCACTCAGTTTCGCGGCACTCTGATGCTTTATCAGAGTGATGCGAAACGGTGGTGTCACGTATGCGGGCGCTGTTTGGTCTATACTTTTAATACTTTTTGAATAAAGTGTTTAACTTTGACCTAGCATTGAGGTCTCTTTTATCAGTTGGTACACTGAGGGGTCCTACTCACATGCTCTACTAAAAAATAAAAGTCCTAATTTCGACTGTATTCCAAAATTGTAGCTCCACGTGTGATGATCTGTGCTCCACGTCACAATGACCAATGTTTTTAGTGCCTGTGACTCTCATTTTGGTGACATCATGCTGAGAGGTATGAGGGATGATTTGGTTACAACTTTATTGTTGAATAATTTGATCTTTAACATCTATTATCAACTATATATTTGCATCGCACCTTGAAATGAGCCCTATTTCACTGTGCCTTTCCCTACGAGCAAAAGTTTTAAATAATAAACAAATAATATATATTAACTACTCGAAATAAAAGAATGCAGCATTAACATGTTAAGACCTGAGCAATATGTGTCGCTATTAATGTTTCATTAAACCCTAATAACTTCTCCTCTGTGGTTGTCAGATATTATAATAAATACACTATTACTACTCATTATGCTAAAAGCAACATTAATGACTTTATAGTACATGACTAGCATGTACTTTTGGTAATTTCTAACAATTGTTCTCAACGTTAGACTATTGAGAGCACCTCCAAATATGTAGAACACGGTTGAGAGTAGCTGTGAGCAGGAGCTACAGTGGCGTGAAAAAGTATTTGCCCCCTTCCTGATTTTCTCTATTATTGCATATTTGTCACACTGGATGTTTTCAGGTCTTTAGACAAAATATAATATTAGATAAAGGGAACCTGAGTGAACAAATAACACTTTTTTTTTTACTTATTTTATTTATTTAATGTAAAAAGTTAACCAACACCAACTGGCACTGTGTGAAAAAGTAATTGCCCCCTAGTTAAATCAAACCAATTAAAGGGATAATTAGAGTCAGCTGATTGAACACAGCCAGGCTTGATTACAGCCAGCCCTGCTCAATATAAACCTCACTTATTTTGGCCCTTACCATCAGAGTCACGCTCCAGCACAAGATTCAACAAGCACATTGTGCCATGATCAAAGGAAGTTCTTGAAAAGATCAGAAAAATGTGTTGCCCTCTATCAGTCTGGAAAGGGTTACAAAGCTATTTCTAAGGCTCTGGGACTCCATCGAACCACAGTGAGAGCCATAATCTCCAAATGGAGAACACTTGGAACAGTAATGAATCTTCCCAGAGGGGCGGCCTGCCAAAATTACTCCAAGGGCGCAGTGTAAAATCATCCAAGAAGTCTCAAAGGATCCTAAAACAACATCCAAAGAACTGCAGGCTTCTCTTGCCTCAGCTAAGGTCAGTGTTCATGACTCCACAATCAGAAAGAGACTGGGCAAAATGGGCTTCATGTGAGAGTAGCAAGGCGGAAACCACTGCTAACTAAAAAGAACATAAATGCTCGTCTCTCATTTGCCAAGAAGCACCTGGATGATCCACAAGCCTTTTGGGAAAATGTTCTATGGACAGATGAGTCCAAAGTGGAACTTTTGGACAACATGGATCCCATAATGTCTCGCGTAGCAAACACAGCATTCCACAGTAAGAACACCATACCAACAGTCAAACATGGTGGTGGTAGTGTGATGGTGTGGGATGCTTTGCTGCCTAAGGACCTGGATGACTTGCCATAATTAAAGGAACCATGAATTCTGCTCTGTACCAGAAAATTCTTAAGGAGAATGTCCAGTCATCCTTCCGTCAGCTGAAGCTGAAGCGTAGTTTGGGTCATGCAGCAAGACAATGATCCAAAACACAAAAGCAAGTCCACATCAGAATGGCTAAAAAGAAGTAAAATTAAAGTTTTGGAGTGGTCTAGTCAAAGTCCAGACTTAAACCCAATAGAGATGCTGTGGCAGGACCTGAAACGAGCAGTTCATGCTGAAAACCTACCAAATGTTACTGAATTAAAGCAGTTCAGCGAGGAAGAGTCGGTTAAAATTCCTCCACAGTGATGTGAAAGACTGATATTGAATTATAGGAAGTGTTTGGTTGCAGTCATTGCAGCTAAGTGTGGTGTAACCAGTTATTAAGTGTAAGGGGCAATTACTTTTTCACACAGTGCCAGTTGGTGTTGGTTAACTTTTTTTCATTAAATAAGTGAAATTAAAAAAAAAAACAAGTGTTATTTGTTCACTCAGGTTCCCTTTATCTAATATTACATTTTCTCTAAACACCTGAAAACATCCAGTGTGACAAATATGCAATAATAGAGAAAATCAGGAAGGAGGCAAATACCTTTTCACGCCACTGTACGTGTTGGGTCGTAATTAGTGGTTATTTTCATTTCTTTAAATAAATGTGTTGCAGCTTGCTGAGACTGCTGGCTGCTCAGCAGTCCTTTAGAAACATCAACATTCTGAATTATACAATAAAGTACCTAGGTGGGAAGAACTTGACTATCATTTATTGCCTATATCATCAGTTCAAAATGAGTATGTGCAGATACAGAATGAGTTTCTGAAAGGAGAGAGGAAGGGGGAGGTAGGGACAGAGAGAGATGAGATTCAGAGCAGCTCGGGGGGGGGTATGTACAGTGAAAGAATAAGTGAGCAAGTCAGAGAGAGAGAGAGCGAGAGAGAGAGAGAAGAGAGGTTAAAATCCAGGAAGGTTCAATTACTTAGCTAGAATCACACAGTCAGTTACGCTAGCGGGATTCAATGTTTTTTTCCCCTGTAGAGTTGACAGAGATGATCTGGGCACATTTGGTGGGCCAAGCGGCTCTTTTCTACTGACAATTTCTATATTACTATGTTTCTTCAATGACCTCATATTTACTACTTTTTTTGTGGGGGGTTCTGTGTACAGTATGGAAATTCATAGGAATATACTCTATACTCACCCAAGCTAAGAATTTGTATTTATTTTTTAGTCTTTGGTAACCGGGTAAGGCCCACTAGGCACAAGTGCCTGTTTTCAGGGGTGACCTGGGAGCATTGGGCGGTTAAGTGACTTGCTCAGAGTCACACAGTATGCAAGTGGAGGTTGTGAGAATCAAACTCAGGTCTGGTCTGCTGGATGTATCAAGCTCGTTCACACCTTGTTCCTCTAACCTGTAGGCTATACTGCCAGCCCAAATGCTACAGGACCTGGTCCTCTGTACACTGCACTGGCTGCCGGTCTGGTGGAGGGTTGTCTTCAAGATAGGGCTGTTGACCTATAAGACCCTACACGAAAGGGGTCCAGTCTATCTGCAAGATCTCCTTGTTCCTTATTGTCTGGCCTGGGCCCTCCGTTCTGCTGGGGGAGGCCTCCTGGTAGTTCCTAGGGTTAGGCTGCGACATTCAGGCAATCGAGCATTTTTGGCAGCTGCGCCTACCCTGTGGAACACCTTGCCTGGTTATTTAAGGGAGGCACCCTTGGAAGAAGCTTTTAAGAAGGGCCTCAAAACATATTTATTCCAGCAAGCTTTCTATTGATGATGTTTTTAAATTTAGTTGGATTATGGGATGGATAAATAAGTGTATGCTCCCAGTTGTATTTTGTGTAGTTTTGTATTTTTCTAATGTTCTGTATGAAATGTCTGTTTTTATACCGTGCAGCGCCCAGAGTCCATGGAGATGGACGCTATAGAAATAAAGTATTTATCTATCTATCTATCTATCTATCTATCTATCTATCTATCTATCTATCTATCTATCTAGGACATGATCGGATAGTGACAGGATAGTGTCAGCCATGACAGAACATCTTAATAACTGATGATGTATAGTTCTGTTAATGACAAATAAGATCACATATACATGGGTGGAAGGACCACAAAACATTCACCACTGTGTCATGGATTACAAAACATAAACAATTCCGTGGCTGGAACAGTTAAAAAGTAAAGTCTTCAAGGCAGAGAAGTCATTTCAGCAGACCCTGTCAGAATACTGTGAATTCTTGAGGCATATATCTCTAAGTGAGACTACCTTCAGGCCTCCTAGTATGGGGTAGAAATATGGGAGGGAAATAGAGGGGAATGCTGATAATATGCTATTACATATTAACAGAGCAATGTTGCATTTTTCCCTCAACCCTGGAACATAAACCAGAGAGAGCTGTTCCTGTATCCTGGAGTAGTTACCCAGATTGGAGTCACCTTATGTTTTTTTCTCTGGGCCTGAACTGGCCCACCACCCCCATCCATGTTTTGTGGGAATACAATGGGTAAGGTAGGCTGATTGGGCTGGTGGATTGCGAGGAAGGGAGTGTAATGCCTCTCCCACTGGGAGTGGTTTGCATACCTTCTCCCATGCACACACACTGTAGAAACATATAATTTGTCTGCAGTAAATAGCCACTTGACCCACTCAGTCTGTCCAGATGCAGTGTCAATGGCTAAGTTGGTAGTACACTCGCCTATGAGGCCAGAAGATTGGAATGTAGTAAATTCAAGCCTCACACCTGGAACGTGAGATGAATACCAATACTGACAGTAGTGCATTATGAGGGGGGTGCTGCACTCCTGAGGTGACGTTTTTTTTTTTTACAGTTAATTTCTTTTGCTACCTAGTCCCGGGAGGAGTTCCTTCTAACCTAGTCCCCCAGCCCTGTCCCCCCATTCCCAGCTTACCTCTGGCTTCCTCAACTGCTTGCCCCCCATGGCGGGGCGGCGGGATCCCTCAACCCGCCACTATAGATCCAGTGCCAGAGTTACTGCTTTTGTTCGTGAGGGTGGTACCTACAGGGATAGGATTTTCATCCAACCACACCCAGGACACACTTTTTCTCCTCTGGTTTTTCTCACTCAGGAGATGAGGCATGCAGTAATGCCTACAGAGAGAGCGCACACATGTCCGCACGTGCTCCCTCCAAGCATCTGCCTCTTCTCCTCCCTATTTCAGGAGCGTCAGTGTGCTGCACCCAGCCAGTGCTAGGGGCCAGTCAAGCACTGACTGCTGGTGACCCCCCTCCCCAGAGAAGGAAAGCAGTCCATCGGATGCTCAATCCATCTCCTCCCCTGCCGACCCCCAGTGGCCTGTGCTTGTTCCCAAACACAGGTTGCCGGCATGGCAGGAGGTAAGGTGTCTAGCACCTTAGCCCTCAGTGCCATTGGGCTGGCCCGTCTGCCTGTTCTTGTAGTTGTTCTGGTGGATGGTAAAGATCCCATGACACTTCTTGAGACCTCGTGATGTCTCTGCTGGTGTAGCAGCTCCCTTTTGTGCTCTCTGTTTGATACGCATAAATTTCATCAAATACCCAAATAAGGATTGAAGAACTTTACTGTAGTTATTTCAGATGTCTTCAGGAACAAGGCAAGACTAATTTAATCAACAAGTTTTGAAGATAGATGCAGAAATGAAGGCTCCGCCACCTAAACATACTCCACTGCTAACTCATGATTGAGCTACTGTGCAGAAAAGAACTAAACAGGCCTAACCTAAGTCGACAGTTACAAATGTCGGTGCTCCTGCACTTTCTGAAGAAAGATTTCTGGACGAGATATCTCCTTTAAAAGAAGCTTTGGAAACATTGATAATTGATACAAAGATTATTAAAAATAAAGCCAAAGAACTTACTAGATCTATGTCAGATGCAGAAGCAAGAATTTCTTTCATAGACGACTGGCGTATAAGGATTGACGCAGAGCTCCCTGTACTACGACATAAAATTGTTAAACTAGAATCTAAGTTGGAAGATATGGAAGAAGAAGTAGTCAGAATAATCTTATAAATTTTGAGCAGCCAGAAACCTTGAAGGTAATAACGCATTACACTTTGTGCAAGTTTGTGTGAAATCATAGTGGGACAATCGCTAATGTATCAACGTGACGAATTGAACGGGCATGTGACATATTCTTACATCAATGTTGGTGTCTGGAGAAAGACCAAGACTATTTATAGTAAGGTTTTAAACTACTTTAATTGCTAGTATGTTCTTTCTAAAATCAAAGGAAACCAAAACCTGATCTGGGATGTGAAGAGTATTTGGGTTTCTCAAGACTTGCCACAAGCAGTTAGAAGCCGAAGACAAGAATTTGCTCTGTTGTTTCAAAACTCATTGCAGAAAGCATCAAGTTTAAAATGCTCTATCCAGCTAAGCTACTCATTCTGAAAAATTACACTTGGTATGCCTTTGATTCACCTGAACATGCTAAGAATGATCTTCCCATGATATTACCTGACTTGTTTGCCAACAGGTGAGATTAAAGAAATTGAACCTGTGGCTCGGCTGTGCTAATTTCAGTAGCCTAAAATAAGATTATTTGTGGACATGCTTATACTTAATATGACCTGTAGATCTGGTTACTTTCATATAAGTATTCAAGGCTCCTTACTCTTTTTATTTTTTAACTATATTTGGTACGGGAACAAAACCTGCGATATGCAGAACCTTTTGGAAGGTTACCAGGTAGAGCGCAATCCCCTGTACATTCACTGAGTTGGCTGATTTTAAAAGGATTGACTACACCGAGATCTACATGTTGTGGACTATTTCAACAGTTAAGTTTTCTTATTTTATTTCAGTACCAGTCCCCACAATATGAGCAGCATTGAGATTTCTGGTGCAAATGAAGAGATGCAACTGTTTCGAATTTGGCTTCAATTAAAGGTTACTGGGTAGAGCACGATCCCATGTACACTCTCTGAGTTGGCTGATTTTAAAAGGGCTGATACACCAAGATCTATGAGTTGTGGACTGCTTAAAGGGTTAAGTTTACTTATTTTATTTCAGTACTGGTCCCTACAATATGAGCAGCATCGAGATTTATGGTGCAAATGAAGAGTAGAGATGGGCGAAGTGGCCCCAATTCACCCCGTGAAGTGATTCATGGAGTGAAGGTGAATTCGCGGAATGCTCCACAACGTGAAGCGGAGTACTTCTCATTATAATGGGTAACGTGAAGTCCATTGAAAACAATGACTTCGCGTTACTCCATCTTGCCAAACCACTACTCCACCAATTGTTAAGGTGAAGTACATTGAAAACAATGTACTTTGCCTCACTTCACCTTGTTTTTAAGCTCCAAAGGTGAATTTTGCAGTGATTCATGGGATTTCAGGTCACATGGGCTCTAGATTGTTTTCCACAACCTCAGTTTGGGGTAGTGTGTGTAAGAAGCTGTAGGAGACAATCTGTCTGAGAACTCTCTGCGAGTCAAACCTTCTAAAAGCTGTTAAAAAGCCTTTTTGAGTCATTTTTTTTTGCAGAAACTTTAGTTCATCAATTATAGGAAACCCTCCTGTGCTCATATCATCAAGCGTTTATTGTTTGTGTGTGGATTTTGAATGTTAATGTACAACATTCAGTCTGTGTACTGAGAGACAGTGGTAGTGTGCTTTGGGGGAGGGACGTATCTGTGGTGTAGGTAGATTAACTTGGAGAAAAAGACAGTGCTTTCTGTTTTGATTATATTTTTCTTGTATAACTGTGTTAATGTACACACAGTAATATTTTCAATAATTCTTGCCATATTTTTGCTGATTGTAGTGGTGTAGCAGTGCATAATTTTAGTTTGTTTAAAATATGTGGTTATATTACTGAAGTTTCCAATTTGCTACGCATTACTTAGGGTGTGTGTGTGAGTATGTGTGTGACACGTGTCATCAAATCAGACACCTTTTATTGTGCCACATAATAATTTCAGCAGTATGTTGAACCTGCTATCCACTGCAGCTGTGTGATTTTTTGTACTTCTTTGTGGTATCTTTACTGGTACTGGTACTAGTACTAGTGACTGTTACTGCAGCGGTGCAGTACACTGCCCCCCCCACACACACACAGTTTGCCACGACCGGCAAAGGTATTCTTTTCCAGATTTGAATTTCTGATGGTGAGCACTGGTTAGGTGTTGTGGCTTTGCATCTGCATCTCTTCAGTGTGCAGCACAGTCTTAATCTGTCTGTGCATTTGCATCTCTTTAGGGCCCAATCTCCATCTGTAACTTAAGTCACAGTTGTTTATTTGGCTTCCCTTTAGAGTACTGGACTGGTGTGGTGCACAATTCTGCATGAACATTGTACTCATTAATATGTATTTTTAAGTTAAGACCATCATCACGTTCATGAGTCACTCATGATACAAATCACGTTCTTCATCATCATCACGGTCACAAATGCAGTCACAAATCATGATTTAGGATCACGTCACGAATCACAACATTAATTTTTTTTACTAGTTACTTGGATGTATTGTAAGCCTGTTTTGTAGTATCTCTCCATGCTTCACTACCCCACCATTATACTCATTAATGAGTGTTTTTAAGTCAGGGAGTTTTGTGCCACACCTCATCGGGGCCTGGGGAAGTACAGCCATAGGCATTCACATCAGGGAGCTGGAAGTGTCTGCAGTACATACACAGACTGGAAAGAAGACTGACTGCAAACATGCAGTCTAGCACACAGTATACTTGCACTGTTCAGAATACAAAGTGTCACGCATATGGAAGACAACAAAGAAGGGCATAATTACATACAAGGGTCAGGGATGGTGGAGGAATACATTTTATAACACAGCAAGGAAGGTGTGGGGGGGCACATGGTATGAGAAAAAAAACTAATGTGGGATCCCATGGTGATCCAGCAGCAGTTCCAGCATGGACATAATTTGCAACTGATGTCCCTCTATGTGATCCAACTGCTGCTCGACAGCACTCACCCTCTCATTGTTCTCCTCGACAGCACTCCAGAAAACTGCCAAGTCAGCCTGAGTTACATGCAGTTCTCTGGGGTCCACACGTTCTACAGGCTGACCTGCTGGTTGTGGTGGTGGTGGTGGGGGTGCTGATGGAGCAGCAGGTGCTGCTCTTGCCCTCCTCTTCTTAGGGTCACTGCCATGCACAGCTGCACCCTCTGCCACAGAAGGACCAGCAGTTGCAGGCATGACCCATTCAGTGGTAGCCTACCACTCCAACTGGTGATGATTGAGCATATGGGTGCGCTGTCTCCCAGTCCCCAGGTGAGTCCCTGGGGGGGCCACGGTGCACCTCCATCTCACATAGGCAGCATCTGACCACGCTGCTGTCCCCCCGACACAGTCAAAAAACTGCCAAACAATGGAGGTGCAGGGAGAACCAGGCACAGGCAGAGGAGGGCCAGATGAACTGGCAGCTGGGTGGTCATGGTGCTCAGCAGGGTTGGGATCCATACCTGGGCCCAGGGGCACATACACATCCTGCTCCAGGGGACCTGGTGCTGGAGCTGGTGCTGGATGTGGTGGTGGTGGTTCAACTGCCTCAGAGTCAGGAGGTGGTGCTGGTCCTGCTTCCGGGGGGGAACACTCAGAATTTTCGATCGGTCCAACAGGAACCGGTGGCCATGCTCACCACGCATGTGCACAGTAGGATGCCTACCAGTACCATGCTCTCCCAGAGCTGCCTCCGCCCCAGACATTCCCTCAGACCCTCACCCTGGTCCATCTTTCCTACTGCGCTCCCTCAGTCTGAGCAATGACTACTCACACCGTCACACAACACACACAGTCACACAGACACAGACAAACAACTAACTACTTATAAAGGTAAGAAAAATACATTTACAGAAAGAACACATTAAGTGAAAAAGTGAAAAAAGAGTACAGAAAAGACAAAAAAAGTGTAGCTTAGTTATAAAAAAGCTGTTGGGTCTAAATCAAAGTTTAAATCTCCTCCTCGCTCTGATCTCCAAGCTTCGGCAGTGACAAAACAACACTCTCCCCTCTCTCTGTCTCCGTCTGTACAGGAGAAAGTGAAAGTATCTGCTTGTATGACTCACTTCCTTCCTTTTCCGGCCTGGTTATGGCTAAAGAGCAGGGTGAAGTCCATTGAAAACAACAATTTTGCTTCACTTTGCGTTGTCATTCCATGTAACATGAAGTGGTAATGACAAGGCGGAGTGAGCACTTTGTATTGCCCACTGCTGTAAATAACACGTGCGCCTACTTCGCAGACACTTCTACCAGCGGAATTTAAATTTGCTGCATCTCTAATGAAGAGATGCAACTGTTTTGAATTTGACTTCAATTAAAAAAAGACTCAGTTGTGAATGGCTCGACTGTCTCTTGAACTTTATAATTTCAAGGAGGTTTGTTTCCCTTTTGCTATTCTCAGCATGTTATATTATGACTTACTTTAATTAGGCATCGGGAGCTAAGACATTTTAATGCTCAAAGCTGAAGTCTGGTGGACTGATGCCTTTATCTCTACAAACCTTTCTAGGTGGCTCCTGTTATAAGTTATGTGCTACAGATTTTTTTTGGTACTGAACTGCAAGAGAATGTTTAGAAGTTTTGATGGAGGATATAAGAGGGCTATGGCTCTGCTAAACCTAGACTTTCTGTCTTGTGATATTAATGCTGCTTATTCTCTATATGATAGCTGTGTCAGGCTGAGATGGGCTAAATATGAAAGTGCTTTGATACTTAGGGATTTTCATTGGACAATGTTTTAAATATATAATCAAGAGAGGGCCTCTCATTTATTTGTTAAGCAGGTAGCCTTGACATAGAGATATGAAGATTACTAGGTTCCCACTGTAACTATTAATATCTCTGTTAAATGGATCGATCTTAAAAACAAATTCTATGTTTATAATTATGGCAATACTTGGCAAAAATATTATTACTAAGTAGGGTATCTTTAGGAGGGGCATTCTATTGTATGGAGATACTTCTCATTTATTTCCCATAGGGGCGCCAGAATACTGCATAATACATTCTAATAATGTTAATCTACTTGATTCTAAGTTTTATTTAGTTTTATGGAATAACTAATCATATTAATTTTATCAAACTTGGATTTAGAGTGTGGGTAGTACTCTACTCAAGAGATATAAGAAACTATACAAGCTCATGACCATGAATAATAGTTTCTTATTTAATGCTGAATTTTATACCTAAGGTTACTCTAGTTTAGATAATCTAGTACATTCATTTTGCTTTGTATCACTGTTGGATACAATCAAAGTTAGTACTGTAGGGACTAATATTGCTTGTACGTATTAGTACTACAAAGACTGGAATCGTATAGAGCATATAAAACTTAATCTTTTCACTTTGGTTTCTATATATATTTCTGTGTTTAAGAATATTTGCTACAGTGCTAATGTGGGGTATCTATGAGAGCCTGAGGGCTGAGTGAAGAGCATCACTGATTAATTTGAGATACTGGAGTTCGGTTTTAGAACCAGGGGAGATAGTGTTGGGAACTGATTTTGGTTGTATACATTTTTTTTGTTTATTGAGGTAGGCTATTATGGGGGGAGGGACCTTTTATGGAGACATTTATCATCTTGGGCTCAACTTCTTGCTTAGATTACTTTTTCTATATTTTCATTTTAATTATTCTGCTATTATGATTTTTTCTATAAATTCTGCTTCATGGAATGTCAAAGGTGCCAGACACAAGATGAAAAGAATTCAGATTTTGAATAGTAACCATCTTGGTTGTCAGGTAATTATTATTTTTTTTTTTTACAGGAGACGTACCTCATGGCTGATAAGGTTAGTCTTCTGGCAAATTAGGTTTCTCTAATATTTTTAGGGCAGGTGATGCAACGAACAAAAAAAAAGGGGTAGCTAGAGTAATAAACCAAAATATTCCTTTTCATCATTTGACTACTATTGCAGATCCTGCTGGCAGGTTTATCTTGTTGTTAGGTTCTATTAATAATATTCAAATTTTATTAGCTAGTATTTATGGACTAAGTCACAATACTTCTTCCTTTCTGACTGATTTAACTAAAATTCTCCTGCCTTATGCTTCTTATAATATTATTTTGGGTTGGGACTAGAATCTCCACTTAGACTTAAAATTAGATGGAACATCAGGATCAGATTCTAGAATAGTATTGGACAATAGGGCATTATTAAAATTTATTGATTGCTTTTTTGGTTTTTATCTATTATACTTTTTGTCCCATGCCAGCATCGGGACTATCTGCCCAGTCACAGACCTTGCCGCCCCCCCCCACATGAGCCACAACTTCCCCCCTATTGTCCCTTGGCTTGCCCCCCAGGCTGGACCGCGGCACTGGCCAAGGTGTTGTGGACATTTGTCAGGTCGGGGAGGAGCCAGCCTGGGAGCTGATGTAGAAGAGGTGAGGTGGGCATCATATAGGCACTGGCATGGAGATTTTTATCCCCTATTTTTCATGGGGGTGGGGATGTACAATGACATCTCGCATCCGCCCCACCCCGTGGACGTCCAGATGCCGGCTGCTTGCAGTACCCCCAGCCTCTGCCAGGGGTCCGTCGTGCACCGGACATTCTCCCTGCCCTCCCCCCAGAGAAGGAGTGCTGTCCATGGGATGCTTCATTCCTCTCCCGCCGGCAGGCCCTCTGATGACCCAGGTCCATTCCCGAACCCAGGTCACTGGCGTCGCAAGCAGAAATCCAACCTCTGTGCCAATGAGCTGGCTTATTAATAGCTTTAATTTGATAGATCCTTGGAGAACTTTACACTCTGACCAAAAAAAAAACAGTTCTCCTTTTATTCCTTGGCTCATAAAGTCTATTCGAGAACTGATTACTTTTTGATAAGTAATAAACTAATCTCATGGGTCACAGACTCAGATATTACTCCTAGAGTTATATCAGACCACTCATTAGTCAAACTGAAATTGAGTTTAGTACCTTCCCCCCAAGAAAAATCTTTGATATGGAGGTTGAATAATCAGTTGTTAAAAACACCTTTATAGTTTCCTATATTAAGCAAGAAATCCAGATTTAGATTTAGATTAAGCAAAAATAACTACCTTTGTACATCATAATCTTAGCTCAATTGACAAAATAGAGATGATTTGGTCTTCCTTCAAATGTTTTATCCAGGGTTTTTTTTTTATTTTCTTAGCTTCAAAACGTAAAAAACAGATTAGCTAAACTTGTGGAATTACTAGATAGTAAAGCTAAAACTATTGTTGATCCTAATGAACAGAATTTGATCAGACTACAAAACTGAAAGGATAATTACCTTAATATTATGAGAGAAAATTCTGAATACTCAATTTTAAAAACAAAAGCCATTTATAGGGACTATGGGGAAACACCTAGTAAATTATTTACTCATAGGCTTAAAAAGATTGAATCCAGTAAATATATTGAAGCTATTAACTTGAACACTGACAATAAAGTTAAAACCCACCCCGAAGGAAATAGATCAGGAATTTGAGAGCTATTTTAAAAATGCATACAAACTTAAAGAAGAAAATCTGACAAATAGTGTTTATCATACCTCTCTGAAAAATTTTGATTGTCCTACTCTAACATCTCAGATGGGTGCTGACCTAAAGTGCCTTATTTCTATTCAAGAAATAACTGAAGCCATAAACTCGCTTAAACTAGGCAAATCCCCTTGCGGGGCACAGGACCCAAAGCAGCATGGAATTACAGCAGAAAGGTCATGTCAGACGAATCTAATTGATTTCTTTGACTGGGTGACCAAAGTAATAGACCAGGGAGGGGCTGTGGATATGGCCTACCTAGACTTTAGCAAGGCATTTGACACAGTCCTGCACAAAAGATTAATAATCAAGTTAGCCAGCCTGGGAGTGGGTCCCAGGGTGGTAGCCTGAGTACAAACTGGCTGCACAACAGGATACAGAAGGTAATAGTGAATGGAACACATTCCAAAGAAAGGGGGTTACTAGTGGAGTGCCTCAGGGCTCAGTACTGGGTCCAGTCCTCTTCAACATCTTTATAGGTGACATTGCAGAGGGTCTGAAGGGAAAGGTATGCCTCATTGCAGATGACACAAAGATCTGTAACAGAGTTGATACACAAGGGGGGGTAGAAAAGATGAGAAGGGGCTTGGCAAGGTTGGAGGAATGGTCAAACATATGGCAATATGCTTCAATGCAAAGAAGTGCAAAGTAATGCACCTGGGAAACAAAAACCCAGGAGAAGAGTACACAATAGCAGGGGAGGTACTAACAACAACAAAAATGGAAAGGGACCTGGGGGTAGTCATATCAGATGACCTAAACGTGGGTAAGCAATGTGAAAAGTCAGTAAGGAGGGCCAGGGGGATACTGGGATGCATAGGAAGGTGCATCACAAGTAGAAAAAGGGAAGTGGTTATCCCTCTGTACAGACAGTTGGTGAGACCCCATCTGGAGTACTGTGTGCAGTTTTGGAGATCTCATCTATGCAAGGACATAGACAGGATGGAAGCAGTCCAGAGGAGGGCAACTAAAATGGTGCAGGGTCTGCAGCAGAAACCATATGAAGAGAGAGACTGAGAGAGCTTAATATGTATACTCTTGATGAAAGGAGGGATGGGAGGGACATGATATAAATGTTCAAGTACCTCAAGGGAATTAACAAAGTCCAGGAGGGTAGCATCTTTCAGAAAAAGAGATGTGTAAGAACAAGGGGGCACAATTTAAAGATAGAGGGGGGATAGCTCAGGGGTCATGTGAGGAAATTTTTTTCATGGAGAGAGGTAGATACATGGAACAGCCTTCCTGAGGAGGTCGTTTGGTCTAAAACAGTGGGGAATTTGAGAATGCGTGGGACAGACACAAGGCAATTATAGTGGGGGGTTGCAGGAAGTAGGCTGTTGGTTAACTAGAATCTGCAGCTTATCCAGTAGGTAGGGAAATGGGCAGACTGGGTGGGCCAAGTGGTCCTTATCTGCCGTTAAAGTCTATGTTTCTATGTTTCTATGATGGCGTAACCCCAAATTGTTATAAGTTATTTTGTGAGGATATAGTCTTTCTTCTTAAATAATTTTTTACTTAAATATTAGAATATGGGTTAAATGATTATTCCTAATTGGAAGCACTCATTATTTTAATTCTTAAACCCAATAAGCCCAGAGATCAATTAAGTAGCTATAGACCCATCTCACTTATAAATAGAAATATTGAAATACTTGCCAAGTTTCTGGCTCAAAGGGTTAAGTCATGTTGGGAGAGTTTAATCTCCACAGGGCAAGTAGGATTTATGTCAGGTAGATCACCAGCTGACCATATTAGGAAACTTGCTCATATTTTTTCTGCATCTAAGGATTCTGGGGTGCCAGCGGTCCTCATTTTCCTAGATGCAGGAAAAGCTTTTGATAGAGTTAATATCACCTTTCCACTAGCAGTGTTATCAAAATTTCGGTTCTCAACCTCTTTTATTAATTGGTTAAAAATGTTATATTTTCGACCTTCTGCGATAATTTATGTTAATGGTTTGTTTTCTTCTACTATATATTTATTTTCTGGTACAAATCAAGGCTGTCCTCTTTCCCCAGTTTTATTTTATTTCTATCTGGAACCCCTTCTCTTTAATCTTAAATGCAACCACAGTATTAAGGGCACTAGGGTCGATTCATGTTTCTTAAAAATTTTGACTTATGCAGATGATATTTTACTTCATATCTCTAACCCAGCATCTTCAATTCCAGCTATCCTGACAACAATTATGGAATTTAGTAAAGTTTCTAACTATAAAATAAATAAAACAAAAACAGTGGTGAGGACTCTTACTAACAAAGTTCCCAAGGAAATAATTTCTAAATTTGGATTCACATGGTCCTCCAACTACTGTATATTAAATATTTAGGACTGTATCTCTCTCAAGACAAGGCCCTATTGAGATACTTAAATTTCACTAACTTAATTTCCACAATTAAACAGGGTTTAGAAAGGTGGGAGAAACTTCCTCTTTCATTAACGATCAGAATTAGTGTAATAAAATTAATATTTTCCCAGGACATTTCTACCCATCTAATATGCTCAATATATTCCTGCCTACTGCCTGGTTTAAAAACTTACATTTGCCCTCGCACCACGCCAGTGACCCGGGTTCGGGAACGTACTCGGGCCACCGGGGGCTGGCTGGGGAGAGGTTGGATTGAACGTCCCAGGACTGCTCTCCTTCCTCTGGGGTGGGATAGTGGAATACGTTATGCTTGGGCGACCCCTGGTGAAGACCAGGAGAAGCACAAGGTGTGGCATAAGCAAGGGGCAGAGTTCAGCAATATGCTTGCGTAGCGCAACGCATCATTGCACTGCCGGCTCCGGGGGGGACCAATTAAGGTGGAAAACCAGGCTGGGCGTGACCAAGCAGCTTGATAGCCGTGCACCCACTGACCTGGAGGCTTGTCGGAGGGTCCAGTGTCAGCCATGCTGGGACCCTTGTGTATGAGTTAGCCTGCTGTCCTCCGGGTCGGTGGGAGCCGGTGGCTGGATGCCTCCGCTGGGAGCGCTGCAGAGGCGAGAAAATAGAAAGAAGATAAAAAAAAACTTACATTTGCTTCTAATTAGATTTCTCTGGCTTAACGAGCTAGTGGAGCCAAAATAGACACCCAGGAAAATAATACAAGTTTTAAGTAGTAGTCAGTTGTAACATTTTATTTCTGAAGTATTTTTCTTTTTCCTTTTGCTCATCAGAAAGTCTTCTATGTTATAATATTGTGCTGGATGTGGGGAACAGCTCTAAACCTGGCAGCTGACATATCTAACTCTATTACCTGACACTACATCATCAGCATTGTGATCTCACTGACAGTGACATCACAGGTGAATGACCTGGCAGTCACTCACTTGCTGTTCCTAAGTTGCAGTGATGTCACAGTCAGTGAGGTCACAATCCTGATGATGTAGTGTGGGGCAGTACAGCAAGATAGGTCAGCTGCCTGGCTAAGAGTTGTTCCACACACCACACCTACTAACATCAGGTAAACAATCTTCTAATTAAACAAAGGGAAAAGAAAAGTACCTCAGATATAAAAGGTAATGGTTGGCTGCTTTTAAAATCTAATATTAGTTTTAGACAGTACACTAGGTCTGTAATAAATCTCCCAGAACAGCTTATGAAAAACTGACATTAACTAAAAACCAAGGTGGTTGTAAAATTCCTAACTTTGTTTTATATTATATGGTTAGCAATTTAAACAAATATTCCGGATGGACAGCTCCTACCCCTGATAATAATATATATCAACTGGTTTGACTAAATATTGAAAAAAAACACTGCTTCAGAAATTTAATATTTCAAAGTATTCGGCCTTTTATGTTAGATATAAAAATCTACCTAAAGTTTTTAAACACTCTTTAATTGGTACTTCATATAAAACACATGAGCAAGTGTGTAAATATTTAGACATTTCATTGGATAAGGATATAAATCAACCACTCCTTAATAATTATAACTTTAAATTAAATAAGGAGTTTATTACAAGATGATGGCTTCCTTTTAAGGAGAATGAGACAGTAAAAACCTTTCTATCTGATGGTTTTCTCCCCCCACTAGATGAGGTGAGACAAAAGTTTAATCTAGGAAAAGGTTACTTTAATAAGCTTTTAGCATTGAAACAAGCAGCAATGACTCATTCTGGGCCTTTACCTTGGTTGCATGATAATACAGATTTTATAAAGGAAATTCACACAAGAGTTCTGAAACCTCATTCTGTCTTTTTATTTTACACATTCTTTTTGGCTATTAAAACATGTGAAGCTACCTTAGTTTCAAAATATTGGGCTAATTCTCCAATTTCAAAAGATGTTGATTGGTCAAAGGTCTGGAAAGATCTATATAAAACAATTTCTAGTGATAAATTAAGACTGATACAAATAAAGATTTTACATGATGCCTACTACACTCCAGTTAGGTTCTGTGCATTTGGCCTGCTGTCTTCGGCAACCTGCACTAGATGTAAACTTGCTGAAGGGAATCTTATTCGTATGTTCTGGGAATGTCCATTAGTGAGACCTCTCTGGTTGAACAATAAAAATAACATAGCAAGTAAACTTGGAATTGACAAATTTATCACAATGGAAACTCGTATCTTGGATGACCTCAGCCTGGTAGTTTCCAGTGATTTAAAAATTCTGTCTAGCTTTGATAGCCTTATCTGCCAAAAAAGTAATTTAAGTAATTGGAAAGACAATCAAATTCCTTCTTATACAGAGTGAAGACAAGAACTCTTATCGAATCTTAGAGTAGTGAAAATGATCACTAGTCTAAATCATAATCTTTTGATATTAAACAAAAAATGGGAAGCTTTACGAACTAATCTTTTCGTCTGTGGATTGGGGGGAGTGGTGTGTGTAGCCTATCTTGACTTCGGCAAGGCGTTTGACACCATTCCACAATGGATGCTGGTGAATAAGTTGGGTAGCCTGGGACTGGGTCACAGGTTGGTGAACTGGGTTGGGAACTGGTTGAGGGATAGAACACAGAGGGTGATGATAAACGGAGCTAAATCTGAAGTAGGTAGGGTGACAAGCGGGGTGCCACAGGGATCAGTTCTGGGCCGGTATTATTTAATATCTTCATCAGTGACATTGCAGAGGGGTTGAAAGGGAAGGTGCCTCTTTACAGATGACACCAAGATCTGTAGTAGGGTAGACATCCTTGGAGGGGTGGAGAATATAAGTAGTGATCTAGTTAAGCTGGAGGAGTGGTCCAGAGAGTGGCAGCTGAGATTTAATGTCAAGAAGTGCAAAGTCATGCACCTGGGGCACAGAAACCCAGGGAAGGATTACATGATGGGGTGAGTGTTGTTAGAGACCACACAACAGGAAAGCGATCTGGGGTGATCATATCTGATGACCTAAAAGTGGCCAAACAATGTGCCAAGGCAGTGGGGAGAGCCAATGGGATGCTGCGATGCATAGGGAGTGGTATCGCCAGCAGAAGAAAGGAGGTGGTAATGCCACTGTACAGGTCATTGGTGAGGCCTCATTTGGAGTACTGCATCCAGTTCTGGAGGCCACATCTCCAAAAGGACATAGACAAGGTGGAGGCAGTTCAAAGAAGGGCAACAATAAATGGTGCAGGACATACACCAAAGATCTTATGAGAAGAGATTGGAGGAACTCAACATGTACACCATGGAAGAGAAGAGAGAGAGGGGTGACAGATTGAGACTTTCAAGTACCTAAAAGGAATACATAAGGTACAGGAGGGCAGCATCTTTCAGATGAAAAAATGCTCTAGAACAAGAGGATATGACATGAGCCTGGAAAGGAGTAGGCTAAGGGGCAACATAAGAAAGTACTTCTTCACGGAAAGGGTAGTGGAGGCATGGAACATACTCCCAGCAGAGGTGGTGGGAGTGAAGTCGGTAGGGGAATTCAAAAGTGCATGGGATAGGCATAACAGTACCTTGGGGATTCAAAGGAAGAGATGAGGCCAGAGATCAAGTAGGATCTGAGGCTTTTGGTTTAAGAAGTGAGAAAAGGGCAGACTGGATGGGCGCCAGGTGGTCCTTATCTGCTGTCAAATTCTATGTTTCTAGTCTGGCATGGATTAAATACTGATGCACTTATGGGTTTTGGTGTGGAAGGGCTTTGTTTCTTTGTTTGATTATGATGTCTGCTTTGTTTTGGTATTTGGGGCTAACATCCAGTGTACTGCCCTCTTGCTGCTCTGTATTCATTCTTATTTTGAAAATAATAAAGATAATAAAATTTAAAAAAAGATCCCATGACACTTCGCAATAAGAGTAGGGGAATTTTTTATTAGAACAAGAAATACATTACATCACAAACAGGAAAGGTGACCACAGTTGATAACAGAAAAAAAGAAGAAAATAAAAAATAGAGAAGATAAAAAAAAAAATAGAAATCTGTAATCATTCCCCATACAATGCCATGAAACCAATACAAGAGAACTGAAGAACTAATGCAGAAGAGAATTAAACTCAAAGCATTGCATCCCCAAACACCTTCCCCCCAGAAACAAACCATCCTCCATGAAAATGAAAAAGTAAAAAAAAATACATCAGGTGACAAAACCCACATTCCTCCAATAAATCTGGATCATGTCCCTGGTAAACTTTCTTCCATCATTTTCCTTAACCCAGGATATAGCAGATTCAATACGGGAGATCACAACTGACGGAGGAAACTTAATCTGTTGTATCACCAGTTGGCATCTACTCTGCCATAAATAATATTTTATAACAGCAAATATCATTCGTAAAGTGCTGTCATGAAACATCTTCCATATTCCAGAAAAATCTCCCAATATTTGGTAACTCAACCTATTAACAAAAGGCCAGTTCCATTTAAGGCCCAGCTCCTGCCAGAGCAGTTGCGTCTCTGGGCACTCCAAAAAGAAGTGCTGCATGGTTTCCTCAATGGCAGGGCAGGAAGTCTGTGGACAGTATCTCTCCTGTACTGCCTTATGTTTCGAGTTGCCCCGAACCCCCAACCTACCATGGCAAAAAAGCCAGGTAATATCCCATATAAAATTAGGAATGCGTGTGTCAGTTAAAATTTTGAGAACCTGAGGTGACTGTCTAGGGGTAGAGTGCAGAAAAAGCAGTGGTTCCAAACAGTTGTACCCTATGACTCTAAAGTACAACTGTTTATACTGCAGGCTAAGAAAATCATGTTTTGCCAGTTTTCCTTGCCTCAATTTTTTATGGAATCAACGGCATATCCCGCCAATGCCCACTGTTGTAAAACCTTCGGGGCAGTAGGAGCCATTTATCCATAAATGGTTGTAAGGTTGCTTTAACCCATTGTTGGCTGTCAGAAAACCTGTCCAACTTGTAAATCTGTAGATCCCATCTAAAAATATAGTGTGAAAAAAACTGACAGGGTTAACCATGTACAAACCATCTTACTCAATGGCCTATAAGTGATGTCCCTTTTAACTGGGTTCAGCCTACTGCCCCATAACATTAAAAAAAAATTACTAAAAAACCGGGCCTCAAAATGAGCTGGGGGACTAAATACTGAACTTAGAAAAACAAAAAGGGGCAACAGAAATTTTTTTATCAAAAGGACCCTCTTTTGTTCTCCCATTTTCCAATTTTTCCCAATCCGGACTTTAGCCTCACAAAGACCCAACTGTTTGTCCCAATTAAAGGAAGATGCATCTGGCATACTGAACCAAATGCCCAATATTTTCTCAGGATCCCTGCTAAGCTTAATACCTGTGAAAGTTTGGTTCAGATCTCCCCCCAGTCGTAACAGGATAACTACACTTTTGTCTCTGTTGATAGCAGCTCCGGAGGGCTGTGTGAAGTGGGAGAATATTTGTAAAGCCCGGATGCCCGAGCCCTCATCATGGACGAGCAGCATGAGATCATCAGCAGAGGCTATAACCTTTGCAGTCAGACCATCACCTTTAGGGGATAAACCTAAAATCTGCTAATCCCATTGTAACTCCTGGATAACGGGGTCCAGAACGAAAAGAAATGAGAGGGCTCAATGGACACCCTGTCTCATTCCTTTCTTAAAGGGAATTGTGGCCCCCAACACACTGTTAAGAGATGGAATGCATTTCATTTCCTTATACAGAATCCATAACCATGAGACAACAGTAGGGGGAATCCCGTACCTCTCCAAAACCTGCCATAAAAAAGAATGCCGTATTCTATCGAAGACCTTAGCCTGATCTAAAGCCATAACAAAACCCATGCTGTTCTGTTTCCATTTGGCATCAAAAAGCTCTCTCAAAATAAAGAGATTATGTTGAATGCTTCTATGGGGTACAGAGCAAGTCTGAGCCTCATCAATCAAAGTATGTGCTACCCTTTGTAGTCTAGCACTTAGAATTTTGGCCAGGATTTTGTAGTCGCAATTCAAGAGACTAAGCGGTCTCCAATTTTCCAAAGACAATTTATCCCCTTTTTTATAGATATAACTAATAATTGCAGTGCCGTAATCCTGCAGGGGGGCCCCGGCATGGTGTAAAACATAATCATATACCTGATGCAGGATCTCACTGAGTGCTGATGACAATAACTTAAAAAAATCATAAGTCAAACCATCAAGACCCGATGAAGTCCCAGTTTTCTGGGTTTGAAAGGTGGCTAAAATCTCCCCCCTAGTAATAGGAGAAAGTAAACAGTCAGCATCTGTGGCTGAAAGGCTAGGCGTGGGAGTGGAAAGCAATGCATCAAGATCAACCCCTACCGGCCTTTCGTCAGAAAATTCCCTCAGCAAATGACAATGTATCAATTGCAACATATGACCATCCCTTCTTTTAACAGCACCCGTGGCATCATAAAGGCCAGCCACCAGAGTCCTATCCAACCTCTGCTTGCAGGCCATAAAAGGATCCAATGCAGGGTAAATATTAGTACCGTATCGCATCTCCGCATCCAGAGATTTTGCCTGATCATACTGGTACTGTATCAAGCATTTTTTAATTTCCAAAATTTGTTTTGAGTAATGAATCTGTTCCCTATCTGGAAAAGACATCAGTTTACAAAACTGATTCCTATAGCTGAGATATTTAATATAATCGGAGATTGATCTTTCTCTTCCATGGGAGATGAAGAGTCATTTCACATAGCTTTTAGCATCGCCCCACCATTTCCAGATGTCATCATACAGGCACAACACTGAAGGTCTGGCAGCCAATAAAGTTTCCATTTTACACAACAGGTCTGCCTGTGCCAAGACTGCAGTATTTAATTTCCACCTACAGTGCGAAAACAGTTTGGGGGGGCAGAACCCATATTGAACACCCCAATCAGTTATCAGTGGTCTGAAAATTCAGTAGGCAGAAGCTGAACACGTACAGGAAGACAATGTTTGGAATCAAACAAATAATCAATTCTAGTGGAATAGATATTCCTATGATAAGTGGACCCAGGGCCCTTTTCGAGCGATCAGTAAGTGACCATGAGAAAAGCATCTTTAACAATAGAACGGAGGGCATGGGAATCACAATACACTTTCTTTTGATCGTAAAGGGGGGTGTCCAAGCTGCAACTAAAGTCCCCGCCCCTTATGATATGTTTTCTTGTAAATAGATATGGTTTTACTAAAGAAAATAAATCAATTCTCAGAGCTTTTGTCTGAGGGGCATAAACGTTAATAAACCGGAAATCAATATCCCGATACCTACAGTCCAATATCAAGGCCCAGCCTGGGGCAATGTCCATAACTTTAGTGATGTAGAGATCAGGGTTCTAAAATATTGATTCCCAAACCATCCGAACTGTCCTCCCCAAACGACCAATAGGAAGGCCCCCAAACCCAACTCCTTTTAAATTGATTTATCTCAGATAAAGAAGAAGTGCGGGTTTCCTGTAGGAAAAAAACATCAGCCTGTAAAGTGTGGAAAAAGGACAAGCACATTAATTTCCTTTTGTAGCTTTTGAGACTACAGACATTTAAGGTGGCAACGGTAATGGAGGCCATCTGATGAGGTCAAAAAAAGAAAAGCCCAAGCATAAATCTTCCCTCCTCGTCCTTTATCTCCCTGTCTTTTCTTTTTTTACCCTTATTCTTTTTTTTGACCTTACTCAGGGGACGTTTATCCTCATCATCGAGTTCAGAGGCTACCCCCGATTGCAGAGAATTATCAGATTCACGCTCGGAATCACCCCCTTCACCCTGCAGGGGCACAAAAGGATTATGAGTCAACAATACCAGGGTACCCTGAATTTGTTTTGCGTGAGCCCTAGTCACCCTCCTGGACTGTACAACTGGGGGAGGTATTATGTCTGTCTGGTCTACCGGACTAGGCCTCGTTTCATCCAAACCCGGGGTAGCCGCAAGGATGGAATCCAAAATGACATTCAACTCACCATCCAGTCCTGCCTCAACCATAGGGTCTGGTTCTGGCCTAGTGGAGCAGCTGGGATCCCGGACCAGTACCTCAGGGTCTGTTTGGTTTTGCCGTCTATCAGGAGTCATATGAGTCATATGCTGTGGAGCAACATCGTCATGGGAAGTGATGGGCCCCATCCTGCCCCCCCATCCTGAGCAGTTTGTACCAAATTCTCCGGATCCCTTTCTTGGGCTCTATTCCTATCTGCCCAGGGACACTGATGATATGCATGTCCCTTCTCGTTACACAAATTACATTGAAAAATATTGTCACAGTTCACACTGGGATGACCATACCCCCCACACAGGGAGCATTTCAACATATCCCATGTGCTGCTTAAATGGGTCTGGGCCCCGCATTTATAGCATGCCCTCGGTCGACCTCCGTAAAACAGAACTTCTCTATCTTTTCCCAAAAAGAAACTATTGTGGAGATGAGTGACTTCGGAATTGACCTGAAAGAGTTTGACCTTGAACCTCCAACCCCCTGTCCAAAGGCCCTCATCATCCACAATAGCCTCAGGGGGCCCAAGGACATCACACCAATTTTGTAACCAGTGGTAAATGTCGCTAATGTTAACCCCCTCATTGCGAAACATAACCGTAATGGTTCTAATGGCAGGTTTTGTCAGAGGGATAGCAATAAAGGGAATCCATAAAGGAGTTTTCTTAACATGTTCATATTTACCCCCAAATCTCTCCAAACCAACATTAGTTCTAAAACTAATGTCAAAGGTATCCTCTCCAGAGATATGAATTAAGGCATAAATATCTATGGGCAGAAATTGCATGGAACTTTTCAGAAGACATCTCGCCACATAATATCTATCAGGGAGTTCCAATAAACCACCTCTGTAGCAAAGATGTACTGCATTTCATCTGGGAGTCTGTTCTAATTTACTTTTGAACAAATCTGCCAGCTTAGGCCCTTTTCCCCATCTGTTATACTCAGAAGGACCCTCAACGGTATCAGGAGGATCAGGGTGTGCTGTGTCAGACAAGGTGGGGCCAGGTACCAATTTCCCTTGAGACTCCCCACTCCCTCCCTGCAGAATTTTGTCACCCACAGGCAGACCCCCTCCTAGACCCCTGAGTAGGACAGAGCTAACATATGGTACAGTGTGCACAATGGTAGAATCAGAAACCAAAGTCTGTGCCGGCCCGGTGGCGCTGAGGGTTGAGGCGCTGGACGCCACACCGCGCTATGCCGCAACCCGGGTTTGGGAACGACTGCGGCCGGGTCGCAGGGGAGGGAGATCAGTGTCCCAATGGATGCTCTCCTCCTCAGGGTGGGAACCAAGAACGCTTATGCTCTGTGACACTCCCTGCAGCCGGTGGGAAGCACCGGCAATGAGGGATGGAGGCGGCCCATTCACCGGAGCCGGGAGGGGGGACGCTGGCAGTGCATGAGGGCTTGGTGTGCGTCAGCAAGCTGCCACTAGGGACGTACGTCCTAGTGCACGACGTCTCAGAGGGCAGGGGAAATCAGGGGAGAAAATGGAAAACCCTCTCTGCAGCCCTAGATGATAGCCTCTCGGGTACCATCTGGACCACCAAAAAGAGGGACAGACCCCACTGTGCAGGGAGGAAGAAGGAGGCACTGTAGGGGCAGATCCCACCGGAGGTGGAATGGAAAGGGATGAGAGGAAGGAAGGAGTGGGCTCCGAGAGTAGGGAAGGAGACAAAAAGAAATAAAGTAAAAAAAAAAAAAAAAAGAAACCAAAGTCTCCGTAGTTCCAGACTGCAAGGCAGAAGAGTCCAGCAAATCCCGTCCCAGTGGAGCTGCAAACCTATGAGAGGGAAGAGGTGGAACAAAGTCATGATGTACAGCGGACAATGTCTGAGCCTTATTTCTCAATACCAGTTCTGCCAAATGAGAAGCAGTAGAAGAACTAGCACCTTCTTCGGGGTCCTGAAAGTCAGAGTGAGCCAAAACACCGTTCTGTTTATCGTCCCAGTCAACATTAGGAACCCAGTGGCCATCCTAAAGTTGTAAATATCCAGCGTTGTTCAGGGAGTCCTCCATAGACCAATCCCAAATTTCCATCACATGTTTACAAGAAACACCAAAGTGAGCACAAACCGTTTGTGACACACTCGCAGTGTCATGACACCAAACAACGTCAGCTGAACCTCCCAGGTGCCGAGAATCCTCAGCAGGTCCCTTGTCACAAAACTCCTGAGCGGAACATTTGGAATCACCTTGCAAGGATTCCAAAGAATCAAGTTCCACAGGTAATGAACTCCTCGTCTCCATTTCTGTTGTGTCAAAATTGGGGCTGCTGAAATCAGGAGCAAAACGAACTGCCTGGTCAGCTGTTGAAATCTCCAGACAAACTGCAGCAGCGGTCTCCAGAACCTCTCCCATGTTCATCCGAACTGTGAATAGCTCCTCCATCATGGTCGCAAGGGGTCCCCCTACCGGCAGAGTAGGGGAATTTTTATTGCAATAACATCAAAAATCATATATGTCAAAACCATGTAAAAGTTACAGTAATATAGGGAAAAAGAAAGAGAAATCTGTGTTAAATCACACAAAAAATAAAAATGAAAGAAAAAAGAAAATTTAACAATGTTCCAAATAAACTATTAAACTAAACTGAAATATATTCTCTCAGTTAATATAAACAGTAAACCCAATAAACCAGCAGATCTAATCTAAATTCTCTTATTCCTCTAGTCTTAAAAAATCAGTTATTTACACTTAATGAACATTGGAAACCCTTTCCACCAAGTGGAGACCTTTTTGGATGTATGTACCGCTACATCTGAAATAAACACTTTCCCCATGGCTGACTGTATAAGATTTCCCACTGTTTCATAAGGCATCAATCTTTGATATAATACCCACTGACATCTGGCTAGCCAGAGATAGAATTTTAGACAACAACAAAAGACAACCAGCGTTTCTTTAGAATAATGAGTCCCTAGATTATAAAATTGCCCTAGTACCAGGTTATCATAATGTACATTCCTTAACCAACCCATACTCCATTTGGTGGCAAGGTAATCCCATAGAGATTTCGCATAAAAAGAGTGAATTAAAAAATGTTCCATAGTTTCGTCTTGATTAATGTAAGAGTCATAAGGACAATTCCTTTCAGTTTTAGCTTTATATTTTGCATTCCCTCTTATATTAATCCTTCCATAAACTACTAACCAAAGAAATTCCCACATCTGAATAGGGATTCTCGGATTGGTTAATTGGGACAGAACTCCTGAATTATGGGAGGATGGACAATTTTTGAAACAGGGTTCAGTTGGATGAATCGAAGACATGACTACTTTATACAGCTGTGGCCCTGAATTTCCAATAATTTGTTGTGTTGTTAAACCCCATTTATATAGTTTTTGGGCAGCAGGTGTGAACTACTGTGGAATGTGGAGACAACCAGTCAATTTAGGGGGAGTGGTTTGCCATTTGGAGAAGTATCGGGACAGATTTATTTTAATCCAGTAAGAATGTATCGCATCTCCAGACATCAGACCACATTTGAGGGACTGAGAAAAAAACAAAGTGTGAAAAAAAACACAGGGTCTATCATGCCAAGACCTCCTTTCTTCTTCCATAAGTATGTGTACTGCCGTTTAATGGGGTTCAGTCTATTTCCCCAAAGCATCTAAAAAAAAGACTATATTATTTGATTTCTAACTGTATGGGAAGTGGGAAAATCATGGCAGTATACAGTATTATAGGGATGATAAATTGTTTAATAATTTGTATACGTTTAAACTTAGTCATCCTCCAATGCCTCCATCTTTGAACTTTAAGATCTACGTGAGCCAATGTGGAATCCCAATTAAAAGAGTGAATCTTTTGTGCTCCGAAATAGATGCCCAAGATTTTTAGAGGTTCTGAAGAGAGTAATATCCCTTCTATAATAACTGGATCTGGAAAGTTAGATCCAATAAACAAACCTTTGCTCTTTGTCTTATTTAATCGGGAATTAGAGAAAACAGAAGAAATATTCATAGATTTCAAAAAAGGGGCACTTGGGTATAGTTAGAAAAAAATAAACAAATGACATCCACATAAGCATGTATGTAAGGCACTTTACCATTATCCGGCCCCGTCACTCCCAGCCATCTCGGGTTATCTGTCAAAAGACGAATCAGGGGGTCCAATGTGAAAATATACAGGAGAGGACTAAGGGGCAACCCTGCCAGACTCCTGTCTTTATTAAAAACCCTTCTGTAATTTGATGTCTAATTATCAGGTGAACTACTGCTCCATGATATAAAGATTTAAGCCACTGTATTACTTGTAGTAAGATACCATATGCTTCTAAGGTTAAAAAAAGAAAGGGATGATGAACCCTGTCAAATGCTTTATATTGATCTACAGAAATGATGCACCCAGTTCCCCCTTGTAAGGAGACGTAATCGATAAGGTCTCTAATAATCATCAAGGCTTGTTGAATCTTTCAATTGGGTAAACCACAGAACTGTAGAGGTGGTAATATCATGTTTGCATAACGCTTAAATCTAGTGTTAAGGACAATAGCCAATATTTTGTAATCAGAGTTCAAAAGTGTAATTGGTCTCCAATTATCAATAGAAGACTTATCCCCGGATTTAAACAAATCAACAGACCGTCCATAAACCAGAGAGGAATACAGTAGGAAGTTATAAAAAAACTAAAAACTTTCTCTAAACAAATGGACAGTGGTTCCAAAAATGTCTTATAAAATTTGTTTGTCAGTCCATCTGAACCAGGTGATGTACCATTCTTCAAAGTCTTAATAGCCTGTTCAAATTCAGAGGCAGTGATAGTTTGTATCAAATCAGCTTTGCTATCTCAGACTGCAGGAATAGATATTGTGTATAAGAACTACTTTATGGTGTCCTCGGAAAGAGGATCTGAAGGAATATGGGAAGAAAAAAATCTTTAATAACCTTATTTAATGCCTCTATGGAGGTCACATTGTCCCCCTTATTATCGAACAAAGATTCTAAAAGGTGGAATCCTTAAATTTCTTAAAAGCTTCAAAGGGATCTCCATAGGGGGACTTTTTTGTCCTGTTTAGAAGCAGGGCCTTCATAGTTTGTGCCCTATCATACTGGTGCTTTGTCATTTCTTCTTTAAGTAATATAATTTGGTCTGTATAGTCCAGTCTAGAGGTATTAGCCATGGAGTATAAATTCCGAAGCTGCTGTCTGAGTTTTAGATAGTTAAGAAATGTAATGTTTTCACTATATTTCCCATGTTTTAAAAAACAGGTTTTAAAATCTGCTTTAGAATCTGCCCACCAATCCCCTAAATCCTCTACAAAAACTAACAGATAATTGATTTTCTAATATATCAGTGATTTGACTCCTTATCCATTGGTCAGATAAGATGGAAGAATTTAACTTCCATATCGGCCTGACACGAGGCTGTTCTGGAACATTAGAAAAAGAACAAAGCGACAATAGATGATCTGAGAAATCAGTGAACAGAGTCTGAAACTGAAAGTTTGGTAAAGATTTCGATATGAACATGTAATCAATGGTAGAAGTAAATTTGTTTCATTGAAAAGTAAACTTGGGCCCAGAACTCTGATAGATACTACAGTTTAAGAGATCAGCTGTCTCTATCAATTTCTGTAATGCATTTGAATCATAGTATACTTTCTTCCTGTGATTCGATGTGCCACCAGGAGTGGATTTTAAACTACAATTGAAATCTCCACATAAAAAAATCTTATATGAGGTAAGAAAATAAGGCTTAGACTGTCAAAAAGGGCCACCAGTTCAGATTTGACCTCTGAACCATAAATATTGATTAATCTGCAGTGCATCATTTTCCATACACCATCTAATATTAGAACTCTCCCTGGAACTAAATCAACCAGTTTAATAAGAGTAAAGTCAAATTAATTAAATAAAAAACCTACACCATTGGCTGTTGCTGTTCCAAATGACCAATAAGAAGGTCCCCAAACCCATTCCCTTTGGAACAGCCCAGCCTGGTAAACATCCAGATTCCGTGCAAAAAACAAATATCGAAAGCTTTATCATGAATATGAGTATACATTACATGTCTCCTTCTGGAATTTAACAGGCTATGAACATTCAATGAACTTATACTGAAAGGAGCCATTTATGTAAACATTGTCAAGCTCATGGCTCTTTTTTCCTCCTTTTCTTTTTCTTTCCTTTATGTCTTTATCAGTGACATTGCAGATGGACTGGTGGGTAAGGTTTTTCTGTTTGCAGATGACACCAAGATCTGCAACAGAGTAGATGATCCAGATGGGGTGGGCAGAATGAAAAGAGATCTGGATAAACTAGCAAAATGGTCAGAAGAGTGGCAACTGAGGTTTAACACAAAGAAGTGCAAGATCATACACAAAGGGAAGAGAAACCCTGAAGCCACCTATAGGTTGGGAGGGGAGTTGCTGGCAGTCACAAGGGAAGAAAGAGACTTGAGGCCATCATCACCAATGACCTGAAATCATCCAAGCAGACCACTAAAGCAGTAGGTAGGCTAGAGTGATGTTAGTGTATATAGGGGTATCAAAGTCGGAAGAGGGAGGTAATAAACCTCTTTACAAGACACTGGTTAGGCTAAATCTGGAGTACTGCTGCAGTACTGAGGCCACACCTTCACAAGGACATTAACCAAATTGAGGCAGTCCAGAGAAGGGTAACCAAAATGGTGCAGGGACTGCATCAGAAAACATATGAGGACAGATTAACTGAGCTCAATATGTATACCCCAGAGCAGAGGAGGGAGAGAGGTGATATGATCGAAACATTCAAACACCTTAAGGGCATTAACAAGGTGAAAGAGTGTAACATATTTCAATATAAGAAAAATAGCAGGACAAGAGGACACAGCATGTGATTAGAGGGAGGCCGATTAAGGGGTAATGTGAGGAAGTTCTTTTTCACAGGCAGGGTGGTGGATGCATGGAACAGCCTGCCTCAGGAAGTGGTGAATATGAATACAGTGAAGTGCTTCAAACAGGCATGGGATAGGCATAAGGGAGCGATACAGATGAGTATAAATAGATAGGACATTGACAGAGTAAAGGTCAATGGCACATTCAAAAGGTAGAAAAAGAAATGGGCTGACTGGATGGGCCTTGAGGTCCTTATCTGCCATCAACTTCTATGTTTCTATGTTTCTATGCAATCCTGGCACCATTTGTGTTATTTGGATGGCTGGTGGGTGGTGGATTGCCTACAGTCTCCAGGGGGAAATGTGGTGGGGTAGATTACCCAGCAAAAGAAATGAAATTGTAATTCTGTACTGCAATTTGCATATGTTGTTCACATCTGATATTTTTAACTGCAAAACTGTGCATGTTGATTGCCATTTGTGGCTGCAAAACACTTCACAATTGTTTCAGTAAAGCTTACCATATTTTTTCATCAATCTGAGTGCCAGTGTCCTTCCTTGCGCTGCCAGTGTGTCACATTCCTGAAGGTCTCCTGGTGAGTCCAGTGCAGCACCTCTCTCGGCAACCCTCAGCCATGCCAGTTTGGGAGGTAAGCTTCAGGTATTCTGGTTGTACCCAGCTGGACGAGTGTGGGCCGGGAAAGAGGCAAAGAATCCTACACTGCAGTGCTATTACCACCAGGAGTGGCAGTTGTGTTCTTATGAACACTACCTGTGGTGACACTACACAGTGGGCGTGTGTTGTAGCATACTGTGAGTGTGTGCCCTATAATCAAGTGATTGTTGCAAAGTGTTACACCACCCACTGTCCCCCTAAGACACAGAGCTCTATAACTCCTGCCTCTTTCTCTAGGACAGTCTACCTGCTGTTTACAGCCTTGCCTGGTATCTGGAACCCTAAGCTCTCTCCTTGTTCCTTAGAGGGTGGTCCTCTGAGCATGATCTCCAGTGGGGAACTGAGGAGGGAAGGGGTCGCCCATGTTGATATGGGAAGTGCCAATGTAGGACGTTGTTGTGGGTGGCCCCTAGTGGACTGCTTGCAAAGAGTTTGTGTGGTCCTAGTGCCTGGTGGTTATAGTTCCATAGGTGTGGCCTGATGAAAGAGATTCTCTTAAAGAACTGCTGTTGCAGTATTTTTTATTTATTTATTGAAATATCAGAATTATAAACCTTTGAGTCAGAGACTGATTTAAAAAGGCTCCACGTCAAAAGATAACAAAGTGTTACAGTGCTAGTTTCCAAGGTGAATACAGAACAAAAATTCAATAACAAAACAGTACATGATACAGAATAAGTACTAATAGAAAGGAATTATACAGGGGTAAAACAAAACAAAAAACTAGGTAGAACAATACCACATACCAGAAAACAATGGTCAGGAAAACACAGAGGAAGAGAGCAGGTCAAGAGGGCACAGGTAAGAGGAAGGCAGTCCATGGGACCTTGTCACACATTAAGGACAGAGGAAGCAGGTAACGGGGGGTAGGGGAACCTATAATGGATGTTAAGGAGGAGGGAATAAGAGGAAACTGTAGAAGGCAGAGCAAAAGGGGGGAGAGGGTGAGCTGGGAAGTCAAAGAAGGGGGAACAAGATGGGAGAGTCGAGGGTAGGGAGACAGAGAGTAGGTAGAAGAAAGATAACGGGAAAGTAAAGAAAGGAAATTAGTGGAGGGTACATACAGAGAGAGGGATAGCGGTGCTAGGAACAGTCATAGCTGTTGAAAGACAGTAGGTGTTGCCGCAGTTTAAATTTAAACAGGCCTATTTTATTTTCTGAGAGAACCTCAGGAGGTAGACTATTTAGCCAGAGAGGAGCCCTGCACATAAAAGCACACTGTCTATGAGCTGTTTTGCAAAATGGGATAAGAAAGGAGACTTTGGTGGAGCTTCTAGTAGCCAGGGGAGCAAGGGCGACAGTGAGGAGTTGTCGGGCAGTGGGCAGTGAAGGACTATGGGTAAACCTGCATGCCAGTAGACAGGTATGGTATTAAAGTCTCCCTGAGAAGTTTAACCAGTTAGCCTGTTGATAGAGGTCACAGGTATAGGTGAGCCTATGACCATTTACTACAAGTCAACAAGCTTTATTAAGGGCGACCTTAACCCTATTTAGCGTGGTGTCATTCACACTGCTATAGATCACTATTCCATAGTCTACAATGGAAAGAACCGAGCTGGCAATGACCAACTTGAGGACATCAACAGTGAAACATGACCTGTGCCTCTACAGTAGGCCAGTTCTAGTATTTACAGCTTTGCAGACCTGAATTTTTATTTATTTATTTATTTTACCTATTCTTTTTTCCTCCGGTCACGGTCTGGAGAGCCTCACTCAGGCATCCTGCCTGCTCCTGCCCTGCCTGAAGTCTTCCTACCTGAGCCTCCTCTCTCCTCCCTCTCAACCCACACAGCCAGCACCCCCCAGCTTAACCACTCTGGGGTGGGGTGCCCCTCCTCTTGGGTGCTCTGTACAGTCAGTCTGTGGCTTGTGGGTGAGAGCCCGGATGGAGGACACTGGAAGACCAGGCATGTTAGAACCAGCAGTGGGCATGGGGGCAGGTGCCATCACCTACCCCACAGACCAGTGTTTTCCCTGTTCTGGTGTGCACTCCCCCCCATGCATGGTGCATGTCTCTGATGCTACAGCACTCAGCAACCCTGCCGAGCATCAGCCACACTATGTACGTGCTGCCCTGCGTGCTGCAGCACCCCCGTTCTCCACCGGGAGCAGCTGGCATGCGGAGTGATGTCCCATCCTCCCCCCCTCCCGGGAGGAGAGCAGACCAGCGGGCACTCAATCCTCACCCACCCCTGCCAACCCCCAGTGCCTGAGCTCGTTCCTGAACTTGGGTTGCCAGCATAGCGCAAGGTGTGGCATCCAGTGTCTCAGTCCTCAGTGCCACTGGGCAGGCTATTTTGCAGACCTGATTGACATGCTCCTGGAGGGAGAGGGAGGGGTCTAGGGTGATGCCGAGGTACTTAAAATTTATGACCTGTTCCAGCGGCTGGCCGTGGCTATTGAGAATAGTGAAGGACACATCCTTATGTTTATTCTGAGGGTTGGCAAATGGCATCACTTTGTTTTTTTTATAGTTGAAGATGAATCTGTGTAAAGTGAACCAAGATTCAATTTTCTCGAAGTTCTTTTGCAAGTTGCACTGCATGGGGAAAGGGGCTGGGTTGCTAGAGTGTATGATGGCATAATCCGCATACAAGAGCAGGTTGCCCAAGCACGCTAAGGGAAGGGAATTGAGGAAGAGACTGAAAAGTAGCATTCCAAGTATGAACCCTTGAAGAACCCCTGAGCAAACTGGTAGGCTGGAAGAGAGAGTGTCAAGAATTTTTACTTGCTGTGTTCTCCCACTAAGGTAGTTGGAAAATCAGGAGGTAGCTTCTTGGGAGAGGCCCAGCTCAGAGAGGAATAAGGAGAGCATGACTGACTGTGTCAAATGCTTTTGTAAGATCTATAAAACAGACCCTACTAAATGACCTCAGCCCAGGGCTTTTTGGGTAAAATCAGTAAATTCTAGGAGGGCAGTGGTGGTGCTGTGTTTCTTCCTAAAACCATGTTGCTGTTTGCATTGTCGATTGTAATTGGTGAGGTAGTCTGTGAGCTGGTCGGTCACTATCCATTCAAGGGCTTTGGAAATAGGAGGGAGGATTGAGATGGGATGGTAGTTACTACAGGAGGTTCAGGAAGAGTTAAGGAAATTTGGCCGGGGTCTCAAGCAAGTAGCTACTTCTGTCATCTTGGAAGTATTACCTGTGAGAGGCAAGGGAGAGCATAAGGGCACATGCACCAGGAACTTTAACTCATGGTTGAAGAACTGGTGCTGTGAGGAAGGGTTTGGATTCATTGGTGGCTGAGGACCCACCTGGAGGGATGGGGACTTGTTCAAGCCTGATGGCCTGTATCCATCCTGGAGGGGAATCCAAACACTCAATGATAAGATTAAATGCTACATGGACAAGCATTTAAACTAGCCAAGGCGGGTGGCAGGCCAGCAAGGAGAGTATCTAATTGCCCACCCCCACAGCTAGCAGTGGAACCACTGAACAGGAGGAGTGGATATCTCTACACAGCAGTGTGCAAAAGATGGAGATAATCACCAAAGGGGTGAATAGGCAGAAAGGGTCAAAAGTGTTTATTTTTATACTCTGTTTTTTAAATTCTCCATTTAAATAACAAACTTGACATAAGAATTTAGACAGATATTCTAGTATTTGGGGCAACATGCCTCCTTATCACATTTCATGTCTTAATAATCACATCATAATAAAAACCATATTTCTTGGTCAATTAGTTAATACATTTAAAATAAACTCACTTTTAACAAAACTCCAACTAAACTAAAAACAAAGGCTACCAGTTCATTCACTCTCTTAATGTAAAATTCCATTATTTATCTATCACAGTTTTTCCATCTATTTTCTCCTCTCCATCTATTCATATTAATTCCTCCTATAACCATTCAGCCTATACTATAGTTTCCAGCCTGTTAGCTTGGGCCCCTCCATATCTAGACTTCTATTACTGGGAATAGGTTTCTTCTTTATTATGTATTAATTCTGTTTCGGGATCTGTTCCTCTGTGTTAGGGCATAGGTCCCATCTATTCCAAGTATTACTGTATTTCTCCTGTCCCTGGTTTATATTACTTGTAATTCTTTCTGATGCTTGTATCTGATTTATTATATCTACCCACTCTGTATAGCTGGTGATATATTTTGCATCCATCTCTTAGTTATTGATTTTAGGGCAGCTGCCCCTAAGATGTTCCATAAGGATTTTTCTTCCTTTCCTTTCATGTTCTTAGGAGGTAGCCCCAGTACTAGGTGCTCCGGTCCCAGTTTGACTTGTGACATAAAAATCTTATGTAGATTATTTTGTACCTGTTTCCAGAAGGAGTCCAACACTGGACAGCTCCAAAATATATGTGCCTGTGTGGCCTCAGTCTCCCCACAGTCCTTCCAGCACAATCCATTACATTTTGTGTCCCACTTTGCCACTTGTATTGGTGTTAGGAAGAACCTAGTTCTTACCTTCCAGCAAAATTGCCTCCATCTTGGTGAGGAGGTGGTTGTCCGTGTGTACTGCCATATTTTCCCCCAGTCTTCATTAGTAAGAGTTATATCTAGTTCTCTTTCCCATTTACTCTGGATGTGTTGAGTAGACATACAGCTATTTTTAACATGGGCGTTGTATAGTAAGGTAATGACTTTTTCCCCATGTGTAATGTTCCAGATTTTCCGAAAGGGTATGTACTCCTCCCATCTCTCCTCCGCTTTTGCCCACTGGTTTTGTATTTCCCTTATATATGTTCTAATCTGGTAGTATCTTAATAAATCTCTATGTGTCCAGCCGAAGTGTGCTTGGGCCTGTTCAAAGGAGATCATCTGCTTTTCTTGCATTAGCTGATATGGGGAAGTGATTCCACTCTGGGCCTGATTATTAAACCAAACATCCTGGGTTGCTGGCCCAAATTTCGAGTTGTATATCCACCACCTAAACATCCACAGGTTCTTTTGCAGTTTATCCCCTCGGGTGCCCCTTCTCCACCCTTCTAGTACTGTTCTGATCCCAGAGAGGTATGTCTGGTAGGTGTATCTAGTTTTGGGCTGAAAGATTAGGGCTGTTAACGGGGGATCTCTCTGATCCAGTTGGTTCATTCTCTTCCATAATGCATCATATTGTCTGTTTCCCCAAAGAAGTGCTATTCGCATCTGTGCTGCCAACCAATACCCAGCTAGGTCAGGAAATACTATTCCCCCCCCTCTCTCTTTGGTAAACACAAAACCTTTTTGTTTATTCTAGATCTTATCTTTCCCCAAGCAAATGAGAGGAACATTTGCTGCCACGTTGCCAGGGTAGATTATGATATCTCACAGGGACACACTGTAACAAATACAGTACACGAGGCAATGCATTCATTTTCAGTGCCTGTACCTCCCCCAAAAGTCAGGGCAGTAGTTTCCATCTTTGGATATCCCTCTTTAGTTGGTTTATTAGTGGGGGGTAATTAAGCTTGTATAACTCCTTTGATCTGGGACCTATAATTCCTAGATAGCTCATCTTAGGCAATTCCCATTTCATCCGGTATTTTTCTTTAATTGGGGGGGGGGGGTATGTAATGTAGGCATAGTATCTCTGTCTTATTTTTTATTAAGTGCGTACCCTAAAATCCTAGAAAATTTGTCCAACTGTCCCATCAACTCTACTAGGAATTTCTCTGGCGCTAACAAGTACACCAAGATATCATCCGCATATAGTGCTAATTCATTTTCCCTACCTCCAATTTTAATGCCCTGTGTGCTTGGGTTCTGGCGAATACTCTCTGCGAGTGGCTCTGTACAGTGTGAACAGCAGCGGCGAAAGTGGGCATCCCTGTCTTGTGCCTCTCTCCAAATTGAAACCAGTTGAGATATGACCATTCGTCCTAACATACCCTCTTGGTTTATTATATAGTTTAAACATGTTGGCGATGAAGTCTCCCAGGATTCCAAACTCAGAAAGGACCCTCCTCAGAAAAAACCATGAGACTTTGTCAAATGCTTTTTCTGCATCAATGCTCATAAACATAGAGGGAGAATTAGTGTGATTTATGTGATCTAGAATGTGAATAGTTCTAAGATTATCCTGGGCCTGTCTGTCGGGTATAAACCCCATTTGGTCAAGGTGTACTAGACTTGGTAGAATTTCTTGTAGCCTTCGGGCCAGTATAGAGGTGTATAATTTATAATCATTATTTAGTAGGGAAATAGGACAGTAAGCTGGGCATCTTGAGGGGTCCTTTCCAAGCTTGGGAATCACCGAGATCACTGCTTGTTCCCATGAGGGAGGTGGTTCCCCTTCTCCTGTGAAAACTTTCTGCATTGTTTAAAACAGCAGTGGTTGTACCATTTCTGTAAATATCTTATAAAATTCTGCCAGCAGGCCGTCATGGCCTGGGCACTTCCCTGTTTTCATCCTCCCTATTTCCGTTTTTAGTTCTATTTGTGTAAGAGGCCTTATTAACTTTTCTATTTGTTGTTCTGTGAGTTTTGGTAGTTTTACTCCTCCCAAGAAGTCCTTTACTAATTGCTCAGCAAGAGGGGGTGCAGCTGCATACAACTGAGCATAAAAGTCCTTAAAGGCTTCTGCAATATCCTTTGTTTGTGTCAGGATTTTACCTGTATTTGGGTGTATGATTTGGTGTATTATTGCTTTTGCCCTTTGGGCAAGGGGGCCAAATTCAACGGAAGGGCAGACAGCCGGGAGAACCAGGGATAAAGGGCAACCAGGGAGGGGCTGGAGTAGAACAGCTAAACAGTCCAAGGAGTTCATATCGTGGAAAGCCATGTGTGCCAATGCCAGCAGCCATAGCAACAAGATGGAGGATCTGGAGGCTGCCATGGTGCAGTCGGACCTGGACATGGTGGCCATCACAGAGACCTGGTGTAATGATAACCACAACTGGGAGATGGCCATACCCGGCTACAACATATTCAGAAGAAACAGGAAAGGCAGGAAGGGAGGACGAGTGGCACTTTATGTGAAAGATTGCACAAAGGCCACAGAGATCCAGGAGGAACAAAATGGGAGAGAGATGTTGTGGGTTAAGCTGGAAAGGAAAATGGGGTCAGTCGTCTGCACAAGGGTGGTCTACAGACCACCACCCCAGAAGGAAGAAACCAATAGGGAGCTGATGCTAGCCATCCAAAGAATGGCAGACAAGGGTGAGGTGGTGCTGGTTGGACACTTCAATATTCCAGATGTGGACAGGAGCCTCCCAGCAGCAGCATCAACCAGGAGCAGATTTATCCTGGACTCCCTTTACGGTGCCTTCCTCAAGCAACTGGCCATGGAACCAACTCGGCAGAAGGCAATACTGGACCTCATGCTCACAAGCGGGGACAGTGTGATGGTATTAACAGTGGGGGAGCACCTGGGGAACAGTGACCACTGATCATTGTGGTTTGAAACCACAGAAGGAGCAGAACCAAACCTCACAAAAACACATATCCAGGATTTTAGGGGGGCAGACTATGGGAAAATGGAGAGATGCTTGAAAGAAGCATTAATGGAAATGGGGAGGGAATCAGGGGTTGAGGAACAGTTGGCAATATTTAAAACCGGGATTATAAGAGCAACAGAATTATGCATTAAGCAGATTAGCAAGGGGAAAAGGAAGAGGAGGCCATTATGGTTTTCCAAGGAGGTAGTGGAGAAAGTGAAAACCAAAAAGATTGCATTCAGGCAATACCAAAAAGATGCAGGCAGAACAGGATAGGGAGAAGTACCAGGAGAAGCAAAGGAAGGCAGGGAGGTCAGTAAGGGAAGCCAAAGCTCAGACAGACGAACGCATTGCAAAATCAGTGGGTACAGGGGACAAAACCTTTTACAGGTACATGAGTGAAAAAAGAAGGGCAAAGGGAGGGATAGTGAGACTGAAGGGGGAGGATGGGGGCTGCGTGGAGGATGACAACAGTAAAGCTGACATACTGAACAGATATTTCTGTTCAGTCTTTACTGAGGAAGAGGAGGGTAATGGACCTGAAGGGAGTACAAGGGGTGGGAACGGTGCAGAAATGGACACAAGTCCCTTTACACGGGCAAGGATCCTAAAGGAACTGGAAGGAATAAGAGTTGATAAAGCAATGGGGCCAGATGGGCTGTACCCCAGGGTCCTAAAGGAACTAAGAGAGATGGTGGGTGAACCTCTGGCAATCCTGTTTAGCCAAGCTCTGGAAACAGTGGAGATACCCAAAGACTGGAGGGGCAACAGATGTAGTCTCCTTATACAAAAGCGGGAACAAAGAGGAAGCGGGGAACTACAGACCAGTCAGCCTGACCTTGGTAGTGGGGAACATCATGGAAGCACTACTGAAGGAGAGATTGGTGGAACATCTGGTTGCCAATGGACTACAGGACCCAAGGCAGCATGGTTTCACCGCTGGGAGGTCATAGCGGACCAACCTCATTGAATTTTTCAACTGGGTGCCAAGGGTGGTGGATCAGGGGAGGGCAGTGAACGTGGCCTATCCAGACTTTAGTAAGGCCTTTGACACTGTGCCACACAGAAGGCTATTAAAAAAACTGGGGAATATGGGAGTGGGAAGAACAGTAGTGTGGTGGGTAGGTAATTGGCTGGGCAACAGGACACAGAGGGTGGTGGTAAATGACTGTCACTCCACAACTGGAAAAGTGGCCAGGGGGTACCACAGGGATCAGTGCTGGGACCGGTCCTATTCAACGTCTTCATTAGTGACATTGCACAGGACCTAGAAGGCAGAATTTCCCTGTTCACTGATGACATGAAGCTCTGTAACAGAGTGGACATGCCAGAGGGTGTACACAGAATGAGGCGGGACCTGCTGAAGCTTGAAGAATGGTCAAGGGTTTGGCAGTTGAAATTCACTGCAAAGAGGTGCAAGATAATGCATATGGGGCATAAAAACCCTGAAGCAACATATCAGTTGAGGGGTGAGGATATAGCATGCACCAAGCAGGAAAGGGATCTTGGGGTTATCATCTCTGATGACCTCAAGGTAGGGAAACAGTGCGACAAGGCAGCAGATAAAGCAAATAGGATGCTGGGATGCATAGGCAGGGGGCATCACCAGTAGGAAAAGGGAAGTCATAATTCCACTATATAAGACACTACTGAGGCCACACCTAAAGTACAGTGTACAGTTCTAGAGACCTTACCTACGTAAGGACATAGGCAGGGTAGAGAAGGCTCAGAGGAGGGCAACAAAGATGGTACAGGGGTTGCATCACAAGTCCTTTGAGGACAGGCTGAAGGACTTGAATATGTACTCCTTGGAGGAGAGGGGATATGATAGAGACATACAAGTACCTTACAGGGAAGAACAGGGTGCAGGAATACTCTATTTTCCAGTGAAAAAGATGTTCCAGGACTAGAGGGCATGGGATGAAGTTGGAGGGTGATTGATTCAGAGGAAATGGGAGGAAGAATTTCTTCACAGAAAGGATGTTGGACAAGTGGAACACCCTGCCAGAGGAAGTGGTGGGGGCTGAAACAATCACAGGATTTAAGAATGCATAGGATAGACATAAGGGAAATCTGGAGGTCAGGGGTAAGGGGCAGAAGACTTCTAGAAAAACATAAAGTGAACTTACAAGCTCAAATGGGCAGACTGGGTGGGCCATAGGCCCTTATCTGCTGACAGTGTATATGTATCTATGAGGTTCTATCACCACTCTTGTGTAGTGAAGTTGCCTTCCACTGCATTGGGAATTGGCCAAGGTATAGGGAGAGGTTTAGGATTTTCATGAGTGGAAGTAGAACTGCACCCAGGGCCAGTCAGAGTAGCTTAAGGTCCAATAAGGCACCAATGCATCTGGATTGTCTCAAAGCCCGAGTTAGGTAGGATCTTGCTTCCCTAAGGGTGACTATCCTAAAACAGAAAGTGGGAGGGGTAAGCGTGGGGCCCAGTTTTGGTAGGGAATCTGAGTTTTCACAGAAAAAATCAAGGGGTAGTACATTGCTAAGATCTGTAAATGCAGTGTTAAAAGAGTCAGCAATACACTGTGGGTCCTGGATAGTGACACCATTGATATTTAGTAAGGGGAGGAGGGGGAGTTGGGCTTACCAGTGAGTTTCTTAATATTATCCCAGAATTTACTCCCAATCCCTCAGGAAGAGGAGCAGCTAGTTTTAAAGTGGGCAGTTTTTGCAAGGTGAATTTCACGGGTACACTCATTTCTGGCAGTCCTGTAGCGTTGTCTGTCGGTCAAAAGACCAGACAACAGGGCTTTGTGCCGGAGGCTATCACATGTAACCATGAGACTTAGGAGTGTAGGGGTGATCCAAGGGTTACTAGAGCCTTTGATAAGGTGTTTGGAGAAGGGAGGATAAATATCGCAGGCAGAGTTGAAGGATGAGTTGAAGTGAGCAAGAGCATTATCTACAGAGGTTGCTGAGTCAACAGGGGACCAGTCACACGTGAAAAGGTAGTCCTGGAATTGCCAGAGCATGCCTTTCTTGAGGATGTGCTGATAAGTTACCTGTGCAGGAAGTTTTGGGGAGCGATTTGTCCAGTGGCAGAGGATAGGTGAGTGGTAAGTATGTAACTGTTCTTTTCTATATTTCTATCTCCAACTTGATTCCCTTGGTTTTCTCCCAGGCCTCCATGTGTGCCTCCACATGTTTTTCTTTGTTCCATCAACAGTCAGCCATCTTTGCTCCATCCCTTGCTGCACCCACCACTACATATTCTGACGGGATGCCATGGCAATCAAGTTACCCTGAAGGTGACTGTAACAGTTTCCGACAGAGTCCCCCATTGCTGTTGAGTTGTATCATGCCCTTGATATACCTCTCTCTTCCTTAATTTGTTTGGATTGAAAGACAGAACTATTTTGATGTCATAAAGTATTCTGGGAATGCTTCCCAAAGTCTTCCTGTAGCTTTTGCAATCCGTGATCCCATGCCACGGTAAGCAAAAATTAAATAACAACTAATGGGAAAAATGTCCAACAAGATTATTTTGGTCATATAGTTCTAGCCACTGGGGGTTGGATTTAAAGGCTGGGAGAGAGGAGCTTAGGGAGTTGTTCATTTCCCTTATAAGTTTAATGTGTTGTACTGCACCTAGTAACAGAGTTACTGGTGTACAGTGGGACTGTCTCTAAGATTAGTGGGTGACCTGATTAGGCAGTAGGGGTATCTTGGACTAGGGGGAACCTGGTGGCTCACCCAAGGAAACCTATTTGGAAGGGGATGGAACCACACATCATTAGGGCCGGCATCTTTGGGAGGGTGGTGGGGTGCACAGGGTGTGGAGCAGCCATGATACTGGACTGGGCTTGGAAGTTTGGTGGTTGCCAGTATGCTACCAGCTAGCACAGCTTAGGGGAGGAGTTCTTGAGGGATGGGGAAAGCTGGGGAAGGGGGTGGTATGGTTGGGAAGGGGCTGGAAATCTCCCACAGGGTTGCACAAGCACTGGGGTGGGGTATAGGGAAAGGAGTGCAGGAGAATACTCAGGGGTCACATAGGGACCCTGGCAGAGGGGGTCCAAAAGGACACTACCAAGGAAGCAGGCAGGTAACTGGGGACCCTCACAAAGGGGGGACGGAGGGACAACATTCTCAGGGAAGTAGGCAGATGGCCAGGGCTGGACAGAAGGAAGCAAGGCGGGGAGGTGGATCAGACCTTATACTAAGTAACCGCTTCAATTCTCTTCTTCTGCTCAAGGATGAGGGGGGTGATGTAGCCACGACAGAGGTGGTTAGAGACGGAAAGAGTGTGGGAGTGGGAGGCAGGAAGCAGGGGCCAGATAGCAGGAAGAACAGGGGGGGACCTGGAATGTAGGAGAATGGGGGGAGCAGTGAATCAGAGCAGGAGGGGCAGGGGGAAGAGGGAGGAAAGCGCAAGGAGAAGGACCAGTTGTGAGGAAAGGTAAAGGAGAAGGACCAGAGGTACAAGGAGGATTCAGTAAAGGGAGCTGAGGGTTTAGGCCAGGGGAGCACGACGAGCAAGGAGGAACTAAAGGAGACAGGAAGGAAGGGAGGATGAGTCAGGCTAGTTTAGCAGATGGGGGAGAAGGACAGGTTGTGAGCAGTGAGGGGAGGAATTAGGAACAGAAGGATACTCAGGAGGAGGAGAGGCATAGGATTGGAGGAGGGGTGCCATGGTAAATAAGGAGGGGTGGCATGTGGCACCCAGATAGGGGAGGAACAAGGAGCCAGCTGGGTGGAGGGCCGGTAGAAAGGATGAGGGACATGGAAGGGAAATGGAGGAAAAGGGTGGTCAGAGTGCTCCTGCTGGGGATTCTATGATCAGGGTATCAAATGGGATAGGAGGGAGAAGCCTGGCCAGTTAGAACAAGATGCTTCCCTGGACTAACGGTGCACAGGGCTAAGCACGAGGTATATCAGCTGGCAAAGGACTGTGGGGGTTCCCCAGACATACTGGTCCACCTGGGTACAAATGACATTGAGGGAAATAGCGAGCTAGAGATACAGGCAAGATTCAGGGAGCTCGCCAGGGTCTGTCATGACATAGGATGCACAGTTTCCTTCTCAGAAATCCTGCCAGTGCCAAGGGCTAGTGGGGAACACAAAATGAAAATTAGGGAGATAAACCAGTGGCTCAGGGAGTGGTGTGAGGCCAGAGGGTATGGGTTGATGGGGGATTGGGGGGAGACCTGGGAGGATAAGGAGCTGTATGCTAGAGATAGACTACATCTCAATTTGGAGGGGAGGGGAATCCTTAAGTTGAAAATAGAGGAGTTCATTGGTGAAAAGTGGGGTTTAAACTTGTGAAGGGGGGTGGGATGGGAGAAAAGGCTGTCAAGGGGGTGCCGATAAAGGAGGGATTCTGTCTCCACCCCTGGGGACCAGGAGGATTGCAGGAAAGGCCAACTGGCAAAGTGCAGACCAGGAGAAACAGAATCCCCATGGGAACACGAGCAGGGAAATGGAACTATAGGAAAGGGTGGAAGGTAGTCCTGCTAAATGCCAGGAGCTTGGGCAATAAAATGCCTGAGCTCCAGGCGATGTTAACTGAGGGAGCAGTGGATGTGGCAGCGTCACTGAGACTTGGGCCACTGCAAGACATGACTGGGACCTGAACCTGGAGGGTTACACTATGTTCAGGAAGGACAGGGGGAGGGAAGGGAGGAGGGTAGCTATGATAGTCAAAAACTGCATTGGCATAGGGGAGTAGAGGAGGCGGGAGGGAACCGTGGAGGCATTGGGTCACCTTGATAACAAGGGGGCAAGAGGTAAAAAGGAGTGGTGTATAGACCCCTGGCAGCGGAGGAGCTGGAGAACAGTCTGGTGGCAGATGTTAGGAGACACTACAGACTGGGCAGAGGAAAGGTGGTGGTGTTAGGGGACTTAAACATGCCAGGAACAGACTGGGAGACTATGACATCCTCTGTGACCAGGGAACAGAGGTTGTTGGATGTCTTTCAAGACGCGTTCCTAACTCAGCAGGTGAGGGAACCGACCAGGGAGGCACGGGTACTGGATGTGGTCCTGGCAGACAGTGACCAGATTGGGGGCCTGGAGGTAAGGGACCCATTGGCGGGAGTGACCATGCCACAGTCTGGTTCTGCCTGGAACTAGGAGGTAGAAGGCTGCACAAAGACGGAAGTAACCGACTTCAGGGGCGGATTTTAAGGAAATGGGAAGGATCCAAGGAGCATTTGGATGGGATTGGGTCAGACATGGACGCTGATAGTAGGTGGAAATCATCAGGAGAGGGTGCAGGATGCTACCAGCACCTGTGCAAGAGTAAGACGAAAATGCAGTAGGGCCCAAAAACCCTGTTGGTGGACCAGGGAGGTCCAGGAGGTGGAAAGGGAAAGAAAGCAGCCTATAAGAAATTCAAGTGCTCAAGGAGTGAAAGGGATCGAGGGAGTACGCAGCTGATGCTAGAAGGGCCACTAGAGTGGTGAGGGCGGCCAAGGCAAGGAAGGAGCAGAACCTGGCCAGGGAAATTAGGAGAGGAAAGGATTCTTTAGATACATTGGGGAAAGACGAAGGGTGAAGGGCAGATTAGCAGGATTAAATCGGGAGAGATGGGCAAAGACCCAGGGAGCAGGCTGAGGTACTAAATGAGTACTTCACCTCAGTTTTCACCAGGGAAATGGGGATGCTGCATCATACATGGGAGGAGACAGAGATAATGAGGAGGGGGACCCTTACCGATCGGGCAGGTCTGGGGAGGGGGGCATCACTGGCAGGTGGGGAGGGCTACAGGGAGAAGAGGTACCAGAAGTGGAAATCACAGCAGAGAGAGTGAGGGAAGCCCTCAGCTCCCTTAAGACGGAGAAAGCACTGGGCCGGATAAATTACATCCTAGAGTGCTGAAGGAACTTGCAGATGTCCTGGCAAAACCCCTGGCAGAGCTTTTCACCATCTCTCTGAGGACAGGGTGGTGCCCCAAGACTGGAAGGTGGCGCATGTGGTGCCTATCCACAAGGGGGATCAAGGGAGCTGGCAGGGAACTGAGGCCTGTCAGCCTGACATCGATGGTGGGCAAGGTGATGGAGGGCATTGTCAAGGAGAGGCTAGGGGGACCTGGATAAGTCAGGGTGCCTGGACGATAGACAGCATGGATTCATCCCAGGGAAATCGTGTCAGACAAACCTGGTGGAGTTCTATGACTGGGTGACAAGTGCCTTGGACCTGGTAGACCAGTGGATGTCCTCTTTCTAGACTTCAGCAAGGCATTTGACTCTGTTCCTCATGTGGGCCTGTTGGATAAGCTAGAGAAATGGGGTGGGAAACCAGATGATCAGATGGATAGGCAATTGGCTCCAGGACCTGACCCAGAGGGTCGAGTTGGTGGGATAGTCTCATCCCCATGAGGTCATTAGTGGGTCCCACAGGATCAGTCCTGGGCCCTTCTGTTCAACGCCACGTATCTGACATAAGGACAGAATCAGGAGGAGATGAGTCTTTGCAGAGCGACTCGAAACTGGGGCAGTGGTAGATGGGAGGAGGAGGTGGGTTCTGCAGGGGACCTGAGGCTCTGGAAAGATGGTCTAGAAAGTGGAAGCTGAGGTTCAATGCAGGGAAATGCAAGGTACTCCACCTGGGGCCAGAAACCCAGGCCAAGTGTACACCCTGGGGAATACTACAAGTCTCAATGGCTGAGAGGGACCTGGGGTGGTGGTGGATGTCAAGATGAACAACTCTGAGACTTGTGGGAGGCAGCAGCCAAGGCCAACAGGATGCTGGGATGCATCACTATGGGATCACCTCCAGAAGGAGGAAGTGATACTCCTCTGTATAACTGCTTGGTGAGGCCGCACCTGGAGTACTGCGTGCAGTTTTGGAGGCCACACTTAAAGAGGACATTAACCTCCTGAGAGGGTCGAGGAGGGCAACCAAAATGATTTGGGGCTTGGGGGACAGGACCTATGAGGAGAGGCTGAAGAGCTAAATATGTACACATTGGAAGAGAGAAGGGACGGGGGACATGATAGAGGTCTTCAGGTACATGAAGAGGGTAAATACGGAGGAACAGTCAGGGTGTGAAGGAAGGAGGAAGGGGCCACTGAGGGCATGGGTGGAAGCTGGAGGGGAAGATTCAGGGGAGAAAGGAGGAGGTGCTACTTCACTGAGAGGGTGGTGGAGCCATGGAATGCACTACCTAGGGGCTGGTGGAGGCAGAGACAGTGGAGGGGTTCAAGAGGGGGTGGGACAGGTACAGGGGAAGGGTTCAGGAAGCAAAATCCAATGCAGCAAGAATATCCGGAACTGGGAAGGGAGAAGCCAGAGAAGGAGGGGGGGACAGCAAGGTCAGCACCCAGGGTGGGGGCTGACCAAACGAGCAGACACGAAAGACCGTTAGGCCTATTCTGCTGGCATTTTAGTATGTTAGTATATGCTCCCACTGTGTAAACAAAATGTCAGTTTGAGAATAAACCCAACACAGTGCCAAAAAGTGGGTATATTGCCATGCATTAAGGTATTTAGACCACCATACAGCTTGGTACCTCAAACTGCCCAGTTGCCGCTTTGCGTATTTCTTGTGCTCAGAGGGAAGTTTTCTTCTACTGTGAACAAATGGCTTTATCCCTCTGAATATTCAAAATTAAATTGAAGTTCCCTCCCATATATGGCAGTATAGCCTAGAAGTTAGAGTAATGAGCTACGAATGAGCTTGGTATATCCAGCAGACCTGGGTTTTATTCCCACAATCTCTACTTGCATGCTGTGTGACTCTGAGCAAGTCACTTAACCACCCCAGTACTCCTTAGATATCCCTGAAAACAGGCACTTGTGCCTAATGGGCCTTACCCGGTTACCAAAGAAAATTAAAAGTAAAAGAATAAGGACCCCCACTTTGTCTTTCTGGGCAGATCCCATGGTTGTGTGAAAAAGGAGAGTGAGGCGTGGTGGGGTCGCATATACACTAAAGAGCTATTGGAACTAAAACTGGCGGACAGGAACATGATACACATTTTAAGAAGTAGTAAGTAGTAACTTTTTGTTTCTGAAGTATTTTTCTTTTTCTTTTTGCTCATTAGAGCATTTTTACTTGATAATATTGTATTGTATACATTGTATACGATTTGTGTGGTAGATATTTGTTGGAAGTCAGAAGGATCAACACATTTATTTAGTGTGATCTTTCTACTCTGATGTGGTTAATTTTAATACTATAGTTTAAACCCTTTCTGTATGTGCCTTTGGTGGTGTCGGATATTGAGAACCTAAGTGTCATTTGTGGGTATCCTGTCTGTTTTGGTAGGTACTTTATTTTCTTTGTTAAACAGCTGAGTATACCTATTGACTAATACTTTATAGTACATTGTATCTTTTGCTCAGTCTCTGATTTTTCTTCTTTCTCCAATGTTTTAGAACTGTTTAGTTATTGTGCAGAGGTGTGGTACTGTGTTCTTTCTTGTAGTTCAAGGTGCTTTTGGAACTGCTGATTTCTATTGGTTTAAACTACTACATTTTTTTTTCTATTTTAAAAAAAGCTACATCAACTTGATTTGTTGTCACCTGTTTGTTGTTGCTAAGTAGCAGATGTCTTTGCATTATAAAATGGGTAGGCTAAATCAAGGAATCTGATTGGCTAGTTACCCATGCATGAAATCTGTTCCATGCATGGGTAAAAAAAGGGACTGGCAGTAAAAAGGCCAATATCCATAAGCCATGGAACGTTGGCATTTTTACTGTCTGCCATCTTTATATTTGCCAAGCAGGACAAAAACTACCGTGACGGATTACTGTAACAAAAGCGAGTAGTGTGAAAAAAGAAAAATCAATCAGCCGTTAAAATGTTCATTATGCAAATGCCGCCTTTTTCTTTTTGTATGCACTCCATAACGCAACTCATCAAACGCCGCCAATCGATCGGAAAACTCTGGTGCTCTCACTAATGCTTCACAGGTTAAAATGAACGCCCGATAATGGTTTAAAAAAAAACTACTGACTTTCAGATTTATCCCATGGTTTCGCCAACCGATCGGGTAAACTCTGCTGCAACTCGCTCTCTCGCTCACAGGCTGTTTGACAGTCCCCATGGCGATTAAAAAACAATCCTACAGACTTGTCCTGTGGTTTTATTTGTTACAGTCCTGCTCACTTCAAAGCCTCTGCCGGTAAAGGAGCGGATGGTTGGGGCAGCAGGAGGGAAAGACACTAACAGAGCAATTTGATGAGTTAAAAAACAAGAAAACTTTCCAGGAGCTGCCCATCGGTTCCTCATTTTACCTGTACAGTGCAGATAATTGAAGAGCGGCATGTAGTCACGATGGAGGAACTGGGGGAAAAACAGGACGCTTGATCAAGTGAATTGAACAAGTGAACAAAGAAATTAAGATAGAAAAAAAAAAGATCAAACTGTTTAGTAAATAACAGACCGACTAGTAAAAAAATAAATAATAATGTGTGTGGGGGGGGTGAACTTTTTCAGAAGTATGGATGCCACAGAAGGACAGAAATGCCTAGTGGCAAAATACAGTAGCATCATCAGGTAGCAGCGGAAGGACTATTTTATCTCAAATTATCACAAGATTTCTTTTGGATATTTAAATATAGTTTTTCTGGTGAGAAAATATTTTAAAATGTAGCCCATTTATAAGCGCAATAAGACACTCCAGGTGTATGGAACATTTACCATGCGCCAGGGCTAAAGGCACTCAGCCAAGGCCTCGTGCCTTATTACGCCCCTGGCCGTGCGGTAAAATATGTTCCATGCACACCCTGTCGTGTCTTATTGCTTACTTGTGCTCTGATTCTGTGATAGAATCTGTATTAGTAGAAGGTAGATTATTGTGATTGTAGTTACCTTTTGATGGTAAGGATAAAGAGGTGAGATAGAAGTGTATGTATTTTCAAACATTATAGAGGAACAGTGGCAGAATTTTTAGGACAGTAAATTAATAAAAAGGGAACTAGGAGAGCTTCAGTAGCAGACAAGTAGTGGAATAGCAGTATAACTGCAGTATAATGTGGGGAGTGGTGCAATGCAGTGGCTGTGGGGCAGCCATATTCAGGCAGATCTTCTGGACACTGAGGTGCTGCCCTATCTGCATGCATCTTTCTGGACTGCGGGATGAGGTAGCCAGACTCAGAGCGGGAAGTAAACTGGGTCAGGAGTACCATCACCCCTATCCAGAGACCACTCAGTCCAATGCAGCTGCCTCAAAGGATGCAGAGAACGAGGAGTTGGATGACAGTGGGCTCAGGAGGGTTAGACCAGTCAGGCAGAGGCACATCCCAGATCCTATTCCACTCAAGAACTCATATGCCACACTGCCAAATAGGGACAACCACATAGAGGTACCAGAGAAATGGAAGGAAAGGATGTGGAGGTTAGCCAAGTGCAAAGATGGAATTAGTGCCCAGGAGGTGGATAGGCAGAATAGGGGCAAAATTCAGCAGAAAGGCAGACAGCAAGGTGAACCAGGGATAAGGACGACCAAGGAAGGGGCTGGAGTAGAACAGCCAAACAGTCTAGGGAGGTCAAATCATGAAAGTCATGTGGCAAATGCCAGGAGCCTTAGCAACAAGATGGAAGATCTGGAGGCTGTCATGGTGCAGTCAGACCTGGACATTGTGGCCATCACTGAAACCTGGTGTACTAGATAACCACGACTGGGAGTTGGCCATACTGGCTACAACATATTCAGAAGAGACAGGGCAGAGCAGGAAGGGAGGAGGAGTGGCACTGTATGTGAAAAATGACATAAGGGCCACAGAGATCCAGGAGGAACAAAATGGGGGAGAGATACTGTGGGTTAAGCTAGAAAGGAAAATGGGGCCAGCCATCCGCACAGGTGTGGTCTATAGACCACCAGCCCAGGAGGAAGAAACAGATAGGGAGCTGATGCTAGCCATCCAGAGGATGGCAGACAAGGGTGAGGTAGTACTGGTTGGAGACTTCAATATTCCAGACGTGGACTGGAGCATCCCAGCAGCAGCATCAACTAGGAGCAGATTTATCCTGGACTCCCTTCAGGGTGCCTTCCTCAAGCAACTGGTCATGGAACCAACTCGGCAGAAGGCAATACTGGACCTTGTGCTCACAAACAGGGACAGTGTGATGGGGGGGAAGAGTGGGGAGCACCTGGGGAACAGTGACCACCAGTCACTGTGGTTTGAAATCACAGAAAGAGCAGAACCTAACCACACAAAACACGATCCTGGATTTTAGGGGCAAACTTTGGGAAAATGGGAGATACTTGAAAGAGGCATTAAGGGATGGGGCAGGAATCAGGGGTTGAGGAACAGTGGGAAGTATTTAAAATGGGGATTACAAGAGCAACAGAATTATGTATTAAGCAGGTTAGCAAGAGGAAAAGGAAGGAGACCATTATGGTTTTCCAAAGAGGTAGCAAAGAAAGTGAAAGCCAAAAGATTGCATTCATGCAATACAAAAGACACAGGCAGAAGGGATAGGGAGAAGTACCAGGAGAAGCAAAGGAGGCAGGGAGGTCAGTAAGGGAAGCCAAAGCTCAGACAGAAGAACACATTGCAAAATCAGTGGGTAGAGGGACAAAACCTTTACAGGTACATAAGTGAAAAAGAAAGGCAAAGGGAGGGATAGTGAGACTGAAGGGGAGGATGGGGGCTGTGTGGAGGATGACAACAGTAAAGCTGACATATTGAACAGGTATTTCTGCTCAGTCTTTACTAAGGAAGAGGAGGTAATGGGTCTGAATGGAGTACAAGGGTGAGAATGGTGCAGAAATGGATACAAGTCCCTTTACGAGAAAGGGTCCTGAAGGAACTGGAAGTAATGAGTTGATAAAGCAATGGGGCCAGATGGGGTGCACCCCAGGGTCCTTAAAGAACTAAGAGAGGTGGTGGCTGAACCTCTTGCTATCCTGTTTAGCCGATCACTAGAAACAGGGGAGGTACCCAAAGACTGGAGGATAGCAGATGTAGTCCCCTTATACAAAAGTGGGAACAAAGAGGAAGCGGGGAACTACAGACCAGTCAGCCTCACCTCGGTAGTGGGGAAGATCATGGAAGCACTACTGAAGGAGAGATTGGTGGAACATCTGGTTGTCAATGGATTACAAGACCCAAGGCAGCATGGTTTCACCAGGGGAAGGTCATGTCAGACCAACCTCATTGAATTTTTTGACTGGGTGACTAAGGAGGTGGATCAGGGGAGGGCAGTGGACATGGCCCATCTGGACTTCAGCAAGGCCTTTGACACTGTGCCACATAGAAGACTATTGCACAAACTGGGGAATATGGGTGTGGGCAGGACAGTAGTGCGGTGGGTAGGTAACTGGCTGGGCAGCAGGACACAGAGGGTGGTGGTAAATGGCTGTCACTCCACAGAGGGAAGAGTGACCAGTGGGGTACCACAGGGGATCAGTGCTGGGACCGGTACTATTCAATATCTTCATCAGTGACATTGCACAGGACCTAGAAGGCAGAATTTCACTGTTCGCTGATGACACAAAGCTCTGTAACAGAGTAGACACACCAGAGGGTGTAGACAGAATGAGAAGGGACCTGCAGAAACTTGAAGAATGGTCAGGGTTTGGCAGTTGAAATTCAATGCAAGGAAGTGCAAGATAATGCATATGGGGCACAAAACCCGGCACAATATATCAGTTGGGGGTGAGGATATAGCATGCACCAAGCAGGAAAGGGATCTTGGAGTTATCATCTCTGATGACCTCAAGGCAGGAAACAGTGTGACAAGGCAGCAGGTAAAGCAAATAGGATGCTGGGATGCATAGGCAGGGCATCACCAGCAGGAAAAGGAGGTCATAATTCTACTATACAAGACACTAGTGAGGCCGCACCTGGGTACACTGTGCAGTTCTGGAGACCTTACCTACGTAGGACATAGACAGGGTAGAGAAGGTTCAGAGGAGGGCAACAAAGATGGTGCATGGATTGCATCACAAGTCCTATGAGGACAGGTTGAAGGCACTGCACATGTACTCCCTGGAGGAGAGGAGGGAGAGGGGATATGATAGAGACATACAAGTATCTTACAGGGAGGAACAGGGTGCAGGAATGCACTATTTTTAGCGAAAAGATGTTCCAGGACTAGAGGGCATGGGATGAAGTTGGAGGAGGGGCGATTCAGAGGAAGCGTGAGGAAGAATTTCTTCACAGAACGGGTGGTGGACAAGTGGAACACCCTGCCAGAGGAAGTGGTGGGGCTGAAACAATCACAGGATTTAAGAATACATGGGATAGACATAAAGGAATTCTGGAGGTCAGGGGTAAGGGGCAACAGACTTCCTGGAAAACATAAACTGAACTTACAAACTTAAATGGGCAGACTGGGTGGGCCATAGGCCCTTATCTGCCGACACTGTCTATGTATCTATGTATCTATGTATTGTGCTGGTTGTGCAGAATAGCTCTCTTCTCTATACCCCATACTACATCATTAACATTATGATCTCATTTACAGTGACCTCACAGGTGACAGACCTGGCAGCTACTGAGTTGCTGTTCCTAAGCAGCAGTGATGTCATAATCAGTGAGGTCACAATGCTGATGATGTAATGGGAGTAACAGGGCTAGACACTGTAGAACTAGAAAGTTTTGCTGTAAAAATAAGATTGCTATGTTCCCTGATGCTAACCATTCAGTGAAATTATTTTTACAGCAAAACTTTGCTGACATTACATGTCTGTACTACGGCTTTCAGAGCATGATGCAATCGAGCGTGCTTTAACCCAGCACACACACCCATCTTGTCCTTTCTACCATCTTGTTACCAGATCAGTAACTGCAGTGGGTTAAGTGTCCTAGGGAGCAGATTTCTATCACAGAATGACAAAGTAATACAGGAAAAGCCGTAAAAGACTGTTTTTTGATTCGACCAAACGTGACTACATGGTCACAGCTAGCAAACAGTAGCACTTCCTGGTTTTTCAGACTCAGTTGCATACCCCACACCTTCCTAAGCTGTTGCCAACAAATCAACAACAAAAAGTTTAGTGCATCATGAACTTTATTCAATATGTGAAATAAAATAAAAAAATGAAAATACAGTTGTTTCAGGAAAAAACTATCTTGGCAGCTTGCTGCTTGTTTGAACAGACAAAGAAACTCACAGCCTTGGTATCACTGTAGATTTCGCTGTGTGGCTAGAACAACAAAAAAAAAATGCAGCTTTGTTTCTCCATTAAGTGCCTTTGCCTGTGGCTGAATAAATTGAGCAAAAAAATATAGGGGCGGTCAGGTGTTCCATCAATTTGCAGTCGCTGTCCCCAAATCTGTAAAACAAAACATTAGTTTTAAAATGTTGCTAAGATGAGCTAAGCAGATTTAATGCCTAATATCTAACTGTACATTACCATTTAGGCATTCTAAATGTGCTTGCAGAATGCCTGCCTGCCTGCTCAAATCCCTGCTTGCAGTCCTCTGATGGTGCCGCCAGCTTTGTGAAGCTGCTGACAAGCCACTGAACATGGCGGTTCTTCAGAGTTGTGGTTCGTAAATCAATGGCGAGTTTTCTGGTCGCATCAAGTTCTGTTATGTTTTTGGTGACCTCAGAAGCATACAGTACCATTCTGTGAACCGTATTTTTATTTAATCTTTAAACACCTTATTGACTGAAATGCCTAATGGTTGTAATTGGTCTGTACATGAAGCTGGCACAAAAACTGAAATAATGTTGTGCTTCTCAAATGTCTTTAACACATCCTCAGTTGTGTGACCCCTGAATAGGTCCAATATCAACAGTAACCTCTGAACACTGGGCAACTGCAGTTTTTCTTTAATGGTGGCAACATACTGGACAATGACTTGCTCAACGTACTCCATTTTTTTTTGTGTTTTTTTGTAGACTCTTTTTTCCCTCTGGTCATGGTCTGCGGGGCCTCTCTCAGGCATCCTGCCTACTCCTGCCCAGCCTGAAGTCCTCCGACCTGTGCCTCCTCTCTCCCTCTCCTCTAACCACGATCGGTACCCCCAGCTTAACCACTCCGGGGTGGGGCCACTCCTCTTCTTTAGGTGCTCTCAACAGTCAGCTCCGATGTGGCAGAGGACCCGGGCGGAGGAACCTGGAAGGCCAGATAGGAAGGACCTGGCTGTGGGCATGGGGGCAGGTGTCATTGCCTACTCCGCAGAACAGGGTTTTTCCCTGTTCTGGTGAGCTCTTCTCCCCTCCCTCCCATGTGTGTGCACATCCCGACACATGGCGCATGACAACCCCTGCCTGCTTCGGGCACGCCAGCTATGTGCTGCTCAGCGAGCTGCAACACTTCCGGTCTCCACCAGGAGCCGCTGATGTGCTGAGCGATCCCGACCTCCCACCCCCGAGAAGATAGCAGCCCTATGGGTGCTCAATCTTTTCCCACCCCTGCCGTCCCCCAGGCTCCAAGCTCACTCCCGAACTCAGGTTGTTGGCATGGCGCAAGGTGTGGCGTCCAGCGCATCAACCCTCAGCGCCACCGAACCGGCCTAACGTAATCCACTGTTGTCAGGGAGTTAGCCCAGTGGTTGTCAGTGTGGGTTACATGCCAGTTCAGGGGGAATTTGTAAGCTGGATGGTACTGTTCAGTTCTACCCTGATAGATCAGCTGTGGTGGAAGGCAGTGACTGGAAAGTGCGTAGCAGGGAAATACAGTAATCTGGCATTTATCACCTAACCCAGTCAACTTCATTTGCTTCTTTCCCACTGTTTCCATGGTCCATTCATAGCATGGGACAAGGTTAACACCAGTCTCATCCAAATGTAAAGCTAGCTCGGGGGAATAAGTTCCTGACTGGCTGCAGTTGCTATACATTTTAGAAAACCAGTTTTAAGAAAAAGAAAATCAACTGGAGTTTTTCTGGCAGCCTTTTTGCCCTTTCTCTTGCTGTACCCCATGTAATTCAAGAAAAAACAAGCCCATCGTCTGGTGAATGACAGAGTGCCACCATTTTCAAGCAGTAACTCAGGACTTTTGGCTTTCACAATACCAATCGCAATTGCTATCAAAAGTCTGCTGTTAATGAGTGCTCCCTCAGAATGGAGAGACTTAACAATATTCTTAAGTTCAGCTTCAATATCAGACAGCAGAAGATGTGGTCTGGTCATCCTCTGGCTTCTACAGGGAGATCACGTATCATGTTGCCAGGGGCTGGATTTGACTTTAATTTCTCTAGGTAGTCTCTCTTGAAAGTACAGATAGTGCTTTCACTGATTTTTTTTTTTGTACTTACCCTCACAGTAATGCACGGCATTCATAACTCCGTGCTGACAGGAGTATTTTCCCACTTCAAATCACACTTCGGGGGTACACTGTATACTGCTTTTTTGGGTGGAGGTGAGGCAGCAGATAATTCATTTGTTACTGGTTCCGCATTAGTGTGGAAATGCTGGCTGTCACAGACAGAATGTCTGCATCGAGATCTGCAGTTTGCAGTGCGGTGAAATCCCTTTTCCTGTCACTCTTGGAACTTGGCGAATTCAACCACCTATCCAATGACATTTTTTTTTAAATATATTTTTATTGAATTTTTTCTTTCTTTTAATTCAGGAGACATTTTACAATCAGAACATTTTCTATGCTTACTTCAGATTTGTTGTAGTACAGGTTTACAATGCATGAAGATCTTTTACATTTGATACAGTTTAGGGTTAAAATAGATTATTCATTTTCTTTATTAGAATCAAACAATTCTGTGACACCACTCTAATCTCATTTCCTCTCCCCCCCAATACTAACCAATGACATTTTGTGAAATATCAGCAGTACAGTTACAGCAGCAAGATAAGTAAGCATGGTGATGAAAATGACAAACAAACAGCTGATTGCAGACACCATACTTGTGATCAGCTGATTTTTTTTTTTTTAACTATATTTCTTGCCCCTCAGCCTGGAACTCTCTCAGGCCTCCTGCTCATGCCAGCTTGCTCTACCTCCTGCTGTGTTCCCCAATCATCTTCAAGGTTGTTGCAGTTCCCTGGGTCGGGAGGGTCAACCCAGAGAGACCGTGGGGGCAGTGGAGGGGATCCAGCGTTGGGAGTGTGACAGTGGCTGTGGTAGGGGCCATTGCCTATCCAGGGCTGGCGGGAGTATTTTGGTAGTTAGTCTGAGATCCCCCCTCCCCCCTGCATGGGCACATCTGACGCTGGCCATGGCAACCCTGCCTACGTCAGCCATGCTCTGACGTGCAGCCTGGCGGCTCGATGGTGCCTCCAGTTTCCTCTGGGGTCGCCAGAGCACTGGGCGTCCCTAACCCTCCCACCTGGAGAGGAGAGCTGCCCCGAGGGCGCTCAATCCGTCTCCCTCCCCTGCTGACCCCAGACGCCCGATCTCACTCCAGAACTCAAGTCGTCAGCACAGCGTGAGATGTGGCGTCCAGGGCCTCAAGCCTCAGCGCTACTGGGCTGGCCTGATCAGCTGATTTTGAAGACAGTAGCCCACAAACGTTTGTGGGCACAATCATGAGCACAGGAAGAGAAGTGCAATATAAACTTTGCGCAATCATTTCTAGTTTTACAGTATGTCAGCTACCATCACACATCACCCCTACTAATGTAACCCCTAGACAGTGCTACTCCTAGAGTTACACCTCTGCCTACCATTCTGGACAACAGGCTAAGGGGGTTGGGTTCGTGAACTTATATCAAATCTAAAATAATTGAGCAGTGCCTCTACTCAGAGTATACCTTTACTTGGGCTAGCTGTTACCATGTATAACCCCCTGAGATGTTATACCATCCACAAATACCATTAGCCACCCCCAGACATGATCCAATAGGCATTTCCCCACATTTCAACAATTTTGCAATTAATGACTTTCTCTAGTAATATGCTCACACACGATGATTTTCAAAAACAGTAACAACAGTATTTATTTGGGGGACACAGGAGTTAGGATGGGGAAACAGGAGGAGTAGAGGTTATGCTGCTTACTATTTACAAAATGTACAAGGTTTTGGTTTGGTTTGCTGGTGAACCCTCCCGTGGGGTGGCTACTAAATTACAGAAAAGGCAAATCACATGTTTTTTTGTAATATAAAAATTTGTTATTGAATGTCTCTCATGAGAGATGCTGACAGTCTGTAGAATGACACCCCTCTTCCCAGGTTTTAGCTACAAGGTGTGACCTGGAAGACCAAGAGATAATTACAGGCTAGAAGATACCTTAAACAATAAGCATCTCCTGTTTATGTGACTAATTGCAGCTTGCCAACTGCCAAAATAGAGCATAAACGTTTATAACATTTAGAGGAAGAAGAGCAGGTTATGACACTTTAGTGCGAAGTCATAAAAGATGCTTTGATGTCTTGGAAAGGGGAAGCTGCTCATAAGATCATAGAAAGTAATTTGAAGAAAATGAGTTGTGCTGAGGTTACAGAATTGAATACTTTGATAAGACATCCTGTTTTGCATAGATATATTTTTTTATATTCTGACAGGGAGGAGCTAGGTGACCTCACGCAAAGAGGTTGGCAAAACCAGTTTTTAAACAGTATTCTGTCTACCATTTTGACAAAAATGTTTGGACTCTGAAAAAGAAACATCTACAGCACTGTGAGATAAGAATACCTTAGAAAAGACAATTCTAAGAGTACTGTGGTAGGAGATTTTGTCTGCACTTTTAAACCTGTTTTGTTTACGTGATTTGCATGTTTTGTGATATATGGTTCTGTATTTACATTTTACATTTTTTTATCTATTTTGAAGTAAACCTCTACTTCAGAGATTACTTGGTATGCCTTTGAAATTATTTTTCTTGACAAGGGAAGCATACATGGTTAAAGCTGACATGGTACAAAGCTTACTGATTTTACCAAACTGGGAAAAGGTAAGAATTTATTCTGAGGTCTTTAATAGAGTTTTAAGGGTTCATTTTGTACACCTGGTTAGGTGCCTGTAGGTGAAAGATATCTGCCCCCCCCCCCGAAGAGCAGAATTATTTGAGCCTGTACACTGGGTACGCTAACAAGAGGTTCACAGTTTGAATCCCTCCAAGACTTGAGACCAAAGGTTGATTCGAATCCACAAAACAGACAAGAGGGTTACCCTGTTTCTGTTAACTGCTCACAAGACTGCACTCGGAGGTTGGCACTTTGGGAGTAGAGGGCTGAGTGGGTTTGTGACAGAGGGCACAGATAAATATCAGCAGATTTATATGATTCAGCAACACAGGATTCAATACACCTGCACTGGGCCAGCTGGGCAGCAGGCAAGGTGCAACAGAACAACTTTCAGATGACACAGTCTCTTGAGGGCAAAGCGGCCCAGACTGATTAGTTTTAATGTCTCTCACGATTCAGAAGATAGAGGGCATGTCAGCCCAAGGTTTTTTACTTTGTATATCTGGAATAAACGATTACAAGGCTATCAGGCCCCTATTTTAACTTGCAGAACTTCTCCCTTGCACCGGGGGGTACAAAGGTACTCACGCAGGTCCTCCACAGGTGGTCATCCACTAGAGAAGGCATCCTGGTGTCTTCAGCCCTCTCACAACTGAGGTTTGGGTCAGTGCTCTCACTGCTGCTTGATGTCATCTGGTCTTCGGTCCACATCTTTCCCCGACATGGGAGGGAGCACTAGCACCTGGAGGACATGTCTGGCAACCTCCAGGCTAGCAAGTGAAATAAAACTTAATTACTTTACTATAATTTTAATTTAAATAAAACAAACGCCCCCTCCAAGATGGAGGGGCTTAAATGGAATGCCCAGACCCAGACCCAGAAGCATGGCAGGTGCCTGAGCCCCACCCCTGTGGGGGGCTCCCTGCAGGCTGGAATCTGCTCTCACTCTCCTTCGATCTGGCAAAATGCTGACTTACGCTGTCTCTTATAGGGACTTCAAGGCTCCTGATTGGCCACAGTGATGGGGTGATTGGCCTCCAATTGGCTGGAGGACCTGTCAATCAGAAATGAATAATGTATGAGACTTACTTGATGCACTGTTGGTCTGCTGTTTTGGCACCTAGAATTAGGTCCCTGTAAGTCCCCATGAGCACTTGACATTTTCCCATGAGCTGTTGTGAATGTCCTACAAGTCCTGGCTTTGTTTTGCTGGCTTACCAATTGGTGGTGGCTGCTTGCAATGGCTGTTTAACCCACTGTCCCTTCAGCAGATTAGATACAGTCTCAAACAATGCCCTGGTGCAGCCAGAAATAATTTAATATTTGCGCCAATGCCCCACAGTTCTGTAGCCCAGAGGGTGTACTTGCTGTTGCTGCATAGAGGGGCTGAATTGCTCAGTTCATTTTCCTGTCACTGCTGCTAATGTTTAGGGATGCCTTGCAGCAGCAGACAGGCTGACACTTAAGAGTCCCAATGAAATTCTGGTTCGGCCAGGAAGAAGCATTCATTTTCATTTAAACACCTTCCCCCACTCTTGCACAGTAAATTTCCCACATACAGCAACAAGTTGCAAGTTAAATAAAATAGTTCTTCTTTCTTTTTCAGCTGTAGCAGATAACAGCTGCCCTGGGGCAGAGAGGTACTCATGAATATTCACTAGATCGGGGGCTCAGCTCATGCATATGCTAATGAGCTCTGATCGAACCTCCGTGGAAAAACTCTCTTAATTGGCAAGGGAGCAGCCTCTTAGCGGCCTATCCATGGACATCGGGTCCCAACTAGGTAAGAAGGATCCTGGTACTGACGGAACTCTCCCTGAAATGACCACAAATCCGCGCAGTCACAGATCAAAAGTGCCGCTCGCGCCTACATGATCCCCGTTGCCTTGAGGGCAGACAACATAGCAGGAGATTGTGGTGGACATCCTTGAGCCCTGTAGGGCTGGATTATGGACGCAGGCTGAGACTGGGGTACCAGAGGGGCAAGAAAGGACCAAGGGAGGCAGAAGAATTTGCTGGGAGAATTGGGAGATGCCTGGGAAAAGCAAAAGGAGACAGAGTGGCCTGGCTAAGGTAAGCCCAGGCAGACATTCCTGGAACCCCCATTTGCAGGGGGTTACACTAATATCAGGCAAACAATCTCTTAAGTAATCAAAGAGGAAAATAAAAAGTACTTCAGATATAAAAGGTAATGGTTGGCTGCTTTTAAAAATTAATATTAGTTCCACGCAGTACACTGGCTCTTTAAAGTTTCCAATTCAAACTGTAACAGGCCTGAATCCAATAGATACTGGCCCTCCTGAATAGATGTTATACATGCATATAGATAGATATACCATAGAATAGATATATATATAGATATTACCTCCTGTGGGGTAAAATGTACTGATTTTTTCAATAAAATTGACACCCAACCACTTTTATTTTCCAGAACTGTGCATAGCATAAAAAAATTCCCTATCCAAATCCTTCTAGTTTTTTTTATTTTGGGGAAGATCAAAGCGTGTCACTTATATAAATAGAGGAAATCCCATGAGGCTCTTGTGCGTAAGCTTTTTATTTTCCTCTGTAATGTTGGCAACAATGCTCACTGGTAATGAGTGGCACAGCCATGAGTGCAAGGGGGAATTGTTGCCTACATGGTAGAGGAAATAAAAAGCTTGTATACAAGAGCCCCATGCAATGCCCTATTCATGCAAAGGTTAACAGCCCAGAGGAATAATTTAATACTTGTTCAGAAGACTTTTCTAACTTATGTTTTTATCTGTTAAGTGACAGACAGACCATTGATAGAAACTGTGGGTGGTCCTAGAGGCCAGCATAAGCAGCAGATGGTTCCATGGCCTGATTCTGGTAGTTGATGGTGAGCTTTAATGGTAAAAACAGCAGTGAGTGCAGAGACACATGAAGTAGGCTGATGATAACCCTGTAGGGAGATAAAAAAATGAATGGGTCACTCCCAAGCTCTGACACCTCACGCATAGTAGGGACAAGGCCTGGTCCAAGTATAAGAAATGGAACTCACCCGTACTCCTCCAGGAGTACAAAACCCTCTGCAATAGATATAAGTCCACTGTCCGATCTGCTAAGGTGAACCACCTCAGGAACAGCCAATTCTACCACAAAACCCACTCCAAACAACTCTGGAATATGGATAACTCCCTACTAGGCAAAGACAGGATACCTGAGCAGATAGCCCTCCTGTTGGATGGTAAATCACTTAACGACCCAAAATATGTGGTGACCATGTTTAACTCCTTTTTCAGTGATCTCAAAAAATACAGGACCCATCCACCCTCAGCCCTCCTAGCCCAGCCTCCAGCCCCCCCCCCCCGCTAACAACAGCCCACACTTTCTACTTCAAAGCACTGTCCCCCTCCGACATGGTCAAACTCATCAACAAGAGTAACTCTAAACCCAGGATCAGCCCCGATGGCCTAGACTACCATATCCTCAAATGAGTTATTCAGGACATCGCTGTCCCTCTCACAAAAATCCTGAATTTCGCACTCTGTTCTGGTACCTTCCTGTCATCCTGGAAAATCAGTGTCAGTGGCTCAGTAGGTAGCACACTCGCCTCTGAGGCCGGGAGATCAGAGGGCTGTGGGTTCAGTTCCCACATCTGGCACTTGGGTTAATATCCCAATACTGACACTGTAGTGCAGCATGAGAGGGGTGCTGCACTTCTGAGGTGCCGTCTTTCGGATGAGACGTTAAACCGAGGTCCCATCTGCCTGGATTGGTGGTAGTTCAGGTAGATGTTAAAGATCCCATGGCACTTATCGAAAAGAGTTGGGGTATTTTTATTTAAAAACAAAACATATGTACAAACTGTTTCAGAAACAAAACAAAAATACAGCAATAATACAAATATCAAAACCAGAAAAACATCAAATATGTGAAAAAATACAGTAATGAAAACATCTCATAAGCAAATAACACAGTGAATCAAAAGAAATTCCAATATCGTTCCCATATGCCTGTCTTAAGAGATTTCCTTTCTTTCTCTTTGAAGTAATCAAGGTAATTCAAGATTTTGTAAATAATTCATCAGGGTGAGGTAACGCTGCTGAAAAAAACCAACATCTAATCTGCCACACCCAGTACAATATTACAACTGCCACTATGTTCAAAGTACTAGGATTGCAAGATGCCCAAGTATCTGGAAAAGACCAAAGAAAAGAGCTTTCTGATCCCAGTGGCACCATACCTTGTTCCAAAATTGTCGAAGCTCATAAAACCAGAAACGAAGAATAAATGGGCAAGAAAAATATAAATGAGACATTGTCTCTACCGTATCTGGACAAGAATCACGGAAACAATATCTGTCAGCTATTTGCTTGTGTTTTAAGTTACCACGTACATTAATTCTACCGTGGACTCCTAACCAACTAATATCCCACATTGTGATAGGGATCCGTGGATCAGTTAAGCGATTACCAATTTGTGTCCATTCTGGTAACGTAAAGTCTGGAAAAATGTCTTCGGTAAAGTGAGACATAATAATATGTGTATATAACTGTTTTCTAGTGAGGGTTTTGATCATCTGTACTGTTATATGCCATGTTTTTAACAAATCAAACGTTATCATCCAATCTGGAGATAAAACATAACGTCTTTTGTTTTTATGTAGAAAAATACCTACAGTCCATTCCTGAAAAATTTCAGTGAGGACATATGCACAAAAGGGATCAAAGTTTTAGAGATTCCGTAACCAAAGGTTTCAAATTGGTAATAAAATAGAAAAAAGAATACTATTGGGTGAATCATAGTCACACACCTCCTGACGATAGGACTGTAATAAAACATTGCGTTTAATGGGATTTAAATGACTACCCCAAAAACAAGAAAAGAAAAGGCTAAGGAGAGGGATGGAAAAACATTTGGGCAACGGAAAAACATGTGCTACATGTAAAAAAATGGGTAGTAAACAGGTCTTAATCAAAAAAATATGTTTCTTTTTGCCTAGATACCATTTATTCCACGTACATATCCTATTCCTGCCTTTGTTTATACACAGCTCCCAATTATATTTGGCCATATCTGGAATACCAAAATAAAGTCCTAATAATTTATGTGGAGTATCCACTAGTTGAATACCAGCAATCGAGCCTACAGTTGTGATAGACACAGTTAGATTAAGGCATACACTTTTTTGTAAATTTAACTGAGAGCCAATAACTGATAAAAAAATGGGCAATACTGTACATAGTAATTGCCCTATCGGGGCCGTAGGGACAAGAACACAGAAGTCATCTGCATAACAAATTACTTTTGGAATAGTTTTATCATGAAGGCCTAGAAGTCTTGGGGATTTGGAAAGAAGTCGAATTATAGGGTCTAGAGCGATAACAAATAATAAAGGGCTTAAAGGGCAACCTTGCCGCACCCCCTGGCGGATGTAGCAAGGGGAACCAATTCTACCATTAACATATGGTCTGACATAAGCTAGGGAATAGCATAAACGAAGCCAATTAATAAAAGGACTCGGAAACCCATAAGCATTAAGTGTTAACCAAATAAATTCTTGAGAAATACGGTCAAAAGCTTTGGAGAGGTCAAAATTAAATAAATAACCATTAAGGGCTCCTTGTTGACCTTGGGAAAATAATTCTCTAAGTAAAAGCAAAGCATCATGAATAGATCTGCCAGTGACTGAACAATATTGGGATGGGGAGAGTACTGACGGTAAAAGTTTAGACAGTCGATTCCCTAACAATTTAGAAAAAATCTTATAATCAGTATTAAGTAATGTGATCGGTCTCCAATTTGTCAGGTCACATCTATCACCTTTTTTATAGAGAAATAGCATTAACCCCTCATACATCTGGTTAGTCAGTCGGTCTTCCTGCAGAAAGGCATTAAAAATAGCTAGTAACTGACTTGGCATATATTGCCATAAAGATTTATAAATTTCCGCTGAAAGACCATCTGACCCAGGAGCTACCCTATCTTTAAAACTAAAAATAACCTGTCTCACTTCCTCAGAGGTAAAAGGTGCCAAAAGTTCAGACTTCTGTGATGTTGATATAGTCGGTACAGCTAACGTCTGTAACAGAAGTTCCATATCAGGTGATTCAACAACAGGGGTCTCAAAAGTTGTTTTGATAAAAAATGTTACATATGTCATGAGATTGTTTTGTCCAGTAAGTACACGGTGTTGATCATCACGCAATTGGTGTATTTGTTTACTATGAAATTTGTCAGTAGCTAGTTCAAAGGGTTAAATTGATACTGTGTCCCAGTAGTACGATATTTTTGTTCAAAGAGAATAGTTCTTTGTCTGTCATATTGTTCTTTAGCCAGAGCAATTTTAACTTCCTTAATACTGAGGCTGAACAATCAACATTATATATATGGGATTTGAAAACAATTCCAACAGTTCAGCCCTTAAAAACTTGATAATCGGTGTCGTGTGTCAGCTAGAAACCTAGCATAGTATTTAAAGTAAGAAATCACATAGTTTTTAGTGTCAGTCCACCAGTCTATTATAGAATCATAAAGAATCTCAACAGAGATACGGTCTGTAATTAGGTTCTGAAACCCTTTAAGAAACTCAGGAAGAGATAGCAAGGACGAGTTTACTCTCCAAGTCCCCAGACCCTGTGCTATAGTCTCTCCTAACGGTATTCGTAGACCTAGTAAATGGTGGTCCGAGGTAGCCATAGGTGTAGTAATACCTTTTTTTTTTTTTTTTTTTTTTTTAATTTTCTCTTTATCCTCCTCCCTACTTGCAGCCCCCTCCTCTTCGGGAGACACCTATGGGCTTATCAGCCTTCGCTCACCTACCTGGAGCCGGTGCAGTCCATGCCCCATGGAGCCTGGCTATACCCCAGGCGGTACGAGATGGACACCCTTCCACCCCGATCGCCCGCTTAATCTTTGTCGGCATGCTGTCTCCGGGCAGGTAGGGCATTGAAGGTCGGCCCCTGGTGCTCCGTCTACAGAGAGGCTGCAAGGGTTTCCTGGTGTTTCTCGGCGTGCCAGGTCCGATGACGTCAAGGCGCGAAGTGCCGGCGTCTGCACGTCGCTCCCCTCTGTTGGAGCATCGGGCTTGCTGTACCTCAGGTCTCCACACCAGATCAGACAACACCGAAGCTCAGTACCCCCTCCCGGAGGGCAGAGCAGTCCTTGGGCGCTCAAGTCCTCCCTCCCGGCCGACCCCTCCAGCTCCGGGCTCGTTCGAACCGGGTGCTGGCGTCGCCAGCAATCCAACGCTCGCCCGGCCAGGCGGGCATAAGTGTATATACCAGTCGCAACCTTGACAGTCTGAGAACAAAACCAAAAGTCTATTCTGAGAGTCAATTTTCCTTTTGAAAAGGTAGGTAACGGATTGGGCCAATATATCAAGTAGATGTGTCTCTTTAATAATGGTATTTAAAACAGGCGTATCACAATAGGTTTTCTTTTTAGGGGATGTCCAAGCTAGTATTAAAATCACCACCCAAAGAATAGTTCGGTTAGTAAACAAAATGGTTTGATCAAACAGAAAAGCTGAACTCTGGTAGCTTTTGTTGTGGTGCATAGATATTAATAAGTCGATATGGGGAATCACACCATAATAGATCCAAAATTAATACTCTTCCGGGAACTAAATCTACCATTTTTGCAAAGGAAAATTGAAGAACGAAAACAAAAGCCCACACCAGAACATAAATCCTGCCCTACAGACCAATAAGAGGGCCCAAACCCCAGTTCCGTGAGGCAGTTGTGACTTCCTCCGCTGTATACAACCTAATGTCTTGCAGCAAGTAAACATCATAATTTAAACTTTGTAATGCTGAAAAGGTTGCAGTGCTTATATGGAGACGAATACTATTAACATTAAGACTGGCTAGTATAAAAAGACATAAGCAAAGGGAAAAGGTAAACCACAGATAGCAATAACACTTCATTTCTTTTCCGTGTTCTGACTGACTTTTCCGTGCAGGAATCCCAAGTAGTGAGTAATGGCACTGAGGCAGCCGTGGAAGGTTGGGAAGAGAAGAGTCATCTAAGTCCTCTTCTTCCATAGCATCGCCCCAACTTTTGTAACGGTCATAGGGATTTGAGACTGGGATGGAAGGCATAGTTATTGGGTCTACCTGTTTGGTAAGCGAAGACAGCGAGTTGTCGGTGGGGAGGGTGGAATGATCCCCGAGCCTTACATCTTCACTAACTGGAAGAGAAGTAGGTGGGTCTACAATCGGGCTGGAACAACAGAGTGGTGGGCAGCGTGCACACCGAAATCTCCATAGATTAGGGGGGGTTGGGGATCAACCATATCTGGTAAACTCTCAGAAGGAGGAAAACCTTCACAGACTGAGGTACCGAAGTGGAGAGGCCTATAACTGTGTTCCCCATAGTGTGCACAGAGCCGAGGGTGTTGTGCAGTAGCCGATGATTTGGCTATATATGAATCATGCTCCGTGTAATCCGTAGTATTATGGGCGCCCATGGACAAGTTTCAAAAATGTGGGAAGAATCACCACATAAGTTACAAGTAAATTGGTACCGTGCAAGATAGCACCGAATGACCCTAGCAGACCACAAGAAGCACATTTCAATTGTTCACAGTCTGAACTTAAATGGGATAATGAACACGCATCTATAACAAGAGCGTGGCTGACCAGGATAAAACAATACACCTCGGTCCCTGCCTAGATAGAAACAATTAGGAGGTGTTGTACCCTGCTTCAGTGATTTTAAGTTGTACAGTAAACTTCCACCCTCCGTCCAAAACCCATTGTCATCAATGACTGCATGTGGAACACCAGTTACTGTACAGCGTTGCTCTAACCAATATACAATATCTAGTACATTAACTCCTTCATTTCGAAAGAGAACAGTTACAACTTTAGCACGCTGGTCTGGTAAGAGGAATAACAATAAAATGTTTCCAAACTGAGTCCATCCGGGCAGTATAATAAGCTGCCAAAATTTATCTAATAATGCAGCAGTTCTGAATGAGATATCAAAATTCACGATCTCAGAGGTATGAATAAAGGCATAAACATCAGCAAGGTGAATCCTAGAGAGTCAATTAGTAGAGATTTGCCCACATAATGACGGTCAGGGGAAGTTCCAAGCCTCCTTTATAGTGGTCCGGCAACAAAACGTTTTCTGGCTGATATGTCCTTATTTTTAAAGAGAGGATAACTTACTGGTTTAAAGGCTGGTTTGTTTGGGGAGGTGAGTCAGGAAGAACAGTACCTTCAACAGCTGTAGAGTCGATCGATACTCGGTCTTGTGGCATAGGGTCCGATGCTGTAGTGTCCAGAATCTCTGTGTCCGTGTTGTCTGGTGTTTTAATTCTTCCTTGACGTTCTCTGTGGTGCAAAGGTCCATTTTGGCTGGAAACATCGGGCTCATGGATTCAACCGAGGAAGGCGGGTAACCACGGTGTTCGAGTCCGTCACAAAATTGGTCCCTCCATCAGCAGTGTACCAGCAAGGTCCTCCTGGCTCGAAGAAGCTGTTCCTGGCAACGGGATCGACGGATCTGGTAGCCATGCCTCAGGGGTCTGTATCCAACCTGCCGCCTGCAGTGCTCTTTCAGGGGACCAAGCAGCAAAACGGGCTGAAAAGGGGAAAGAATCCCCATCCATTTCTTGAACGCCAGCAATATCACCTTGCAGGTCAGCAGTGTTTGTCTTAACACTTTTTTTTGCCATATTAGAGCAAACTGTCTGTCCCAGTTCTAAACGTTTCCGTTTCTTATCCTCCTCAGCAGCCATATTCATTGAGGCATTGGTCTCACCTATATCAGTGAATAAGTCAGACTGGGGTAACTCTTCATTTACCACTGCAGAATCATATTGTAACTCCTTTGCTGAAGAAAAAGCAACCTCCTCAAGTGTTGCATTGGGTATCTGAGGACCATCGTCCACCACCTCCACTCCTGCCGGTGACTGAGACATTCTGAACCGAGTCCAGATGTCTCATGGGAAGGGTTCCCCACCCCTCAGAGTAGGGGAAATTCCCCGGTGTCCTGGCCAAATTTCCCTCATTCACTAAAAAAAATACCACCAACAGCTTAATCTGGTTCAAGGTCAGTTGGCATTCTTCTGTAGCCCCCTCCCCCGGGTCGTGCCTGAAAATAGGCAGGATTTGTCTAGTGCACCTACCCGGTCAACAAAAAGCTAAAAAAAAAAAAAATTAAAAAATCGCCTCCATCAGGCCACTACACAAGATTGGTTCTAGATAGGAAATCAGCAGCTACTGACCCATCTGTCTCCTACCCCCACTATCCAAGATCTTGGAAAAAACTGTCCACGAACAAATCTCTCAGCATCTAAATAAATACACAATCCTAGCAGAGGCTCAGCATGGCTTCAGGACTAAACACAAAACTGAAACTGCCCTCGTGAAGTTCACCAACGACATCTTCAATGCCATGGATGATGGACTTTACACCAGCTCCGTTTTTGTGGACTTAACCAAGGCCTTTGACTTGGTGGATCTCAACCTACGCTTAGAGTCCCTCTCCAACATGAACTTCTCCACGAACACGGTAAACTGGATTGGAAATTTCCTCCACCCCAGATTTCACAAAACCGTTATTGAAGGCCAATCATCCCCAAACTGCCTCATCAAATATGGGGTTCCACAGGGATCAATCCTGGGGCCCCTCCTATTCTATTTATTCATTAACAATATCCCCTCAGTTTGTTCCCACACCAAAATCATCCTCTACATGGATGACGACGCCCTCTGCTGTAACAACAGCAACCCCACCACACTTCTAGCCAAACTACAGATGGGTTTCGCTAGTCTCCACTCCAGGTTCTCTTCCCAGGGAATGGTATTAAATTGAAAAAAAAAAAAAGCATGATTTTCTCAGGCACCTGTAAACTCTTGAACTTTGATTTCTCCCTCCTGGACAATGATGGCATCGCCATCGAGTGAGTCCATGAATTTAAATACCTTGGCCTGATCCTTGATGATCACCTCTCTTTCAGACCACACACAACCCAGATTATCAACAAAATTCATCAGAGACTTGGGGCTCCTTTATAGGATCCGGCAATTCCTCATCCCCAAGACTAGAACCCGACTCACATCCAGCCTTCTCCTCCCCCTATTTGACTATGGGTCTCTCATTTTTTCGCCAGCACTAACATGCACCTATCTCATCAGGCCCGCCACACCAGGAGTGCTTCTTCCACCCTCTTTAAGATCCCTTTTGTGCAGCACCTCTCTAGGACTCTCTTTCAAGGGCCCTAAACTCTTCAACACCTTACCACCCAACCTCATGGTATGCCCTTCCACCAACTCCTTTAAAATCAACTTGAAAAAGCACTTACTCAACAACCCCCCCTTGCAACTGTTTCTGAATTGCCACTTGCCCACCCTCGTACAACCTACCACTCCCCCCAACTTTTTTTCACTTTCTTCTAGCTTATCTCACCCCTTTAGTCTGGTGCTACTATTACTGCACCTTGCTGCAGCAAGGTATTGTCCCCCCCCTAAATAACTCTCCTCCCCACTTTCCACCTGCCTCTCTATTATATCTTTTCTCTTTATCCCTGGGCTGCTATGTCTACATCCAGTTGAGCACTTACTCATTATTTGTCCTGCTTGTACTGGATCCTAATACCTGTCCTACTTGTTCCTCGCACTTTCAACATTCCACTGTTTGCACAATTGTATTCTAGTGTTCTCTATGTATAATTAAAAAATGGGCTTAGAAAATCTTCCCTTTCAATTGGCTAGTTCCCTATCTGGAGCCCTGCTCTATCAGACAATAGAGCCCGAAAAAAAACATGTGCCAATTCGGGGTGCCCCATTACCTAAGGTATCATTGGGCACCCTGAATTTTCAATCTGTGCAGCCGCCATTTTACTCTCTCATTTAGCAGGCGAATTGGCGGACAGCCAGACCCCCCCCCGTCTCTCTTATTTCCATTTAAATAAAACAATTAACAAGAAGCCACACATGAAAAAAAAAAAGAAGAAGGAATGAAGGAAAGGAAATGCAAGCCGTCGGTCCAACGGCTTCATGTAACTGGCGCTGGGCAGCGTACACCTACTGTGCGAACAGTTTCCCTGGATGTTCCGCTCACCTAACAGACAAGACTACCATAACTGCCCCAGAAACACAAGGAGCATGTAAAAAGCAAACAACAGTGAGCAACGCAATTTGTTTTAAGTACATAGCAGCCAAACACAGTATGCTGCTTGTCCTTGCACTGCATGCCATCCACTGGTGCCTCCTGGAGTGCCTTGCTACACCCGACTGCCTCCACAGAAAACATTCACTCAAGAGCGATAAATATTACCATGATCGCCAATGGGGTACTCAAGAGATCGAAAGGAGCACACTGTCTCACACACACAGCTACCGGAGGTATCGCTCTCTTTGTTTTACACAAATTATGTTTCTGAAGAAACAAAGTGGCACCAGAATCGCCGATGGGACACACTACAGATATAAAGCAGCACAATCTGTCACACACAATGCTACCAGAGGTCTCTCTCTCTCTGTTTATTTTATAAAAAACATGTTTCTGAACAAAGCAACTACTGTGTGTGCACACATGTGCGCATGTGTGTATGTGTGTGTAGTAACCATGATGACCAGTAAACAAAAAAACACAACATTCAAATCCAAGCGGAGGAACTATCTTATTACAAAACTCAAATGAATTTTGTACTTAATAATTTTTTTATTACACTTATATTTTTTACAGTGCCCATTTTCTAAGCTCAATAATACTCTCCAGGGTGGGTGGTATTGTGCTAAACTGGACCTTCCAAGGGCTATAAGGCCCTCCACCTGTGGCATTGGGTCTCATTATGCCCCTGGGTGGTCTGGTATAAGTTGGATATTATTGCTTACTTGTAACACGGCTCACTGTCGGCCGCTGCAAAGGAGCGTGAGGATTGGCTGAATGGCCACAGCTGACTGAAACCGAGCGGGTAGTAAGCCACACATAACGCCCACTCGGTCAGTACCAGCTGTGGCCATGGAGACAGCAGAGGGCACCCACCCGCCGAGTCACCACCGCGCGGCGCCAGCAGCGGCGCTGCAGCCCCCCCACCCTGACCCGCGTCAGCACCAAGCGCCGGAGCCGAGGTTCGCAGTAGTCAAAACCTCAGGAGAGCAGTGAACGAAAGCAGCACATACAGAGCTAGTGTCACGGGAGGCAAGAGGCGGAGCGCGGCACCGGAGGTATGGAGCAGTGTACCATAACGTTTGCACTCTGTGGAGTGCGGGGCATCAGCCGATGGGTCAGCGAGGAGTTCGGCAAGGACGCACCCACATGCAGGAGCAGGCCAGCTCCTGCACCTGTCACACCAGTGGTGAGACCTGGAAGCAGCGAGGCCGTGGAGAGCAGCGAGTGGCTGCAGAAGGAGCTGTGGAAACCCAGGCGCATGCCGCAGCACCAGACAGTGCTCCTCTACTCAGCAGCAGGTGGAGGGAGACCAGAGAGGGTGTCCACAGAGGGTCAGGCTGTGGAGGAGACCTGTGCCCAGCGCTGCCCACTCAGTGCACCAACAGCAGCAGTGCCCAAGAGACTGCCAGCAGCAGCAGTAGGGCAGCAGGCAGTGCACAGCAGCCGGAGGCCAGCAGCCCCGCAGACATTCACCGTGGACGCCATGAGCCAGTGGTGCATGCTAGCAGCCGTACAGCACAGCAGCCATCCCACAGGCCCCCCAACAGCTGTAGTGGCCAGACGAGGAGAGGCACAGGGAAGTCAAGCGCAAGCAGCAGTGTGCATCCATGCCACGCCACTCTCAGCGAGAAGGAGGTGGACGGGCCGGAGAGCAGACATGTAGAGGTCAACACATACACAAGAATACAGCGTGGGCCTCCAACATCCTCCTAGAATGGGTGAGAGCAGCAGGCCGCCAGGTGGACCTCAAAACTCTGCCATCATCTGAGCTGGCAGCCCTCCTCCGCCAGTTCTATGCCTCAGTGCGCACAGAGCAGAGAACCCAGTACAGCCTGAGCTCATTCGTGGGGCTACGCGCAGGCCTCCAGCGGTACCTGACTGGACCGCCGAACTACAGAGTCCTGAATATCATCACGGACACTGAGTTCATCGTGGCAAACAACATCTTTGTGGCAGTGCTGAAGGAGTACCGGCGAGCAGGGCAGGACAGAGCCACCCACCACCCCAGCATCTCACCCACTGACCTAGCAAAAATTCGGAGCTGTGAGCAGCTGAGCCCTGAGATGCCGTATGGGCTCGTTCGCAGGGTCTGGTTTGAGGTGCAGCTAGGGCTGGCTCAGAGGGGCAGAGAGGGACAGAGAGGCCAGGACTCCCTAAGCGTCCAGACTGATGAGGAGGGCAATGAGTTCCTGGTACTCTCCTTCAATGAGCAGATGAAGAACCACGGGCAGGTGGGTGACCCAACATGGCAGACCATGAGAGGGGTGCTGTATGGCAGCCCTGGCAGCAGGGACTACGTTGTCGGACTGTTCCGTGAGTACATCCAGCGGTGCCACCCAATGCCCTGCCCTCTACCTACACCCGCGAGGTAGACCACCAGGCCCCGCGAAGCGCGACTGCTGGTACACATGCCAGCCAATGAGAAAGAACTACCTTGGGTCCCTCATCCCAGATCTCAATGATGCCCAGCTGTCAACGCTACACCAACCACAGCATCAGGAGCACAGCTGTCACCATGCTCACTGAGGCTGGGCTTGCAGAAGGAGGATAATGTCAGTGACAGAGCATCACTGTGAGACAAGTCTGCAGGCTACTGGTCGCTCCACAGACTGGTCCACCATCCTCTCCAGTGGCACACCTGCACGGAGTGCCCTCTGCACCCCAGCCGAAGCCACCACCAGCTCCTGCCACCTTGCACGCCACCCCTGCAGCAGCAGACCACACGACAGCACCCAGGCCTGGCCCCCCCCGCCCACCTAGCAGAGCCGGAAGGAACGGCAGCAAAAGCAGCAGCCGGCCAGTCCAGCAGAGTCAGCGGAGTGACGGGTGGGACGAGGACAGAGACCCACAGCAAGACAGCCAGAGGCATCACAGAGCCCACCTGCGCAGCACCAGGCAGGCCCCAGGCTAGAGACCAGGACAGTGCAGCTCAGCCTGGAGGCAGCAAGCCCCCCGCCCGCCCCCCACCCCAACAACACACCTGCTGGTCAGCCCACCACCACACAGACCTCCTCTCCACAGCAGGGGCCCCCTCCCCGACCTGAGCAGCAGTCCTCCTCTGCAGCAGCCAAGTGAGCCTCAGGGACATGGGAGGACGGAGGATGGCATCGAGCAGAGCCCCACCTGCCAGACGTTCCAGATACAGCACATGGTTGTGCATGGCTCTCTGTGCCCGCCAGGCATAGAGGCAGCCGAGTAGATGAGCAGCATGTGCTACATCATCCAGTGTGCGCCCTCCCCATACAGAGAGACAGAACGTCCGCCTCCCAGATGCGGCAGAGGGCTGAAATCATTGAGCCCTGATATACCCGGACTGCAACGAGGGAGGCAACGGAACCAGCAGCCAGCACCGCGAGCGGAGCACCACAATCATTCAGGACTGCTCCAGGACTGAACACTGCAAGCATGTGTCCTCTGCCTGTAAGCCCAATAAAATCAGTTACCTGCAAGATCTATGTCCCACCTGTTGTGTGGATAGGGGTGCCGCCGGAGCACAGAGGTCGCTGGAGGTGAGCGCTGAAACATAGGCTCATCACTGCCGCCGTGGGCCTATGTTACAAGCGCGTGTCACCTTCAACGCTCCCGGGGCTCTGCCAGGGATTAATGCCTGCTGGGTGGTTGGACCCCTCGGGCTGCGCCCTCGGGCACCAACCCCCCCCCAGCGGGCATTAATCCACTGGCAAAGCCCTCCTCTGGTGGTGATTAATGCTTACTTATTGTATACCTCAACTGGGCTGGACACCCCACACGGATGAAGCGTGCTACTGTATGAGCTGTTTCTCTGTAACTGTGTACATATACCCACCCATGTAAAAGTGTACCTCCACAATATGTTTTACTCGTTTTTTTTGGTGTAACCCCTAGATGGCGCTATCCCAGGGGCTACTACCCCTGCCTGATTTGCCACTAACAGGTTGAGGGGCCTGGATCCAATGGCGGGTGCCTCCACCCAGAGGTCAGGGTTTGCAATAGTTAAACTAACTTGGTCACAGCCCTCTGGGACAGTGCAACCCCCTTTCTTCCCACTAGTGGCCCACACAATATATCAGAATTACCTTCACAGTATACACTTACCCCCAGGTCTGGTTCCGCACTGGGACCTCCTGTGAAATGAGATACAGTGCAACAATCACAGTACAGTACTTTAACATAGACAAATACCTCAGGCAGTATAACTTTGCTGAAACAAGCAGCTCTGATTTATTTGGGATATAACAAGGACAGGGGAAATCAGGTTAATTGGCTTATCACTCTAATAATCTACCTATGGCTCTGTGCACAGGCCTATCCCTATCAGTTACTGTCCCTGGGTACCCAAGCCCTAGTGGCTAGTCCAAACCGTGGCAGCTGGTGAGGGCCCTTTCACACAGAGAAAAGGAGAATTAAATAGTCAACAGTACAGTAATTCCATTTGGATTTAATGTGGCAATTCAACAGGAGTGACCTGAATTAGTACTCACGACCTCCAAATAAGATAGGGTCCTTCAATGTCAGCAGGGCTCACTTGAGGTACACAAACCTCTTCACACATCCATATAAAAGAAAGCACTATACCAGGCAGGCTGCATCTGTATCCGATCGCAATTACTGCACAATACCGGAGAACACACAGCAGATTCAGTTCCTGACAGACCGAGTGCAATTTTAGCAATCCTCCAGTCTTCTACAGGGTGAGCCTGGTTTCTACTCTTCAGAGATCCTTTGATTCTTTTCACAGGGCAGTTCAGTCCTAACAAGCTGTTACACAAGCTGCAGACCAGAACTCTGGGCCTTACACACGTTTTTGACTAAAACTGCACACTGAAAAGCACAGGGCTCCTTCCTTCTTCACTGCCAAAGCTCAACTGAAACTCCAACCGACAAACCAGGCACTTCCTTTGAGTTCCTCCCAGTTCTTGACTGGATTGGCTGTCACTCACAATAGACTGCTGCTGTTGGTCCAAAAGGCACTGAAGTCTAAACTACATCTCCCAGAGTCACTGCCCATACAATCCTCTTGTGGCTGGCTCAGATTATGAGTCAAGTTCTGATTCGTCCAAGGCACCATTTTAGAGCTAGCTTACCCCACACTGATTGGTCCAGTTCAGCAGTTCAAAACTAGAATGGGGAACTAGACACACACAGTTCTGACTGCAAAGAAAGCAGGTTAGACAAACTGTAATTTCATTATTACTCTAAATAATTTCTGGCAAACAGTTACATCTTTCAGATAGGTTCCCTTTGCACTCTAGTGACTGCAAAATGGAGTGAATTGGCAGCAGCATGTGGTACTCATTCAAAGAAACACACAGTCCCCCATACAAACTAATTATGTCTGCAAGCAGACAGCTCTTAAGAGACAGTACCAGAGGTTCTAAAAACACTCACTGATAAATGGCTTAAACGCCAAACACCATTCAGGCTTGGAGCATTCAAGCAAGCTCCTGGAAGTCTTTTGGGAACCCCCATTTGCAGGGGGGTTACATTTGTACATATTCCCACCCATGTATTAGTGTACTCCTGTATATGTTGATGCTCTGTATATTCCCACTGTTCTGTTTTTTCCAACTGGATGCTTGTGAAAATGGGCATTTTGCTCACATGCCTTTCCAGTATAAAATAAAATGATATGAAATGAAATGAAATTGTCCCTGCAGGTACCTAATATTATGTGTGGTGTTGGGGTGCCCTCTAGTGGCTTCAATGTGTCATTGTATTACTGTGTCATGTGATACGTTCTAGAGCAGGGGTTCTCAAATGGTGAGGCCAGCCTCCCTTGGGAGGCCCCAACCTGTTCCAAGGGAGGCTCAAGCAAGTCTTGAAAAAGTATTATTTTTCAGTTTTGAACTTTATAGATTTTGTGTGAAGGGATAAGGCATACTGAAAGAGGATAATAGTAGGTGAATTTATGTATTTATTCACAAGTTGGTGACCAGGGAAGGTACTGTAGACAGAACCATGGCTTAGTTCAGGTGTACCCAGGGAAGGGTAGTGAGAGAATACAATTCAAAATGTAATTGCAAAACACTCAAGCAATGCAAACTGAATAAACATGCAAACAAATTAAGAACAATAAACTAACAATGCAAGGAACAATTGATCAATTAGACTGGCAGCAGAACTGTCCAAATATAAGAGTTAACCATACAGGTACTAGGAATAAGAGCAGGAGGAAGAACAATTATCCTTGAGAAGTTGCTTAAGAGCAGGGTGAGAGGAGGAGAGGCAGAGGTCGGCAGAAAGGTTATACCAGATAGAGGGGAAACTGAAAAAGCAGTCTGACCCATGAAGGTATGGCAGTAAGGGGTAACAATTATTCGGAGTCAAAATATTGCAGCAAGTAGGTTGTCCTGTTTAGAGAGTTACAATAAGCTTAATAACATGAGAGCCAGCTGTGCAAAGAGGTTTCAATTTATTCCTGACGTACTGTGATAAGTAGGCTATTTTTCTCTGGGGAGGCCCAAAAATATTTCAGTATTTTGGGGGATGCTCAAGATCTTTTCCATGGCTTAGGGGAGGCTCACTATGACAAAGTTTGAGAACTGTTGTTCTACAGGAAGTGGAAGTAAAGAGATGGTGCTGATTGCAAGCTGCTTGTCTGAGCTCCTTTGTGTGAACTGAATAAAAAGTGCTTCTCACAGCCGCATACACAACAGAACTGGCGACGTGGATGGTAAACTTCTGCTGCACCCACTGCTTCAAAAATATCAAAGTAAGAGCTTTCTTTAATATTTGTTTGGGACTGTTTTATGCAAAAGAGAAAGTGAAAGCAAGCTGCCGTGTAGGCCTTAGTTGTGCATGTGCAATTTCGGAAGGGGGGAAGCATAGCAACCCTCTGTGCCCGTCAAACTTTTAGAAAAGACTACGTTATCAGTGGAAGTGCTGAGTAATCAAATTGAAAGTGCAAAATGGCTATGATAACAGGACCTATGGGACCTTTTCATGAAACTGAAGAACAGTGGAACTCCTACACAGAGCCGTTTTAATATTTTGTGACTGCAAATGATATTACAGAGGATCAGAAGTAGCTACTTTTCTTTAAATATCGTTTTTATTAAGTTTTTACATATTAGACATACAAAATTCCATACAGTTGCATTGGTGCTAAAGCACCTGATTAGGCTTACATTGGTCTCCGGAGAATTCAGTTAATCTGTTTAATGTCTATATACGCACAATCCAAATCTAAATTCAGTTAAAACACCCTCACAGGGGGCGCTAGAGAGCTGATCTCCCAGCAGGACGCCTTTCAGACCAGCTCTGTGTTATGTATGTGAAATGGTAATGCATTGCGTTACTCTGCCACTTGAGGGCAGCATTCCGATATGTGTAAGCTAGAAAGAGAGCAGGAGAGTGTGTTGTTGTTGAGACCAGAGAGGCACCTGAATAAAAATGAAAGCTGCTCTACTCCTGTTGCAGTGTGAGTTTGTTGAACAAGACCAGAATAAATGTTAGAACATAACATAATTGGCGACGCGGTGTTTAGTTACTCTCCGGTACCTTACCAGAACGAACTACAACTGTGAGGGTTTTCCTGAGACGTAACTTTTGGACCCACGAGTGAACCCGCGAGAGACACATAAAGATGGCCGCAACCATAGGACATATTGATGCCTTTGATAAAAATATGGAACAGTGGACAACTTATATTGAGAGATTTGGACATTTTGTCACAGCAAATGATATAAGTGATGAAAAACTGGTGGTGTTACTGAGTGTTATGGGCAACACAACATAGAGTTTGCTGAGAAGTCTAATAAGCGCCAGAAAAGCCGGGAGAAAAGCGTTTGCCAGTATTGTGGAGGTCTTACAGACACATTTCTCTCCTAAGCCTCTGGTGATTGCTGAAAGATTTAAACTTTCACAAACGAAATCAAGCAGAGGATGTCTGTTCGCCAGTATGGCAAATGTTCTAAAGAATAGCTGAGCATTGCGAGTTTGGCACCCATTTAGATGATGCCCTCCGAGACAGATTTGTGTGCGGTTTGAAAAGTGAAGTGACACAGAAGCGTCTCTTAGCAGGCGGGGCTGACATACAAAGAAGCGATAGAGATCGGCTGTATCGATGGAAACAGCTGCAGGAGGCTCAGCACCTAAGTGATTTCCTGAAAGTAAATGCTTTATCCTTCTCTTCTCCCAGGAAGCCTAATAAATGTAGTACGCTGTGGGAAGGCTAATCACAGTGATAAGGACTGCTGGTTTAAAGAACAGACATGTCATAACTGTGGGAAGAAAGGCCACATTAGGCGAGTGTGCAGAGGGAAAAAGAAAGGAGGGGAAATCAATGGAAGCAAAGGGAAGCAATTTGCGAAATGTAGAAAGAGAGAAGTGCATCGTGTGGAAACACAGGGAATGTGCAGTGATGACACTGATACTAAATTAGCATTGCACGTGCTGACTCTTAAAGGGGAAACGGCAACCATCTGTGTAACACCTGAAATTGAAGGGGAAACCACTGAAAATGGAATTGCACACAGGGGCTGCAGTCTCATTGATTTCTACAGACAAGTATGAAGCTATGTTGAGACATCTACCCCTGCAAATGACGGATGTTGTACTGAGGACATACACTGGCGAGGCAATTTCACCTGAAAGTGTCATCAAGGTGCAGGTGAAAATAAATGGACAGACGGCACTACTGCCTTTGTATGTGGTTAAAGGTAACTATCCTTCACTCCTAGGTAGAGAATGGCTGAAGAAAATACGCCTTAACTGGCAGGAGATAAGGACTGTTAATACAGGTGACCACAACACTCTGGAAGCAGTGTTGCAAAAACATGCTTCTTTATTCAAAGGGGAGCTAGGCACAATGAAGGGCATTGAGGCAAGAGTGTTTTTGAAGCCACAGCACAAACCAAAGTTTTGTCAACCTCGCCCAGTACCTTATGCACTCAGACCGAAAGTGGAGGCGAATTAACTCGCCTAACCGAAGCTGGAGTCTTGTCACCTGTACAGTGTAGTGACTGGGCAATGCCAGTAGTGCCAGTGGTAAAGAAAGACGGTCGTGCGAATATGTGGAGACTTTAAAGTAACCATAAATCCAGTTCTGTGTGTGGAACAGTATCCGATTCCACGCGCCGAAGACTTGTTTGCATCGCTGGCACAGGGCCAACGCTTCAGTAAGCTGGATTTGTCACATGCTTATCTACAAATGAGAGTAGATGAAAACTCAAGGAAATATCTCACAATAACCACCAAAAGGGTCTCTCTCTGCTATAATCGCCTACCTTTTGGCATTGCATCATCAGCTCAGCCATATTTCAGCGAGCTATGGACCAGGTTTATGAGGTCTTCCAAATGTTCATTGTTACCTGGATGATATACTGGTGACCGGAAGAAATGATGCAGAGCACCTGAAGAACCTGGATGCAGTTCTGCAGCAATTGGAAGATTTTGGCTTGCGTGTCCAGAAGGAGAAGTGTGAATTTTTCAAGACTTCATTGGAGTACTTGGGCCATACCATAGATGCAGCGGGCTTACACAAATCGCCTGAGAAAGAAAAAGCGATTGTGGACGCTCCAGCACTGGAAAATGTGAGCCAGTTACGGTCGTTCTTGGGCCTGTTAAATTATTATGGCAGGTTTATTCCTAATCTGGCTACGATTCTCAACCCACTAAATGGCTTGCTGTGCAAGGGGAAGTCCTGGTGTTGGACAAAGGACTGCGAGAGCACGTTTAAGAAGGTCAAAAAACAGCTTGTTTCTCAAGATGTGCTCATTCACTATAATCCACAGCTAAGCATCAGACTGGCATGTGATGCCTCACCTTATGGGGTGGGAGCAGTTCTTTCTCATGTTCTACCGAATGGGGACAAAAAGCCAATTGCCTTTGCATCCAGAACTCTCAGCAAAGCTGAACAAAACTATGCCCAAATTGAGAAAGAAGCTTTGGCAATAGTGTTCGGAGTTCGCAAATTCCACCAATACCTCTATGGTCAGGAATTCACACTCCTCACTGATCACCGTCCCCTCACGACCATTTTCAGCCCCCACAAAGGTATTCCGTCCATGGCAGCAGCCAGAATGCAACGTTGGGCTCTTTTGTTATCAGCTCACAACTACCGCATTGAATACAAGAAGGCGGCTCTTCATGGCAATGCTGATGGGCTCTCAAGATTGCCTCTGCAGGTAGCCCACAGTGACAAAGTGGACACTGTCGATGTCTTCTACATTAGTCAGCTTGAGAAATTACCTATCATGAGTTCTGAAATTAAAAAGGAGACAAAAGTTGATCCTGTGTTGTCTCAAGTCTTGGACTTAGTAACAAAAGGGACTTTTACTGTGAACCAGGACATTCACGGTGAGTTATCACCATTCCACGCCAGACGTAATGAGCTTTCAGTACAGCAGGGTTGCTTGATGTGGGATGTCCTGGTGATTTTCCCTTCAAAACTACATATTCGTGTTCTGGATGAGCTACATGTGGGACACCCGGGCGTAGTGAGAATGAAGGCTTTAGCTAGAAGCTATATTTGGTGGCCAGGGATTGATTTGCAAATTGAGCAACAAGCAAAAACATGCACTACCTGTCAGCGTGTTCAGAAAATGCCGTGTCCCTCACCTCTACATCCCTGAATGTGGCCAGGTGCACTGTGGCAGCGCATTCATGTAGATTTTGCGGGGCCGTGGGAGGGACACATGTACTTAATTGTTGTAGATGCCCACTCAAAGTGGCCTGAAATTCAAGTCATGGACACTACTACTACCAGTAAGATCATTCAAGTGCTGCGAGGACTATTTAGCCGTTACGGGATTCCTGAACAGCTGGTCAGTGACAATGGACCACAATTTATTTCTAGTATCTTTGCAGCATTTCTGAAGTCCAATGGTGTGAGGCATATTCGTAGTGCCCCATATCACCCCTCGACTAATGGTGTAGCGGAGCATTTTGTGCAAACCATGAAGAATGCTCTGAAATCGGCGGGGGGGGTCTTTGACCTTACAACACAAGTTGGATAACTTCCTGCTGGCATACCGAATACACCCCATGCTACAACAAAAGAATCTCCAGCAATGTTATTTTTTCGGCGTAAGCTTCGCTCCCGTCTTGATTTGCTTAAGCCAGATGTGGCATCAGAGGTTTTGAAGAACCAAGAATCTCAAATACTGCGGGCAAGCTCGTTCAAAGGACAGGCAGTTCATTGTTGGTCAAGAGGTGCTTGTTCGAGATTACTGGAAGGGGGAGAAGTGGACCTCTGGTGTGGTGACATCTCAGACGGGTCCGGTGTCGTATACAGTTGATGTTGAATCTAGAGGAAAATGGAAACGTCATGCTGAACAGCTCCTAGATCTTCAGCAGCGCACAGATGGGGACACTTCCAGGGAAGAAAACCCATGGGAAATGTCGATTCCATCTGCCGTAGCTTACAGAAGCCCCACTACAGAAGTCTCAACACCTTCTGAAGATGCAAAGGAGGAGGTGGAGAGGAGCAATGGTGAGGCTGTACAACCACCAAAAAAAGATCAGAGGGAGGTACCAGACAGGGCAGCCATGCCAAGGGTTGCTCACGAGAAACGTTATCCATCCCGAATTTGAAAACCTCCAGATCGTTTGAACCTGTGAGAGATTTAAAAGGAACAAAATGTTTTGTGTAGTTAGAGAGCCAGATCAAATTATCGGGGCAGAATAATCCCCTTGACTGGTTCGAGGCCTGGGGCAGTCTACCCCCTACCTCTAGCATAGAATGAATCATCTTAATAATAGTGAATAATGCTAATACTTGTTCATTTGGTAACAATATAATTTAGTGGGGAGGAAATGTCATGTATGTGAAATGGTAATACATTGTGTTACTCTGCCACTTGAGGGCAGCATTCCGATATGTGTAAGCTAGAAAGAGAGCAGGAGAGTGTGTTGTTGTTGAGACCAGAGAGGCACCTGAATAAAAATGAAAGCTGCTCTACTCCTGTTGCAGTGTGAGTTTGTTGAACAAGACCAGAATAAATGTTAGAACATAACACTCTGCACTTAAGCCAAAAAATTACAAGATTTACTTAAATAAAGTCAAACCGAGATGACAGAAAGCTAAAAGATTGGTTTCGTGATGTTATTAGCTTTCAAACGATCTCAAATACAGGATGGGGAAAACAAAACCCACAGGAGCAGGAACTTCTAAATGAAACAGGGGCAGGCCCGAGAAACTACAAGCCATGTGGTTGTGCTTGATTCGGAGAGTTCTTCGGCTCCACCATGGCAGCAAATCCTTTCGTCTGTTCAATCTATGGACAGTAAAATGGAACATACCTCAGCAAAGTTGGAAATGCATGAGTCTGCTATTAAAGAACTAACTGGTACAGTCGCTGAAGCGGAAAAAAGATACAGCTCCACGCAAGCGGCAGTTTGTACTGTGACAAAGGAGAACACACAACTTAGAGGTCAGTTGGAGGCCCTGGAAAATGAAGCCTGAGCTGGAAATTTGCACCTAGTTGGCGTTCCAGAGGGGTCGAGGGTGCCAACTTATTGGATTATCTAAGGAATTGGATGCAAGATTCCATCCCAGTTCCGGAGGACTTTGATTGGAGTTGTCTCCGCAAGGCCTACAGAGTCAACCCGAGGGTCAGGCCTAACAATACTGATCAACCTCGCACTGTGTTAGTGCGAACAGCAGGAGTGGAGATTCAGGACTTATTATTATTGGCTGCCAGATCAGTGTATCCGATAAGTATTGATGGGTAAGACGTTAAAATATTCCCGGACCTTTCATTTCAAACTAGAGCTCATCGCAAACTGTTTGATGGGACCCGACAGAGACTTTGTGCACTGGGTGTAGTGCATTCATTTTTGTTACCGGCTCCCCTGCGGATTGTCTACGGGGGAAAGAGTTGTCAATTCAATGACACCAAAGACGCTGGATGGAGAAACTAGTAAGGGACTTTGATGCTAAAGGGGCTGGAGTCCTGGAAGAAGACACCTCGGACACAAAGTGAACAGATCTGATACCCCCTTTGGATCATTGCAACTTTTAAAAATGACTAGAGCATTTGTAAAGGACTAAGTGAAAGGTTGTCTCCTTTAATTTATATGGGAAGATTTTTTTTTTTCACCTTTAACATTATTTGGTTTTATCCTGCAGTTCTCCTGCTCTCATGATACAGAGTACCATTCTGTTTCACTATACTGTAGGTGAAGTCACCAACTTGGGTGAGTTCAATTTTTCTCAAGGGTATTATGGTCTCAATATGTATTGTTAATAAGAACAGGAAGGCGAGGGATGAGATTAGTCCTAAAGGCTCTTTTATATTCATGTTTGTTATATTAGAAGCTAATCCCTCATACAACCGAGAATCCACACCCGCCGTACCAGGGGATCGAAACCTCAGCTTCTGCAAATCCCGCATTGCCGCACAACACAAGGCCAAAGATCCTTTGCTTAGCGGGCCGCTAGTTGGTACAATGGTCTTCCCAGCAACATCTCATCCTCACTGTCATTCAGCACTTTTAAGACTTGGCTCCGCCTAACACTCACTGTCTTCAACCTCTGTGACTGTTGTGGCTAAACATGTCTTTTGGTTCCATAGCTGAAGATGCCCTTTTGGATCCACATCTACTCCTGCACTTTGCCATCACCCCCTCCCCCATCTTCACTTCCCCTGCTGGCCCATGACAAATGCCATCCAGCTGCACTACCTTTATTCTTACCCACCTTCCACCTCTCCTCTCCCCTCTCTGTCCCCCCCACCTACCTCCCCTTTTCTCCCATCCACTTAATCTCCCTGATTTCACCCTCCTCCTTCCCCTGCCCAAAGTTTCACCTTATTGTTCTTTTTTCCTCTATTAGACTGTGTGTTTTTTTTTTTATTTTATAAACTGTTATCTTTGCTTATGATTGTCTCAATTGTACCAATGATGTGGGACCTTTGTAAAAGAGCCTTGGCTCAAAGGTATTTGTAATCCTATAACAAATAAATAAATAAATAAAACAGGGGGATGTTGTTAAGTCCTAAGATTTGATTATACTTTATTGACTTGTTTCTTATTGAAGCATTTTTCAATGGCTTGGTATAGAGTAAATTCTGAAAAGCATGATGTCTTCCTAATAACCTCACCAGTTATATATGGATAAATAACAATCCACTGGGATTGTGGTAAAAATGTTCCTATTGATACTACCTAAAATGGACTTTCCTAAAGCTATGGAGACGGCTGGCATTTATGAACAATTATTGTGGACACTTTATAGGATATCCTTCTGTAAAAGATTGCAAGGGAAGTATCTGTATATCAAATATAATGGAACTGAATCTTGATCGCCTGTATGAGGTTTTTATGTTTTTATTGATAAAGCAATAAACATAAAGTTAAAAACAAAAAAAAGATACCCTCACAGATCATAACATGATGACATATCATATTTCAATATCTGGTATTCCTTTTTTTTTTTCTTCTTGTATCCCCCCCCGTGGGAGCAGCACCCCCCTCCATGCCAGCAAGAGATTTCTAGGGAACAAAGTTTGTATCTATCTGAGCCATGTACCACACCCATTTTTGCCATTTAAGGCGGAACCGTGCTGTTTTTTCATGTAATGCAGCTGTCAGTTTTTCTAATTGATAAATTCTTATTACTATTGATATCCAGTCTTCCACTGTGGGCTGTGGGTATTGTTTTAGACATCCATTTTCTAGTAATTGTCTTTTTAGCTGCTAATAAATATGTTGGTAACAAAGTACGGCCCCAGTTCGACCTCTGTGCTGGCATTATTGACAAGAGTACTACCTCTGCTAGTAATTCAATGCCCTCCCCCAAACATTCCTGAAGTGCAAGTTGTAGGGAGCACCAATACGGGGTTAATAATGGGCAGTTCCAGAAAACATGATCCAAGTCCACCACCACCCAGTTACAGCCTCTCCAACAATGACCGTAACTTGGGAGAAGGTATTTAACCAACACTGCTGGTGAGCAAAAGTATCTAGACTGGCATTTCCATGCAAATTCCCTCCATGTCAAGGAGAGGGTGACCTTAACTGCCGGCAAGGCATTGTTGAGCCATTCCTCTGAGGTGATTGATAAATCTAAATCATTGTTCCATTTTTAAAGTATTGACAAACTATTATCTCTCAAAGTTTCTCTTAATATTTTTCATAGGCGACCCATCAGATGTCCACCTATGTTTCCCTGAATATTCTCCATTAACATCCACAGGAAAAGTGATTTTGGATTAGGAATTCATGTTCTGTTGGGGTTTTAGCTCTGTATATAGCACCTAAGCTGTAGAAAACAGTAATGTTCCCTTTTAGAGAGCCCATGTCACTCAATTTCTCAAAAGAAACCACCTCCACCGTGTTTAAGATGTGGTGCAAATAATGTATCCCCAATTGTCTCCATTTTCTAAAGTCTGGGTCTAAGGAAGAGGGGTTAAACTTTTTGTCTTTGGAGATTAGTCTCATGTAATTAAATATCTCTGAGAATTTTGGATGAAACTGTGCTGAATTCCAAACTTTAATAAGTCCTCCAGTAAATTTTGTAAAGTTCTGAAGAGGCACAAAGTTCCGTCCGGTAGTAAATAATATACTAGGGATATCATGTAAGTCAGTAAATGTGCATTCAGTATCTTTCCAGGGAGTGGAGTACCCATAATATTACAAGCTTTAAGAAGGCAGCTTTGGTGTACCACTCCAAGTTGGGCAGATTAGCCCCTCCCAATGATAGGGGCAGATACAGAAGAGAGAAGTGGACCCTTGGTCTAGTCTCACCCCATATAAAGTTATTAATTAGTTTATTCAGCCAGCCCAGTGGCGTAGAGGGTTGAGACGCTGGCACCTTTCCTCGTCCCATGCCAGCGACCCAGGTTCGGGAACGGACTCAGGTCATCGGGGGTTGGCAGGGGAAGGATAGGTTTGAGCGTCCGTAGGCCTGCTGTCCTATCCTGGGGTGGGTTTGGGAATGGCCCCTGGTGGAAACTGGAGGCACTACACGAGCGGCGTGCAGGGGGAACAAGAAAACTGGAAAAAACGCTCCGGAAGTCTAGCTGGATGACGGCTGCCGGCCCCAGGCACCTCCAAAGACTCCCCCAGAAGCCACAAAATGCCTCAGCAGCACCCAGGACTGAAAGAATAGTGTGCTGGTTTCCTCTTGCCAGTGACTTCCCCCTCGGAGGAGAGGGGAACCACCCGGTGAAGTTTTACACTGGGCTACCCTGTGGAAGGCTGCGATATGAGGTAGGTGGCCGAAGGGGAGATAGATAGCAGGGGGAATGCCTGTGGACCATGGTGGCCCAAAGGAGAGGCAGCTCCGGAGCACATAGGGGGTATAAACAGATAACACACAAAAAAAAATTAGTTTATTCCAATTATTGAAATAAAAATGGGGTGGCCAAATTGGTATGTTCTGAAATAAATAAAGTAGGCAGGACAGTACATTCATTCGTTCTATTTCTATCTATTGAAAAAGGACAAATGCAGTCTATTCCACGCCACCAAATCCTCCTTTAATTGGAGGGTAAGAGGTTCTTAGTTCAGTAGGTCAATGTTATGAAGATTCTGTGTGATTGTAATTCCTAAATATTTTATTTTGTTTTTCTGCCACCCCAGAGGTAGTTTGTTCTTCGTCATTGCATTTCGCTAACACTGAGCTTAAATCCAGCATATTCTTGAAAAGTCTCTAAGATCTCCTACATGCACAGCCTGGGTACAGAGGTTTCCAGCGACAACACCAGAAGCAACACATCATCGCAAACAATGCCACCTAGACTTTAGCAAGGCATTTGACACAGTCCCACACAAAAGATTAAGATACAAGTTAGCCAGCCTGGGAGTGGGTCCCAAGATGACAGCCTGGGTAAAGAATTGGCTGGAGAATAGGACACAGAGAGTAATAGTAAATGGAATCCACTCTGAAGAAAGGGGGGTTACTAGTGGGGTACCGCAAGGGTTCAGTATTAGGACCGGTCCTCTTCAATGTCTTTATAAGCGACATTGCAGAGGGACTGGAAGGAAAGTATGTCTCTTTGCAGATGACACAAAGATCTGCAACAGAGTTGATGCACAAGGTGGGGTGGAAAGGATGAAAAGGGACTTGGCAAGGTTAGAGGAATGGTCAAATGTATGGCAGCTTAGATTCCATGCTAAGAAGTGCAAGGTAATGCACCTGGGAAACAAAAACCCAGGGGAAGAGTACACAATGGGGGTGAGATGCTAACAACAACAAAATGGAAAGGGACCTGGGGTAGTCATATCAGATGACCTAAATGTGGGCAAGCAATGTGAGAGGGCAGCAAGGAGGGCTGGGGGGGGGGATACTGGGATGCATAGGGAGAGGCATCACCAATAGAAAACAGGAAGTTATTATCCCTCTGTACAGACAGCTGGTGAGACCCCATCTGGAGTACTGCATGCAGTTCTGGAGACCCAGTCTCTGCACAGACGTAGACAGGATGGAAGCTGTCCAGAGGAGGGCAACTAAAATGGTGCAGGGTCTGCACCGGAAGACATATGAAGAGAAACTAAAGGAGCTTAATATGTATAGTCTCGAGGAAAGGAGGGAGAGGGGGGACATGATAGAAACTTTCAAGTACCTCAAGGGAATCAACAAAGTCCAAGAGGGTAGCATCTTTCAAAAAAAGAGGTGTGCAAGAACAAGGGGGCACAATTTGAAGATAGAGGGGGCGGCTCAGAGGTAATTTAAGGAAGTATTTTTTCACAGAGAGGGTGGTGGATGCATGGAACGGCCTTCTGGAGGAGGTTGTGGAGTCAAAAACAGTGGTGGAATTCAAGCATTCATGGGACAGTCATAAGGCCATTCTAGGGGGTTGGGGTAGGAAGAAGTAGGCTGCTGGATAACTAGGATCTGCAGCTTATCCAGTAGGTAGGGAAATGGGCAGACTGGGTGGGCCAAGTGGTCCTTATCTGCCATCAAATTCTATGTTTCTATGTTATGCTGCTTCTGCCCTATAGGGACTCCCTCTATATTTACTTCTTTACGGATTGCTATTGCTAAAGGCTCCATGTATAAAGCAAATAATAGAGATGAAAGAGGGCAACCCTGCCTCGTTCCGCATTGTAAGGTAATTGGGGGGGCCGGGTAGTGCCCTGTTGACCCGTATATAGGCCTTTGGATCATAATAGATGTTTTTCAACCAGGTCTAAAAAGAATCTGGAAAATTGAAAGCAGACAGGGTGTCCCAGAGAAAGTTCGAGGACACCCTGTCAAATGCCTTCTCAGTGTCCAAATTTAAGAAAAACTGCTGGAATTTCTCTAGACTGTATATATTATATCAGTAATAGGGTTCACCAGATATTGTCTGTGGTATTTCTGGATTTTATTAAACCAGACTGGTCTGGATTAATAATAGTGGGCATTCATTTTTTTAACCTTTGGGCCCAAATAGCTATGTATAATTTATAGTCATTACTGAGTATTAAAATAGGGCAATATGATGATGGAATGGTTACATCTTTGACTGATTTTGGTATGGCAGCTAACACTGCATAAGCTCACAATGGAGGTGGGGCCTCCTCCTCCGCTACTTCCCTGAACAGTTTAGTTAAAGTAGGGAGTAATAAGCCTGCACATTTTTTGTACCATGTGGCAGTGAAACCCGTCAGGACCTGGGCATTTATTGGGTATGGCATTATGGATCTGATGTTAAATCTCTGCTGTTATCGGGGTTTCCAAATTCTGTCTCTGAGTATCTGTCAGTTGTGGAAGTCCTGGCTGTTGCACAAACCCTTGTCTTGAGTCCACGTCTTGTTCCTGATCTTTCCTGTAAAGGGTTTGATAATACTTAGCTAGAGTCGCCTGAATGTCTTCCTCTGAGTACACTAGGGTATGTGTTACAGGGTCACGCAATTTCCTTTCTTTTTTTTTTTTGCTATCCCTGCCCCTGGACCGGCCACTCCTTTGGGTCTCCTAGGCACCCTACCTTGACACCCAACCCTCCCAGCCTCCACCTCATATTTGCAGCCAACACCCCCAGTGTAACCCTTCGGATGGGTCCCTCTCCTCCGAGGGGTAAGGCACCGGTGGGGCAGCCAGCGCACTCTCAATTGGCCCTGGGAGTTGCTGCTGAGGTGGGTATGGTTGGAAACGGGGCTTTGGTGTCAGTAGTTGGCTGGAAGCCTTCATCCAGTCAGCCCAGGAGCTTTTTCCTCCCTTTTCTCCCCAGGGCGTGGCGTGCCACAGATATCTAGACACATGCTGACATCCGTCACACCCCCCAGTCAGTGTGCTGCTGTGCTCCCGGCTCCGCCAGAAGTCAGCAGGTGCTGGGCACCATCCCCACCCTCCTCCCAGGAGAAGGCGAGCAGTCTTCTGACGCTCAAGCCTTCTCCCCCCGGCCGGCTCTCCAGTGTCCCGGGTCCATTCCTGAACCCAGGTCGCTGGCGTCGTAAACAGAAATCCAAACCACTGCACCAACGGTCCAGCTGGATCACACAATTTCTATCAAGCTGCCCTTTTCTTCGTCTACAATGGCGCAAGCAGGATGCCTGTTCCCCTGGACCCCACCTTCATAATTACTTTGTTTTAAATACATCAGTGCTAATTGAACCCTATAGTCCATTATTTTTTTGTATTTCTTGCTTCGTTTCTCTCATGTTTTGTTGGAGTTCCTTGTCTCCTACGCTATATAGCTGTTGATAGCCTGTAAGTTATCAACCAGAAGTTTATATCTGGCTTCATTTTGGCATATTTTATGTGCAGAATATTTATTTATTTATTTATTGAGTTTTGATAATCTGGTGGGCCCACTGAGACAAGACAGTCCTTTTTTCAGGGGCGACCCGGGAAGTGCAGTACACTGACAGTGCCTAGCGTTGAGAACAATACATTTACTATAACACCTTGGTAATATAACACAAGCTAACAAACAAACAATACAGATGCAGGGTACATATAGAACAAATAATACAGTAAATTAGAGTAAATATAATAGCAGCAAAATTCAGAACAGGCAGTAGTTAGAGAACACAGATACCTTGTACATGACTCTTAGGTAAAAGTCAGGTTTTCACTAAATATCATACACTAAACATAATTAACACATATAGCTGGCAGGATGGGAAGCCAGGCAGCAGATAAGGTAGAGCAAAATTTATTAAGGAAATTCAGTATGGCAGGATGGAGATAACAGACTCCAGGGATCAGCGAAAACAGGTGCATTGTGTGGCAGCAAGGAGAGGTAGCAGAGACACCTGAAAAAGAAGAAGAGAGGTGATAGCCAGAATGGTTGGGGGAAGCGAGTTCTAATAGGATACAGCTGAGAAGACAAAAGACCTCCGGGCCATGGCTACCCTACTGTTAGGCAAGAGGAGGAGGGGCAGCAAGGCAGATCTAAGAGGGTGCCTTGGGTGCTTGCGTTGCAGTAAGTCAGCAAGACAGAGTTGGGTATAGCGGTGTACCAACTTATGAGTGAAGCTTAGGGTAGAATACCGTAGTTTTGAATCATAAGATAGCCATCCTAGGGAAGATAATACATCACAGTGGTGATGACAAGCATTGACCCCCAGAGCAAACCTACTTACTCTATGATAGACCTGAGTGAGGTGAGCCATGACGGTGGAGGAAGTAGACAGAAGTAAGGGGGCCACATAAGTTAGGAGAGGAAGGAGGGTGGCGGATGCTATTTTGCGACAGGTGGATAGAGTGAGGAAGGGACGAATTTGGTACAATACGCCAAGCTTTTGGTTTAGGGTTTTGGTGAGAACTGATACATGCATGTCAAAAGAGAGGAATCTAGGGTGACACCCAGATATTTAAAGGACTTAACCATCTCGAGAACGGCCCCAGTTTGAGAGGGAACAACTGGGGGGAGGGGAGGACTCGAGGAAGACTTGGAAAAAGCCATACACTTTGTTTTTTTAGTATTAAGTATGAGCTGTTTTTGCAGAAACCAGTCTTCGAGCTTGTGGAAGTCAGAGGTTAGCACAGAGTTGATCCACCCTAGGTCATCCAAAGAATGGTAGAGGATAGCATCATCTGCATACAGATGAACAGTGGCTCCTCCACAGTTGTTCGGGAGATCATTGATAAAGAGTGAGAAAAGTAACGGTCCCAGAATAGATCCCTGGGGGATGCCGTGGGTAATGGCTCAAGGGTCAGATAGTGATCCTGCCCACTTTACTCTTTGGGTGCAGTCTTGAAGGTAGGATTGAGTCCAAGTAAGTGCACCAGCATCAAGGCCAGTGTGGCACAGTTGCTGTAACAGAAGACCATGACTGACCATGTCAAAGGCCTTAGTCAGGTCCACAAAGCTTGCTCCAGTGGATTTCCCATGGTCCATTCCTTGGAATATGTCTGATGTAACTTTTACCATGGCTATGAGTGTGCTATAGTTTTTCCTGAATCCATGCTGGGAATTTGAGAGGAGACAGTGGAGTGCTAGGTAATCCTGCAGATGATCACAAAATATATTCTCTTGGATTTTGGCTAAGGGACAGAGAATTGAGAATGGATGATAATTTTCAACAATTGCATTGGAACTGCCCTTATGTACAGCTACAATCACTGCTACCTTCCATTTCTCAGGGACAGTACCAGATAAGAATGAGCGATTCAGAAGGTCACGGATGGGGCAAGCTAGGGCATCAGTCCCGAGCTTGAGGAATTTTGGCTCGAGTGTATCATGACCAGATGAACTATCAGCCTTAAGGTTTTTGAGACGCTGACTCACCTCATTAAGAGTAGCCAGTTTCAGATGAAAGGAAGGTCGGGCTGAGGAATCAATGGGGGGGGGGCAGGACAGGGAGAAGGAGCACTAGGAAAAAGTGATGTATATTTATGCAGATCAATAAAACATTTGTTGAAGCCATCTGCAATGTAAGAGGGGTTGTTGAGCACAGTGCCTGGCACTTCAATGGAGCTAGGGGTTTCCTAGGTATGGCCCTTTATGAGGGAATTAACCTGCTTCCAAAATTCCCTAGGGTTGCTAAGATGATCTGCTTGAAGATTGAAGATTCATATAATGCTGTTGTTTAGCTTTCTGGATGGCATTCTTGCAGCTGTTTCTTAGCTGCCTATATGTTTGCCAATCTGAGGGAAGCCCGCATGGCCTTATATGTCTGCCAGGCTTTATCGCGAGTAGACATGAGCTTCCTTAAGTCCTTCGATAGCCAAGGTGCTTTAGAACTCTTTATCCTGCATGACTTGATGGGAGCACAATGGTTAACAATTTCGGTAAATTTGGACACCAAAAAAATCAAGGGCTTGATTGACATCTCCCAGTGTATTTATAGGGCTCCAATCAGTGGCATGGATTGTGATAGAGAAGGCACTGGGGTCAAACAAACTCATATCCTGTACCTGAATAACTCTGGGTGGAATGTTTGGGGAATTGTTGCGCCATATACAGAACGTTGGAGAATGGTCACTTAAGCTGTCAGGAAGGACACCCACTGCCTTAATCTTGGTTGGACAGTTAGTGACCATTCAGTCAAGTAGGGTGTGATTACTGGATTTGTTATTGATTCTAGTTGAGTTCACAATGAGCTGGACTAGGTTGGAACCTGCAAGCACGGAACGCATTCTGTGGGAGCTAGGGTTAAGCCAGTCTATATTAAAGTCCCCGCACATTATTAGGTCATGGCGAGGAAGATTTGTGAGGGAGGAAATCAAGCGTGGGAAGACTGGAAGTAGTTACCTTGATGGGGTAGGTAAACACAGCCGACCAGGAGTTTCTTAATAGTGCCAAGGGTAAAGGAAAGGAATATGGATTCAACTGAGGAAAGTCCAGGGTCAGGCACTGGGATTTCAGCCACATCCATGTTATCCTTGGCATACAGGAAGATACCACCTCCTCTTTTTCCCGGCCTGTCCTTTCGGAAGCACTTGTAGCCAGATAGTGCCACCTCGTGCAGTTGAATGCAAGGCTTCAGCCATGTTTCAGAGATACCCAGGATATCTGGTGAATGTTGGTTAACCCAGGCTTCTAGCTCTGGCATTTTTGGTGGGATACTCTGAGCATTCAAATGTGCTATGTTCATCCCTTTAGAGAGTAGATGTGTTGATGATGGAGGGATGAGGGTTAGGCAAGGAGCAGCTGGGCCAGGATTGGACTCAACATCACCCGAGAGGGTTAAGAGGAGAAGAGCAAGAAGTAGGTACCTGATTGCAGGCGGGAGATGACGCTTTAACGATGTGGTGCTAATATCAGCCTTTAGTAGCCTTGTAAAAGAACCAATGTCTAAGGTAAGAGGTGTCTCATTTAGGGAGACAGGGTACGGGGATGTGCACACATAGGGGTACGTGAGTTACAATAAGTAGGAAGACAGGCTTGTTATGCCACTGACAATTAAAATTAGGACCTGGGATATGAAGTAATGAGCAGCAAGAAGTAGTGCCAGGTAGGAGGGGGTGTGTAAGGGAGAAAGGAAATTATTATTATGTCAGAACATATAATCAGGAAGGAGAAAGTCAGGAAGGGGTAGCAGCAATTTTGAATTACAGAAATGGGAGCAATGAGGGTGGGCAGGCAAAAGCGAGATATGGTGAGAGTGTAAAACTATCTAGGGGTAGGAGTAAATGCTCAGGGCACAGACAGGTCATTGCTATTTTGTGTACAGGAAATTATGTGGATCCCCTACCAGGTTTGCAGTGTGCCAAGTCCTGCAATCAATTAGAGGGGAGCAGGGTTTGAAGGGGAGGAGCACAGGCGTATTTAATTAAGGCTGGGGGGAGGCGAAAATCAGCCAGAGTACAAGCTGCTAGCACACATGTATTAGTTTGGGGAAAGAATAAATCTCTGAGCAGCTTGTAGGAAAAGTCAGTGTAGCCAATGGCCAGGCAGAGCAGAAAGGAAATCAGCCAACTGGCGTGTAGGCGCCAGACGTTTGAAAAGTCTCTGTACCTTTCTTTGGGCACTCCGGACCGGGAGTGAGGAGGCACCCGGCAGTAGTCTGAGAGCCGCTGGGCTGCTGGTGGCAGCGGGAGCACGCCCTACACAAGAGCAAGGAGCTAAAGGGAGAGAGGAGAGAAAATACTGTATTAAAATACTGCAGAGGAGAGGATGAACTTAATTGGTGGGAGGGAATCAGAGCAGGGGAAGAAGACAGACAGTGGAGACAGGCAGTGGGGGTGGTGGTAGGCAGTGGTCTATAGCAAGCAGCACCCCACAGCAAGTAAATTGTATTGCTGAGGATAAATGGCACCAGTGAGGAGGTGTAAGACACTAGAGGGATAAGTGCGGACAGACTGAGATTAGGACATGTAACCTTGGCCGAGACGCCACACAGCAGGAGTCAGCTCAGGCAGGTTCAGAGAGGCTAGGTGAAAGGAGTGGAGGGAATTTGGAGCAGGGACAGAGAGAAAAAGAAAGAAAAGAAAGAAATTAGCATAAAAGTGCTAAATCACTAATTTCCTGTACTGACTTACAATTTCTAAACTCACTGAATTACTTGGTCAGGTTAACCATTCCTACAAACAAGTATTCTAAAACAGATTTATGGTGGGATTTAAACAGTAGCTACCATTCATATGCAAAGCAAATTATTTTTTACACATCTGTTAACTTGTTGCTGCTGCTATAAACGAAAATCAGCCAGAGTACAAGCTGCTAGCACACATGTATTAGTTCGGGGAAAAGAATAAATCTCCGAGCAGCTTGTAGGAAAAGTCGGTGTAGCCAATGGCCAAGCAGAGCAGAAAGGAAATCGGCTTGTAGGCGCCAGAAGTTTGAAAAGTCTCTGTACCTTTCCTTGTGCGCTCTGGATCGGGAGCGAGGAGTCAGCTGGCGGTAGTCTGAGAGCCACCCAGCTGCTGGTGACAATGGGAGCACACCGTAGTCAGGGGCGGCATACTTACATTATCCAGAGGCTGGGTTGCCCGACAAGCAGTACCCTGGTCAGCTTGGCCGATAGACATGGTAACCCGATGCTACTACACCCGATGCAATTCTTCCCAACGGGGTAAGATTGCGGTTGTGACGGAATGCTACCTTCCCCACGTCTCATCCTCAGGAATGGACAGCTGGATGGAGTTGCTGGCCGAGCTGCCCCAGTGGTATGGAGAGGAATACCACTGATAGCTCGGTCGGCGTGCAGTGCGTGACCTGGGTTCTGGTCCAGGTCACGTCTTTTTACACACTGCATGCCCCATAACTCTTTTTTAACTTACTCCAGGGTCTGCGCCCCTCAGAGTTAGATATTTTAGTTATGGGGGTTGTGTGGGACAGAGGGCAAAGCACCCCGCATGTAGCACTTAGTTTCTGTAACATGCCTGAAATTTGTCTCTCGGGCATGAGAGTGATTCAGGACTGTCCATGTTGGGACATATGACTTGGTATGCCGAGCGTCGGCATACCGAGTTTGGGGATAACATAGTATATCCTCAGGGGCAAGGAGCTTTCCTTGTGCACTCCAGACCAGGAGCGAGGAGGCAGCCGGTGGTAGTCTGAGAGCCGCTGGGCTGCTGGTGGCAGCGGGAGCACGCCCTAGTTGGAGGCAAGGAGCTTTCCTTGTGCGCTCTGGACCAGTAGTAAGGAGGCAGTCGGCAGTAGTCTGAGAGTCACGGGCTTCTGGTGGCAGTGGGAGCACACCCTAATCAGGGGCAAGTAGCTTTCCTTGTGTGCTCTGGACTGGGAGCGAGGAGGCAGCTGGAATATGCTATGATCTCCCCTCTTAGAACCACTTTTAAGGGTTCGAAAGTATTGAGGCAGATACTTCTTGGGAGCCATTGTCTTGAAGCACTTGGGGGATTCTGGTTTGAATTAATGACACAAACTGGAGGTCTGTCAACAGAGATTCATTCAGACGCCAGAGTGTTTGTCTCTTCTTCCTTCCTAGATCTATTTTAAGAGAAATAGGGTAATGGTCTGAGAGAAACCGTGGTCCATAGGACATATCTTTTATCAATTGGAAATCCATGCAGGAGATAAAGAAATAATCTAATCGGGAGTAACTCTGAACCTTGCTGAATAGTATGTATAAGCTTTTTGGATAGGGTATAATTTTCTCCAGATATCCACAAACCCCAGCTGATCAAAGGAGACTCTCAAAAAACGTAGGGCATTCGTTACCCTGTGAGAGTGGGGGTTAGTAGAGTCTGTATTGACATTCCAGGTCATATTGACCCCCCCCCCATAATTACTTTTCCTTTAAGAATTTCTAGGAGCTTGTTAAGAAAGGACTGCACCATAGGCCCCGGGTATTGTGGCTGGAAGTAAACATTAACCAGGGTACTCTCCTGGGAATAAAGTGTGCCCTGTAAAATTACATATCTGCCCTGTGAATCTATATAAGAGACTTTAACTTCTAATGGTGTTGTTCTAGGTATCAGTATCGCTGCTCCCTCTCCGCTTACCACTAGTGCGGGAAGAGGCATAAACCTCACATCTCCCTTCCCATTTTAATTTGGTATGTTCCTTATCTGTTAGGTGGGTTTCCTGGATATAATATAAGTCAGCAGGATTCTTCTGTAAATATTGTACAAATCTTGTTCTCTTTATCTGATTTTTTAAACCATTGATGTTCTGTGAAAATATCTTTATAGATATTGAAGACAACATTTCCACCTGAGTGGAGGGTGCTGCTCCCACCATGAAACATCCCCTCCCCAAGTCAGTTCCCCCTCTAGATGTCCCGAAGGACCCGAAGCTGCAGACCAGAGGGAAGAACCAAACCCGGAGAGGAAGAACGTCTCCCTTCGCCAAGAAGAGCCACCCCCTTCCATCACAAGAATAAAGTTTACTCCAGAACCAATATTAAGTGTGTGCGTCTCATTTGTTAGAAAAATTAAACTACTGCTAAAAATATTTATACCAACATATGGGAGTAAAAATTGATTCCCGTAACAGAATTCCAAACTAGTGATAGAAACCCATATCCCACTGTTTACTAAACCTATATGACCCAAGGGGCTAAGTAAAAAATCCCATACCCCAAGGGACAGAAGGCAAATACCACTATCTTCTTGGAAATACCTTCCCCAAGACTAATTTGTCCCAAAGTAAACAAATATCCCACCTTTAAAGGCAGGAAAAGGTAAAAAAAAAAAAATGAATAGGGTAAACTTCATTGCAGTTGTAATAAGTGGTAGCGCCATGCATTCAGCCGCCAGTATTGTTCCGAGCTCCCCACTCCGTTATGTAGTTTGTCCTGGGTTGAGATCATGTTCGTCTACCTATCCCCCCCTCTGTTGTGAGACATAGCCTATGAGGGGCTGAGAAATTGAAGCTAGCTGCTAGATGGCTTCCCCTTGATCCAAATGCCCCTATAAATCCCTGTGAGCTCCCTGGACACAATTAGGTTATGTTCCGGTATCTATTTAGAGTGACATGGGGTGAGACGGCCCAAAAAGGGTCACCACTAACCCTGTCAAACCCCAGGAAGATCGGTGATATGGTCAGTCCCCTAACTAATAAGGGATTATCACCATATGTTGTGAGACACCCTCTAAAACCTTTAAGATATAAATCAAAACATATCCAATTTTGAGTATTAACCCGGATCATCTGAGATCTCATTCCTCCAGAATATATAAATAGAGACTTTGGGCAATTCAAATAGGAACCATCATCGCCCAAGTCTTCTCGGTAACCAAAAGTAAGATCAGAACTCATATAGGTCCCCTCTTGCCGTTACCCAAAAATAAAGTAGTCGGAGGGGGCCTAGAAAGTAGTAATCTGTGTAACTAACCCCTGTCAGCCCAGATACACTTCAAAGACCATGCAATGCAGAAGGGAAGGAGTCATCTTAAAGAGCAAGAGCGAGATGGCCACCCACCATGTCCATCCCTTAAGTACTGTTAGATGTTTGGTCTAGTAGAATAGTGCCAGACTGTGGGTGGCCAAACTCCCCTGCCCCTCCCTGTCCCGAGTCTCTGTTGCAGTCCAAAGCACTGAAGGCGAGCATGGTATTTTGCCCAGTAAAACTGAAGTATTAAAGTTTCAAATATTTAGCCAGCATCGCTAGAATATTTCTAGAAAATTGAGCCCTGTTTCCAAGGCTTCAGTAGATTCAGTCCCATAAGTTCAGACTGTGTCAGAGATACCCAAAATTGCCCCCTAAACAGGGCTGCAAAAGTGGGAATAGGCCACTGGGTGAGCGGCATCAGGGCAAGGGAGGGCAAGTTGCCACCCAGGAGCTTTCCGAGCAGGAGATCACTGTGACCACTACTCCTTCCAGCCTGGATCTGAAGACGCCGCCATTGAGAGGATATAAACCACCAATTTTTTTATATTTTAGAATGATTTCGTGGCATATAGTAGCACTATGTCCCCACATCCTGGCGCTCCCAATAGGAACCCAGCTCCCGCTCCAGCCCTGGTCCCCACACTGACCTGTGTTAAAATTCAGCATTTCTTTCAAGTCGGTAAGGCTGGATTTCTACATTGCTGCAATTGTTATATGATTTCAGCCAGGGGAAGTGCAAGTTCCAAATTTCTCTGGGTGGCATTCAAGCTCTCCTTTCTGTTCTGTTCCCCTCTACAAATGCCTCTATCTTTGAATATGCCTTTGGTTCGCAGATCGTCCATGGCTTCTGTTGCTGATACATAGACTTTTTGTTCATTGGGGAATTAAACAATCAGCTTTGCCAGGTAAGGGGTCCAAAATTGTAACTTATGGGCTCTTAGATGTGGAAAAAGAGAGATGTAGTCTCTCCTCTTGCGCTGGGTTGCAGGTGCAAAGTCGTTACTGAAAAATAGCCTGTTTGGACCATAATGTATTTTTTTTCTTTCTCCAGACTCCGAGGAGTAGCTGCTCTTTGATGTAGTAGCTCTGGAAGCGGACGACCATGGAGCGTAGGCGGGTATCTGGTCTGGTTGGCTTAGGGCACAGAGCACGGTGCACTCTCTTGATGTTGAGCGCAAACTCCGGGCCCAGCTGTAACACCGTGTGCAGCAACTAGTCCATAAATGCCACAATGTCCTGGTTCTCCTCATTCTCAGGAAGGCCATAAATATGAATATTCTTTCTGCGCCCTTGGTTCTCTGTGTCCTCCTGCCACATTGACATCTGGAGTCGTTCCCGTGTGAGGGCTGTGACCACAGATTCCAGGCCATCCAGACAGGTCAAGTTGGAGGTTATCTGATGGTCAGCCTCATCAACCTGGGTCTGCAACATCCTCAGGTCAGTCCGTAGTTCTTTAATAGAGTATCTCATCTCCTCTCCTCCCAAAACGCCTGGATTGCTTTAAGAATACCATCCATCTGGGTGGGGTTTTGTGTTGTTTTGCCCTTTGAATTTTTTCCCCTCCTCCGGTGCTGCACTCTGTGTCATGGTATCGATGTCAGAGAGGCCTTGTTCATCTCCCTCGTCAAGCTCCATGAGTGGCAGGAAACGGTTTCTCATGTTTTGGGACATTGTCCCAGGCAATAAATTTGTACAAGTCCATCAGTAGTTATCTCAATTATTATGTAGATCTAGTTGGTAATACCAGTTTTTCTGTATTTGTGGCTGGCAATTGGATTACTACTAGAGGAGCACTTCAGATGTGCCGCTTACTCCTCCATGGTGCCAAAGGAAGTCCCAAGGTAGCTACTTTTCTGAGTGTGATGGGTGGAAAAACCTTCAATGTATTGTGCAGTCTGGTGCAGCCTGATAAACCTGGCACAAAATCTTATGCAGAGATAGTGCAAGTATTACAAGCACACTTTTCCCTAAAGCCATTAGCGATCACAGAGAGGGTTTGCTTTCGTAAGTGGAACCAAGAAGAAGGAGAAACAGTCTTCCAATTTATGGGAGTGTTAAAAAAGCTGGCTGAGCACTGTGATTTTGGCAATGTGCTAAATTATACACTATGAGATAGGCTGGTGCTTGGGTTGCGCAGTGAAGTAATTCAGAAATGTTTGCTGACAGAGGCTAACCTTACACTTCAAAAGGCTTTAAATGTATGCAGTTTCTATGGAATTAGCTGCAAAGGAAGCTCAGGAGTTGAGTGCATCTACTAAAGTGCATAAAGTGAATGCCGAGGGTATGAATAAGGTGACAGATAACAAAAATTGCTACTGCTGTGGAAAGACTGGTCATTTTGTATATGAATGTTGGTGCAAAGACCAGATATGCCAGAATTGTTATAAAACAGGACACATTGCACATGTTTGCAAAAATATGAAAGATGCAGTATACGAAAAAGATAAGCCAGATCGGAAAGATAAATCTGATTGAAGGAGACCAACCGTGTAGCGGAAAAAGAAATCAAATCTGCAGTCTGTACAACAGGGTCAGGATAAGGAGAGTGAAAGTCAGTCCGAAGAGGAGGTACCAACGTATATTTTGGCTATGACAGGTGCTCCACACGGCTACTGGATGACACTGTTGCTGGAAGGGAAGCCACTGTGGATGGAGGTGGATACAGGAGCTGCTGTATCACTGGTGTCTGATGCTGTATATCGAGGAAAACTGCAACATCTGCCACTGCAGCCAACGAAGGTCTTTCTGAAGATCTATACAGGGGAACCTGTACAGATGATAGGCACCATTGTTGTCCATGTGGAACTTCTTGGACAATTTGTAAAATTGCCATTGTCTGTGGTAAAGGGTGACTACTCGGCTTTGCTGGGTCAATCATAGCTGAGAAAATCCAACTAAACTGGCCTGAGATATGTATGTTGAGCAACAGTGCGGCGGGTCTGGCTGCCATATTGAAGAAACATGCTTCCGTTTTTAAAGAGGAACTGAGGAGCATGAAAGGTATTACTATTAAAGTGACCATTAAGCCTGACAGTAACCCAAAGTGCTTGAAGGCCAGAACAGTGCCATACGTCCTTAGGCCAAAGGTAGAACATGACTTGGAGCATCTAGTGAAGGCAGGAGCCCTAATGCCAATCATGCATAGTGAGTGGGCGACACCTATTGTTCCAGTCCTGAAAAAGGATGGCTCAGTAAGAATTTGTGGGGATTTCAAGGTCACCATTAATCCAGTGCTATGTGCGGAGCAATATCTGCTTCCTCACATCGAAGACCTGTTTTCTTGTCTCGCTGGTGGACAAAAGTTTAGCAAGATAGACTTGAACCAAGCTTATCTGCAGATGCATGTCCATGAGGAGTCACAGGAACTGTTAACTACTGTGATGCATGAAGGACTTTTCTGCCATTGTCGTTTGACTTTCGGAATAATGTCAGCTCCAGCTTTGTTTCCAAGAGTTATGGACCAGATCTTGTGTTGATTCCAGGAGTACAATACTACTTGGATGATATTCTGGTAACGGGCAGAAGTGAGGAGGAACATCTCAAGAACCTTGATGCCACTTTACAGAGCTTGGAGAAGTATGGTCTTAGAGTTCGAAAGGACAAGTGTGCATTCTTTCAGCCCTCTGTCGAATATCTGGGACATATGATTGATGCAATAGGCCTCCACACAATTTCTTCCAAGGTCAAGGCCATCGTGGAAGCTCCTACCCCTCAGAATGTGAATCAGTTGTGTGCTTCCTGGGACTGCTTAATTATTATGGATGGTTTATTCCTAACCTGGTGACAATTTTAAAACCCTTGCATGTCCTTCTTTGTCAGAATAAGAAGTGGAACTAGACAGCAGACTGTGATTCAGCATTTGCTCAAGCTAGAGAATTATTAGTGAATTCCCAGGTTCTGACACATTTTGATGCTGCATTGCCATTACAGGTGGCTTGTGATGCATCTCCCTATGGGGTAGGGCTATGGTGTCTCACATCATGCCATCAGGGGAAGAGAGACTGACTGCATTTGTATCCAGAATGTTGAGCAAGGTGGAGAGTAACTATGCCCAAATAGAAGGTGAAGCATTGGGAATTATCTTTGGCATCTGCAAGTTTCACCAGTACTTGTTTGGCCGTAAATTCACACTTCTGACTTATCACCATCCCTTGACTTCCATTTTTGGGCTACATATGGGTATTCCATCATTTTCTGCAAGAAGAATTCAATGTTGAGTTCTGCTATTGTCTGCTCATGCCTATGATATCAAGTATAGGAAATCACCACTGCATGGTAAAGCGGATGGACTCTCCAAATTGCTGTTGCCAACTCGTCACGTAGACAGTTCTCAAGGAGAAATTTTCTATTTCAAAACAGGTGGAAAATGCACCCATTACAGCTGCTCAAATGAAAAATTATACACGAGTGGATCCGCTACTGTCCAAGGTCATGGACTTGGTGCTGCATGGCACGTTTCCAGGAAACTTAAAAGAGCCTTCCGAGCTGACGCCCTATGCTACTAGAAAGACAGAGTTGTCCATTCAGTCTGGTTGTTTGCTATGGGGAATGCAAGTTATTATTCTACCACTGTTGCGACAGCAGATATTGCAACAGCTACATTCAGGTCATTGTGGGATTGTGTGTATGAAGGATATTGCTAGAAGCACCTTCTGGTGGCCTGGTTTGGACAGCACCATTGAAGAAAAAGCAAAGTTTTGTCCTTGATGCCAGAGTGTGCGGAATATGCCCCAGTTAGCACCTCTGTATCCCTGGAATTGGCCTGAACATCCTTGGCAACATATTCATATTGATTTTCTGGACCCTTTGAAGTATACATGTTCCTGGTTGTGGTTGATACTCACTTGAAATGGCTTGAAGTTGCTACAGAGAGCTCTACTTCAGCAGAAAGCACAATTCAAAAACTCTGAGGAATGTTTGCTCGCTATGACCTACCTGAACAACTAGTAAGTGACAACGAATGGCAATTTGTGTCCAAGGAGTTCGCCATGTTTAGGCAGTAGAATGGCATTCATCATATTAAGTCAGCACCCTGTCATCCAGCTACTAATGGGCTTGCTGAAAGACTTATCCAGACCTGCCACACCTCGCACCATGATGGTGACCCGGGTTTGGGAATGGACCTGGGCAGTTGGGGGTTGGCAGGGGAGGGAGAGGATTGAGCATCTGGAGGACTGCTCTTCTCTCCCGGGGTGGCTTGCAGGGAGTTCTCAGCTCTGTAGCAGCCTTTGTTGGAGACTGAGGGAAGCACAAGAACAGGGACGTCGAAGGGGGCAGGACGACAGCAGACTCCAGCTGCAGAGGAGTGTTGGATCCGCACAGGAGTCATTGCACGTCATGTCCTGATGGGGAAACACCACAAGAAAATCCCAGAGGACCTTGAGAGGCGACGGTGACACCATGAGCTAATGGCCACATCCTGATGTCGGACCTACCGGCTCTCCTGAGCCCCTCAACCTGCCATGGGACCATCCCTCTAATTCCAGATAGATCGCCAGGTAGGTGAAGGGGACCCTCCCCCCCGGGGGCAGTGAAACCGGAAGGGCTGGATGGGTCCATGGGCCTGGGAAGAGAGTGCTCAGCCGTTGTACTCCCGGGGGGATGGGGTTTCAGACTGGGAGTAGCGGCCAAGACTGTGTGGATACACCTGAGAGATGCCCCGGTCCTCCGGTGCTAGAAACCGAGTTTAAAATAAAAATACTTTTCCAGACCTTGAAACAGGCTTTAAGGTAGCTAGAGGACAAGCTTGTCTACAAAAATGCTTGGAAACCTTTTTGCAGTCTTACAGAAACACCACTCATGGTACTACAAAAGTGTCTCCAGCATTCTTTATGATGGGTCGACAATTGCGTTCTTGTTTCTACCTGTTGAAATCAAACCACCCACAGCAGCACAAGTGGTGCACCATCAACAAGCACAAATGAACAGGCGTAAACCAAGGGCTAAGGATAGAACCTTTCAGACTGGACAACCTGTGCTAGCTCGTAATTTTGCTGCTGGGGAAAAATGGATTCCAGCCACAGGGATTGCACAGACTGGACCTGTGTCATACACTGTTAAGACTGAAAATTATCCTGTTTGGAAGAGACATGTGGATCAGCTTTTGCCAAGTGTTACTGTGTCATCTGCTGGACATTTTGAAGATTTAGACCTGACTATAATAGCGGAAAACACCCCAGTTCCACAGTCAGTCACTCCAGATTCTTCTACACAAGTTAGTTCTAGCAAAGGGACTGCATCCCCAGCTGTTGTTGAAGCAATGCTGGAGCCTGTGCAGACCTCATCGTCTCCAACAGTTTCTGGGCCACCACCTCGGGGGGAGAGCACCAAAGCTAATGCACCCGAGGGTCCACCAAAATCTACCAGAGTGTGAAGACCACTTCATCATTTTGATTTGTACTTAGTGCCACGCCCATAACTGTTGGGGCAGAATAATCCTCAGGGTGAGTTGGGAATCGAGGCAGTCTTCGCTCATTCTATCATCCCCAGGTTGCCGGCATCGCAAGTGGAAATCCAACAGCTGTACCAATGGGCCAGCTAGCCATGCTCATTTCTAATGAAACCACTCTCCCGACTGCACTCTCATGCCCCCTCTTCCAGACACCAGCCTGCTGTTTGCTGCTCCTTAGCATGTATCCCCTACCCTTCCACCCTCTCAGGTTTTGCTATCAAAACACATCCGTAAATAACAAAACTTTTTTTGTTCTATTTTTTTAATGAATGTTTGTGATTCTTTCTCATGTACCTTAACTCAGTGGCAGTAGGTTGGGAAGGCGTAACCAATCTGGTGGTAAAGGAACGGAGCTCCAGTGAAAGTTTCTAAACTACTGTGACTGCTCCCTGGCCCACTTCCCCCGATCCATGTAGTATCAAAAAGTTTAGCTCTGCTCAGCACCCGAGTTCAAAAAAAGAACTGCATGTACCTGTTTTATGCAGGATTACTTCTTTTTTTGGTGGCTGCTCAATCAACCTCCCAAGTCGCAGACCTTCCATCTCTCCTCACAGCCTGCTAGTGTGGCCACCCACTCAAAGCCGGAAGCAACAGTTCATGGGGAAAAAAATAAATAAAATGTAGCGCATGAGGAATTTCGGGGGAATCACAGTTTATTTTACTATCAGAGCATCACGGGGGGACAAAACTGAAAGTAAAAGTCGAAACAAAAGTATGCCAAAACCCCAGCACCCTCTACCAACAAACTGGGCTACTTTACAAATAAGTAATTTTTTCATCGTTATTTGTCATCATTTTAAGGTTTTTTACTATTTGTATTTTTTTTATTGCATCTCAACAAATGACCCATTTTCTAAGCGCAATAAATACCCTCCAGGGTGAACAGTATGGGCTATACTGGACCTTCCAGGGGCTGTAATGCCTGCGGCATTGGGCTTCATTATGCCCCTGAGCGGTCGGTATAGCCTATCACCACACCTGTCGGTATTGCTTACTTGTCTGAACTGAAAAAAAGTGCCTCCTCGTAGCCACACATACACAACACCTAATAACATGTTTTATTAAGTTCTTTGCACTTTCCTCAATTGTATAAATAGGGACATTGCATGGGACTCTAGTGTGTAAGCTTTTTATCTTCCTCTGAATGCTGGCAGCCATGCCATCTTGACATGAGTGGCACAGCCATAGATGCGGGGATTGCACACCTGCAGGGATGATAACTTTTTTATCATCCCTACAGGGTTGTTATTCCTGCAGACACCTAATAACACTGTATATACAGAGTTCATTTATACTTCCCCCAATGGCATGGTATAAAATACTATTTCCCCACTATCTTATATTTTGTGTCATAATCTTAGATCTCTTGATTGGATTGTGGAGATCAGCTTCGAGGGTATTATTTTACCCTTGTTCTATGTAAAATATGCTACTGCAACCGCTGTTTTAAATGCCGCCCTATGTCAACTAAACAAACAAAATAAATACTGTATATGCATGTCACGCATTCATGGTCCGATGGCAGTTGCGTGCTGCACAGGGAGATGGCAGTGTTGGAGGGCTGTGTCGTTTCCACCTGCTCAGCGAGAGGGCAGTGCTAGCAGGATCAGGTCCCTCCTTCCTCTCCTTCCACTCACTCTCTGTGTTTGCTGTCAGCCATGTTGTTGATGTGAAACTGCCGCAGTTCGAGGCGAGAGTCCTGCAACAGGTACTGCTGGGTTCAGAAGGAGCAGGGGGCACGGACTGTAGTGGATTTTACAATCGTCTTACTACTTGTAGAAGGTGAAGAGAAAACCTTATCGGCTGGTGCAGCACTAAACGATGGGTGTTTGTTGGACCCGAACTGAACGGTGAGAAGAAAGACGAGAAGAAATAATTTTACTGGAGTTCCGGACAGGAAGAGGTGGGTAAAGTGCTGAGCCGGTATGCCCTAGTTAGAATTTGCAGAGGCCGATCAAGATTGCGAGAGATGTGTCAGAGCGGGGCAGCAGCCCGCCCATAGGAGTGTTTAAAGAGGCGGTGTAGTGTGCAAGGCACAGGCTCCGCTTTGGTTGACAGAAGTGGAAAGGGACGAAGTAGCAGTGCAGTTGTTTAGTAAGTTTTTTTTTTTTGGTGTGTTGTCATTTCAAGCTGGGACGTGGCCCATGTCGGTAGTACTTCTACATTGAAGCAGACATTGTAGATCTGATGGTAGTGTGTTCCGATCAGCGTATAGGGGACGGCTTAACCGGGCCAGTTTGATAGTGTCTCTGTGGTGGTGGGGATATTGGATTTTAGTTGTGTATGTTTTTTAATGCATTCATCCAGTGGCGTGGGTGAGGAGAGCAGGACCCTGTCGAAGTGCCTACAGCTTGTTTTTGTGCTTTTTTGTTGTTAAACAGAATGTACCCATTCTTGTATAACACAACGCCACACTTGGAAGCAGGAGTGTAGCCAGGATGTTCACTTTTGTACACATACTCTGCAAGTGGTGTCCTGTTAAGTTTGAGCATGTTATGTATTACTGTGTATGGATTAAAAAAAAATGAGAGAGTTGCCTGAAGATGTCTCATCTAATCTCAAAACAGTTTGTACACATAGCTATGCTGTAAATAACAGAATATTTTATTTATTTGAAAATTGTGAGCCAGGAATGGCACATAAAGCTGAGGCTTATTTCCAGGTGTGCCCTGGGGGAGGAAGGAACAAAAGGGGTACATGAGTCATAAAACAAGTGGTGCAAGGTACACAAAAGAAAACAGGACTAATTACAAGTAACTAGGAGTAAATATGCATGTATATATCTATATATACATACACACGCACACCCTTTGTGGTCAAAATCAAATACAGTCCAGATCACAAAGTTAATTGTTACAAAAGGCATATGGTTTAGGACTTGTATATTGAGAGTTTGCTTGCCTCCACCCTTGCTTGGAAGGTGTGCCAGGAATTGAGCTGGGGTGGGTGCATTTTCATTCTTCAGATGTGACGGGGCTTGAATTGAAAGTGATTTTCCTCAAAATTAAGACAGTTGGCATTAGCGGTACTAAAAATCTCCTAATCACCCAAAAATTGAGTTTCAGCATATTGTAACCAACACCGCCCCGGCCAGTTAGCTAAGAGGAGGGCCTTGGTGGGTTGTTGGACCCAACTACCAGGCAGTTGGCCCCCAAGGAGACCAACCAGCACAAGCAACTGGTTGAATTGTGATGGCTAAAACAAAGGGCAGCTCTTTTCCCCTAACTGGGGTACCACTGGATGATCAGCAAGAAGATCCCATCCCGATACAGAAGAGTCAGTTGGGACAGATTTACTTAGAATTGCAGAGGATGACAATTAGCTAGGGAAGGGATAGCTGTAATTTTTAACTGGATGACTTGCAACATACTTAGTAAAACAGGGGGACGTGAGAAAGGCAGTAAAGAGAGCACAGGTGCAGACAGAGGAAAGGATAGCTAAAGGGGATAAGAATTTTTTCTAATAATAAGTGAAAAGTTTTAATGCCAGCCCGGTGGCGCTGAGGTGCTGGATGCCACACCTCGTGCCATGCCGACAACCCATGTTCGGGAGCGAGCATTGGTCACCTGGGGCTGGCAGGGGAGGAGAGGGACCGAGCAGTCAATGGATGGCTATTCCTCTACGGGGAGGGAGGTCCACGACGGTTGGTGTCTGACTTCCCCCTGGCGGGGGTCGGGGATGCACGCCGTACACTGGGGCAGAGTCGGGGGCAGACGCCTGGATGGGGACGCATGCATGCTCACGACCTGCACGCCTGCCGACTCGGGGAGAACAGAACAGGGAAAATAGTGGCACCTACTGCTGCTTGATGGCCGTCCGGGAGTGTTCGCCGGGTGCTGGCACTCAAACTGGATCTGTTGTGGTGGGGAGTTTGGGGGCTCCCTGCCACCCCGCTGCGGGGGGTAAGCCGCAGGGGTTACTGGGTGCCAGCGGTCTTGGTCGAGATGGACGCCAAGCGATCCCCCCCCCAATAGCAGGGATGCGAGTCTAAGGGGGGGGAGCAGTTAAGGTGGCCACAGGAGAGTAAATATTAACATATATATATATATATATGTATATGTATGTGTTATATATATATATATATATATATATATATACATATATTGTGTGTGTGTATATATAATGTAAAAAAAGTGAAAAGAGGTAAAGAAGAGGGATAGTGAAGACAAGGAGGGCAGCAGGTGGGTGACTGCATAGACGAAAACCAAGAAGATGTTGCCATCCTGAATGGGTACTCTGCTCAGTCTTCACAGTGAAAGGGGGTGCTACTGACCACCAGGAGTAGCGGGGGGGGGGGTCTGAGGTGGACACAATTCCATTTTCAGAGAAAAGAGACCTGAAGGGATTTGCAGCTCTAAAGGTGGACATGGCTATGGGACCACATGAGATACACCAAAGGGAACTCAGAGAGGCGCTAGCTGCCCCACTGATGGCCTTATTAAACAGTTCACTGGAAACCGGTATGAATCTGGAGGACTGCAGAAGTGGTCTGTCTACATAAGAGTGGCTAACAGCTACAGGCTTGCCAGTCTCACTTCAGTGGTGTGACAGTTACTGGAAACCCTTGTAAAGGAAAGGCTGGTAGAGTATGTTGAATCCAGTGAGCTGCAAGACCACAGGCAACATAGATTCACGGAGGGCAGATCATAAATTTGATTGATTTCTTTGACTGGGTGACCAGGGAGATAGATAAGGGGTGGGAAGTGCACATGGCCTGTCTGGACTTTAGCAAGGTCTTCGGCGCTGTACCACACAGGAGACCGATTTTAAAAAAATAGAGCAGCCTCAGGGTGGGATCCAAAGTGGTGAATTGGGTTAAAAACTGGTTGATAGGCATCAAAGGGTGGTGAACGCTGCACTCTAATGATGGGAGAGTGCCCAGCAGGTTGCCACAGGGCTCCATACCGGGACTGGTCTTCTTCAGAGTCTTCATAAGTGACACTACAGAAAAACTAGAAGGGAAGGAAGCCTTTTTGCAGATAATACCAAAATCTGTAATAGGGTGGATACTCGGGAGAGGGTGGAGAGAATGTGCAGGGGTTTGGGGGAACCTCGAGAACTGGTCAAGATCATGGCAGTTGGGGTTCAGTGCCAAAAAGTGAAAAATTGTGCACATAGGGCATAGGAAACCAGGAGCTTCAGTATAAGATTAGACAGGAGGGAGGTACTGATAGTTACTAAACAGGGGTGTACTGACCGAATGACACCCTTACAGCGAAGACCATTACAGCGACAGAAATCGACAGGTCGCTGTAATGGTCCCCGCTGACATCGGCACTGCATCTCCCGGTGTTTCACCCCCTCTCCGAAACAACTCTGACTCGGAGTTGGTTAAATAAATATCGGGGTGGGGGTGGGGAGCACAGCCCCGCCCAAGACATGCGCAGACGGAACACAGACAGCACAGTGCCAACACTGTATTGTGTCTGTCGGTGGGGGATTTCGGCGACTTTGGTGTCGCTGTGTTGTTGTGGAATCCTAAACAGGAAAGGGACCTTTTTGTTATTATACCTAATGACCTCAAAGTGGCACAGCAGTGCGACAAAGCAGTATGTAGGGTTAGTGGGATGCCGTGGTGCATAGGGTGGGGTATCTTCAGCAGGATGTGGTGTTGCCACTGTGTCATTCGCTGATGAGACCCCGCCCCCCCCCACTGTATGGTATCCAGTTCTGGAGGATGCTCCTCAGAAAGGACATAGGGTAGAGGCAGTCCAGAGGAGGGCAAATAAAGTGGTGCAGGTATTACACCAAAAGCCCTTCAAGAAGAGACTGAGGGATCTCAACATGTACACCCTGGAAGAGAGTAGAGCGAGCAGGGACATGATGGAGACCTACGAGTATCTCATGGGAATGAACAACATGCAGGAAGGGAGTCCTTTTCAAATGATAAAGAGCATTAGGACCAGGGGGCATGCATTGAAGCTGGAGGAGGGTTAAGAGGAATATGAGGAAGTACTACATCACTTAAAGGGTGGTAGATGCCTGGAATAGGTTGTCAGTAGAAGTGGTTGAGGCAAAAACAGTGGGGGGCCTCAAACATGGTGGGATAAACGTGGGAGAATATTAGCAACCAGGGAGTGTGTGTGTGTGTGTGTGTGTGTGTGTGTGTGTGTGTGTGTGTGTGTATATGTGTTGCCAGAGACCAGTTAAAGGAAAGCTGTCGCGTTGCAGGGCTCTGCCCTGCAAACCTTCCCTCTAGTTAAGCTTTTGAGAAAGTGCATTTTTATGTCAGGAAAGTAATTTAATTTGAGAATGAAAAGTCCGCTACCTGGAAGTATGGTGGACTATCGAGCAGCTCCATTAACTGTAAAGGTGAGGTGCCGCACCCTGCGCTTCAGTACAAATGCATTGAAGCGCAGGGTGCAGTGCCGCACCTTTACAGTTAATGGAGCTGCCCGATAGTCCGCCATACTTCCTGGTAGCGGACTTTTCGTTCCTAAATTAAATTACTTTCCTGGACACTTTGCTCAAAAAAGCTTAACCGGAGGGTAAGGCAAACGACAGCTTTCCTTTAAAGTCTGCGGGTAATAACTAGGATGGAAATTCCGGGCAGACGGGGTGTGCTAAGCTGTCCTTTTCTGCCAAAACATTCTATGTTTCTAAATATAACTCTAGGAAAGAAGAAAAAATCCAATTTAAAATGGGACTAGGAAGGTCCCGAAAGGCTGTGGCTAAACTGTTTAACCCTTCAGTCAGTCTGAATTGACTACCTGTTGATTCTGTGGCCCTGATGTCTGTGATGGGGCAAGCAGTTATAGGGTTGGCCTGCTTCTGACCACCCCAGATGGTCCAGCCGTGACCTTGTGGCTTATTGTCTGCAGTGGGGCAGACTGCTACGATGTTCCCCTGCATCTAACCACCCCAGATAGTCCAGTCTTGACCTCGTGGCCTGTTACATACGAACACACGAATTGCCAGCAGAACAGGCTGTAGTGGGTAGATTAAAACAGGTCACTCTGGAAACAGCAATTTAGCTACAACACACCAAGAAGGCATGAATTTATTAAAACAAAACAAATAAAGTAATACTTGGCTAACGTCAGCATAATTCGTTAGTAATAAAACAAAATGAAAAGAGGCACAGCTTAACTGTCAAGTAGCTAACATACTCTGTACTCTTATCTCCCACTGGAGATCTAAGTTTGGAGATCCTAACAGGAGCTCTCCCTAACCACATCTGACCTTATGGCTTGAGCTGAAGTCCTTTATAGGCGGCAATCCTCACCCTCTGACTATAGCCCCGCATCATCTTATCCTAATATTTAATAAAAGCACCTTTTATAATAATCATCTGCTGTATGATAACTGTTAGAAATGCACCTTACTCAATATACAATAAACAATACAGAGGAGAAGATACTCTTAATAACAGGTGAAAATCTTAAGATACAAAAAAGGGGTTGGATTAAAGTTGAGCTCCACCCACGTTACTCTTGATGGGTGTCTGTCACCCATAGAAAAGTAGGAGACAAAGTGCCGCTGAACTCAGCAAGGAGAAGGGTGCTGATTGGAACAGGAACTCCTGCTTTAGAACACTGCAGGGAGACCCTTCGCCTACCAAAACACACAACAGATTATTACTTTTATATTTCTCTTTCATTTTTCTACATGATACAAGCCAAAACATTATGTTATAACAGATTTAGGCATAGATATGCTTATTCATAGGGCATAACGCCATAAGTCTCAGTTTCCAGCCACTTAAGCCCTCAGGACAAGCAGTTGCTATAAACAAACTTTATTTAGGCAGGTGTTTGTTTTACTGAGTTTCCCTCCTTTTATCTCAGTACAAGGGAGGGGGGAAACCAAAAACAAACCCAGGGTTCTGTAGGAAATCCTCCGTCTCTCTAAACACACCAATATTGGAATTCGGCTTATTTTGCAAGAGCCGCTCTTGGGCAGCGAGTGTACAGCGCGATCTGCGTGCGAACCTGCGAGAGGCAATGGCTCAACTGCTTTCCCTCAAGCAGTGTGATAGCTACTAGTATACATCATAAGCACGCTTAGGTAGTTAAATACATGGGCAACAAAAGCCCCAGGTTAGCAGGGGTACCAACAAGGGTCTGAGAAGGAGAAAATCAAGGAAGGGAGTTTGAAAGGGGGAACGCTACAGCGGGTGGCCATTCCACTGCAGACAGGACAAAAAGTACAGACAGAGGGAGGAGAAAGAAATGCTGTTGAGCAACAGACTGAGAACAAGAGATAAGGAAAAAAGACTGAAAAGAGAGGAGGTTCAGACCCTAAGTCAGGCACACTTGTCGGGGAGGGTTCTCTACCATCACACAGGCCTTTTGGTCTGTCGAGTCTACTCAGTTCTGCAGCTACCCTTCAGCAGGGTGCAAAATTCCTATACTTTAGGTGCCCCAGGGCAGGCAAGGCAAAATTTATTTAAAAGGCACCCAATCCCGGAGGCTCTGGGCGCCATACAAAATAGATAAAACGGCATCAAAATAAAATAAAACATCACAAATTTTTAAACAAAATAAAAAATAAAATAAATAACTCGGCAAATAATATCAGGTTCTTACTACAGTTCATGATTTTATCCCATAAAAGCTAGGAAAAATAGGAGGGCCTTCAGGTGAGCCTTAAATATATCTACAGTGGGAGCTCCCCTGACCTCAACCGACAAAGAATTCCAGAGAACGGGAGCTGCGACACTGAAAGCTCTGTCACCAGCAGATTTTAGTCTCGTTCTAGGAATGGCCAGGAGGTCCCCACTAGAGGAACGGAGAGGGCGGGTAGAGGGAGCAGGTACCAGAAGGTCCAACAGATAACCAGGGCCCTGCCCGTGTAGGGCCTTATAGGTGAGAAGACCCACCTTAAAGAGGATTCTCCACCTGGCTGGCAGCCAGTGCAATTCATGCAGTACTGGTGTTATGTGGCAAAATTTATGCTGCCCAGTAAGTAACCGGACAGCTGCGTTTTGCACCAGCTGCAGCCTGCAGAGAGATCCCCCTGTGACCCCGAGGTAGAGCGCATTGCAGTAGTCAAGCCTAGATGTGACTAAGGCATGTATCAAGGTAGGGAGGTCCAGAGGCAGAACGAGGGGCTTAATCCTGGCAATATTTCTGAGATGGAAAAAACAGGAATGAACCGTGGAGGATATTTGTGCCTCCATAGTTAAATTCCTGTCCAGAATCACTCCCAAGATTTCGCACCCAAGAGGAGGCCTTCAATGACACAGCTCCTAGAGCAAGTCCAGTTGCTGTGTCAGAGGCCATCCTATCATGCATTCTGTTCGACTCCACTACCAATACCTCCGTCTTATCAGGGTTCAAGTCGCAACCAGCAGGAGGCCATCCAGTCGTTGATCTCCGCCAGGCAGATGTTTAGTACATCCACCTTTAAGACTATGAGAAACTACCCTTCTCCATGAATGCCAGTCTGAATAGCCTTCTGTTGCAAGTGAAGGGGACTGAGAATCGGGCTTCAGCCAGATGGATGGTGAGTGCCAGTGACAGTTATTTTTTTGTTTGTTTTTGTTTTACCATGCTGCCGTGACATCGAACACGGAGACATCCCGACAGCGACAGCCGCGGTACCAACTTCTAGCCGGCACTGTAGTGTCGGGGATGCCTCTGTGTTCTGTCGAGGGCTGTGCCCTTTGAACCCGCCATGTGGGGGGCAATACACCCTGCAAGGAAACGAAGACTGCTCAGACCATCACAGGTGCGGGTTTTTCCGATTCTTGTTACTGTGATGGTCTTCGCGGTGGAGGAATCGCTGCAGTGACAGTATACCATTTTTTCTATGTCCTCCCTCCCCTTCCTTTAAAGCTGCGTCTACTCTGCAAAATGCACCACTCTCACCTGTTAACTTTGTGAGACAGCTTGTGGTGGTGTGCTCAGTGGTGATTGATCATCTCTTCATAGAAGATCAGTTATTACAGAACTTGAGTCTAAAAGTATTTATAACCAAAAGCTCTTTTAATAGCTAGCCTACCTATCTTTAATATTTTAAGGACAAAAGGAGGGAGTGAGCAGACCGGGAGGGAGTGAATGAGATAGGTACTGCCAGGCCACCAGTCCTGCAAAGGAGGGAAGGGAGTGGTCACTGCTGTGTCAACCTCGGTTTTTAAAGCTATGCAGACTTCTGTGCTCATTTAATTATGCAGAGCAGGCAGTAGGCAGATCTTAAAAAAAAAAACAAAACAAAAAAAAAACTGCCTTAGAGAGAGAGAGAGAGAGCAGTAGGCTACAGCAGAGGGAGAGGAGGGACGAACTTTGTGTGTCTGGGGAGTAGACTAGCTAAAAAAAAGCTCTTCTAAGAGCTACTGGGTCTGAGCTACCTAAAATCAAAAGTTCTTTTAGAAGACATTTACTGGTACTTGAGTACTGGGAGCTTTCAAAGCTACTGAGAGCTAAACTAGCTAAGGCTGAAATTATGTAACATAAATAGGCCAGCATGTAAATAATTTACTACTTACATGCCAGAGTGGGCATGTACTTTTTTTCATGAATTGCATACCTTGCCCCCTCAACATGCAGCTGCCCCCCCACCAACCTCCCCCCCCACTCTGTCCCATCCCTTCTGAAGCAGCCCACTGTCCTGCAGGTAACCACCTCCTCAGGTAGCGCATTCTGTTTGTCTACCACCCTCTCCGTGAAATAATGTCCCCTGATCTCCCTCCTGAATTTATCCCCCCCAACCTTAGTTGATGCTCTCTAGTTTTCCTCCCTCTTCTGATCCAGAATATCTCTCCTGTATTAGCCTTGTTTATCCCCCTTCAGGTACTAAAAGGTCTCGATCATATCTCCCCTGTCCTTCCTCTCCTCTAGCGAATACATGTTTTTTTCTGTTAATTTCTTTTCTCCTTCATCCCCTATGGAGCTCCCTCTTGCCAGGACATCCAGCTCCGTCTCCCACTTGCAGCATTGCCCCCTCGCTTTCCCCCACGGCAGGGATCCCTCAACCCACTAGTTCGGATCCGGTGCGAGGGGCTGATGCTATCGTGGGAGCGGGGCCTGCGGCATCTGGCAGTCATCCTCCTGAGGGGCCATTTTCTGTGTTTTTTTTTTTTTTCCTCCCCTCCGCCCCCGGCACAGCAGCGTGCAGTGCCGCCAGTGACCGAGCGCGCGTGCTCCCACACGCAACACATTGGGCGACTGCCCTGTCACCACCCCCCTACGTGTGAGCCACTGGTGTCGACCCTCAGCCTCCGCTAGGGGTCAGGCATGACGCTCGATCCTCTCCCTTCCCAGCCGACCCCCGATGGCCCTCTCGCACCGCGAACACAGGTCGCCGGCATGGCAGGAGGTAAGGCATGCTGTCTCAGTCCTCCACGCCACTGGGCCGGCCCTCTAGCGAATACATGTTGAGCATGTTCAGCCTTTCTTCGTATGACATCCCCCTCCAATCCCTGGATCATCTTTGTTGCTCTGTGCTGCCCCCCAGCAGTCTGATATCCCTCTTCAGAAATAGACGCCAAAACTGCATGCAGTATTCCAGGTGTTGTCTAACCAGTGACAAGTACAAGGGAAGGATCACCTCACTACTTGTAGAAGAGATCCTCCTTGCTATACAGCCCAGCATCTTGTTGGCTTTCGCTGCTGCCTTCCTGCACTGAGCTGAGTTGGTCATATTCCCCGTTATCACCCCTAGGTCCTTTTCCTCCTCCTCTGTGCTCCCCAGCTGTACCACTCCCAGCTGATAGCTCCTCCTCTGGTTCTTGGCTCCAAAGTGCAGTACCTTGCACTTCTTGGCATTGAACCCCAACTGCCATGTTTCTGACCACTCCTGTAGTTTAGTCAGATCTCCCTGCAGTCCTCTTCACCCCTCGATGTCATCCACCACAGCCCCCATCTTGGTATCGTCTGCGAACAGACAGGTCTTACTCTGGGTCCCGTGCGAGAGATCTGCTATGAATATGCCCAGTAGCACTGTCCCCAGCACCGATCCCTGTGGCATCCTGCTTGTTACCGCTCTTGGCGATGAGTTTTCCCTCCACCACCACCCTTTGCTGCCTGCCCTTCAGCCAGTTTGTGATCCATCTGACCATCTTAGTACCCACCCCTACATCTCCCAGCTTCTCCCTAGTCTCTCGTGTGGCATGGAATCGAAGGCCTTGCTGAAGTTCAAGTACAGAACATCCACTGCATGGCCCTTGGCTAGCTCCATAGTCACCTAATCATAGTACTCTTATCAGGTTTGTCTGGCAGGACCTTCCCGAGACAAACCCATGTTGCTGCCTGTCCTGGAGACCATTGTCCTCCAGAAATGTCACCAGCCTCTCTTTAAGGATTGTCTCCATGAGCTTTCCCACAACTGATGTGAGGCTCACCAGCTTGAAGTTACTTTGATCATCTTTCGGGCCACCTTTCTGACTGGGCACTACATGGGCCAACCTCCAGTCCTGTGGGACGCATCCTGTGTGCAGAGAAATATTGAACAGGTCAGCCAGTGGTCCTGCCAGACTCCCCGCCAGTTCCTTGAGTACCCTAGGGTGAATGCCATCTGGTCTTGTCCACCTGCAGTGCTCTCAGTTCCTCTAGTATTCTGCCCTCTGTAATTTCTCCATCTGTCACCCAAACTGTCCACCCCTCTCTACCGCGAATACAGAGCAGACATACTCATTCAGGGCTTCTGCCTGCTCCTCCCCCCTCCTTCTCTACCCCCCCCGTCCTTCTTGATTCTCACTATCTGGTCCCTGCTCTTCCTTCTTTCCCCAGTGTATCTAAAGAAGTCCTTCTCTCCGTCCTTAATGCCCTGTGCCAGCCTCCGCTCCCTAGATGCCTTGGCGGCTCTGACCAGTCTTGTAACCTCCCTGGACTTCTTTGTATATTCCACCCCGTCTTCCCCTTCCCTAATCTCTGAATGCTTGAATCTTTGGAAAGCTCTCCTCTTGGCTCTCACCTCCTTCATTACCTCCTTTGTCAGCTAGCTGGGCTTCTTTGCCCTTTTCTTCTTACTCTGTTCCCTAGTACATGCCCCAGTAGCCTCTGCCAGCCCTTCCCTAATAATACCCCATTTTTGATTGGCATCCATGGTGGACTGGATTTCTCCAGATGCCTTAACAGGATTTCCCCATCTTGTTGAATTCTGCCCCAAAGTCAATCACCTGGTTGTCTGTGGTAGGTAGCTGCTATGGTGTTGGTCTGCTTCCACGCTCCCCCCCGCGATGGTCCAGTTTTTTATTTTGTTAAACTACATGTTTACTGTGTTTTAGAAAACTGACATTCAGTTGAATACGATGATACAGAGCATGAAAAACATAATATGTGCTAGCAAATGAGGGCGCCACTCCTCTCTATATTGGCCTCTTCCAGACTATATGGCTTAAAATGGTTTAAGTTGCTTAAACCATTTTAAATCCATCTAACATGGCTTGTGTCCACATTATGAGCGGGTTTAAACATGAGTTCAGAAACCATGTTAAAGCATTGATAGGACCTAGGCTTTAACATGGTTCTTGAAATGGAGTATAGTGAAGAATTGGGTTACCTACAAGTCTGGAAACGCATGCATAATTCCATCTCTGCTTCAGTCTCCCAGAAAGCATGTTTAACAAGCCCCACTGAGCACTGTTGGAGCAGCAAGTGTGGACCCTGCAGCACCAATGTTTTATCCATGCTAAAACACGGCTGAACTCAGTTGGGACGCAGCAATGTGGTAAGTGATAAACGTTTTATAAAATGATACAACTTGCTGCGTTGTAGTCTGGACATGGCCATAGACACTTTAATATGATCTATGTCCAGATGGTCCAGTCTTGACCTCATTCCCTGTTGTGTGCAGTAGACAAGCTGCTACAGTGTTAGCCTGCTTCCATCCACCCAAAATGATCCAGTCTTGACTGTGGCCTGTTGTCTGTAGTGGGGCTAGCTGCTTTGGGGTGGCCCTCTTCTGTCCACCTCAGATGGTCCAATCTTGACCTCTTGGCCTGGATCTGGACCTCAGGCACTGGCCAGGACCAGTGAAGCTGGACCTTGGTGCTGGACTTCTGGACCTCTGGTGTTAGACCCTGGGTGCTGAACTTCTGGACCTCTGGTGCTAGACCCTTGCTGCTGGACCCTTGCTGCTGGACCTCTGATGCCGGATCTTTGATGCTGGATATCTTGTGCTCTAGATCTCTAGCACTGGACCCTTGGTGTTGTCGAAGATTTTAGGCAGGAAAGGGAGAAACTCGCAGAACCGGAGATGCTTTGCCCCAGTCAGCAAGGCCTGGCTGTTGTAATGGGTTTGGCCCCCCCACAGTAAAAATTGGGCAGCAGTCTAGAAATATGGACAGCAAAGCAGTCCCAAACAGGCAGAGTTCACATAAGCAGAAGATCAGGAAACATGCAGTTCGAATTAGCATTGCTGCTAAACAGAGGCTGTCTCTTTTTTTTAAATATAGGCAGCGCTGTACTTCGTGCACTTGTGGGCTTTAGCCCCGTCATGATGCTGAAGGGCAGCAGACGATATTCAGCTCTGTGGATGGTTCTGGTGCCTGGGTGTGCCAGCCACCCCTTGGCCTGCTTCCTAGTGGAGCTTTAATTAAACTCCACTCCTGTGGGCAGTCTGTAATGGGCCTGGCTTGCCCCAAATGATGCTCCTATGGAGCTTGGTGATACGCCCTCTTGGCATCACTGTAACTGGGCCTTTGTGCCCAAACATTGCCTCCTGGGAGTCTTTCACTGGGGCTTGAGGTGCCCCGAGATGTGCAGTGTGGACTACCTTCTGTAAGCAATGGGAGGCATGTGTTTTGGTATTTAAAAATAAATGAAGATTTCTGGGCTTACTTCCCACTCACCACCACCACCACCACCAGGGATCTGTGGAGCCAATCGGGAGGGCTGAAGGTGCTGATGAGGAGGGGGAAGCTGGAATGGGTACACTACTACTGCTGCTGCTGCTGTGGGGAGGTCGGGGACCGAACGAACAGTGCTGGCCGCTGCAAAACACAGCCGAACTAAGGGAGCGGCCCGCTGACGTGACTGCAACTGTAGAACCATTATGACATCATAGAAGGAATAAGCAGTGTTAAAGTCCAAGGGGAAACAATCATATTTTAATGAAATTGTCTTCAGTAATCAATAATGGAAAGCCCAGAAATTCAAATAGTTCTGTCTTGTGAATTCCATTTTGTAAACCAAAAAATCCCTTTAAAGGGGATATGAAATGTTGTGCCAGTCGGCAACAGTTAAATGAGTACTGTCAGACCTTTTTGCATCTTATTTCTTGTTGAGAACCCACTTTTTGTGGTTGCTTACCTTCTTTAAAATTCAGTAACATTGCTGGTTATTTTATCTGCTTTCTGTTTTTAGTAGAACTGAAATGCATGCTAATGGTGTAATTATACCCAATCCTGTTTTGTTTCAGATTCTTAATCTACTCTTATTGCATACTCCCTGAACATTTGAACACCCCCAAACAGTGCATCCACCACCCCACACAGTGCATCCACTCATGGTGCAATGATCTCTCTTCCCAGTGCATCATGAGTAGCTAGACTGCGTTGAGGGTGTTCTCAAGACAAAGAAAGGTGCAGAGACTGTTGATCAAGGACCGTAAACTAACATGTTTTTGTGTCGTATCACCAATATGGTGGGCAGTCTGTTTTTCACTTTTATTTTTTCAAATTTTGTTTTATTTTATTTGTGCCTCCCGGGCTCCTGGTCGGCTTCTCCTTCGGGCCGCCTACGCCCTGCTGGCACCCTGCCCCTGGGGTCAGCCACCACCACCCCACATCGCAACCCCCTGGGTAACCCGGCATAACCCCTCACCAGGTGGGTCCTCCTCTGTGAGAGATGGGCACTGGTAGGGGGTCGGCCAGCACACCCATTTTCTTGGCCTGGGTGCTACTGAGGTGCTCCTGGGCTGTCCCTCAAGGCTTCTGTGGCAGCAGGAGCCGGCGACCATCATCCAGTTGGCTATGGAGTGCTTTTTCCCCATTTGCTCCCCGGGGGCGTGTCGTACCACTAAGGTCAAGGCATATGCTGATGTTCACCACACCCCGTTAGTCAGTGTGAACCAGTGTGTAGCTGTGCCCCCGGCATCCGCCAGGATTCAACATGCGCCGGGTTATCTCCCCACCCTTCCCCCAAGAGAAGGCTAGCAGTCATCGGACACTCAAGCCTTCTCTCCCCGGCCGGCCTTCCAGTGTCCCGAGTCCATTCCCGAACCTGGGTCACTGGCATCGCAAGCGGAAATCCAACCGTTATGCTGACAGGCTGGCACAAATTTGATTTTTATTAATAAAAATTTCACACAGACAATAATAAAAAAACAACTTACAACAACAACCTGCTGCTGAATGTACAGATCATGGTACTTCATATGGAATATTCAGTTCTGACAAATCCACTGCGTACAGTTGACTACCAGTGTATGGCACCGCGCATTTATATCTAATATTCATAGAGCCAGAGACATTTTGGGGAAAAAAAAGAAGGGTCAGATCGTCCATTCATATTCAACCTTCTGTAAATTGGTACTGGTGTAACTATTTAATTTTGTTTTTCACTTTTTACAGCAAGAAAAGGAGTCTGACTCAAACTACCAGTTACATCACCAGTCTCCACAGAATGTGACCAATTATAAAATATTTTTTTTAAGCTAGAGACACTTCGAGGTCTAAGGGGGTGTTGACAGTATCCATGTAATGATGTTCCTGTGTACAAAATGAAATACTTCTAAATGCACCATATTTAAAGGGGAACTGTCATCAACAGTGGTTCTTTATGTCTCGAAGTCCATAAAAAACTAATTTGAGTGAGCTATTGTATTTATGTGTGAGTCTTTGCAGTCCAGAGTTATTCATATGTAAATCAGCCTGTAATTAAGGGCTGGGGGAAGCCATATGTTTTAGACTCCTGACAAGAAATGATGTTGCCGAGGAACTTAGCCCTCCAGGTTAAGTGGGGGAGGCAGTATAGCGCAGTGGTTTAAGGCTCTGAGCTGCAAATCTGGTGACATCCAGCAGACCAGACCTGGGTTTGAATCCCACAGCTTCCACTTGCATACTGTGCGACCATGAGCAAGTCACTTAACTTCCCTGTGCTCCCAGGTCGGCGCCTGTGTAAAAAAAAAAAAAAAGCTTTCAGCTTAGTGTGCTACTCCTGGTTAAACAAGTTAATTAAAATAAAAAAAGGAAAAGGAAATAATCTGTTTTACTAAGTGAGGTGTTATTACAACACTTTCTACATTTATAATAATTGTTTCGTATGTGCATTGAAACTAGTAAGTTATCACCTTTACATTTCAAACTGTTAGTAATAATCCATTTTTAGGATTGATTTAATCTCTAGGCTATACTGCCAGCTGATCATTAAAAACGACACATATCTCAAGGCTGGCTCTGTGGTGTCAACAGGTATTGGGGCCCCATATCAGGATTTCTAAACCCTGGCTGTGTTCATGTCAGTACAGATTTCTGGGGCTGCCATAGCACCGACTTCTGTCTTACTCCATTCCCTCTCTTATAGCCTTTTCTCTTACAATTTCAGGTGTGAATACAGGTGTACAAGATGGAAATGTTGCTACTTACCTACTGGCCTGGCATCATGGGGACAGCCTTGAAACGTGTAGTGTTTGCTTTACAGCTGGCAGCACAGCCTAGAGGTTAAAACCCAAGAGCTGCGAACAAGCTTCTTTCATCCAGCAGAATGGGTTTTTATTCCAGCATGCTGCTCCTGTATATTGTGTGACCAGAACAAGTCACTTAACCTTCTTGTGGTCCCAAAACACACCCAGAAATAAGCTTTAGTTGTGTGCCGTTCCTGGACAAAGACGGTAAAAACTATCTGAGCATGTGTTATGATTCTGAAAATATAATGCTCTTTCTATCCAGATTTGACTTGTGGGGGGGGGAGAATAGGACACCATTATTAGTTTATTAATTGCAAAACACATAGATGGACAACATTGTTAAAACATGCATAATTGGAACTGCATTATTAAAATATAGAGTAATATATGGGTGGGTGTGTGTAACCAGACTTTTACACATACACAAGGTATGGGATGCTACATTAACTCCAAGGGCAAAGTCCGAGAGGTTTATAAAAACAGCCCACACCAAGGGTGTGTGCACAATTCTGGTTTTTACACCCACCCACCCATATATTATTTTATTTAATTAATGGTGACAATTTTTTTCCCTTTCAGCATTGTTTAGTTAGTGCAGCAGTGCTCTCAGAGACAGACACATTCACACACTTTTCTCTGTCTCTCATGCACACATACTCACATATATACACACAGCCTATCTCTCACTTTTTTTCCTTTCTTTTTTTACATTAACAGTGGGAATGGCATTCTGGAAAGTTGCGATCCATTGGCAGAGCTGCAGCGTGTAAGACACGCTCGAAGGGCATGAGCGGCAGGATCAGCCAGATTCATTTGTTTCCTTTACGGTAGAAAATCCCATTCCATCCAGAGTATTTCAGTAAAAAACTGTTATACTTTTAACTTCATCAAAAGAAGTAAAATATTCTTTTAATAATCTTCAGGTTATGCATGTTTTGCCTGTGTTGTCTGTCTGTGTGTTTTTGCAATTGATAAACAATTAATGGTGTCCTAATTTTTTTTTTCCTTTCAAGCCAACATGCTCAGATTGTTTTCACTGTCTTTGTTCGGGAAAGGCACACAACTACAGTACAGCTTGTTTCTGGGTGTGTTTTGGGACCACAGGGAGGATAAGTGACTTGCTCTGGTCACACAATATACAGGTAGAGCATGTTGGAATCAAACCCCATTCTGCTGGGCGAACAAAGCTTGTTCACAGCTCTTTGCTTTAACCTCTAGGCTGTACTGCCAGCTGTTAATCAAAAACTACACATTTCAAGGCTGGCCCCATAATGCAGGCCAGTAAGTATGTAGCCACATTTGCGTTTTGTAGACCTGAGTTCACATTCGAAATTGTGAGAGAGAGAATGGAATAAGACAAAAGTTGGTGCTGTGGCAGACCCAGAAATCTGCACTGACATGAACACAGCCAGGGTTCAGGCATCCTGATAGTGTGGTGCCCCAGTTCAGTCCCTGTTGACACCACAGAGTGAGCCTGGAGATGAGTAGTTTTTAATCAGCTGGCAGTATAATCTACAGGTTAAAGCAATCCTAAAGATGGATTATTTTTACTAACAGCTTGAAATATAAAGGTGATAACTCACTAGTTTCAATGCACATGCAAAACAATTACAATTACTGGCCAGCACTCTTTCCCATAGGGAAACTCGGTTATAATTTGCTGTCATAACCAGCTAGCCTGGTTATAACGGCAAGCACGCGCTGGGTTTCCCTTGGAGCACGCATGCGACAGTCGCCGATATTTTTATTTTTTTTTCCTTTTCTAGGGTACCTTACCTCTTGGCCACAGACTTCACCGTCCCTCGATCTTGGCGGTAAGTTGCTTTTTATAAAAAATAAATAAATAAATTACAAAAACTAAACTCTCCCTCTGACCCTGCAACAAAACAAAACAAAAAACGAAACGTGGCACGTGCTAGAGAGCCCTCAGCAATCATGCACCCGCTCACCACAACCACCGCTGGGCAGTCAGTTTAAAAAAAAAAAAAAATACACATCTATTCAGTGTTTTAAATGAAAAGCCCATTTCTTTATTCCTCTAATAAGTTGGGTACTGTTACTTGGGGACTGCACAGAAACCGGACTGCTCCATGGCTGCCTGAATTTGCTTTCCGCGTTCCTTATTTAATTTTGTATCTTTGCTGAGGCAAAAAAGCAAAGCCGCCAGCAATTATTAAAAATAAAATATGGGTAGCTTGTGTAAAACCGATTTACACACACCTCATGTGGGATGCTTACAACCCCCTCGGTTTTGCCCTCGGGTTTATGTAGCATCCCACAACCTCGGTGTGTAAAATTTTGTTACACCATCCACCCCATATATTATTCTCTATATTATAAATGTACAAAGTGTTGTAATAACACCTTAAAACGCAAGAAAAAATGGATGTACACCACTGTTTGTATTAGTTTTCTGCTTTATTTGCAATTTTCCTCTCACAAAAAATAGGCAACAGTTTTTTGTGGTAAAAGCCACTTCATCAGGCCCTGGCTATGTTGCGGTCATAAAAACATAAATAACAGAGTTTTAGCCACAGGTATATATTACCAGATGGTTAAAAGGCCACCTAAACAAATAAGTCACAACTACTGCTGCAGTGCACAATCTCTTACTGACACGCTCAATTCTCAGTCTCTCAAAGTAGCATGGCATACTATTTTTAAAATGATAATTGAAAAAATATATGTTAATATAAATATGAAATATAAATCAAAATTAACACTGCTGAGTGTTGAGGATGCTAAATGGGAAGAAAAAGGGGAGTTGAAAATGAACAGGGTGTAGAAACAACACATTTTTATTTTTGAACAAAACTAATAAACTAATAAAGAATTTGGTTTTCCATAGTGTAGCTACACAGTAAGAGCCAGACAGAATACTGTGGATTTCAGAATACAAGCTGTATGATTTAAAAGAAGTCAAATGTATCTTTTTAACAAGTTAACAGGTAAAACACTTTGTGTCTGTATGCTATATATGAATTTTTCCCTTTCAGAAACAATTAATAAAGTAGAGAGAACGCATCTTATAAATTGTTGCAAAGGACATGAAACTAATGTTAAGGTAGAAATATTGCATAATTGTACGATTGATTTATGACGTGTATTTCAGTTACAATCTACTTTGTTTTGTAAAGCAGAGTAAGGGGCATACAGTGTCTGCAGTACAGATATGGGGGAAGACAACCTGCGTGTATATAGGTGCTTTACTATATAGTTTTTCAATTATCATTTTAAAGATAGCATGACGTGCTGCTTTGAGAGACGGAGAATTGAGCGTGTCAGTAAGAGATTGTGCACTGCAGCAGTAGTTGTGACTTTTGTTTGTTTAAGTGGCCTTTTAACCATCTGATAATACATACCTATGTCTAAAACTCTGTTATTTATGCTTTTATGACCGCAACATAGCCAGGGCCTGATGAAGTGGCTTTTACCACGAAACTGTTGCCTATTTTTTATGAGAAGAAAATTGCAAATGAAGCAGAAAACTAATACAAACAGTGGTGTACATCCATTTTCTCTTGTGCCAATTTCCATGGTGATGATGGATGACCCAATTCCTAATGAATTAGATAACCGGCATCCTGAAATCCATTTATTTCTTTAACACCTTAAAGAGGACAGGAAATCATTTCTAACTGGCAGCTGTTTGTAAAGTTCTTATTCTTAGAAATTATAGGCCTTCCCCTAAATTAACCATATTTAACTCTACCTGAATAAAAAGTGGTATGAAAAACTGTATTTTGCATTGTTTTGTTTTTTATGGGCAGCATTCTTTTACAGTTCTCTTCATGGAACCTGTGATCTGGAGTTTTAACCATGCCACATTTTGTGCACAGAACTCTGAGCATGGTTCTGAGGGGAGAGTAGCTCATATTTAACATTCTGTACACAAACCGTGACGTAGTTAAAAACTCCAAATTACTGGTTCCATGAAGAGAACTGTAAAAGAATGCTGCCCAAATCAACCAAACAATGTAAAACACAGTTTTTTCTTATCTCTTTTTATTCATGTACAGTTAAATATGGATAATTTAGCAGAATGCATATCATTTCTGAGAATAAGTACTTTATAAACAGCTACCAGTTAGAAATGATTTCCTGTCCCCTTTAAAACACACTTAATAAGACAGATGATTTCCATGGAGGGTCAAGTTCCTTGGCAACGACATTTCCTGTCAGGAGCCTAAAACACATGGCTGCCCAGCCCTTAATTACAGGCTGCTTTACATATGAATAACTCTGGACTGCAAAGACTCACACATAAATACAATGGCTCACTCAAATTAGCTTTTTATGGACTTTCAGATTTTCAGACATTAAAAAACTCTGTTGATGACAGTTCCCCTTTAAACAAGCAAAAAAGTCGGGCTACCTGCTAGATGCACTGTGGACAAAATAGCCAAAACCTTAGCCGTGTTAATGTAAACTGTTTATTATTAAAATATTGAGCAGCACTCACGCTATCAGCCCGCTGACGTTTTGCACCAAAACTGTTGTGTTTTTTCAAGACATGAAATGGGAGGTGAATTTGAGAATGGAGTGAATGGAAGAAAATAAAAGGTACATTCTTTCATTAATTGCAACATGGAGGCAATCGTTCACATGACCGTACTTTTCATGTTGGAAAAACTATATGAAAATTCAAGGTCCGGATCAGTGAACACTCGAGAAGCATTGACAGACAAGATAAGAAACTGTGTGCTGTCAAATCATATTCGGTGATGCCGTTCTGGGAGCTCATTTATATTCCAAATCTGGAGAACATATTCATTGGAAAAAGGGGAAGGGAATTGAACAATTTTGTTATGAAACGAGAGAGAGTTGGCAATAAGAACTGCTGGTGATGCAGCCACCAGGACTTAATGAAATGTTTCAGCTTGCTCCATTTCTCTTTTCCTTACACAGTTTTTCATCTTTATTCTTTATTCACTACTCCCCCCCCCCCCCGGGCCACACATGTGTACGTGCATGTACATACCAGGATCCGGTGGCCCCTTCTGCCCCTCCCCTGACTTTTGTCGCCACCTGTTTCCGCCTACGCACCCATCGGACCTCCACCCAGTGGGAGCGGGACTCCGGACGGGTGGGCATCCACCCCATTGGAGGGGAGAGCCATGGCTCAGTCCTGCTCCAGCCCTCCCCCTCCCGAGCCGGCACCCTGGCGAGCCGAGGTCGTTCCTGAACCTGGGTCGCCGGCGTAGCGTGAAGTAAGGTGCCAGCGCCTCAGCCTTCTGTGCTACTGGGCCAGCCCCAGCTTGCCCCATTTCTAAAGTACTAGGATTTTGTCCTTGTCAATTAAAATGTTGAAAATTTCTGCAAAGATATGGGGTACAGTTGCCTTTATCTCTGCCTTGTGCAAATTTATTCTTGCCATTGTTTGTTCCAACAAGAACAGGCATATGTACCAGAAGTGCTCCATGTTGGTTAGACTAGGAATAGTGTGCTGACCCCATGGTGTGGAGGGCTAAGGCAGAGGGACTGGAGATTGGTGCATGCCTGGCCCCCAGCGGCGGCGAGAGGCTGTGGGCAGAGACGAATTAGATGTCTGGCGTGCCGCATGCAGAAGCGTGCACGGCTCGGTCATTGGCTTAATTGCACGCTACGGCTTGCACTCGGGGTTGGGGAGAAAACCGGAGGAAGAAGACACCACAGACTGGCAGAAAGATGCTGGCCCTCCGCAGGAGCCGCACCCGACCAGCTGGCATCTCAAGCCAGAGGAGTGCCAGTCGATGCTGGGGTGACGTGGCTTGGGGGGCTGGAGGAAGGGGGATGATGCTGCAGATAGGAGATAAAAGAAATTAACAAAAAAAAAAACTTTATTTATAAATTTTCATACTACATTAGCAACATGTACCAAGATATCTGTACATATGCGAACAGTAGGTTGAAGGTATTAACCAGCTGTTCTGTTTAACCTGAGGCCAGTCTACCCCTTGATTGTACCTGGTAGAGAACCACATTTTACAGCTGGAGAACAGAGCAGCAGGGCTTCTACTACCATTCTCACAGTACTTAAAGGGGGAAGGGGAAGGGCAGGGTATGATTTCCAACATGTAGCTGTTTGTAATGTTCTGGTTTTTAGAATTATATTACCAGACTTAACATTATCCGTATTTAACCGTACAAGAACAAAAGTTAATATGAAAAATGATGATTTGTTTTCCTGGGTTTGCCGTGCAATTTTTTTTTCCATAGAATAAAGAATTTCGAGATTTTCTACAGTATGTGACTGTATGGAATCGGCACTCTTGATCACTGCACAGATAGGCCAACAGCTGGCGGTCAGCAGATTGTAAATCCACGCAGTACCATAGTCACAACTCCATATTCCTGATTTAAAGAAGAGAACTGTATAGAATGTTGTCTATTAAAATGTAAACAGCCGAAAACGGGTTACAGTAATAACATTTAAGTACAGTTACATGTGGATCATTTGGTGGTGAAGATAATTTTATGAAAACAGAAACATTAAAAGCTACAAATTCACACAAGGTTGCTCTTTAAGAGAGACTCTTGAGTGGTGGAGGCAGGTAATTTGACAGTCATGGTAATAGATTTTAATATGGCACATTCACATAGCCTAACTCTGCTGCAGATTTCCATGCCACTCGCTTCTCTTTTCTGCACCGGCAGTGCCAGAGTCACGTCCACATGACCCCTCTCATCTGATGTAGGCTGTGCTTGAGAGGGGCCATGAGCCTTTTGTGGGGGGAGGGATTGTTATGGATGACGTCGAGGATGAAAGTCTTACAGCAGATTCCTTCCCCAGCAGTCCTTGCGGTGGCCCCCTCACCACACCCAAAAACATGTAATGGTTTCCGTGTTCCCAAGAAAAGGCAAAATTGACCAGGAGAGAGTTTTTGATTTTTATCTTCCATTCCTCTTGTGCTGCCAGAGCCCTGCTCCACTGTGCTGTACTGACTGTGTGGTGCAAGAATCATGAGTGCAGAGGAGGATCATGGGACATGTGTTGGGGTGATGCGAGCGGTGCAGTCAGTCTGCATGACAGCTTACAGCGCTTACTCAGCTACACATCCCCAAATCCACTGAAGCTTCGGGAGCAGATTATGGCTCTGTTGAACACAATCAAGTAAGTTTCTGCACTGCCACATTCGCACTGCAGCAGTAAGTCTGATCAAGTCACTGCCGTGTAAATGTGCATTTAGACTAATTGAAGAGACTTTACACAAGCTTTAGAGACATCTACAGGTGCATTTAAATAACCACATTGCAGTGCAGCAAATGGATAGGACTTGTTGCTGCTGTGCAGATGTGGCACTGTGGACGCTTACTCGATTGTGGTAAATTGATCCTTAATCCTCCCCTGGAGCCTCGGCAGTGTTGAGGAGTGAATAGTGTAAGCTGCTGTGTGGGGTGGCAGCACTGCTTGCATCATCCCAGCATGACTCACATCCCATGATCCTCCTCTGTGCTCCCATCATTCCTGCGCTGTAGACAGGAAGTGCAGCAGAGCGGAGCACCAGCAGCACAAGAGGAGAGAGCAAAAAAACAAGCCCTCTACAAATTAGTTTAGTTTTCGCTTTGGACAGGGGAAACCATTCCATGTTTTTGGAAGCGGGGGAGAGTGGCCACTGCAAGGATAGTTTTAGGGGGTGGGATCTGCTGTGAGACCTGATCCTCATTGTCGTCCAACACCCCCCATCCCTGCTACTGGCCCTTCTTGAGTGCAGCTTACATTGGCCCTGAGAGGGGTTGTGTGATTCTGCCTCTGACTTTGTGCAGAGGAGCACGTTACGCAGAACGCTGCAGCCGAGGTAGGCTGTGTAAACATGTCTTACGGTCTCTTCATCAGGTGCAGAGAAAACTAACCAGTATTTCAGAATTCATACCACTCATTTCATTAAACAGAAGAAAGAGGTAGTGAAAGTAAAGGCATTTGATAGAATGAATGTAATTGCCAGGAACTAGCCCCACTGTTTCTCGAGAGATGAGAAATCAAACTTGCAAATGGTGGGTTACATCAAAGTGGTACTGTTACAGTAAATTTAGTTGAACGTTTTCAGTTGTGATGGCAGCAGTTTCAGAAGACTCATTCCCTTTTATTTCTAGCTGATATTTGATAACCTTGACCTAGATATGTAGGACACGTAAAGCTTTGTAGTGTGCCTGTTGTATGTCTGTGTTGTGGCAGTGATGATCATTAGAATGTATCAAGCGCTAGTGTGTGTGTGTGTGTGTGTGTGTGTGTACTTAAGCCCCACAGTATTGGCCAGCCTTCAGGTGGGTGGGTTGAAACTCTAATTACAAGTTAAAGATGACAGATACAGACTAGAAGTGAAATTTCTTTTAGCACTGATCCTGAACTTCGGTTTTCTGTTAACCTCTGCTCCAATAGTTCTTTACGAATTCCGAGGATTCCATTGCTTAACCTTAATTCAAAATGGCATCTCCGAGCCAATGAGTTAACCTTCCCAAGACATTGGGTTCTGATGCATCTCCTTTCATATGCACTGTATCTCAAAAAGGCTTTACCAGGGATACCACTAATATGTGCCAAAGGGGCAAAAAGTTGCAGCATGCCCACAAATGACCCCTTTTCCTAGCATCAGTGGCCCAGAGTAAAGGCAAACACGCGCACGGAAATGGGAATCGTGACGCAATTGGAGCTGCAGACGCTTACGGGGACGGCGGCGATGATGCCAAAGGAAACACAAATGAAAATGCAAACAGAAGCATGCATTGCATCACAAGTCCTATGAAAACAGGTTGAAGGAACTGAACATGTACTCCCTGGAGGAGAGGAGGGAGAGAGGGGATATGATAGAGACATACAAGTATCTTACAGGGAGGAACAGGGTGCAGAAAAACACTATTTTTAAGCGAAAAAGATGTTCCAGGACTAGAGGGCATGGGATGAAGTTGGAGGGAGGACGATTCAGAGGAAACATGAGAAAGAATTTCTTCACAGAACGGGTGGTGGACAAGTGGAACACCCTGCCAGAGGAAGTGGTGGGGGCTGAAACAATCACGGGATTTAAGAATGCATGGGATAGACATAAAGGAATTCTGAAGGTCAGGGGTAAGGTGCAACAGACTTCTAGGAAAACAAACTGAACTTACAAGCTCAAATGGGCAGACTGGGTGGGCCATAGGCCCTTATCTGCCGACACTGTCTATGTATCTATGTATGTATCTATATATTTTTCTGACAGTTTTAGCTACAGCCAGGGGTCAAAATAATCTCCTGTCTCCCTGTCCCATACAACCAGTTTTCCCCTAGGACAGCTGGTTTCATTTCTTTGCGTGACCCTGGGACAGTCACCAAGTGAAAAAGCATTAGCGGGCACTAAGACTCGGGAGATCCATCCAGCTGTATGGTTGAACTGTGGATGTCCCAACATCATGGTGTCACATGCTGAGAGATGTCCATGCCAACCCATGATGGGATCTTCTGTGTAGCTGGTGGTTTTGTCAAGCAGCAGAAATGGATACACTGCAGCGGTGGGACTAGTCTGTGCCTGTGTTGCTTGTCATCTTGGATGTGCAGTTGCCAGTCTTCCTTTTGCTTTCTGCATTGCATACCTCATTTCTCTGTGTGGGCTGCACTGGCAGTAGTAGCCCAGTACTAGCTCTTGTTCACAGGCAGCAGAGTTTTGGGGATGCAAATTCATTGTAATCAAAATATGTGTGTGTGTGTGTGTGTGTGTGTGTGTGTGTGTGTGTGTGTGTGTGTGTGTAGTGCTTTTTTAACCCGTCTTTTTTTTTTTCCTGGTCCTGATCCCCTGCCTCAGACATGCAGGCATGTGGAGGCATGTGCACACCGCATCTAGAGGTGCCCTCTCTATGTGTCACCCCTTCTACCTACGCTGGCCACCAGACCTCCACCCAGTGACAGTGGGACTACTGGGCGGGCGCGACCACCCCAGGAGAGGAGAGCTGCCTTCCGGCTTGCTAACCCTGCTCCTGTTCCTCGCCTTCGTCGGCACCTCGAGTCTATTCCCAAACCCGGTCACTGGCGTAGCGCGATGTAAGGCTTCGGGGGCCTCAGTCCTCTGTACCACTGAGCCGTAGCCATATATATTTTATTTTTTTTCGGAGCTTGCAGTCATGGCACAAGGGGTGACTCTGTATTTGGAGATTAGATGAGAAAATTAAAGGACTAAGACAACCACATAACACCCCCCTGTTAGAGCATGAAGGGCTTCAGAGACAGGAGTTAGGGAGGTTGGTTAATAACCCTTGTCATTGGGGGCGGCACAGGTCAGGAAGCATAGGAAAACCAGGAGCAGTTATAAAATTCACAAGTAGCATTTGATTATTAGTAACAGCAAAATTTTAAAAAAATGAAATTGTTCAGGAGAGTTCTTTACAGAGGCAGTACAAACAAAGAAAACAAAGTCCTTACTCTGAGGGTTTCTTTTCAATTTCAAATCTCTGTCTCTCTCCCCCCTCAACAAAAGATTGCTGTCTTTTTGTCTTTTCCTGGCAGTTAACTTCTAGTTCTTGAGCTCATTAAGATGCGTGTTCTATTTTCACACAATGTTCCAAAAAGTCAGTTTCTTTCCTTGTAGGTGCTGCAAAATAGAACATTGTGTCCCAGAACTGAGTTCCTGTTGACAGCTGTAGATGAGCTTGTGGCGGTCAAACTGCATCTCAAGGTTAACCCCTTGAGTTCCAAATAACTTTTTGCAATCATTTCAGTAATAACTCTATACATTTTCAAACCAGAAAACCCAGTTTCCCATAGAAACGTAGAAAGTGACACCAGATAAGGACCATGTGGCCCACCTAGTCTGCCCCTTTTCCCTACCTAATGCAATACCGAAGACCCTAATTGATCTGCGGTATACCTTCTTTTCCCTGTTGCGAGACAACTCTAATGTCATAGATCCTATTATGTTTGTCTGGCATGATCTCCTGGAGATGAACTCATGCTGCTGCCCTTCTTGGAGCTCATTGACCTCCAGGAGGATTATCAGTCTCTCCTTCAGGATTGCTTCCATAGGAATGCTGTTCATTCCATGTAAATCTGTGAGTTTTTGAAATAGATACTTTAAACCAATGAGAAATGTTTTTTTTTTTTTTTTTTTATATGTGTGATCTGGGTGTTAATAGAATGTGGCTTTCTGAATAACAGTCATAAGTCTCTGAGGAAGGACTTGGTTGGTCCGAAACCTTAGATGTTGTTTTCTTTCTCTCTTCTATAGCTGGTCTCTGGGCTCATCACTAATGGGAGGTCCTTCCTGGAAACACGTGACAGGCAGGATGTAAAAGTGACTTCTGCAGGGAGACTACATTCTCCCACCCAGTTCCTCCAGTCACCAGTTTACTTCCTGCCTGTCAAGAGGTAGGATCTCTGCAGGGATTCTGTCACTGAAGTGACAGAGCCAAAGACTTCAAACTGTGAGTTACTTCTATTTTTATCAAAGGAGCTAGGCAATCTGCCTATTGCTTTGCAGGGGACCCCAGTTTCAGCCCTGCATGCTGTGCAGATGGACTCCCCACCCTCCTCACACCTTCCCGCGCTTGGTGAAGCTTCTGCGGCCGCACATTCTCCCCCTCCCCGCCCGAACGAGCCAAGGGGACTCGGGGAGGGGGGGGGGCCAGATCCAGAAGCTAGAACGTAGTCTAAACAGCTCCTTGGTCGCTGCCATAGAGCTCCCTCCTCCAGAGCTCCTTGGACTATATGGGAGCAAGCTGCGCTTCTGTCTTCTCTTCGACAGCCCCTTCCGTTCAGGTCGTCGACGCTTCTCCTCGTTGACGAGCTGCCTGCGCCTTTGTGCTTGTCAACGGCTACCAGAGAAGGTCATGGACATCTTCCCTCATCGACGGCAGCTACAGTTTAGGCTGTCGATGCTCCTCGTCGTTGACAAGCCACCTGGAACCATTGGGCTCATCAATGGTCACCTGGAATTAAATGGAGCGATTGCACTGCAGCCTCAGGAGGCTAGCTCAACAGAATTTTGCTAGAGGGAAAGGGGGCAGGGCTACACACAGCGCGTCGACGAGCATTCCTGGCCTCTGCTCATTGACGGATTCCTAAAGGCACTAAGAAAAGCCAGCGGCTGAGGGGACTGGATATTAGCCCTTAAATTTTCCTGGCCCCAAGCCATTCCCCCCCCCCCATCCCCCTCAAGGGGACTGTGCAAAAGATTCTCAGTGGACTATCTTTCATCAGGGCCTGGCAAGATTCCTAGCCCACAAGGATGTCATCCACCAAACTGGACAAGCCCTCTGGGGTAGAAAGTGCCACAAATGTCGATTTATTCCCCAACCTTTGCGGGATCGCCCTGCGTAAAATGCGACAGCGCAACATCGGCCAGCTTGGAGGAAGTTAAGGAGGCATGCATCTCCGAATCTCAGGACCTGCAAAGCCAGTCCATGGGCCAGGGGCAGTCCTCCGCCTCAGAGGGGCGCTGTCACTCAGCCAGAGTTCTAGTGCCAGACCTAACTGAAATGCTAAACAGGGCTTTCACCCTCAACTCATCTTATTTTGACATCCTGCCACAGTTACCAGAGCGCAGGAAGGCCACCTGCAAGCACACCCCCTCCCCATCCTCTGACGAGGAGGGTCCCCACTCCTCACAACAGGACAGAAGGAGAAGAGGGCCAGATCCAGGAGCAGATCCAGAGACACCCACCAGGAAAAGCATTGATGGAACAGATCTCCCTCAGGGTCCAGTTATTCATCCCCAGAAGGGGGGGGGGGGGAATCCTGAATTCAGAATCGGACTTGGACTCCTCGCCAGTCAGAAGCTTTGACTTGGATGACCTAGATTTTTTTTTTTTTTTAATCAAGCAGCTGGTGAATGAAAGTCACCTGGGACCATTCTCTCTGGAACCCAAGCACCCTAAGCCAGTTTTCAGACTCGCTTCAGCTTCAAAACTAGCGACAACATTCCCCATACCTCCAGCCATAGAGGAACTATTAAAAGAAGAATGGCAGGGGCCAGAGTGTAATTGTATTACATTATTTTATTGTTGCCTCTGAATATGTGTTAATTTATTGTATGGCGCCCAAATCCTCTGGGAATGGGCGTCTTTAAATAAAATATTACCTTACCCCGTTCCCCGCTGCCTCACCAAGATACTGCAATTCAATAAGAAGCCTGTGAGGGAGATGGCTAGACTGCCCCAGAATTGACCCATTGATCGCCAGCCTTACCAAAAACTCAGTTATTCCTGCAGAGGGTGGAGCCTCCCTGAGGGATCCAGTGGATAGGAAGGTGGACACTTCCCTATAAAAAGGCTTTCCAGTCCACAGCAACCTCTCTCAAAGCAGCTATGGCCAACCTCTTCTCAGCTTGAGCTGCCCTTTCGTGGGCCACTGGCATTCCGGCTTGCTGATTAGCTAGAACAGATCCACCCCGCAGCATCTTCAACTAATGGGACTAGCTTCTGCCTGTTCAGTGGACGTATTGGAGGAGGCAGTCAGATGTGCAGCAAGGGCTATGTTTTACCAGACCACAGCTCGCCCCAGCTTATGGCTGCAAGCATGGCAGGTGAACACCTCCTCAAAGATGCACCTGGTGAAAGTCCCTTACAAAGGAGGCCTCCTTTTCTGATCAGCTCAGCTCTAAAGGAGGCGGTCAAAGAGTCAGGGGAAGTGGCAAAAGTCAGAATGCCACAATTCTGGGGCAGGTACAGGTCCAGGCAGAATTTTCGAGCCCAAAATAATTCCAGGGGACAGAATAAAACATTTTCAGGTAGACTAACTTGGTTTTCCTCTCGCAACCAACGCGGCTTCTGGGGTTGGAGGGGTGGCTCCCGAGACGCTGGTGGAGACACCAAAAAAATCAAAGTGAGGGTTCACGGACCCATCCTCGTGTAGAGGGCAGGCTTTCCAACTTTTTCAAGGAATGGGTCCACACCATCACGGACAGTTGGGTGCTAGACATGGTACGAGAGGGTTATTTCATGGAGTTCGAGTCCAGACCCCCACTGCCCCATGTGATGCCCTTGCCCGTCTCAAACAATCCGGTGAAAAGAGCAGCGACAATGCAAGCGATCACAGATCTTATACAGGCAAGAGCAATCGAACAAGTTCCCTTTCCAGAAGGGAACTGAGGAGTGTACTCTCTATTCTTCATAGTCCCAAAACGCTCAGGAGGTTTCCGGCCTGTGTCAAATTTTTAAACGGATTTGTTCGCCATAGGACATTAAAAATGGAAACCCTTTCCTCTGTCATCCGGGAAATCCATCAGGGGGATTTTTTAACCTCAATAGATTCACAGGATGCTTATCTGCATGTCCCCATCCACAGAGCATACAGACAATTCCTCAGATTCAAAATGGAGGAACACCACTTCCAATTCATGACGCTCCCCTTTGGCCTGGCCACAGCACCCAGGGTCTTCTCCAAAGTCCTTGTGACAGTGATCGCTCGACTCAGACTACAAGAGATCCAGCTCTTCCCATACCTGGACGACATTCTAATCAAAGCTCTACAATACGATCAAGCAGTCCAGGCAGTGACGGAAGTCATCCAGTGCCTCTCCTCTCCTCTCCTCCTCCTCTCCTCTCCTCTCAGAGTTCGTAGTCAACTAGAAGAAGAGCTCCCTACGACCGTCACAGACCCTGAATCATCTAGGGGTGGATTTCAACACAGTCCAGAATCAGGTTTTTCCTACAGTTCAATTCAGGGAACTTGGGGCCCTCATCAGCAAATTTCAATTGGCCCAATCCCTGCCGGCTCGCTCCTTCATGCAACTCATAGGGACGATAGTCTCCCTGGCAGACTCTGTTCCCTGGGCACTTGTTCACATGTGTCCTCTGCAGTCCAGCGTCCTCCTTCAATAGTCCCAGTCAAGGGCAAAGATGGGCCAGCAGATACAGATCTTCTGCCAGGTAAAAAGTTCTCATCACTGGTGGGCGTAACGATCTAACATCATGAGGAGTCTCAGTCTAGGGCACCCTCTCCAGATGAGTCACCACAGATGCGAGTCTCCAGGGCTGTGGAGCACACACGGGTCAACTCTCAGCACAGGGCAAATGGTCGCTGGAGGAGTCGTGCTACAGCATCAATGTGCTGGAAATGCAGACAGTCTGCTTGGCACTTCAACAATTCAAGGCACAGCTCTCCAACTGGGTCATTCTTATTCTCATGGACAATTGAACAACAATGGCCTACATCAATAGACAGGGAGGCACAAAGAGCTCTCGGATGTTGCAGGAAACTCTACTCCTCTTTCAGTGGGCGGAAAGCAACCTGGAAAGCATGAGAGCTGTATTCATCCCAGGCCAGGAGAATGGCACAGCAGATTGGTCAAGTAGAAAGGACATTTTAACAGGCAAATGGGAACTCAAGGACAACTCCTTCCACCTACTCGCTGCTCGGAGAAGCAGCCCACAGGTAGATCTTTTCGCCTGCCACAAAAATTGCAAAGTTACACAGTTCTGCACTCTCATCAAGGACGAGATGGCCATGGTACAGGACGCTTTCTCCCTAATCTGGGGACGATTTGAGCTCCTGTATGCTGTTCCTCCAATTCCAGTATTATCAAGGGTCCTACACAAGATTGCCCAGGATCAGGCGGAGATGATTCTAGTCTGTCCATGCAGGCCCTGCTGGCCATGGTTCCCTCGATTAGTCCAAATGTCACTACAACCTCCTCTGATATTACAAGCAAACCCCGACCTGCTTCATGAAGGACCCTGGTACTGCACCCCAGTCTACACAGTCTATCCCTCCCGGCGTGGAGATTGAGCGGGAAACTTTCAAGGAGTTAGGCTACACTCTGCCTGTCGTTGAAATGATGATCCACTTTAGTCATCCCTCGTCCTCCAAGGTCTATTACAAAGTCTGGAGGAAATTCCTTTTCTGGTTACAATCCATCTCCCTACCAGATGACTCTGTATCTCTTCCCATTATCCTACAGTTCCTACAGGAGGGTTTTGACAAAGGTCTCCAACCGGCTACCTTAAGAGTCCAGGTATCAGCCTTGGGGGCACTCCCGGTGGTGGACTTAGGGGAGTCATTAGGAGCTCTCCCTCACGTTAGACGATTCCTGAGAGCAGCAGCATTGAAACATCCTCCAATAAAGCCCGTCGTTCCACCTTGGAGACTCAACCTGGTCCTTAAAGCCCTCACCAAGGCTCCTTTTGAGCCCCTGAAGGAAGCATCCCTACTTCACCTCACAATGAAGGTAGTTTTTCTTACAGCAATTGCCTCAGCCCGCCGCATCAGTGAGATAGGAGCCCCGTCATCCAAAGAGCTATACACAGTGTTTCATCAGGACTCAGTGGTCCTGCTGACAGATCCCTCCTTTAAGCCTAAGGTGATGTCTCCTTTTCACTGTAACTGAGTCCTGAAACTTCCCTCCTTCTGTCCTCACCCCAAGAATGAGAAGAAGCAAGAATTTCACAGGCTTGATCCAAGGAGAGCACTCAAGATTTACATCAAGAGATCTGATTCAATCCGCAAGACTTCAAGTCTGTTCACCCTTACTTCAGGGCAGAATGTGGGCAGAAAAGCATCAAAAGACTGTATTGCAAGATGGATCCGTTCCACCATTTCCATGGCTTACCAGAAGGCTGGGATAGACCTGCCGGGCCCAGTGAGGGCACACTCAACTTAAGCATTGGCTATGTCTTGGGCGGACTTCAGAGAAGCCTCTCCGGCGGATTTATGTAGAGCGGCCACTTGGTCATCCATCCATGCCATTGCAGAGTTCTGCAGATTGGATGTGTCCACCTCCACGGGGGCGTCCTTTGGTCGTAGGGTCCTCCAGGCAGTGGTGGACCGATAAAAGACTATGGACATTCTTCCCACCCAGGGAGCATGGGGATGTACTGCTTAGTATATCCCAGTAGTGATGAGCCCGGAGACCAGCTTTAGGAGAGAGAAATAGAAATTTTAATACCTGTAAATTTTCTTTCTCCGACTGCTGGTCTCCGGGCTCCTTCCCTTCCAGAATGCTGGAAGTCAGCCATCCGGCTGCAAGTCAGATTAATGTTTCTTGTTCCCAAGTTATGTAGTACCACAGGGGACAACTGCTTTACGAAGAACTGGTGGCTGGAGGAAGTGGGTGGGAGGATGTAGTCTCTCTGCAGAAGTCAGTTTGCATCCTGCCTGCCCGTGGTTCCAGGAAGGACCTCCCAGTAGTGATGAGCCCAGAGTTCAGCAGTCCTGAGAAAGAAAATTTACAGGTATTTAAATTTCTAGTTTTGTACCATCTATGTTACTCCAGTAAAAGGTATCAAACCATTTGCTTCTGGATTATGTCTATCCCTTGCATTCTTGAATTCCCCTACCATTTTTGCCCCCACCACCTCCGCAGGGAGGCTGTTCCAAGCATCCACTGCTTTCTGTGAAAAAGTACTTCCTCATGTTGCCCCGAGCCTACCCCCCTCTAGCCTCATATCATGTGCCCTTGTTCTTGTACACCTTCGCTGAAAGATGCTACCCTCCTGTACCTTGTGTATACCCCTGAGATACTTGAATGTCTCTATCATATCTCCCTCTCTCTCCTCCAGGGAATACATATTAAGGTCCTTTAGTCTTTCTTCATATAACTTTTGGTGCAGGCCTTGCACCATTTTTGTTGCCGTTCTCTGGGCTGCCTCTATTTTGTCTGTTTGGGGAGGATATTGAACTGACCTGATTTTATTATTTATTACGATGTTGATATTTATTTTATAGATTTTTATGATGTGTTATTTGGTTGTATTTTAAAGACTGTTCTGCGCCTTTTTTTTTTTCTTCTGAAAGGCGCATTAAAAATTAAGATTATTATTATTATTATGTCCTTCCAGAGATGCGGCCTCCAGAACTGGACACAGTACTCCAGATGAGGTCTCACTAGTGATCTGTACATTGACATAACCACCTCCTTTTTTCTGCTGGCGATACCTCTCCTTGTGCAACACAGTATCCCACTGGCTCTCCCCACAGCCTTCTCACCATTGTTTGGTTACCTTTTGGTCATCAGATACGATTACCGCAGGTCCCTTTCTTGATTGGTGGCCATCAGTACTTCTCCTCTCATCTTGTACTCCTCCCTTGGATTTCTGTGCCCAAAATGCATGGTTTTGCACTTCTTTGCACTGAATCTTAGCTGCCACACCTCAATCACTCCTCAAAATGTTTAGGTCCCTTCTTTTTCTGGCCCCAGTGTCAACCCTGTTGCAGATCTTTGTGTTGGGAGTCATACCTTCCTCTCAAGCCCTCTGCAGTGTCGCTTATGAAGACAGACTGGCCCCAGCACAGATCCCTGTGGTACCCCACTGGTCACCCCCTACTCCTCGGATTCAACATGATTTACCACCACCCTCTGTGTCCTGTCACTCAGCCAGTTTCTGACCCAGTTTTCCACCTTGGAGCTCATGCAGCTGGCCAGCGTATTTACCAGCCTCCTATGTGGGATGGTGTCGAAGGCCTTGCTGAAATCTAGGTAGGTTGCAACCACCGCCCCTTCCTGGTCTCCCAGTCAAAGAAATCTATCAGATTTGTTTGATAAGACCTTCCTGCAGTGAGTCCATGCTGCCTCAGATCCTGTGCACTGCTGGATTCAAAAAAGATCACAGTCCTTTCCTTTAGCAGTGACTCCATTATTTTCTCCACCACTGAGATCAAGCTGACTGGCCTGTAGTCACCAGCCTCCTCCCTGTTCCCTCTTTTGTGGAGAAGGACTACATTTACCCTCCTCCAGTCCCCTGGAATCACCCCTGTCTCTGTCGATTTGTTGAATAGGGCTGTGCTGCCGGCACCTCTCTAAGTTCTTTTTAATATTCTGGTATGTATCCCATCCAGTCCCATGGCCTTGTCCCCTGTCAGATTCTTGAGTTTCTTCAGGACTCTTCCTCTGTAAATGGACTGGTGTCCACCTCTCTCCAGTTGATACTCCTGTTGCCCAGTAGTGGTCCTTCTCCTTCCTCTTCTGTGAATACTGAACAAAAATATTACTTCAGGATTGTTGCCTTTTGTAGGTGCCCCTTTGCACAGTCCCTTTCCTCCCTTTTTAACTTCACAATCCCACCCCTGGTCGTCTTTCTTTCACTAATGCATCTGAAAAAGGTCTTGTCTCATTTATTAGTTGCCTGGGCTGTTTTTTACTGTGTTTGCGCCTTTGTGCTCCTGACTGCTTTCCCTGATAAAGTTCCCTAACTTCTTCCCTCTGTGTTTTCTTGTGTACCTCTTGAAAGCTAGCCATTTCTCTTACCTTACTGGCCACATCCTTTGAGAACCATAGTGTTTTTTTTTTTTCTTTGTTTTGCTTAGTTGCCTGACACAAAGGCTTGTTGCGTCTGCCATGGTTTCCTTAAGGTTAGCCCATTGTTTCTCTACAACCCCCAATTTTTCTTCCCCTGCAAGGGCTTCCTTGAGACATTCCCCCATTTTTGAAAGTTGACCTATCTGAAATCCAGGACCTTTGCTTCTGCATGGTTTGACTCCTCCACTGTTCTCGCACTGAACCACACCGTACGATGATCACTAGGCTCCAGGTAGCTTCCCACCATTACATCAGTGACTCTGTCCCCATTGGTGAGTACCAGGACCAATATTTCTCCTCCTCTGGTGGGTTCCACAACAAGCTGCTTGAGGCACACCCCCTGCAGGGCATCCAGGATGCCTCCGCTCATGGCTGAGGCTGCAGCCTGGGTGCTCCAATCCACATCCGGCAAATTGAAGTCTTCCACCAGTAGTACTTCACCTTAGGCTGTCATTTTGTGGATGGTTTTCACTAGTAGCCCGTCTATCTCCTCCCCTTGTGCTGGAGGTCTATAGATCATGCCAGTGTGAGTGTTGGTGCCATGTCCTGTCTCCAGGGTGACTCACAGTGCTTTGGCTCCCTCCTGCATTCCCTGAACTTCAGTTGCTCCATTTCCTTTCCTGACATAGATAGCCACCCCTCCATCCTTTTTCTCCAGCCTGTATTTTCTAGAGTGTAACCTGATATGGCTATATCCCATTCATGGTTCCCCGTGTACCATGTCTTGGTAACAGCGACAATCTCCAGGTCTGCCTTCAAGGCCACTAGGTCCGGGATTTTATTTCCCAGGCTGCGGGCATTCATGCACATGGCCTTCCAAGTTTTGCAACCTCCCCTTCTAATAGTTACTTTCCTATCCCCATGCGCCCCCCCCCCCCAATTTTACTCCCACTCTTCCTTATCTCTGCTTTTCTACCTATCTTGATGTTAGGTTTTAGTGTCGATTTCCCAATCCCAGGGCCCTCCCTACTGACTGCTTCATCGGTGGGGGGTGGGGGGCAGTTAGCTTCTTTCTGCCTACTTTTGCCTCCCCCCTTGGATAGTTTAAATGGTTGCCAGCCCAGTGCGGCACCCTCATGGCATATAGGCACCCTTTGTAAAAATAACACTCGGCATAGTAAAAACAGAGATTTTAGTATCTACGTACATAAGAGCAGTGGGAGGGAAGAGGCAAAACCGCGTCATCATCTCATGGTATTTGCCAGCATGATCTCTCAGGGGGCTTCTCTCTGTTACTCAATATGCCGGCTGCACCAGCTCCGAAGTAAAAAGTTATGAGTGATCAGTTAATTTACTACCTGTTTTTTTTTTTTTTTTTTTAGGTGGGTGGGAATCGAGGTACTCGAACCACAAACTATGCACCAGTGGCTCGAGTTCCCCTTCCAGTAGCTCTCCTTTAACTTCAAGCTGGGAAAGTACCAGAGGCAGTCAGGGCATCTCTTTAGAAGGCTGGCAGGTCCTGCACTGTAGTGAAATTAAGTTTTGCAGGCACTAGCTGTCAGGATTTAGTGAACATCCACTAGCCCCACAGATTTTCCACTGGCCCAGCTGGTGTACTTATTGCAATGTTGGCCTTCACCAATACAAGTCAGCATGGCTACTTAAAGGAAAGTCTTACTAGCCTGATACAAAATCTACCAGCATTTGGCTAGTAGACTGGTGCCATTTTCAACCTCTGCAGTGGCAGCTTTGGCTGTGTGAGCCCAGGTCCCCAGTGCATAAATAAATAAAGGGGAGAAAATTAGCATTTTACTCCCAGTTTTGCCTGATTTACCTCCTTTCTTATTTTTAAAAATTTGCTTCCAAACCTGCACATATTGGTACATGTGCACAAAAATGAAAGCACTGTATGATGCTAATCGTCCTGGCATGACACGCTAACAAAGTGGAAGCAGTAGGGCTGGGAGAAGAAAAGAGCATCTGTATCAACTGGGCTTAAAGTTCAGTTTTGTGCCTGGGGTTGGGGGAGATCCTGGATGACAAGATCCCTAAAATTTGGGGGAGATAAACAACAAAACAAAAAATATATTAATATAGTCACATTGTTATAATTGGTTTAAGTGCCCCCCCCCCAAAAAAAAATTGAGTATTGTCCTTGGTCTGCATTCTTCAAGTTTAATTGTTTTTTGGTACTGTCCAGATCTCACTATTTGCCCACCCGTCCTTTAAGGTAATTAGTTCAATTTACACTGCTCCCAGAAGAATCTTTTTCCTTGGCTTGTTTTCTTTTGCAAGTTTTCTTTTTCCTGTATGCTAGCCAAGACCCTCCTTATTTGTCCCAACCCTCTGTTCAGTTGTCTGCCCCAGCCTAAAATAGTTGCAGTGACTCAGCTGTTTGTTTTTTTTTGTTTTGTTTTTATTCCTTGTTCGCTCCTAAGGATTTAACTTAACTCTGTATTTTTATTGCATTGAGACTGTCCAGTAATGTGACACTGTTGTACTGCATGTGAAAGTCTAGACTGCATCGCGAGCTGCACTGTCTGCCACTGTAACAAGGGAATTGATTTTTTTTTTTTATTATTATTAAACATTTTCATTTTTTCGCTTGTTGGTCTTGCCTGTTGAACTGGTTATTGCTTCTGAACACTGCCTCTCTGACATCTTCAGTGTCTGTGTCTTCTCTTGATCCAGCAGAGGCTTTATGCAACGTCTGATTCCGCTGGCTCTTGTTGTCTGGCGGAAAGCTGAAATAAAGAGTCTTGGGAGTGCTGTGGTGCACAAACATGGACCTAGCACGGGTCAAAGTAATGAGACCATGCCGACCAAAAAAAATCCAGCACTCCTTTGTCTTTTATGTACTTTTTTGCATTTAGCGCAAAAAAAGTACATAGAAGAAATAGTGTTTTGCAGGGGACTTTATTCCTCAGGGGTTGCAAAAATGGAATGAGGCCTTAAAAATTCAGGAGGGCACATCACGTTCTACACTATTTAAGTCCTGATCAATTGAATACTTTGCAGGACAGTGTGAAGAGTTGCCTGCTCCCTGACATGAAGGTTGAACCTGACCAAATGTTTAAAAAAAAAAAAAAAAAAAAAAAAAATTGGGTCACTACCCTACCCATTAATGGGGAAGTATCTCAAACCTCATGGCAGAACTTGGTGAGGAGACCCAGTGACTTGAACATGTACAATGAGTTTGAGACGTAAAGTCAGAAGTCCATAACTGGGCTGCAGAAAACATTACTGCCATTTAGATGCAAATACTACCTGGTTAAAGACTATTTGGACAAGGTCACTTCAGACTGCCACAAGTACAAACCCCCCACCACCCTCTCCTCATCCCCTCTCCTTTCTTCCCTTGCTCTTCAGCCTTGTCTAACCAGGTCTCCCCTGTACTGGCTGCCTCTCGTCTTGCCTGTTGACTGCGCTGTAAGACTTGTCAACCTATTAGTTCATTGTGTATCTATTGTATGCTATTGCACTTTGTATTTTTTGTCTTTTTCAACATTGTATTCTCTGTTTGATAGATCTGACGTGGAGCTCTTGTAAAGGAGTCTCTGACTCAGAGGTTGTAATTCCAATAAATAAATAAGAAAGAAGTTGGCAGTAAACACTTCCCAGTCTTACCTGGATGATCGGCTCCTGGTGTGGGAACTGAACCCATACCCCTGTGGCTGAAAGATGAAAGTTAAAAGCAGCCGAGTCTACACTAGCACATTTCATGACCTGGTCTGTTTAAATTCCTGACACATATCAGATGATTCTTTTTCCGTGCATGTTGTCACCATGACTAACCAACCCCTCCTCCACAGCTTAGATCATCATAATGTGAGTTGTTTATAGCTCAATCATTGTGTCAGGTGTTCAGCTGGAAGCAAACTAAAGTCACCCTTCACATGCAGTAAAATTTGCTACATTTGTTTTGGGCCAAGAGATGCAGCTTGAAATATAATAACCAAGAAGAGAGTCTCTTCTTGGTGGGGGTCCAGGACTGGGGAAGTTAAGGCTGAGGGAGGACAAACTGAGTGTGCTTGCTAGGTGGAAGGGTTCTGGGGAGAGAGTAGGTGAAGCGGAGTGCAGAGCATTACAGGAGAGATGCAGTGCCATGTCTGCCTAGTCCAAGGCTGATCTGGAAGGCAAGATCACTCTGCAGATCAAAGGGGAATAATAAATCCTCATTTTAATACATAGGGAACAAAACGATAATCGGGGATTGGGTAGAGCCCTTGATCATTTGGGAGGGGAAGCCGTTGAGCAAGGCAGGAGCAGCAGCAGAGGCACTGAGTACCTACTCTGTGTCCGAATTCAGCCTGGAAGTTGGGGGGGCCATGGCCAGCTTGGAAGTGAAAGTTATGGGAGACGTGCAGGCTGAACAAGCAGGCAGTGGTGGTTATGCCAGAGTTAGCAAGTAAATGTTTGGATGGGCTAAATGCAAGAAAAAAATGCACCCAGTGTTCAAGTAGTAACCACTGTAAATTAATAAAGTAGTTAAGCTGGCCCGGTGGTGCTGAGGGTTGAGGCGCTGGGCGCCACACAGATGATCCGGGATCGGGAATGCGTGCGGGCTGTCTGGAGTTGGCTGGGGTTGGAAAGGACTGAGCATCCAACAGACTGCTCTCCTTTCCCGGGGGAGGGTTCAGGGGGCTTCCTTCAGTCTCCAGCGGCCCCCAGTGGTAGTCGGAGTCACTGCAGGAGCGAGGAAATCATGGGGTGAGGTACAGCGGATGTCGGCACGCAGTGCTTGGATGTCACTGCATGTCTGTACCTCAGGGGGAAGAAAAATTGGAGGAAAATGTCAGTCAGCCGAGCAGCTTGATGTCTGGGCCTCTCACTGGTGGGCCTGTTGTGGAATCACGCTCCAGTATTTGATTCCGGCCGGCGAGAGGGAGTGGGGACCCCTCCGCAGGTACGTAGTGTGCTAGCCAGATTCGAGTGAGCCTGCGGGCTGGAAAGGGTGAGGGGACAACGGCTGGATGTAGGCAGGCTGAGGTGTGAGGAGTAGACACTATAATGGGGGGGGGAGAGAAGGTGTTAAAAGGAGTTCTGACTGGGCTCCTTGCTGGTGTCTGTCGGGGCTCCTTACAGATGGGGATAGCGCCAGAGAAATGGAAAACAGCCAGTGTCCTTCTGTTTAAGAAGGAAGCAAGGTTGGACCCAGGTAACTATAGTCCTGTTTTTTTGTTTTTTTTTTAATTTGTATATATTTTTTTTTTTAAAGTTGGTGACCGGGAAAGGTACACTGAGCAGTGGCTTGTTCCAGGTGTGACCCGGGAGAAGGGGAGAACAATATACACACAGTTCACTTGTTCATTTCTTATATTTCATCAGGATGGGGTACTAGGCAAGCCTGTTTTGAGTACCGTCCTGTTACAAAGTTTCAACATATAACATTAGGAAGACAGATAAATATACAACAATCCACAATGTAATTCACTAGAACAACACTGTAACAAATAAGATGCAGTTGAGCAGCAAATCGGAAATGAAGACATTTGGTACAGTGGTATTGCAAATAAGTTAATAGGATAGAAATGAATAGGACAGCCATGAGAGACTCGCATTGCAGTTAGGGGGGTAAGATACAGAAATTATCACATACCATAATCATGTTCAGGGTAAATTTCAGTTGATAGAATAGCTGATTATACATTATTACTTTCGAGGATAATTGATAGGTAGCAGTTTTATATGTGGGGAGGCAATTCCGACTGTGTAGTGGAGCATCAGGAACCGGAGGGGGGTCTTGAAGCGGGGTCAGAGGAGGAGGGTGAACGGGAATATATGCGGGGAGGCAATTCCGACTGTGTAGTGCAGCATCAAGAACCCAAGGGAGGTCCTGAAGCGGTGGTCAGAGGAGGAGGGTGAAAGGGAATATATGCTGGAGGTGATTCCGACTTTGTAGTGGAGCATCAAGAACCCAAGGGAGGTCCTGAAGCGGTGGTCAGAGGAGGAGGGTGAAAGGGAATATATGCTGGAGGTGATTTCGACTTTGTAGTGGAGCATCAAGAACCCAAGGGAGGTCCTGAAGCGGTGGTCAGGAGGAGGAGGTGAAAGGAATATATGCTGGAGGTGATTCCGACTTTGTAGTGGAGCATCAAGAACCCAAGGGAGGTCCTGAAGCGGTGGTCAGAGGAGGAGGGTGAAAGGGAATATGTGTGAGGAGGCGATTCCGACTGTGTAGTGGAGCATCAAGAACCCAAGGGAGGTCCTGAAGAGGTGGTCAGAGGAGGAGGGTGAAAGGGAATATATGCTGGAGGCAGTTCAGACTGTGTAGTGGAGCATCAAGAACCCAAGGGGGGTCCTGAAGCGGGGTCAGAGGAGGAGGGTGAAAGGGAATATATGCTGGAGGTGATTCCGACTGTGTAGTGGAGCATCAAGAACCCAAGGGAGGTTCTGAAGCGGTGGTCAGAGGAGGAGGGTGAAAGGGAATATATGCTGGAGGTGATTCCGACTGTGTAGTGGAGCATCAAGAACCCAAGGGAGGTTCTGAAGTGGGGTCAGAGGAGGATGGTGAAAGGGAATATGTGTGAGGAGGCAATTCCGACTGTGTAGTGGAGCATCAGGAATCCGAGGGAGGTCCTAAAGCGAGGTCAAAGAAGGAGAGCGAAAAGGACTAAGAAGGGGCTACCAGAATGAGGAGGGTCAGGAGCATGGAGGAGGGGCAACTTATAATGACCACAGTGCTTGGAGTCGGTCGTGAAAGATACGGTGGTTCAGCACGTGGATGGCACTGAGCTGTTCTCCAGCACGCAGTATGGCTACCTGAAAGACAGATTTCATCTAATGAACCTGACTGCCTCCTTTTCATGTGGTAACGAGAGAGGCTAATAAGGACCTGATGTAATGAATGCTTTTGTCACTGTATACATAGAAACCTCATGGAGAAAGTAGCACCGTATGCTGTAAACAAAGTGTACAGGAGGTGGACAGCAGACTACCCGCTGGGAAAGAAGCAGAGCGTGGTGGTGGCTGGTCACCATTCAGATTGTAGGGGAGTGCGGAGTGGAGTACCCCAGGGACTGGTGCTGGCTGTGCTCTTCAGCATATCTATTAATGATCTGGAGGACAGGGGGGTCAGCAGTATGCTGATGACATTAAACTGGCAAGAAGGCTGAACATCTCTGAGGAAGTGCACTGTATTAAATCAACTGAAAAAAACTGATCAGCAGTTATATACGTGAAAGCGCTAATCAGCTGTGAAAACTTTATAGCACTTGGCACTGATTGATTAGCAAAATTTAAAAATAAAATGTTATTTTATACATGTAGTCTCCTGTGCCATGGACTCACTTAGTAAAAATGGATAGCAGTTTACTGCTGCACATTTCTGGAAATGACTAGCATTGCCCTCAGTTTTGAGTAGCATTTTGTTATGCTATACCAGCTGTTTAATATGCACTACGGGGGGCCTGCACTTGTTAGAGATGTGTGCCGGTAGCGCTAGGGGTTTTAAAGCATGGATCGTGTTAGACTCACCAGTGTGCAACAACAACAAAAAAAAAAGGAAGGGTCACAGTGAGACATGATTGGGTCAAACTTAATCCAAAGTACAAATTTCGTCAGTAAAGAAGCTAAAACTTTTCATGTAAAAATATTTTCCTGTTGTTCACTTTTCCATTCTTCAGCTATTTGTTACAGACCGGGTGCAGTGCTGTGGACCCACTGTCAAGTGGAACGTGGGTCATTTTTGCCCTATCTAGTGTTGTCCATAGTGTGGACTAAGAAATGGAGGACTTAAATTTATTGCATGGAATAGTAAAACGCTCAGCCAGGATCCAGGTGGTATCCACCCTAGGGTAATAGTGGAGTTAAAGGGGTTCTGACTAGGCCCCTCATTGGTATTCTTCAGGACTCTTTCCAGACCAGGATAGGTATCCTAAGGACGTGTGATCTGTGTGATGCACAAGTGGACAGCACAACCAGGGGAAAGGATCTGTAGGTAAATGTGGGCAGTTGGTTAAAGCCAGGCAGGCAGAGAATGAACGCAGTTTTGGGCTGCATTAGGAGAGGGTAGGGAGCAGGTCAGAAGAGGTGATCCTCCCCACCCTGTATAAAGCCCTGATTTCAACCATGCCTGGAAGACTACGAACAATTCTAGTTGCTGCAGTACTGAAAGGATACTGATGAGATAAAGAAGTTCCAACACATGATCACCACGCTGAGTAGCATCATAGAAAGCAAGAGCTACTGGGTGGAACTGGATATAGTCAAATTATTAGCCTAGAGAAGGGGTGACTCTGAGGGGCTTGGTCACTGTGTTCCGTATAGTAAAGGGTAGACAGGGTAGTGTATACACAGCTGTTTGAACTAGATAATGTAAGCACAATTGGGAGTACCTGCACTCTATCTAAAGGGGGTGGATAAGAGAAAAATTGTAATGCATTATTCAACACAGAGAATGGGCTACGTGAAGTAAACTATCAAGTGAGATTGAAAAAGCTAGGACTGTTCAGGCTTTCAAAGCGGGATTATACATATTCCTGAGGAAGAAGGGCATTAAGGGTCACACAACTTGAGCAAGGTTAGAGTACTGGATATTATGTTTGGATGTGCAGGGTATCAAATTGGCACCAGACCAGTACCCAACTGCAGGTAGATTTTTGTATTGGGCTTGTAAAATTCTTTTAACTAGCTCTGCTAGCTAGTAACTGAGGCAGTAACCTATCAGTGAGCACACCATTTGGACTAGTGGAATGTCTTGTGGGGCCACTTAATTGTCTGAATCACTAGTTCTGTTGGCTAGTGCCTGAATAATTTTATATCAACCCTTGGGCTACCTTAAATGGCCTAGCGGTTGCTTGTCGGGCAGCTGTGAGGTAACTCAAGTTTGAGAACAATTGTTTTTGTTTTTTTTTTTTACTAGGGGAGCTGCATCAGGAGGTAGGCCTGGCAATGGTAGCTTCCGCTAGACAGTGTGCCATGGTCAGGATGGTTTGGCAGTGGGCTCTGGTGCCACAGGAGTGCCTGGATGGACCAGGGATCATGCTTGCCTGGTAGGAGCACGCTCCATGAGTCTGAAGCCACCAGGATGGACTCTGCCGGTGCCAGGGGAGTAGGGAGGTCTTCACGGAGGAAAAACTGCAAAACTCCCAGCTTCCACCAAGAACGACAGCTATCCCATGGGTCCTAGATCATGCAGCCCACTGTCATCTACCAGATCCTGTGTTGGGCTGGGGAAGGATGGCCCAGGCATAGAGGGGACACTATGGGATAAGCAGCAGTGGTATGTTAATGGAGGGTGGGGCTAGTTGATTACAGTCACAGCCTTAATAGCAGAGTGAGGCTAGGGGAGAGACGAATCTCAATCAAAAGGAAAACAATCGACCCAAGGATGTGTGTCAGTACTTAGACTCTGTATAGTCACTGCTGTGTGGCAGGAGAGGTGGACAAGATGAACCCTCAGTTCCTCCCATCCTACCAATACTATGTTGCTCTTCTGAATGTTTGTGTTTCTTGGCCATTTATTTCATTTACCCAGGGCAGTCCAACGGAGACACAGTTTCTTATTTGCAGCAAGGTCCTGCTTTGGCTAAATTTTACAGCTGGAAGAACTGGAAGTCTGGTAACGTGCTGTTATACAGAGAGACGGGCCCTGTCCACACTGTTGTCTTGAAATCTGTAACGTTTTCAAAACGGTTTAAACTGGTACTGTTATAGTCTGTCTGCATTGCCTGTGAACCATTTTGAAAACACTACAGCCTGTCCAGACCGTGTTTACTTCAAGGTGCAGTGTGAGCAGTGTGTTTAGCTCCTGAGTACAGTACAGTCCACAGTGCAGTTCGTGGGGCTTGGAGCTATCCCATAAGCCCATGGGCAGTTGCCATGCTTACAGTAGACAAACATGGTCGTGTTTTCTCCTTTGGGAGTGTGTAACACTGCTACTTTGGCCAAAAGCAAACTATAAAAAACAGTTTTTTTTTTTTTTGCGATTTGACTTCCACATTTTTGCCATGTCAAAAAACGCTACTCAACCCGCACTGGAATGCAGGCACTTCTGCGATTGTTTGTTTTGGTCCATCTTTGCTTGTCTAGATGGCTGCAATGCATGCAGGTATAGTGGAGGAAGGGGAGCTACACACTCACCTGTCCACACTGCCACTGGTAACGTTACAGGACTGAAAATGTTACCAGAACCGTTGTTGAAACCACCTCATAAGTAATTTCAGTAACATTTCAGAAAACACTTGCTGTAATGTTACCAGTTTGGATGCAGACTGTTACAAAAACGGTTTAACCACTCTAACATTACAGATACAGTACATCAGTGTGGACAGGGCCACAGTGACTGTGGTAGGATTTAAGCGTGGGTCTCCTGTTTCATACAGCAGTGCTCTAACCACTACATCACACTGCTTCCCTGTTCAGTATGGGAATTATTTATTTCGATATTTGTTTGTGTGTCTCTCTTTACCCTGGACCCCCATTTCTGGCTATCCTCTCTCTGGGCTCCGGTGACCAAGGACTTGCCTTCCACTGTCTTGTTCTTGTGGCTGGTGCCCAGCCACTGGTAGGAGCCTTCGAGGGGTTGGCCATCTCCTGTTCAGGGGAGGCATTTCCTGGTTTTCACTCTTCCTACGCCCGGGGCCCCAGACGTAGATGTGCATGTGCCACGCTGCCCCAGTAATGGCCTTCCTCCCACCTAGTGTAGTGCCTGGCTCCCTAGCCTCCGCCGTGAGGCAGCCAAGAGCTTAGGGAAGTCCATGTCCCTCTCCGGAGAGGAGTGTTGCCTCTTGGCAGCTCAGTCCAGCTCTGCACCCTCCCCCGCCAACCTCCAGCAGCCCGTTCTTGCTCCTGAACACGGGTCGCTGACATAGTGCTAGTTAAGGCGTTTGGCACCTCAGCCCTCTGTACCACTGGGCTGGCTGGAATTTTTTAGTTTTAAGAAGCTGCTTACATGACCTAACATACTAAAATGGCAGCAGAATAGGCCTGTCGGTCTTTCACGTCCGTTCGTTTGGTCAGCCCCCATCCTGGGAATTGACCTTGCTGCCCCCCTCGCCCTCTTGGGCTTCTCCCTTCCTAGCCCCAGATATTCTTGCTGTACTGGACTTTGCTTCCAGAACCCTTCCCTGTACCTGTCCTACCCCCTTTCAAACCCTTCCACCGTCTCTGCCTCCACCAGCTCCCCAGGCAGCGCATTCCATGGCTCCACCACCCTCTCAGTGAAGTAGCACCTCCTCCTTTCTCCCTGAATCTCCCCCCCCTTTCAGCTTCCACCCAGGCCCTCTAGTTGCCCCCCACCCTTCCTTTGGAGCACCCTGACTTCGCCTCCCCTATTCACCCCTGTCATGTACCTGAAGATCTCTATCATGTTCCCCCGGTCTCTTCTCTCTTCCAATGTGTACATATTTAGCTCCTCAAGCCTCTCCCCATAGGTCCTGTCCCCCAAGCCTCGGATCATTTTGGTTGCCCTCCTCTGGACCCTCTCCGGGAGTTCAGTGTCCCTCTTTAAGTGCGGCCTTACCAAGCAGTTGTACAGAGGTAGTATCGCTTCCCTCCTTCTGGAGGTGATCCCCCTAGTGATGCATCCCAGCAACCTGTTGGCCTTGGCCGCTGCCCTCCTATAAGTGTCCGAGTTGTTCATCTTGACATCCACCACCATCCCCAGGTCCCTCTCAGCCATCGAGACTTGTGTACACTTGGCCTGGGTTTCTGGCTTCCAGGTGCAGTACGTTGCATTTCCCTGCATTGAACCTCAGTTTCCACTTTCTAGACCACCCTTCCAGAGCCTCCAGGTCCTCCTGAAGGGCCACCCTTCCCTCCTCCCCATCCACCACTGCCCCCAGCTTTGAGTCGTCCGCAAAGAGACTCATCTCACTCCTGATACCCTTCTGTATGTCAAAGATGTAGGCATTGAACAGGATGGGCCCAAGGATTGATCCCTGAGGGGACCCACTAATGACCCTCTTGGGGATGAGACTGCCCCACCAACCACGACCCTCTGGGTCCGGTCCTGGAGCCAATTCCCTATCCATCTGATCATCTTGTCTCCCCCAATTTCCCCCAGCTTATCCAACAGGCCCCCATGGGGAACAGAGTCAAACGCCTTGCTGAAGTCAAGAAAGAGGACATCACCTTGACCACCATCCTACCCAGGTCCAAGGCACTCGTCACCAAATCATAAAACTCCACATGGTTTGTCTGACACGATTTCCCCAGGATGAATCCATGCTGTCTCTATTGTCCTGGCACCCAGACTTTTCCAGGTCCCCCCAGCCTCTCCTTTATGATGCCCTCCATCACCTTGACCACCATCGAGGTCAAGTTGATGGGCCTGTAGTTACCTGCCACCTCCCTTGATCCACCCTTGTGGATAGGCACTAAATGTGCCACATTCCAATCCGAGGGCACCCACCCTGTCCTCAGTGAGATGCTGAAAAGCTCCGCCAGGGTTTTCACCAGGACAGCCGCCAGTTCCTTCAGCACTCTGGGATGTATATTATCCGGCCCTGGTGCTTTCTTCATCTTAAGGACCTGAAGGCTTCCTTCACACTCTCTGCTGTGATTTCCACCTCCGCTACCTCATCCCCCTGCATTGCCTTCCCCCCCCTTCTGCCAGTGATACCCCCGACCCCCCCCAATCAGTAAGGGTCCCCCCTCCTCAGTTTCACCATCTCCTCCCCTTTATGAGGCAGCCCCCCATTTTCCTTGCTGAAAACTGAGGCGAAGTACCCATTTAGTACCTCAGCCTGCTCCCCCGGGTCTTGTGCCCATCCCTACCCTGTTTTTAATCCTGCTAATCTGCCCCTTCACCCTTCGTTTTTTTCCCAATGTACCTAAAGAACCCCTTGTTCCCTCTTCTATTTTCCCTGGCCAGGTTCTGCTCCTTCCTTGCCTTAGCTGCCCTCACCACCATGGTGGCCCTTCTGGCCATCAGCTCGTACTCCTCTCAATCCCTTGCACTCCTTGAGTACTTGAAATGCCTATAGGCCGCCTTCTTTCCCCTCACTGCCTCCAGAACCTCCCTGGTCCACCAGCAGGGTTTTCAGGCCCTACTGCATTTGCGTCTCACTTTTGCACAGGTGCAGGTAGCATCCTGCACCCCCCTCCTGATGATTTCCCACCCACTGTCAGCGTCCATGTCTGACCCAATCCCATCCAAATGCTCCTTAAGGATCCTTCCCATTTCTTTGAAATCCACCCCCTAAAGTCAGTTACCTCAGTCTTTGTGCAGCCCTCTACCCCTCCTAGGTCCAGGCAGAACCAGACCGTTGCATAATCGCTCCCCGCCAACAGGTCCGTTACCTCCGGGCCTCCAATCTGGTCACTGTCTGCCAGGACCACATCCAGTATCCTCTCCTCCCTGGTCGGTTCTCCCACCTGCTGGGATAGGAACGTGTCCTGAAAGACATCCAACAACCTCTGTTCCCTGGCCACCAAGGAATGTCATAGTCCCCCAGTCTGTTCCTGGCATGTTTAAATCCCCCAACACCACCACCCTTCCCTTACCTAATCTGCAGTGTCTCCCAATATCTGCCACCAGACTCTCCTCCAGTACCTCGGCCAGTGTAGGGGGTCTGTACACCACTCCTATTTTTACTCTCTTCCCCCGCTTGTTATCAAGGTGACCCAGATTGCTGCCACAGTTCCCTCCGCCTTCCCCAGTCCTCCTATGCCAATGCAGTTTTTGACTATTATTGCCACCTGACCCGTCCTTCCTGAACATGGTGTAACCCTCCAGATTCAGGTTCCAGTCGTGCTCTGCGGTGGCCCAGGTCTCAGTGACCGCTGCCACATCCACCTCTTCCTCAGCTAGCATCGAGTGAAGCTCTAGCATTTTATTGCCCAAGCTCCTGGCATTTAGCATGACTACCTACCTTCCATCCCTTCCCTATACTCCCGTGTTCCCTGCTCGTGTTCCCATGGGGATTCCATCCTTTCCCTGTCTGCAACTTAGCAGATGGCCTTTTCCCACATTCCACCAGCTCCCCCCTCTATAGCCTCTTCTTCCATCCCTCCCCCCTTCACAAGTTTTAAACCCCACCTTACACCAGTGAACCCCTTTATTTTCAACTTTAGGATTCCCCTCCCCTCCAAGTTGATATGGAGCCTATCCCTAGCATACAGCCCCTTATCCTCCCAGGTCTCCCCCCAATCCCTCCCATCAACCCATACCCTCTGGCCCCACACCACTCCCTGAGCCACTGGTTTATCTCCCTAATCTTCCTCTTGTGTTTCCCACTAGCCCTCGTCACCGTCAGGATTTCCAAGAAGGAAATTGTGCATCCTATATCATGACAAACCCTGGCTAGCTCCCTGAACCTCACCTGTATCTCTAGCTCACTATTTCCCTCAGTGTCATTGGTACCCAATTGAACCAGTATGTCCGGGGAACCTTCACGATCCTTTGCCAACTGATATACCTCATGTTTTGCCCTGTGCACCGTTAGTCCAGGGAAGCATTTTGTTCTGACCAGACAGGCCTCCCCCTTCCTGTCCTATTTGATCCCCCTGATCATGGAATCCCCCAACAGGAGCACTCTGACCGCCCCTTTTCCTCCATTCCCTCGTCTTTTCTACTGGCCCCTCCCCCCAGCTGGCAACTTGCTCCTCCCCTATCTGGGTGCCACCTGCCACCCCTACTTATTTGCCCTGGCTACCTTCTCCCCTCTGTTCCTGTGCCTTTCCTCCTCTAGAGTATCCCTCTGTGCCCCCCGATCACTGCTCATGACTGGTTCTCTCCCCGATCACTGCTCATGACTGGTTCTCCCCCACCACCCACCCCTCTAGCTAGCCTGGCTCATCGGCTCATCCTCCCTTTCTTCCTGTCTCCGTGCAGTCCCTCCTTGCCTGTCGTGCCCCCCTGCCCCAAACCTACTGCACCCTTTACTGCGTCTTCCTTGTACTTCTTGTCCTTCTCCTTGCCTAACTTGACCTACCATCTATTAAAAAAGCATGAAGTGAGGAGGCCCTCTGCCTCCCTTACAGCTCAACGGAAGCATGTCGGGTTTCATTTATTTTTCTTCACTAGAACGTTGAGATGGGGAAATCCATTTTTTTTTTTTGTTGGTTAACCATGTACCTAGGTTTAAACACTGGTCAGGTAATTGAAAAAACTACTTGGAAATCGAATTTAGCTAATTGGAACTGTTTGGATACATCTGTAAATTGCTTAGCACACAATTTCAGAAGCACTGCCTTCGCCCATCCCACAACTAACAAAAGGTCAGAAGAAAGGCTGCTATGCAGCCAGTGTTCTCCAACAGGTTTTCCAGGTTTGGCGATGGGAAAATTGCAGCCTGTAAATGGAAGCCCCAGGAACCTACCTGGCTTGAATACACTGCATAATTAGCAAAATCAGGTTAAATACTTGCCACTAATTTTAACTTAGTTTGACTTCCTTACAACTTTGCTTCATATCTCTCTCCATCCATCCCCAGGCATGTTGTGTCTGTCACTGGGACCGTTTTTAAGCACAGTTCAAGCTACAAAGATGGCAGATACACAGTTATAGTGGGGATACATACAGAGGAATTGTGCAGACACCGGCAAGCAGGTTATAGTAGGACTTTATTACAGCCATTAGAAGTTGAACCACTGTAAAAGTTGAAAATAAATAGATTTATTAGTCTTCTCCATAAAGGGTACTGTTAAAATGCATGTGGGTGATGCCTTTGGGGGCTGGAGGGGACGAAAGTAAACCTGTTATACCTAAAACATGTTCTGAAGGTGGGAACCGGAAGCATTTTGCTGGGTTATTTGCTGTAGGGGCTGATTATATCCTCAGTTGCATACAAACAGCTTAAACTGACGATGCTGCCGGGTAGGATTTCACACTATACAGTACAGGTTATACCACAGTTTGAAGTTACGTGATAAGAGGCGAGGCACAGAAAAGGTTATATTGTATTCATAAGTACAGATGGCTTTCTCCATATGTCCGCTTTATTTCACCTCTTGTAACCCATTTGTCCCCTCATGGAGAAGGTGCTGTCTCACACTGAACAACGGGACTATAAAGCAGCAATTCACATTGAGCGGTGCAAGCCTCAAACATCCTGAACACCAAATGATTAATTTCCACAGCATTCTGAGCGTCTTCCTCTACGACATGAAGATGGGTCCCACATTTTGCTTCAGTTTCTCACATTGTGAGGGGTGGTGTCTCTCATTCCTCCTCCACCCTGACAGTCGGGGTTGCCATGACTGCGTTTTTCCTCAGCCTGTAAAGGTTTTTGGACAGCCGCTTTACAGCTGACACCCTTGCTACTCCCTAGTCAGCTGGCTTGGTGGTGCGTGAATACTAGGTTCCTACACACCCTGCCTCACCAAGAGCTGAGCGAGGCACGGCTAATTTGGGGTCATTGATTTTCCGTTTTCAAAAATGGGCAGTTTAATTTTACAAAATCTGAAAATAATTTTTTTCCATCAAATTAAGTGCATATCAACATGTATGTTGTGCAGTAAAAATGTGTCACAAAATAGGGGGTTTACACAAATTTGGCTGTGTGTGTGTGTGTGTGTGTGTGTGTGTGTGTGTGTGTAGTGCAAACATGGGCTGGCAGTATAGCCTAGAGGTTAGAGTAATGAGCTGGGTACATCAGCAGACCTGGGTTTGATTCCCACAACCTCCACTTGCATATGCTGTGTGACCCTGAGCAAGTCACGTAACCTCCCCAGTGCTTCCAGATCACCCCTGAAAATAGGCACTTGTGCCAAGTGGGCCATACCTGGGTACCAAAGGCTAAAATAAAATAAAGCAGTTTTAAAATTGACTGTAAGTTATTTAAAAAATGGCATGTGACATTTTTTTATCCTCATTTTTTCCATTTTCCCAGAAAAAGGATGGCCCCACTCTCAGCCTTCCCCTGCATATTAATGTCTCACATTTGAGTAGCTGGTGTGTGAGAGCTATGGTGAGGAGCTAATACATATCAGGAATTAGTAACGTAGGTTTTGGCAAAGTTCAAAGTTTTACCTGCTGTATTCTGAATTTTGATCGTATTATTTAGGTTAGCGCTAGTATTATAGGTTATGAGCAGGTTCTGGGATCTCTTGGCTGCATTTCACAATGTGATCCCATATAGGGTGCCTGGGGACCAAAATCATGTGCTCAAGCGCACAGGGTTCTCGGTAGGATTTTTAGTTTGGGGGTCCTGGACTTTCTTGGAAACAAAAAATGGGGATATTCAGCTAAAATCTGGGGGTACCCATGACATTTTTAGGGTCCCCATTAAAATTAATGGAATGAGTCTGAATGTAGTAAAATTAGTTTTTTGTGTTTATTTTATTATGCTTAGTTTTTTTATCAGGAGATTCCCTTATTAGAATTACATCAGCGACAACAGTTTTTCTTGTCGTACAATTTGTTTATGTTCATAATATACAAATTCACAGCAGGGTTGCCTAGCGTCATTATTTGAGAGGTGCCATAAGACCATGGGGAACCATAGCATCATTATGCCAAAAACTGAAACCTGATCTTTGTGTAGTTACTGTACTTTCACTCACTGTAGGCCCATTAAAAAAAAAAAATACTTGCAGTTTTGCAACCATCTCTGCCTAACATGGTTGTCTTTCTATCTTTGTACTGCCCTCATGCAGACGTGTGCCAACCTAGCTAAAAAAAAAAAAATCAAGCCGTTTAGCAAATTAAGCAGTTATGTTAAACTGATAACTGCTTTTAGCAGCGCCAGCTATGTTAAGTGATGACAATCAGTCCTTTATCTCCCAGTCATCTCTCCTGCCCAGTACTTCTCCTCTGTTCTCTCCTATGCAAGTCTTTATATAAAATGTAAAATGTTACTGACTCCAAAAAAAAAAAAAAGGTTTCCCACCTCCTAGCTACATCTCTCGTTCATTGTTAAGACAGTGGCACAGTCTGCCTGGTTGGTTCGCTTTCCCTGGACTTGCTTTTCATTTTCTTCTTTTTTCATGGTATTTATGTCTCCTGTCCTTTTCTCCTGCCCATATCTTCTCTTGAAATAGTCCTGCCTGCCCATACCTTCTTCTGCAATAGTCTCTCCTGCCCATACATTATCCTGAAGTGGTCAGGGGAGGAGAGGAGGCACCGTGGGTCACCTTAGAGACTGGAAATGGCATCATAATCCGCACAGGGGATGTATACAGACCCCCATGTCAGGGGGAAGGGATGGACAAGGATATGATAGAAGGCATACTTAGAATGGCAGAGAAAGGGGAGATACTGTTGATGGGGGACCTTAATATGCCGGTTGTTAACTGGAGCACCTTTGCTGCAGCCACATCCAAAAGCAGGGCCATTCTTGATGCCCTTCAGGTGGCATGCCTCAGACAGCTAGTTTTGGAACCTGCTCTTGAGGGAGCAGTCTTAGATCTCTTACTCTCCAGTGGGACAGTGAGAGGATCTCAGATCTAGAAGTGGGTAGCCATTTGGGAGCAAGTGACCACCATATAGTGTGGTTCACGATAAACTCAGCTGCAGAGTCAAGCCATACAAAAGTGAGGGTTCTGGACTTCAGGAGGGCTGACTTTGGCAAGATGGGAGAGTGCCTTAGACAAGCACTAGCAAACAGGCTAGAAGGAGGGGTGGAGCAACTATGGGGAAATATCAAAACTGCCATCACAGAGGCAGCAAGCCTTTGTGTGAAGCAAATAAACAAATCAAAATGAAAGAAAAAGCCACTATGGTTCTCAAAAGAAGTGACGGTGAAGGTTAGGGAGAAAAAGATAGCATTTAGGAAGTATAAGGAAACACAGAAGGGGGAGGAGGACAGAGAACTGTACCAGTTAAGGCAGAAGGAAGCAGGGAGGGAAGTCAGAATAGCAAACTCAAACTGAGGAAAAGATAGCCAGCTCGGTTAAGAAGGGGGATAAAACCTTTTATAGGTATATCAGGGAGCGTAGAAAGACAAAGGGAGGGATAGTGAGGCTGAATAGAATGAACGGTGGGTGGGCAGAGGGGGACAGTGAAAAAGCAGGGATACTGAATGAATACTTCTGTTCAGTATTCACAAAAGAGGAAGTGAGGGAGGTGTCTAATCCAATTAACAGTAGCACTCTGGAGAGGGGGGTCTATCCCAGTCCTTTCACAGAAGAAAGGGTTCTGAAAGAACTCTTATAACTGAAGGTGGACAAAGCAATGGGGCCAGATGGAATTCATCCCAGAATTCTACAAGAATTAAGCAGAGTATTAGTAACACCACTGACTACCCTTTTTTAATAAATCATGGGAGGATGGTGTGGTACCTGAGGACTGGAAGAAGGCTGATGTGATTCCCCTTCCCAAAAGTGGGAGCAAAACAGAGGCAGGAAACTACAGACCTGTCAGTTTGACCTCTGTGGTAGGGAAAAATGATGGAATCACTTCTGAAGAAGAGAACTGTTGAGTGCCTAGAGGCCAGTGGGGCACAGGACCCAAGGCAGCATGGGTTCACAGCAGGAAGGTCATGTCACGAATATAATTGATTTCTTTGACTGGGTGACCAAAGTAGTAGACCAGGGAGGGGCTGTGGACATGGCCTACTTAGACTTTAGCAAGGCATTTGACACAGTCCCACACAAACGATTAGTAGTCAAATTAACCAGTCTTGGAGTGGGTCCCAGGGTGGTAGCCTGGGTAAAACATTGGCTGAACAACAGGACACAGAAGGTAATTGTAAATGCAGTCCACTCTGAAGAAAGAGGGGTTACTAGTGGGGTACCGCAGGGTTCAGTACTGGGTCCAGTCCTTTTTAATGTCTTTATAAGTGACATTGCAGAGGGACTGGAAGGAAAAGTATGCCTCTTTGCAGATGACACAAAGGTCCGCAACAGGGTTGATACACGAGGAGACGTGGAAAGGATGAGAAGGGACTTGGCAAGGTTGAAGGAATGGTCAGAAGTATGGCAGCTTGGAATCAATGCAAAGAAGTGCAAAGCAGTGTACTTGGGAAACAAAACCCAGTGGAAGATTATACAGTGTGGGGGGGGGGGGTAACAACAAAAATGGAAAGGGACCTGGGGTAATCATATCAGATGACCTTAAGGTTGGCAAGCAATGTGAGAAGGCGGTAGGGAGGGCTGGGGGGATACTGGGATGTATAGGGAGAGGCATCACCAGCAGAAAACAGGAAATGATCTCCCTGTACAGACAGTTGGTGAGACCCCATCTGGAGTACTGCATCCAGTTCTGGAGACCCCATCTCTGCAAGGACATAGACAGGATGGAGGCAGTTTAGAGGAGGGCAACTAAAATGGTGCAGGGTCTGCAAGAGAAGCCATATTAGGAGAGGCTAAAGGAGCTTCATATGTATACCCTTGAGGAAAGGAGGGAGGGGGGTACATGATAGAAACGTTTAAGTACCTCAGTGGAATCAACAACGTCCAAGAGGGTAGCATCTTTCAGAAAAAGACATGTGCGAGAACAAGGGGACACAATTTGAAGATAGAGGGGGGATGGCTTAGAGGCAATGTGAGGAAGTATTTTTTCACAGAGAGGGTGGTGGACGCATGGAACAGCCTTCCTGAGGAGGTTGTGTGGTCTAAAACTGTGGGAGAATTCAAGAATGCATGGGACAGACATAAGGCAATTTTTGTGGGGGGTAGGAAGAAATAGGCTGTTCGTTAAATAGGATCTGCAGCTTATCCTCTAGGTAGGGAAATGGGCAGACTAGGTGGGCCAAGTGGTCCTTATCTGCTATCAAAGGCTATGTTTCTATGTTCTGTGTTTCTACTGCCCATGCCTGCTCCTGAAGTGGTCCCTCCTGCCCATGCCTTCTCCTGAAGTGGTCCCTGCTGTCCATATTGTCTCCTTACATTTTTCTACTTCCACGTTTCTTGACATCTCTTCTGTGACTTCAGTTCTGTCTTCATGAAAGAAGCCACTGTTGACAGACTGTGGAAAGAGCAGAATGTAGCAGTTGACTTGTTAGACATCCCTTCCTCAAGAAACCCATTTGGAAACATTTTGTACATGGCACTGTTGAGATGGAAAGAGCAGGATGGGGTTATAACTTCTTATGGACAACCCCCCCACACACACTCCTTTTGGAAACATTATAATTGCAATACTTGCCTTGTTGTCTCTCCTGTGCCCAGTGCTTTCAGTCAGCAAGGCAACTTTATTTCTGAGGCGCGTAGTCCCGGTGGCTGTGGGCTCTGTACACAATAAAAACAAGATACAAAATACAGAAATAACATTTGTACAGTAACAAAATCTTTAAAATGACATTCTTAGAGAGATCTACAAAGTTTTGCAAATATAGATTTGCACCACATATAGTGGTGCCTTACTGCTGTGATAAGCATTTGGTGCAGATGATATCAAAAAGAAGACTGTATTTTCCTCATAAAATTTAAGCCACCAGGTCCTGTTACTTCCCGGTATACAGCCACGTTATGATGCAAGGCCAGGGAGAGGCGGGGATGCGCTTCATTCTGCCTATGGAGGGTTCTTTCTAATCTATTTTATATAGCAGACACAGGTTATCAACTGGGGCACCAGTCAACTAACAAGCCCTTGTTAGTCGATCGGTGCCCTTGATTGATAACCAGCTGACCATGACAATATGTAAAATCGATTAGAAAGTAACCTCTCATAGGCTAGAATGGAGCGCATCCCCACGCTGTCCCTGACCTTGCATCATAACGTGGATGTGAACGGGGGCGGCGCTATATACTGGGAAGTAACAGGACCCAGTGGCTAAAATTGTATGAGTGATTTTATGAGGAAAATATAGTTGTCTTTTTGGTACCAAGTGCTCCAAATGCTTATCGCAGGGGTAAGGCACCACTATATGTGGTGCAAGGTATTAACTTAGTGAATCTCTTTAAAAGCAAAAATAAAAATATAAAATATGCCCTCAGTCGTCTTTTGTCTCTGTCAGTCCGGCCTGGTTCTGAAACTATAGAAAAAAGAAAATAATTCAAATGCAATTTTAAAATATTGTCCGCACAGTCTGATGGCCTTAAATTTCTTATGTGCTGGTACAGGGTTATAGTGTTCAGCTTCAGCTCCTTCTTGGGCTATCCACATGAATTTGCTCATTGTGTCAGCTTTTACAGAACTTTCTACTTTTGCTTTACACAGAAAATCCTCTTTCACATGCCACTGATGCAACAGGTAACACAAGTGAAATCTTGGCCATTATAACAAAATCTGGGAATATATGTGAATAGTTTTCAGTTAAGTCTTGGCAAATGCTGCTGAGCAAACTCGTTCCTTTTTATGTTTGCTTGCACGCATGTGCAAGAAACATAGTGCCATCATCCAAGTTTTTGGAGGTGTGGCAGCCGTCTTCCAGTTCAGTCAGTGTGTTTGCAGGCACGGCCCCAGTTCTCCAATGAACGCTGCAGCTATTACAGCAGTTGAAAATGCAGTGCCATACAGTTTAAAGGGAAAGCTCTGCTTCAGTGAGCAGAGCTCCCCCTGCCACATGCACGCACATTGTGTGCTTATGCGCCCCCCCATGCACACACTGTGTCTCCGGGGATGCCCAATCCCCCGTCGACTCCAGCCCCCCCACAAACAGCCTTCCAGCTGCCATGCTGGGAGCCCACTCCAGCGTGGCAACTGTCCTGTGTCATCAGCCTTCCAGCTGCCACGCTGGGAGCCCACCCCAGCGTGGCAAACGTCCCGCGTCGTCCAAGAAAAAAACAACCTGTAAACAAAAAAAGTTCCCTCGGCGGTCTCCACCGGTCTCTCCCTGCCCACCCGCGCCCACTGCCTCCCCACACCCCACTTCACCCCATACTTGCCTGTGGAGCTCGGCGCGATGATCTTCACTGGACCGGGAACACGTCTACACTCCTCAAAGCCGACCGCGAACTGAGGAAATGTCGGTAAGCTATATAATGCAGTAAATAGGGTTTTTTCAACTTTAATGCGTATCTCGGGCATTTTTTTTTTTTTAATTTTGGCATCAAATTTTCAACATGGGTTTTTGGGACCCCTTCTCATGAATTCTTGAACTGTGATGGCGTTAGTCGGGCCCGAAGGGTGATTTCACAGTCACTGCGCGAAGATAAGGTGGGCTCTCAAAGGCCTGTATTGCAAATTTGGTGAATAAATTCCTAAAATGACTGTTTTAGAGGCATGCGCTATGCCACCCTACGCACACTGCAAGTTTGCTGAATTTTGATATTTGCACCCAGATTTTCAACATTGCCATTTTATTACACTTCCTTATGAGCAGTACAGCTGCCATTTTCACATCTTGCCCAAAATGGGTTTCGCACATGAGCGACAATGGTGCAGTTGGTGAGCGAACAATGTGTGGGACAGATTAAGAAAATCACAGTGACACTGTTCATGAGCAGAGGTCTTAAAATGGCTATGTTGAAAATTTGGTGACAAAAGTCCATAAAATGACTGTTACGAGTGAGCATTGCGCAGTTTCCATGCACCCTCATAAGTTCATGAATTTGTAATATTTTCAGTCCAGATTTTCACCAGTGGCATTTTCCACACTTCCTTATGAACAGTACAGCTGTCATTTTTCACAGCATGGCCGAAATGTTTTTTCACACTTTCAGCGCAGAAATGTGTGGTCACTGTGGGATATCATTGTTCGAGACAGATAAAGAAAATCACATTAACACTGTTCATGATCGGAGGTCCCAAAATGCCTGTGTTGACAATCTGCTATAAAAAAAAAATAAAATAAAATCCCGAACTAATTACATTACGAGTGTGCGTTGCACAGTTTCTATGCACGCTCATGAGTTCACCATTTTTTTTTAATATTTTGACTGCAGATTTTCAACATTGCCATTTTTCACCCCCCCTTCCCGTGAACAGTACAGCTGTCATTTTTCACATCCTGTTCGGAATGTGTTTTTGCACCTGTGGTGCTAAATGCTGTAGTTGCTGTGCGAAAGCAACTTTCGGCTAACAAACTGATATTGCCACTGTTTGAGGTGGGGGGTCACAAAAAAAACCTTGAAAATTTGGAGTGAAAATACCAATGAATGCCTGAGGCGTTGGGGTTTCTGACCATAACGCCCCACTCTGTAGAGAATGACAGGCATCAGGGGTGTGACTTGGGATTCCTGCCTATAATGCTCATACCATTCCACACCCTGCAGCCAGCGAGAGGCATCGAGGTGTTCCTTGGACTCTTCGGCCCAAAAGTTCACCCCATTCTCTTATACCGCACCCATCTCACCGTATTTCCTGATGGAATGGGGTGCGCATAAGGGCCAAAGACCCCAAGGCACACCGTGACATTTGTCGGTGTCTGCAGGGTAGGGTGTGGTGAAATGGCGTGGCCATTATGCCTGATGTCCCAAAGGCACACCCCAATGCCTGTCACTCTCTGAAGGGTGGTGGGGTTGGCTTCAGTTCAATACTTCACTGCCATTACTGTTATGCAGCTCTGTAACTCCTACACTACCAGTGCTAGCAAGCAAACATTCGGCATTGACAAATGCTTGTTTAGATTTGAAAACTAATTTGAATTGTCCGTAATCTTTCTCAGACCTTTCTTTGTCAATAAGTGCTGCCAGTTTTTCTTCTTTGAAGTCTGTGTCTTGAAAACCATCGCAGACATCCTTCAGTTCCTGGTGTCCACGGTCCATTTATGTTTGGCTCCCGCCATCCCTGACAGCCTCGTTCAGCCCCCCTGGTCCCAGCCCCATCACGCTAGCGTCCCCCAGGGCTTTTGTGGGTCCCTCTCTGTTCCCCTAGAGCTTCCCCCTCTGGTGGGACAACGGAGGCCACCCTTTACCTTCTGCCATGGACTGGATCCAGTCAGGGAGGGACCTACCTGAGTAGCCAGGTGCAGGGCCTGCGAACCAGGAGGGCTGTCATCCTGCCGTCAGGGAGTGTGTTTTTCTGTTTTTGTTCCCGCACCTCTAGGAAGTCTGTGTCAAGAGCATTCCAAGCATGTCCCCACGTGAGCGTACAGCACCCGCCGACATCCCCCCCCCACTAACTGCTCCAATTGCACTGCCACCTGTGGTCACTCAAGTAGCAGTAGAGCAGTGGAGCTGCTGTCCTCCATCCCTGGAGATGGAGAGTGTTCATTGGGACGCTCCATGCTTTCTCCCCCTGGCTGACCCCCTGCAGCCCGAGTTCATTCCCGAACCTAGACTGCCGGTGTGGGCGAGGTGAGGCACTGAACACTTCAGCTGTCTGCGCCACCGGGCCAGCCTCTCGTACTACAGAGTTGCTGTAGTACCGGTAAACATTTTATATGGTTTTTGATATTCCTTGAAAACATTGTTGTCCCCTACATGTCTGTCCTGTTGCCAGTGCCAGTCTGTGGGTAACGCAGTGGATCTGAGTCTGCCTCGGATTTACTTGCTGTCTTAACTTTACACCCAACCCATTGTGCATTCCAGTCGTTATGCTTACATTGCATGGGGTCAACTGCATTATCAGAACAGACTTTTAAAATTTCTGATACAGTTGTCTTTGACCTCCAGCAGGGATTGCAATACAGTCAGTGAAATGGATTTTTGACTCTGCATTGAGTGTGCATTTTACATACGAGTTCAGTTTCTTCTGAAGGTTTACATCAGTGGTTTCATCCACTATTGCACCAAGAAACTGAGAATCTGCTAAGTTGGATGTAATTTGTTGCTTGCTTTTTTTTTTTTTTTTTTAATGTTTTTTTTTTTATCCTCCTGGGTTGACCAGGCAGATGTTCAGCCCTGTCCCTAGGTGTCGTCGGCCAGCCTGCTGTCTCTCTCCTTCTGAGGTTTACATCCCCTGCAGATTTCCCCCTGCAGCGGGGACAGTAGTGGGAGGGACGTCGTCCTCCGCTGAGGGTCTCATCTAGATGTTTCCCCATTGGAGTGGCAGGGCTGGTCATGGCATCTCAGGCAGGGCTTCATGTAGCCTGGTCTCCTTCCATTTTCCTCCTAGGTCTGCCCCCTCCCCAGGTTACGGCAAACACAGAGGATGCGTGAGCATGGAGGTCTGCATGTGCTTCGAACCACCAGCCCCTTCCCACCCACCCAACGCGTGAGCCTCCCAAGCATTGGCGCCACCACCCAGTCCTCTGCCTGGTGGCAGCCAAGGGGCTGGGATGGCTCACACCCAGTCCAGGAAAGGAGAACTGCCAGGTGGCTACTTGATCTTCTCCTAGCTGCCCCCCCCCGGCCGACTCCTGAGCTCATTCCCAAACTCATGTCTCTGGCATGGTGAGAGGTGACACGCTGCCAGCTTCTCAGCCCTCTACGCCACTGGGCCAAACATGGGATTTGATTTTTTTTTTTTGTATGGTATTTCTTTCCTGTCCTGGCAGACATTCCTAGTGCCATTGGCTGTCCCCATGGCGCCGTCCCCCAAGGATCAGGTCCCCTTCCTTATGCTCCCATGACTTACACTTCATGTGGTGAGGAGCATCTCGACCCACCCGAAATGGATCCGGCCAGGGAGGTGCCTTCTCAGGGGTGGCGCCTGCAGGGGACAGTGTCAGTCTGCATGGCCTTGACCTTTTTCCATTTTTCTTCCCCTGAGGTGAGGCGTGCAATGACACTCATGGAGAGAGTGCGCGCCTGCATGCACTCCTCCAAGCATCTGCCTTATCTCCTCCCCTTTCTGTAGCATCAGTGCACCACCACCCCAGTCACCACTAGGGGCCAGTAGAACGCCAAGTGCTGGCGACCCCCTCCCCGGAGAAGGAGAGCAGTCAATCGGACGTTCGATCACTTCTCCCCTGCCGACCTCTGGCGGCCCATGCTTGTTCCTGAACATGGGTCACCAGCGTAGCGTGAAGTAAGGCGTCCAGCGCCTCAGCCCTCAGCGCTACCGGGCCAACATGATTTATACTTTTATGACGTTGTTTATGGAGTATAGCATGTCATAGCTTATATCCCCACTAGAGTAGATTGTGCCGTTGCCTTGCAGTCCAGGCAGGCATTTAGTTTCTGTGAAAATAAGTTCTTCTCTCTCCTAAGCTGGTCTCCTGGCTTCCTTACTCCTGGGCTGCACCTCCTGATACTGATAGACAGGCCGGAATCAGACCTCTGCAGCAGGGGACATCCAGCCCTGGTAATGTTAAACCAGTACAATTAGACAGTATCTTCTGGTGATACATAAATCAGCTTAATTAGGAACAACAACTATAACCAAAAAAAGGAAAATAGTGTAACACAGGTCAAGATAGTAAATGAAAAATGGGACCTGATTTATAACTACCAGCTTTTGCTTTATGCGTTTTTATGTGGGGGAGTGTTCCGTATTATCAAGAGTCTACTATTGTATCAACCAGTATCTTTAGGTTCAGAGGTAGTAACAAAATCACTGTAAATGTAAGTTCCAATACTAGCCGCCCCCAACACACACACAAAACTGGGTTTCCATTCCCGATTCCTATACTTCGCCTGTAGCGTTTCCGACTGGTTCAAGGATTGACCTTGTTTGTTGTTGTCGATAACTGGGCAACCTTATTGTCCTCTCTGGGCTCAGGACCTGCTGTTTGTTTCTCAAATGCTGCTGGAAGAGACTGTTTTTCTGCTGTTCTCCTTCCTGTTTGTAGCAATAAACGTTCTCTGAAGGCAGACAGTTGCGGGTTGGTTGTGCCAGTTGTGGCAGATGGATCACCTTTCCCAGCTCTTCTACACCAACTACATTTCCCAGCAGTGTTTCCCTCTATTTCATCCTTCATAAGTCGTGGAACTTCCTTTGTCCAGCTGGCCCTCCAGAACCGTTTCTTGCTTTTAGCTGAACCTGCAGCTGCTGTCTGGTACTCAGACTGCTTTTCATTATCAGTCGCAGCATTCACGGTCTCTTGAGATGTGTAATAAGCATCACGCTGAGAAGATGATATGGTTGTTTCTTTTAACTTTGCTGCTGAACCTCCACCAGCAAAATATTCATGTAGGCTTTGTTGCAACATTTGTTTATTTAGCTCTTGTTTCCTGGGTGGGGTACGTGAGGCACACATTTGCCTATTTTCAGGTACGACCCAGAGAAATACAGCACATCACAAAGGATGCAGCGAGTAGGGAACAGTAACATTTAATCTGCAAAAACAATGCACAACAGTAGAATGTAACAAAAAATGGCAATAGGAGAAGAGCAAAGAGATAATGATTCAGATAAATAATACATAGACAATGGCAAGTTATTAGAATGTACAATAGTCCGTACAGCCTAGGATTGGTAAGTAGCAGAGTCGGGCAGGACAGAAGTACAAGTCTGGAGGGGGAGCAGAAGTTATGGGAATTATTTTTATTTAGTCTTTGGTAACCAGGTGGGATTAATGGGAGGCTAAGAGGGCCGGGGGGGGGGAGGGAAGAAGTAAGGGACAGGAATAATTGTGTAGGGGCCATGCACATATGGAACGGTCAATCAGCAGGGAGGGAGTGAAGCTGTCTTTTGAAATTGCTTGGTTTGAGGCAGGAGCGCAGAGCAGCCGGGAAACTGTTCCACTGTTTAGGAGCAGCAGAGGAGAAGCTCATGGACCCGTACTTGGAATGCGATCTGGGGATTGCTAGTTGTTCAGTGTCGGAGTAGTTGAGGGCATAGCGGTGCAGCCGGTGTACTAAGAGGGAGGCCAGAGAGTGAGGTTTCTGCATGGTGATAATGTTGTGAACCAGTTTGCCTAGTTCAGTCAAGTAGGGCTGTAGGGACCCGGCCCGTTGGCGCTGAGGGTTGAGGCGCAGGATGCCACACCTCGCGCCACACCGGCGACCCAGGTTCGGGAGCGGACCTGGATCGTCGGGGGTCGGCAGGGGAGGAGAGGGATTGAGAGTCCATAGGATTGCTCTCCTTCCCCGGGGAGGGGGGTGTGCTCTGGTATTCTTTTTATGAAACCAAATTTATATCCATTATTTCAGTTCCTGTTTTTATTTTGTAAACTATTTTATTGTGTGTTTTTGGCAGCAGCATTGATTAGTTCTCTTACATAGGTGACAATTTGTGTAGGCTAGGAATCCTTTGTGGTAATGGGTGTGTCTTGTTAGCATTACTCAGAGTCCTTGGTTGTCTTTTTTTTTTTTTAGTTCCATCATAGTTGTTCCAAAAATAGAAAGACTGTATTTAGGTGGAAATACAAGTTAAGACCAGCTAGGAAAATTCTCGTCTTTGCCTGTATATACTTAAATGGTAAAGTCTTTTACGATGTTTATTGAGGTTAGTCTAATATGCAGGTATTATATTCAGTACCTCTCACAAGTATAGTCGTGTGTTCCTTATCTCTAGTTTGGAAGGCATGTGAATGGCATTTTGATTCTGAACTCTATTTTTCCCAGTTTAAGAGATGGCATGGAACTATTAAGTGAAGTGTTCATTCAGATTCAGTTTTTCTAATCGCACTGTGGCAAAAATGGAAAAAAATGGGGCCAGCTGGATAGGTACAATGGCTGAGAGCCGCTTGGAGTGGCAGCACCTTGTAACCAGTGGAAGGAGAGGGTAGTGAAGTTCCTGAAGTCAAGCGGTGCAAAAGACCCACGGTAGCAAGGATTCACTGAGGTAAGGTCCTGTCAGACTAATCTTATTGATTTCTTTGACTGGGTGACCAGGGTGGTGGATCAGGGAGGGGCGGTGGATGTGGCCTACCTGGATTTCAGTAAGGCCTTTGACACCGTTCCACATAGAAGGTCGCTGAACAAATTGGGGAATCTGGGGTTGGGCTCTAAGGTGGTAAACTGGGTGAGGAATTGGCTAAAAGGCAGGACCCAGAGGGTGGTAGTAAATGGCATTAAATCCAAAGAGGGGGAGGTGACCAGCGGGGTGCCACAGGGATTGGTGCTGGGCCCAGTCCTATTCAATGTATTCATCAGTGACATTGCAGAAGGACGGGAGGGGAAAGTATGCCTGTTCGCAGTTGACACCAAGATCTATAACAGAGTTGACACACAGGAGGGGCTAGAAAAAAATGAGAAACGATCTTTGTCTACTTGAGGAATGGTCAGGGGTATGGCAGTTGGGTTTCAGTGCTAAGAAAAGCAAGATAATGCAACTGGGACACAGAAATCCAAGAGAGGAATACAGGATGGGGGAGGCAGGCTCCAGCCACCACAAGTCAGGAGGGAGAGTTGGTGGTTATTATATCCAGTGACTTGAAGTTGTCCAAACAATGTGAAAAAGGAGTAGGGAAACAAACAGAATGCTGGAGTATATAGGAAGGGGCATAACCAGTAGGAAGAGTGAAGTGGGTGATGCCACTGTATAGATCACTGGTGAGGCCTCATCTGGAATACTGTGTCCAGTTCTGGAGACCGTATCTCAGGAAGGACATAGAATGGAAGCAGTCCAGAGAAGAGCAACAGAAATGATACATGCACTGCACCACAAGCCTTATGAGGAAAGCTGCAAGGAACTTAACGTCTGTTCACTGGAAGAGAGAAGGGAAAGGGGATATGATGGAGACTTTCAGATACCTTAGAGGAATAAACATGGTACAGGAGGGGAGCATATTTCAGAGAAGGAAGTGCACAAGACAAGGGGACATAACATGAGGCTGGAGGGGAGGAGGCTAGGGGGAATGCTAGGAAGTATTTTTTCACAGAGAGGGTGGTGGATCCGTAGAACAGCCTTCTGGCGTAGGTGGTGGAGGCGAAAACCGTACATGGATTCAAAAGTGCATGCGACAAGCATAAGGGCACCCTGCTGGGCAGCAGAATGGGGAAACAGCAGTCCAGATAAGGATAGGAATTGCCAAACCGAGTAAGGAAATGGGCAGACTAGGTGGACTGGTTGGTCTTTATCTGTAGTCATATTCTATGTAACAAAAAATAATATTGGGTGGGGGGAAAAAAGGCAGCATTAACAAGGAACCCTAAGCAGGAAAACAGGACTATTTTAAAACAAATGAAACAATACATTGCAGTTATTAAACAGACTTCACACGTGCTCAGATTCCCAGTTATATTACAAAATTCATAGTAAAAAACTACATTAGCCAAGTCATAATTTATTTATAAAAAGGCGCTTCTCAAATTCCAAAGTACCTGTACAACATACAATAAAAAAAACTATTTCCTGCAATTAAAATCTCTGACCATAAAACGTATTTCAAACAGATTAAATAGCATCAGGGAACGCCAAATCAAATAAATAGGTCTTCAACGAAGACTTAAATGTCTCAGTGGACAGGCACTCTTCTCACCCGACGAGATAGAGTTCCACAGGGTTGGGGCCGCACAGCAAAGGTTCTGGCCCCCAAGGTCTTCAAACAGACCCTGGGAACCTAGCAATCTCTCGCTGGTGGAACAGCGTGGGTGGAGGGGGCAGTAGGGACAAAGGAGGTCTTGCAAATAACGCTGCCTCTGTTCGTGTAGGGTCTTACAGGTCAGCAAAGTAACCTTGAAGGTGATCCTCCACCGCACCGGCAGCCAGTGCAGTTCGCAAAGCACAGGTGTGATATGGATAGATCTTGGCAGGCCAGTCAACAACCTGGCTGCCGCGTTCTGCACCAGCTGCAAATGGCGGATGTTCACCCCTGGAAGCCGTAGGTATAGAGCGTTGCAATAGTCAAGGCGGGTGGTCACAAAGGCATGGACCAACATTGGAAGATCCTCAGGCGGAATGAGGTGTTTTATCCGGGCGATGTTCCTCAGATGGTAAAACGAGGTCTTGACGACGACTGACACATGAGACTTAAAGAAAAACTGTCTAAAACATGGGCTCCCATCCCCGAAAAGCTTACCCTCTGGTTTAGCTTTTTACAGTAAGAGTGTCATTTTTCTCACGCTGCAACTTACTGCATTTTAATTCAGAAAAGTCCGAGATCCGGAAGTATGGCGGATGCAGGGGAGGCTCCATTCGCTGAAAAGGTGAAGTGCCCCACCGCTCCCTTCAATACTTTGGTATTTTTTGTATTGTATTTTTTATAGAATTGTATTAATTATATAATTTTTTTGTATAATTTTGCTTGGAACTCCTTGAGGAGAGTTGAGTCCAAAAATGCATCATCCTCTTCTTTCTAACTTTTTAAACTTACTTTCTTTAAATAAGGGTGACCCTTGCTGCCTCACTCGCTTGCTTGTCACTTGGTAGACTGGACTGCTGCTCTTGCTTTGCTTCTGACGTTTTACTGATCCTATGAACTCCCAAACCAGCCCCGAAGGCCTCCTGATGTCATGGCTTACCCCAGCAATGGTAGCCTTGTTCTTCAGTGCATTCCTGCGGGTCATAATGTTGTACTCTTACTAGCGTACGACATTGACTGGCTAACCCGTACAGCGAGGGATGCTAGCCACTGGTGCACAATGCTTATACTGATGTACATGGTATTGCACCAGTGGTGCTCTCCCAGGCAGGGATAAGACCTCTGCTGGGGAGCGGGTTCCGTTGAACAGCTGCCGTGGGCTCGCAGGACTGAGCCACAGCAGTAGGAACCAGGTGCTGCATCTGGGACTGGGTTTGATTTCCGGTCCCAGAAACTTTTATTTTTTTCGTCTTGTGCGCTCACCGAGTTGAACCCCCCCCGGAGTTGAGAATCTTTAGTGGGGATGGGAGGGGTTTGGGGGGCAGAGACCCCCACAGATACAAGACTTATGCCTCATGGCAGAAATTGCACTGTATTGGCAGCACAATTTTACCATGAGGCATAATGTGTTGCGACGTTGTGACCCCATGCCATGCATTCATTGACTATTGAGGGGCGAATATCTTATGTAAAGAATGTGGGGATGAGGAGGCAGAGGATGTCAGTGGCTCCGAGGTGGACAGGCCTGGCAGCAGGTGTCATGGATATAGGGGCAGGCATTCCCCCCCCCCCCATCTTATTTAAGTGCCTTTCACCCCTCTGTAACAGTTCAGGCATCCACAATAACCTTATATCTGTGGGGAATGACTGACCTCACATGATTAATTGTGACATCAGTGGCCTCATCCATCCTGCAGTAGCTGTCACCCTTGCAGTGGACCCACCTACCCACCCGCTCGCTCCCATGGGACAAGTGTTTGATCCCCCTGCACAGTGCCCTGGCCCCTTTGGCCCTGAGCTGTGGGATCAGGATCGAGAATTGATTTTTGGGTCTCCCTCATGGTATTGCAGCACAGTACCAGTCAGTGCCACTAGGCTAATTTTTCGAAGGTACAGTAGCTAATTATTGTATGTGATGACGGCTTTATGGCCAGTTTGCTTTACAGTTTGACCTGTACTAGCCCCAGGCACACTGAGAGTACAATATGTTCTCTACCTGAACTTGGCTCCTCATTAGTTCTTCTGGTGACATTTTTGTGTTAGTGGGGTAGGCCTTATTTGGTGGCAGTCCAGGCTGTTTCCATTCCCCTTGCAAGTAGGTACGGTACAGCTGTGGTGCTGATGTGGTGACAGCATGTCATGGCTGATTGGACAGGTTGCGTTTTTGATACATGCAGTTCACCTGTCCTGGCAACAAGGAGCCTGTTGGAAATTGGGCTGGGCACTGTCAGACAGTGTTTTATCTTGTTCGTAGAAGCTGAGCAAAACTGAAGTCACAATAAATATGTTTCATGATGCAAGCCATGTGTACTTTTGGGAATTGTATTTGGACTGTAACCGGAAAAGGGGGGGGGGGTGTTGTCCCTGGGGTGTTGTACCCTGCCACAATACTGGATTATACATCTTTAGAAAATGGCAACAATCAGTTCTTAAACTTGATTGGCTGAGACAGGTTCCAAGCTGGGCATTTATTTTTCAATAGATGCCCAGCTAAAAATAAGAGAGCCAGTCCAAGTGCCTCTTCACAGAGTAACATTCTCCGATGGGCCATTTTCTAAGAGCAATAATACCCTTCAGGGTGGGCATTATTGGGAAATACCGGACCTTCCAGTGGCTATAAGGCCCTCCCCCTGTGGCGTTGGGCCTCATTCATCTCTGGGGGTCCGTATTTCCATAATGCCCACCCTTCGGTATTATTGCTACGTAACGCTTTGTTTTTGAGTATGCAGTGAAGCTGAGTTAAAAAAACAAAACAGAAAAGGTGCTGAACAAAAAGGCAAGCAAAGGAATCCTGTGCCGCCTGATTCCTCTACTGTGCACATGGGTGGGGCATCAGGTCCTTGTTGGTTAGCACGTTACAACATCAGCACTAGCGATACTATCTCAGAATGTGCCCAGTACATGATTTATTGCATTCTATTGTTCTTTAGGCAAGACAGATGGTAAAGCATCCTGTTGTGTAGGTGATCCCCAGTCAGTATCCCACAAACTGGGATAAAGGTTCTTTTATATATGTTTCATAGCATATATTACATCGATAACACCTTAGTATAGAAACATCCAAATTATTGGCAGATAAGGACCTCCAGGCCCCCCGAGCCTGCCAAGTGTTCTTTTTGTTTGTTTTTCTATACATATTTTTTGGTGGTTGGTGTCACCCCCCAGTCCCCTACCACTGTATCTGTACAGCATTCTCGCATGTCTAGTAACACCTTTCACCTGCCGATAGCCCACTGCCATAACATGAATGCCGTTGTCTAGTGGCCCCCCCACACACACACACACACCATCCGGTCGCCCACCACCATAATACAATCCATGTCCGTGGTGACCAGTGATTTCCCTCACCTGTTGGTGAGCTGTGCTCGTGGTACTGAACAGCAGGCCCTGGTGGCTAGAGCCCCCTCCCACATCGCCAGAACCATACCCACCACCCAGCCCCCGCCCAGTACCTGTCAGGAAGAGGCAGTGCGGCAATCCTAAAATGATGGCTGACACAACCCTCCTCTCTCACCTCCATGGCTGGTGGCAGTCTGGGATAACAGGGAGAGTATGCATTATAAGTATGGCCAAGGCAGGATAACCTTCAGTTTACTGGATGAACTGCAGTACCATCTGTGGTCTGGACAAGGACCAGTCCATCCCCATGGGATTGGTGTGGGCATGAGTGGCTAGCTCTGGTTCCCATGCTCAAGTTTTAACAAGTAGTGGTAACTGCAGCCTTTAAAGAGGTGACCAGCCCATCACAGAGCACTAGCGGGGGGCACCTCAGGTGTTTGTCAGGTGTGCATAGTCAGTCAGTCAATCAACATCTTTATTTTACCAGGCAAAACACCATTGAGACAAGCTCATCTACAGGATTGCCCTGGGAACAACACATTAGCCTGATAGGCTGTAACATAAGACATACAGTAAGCATACAGTGACAGTATAAATGTACAAGGCAGACAGGGGCAAGGCAGTACATGTGATGTAGTACATAGAGGTAGGCAGACTGGACTATAGACTCGGCGTTGCACTTGTTTGCTGCTGGCATTGGGAATGCTTTAGGATCGACTTGACTGCAAGGATAAATGTTTCCTTTTACAGCATTCTCGTCCCTTCTCTCCAGTACCACTGTAGTGTGACTATAACTTAAAAAGACAGTTTAAGACAGCAGGGGTATCACCCACCAAAAAAGAAAACAAATTGAGCAAGTTGTAACATTGGCAAGATTTCCTTTTTTAGTGGGGGATACCCCAGTGGTCTTAAAATGTCTTGTTAAGTTAGCACATTTCAGTAGTTCTGGAGATAGGGGATGAGGGTGTGGAAACATAAAACTGTTATCCTTGCAGTCATGCCAACCCTAATACACTTCCAGCGCCAGGTAGCATACAAGTGCAGTGCTGAGTCTATAGTCCGTTCTGTCTGTCTCCATGCAAACCTGAGAGACAAACACCTGTGGTGCCCCCTCTGCTGGTGCTGTGTGATGGGCTGGCCAACTGTTTGAAGGCTGCAGTTACCCCTACTTGTTAAAACTTGAGCATGTGAAACAGGGCTAGTCACTCATGCCCACACCAAACCCATAGGGGATGGACTCATCCTTGTCCAGACTGCAGGTAGGTCAACCAGTAAATGAAAGGTTATCCCACCTTGTCCATACTGGACCCCCTGTGCTGAAGTCGCCTGCCCCTGTGGGGTGATCTGCAGGAGCTGGCAGAAGTGATGGGGCTGAGTGGTTGCCAGTGGCCTGGAGGAGGGTGATGAGGGCCAGAATATGTGTTGCAGTTGCTGTTAAAACAGAAGGGCCACCCCCAAGGAAATGCTTCATGCTTGAAACATCCTTGGGATGATTAATTGGCTGGGTTGTCCTTTTATCTGCACTTCCGGTTCTATGTATGGCAATTGCTACTACTGTATCTGTGTATTAAAGTTATTAAGTTGACGGGCTGGCCTGGTGGCGCTGAGAGTTGAGGCACTGGATGCCACGCCTCGCGCCATGCTGGTGACCCAGGTTCGAAAACTCGCTCAGGTTGTCAGGGGTGGGCAGGGGAGGGATGGGAACAAGCATCCGAGGGACTGCTCTCCTATTCCTGGGGAGGGCTGAGGGAGTCCACCGCTCTGTAGCGGCCCCTGGTGATGACTGGGGCACTACCAAAGCTGGTGCACTTGTGGGTGGAGTGCGGCAGACATTGGCACATTGTGCCTCTGACATCATTGCACTTCTGCACTCCAAAGGGACAATAATGGAGGAAGAAGGCTGGGCGCGAGCGAGCAGCGTCATAGCCGCGCTTATACCGCCCGGAGGTCTGTCATGGAATTGTGCTGGGGGCTCTGGTCTTGGCTCAGCATGGGAAGACATAGGGGGGCCTCCCAGCAAATTGGGGAGCAGCAGTATCGACCGCCATCATGCGAGTGAGCCTGGTGCCCTCGGGGGGGGGGGGTTGGCGGCTGGATGTCCCCACTGCTGATCATACCGCAGCAGGGAGGGAAAAACAGATGTGATAAAAAAGTTATTAATTTGACTGCAGCCGGCCTAGTAGCATGGAGGGCTGAGGCATTCAATGTCTTACCTCCTACCATGCTGGCAGTCCGTGTTTGGGAATGAGCTCGGGTTGCCGGGTGTCAACGGGGAGGGAGAGAATCGAGCGTCTAATGGACTGCTCTCCTCTCACAGGGTGGGGGGATCCACTGGCTCACTCCATGACTGGCATCTGGTGGAGGACATGTGGCAGTGCCACAACTGAGCATAGTACATGTGTGCCTCTACGTGCACACACATACGGCTGCTGTAGCAGGAGAAAATAGTGGTCACGGGTTTCATGAAGCACTGCCTGCCCTCATCCCTCTCTGTCGCCAGTCCGCTGGACACCCAGACTGGAGGCAGGATCACTGGGTGGGGGGAGGACAGCCCTTCCTTTCCATTCCTGGCCCCGCCACGGGGTGTGTGTGTGTGTGTGTGTGTGTGTGTGTGTGTGTGTGTGGAGATCCATGGGGGTATGGGGCTTGGCGAGACTGGAGGACAGCAGATGGACGAGGGGGTAGGGGTGGGCAGAGCCAGTTGCGTTGGCGCAGAAAGGGGATAAAAATTCTATGTAGAAAAATAAATTTGATTGCTTGGAGTGCTGGTGCTGTATTTTTTTTTATCTGAATATTCCTGCTGTACTTAAGCAATATAACGAGACATGATATGTATGATGTAATGGCATGCCTTGGTTGTGTTGTGAGGCACAAAGCAGTGCTGAGTGCCGTCAACCACCCAAGAAGTGCCGTTCCATAACAAATCTATAGCCAGTGATTTCTGTATTTAGAAATGAGGATTTCCATTTGGCAGAATCTAAAACTCCATTTTTTTTTCTCCAAATTGAAGGCAAAGTGGCTGTTTTTTTTTTTGTTTTTTTATAACAGAAGGTTGGCTTAAAATGGAGGGGGTGTCCAAAAAACTGTTGCAAAGTGGGGGGTTTCATGAAAAAATGTATTTCCCCAGTGCTAGTTTAAAAATGACAAATTCCATTTTTACTAGTGTTTTCCACTGAAAATGGAAAATCATTGGCCCTGTTACCGCAAAAGCACACCCTGGAGTGTCTTATCGCGATTATAAATGGGGTCAAAATTTAACAATAAATAAGCAAAAGGTTTTAGATTAAAATATTTTTTAAGTAGTAATTTTAAATGTATTCTTGCACCACAGAGGAAATAGTCCCTCCAACATTCTTTAAGTGGAGTTCTCCTGTTATGTATATATGTTGTGAAACACAAGAATTCAAAATTCTGTTCACTTTCACTGGCAGAATGCTTACCACTACGCACACAAACAGACACGTAAAGAAGGCTTCATTTGGAGCCGGGTCCTCAATTTTATCTGTGCAGGGTAAGCAGCAGAGATTTCCTAACAAGCTGATAAGGATAGGAGGATTTTCCTTGTTCATTTAAAGCGCCTTTCCGTTTCCTGGCTTTTTATAAATCCCCCGCCCCGAAACACTGTAGGTGCCTTACCTGCCCCAAAGTCCACTTGAACCCAAATTACAATTTTTTCTGTAGCCAAAATTCAGAATGGAAGGGATTGTAATTTGGCTTTGTGGAGCTGAGAGGCTGGTCCCTTCCACTTGCAGATTTGAAGACACGCCCCTGCGCTCTCACGTTTTGTGATGTAATAATTCTTCAAGATCGCAGGGGCACGCTTCGTAGAGTTTTATAGGGACTAATTTTCAAGTCTTTTTTTTTTTTGTTTTGTTTTGCTTTTGCTTTTTGTTTTAAACATTTAGAGTACTGATCAGGGTGGGACAAATCAGTCTGTGACCTGATGCTCAATTTATTTATTTATTGAGTGCTAGGAATTACAACCCTTTGAGTCAGAGACTCGTTTACAAAGGCTCTGTGTCAGCAGAAAAGGCAGGTATGGCAAAACAAAACAGCCGTTACAACAAATAGTAGAGAGAAAAAAAGATGAACAGCATTACTAGGCAATAATACATTGAAGTAGAAAATGTAGTTGTACATCATAGCAAACAAAAGTAATACATTAGTAATTTGGCCACTAAATTTCACAATTTGGTAGCCAAATGAATAGTTAGTGGTCATAATTTTTTAAGGGCTAAAGAATCGCTTTGTAGGCAGGTAGCCAGTTGGCCAATAACTTTAAAAATATGGTAGCCAAATCATTTTTTAGTGACCGTTGGCCACCTGGCTACCTGACTTGTCCCACCCTGGTGCTGATTTCAGCAAATGAAGGCCACCACTCAACTACCAAGGACCTTGTTAGTTGAGCAGTGGCTTGGGTTTGTTGAAATCGGCCCTCTAAAATATTTTAAAAAGGACTTGAAAAGGAGCCAAAAAGATGTTTCCAGCTACGTTGAAGACGGTGAAAACTCTGCTGACAGATTTTAAGCTGTGGAAGGAGATAGGAGATGGGCCTACTATTTGTATGGGGAATCCCAAGCCAGGATGTATACTGGAGATGCTTCCTCTGGTAGAGGGCCAGGGGACATTGCCAGCTGCTGCCAGAGGACAGACTTTGGTACACGCTGTCTTGCTGGTGCCAGACACACTACGATAAGAGTAAAGATCAGGTTAGTATGAGGCACCCAGAGCAGGGTTGGCCGTTAGCCAGAAGTGCCCGGGTATATGTGTAAAACCCCACCAACCCACTGGTGGGGCTTACTAGCACTGCCTCCGTGCTGTCTGGTTCAGCCAGTCCCAGGTCAACAAGTGCCTCCTATTGCTCCTGCCAGCTATTTTGTTTGTTTTGTTACAGTGCTTGGAGGAGCCTTGTAAATAGTTTAGGTTCACCATCTAGTGGTGCAGTGCTGCTAGCGCTGAGTAAACAGTGAAGTGCTGCACAGCCTGGTGTGCACACATTCGAGCTAGGAGTTCAGTCCTAGAGCATTTAGCGCTACGGCACCCCAGTTAGTTCTGTATTTGCAAGCAGTGCTTGTGTTCTGACTCCTCCTAGGATCCCAGTACACATGTGTGGGGGTTTGGATATACACTTTGGGAAACAGAGGGACAGTAAATTCTGTAAATATGTGTAAATGCTTATGTGCACACTGTTGCTTTAAGAACTGCTCAGACTGCTTTATTTATTTATTTTTTTATATATACTTTCCAGCTCCTACGGCTTTCAGAGGAGGCCTTGTACCTCCTCCTACTCCGTCCGCCAGGGCAATCCCCAAGGTGTCCCATCCCTTAACCTCATCTTGACTCGTAGGGCCGGGGTTTTTAAATTTTTCCCCGATTTTTTTTTTGTTTTGTTTTGTTTTTGTTTTTGTTTCCCATAGTTCCCAGCCCCCTTAGGATGCTGGCGCCTTTAGGACTTGCATCCAGAGAGACAACGTGCAGGTGCACGTCATTCTCTTGCGCTGTACAACATCCCACCCCTCCCCGACTTATCAGAGCCGCTATTCCCTTCAAGGGCCGGTGCTTCCACTGGCACTCTCTATGGGAGTGTCTGATGCTGCTGTGTCTGTGGTAACCCACCCCAAAGGGAGGAGAGCATACACTGGGATGCTCGATCCTCCCCCCCCCAGACCGAATTGGCGGTAATGGCGGGGTGGCATCCAGTGCCTCAACCCTCGGCGCCACCAGGCTGGCTCAGACTGCTTTATGAATGTATCTCTGTCTGTCGCAGGGGGACTTAGTGCTATGGCTCTAGCAACAGACCGGGAAACACTCTTTTAGCACTCAATCCACGATCGGATAACAGTATAGAGGGATACCTGTCTTGGCATGTGAACATTAAATTTGAAAATAGTACAGAAGCTCTCAGAAGTGACATTAAAGTTGGGACTTTGTGTGGACTGTTTACATGGATGCCACATTGGTAATCCCTGACCCTGTTTCATCCAATCGGTATTCAAGGAGCTCCCAGGACTGTTGCTATGACTCCTAGGTAGGGGGACTGAACAGTGTTCTTGGTGCCTTTAGTAACAGCCAATCGGATGTCAAGTAAGCCTGATGCATATTTATTTCCTTGATGGACAGCTAAGTTGACAAATAGAGGCAGCCTTTCTGTTCACACAAATTTTGGGAGAGAAAACAGCTCATGGCAGTTTTCTGCTTGAGGCTCTTTGAGTGAGCAGGGGAGCGCAGAGGAGTGAGAGAGATTTTTTGGAAGTAGGCCTGAGACTTGCCTGAAACAGTGGGAGACTGCCTAACAGAGACTTGGTTGACCAGTAGGATTGAAGATGGCGAAGTTGCCCTCAAAGGCTTCCAAGCATACAGGATTGATAGAATAGGCAAGAAAGGTGGGGGATCCCTCATCTGTGCCAGGGACTCTCTGCAGTGCACCATCCTCCCTGGAACCAGGGTGGCTGAGGACCATGAGATAATAGCGATAAAGGCACAGGTCGGTCAGAATGGCAAAACTCTCATCCTTGCCACAATCTACCTACCCCCCAAGAAAGCCACAGCAGGCTTTCCCACAATTATGGACATTATCAGCACCCTTCCAAAAGGGATGGAGCTTGTCATTACTGGGGACTTTAACATAAACTGGGATGGACAGGAGGCTGCCCCTTTCATAGATCTGATAGGCTGAAGGTGGCTGAACACAACTTGTCACCTGCCCCACCAGGCAGAACTATGACAGGAAACAGTACCCTCCTTGACTGGATCCTAGCAAACTCACCATCCCGGATCTCTGAGATCAAGGTTCTCCCAGACAGCTAAGTGACCACTCCCCAGTCACCTTCCTGTGGTCTAACAAATTTACCAAAAGCCCACCCATCCTCATTGAAAGCAGGGTCTTGAGGAAGGGTAAACTTGGAGCCCTCAAATCAGCCCTTGCCCTGCATGACTGGTCTCCTATCAATCTGGCGCCCACCCTTGATTAGGCCCTCAGTTACTTCATTAAGGGCTTTAGCTCCATCTGTGACATCTATGCCCTGCTCACTAAAAGAAAAATTTGGGGGCAGACAAGTGGCTGGATTAATGGGGAACTCCTCTCCCACCTGAAAGAAAGGGACATTCTCTGGGAGAAGGCCAGAAACACAGGTAGCAAGCATGACTACCAGTTCTACAGAACAACCAGGAACCGCTGCACCAAGCTAATCCGGCTCGCCAAAGCCAACTTTCATAAGGTCCAGCTTTGCAATTCTTGGGGTGATGGGAAAAGATTCTGGGATAACATCAAAAGCATCCTTGGAAAGGAGGACAAGAAGCACCCTCAGCTGCTCAGTATCAGTAACACCCCACTACAGACCCTCTAGCTATTGCAGAAGCCTTTAATAAGGCCTTCACCGATCCTACCCCAGTGCTCCACCTGCCTATTTTCAACCTGATCCGAACCACTCTAACGACGTATCTACCGAGTGTTCTCACCCGACCTTCTACTTTAAAAAGGGTGACGGTGAAGGAGACCCTTACTGTGGTCAAGAAAATACTAGGCAAGACCAGACTGGGCAGTGATGGGATAGACATGAAACTTCTGTCCCTCACCCTGGACATTCTTATAGTACCCATTACCATGCTGTACAATAAGGCCCTGGTCCTGGACCAATTCCCAGTGGTTTGAAAGCAGGCCCTAGTTACGCCAGTGCATAAAGGAGGCAACAAGTCTCTGGTAGCCAACTACAGACCTATCTCGATTCCCCCCCCGTTCAAGGCACTGGAAAAGATTGTGGTGGGTCAACTCATTGACTAACTCAATAAGTATAATCTACTGTGCCCCAACCAGCATGGCTTCAGACAAAATCACAGTACCACCACTGCCCTTCTGGACTACACGAACTATGCACATAAGGCCCTGTATGAAGGCAAACTGGTGGGGTCTGTCTTTATTGACCTCACCAAAGCCTTCGAGACAGTCAACCACCCCATTACTGACCCAACTGCAAAGCATGAGTGTGGCACCCAGTGCCCTTTGCTGGTTCCAAGACCTGTTAAGGAGAAATCAGTGTGTCAAAATTGGGCAAACAGTATCCAGCGCAAGAAAGGTATCATTAGGGGTACCCCAGGGATCAATACTGGGGCCTCTACTCTTCAGCCTCTTCTTAAATGACCTTCCCACAGCCTGCGACACCAAACTCGTACTATATGCAGATGATGCTGTGCTCCTGAGCAGCAGCACGTCTCGGGTTACCCTACAATCTGAGCTGCAGAACTCCTTCTCCAAACTCGAGGACTGGTTCTGTAGTCATAATTTGCTACTAAACTACAAGAAGACCAAGCCCATGCTTATGTCCAGCCTCCACAACAAAAATAAGCACCACCCCCTCATCATCTCCAACTCATGCAGTGAGCTGCTGGAACAAGTTCACTTGTTCAAGTATCTGGGAGTCATAATAGATGATACCCTCACATTTGCGCACCATATTGACTCTTTGGTAAAGACAGTCCAATACCAAGGTTGGTGTCCTGCACAGGCAACGCCTCTCTTCGGGGGCCCTCCGCCTCCCAGTCCACAGTTCAATTATATCTACTATTGACTATGTACTAATGGTCTATGGGGTGGCAACAGATACAGCGCTCAAGTGGGTTTAGACTGCGCTCAACAAAGCCTGCCGACTCACCCTGGATGCTGAGCGTGGCACTCACACCTGTACTCTGTACAAACGAGCAAATAGGCTGTCATTAAGAAACGGAGTCAAATTCCAGACTTGCATCCTAGTGAAGAAGGCTCTATTGGGTAAAACATCACCTTGTGTAGGCAGTTTAATCAAGGAGGCCAACTCGTTACAGGTCACCAGAGGGAGGACTAGAGGGACCTTGGCTATCCCCTTCCGTTGCCCCTCACTTGGGCAACGTGCATTTGCCTACTGGATCCCCTGTGGATGAATGGACTCCCTGGGCACCTCTTGGCCACCAGTTATCTGGCACAATTCAAAACTGACCTCAAACAGCACCTAATAACACTCTCTAAGTGCACCTGCCCCTGAGTCCAGCCACACCTGCTCTCTCTACCCCCAGCAAGCATTAGGCAGGCCTCAGGGACCCCCTCCCTCTGTCCCTTCTCATGACTTGCCTCAGCAGTCAGTCTGCATCATGCTCCTTCGGCACCCGCCACCACCCTCCCCCAACTCACAGTCCCGTGAGTTTCTCTAACAGTCACTACTAATGCAGGCTGCCTGACCATGCCCCTTCACACCCCACCATTTATTTTAGCATGTCTTCTCCACTCAGCCTCCCCTCATCCCACCATTTATCCCTATACCTTGCGCCCTTCTTCCCACACCCTTCACCTCCACTGCATTACATACCTCTCTCTCTCGTACCTCCTTTCTTCACTGCCAGGTATCCCCGTCCCTCTGAACTACTGACAAGGCACTCTGTGGCAACTTATTCCCCCCACCCTCACAAAGTGTTTTTCTTGTTATTTTAGCTTGTACCTATGTTTTGAGTTATTCTGTTAGTTCTGAATCAAAGCTGTATTGTTCATTGTAATGTACCTTTGCTTTCTCCTTTTGTTCTTTGTTTTGCAATCTATGACGTGGAACCTTTGTAAAAGAGCTTGCTCTCAAAGGTCTTTTCCGAATCACTAAATAAAATTAATCTTCCATCAGCTGGGAGACCAGAATCAAAGTGTGCAGCACGTTGTGGGAAAAACCGTGTGGCACCTAGGAAAATTCATTAGTTTGTGATCTGGGCTGAACTGCGTTCTGCCAAAAGACTGACTGTTTTCCTGAGCCCTGAAGCCGAAGTGGGAGGAGCTCACTAGGTTCCCTTTGCTCAGGGATGCCAGAAAGCTGACTGGTGTGTCATTTGAGAGACTGTTTGCCCCTTCAGTCTGGGGGTGAGCCAGGTCTAGCTATGGTGGTGCCAGAGACTGTTGCCAGCAGAAAGTAAAAGATTGGGTGTTTCCTGATCTCTGGTAATGGAAGTGACTAACTGCCAGGACGGTGTGGAGAACTGGCCGGGTAATGCTACAGCTAGACATTACCTATCATTTGCCCCAGGAGTTAGATGCCTGGATGTGTGGGGGTAAACGCGTGGCCCTGGTGCTGAGTACTGGCCTGATCCAGTGTTCCTGAGAAAGCCACTCAGAAGGTGACAAGCTACTAGATTCTGCAAGCAGCTCAGAAGGCTACAAGCTGCTAGCAGCTGGCCCCATTGCTCGAGGCCTCAGCTCTACTGACTCCGCTGCCATTCCCAGACCCTGTGTAAAGTCTGCAGAATGGTGAGTAAACACAGGGCCTGCCCTATTTGGTGATTTGTGCACAGTTTGCCAACCAGTTCCTGTATTCTAAAAAATTTATCAACACCAGCCAACCAGCTGCACCGTACAGGTCTGCAGCTCTTCCTGGGTACTCGGACTAACTCTAGGCAACACTGATACCAGTTGGGAAGTGGGCATGTTAAATGTGTTTTTGTTGTTGGGGGTTGGGCACCACTTTTATTGTAATGTTTATGGTTTCATTAGTTTTATCAAATATTGCCAGCTGCTTTATCTTTACATTTCCATTCCCGTTAATAAATTTTTTTATCATTGTTTAAAATCGTCTGAGCGCATATTATTAGTTACAATCATTATTTACATTTTATATGCATAGTAAAGTATTGCCAAGGCTTATGGTATTCTTTGTGTGGGGTGACTGTGAAGGGAGGTGGGTGGGTACAGCATCACAGGGGGTTGTGCCATACAAACAGCTGGCCCACAATATGTTACTCAGGGTGGAGGTACTGTGCTATTTATTTTCTATCAGGGAAAGAACCCCCCTTTTCCACCAGAGCAAGAATTCAAGCCCCTCGACCTTGTTGAGCCTGCAAGATGGGTAGTAACAGAAAGTTACATGGCGACCCGGTTACATGTGTACATTGGGTTGAAAATTGGCTTTCCGGGCTCTTACAGATGGTAATGGTGGGTGGGATAATATCCTCCCCCAGGAAGGTAATCAGAGGAGTCCCTCAGAAACATAGAAGCACAGAATTTGACGGCAGATGAGGACCACTTGGCCACCTAGTCTGCCCATTTCCCTACCTAATGGATAAGCTGCAGATCCTAGTTAACCAACAACCTACTTCCTCCTACCTACCCACTAGAATTGCATTATATTGTCATGGCCTGCTGGGCTGGCAGTTGGATTTCTGCTTGCGGCCCGCTGACCGGGTTCAGGAACGACTCGGGTTGTTGGAGGGCCGGCCGAGGAGGAGATGGATTGAGCGCCCCATGGCTGCTCTCCTTCTCCAAGGGGGAGAGTGGTGTAGGGCTCGGAGCTGTGGCGACACCCAGCGGAGGCTGGGTTGCATCACAAGTTCCGATGCCAAAACAGTAAGCTCGGGGGCGGGTGGACGCAGGTCATCATTGCACATCCCACCCTCACCTAACGGGGGGAGAAAAACACGCTGCTTGCTGCCAGGATGATGCCTGCCCCTCCGCTCTAATGAGCTCTCAGGCTGGCTCCCGGACCTATCCCGTTGTCTGCGGCACTTGGGCTGGTGCCGCAACCATGCCCTGGGGGGTAATCCAGGGGGTATCCGGGAGTAAGGGCCAATGTGGGAGTGGGAGCGGAGGGGCCGTGACTCATGGATGGTTCAAGCGGCAAGCAGCAGACAAATAAAAAAAAAAAATTGCCTTTATGTCTGTCCCATGCATTCTTGAATTTCCCACTGTTTTTTGGCTCTCGACCTCCTCAGGAAGGCTATTCCATGTATCCACAACCCTCTCTGTGAAGAAATACTTCCTTACATTACCTCTGAGCCGTCCCCCTCTATCTTCAAATTGTGCCCCCTTGTTTTTGCGCATCTCTTTTTCTGAAAGATGCTACCCTCTTGGACTTCGTTGATTCCCTTGAGGTATTTGAAAGTTTCTGTGATGTCCCCCCTCTCCCTCCTTTCCTCGAGGCTAAAACATAAATGTCCCAGGACAGGATCTGAACCCCCAAACCTAGATACCTATTCTAGTTCCACATGGTAGTCTATCACTCTAACCACTTGGCTGTCCCAGCAGGGTTCAGTATTGGGGCCACTCTTGTTCAGTGCCTACATCTCGGATGTAGGGAGGGGGGGTAGAAATAGATTGAGTCTTTTTGCGGATAATTCAAAATTGGGAGCACTAGTGGATAGTGAGGAAGCGAGGGAGACAGTTCTGGGAGATCTGGATACCCTGGTGGGGACTGAAATGTAATGCTGGGAAATGTAAGGTTCTTCATTTGGGGTCAAAAACCCTTCCAGGGAGGCTGGTGGAGGAGGGCACAGTGGAGGGCTTCAAGAAGGAGTGGGACAGGTACAAGGGGAAACCGAATCTAGGGAAGACACTCTTGGGGGATGGGGGGTGGTGAGGTGGGCAGCTATTAGGTTGCTGGCTTTCGAGCAGACAAGACAGACCATTTGGCCTATTCTGCTGGCATTTTAGTATGTTAGTATGAATTCTTCATGTGATTTGAAGGTTGTTGGGGATTTACACATGGGTGTCCGAACTTGTGTAGCCAGTCAGGAATCATGTAGTTTCCAACCCAATGTATAATTTTCATTTTTACTCTGGAAGAAAGTTTAAAATGCCCCCTTCCTTCAGGATGTTCCTGGAAGAGCGGTGGATACACACCCAGCCATGCCTTTTGTCTGGTTATAATAAAAAGATTTTGAATCAATTTTCAGCTTGCTTGCTTCTTTGCTGAACACCGTGTCCAACTGCAAATCTGTAATCCCATGGGCATTGGTGGGTGATGACAGTTCCCATCCAGCTCATACGTGCATGTTGCACTGCACAGCTTTGGTATATTATTAATATTAATACTTGATTTTGAGAGAGGATTTATGTGGGCAGAGAGCATCAGCAGGTAATCCAAGGTCAGGGCTGTGCAGTGAGCGAGAGAGAACTGGGTCATGCTAAGCATGTTTGTACACACGTTTTCTGAACTAGCTAATCAACTTGAAATCAAAATATATGTGGTAATACCCAAAGCCAGCCGTGGATATGAACATACAGATGTGGAAGCAGAAGGCAGTCTTGCAGTCTGTTGAGCCTACTCGATGCAGAGCTCATGCTGAAAGGGCTATTAGTGTTTGAAATGCCAAACCTGCTCCCTCCCTGCCATAACGTAGCTCTGAATCCAGTACAAGGCTAAAGCTGCTCAAGGGGTCTGTGTGGTGCTCGAGGGAATGTTTCTAATAAGGAATAATAAAATCTTTTCTCTCTCTCTTTGGTGCCTCCCACGCGGGCTTCTGCCTGGTCACGGATCCCTTGGCTGTGGTTTCCCACATTAGCTGCCCTTCCAGTACCCCCTGCCTTGCCTCCCAGGGCAGGGTCGTGGCACCTGGCCCCTCTGGAGGGTGCCACGAACGATGGGATAGGGTGGGAGTCGGCCTCAGAGCCGATGGCAGCCAGGGGAGTCGGGGCATCATTGGGGCAGTGGGTAGGCTGACTTTTTCCCCTCTGTAGGCGGGGGGTGGAACATGTAATGGCGCTAATGTCCGGCTCCCGCCCGAGTCTTGCTGGACACGGGTCCCTCGAGTGTTGGTCACACACCGCACCCTCCTCCTGGAGAAGGAGAGGCAGTCCGTGGGATGTAGGTTAAAAAGGGAAGGGGGACTGGGAGAGGGGACCAGGAAAGGCAGACATCCGCAAATACATTTTATTCAGTTTTCTGGCGGAAAGACGGAGGGATGGACCACACAAAAGTAACTGGAGCTTTTTTGGGGGGGGGAGGGGGAGGTGGACACTAGTTATTTTTCGGAGGACAGAGTCCTGAAGAGACTCACCAATCTGACAGTAAACAAAGCAATGGGACCAGACAAGGTGCATTCAAAGGTATTGTGGGAGCTCAGGGAGGTACTGGCTACACCTCTGGCAGTCGTATTTAACAGCTGACTGGAAACAGGAATGGTTCTGGAGGACTGGAGCAGAAAAGTGGTAGCAGGAAGGAGGTTGGGAGTAACAGGTCAGTCAGCTTACCATCGTTGCTGGGAGAGGTAGTGGAATCTCTGCTGAAGGAAAGGATAGTGGAATATCTTGAATCCAGTGGGTTACAGGACTTGAGGCAGCATGGATTCACGGGGGTTGGGGAGGTGTATGTCAGACAAATCTGATAAATTTATTTTACTGGGTGACCAAGGAAGTAGATCTGGGTGGAGCTGTGGATGTTGTTTACCTAGATTTCCATAAAGCTTTATACACTGTTCCATGTCTGAGACTAGTAAGCAAGCACGGTAGCTTAGGAGTGGGTCCAAAGGTGGCAAACTGGGTAAGACACCGGTTAGTGGATCGGTGACAGAGGGTGGTGGTAAAAGGAGTTGACTTCGAGGAGTGGAGGGTGTGACAGTGGTCATCTGCTTATTATTTGTATTCTATTTGTGATATAAATATATGTTTAGACTTCCGCTTAGAAATGCCGGCCAAGCAGAAAAGCCTCACGAGATATTGGATTTTTAAAAGAAAGCTAACTTGTAAAAGCTGACTTCCTGGGACTGTAATAAAAACAGGTTATAAAACAACAACCACTGCTTTGAAACCTAGGAAACTGGTCATAACAGACTGCATTTTACAACCTATCAGGAGGTAGGCCAAATTCTGACAGATACCTGTGAAACTCCTCACACAGATAGGTGCAGCAGCTTTCAGGATGACTTTCTTAAGATCAGAGGGGTAATTCTGACCTGCCGTAAAGCAGGCTCACTAATTAAAAAAAGTACATATTTTTTTAAATGAGATGCTTAGCAATATGCAGATGCCTGTGACTGATTTGATGTGCAGCAATGAGAGTGACCTCACAGCCAGCATCACCACAGAGCTGTGACCTCACATGCTGGATGGGACCCTTTTCCCCCTCATTGATAGTGTCAAGGCTGAGGGAACATTGTTTTTTTGTACTTCTGGATTCCTGAGAGAAACACACTCTTGTTCCAGTTTTGCAAGACTTAGCATACTTGTGTTTGGACTTTCAAGAGGTACTTTTACTTCTGGACTAAGAAGCACGTCTACCAGCAACCGGCCCATTGGTGCAGTGATTGGGAATTCCGCTTACTAACGGCGCTTCGGGTCCGGAGGAGCGGCTGGGGAGAAGGATGGGCGTCTTATGGACTGCTCTCCTTCTCCGGGAGGGCGGGGAAGCACCGCACTTGAGGACTCCTGGTGGAGGCCGGAAGATCTCACGCTGCCGACGCTGACATCTTCTGAGGCGGGCGACGCTGGCGCCATTGCACGCCCCTGCCTCCGCGGAGGAAAGACAGAAAATCTAGGCGGGCGAGGGACCAACGCCCAATGAAGCCCTCCCGAAGACCCCGATCAACCACCATCGCTGCAGGTCCCCCGACTAGATACCTGTTCCGTGGTCACGGAAGAATGTGGCTACGGCCCCGCCCTCCGGGGGGCAAGCTGGGGGTGACTGGGGACCTCGGCAGCCATAGATGGTGGTAGAGGCTTCCAGGGGCCATGACCAGGGCCGATAAAATGACAGGGTCCTGCCAAAAAATAAAAAAAGAAGCACGTCTACCAAAGTTAGGTAATTTCAGCACCACTATTTACTAACTGAAACTGCGGTAGGATCAGTTACTCAGTAAAAAGGTGTTTGGTTTTTGTAATTTCCATTCCTTCATTTGACTGTATCATTAATGTTATATGTTCTGTGTTTTGTATTTTATTTACTGTTTTTAATTCTAGAAAACTTGGTTTTCCTTGAAATCCTGCCTGAGCCTTTTTCTCATTTTGGGTGTGAATGCTGGGAGGTGTTGATAATTCTGACAAAACTGTTAAGTGCTTATAGTGTGTTACCATATGCAGCAAGGTAAGAAAAATACCAAGGTCTCAACTGAGTCAGAAGAGGGATTGTGAACCAGGTTGTGTGCCCGCTGGGTTAAGTATTGCACTGCATTTCCCCGAAGAGGGTGTGATATTTGGACCTGCTACATGGGCGTGCTAGTGAAAAGAGTTCATATTTGATTCCAGGACTCGAGACTGGCAGTTGATCGGACCCAAAACAGACAGGAGGGTTACCTGTTTGTCTCCTGTTCACATACTGCGTTTTGAGGTTGGGCGCTGTGGGAGCAGAGAGCCTGACCCCTGGAATGCGTTTGTGACAGAGGGTGACCAGCAGGGTTCCTCAGTAATCACTGTGGGGGCTGGGCCTTTTTTAATATCTTTATAAGTGACACTGCAGAGGAGCTGGAGGTGAATGTCAGGCTTGCGGATGATAAAGAAATGTAGGGTGGACATGCCATTGGGGGTGGAAAGGATGAGCAGAGACTTTAGAAAACTCAAGGAGTGGTAAGGGTATGACAACAGGGTTTCAATGCGAAAACGTACAAAATAATGCACTTAAAGCACAGAAACCCATGGGCGGAGTATAGAATGGTTGGAGTATTATTACGATCACGAGGCATGGGGGAGAGACCTGGGGTAGTTGGGGTGACCTAAAGGTCGCCAGGCAGTGCAACAAGGCAGTTGGGAGGGCTAGTAGGATGCTGGAGTGCATAGGGAGCAGTATCATCAGCAGAAAGAGGAAGATTGTGTTGGCTTCTCTATAGATCGTTGATAAGACACTAACTAAAATACTGTGTCCAGTTCTGGAGACCACATTTCTTGAAGGACATAGACAGAGTGGAAGCGTTCCATAGGAGGGCAACTGAAACGGTACAGGGTTGGCATCAAAAGCTCTACGAGGAGAGACGAAAGGACATCAGTATGTACACCCTGGAAGAGAGGAGGGAGAAGGGGAATATGACAGAGAATATGACAGAGACCTTTAAATGTCTTTGGGGAAGGGGTAAATAAGGTTCAGGAGAAAAGTATTTTTCCAAAAATAGGTGCCCAACAAGAATGGGCATGCTGTAAAGCTGGAGGGGGTAGATTCAAGAAGGACTTGAGGAAGTGCGTCATAGAAAGAGTGGTGGATTCCTGGAACAGCCTACCAGCAGAGGTGGTGGGGGGTCAAGAATGCATGGGATAGGCATAAGGAAATCTTAGTGGAGAGAAAGAACCAGAGATGAAGTAGGGTCTGAAGTGTCACTGTAAGTAGGGAAAAATGGGCAGACTGGGGTGGGCCTAGCAAGCAGTCCTTATCTGCCAACAGATTGTGTTTGTATCAGGGCTGCCAACTGTGTGACTCTCTCTAAAAGAGGCAGAGGGTGGTCATTGGTGTGAGTTAAAAAATAAAATAAAAATTAGGTCTTTTCTCATCCAGACCTAAGTCTTTAATCCCACCATGATGCCTGCCCCGGTTCCGCAATCCCTGCCGTACCGCCCAGTCGCAACCAAGACAGTGTTCCGCCAGTTGGCTCTCCCCCACAGCCCCACCCAGGGGTGCAAGCCCAGGGAGCCCTGCCATCCGCAGTGATGCCACCAGTAATCCGGACGAGTTACTGCCGGGGGGGGGGGCTGTCATCTTGGTGGTCCTGCCTTATGGGGGCAAGCCAGGGTGGTCAGCCGTGGAGGATGCTGGGGGGGGGTGGAATCTGTTGAGATACAGCTGGTAAAAATAAATAAATAAAATCATTAGTGCATTTTTAATATAAAATAGTTCCTCTACCTGCATTTGCTTTTTGTTTTGCCATAGTGTTTTTTGCCCTACTGTGAGTAGCTGTGGCTTGTAACTGGTCTTTACTGCTGTTGTCATACTCTCTGTCACACACACTCCCGCACATTCAGACTGCTGCAGTTCGTTTTATGCAGTTTAAATGGAGCTGTGAATGAATGACTAAAGTTTGGATACTCCCATTTATTTTGAAGTCCATGAGTGCCATCAGATCGTGGTGGGAGCAAATGCCTAAAGGGCATGCGGAGCAGAGACAGAAAAAAAAGGAAACATCATCAGCATAACTAGGAGTGGGCTGACAAGTTTCGATGAATTTTACAGTGCCGGAAAGGGCTTTCCTGTTTTAAAAAATGTTCATTAGATGTTAATGGAGCGACTGTAGTTCAGCGCCCCCCCCCCCCCACAACTTCAGGAGTGAGGACATTGGGGAAATGGGAGAGTAACTAGCGCAATCTGAAACCTGACAAGTGCTAGCTGTCATGGCTACATCAGCCGCGAACACACACACAGGCATTTCAACTAAGGCAGTATTTAAAACTGCATTTCCTTGTGAGCTCAAGCACAGAAATGAGTGCAGTAGTGGTCTGAGCAGCCGGAGGAGATCTCCAACAGTGAGTGGGGAGGAGGGATTTCTTGATGGACTCAAGTGATGTATTTCAGCTTGGGACTTCACTGGGGGGGAGTGAGCAAGCAAGTGAGGTGGATAAATGGCGGTTATAATTATTATTTTTTTTTATATTCTTTATTTTTCAGATCAGTATTACAGCAGGAATACATTTGTACAGCAATTTCATTGTTCATGAAATACATATACAGTGGAAATTCATATGTTGCAGAACATTTTATCCAGTATATACCATTTGTACACATCACTTCGAACCTATAATGTCCATTGGCATCATATCATTGATAATGAAGTACATGTGGGAAAAGAGAAGTAAGTACCAAGGAGCTTTTCTCATCAGGGAATAAATGAATCCTCTAATGGGGAAATATAGAAGACCCAAGACCTCCAATAAATTTCAAACTGGGGGATGCGGTCAGCTCTTTTAGCACAGAGTCGTTCCAGATAATAGATCTCTGACACTGTAGAATGCCAGGGAGTCAAGGTTGGGATTGTGGGCTTCCGCCATAAGCGGGTGATCACCTACGTAGCTGCAGCTAAGTATAAGTAGAGTTTGCTTTTTTTAAGGGGTACTAAGCCTTTTTCCCCTATGTATAACAGAATCATTTGATTTGTTAAAACCAAATCTGTATCAGTTAATACTTGGAGACTCCTGGCAATTTTTTTTTTAATACTGGGAAATGTTCGGGCATGAACAAACAAATATGGGAGGTATTAGCCCTCACCTGCCCGCATTCTCTCCAACATTCTCTCGAGTTTCCGGGTAGGGATTTAGCTAGTTTATCTGGAGACATAAAGAAATGCATGCGGCACTTCCAAATATATTCAAGCCAGTAGGGAGCTGAAGAAGCCTTCATGGACGGAATAACTGGCTCTAGCCATTTATCATATGTAATCTGAGTATTTAATTATTTATTTCATTTAATCAGAACATTCTCTGTGGTCTGCTTCCATTTTTCCCTCAAGGCTCTATAAAGCTGAACAATTAATTGTGTTGGGAGTTTTCCCTCAATTGCTTCTATTATCAGATTCATCAAGTTAGGCTTTGGGGAAGGAAGAGTCAATCGAGTGGTGTCCAAATCCATCAGATATGAACATATCTGCAGAAATCTAAAGTGATGTGTAAAAGGGAGTCTGAATTTAGACTGTAGGGAGGCAGAGGGCATCACCCCATGTATTATCTAGAAATTGATAAACATCGAAAGGCCTAATTTATGCCATTCCTCATGTGTCTGGTCTAGCCTGGCTGCTATGAACTGCTTTTCCCTAGTCACCAGTCTGAAATAAAAAAAAAAAAAAAAAAAAAGCTCTGCGAGTTCCCGAGCTGATCTAAGTTTGTACCATATTTTTAATGTGTTACGAGTCCCCCACGTGAAGTCCCTTAAAGATGGGATGGAGTCTAATGGAGAAAACAGAACAGGGAATATATCGTTAAGGTCATTCAGGGTAAATTCAGTTAATTTCTACGGGGGCATAGTATGTCTATTAAGCCAAATGAGAATGACTTTAGATATCACGGCTCTATGATATTCTTTTAAATTAGGGAGGTTTAAACCTCCTTTGGCAATAGGTAATTGTATGGATGACCACTTTACCCTAGGGTGTTTCCCGGCCCAGACAAATCTAGAGAATATTCTATCCCAGGAAAAAAAGTAAAATCTGGATGGAATTAAAGGTAAAGTTTGAAAAAAATATAAAATCTTTGGAAAGACCGTCATTCGGATAGTCTGGATACACTGATGAAATGATGAGTGCAAATGTGCCCACCTTCCCATTAATTGTTCTGTGGCTAAAGTCACAGGCTCCAGGTTCAGGAGCTCCAAAAGATCCAGGTCCTTGGGAACTACAACTCCTAGATATCGGATTCTATTATTTCTCCATCTAGCTGGTAATAGAGCACTCAGACCCTGGGTTGGGACAAAGTTGAGAGGAAGAATCTCTGTCTTTTGGATATTAATCTTGTATCCAGCAACCTCCGAGAACCTCTCTATCACTTCTAGAATGGCCGGTACCGAACTTTCAGGGTCTAATAGGGCCCGCAATATATCATCCGCATATAATGAGAGAGTAAATTCTCTCCCCCTCCCCCAGGGGTATCCCATGGATGTCGGCATTCCGCCTAATGGCCTCTGCCAGAGGCTCAATATATAAAGCCAACAAAAGTGGGCAACCCTGCCTAGTCCCCCTGCCCAGATGTATCCTATCTGATAGCTGACCATTCACCTTGATATACGCCTTTGGAGAGACATATACCCTCCGCAGCAGGGAAATAAATTCCCCTTGAAACCCAAACTCAGAGAGGGTCCTCCAGAGGAAAATCCAACTAACCCGGTTGAAAGCCTTGTCAGCATCCAGGCTGACAAAGGTTGCTGGGATTTTTCTGTTATTCACATAATCAAGGAGATGTACTGTTCTTTGGATATTATCTGGAGTTTGTCGGTTCTGGACAAACCCTGATTGATCTGGATTCACTAGCTCGGGGATCAGTTCCTCTATTCTGTGAGTCCATGTAGACATAAACAACTTATAATCCATGTTGAGTATGGATATCTGTCTATATGAAGTAACTTAATAGGTTTTTTTCCTAGAATCACATATATTGTGAGACCTGGAAAAAAGTTTGTTTTTTTCAGTTAGCCTCCAGGTTCACCAGAGCTGTTCTAAAATGGGATCTCTAGCCATTTTTGAGATGCTTATCTCCAAGGGTGGGATGTGCAGTGATGGACAACATCTGCCCCACCCACACCCCGACGGCGCCAGTTGCAGTGGCACCACAAGCCTCCACCAGGGATCTGTAAAGTGCTGGACACATTTTCCCTTCCCTCCTCCCTAGAGAAGGAGAGCCATATCCAGGACGCTCATTCCGTCTCTCTCTGGCCGGACCTCTTACTCCAGAGTCCTTTCCCAAACTTGGGATGTCTGCACCGCATGCAAATGCCTTCCCGCTGTGCTGGCGTATGATTTCATTTTCTGTTATTTTAACGTACAAATTTGAGTTTTCCATCCATGTATAATAAACCGTCCTATTTTATAAGCGCAATAAGACACTCCGGGGGCAACCTAGTGCTTCACTAAGCCCCTGGCCATGCATTAGAAATGTCTAATGCAAGCCGGCCCAGTGGCACTGAGGACTGGGAATCTGGTCACCTTGCATCACATGACCCGTATTTGAAGACGAACATGGGTCATCAAATGGGCAGGGAGGAGAAGGGTTGAGTGTCCTTAGACTGTGTTCTCTGGGGGAGGGTCTACAACAGTTGATGTCTGATTGCCCCCTAGCGGAGGCTGAAGGGCTAGGTGTTGTGCTATAAAAATCTGGGAGGAGATGGAGGCAGATTCCAGGAGGGTGCACGTGTGGACATGTGCGCACTTCCCTCCACCGGTGTCATTGCACGCCTCTGCTCCGGGGAGGAAACGCAGAAAAAGGAAGTCCTCATGGTCGGGCGGCTTGATGGCCGTCCTGCGGTTCACCAGCTCTTGGGAAAGCTGCCTGATTGGATCTGGACAAAATGAGTGAGGGGGGCTCCCCACCACCCCACTGCAGGGGGTGAGCCGAAGGGGAAAAGGGAAGAATCCTACTGGATCGGTGGTGTTGAACGGTGGCTGGAGTCCCTAAAGGGTTGCTAGGAACAGGAGCAGAGCAGGTCTGGAGAAGCAGAAAGATATAGCAAAAAAAAAAATGTCTAATGTACATCCCCTTGTGTCTTAGTGCTTACTATTTCATGTTGCCATTCTGTGTGTGTGTGTGTTTTTTTTTGGGGGGGCATTCTACTACTGGACTAATGCAGAGCTTTAAATTCTTCTATTCCGTGGTAAACAATCAGACAGTGTACTGAATATAAAGAAAGACAGATGACTGACAGGTGAAAAACATCTGTGGAGGGACTAGTTTACATTATTTAGCAACATTTTATTATCATTTTTGTGGGTTTGAAGAGTTTAGTGTTTTTTTTTTTTTTTTATTTTTTTTTAAGTTGCCTGTGGGCCCATTATATATAAGCAGTAAGGCACTTCAGGGACGTTGGTTGTACTAGGTTTACTCTGGGGGTCAAGGGCTAAAGGCACTTGGCTTCGACTTGTGCCTTACAACAATTCCCTGATCATGGGTAAACCTAGTACATCCAACGCCCTGTCATGCTTTATTGCGTAATTCTTTGCAAGTTGCCAGAAGGTTTACATTTTACCCATTATAAATAAAACCCACTGAATATTCCGTAGACAACATCACATTTTCAAACTGACACTCCGACACTTGCTGGCAGCTTGGTGCCCCTGTTTAACTGTTGTACAGAATCCCAAGGTGTTACACTCTCAAAAGACAAAGACGAAATGCAGATAGCACATAACAACAAACTGTTGATTTATTAGCACTGCTTCTGGGAGCCCCTAGCGCCTCGCAGCATGCCTTCAATGGGGCCAACCCCTGGCTCCGCCACTGTGCAGATAGTTTTTACATTATAAAGTTGACTCCCAGGCTGGCTCGGTGGCGCAGAGGTGCTGGCGCCTTACCTCGAACCACGCCGGTGACCTGGGTTCGGGAATGGCCTCGGGGTACTGTGGGTTGGCAGGGGAAGAGAGGATTGTGCGTTCAGAGGGACTGCTCTTCTCTCCTGGGAGAGCAGGCTGCATCACTCTGCACCGGCCCCTGGTGGAGACCGAGAGCTCTGCATGAGTGACGCAACGGGGGGGGGGGGAGACAGAAAAGTGGAAACTGCTTCAGGATCGGCCAGTTGACGGCTGCCCATCTACCGACGCTTCCAAAACCCCAGTAGGCGACATGTCTGCCTCAGCAGCGCCCTGGGGCCCAAAGAATCAGTGTGCTGGCTATCCCCACCGGTGCCTTCCTCCTCGAAGGAGAGGGCCCACCCGGTGAAGGGTTACATGGGGCTACCCTGGGGAGGCTGCGATATGAGGTAAGGAGGCTTGATGGGGTAGTAGGAGGTATGTCAGGGACCATGGTGGCCTGAATGAGTGGTGGGTCCGGAGCACACGGGGAAAAATAAATAAAGCAAAAAAAAAAGTTAACTCCCAAGTGCTGGTTTAAAAATTATGAATTACGTTTTTATTGTTGTTTTTCTGTTGAAAATGGAATATCATTGGCCCCACTGTCCTAGTTGCCCTCTTTGGACCAACTTCACCCTCTCTGTGTCCTTCCTGAGGTGCGATCTCCAAAACTGGACACAGTACACCAGGTGGGATTGTACCAGAAAGCAATACAGTGGCACCACCACCACCACCACCTCCCTCCTTCTGCTTGAGACATCCCTCCCTATGCACCCCAGCATCCCAGTGGCTCTGCCTATGGCCTTGTCACACTGTCTTGGATTCCTTTAAATCATGGCGGGAACACCTTCCCATCCTATGAAGCTGCACCAGACCAGCACTCCTGGGACCCTGAGATGGCCCCTCGCAGCCAGAACTACAACTATGCTGCCCCTTGGTTTGCTACAACTGTGCTGCCCCCTTGGTTTGCCCCGAGACATGGCCCAGCATTTGTTTCACAGTAGGCTTTCCTTCAGTAATCCTGCTGCCTGCTGTGGTGACGCACAAGGTCTTACCTTCAGGTGGGTAGTGTGGGCCCTTGATGGACGTGGGGGCGGAGCAGAGTTTTGTGTACCCAATAATCGATATTTTTCCCTCCACTTTAATCTCTCATTGAAACATAGACGGTGTTGGCAGAAAAAGACCATCCACTTAATCCAGTCTGCCCTTTTATGCCCTTTGCTATCCTGACACCTGTTGTCTAGATGGGGTTTATGCCCTTGCTCCTACCTACTTCATAGATTCATTGAAGTGTGGCGGCAGAAAAGGACCGAACTAGGCCCACCAAGTCTGCCCATTTGCCCAGCTATCTGCTTGGACCTGTGCCTCCCCCCTTTAACACTCCCATGTGGTTGTCCCATGCCCTTTTGAATCCCTCCACTGTTTCCTCTCTAACGACTGCTTCAGGGAGTCTGTCCCACTTTTCTACGACTCTCTCTTGAGTAATAGTATTTCTAGGGACATGGATATGTTGTTCATCCACACTGTCTGGCAGGTATCCTTGCCGCTTTAAATCTTGCTGGAAGGTCTTCAAGCTGGCTCCTCCCACCCACCCGGGTGGTAAAACTCTCGGCTCCGCCCCATGACGCCAGATCTTCCTTACCGCTTGGAAGCTCAGGTTCCCTCCTTAACGCTCTGCGGATAAGACTGGTTCCTAATTCTTCGAATTTTCGAAATTAAAAGTTTTTTTGCTAAAAAGACTTCGGTCTTCTCTCCCTCGCGGCTGCAATGGACAAATCGACTCCCGGTTTCCGGAGATGCCCTTGCGGGCAGAAGATGTCTCAGACGGATCCGCCTCCACATCGTACTGTCTAGGCCTGGAGCACGACCCGCGAGCCCTGCGACCTGTGCTCCTCACCCCATTACATCACCGAAGACCGTGCTGCCCGTTTACAACTGGGGGCGTCGGCGATTTCCTCCGGTGAAGTCAAAAGAGGCCCGGTCGGCGGTGTCCGCGGCGGCGGGCTCGGTGGATCAGCTCGAGCAGATGATCGCCCTCGAAGAGGAGGCGGCGCGGGCTGCTTCTACCTCGGCTGCGGCATTTGTCCCGCTCTCTCTCGGTGCCTCTTATTCAGCTTCTTTTAAGGAGCTTTGTCTGACCCTCTCTACTAAAGGTGAGGGACCAACTTCTTCTGGTCCGTTTTCTCGGTCCAAAAAGAGAGACAAGGGTAAGTCTCACTGTCGACGCTCTTGGGAGCGGGAAAGATCCCTCTCCCCGAGTTGTTGGCCGTCGACTTGGTCGACTGCTCGGCTTGCCACTGGTCTCACGGTGTCCCTGTCAGGCCAGTTGACTGAGACTCCATCACGCCGGTCGAGATTTTTCGACCTGTTGGACAGGCTGTCGGCAGGAGAAGCCGAGAATCCCTCTCCAGTTCCCCGGTGGGAGTTGAGGACCCGTTGGCTCGTCTGTGCCTCTGGTTCCGGGCAGCCGGTTGAACCCTCCCCAACCGAGGGAGTGCGGTTCCCCGACACCTCCCGCACCGTGCCTGGGAAAGCCGAGGTTCTCGGTCTCGGTCTCGGACTTCTAGCGGTTCAGCCGATCCCGCCCGTCATAGGCGGTCTCGGTCTCGCATCGCGGGCAAGCGGCCGCTGTCCTTTCCTCCTCCTCCTCGGATGAGGAGGCTTCGACGCAAGTTGCGTCGAAGATATGAGAACTCATGTGGCAACAGCTCCTTCTGCCTGGGAATAAGCCGGCCGCGTCGTCTTTGACCATTAAGTGGCTGTCACCGGAGCGGCCGAAACAACCCCTCGTTTTATCAGAGGAGCCTGTTCCCAGGCCGGTTGTTCGGCCAAAACCAGCTGCCCCACCGATTCCGGTGGAACCTCCGCCTCCACAGCCGTTAGTTGGGGCTCCAACCAAAAATTCTCGGTCGGCTCAGGGACTGCCCCATAGGCTGTCTGTCATCCTCGCTCCCGATCGACCTTGGCAGGTGGAGGGTGGCTCAGGCCCGAGGCAGCTCTTTGAGGACTCTTCCGAGTCCGAAGACGATTCCTCCCTTTTCTCCAAGCGAATGGACTTGGAGTCCTCAGGAGGACAGTCGGTGGACGATAGCCCTTCGTCCTTCCTGGGATTGCTTCGGCTCATCTTGGAGTCCACCGGGATGAAGCTCGAACCCGTTTCTAAGCGGGCCAGGTGTCTCCTCACGGAGATTCTGGACTGAGGGGATTCCCCTACGGAGGCCTTTCCGGTGGCTGAGGCCATAGTGGGCCCGGCCTTGGAGCTCTGGCGCCCTCCTTCTGCCCTGCGCTTCCGGCCAGAATGGCCAGGAAGTATCGCGGTCCCCACGGTTCCTTGTCCGGTTTTTCGGAACACCCCTCGGCCGAGGGGTTAGTTACCGACAGCGTTTTCCGGCGTGCTGGGAACGCTAGGGATGTGGACAAACCTCCCGACAAGGAGTCCAAGAAATTGGACTATGCCGGGCGAAAAGTCTACGCTGCATCCTCCCTCGGCCTTCGTCAGGCCAGCTCGGCCGTCCTCATGGCACATTTCTCTCATGCCCTGTTGGGCTCCCTGGATGAGGTCATCCCTCATCTTCCCGCGGATCTGCAGACCACGGTCAGGCAGGTGCGGGACCAGGGCAGTGGCCAGATAGCAGCTCCAGACTGCTTTTGACATTGGGGACTCATGTGCCAGGTCTGTGGCGGCCGCAGTGGCTATGCGTCGTCGGGTTTGGCTGAGGATATCCACCTTCACTTCGGATGCCCAGCACAAGTTGGCGGATGTTCCCTTTTTGGGGACCGACCTCTTCGGCCCTGGGGTGGAAGGTCACCTGCAGAGGATCGAGAAGTCCAGTGCTACCTTGGACTCTGTCTCTTCCTCAGAAGGACAAAGGCCGCAAACCACAGCCTAAGCCCTTTCGTCCTTCTGCGCCCGCGGCGCGTCCGGCCCAGCAACGTCAGGGCCAGCAGGCTCGGGCTTGGCATCCCAAACCCAAGCCCGGGGCTTCCTCCAAGAGGAAGCAGGGAGGTAAAGGCCCAGGAGGTCCCTCGGCCGGTCCCTCCTCCAAGCCTGCCCAGTGATGGGCTGAGGGGTGTCGCCCCCAACCCCGTCACCTCACCCCAGGTTCCCCCCGTGGGGGGACGGCTCAGGCACTTCCTTTCCGCCTGATCCGTTATTACCACGGACAGGTGGGTGCTGGAGGTGGTGGGAAAAGGCCTGCCTCTAGAATTCAAGCAGGCCCCACCCTTCAGAGCCGTCGCACCTCGGGGGGCCTCGGGGTCCACAGCCTCACTGTCGGCTCGCCGGGCCGACATCGCTCTCCTCCTCCAAAAGGAGGTGATCATGGAGGTGGCGGACCCTCCCTCAGACCCGGGGTTTGTGTCCAGGTACTTCCATGGTACACACAAAACCATGACTGGGACGTAAACATACCAGGATACACTATCTACAGGAGGGACAGGGAGGGTAAAAGAGGGGGAGGAGTAGTTCTTTACATAAGGGAAGGAATAAAAGCAACAGAACAAAAGGGTAAACAAGGAGGAGGAGAAGAAGCACTGTGGGTAAATTTGGAGACAGGCAATGGCACCACAATCCGCACAGGGGTTGTATACAGACCCCCTTCTCAGGGGGAGGAAGTGGACAAGGAAATGATAGAAAGTATACTTAGAATGGCAGAAAAAGGAGATATTGCTGATGGGTGATCTGAATATGCCAGATGTTAACTGGGCGCAGTTGCAGCTGCCACTGAAGAGTGCAGTTATTCTAGATGCCCTACAGGGGCATGCCTTAGACAACTAGTACTGGAGCCCACTCGAGAGGGAGCAATATTAGACTTAATACTCTCAAATGGAGATGGAGAGGATCACAGATGTAGAAGTGGGTAGCCATCTGGGAACTAGCGACCATCGAACAGTATGGTTCACAATAAACATAGCAATAGAGTCAAGCCATACAAAGACAAAAGTACTGGACTTTAGGAGGCTGACTTTGCCAAAATAGGTGAGTGCCTAAGGAATGCACTAGCAAATGGTAGGGAAGGAGGGTGGAAGAACAATGGGAATAATAAAAACTGCCATCACAGAGTAACGAGCCTTTGTGTGAAACAAATAAACAAAACAAGGCGATGTAAGAAACCACTATGGTTCTCAAAGGAAGTGGCAGTGAAGGTTCAAAGAAAAAGAAAGCATTCAGGAAGTACAAGGAATCATGGCAGGAGCAGGACAGAGAACTGTATCAGTTAAAGCAAAAGGAGGCTGGGAAGGCAGTCAGAACAGCAAAGGCCCAAACTGAGGAAAAGATAGCCAACTCAGTTAAGAAGGGGAATAAAACCTTTTATAGGTACATCAGAGAGCAAAGGAAGACCAAGGGAGGGATAGTGAGGCTTAATAAAGGGGAGGGAGGGTGGGCAGAGGGAGAATGTGAAAAGGCAGAGATACTAAACAAATATTTTTGCTCAGTATTTACAAAGGAAGAGGGAGGTACATAAAACAAACAGTAGTAACACTCTGGATACAGAAGTTGATACCAGCCCATTTACAGAAGAAGGGTTCTGAAGAACTCTTAAAACTGAAGGTGGACAAAGCAATGGGGCCTGATGGGATTCATCCCAGAATTCTAAAAGAACTAGGGGTAGAACTAGTGACACCACTGACTACCCTCTTTAACAAATCATGGGAGGATGGGGTGGTACCCGAGGACTGGAGGAGGGCAGATGATTCCCTTCACAAAAGTGGGAGCAAGGCAGAAGCAGGAAACTATGAGCCTGTTAGTTTAACCTCAGTGATAGGGAAAATGATGGAATCACTTCTAAAGGAAAAAGTTAGCGTATCTAGAGGCCAGAAGGGCACAGGACCCTAGGCAGCATGGATTCTAGCGGAAGGTCATGCCAGGCAGAATCTGATAGATTTCTTTGACTGGGTGACAAAAGTAGTAGATCAGGAGGGGCTGTGGACATGGCCTACCTAGACTTTAGCAAGGCATTTGACACAGTCCCACACAAAGATTAATATATAGGTTAGCCAGCCTGGGAGTGGGTCCCAAGATGACAGCCTGGGTAAGAACTGGCTGGAGAATAGGACACAGAGGTAATAGTAGAAGGAGTCACTCCAGAAGAAAGGAGGGTTACTAGCGGGAATACGCAGGGTTCAATATGAGGACAGTCCTCTTCAATGTCTTTATAGCGACATTGCAGAAGGACTGGAAGAAAAATATGTCTCTGCAGATGACACTAAGATCTGCAACAGAGTTGATGCACAGGGTGGGGTGGAAAGGATGAGAAGGGACTTGGCAAGGTTAGAGGAATGGTCAAATGTATGGCAGCTTAGATTCAATGCTAAGGTGCAGGTAATGCACCTGGGAAACAAAAACCCAGGGAAGAGTACACAATGGGGGTGAGATACTAACAACAACAAAAATGGAAAGGGACCTGGGGTAGTCATATCAGGATGACCTAAAGGTGGGCAAGCAATGTGAGAGGGACAAGGAGGCTGAGAGGTACTGGGATGCATAGGGAGAGGCATCACCAGTAAAACAGGAAGTTATTATCCTCTGTACAGACAGCTGGTGAGACCCCATCTGGAGTACTGTGTGCAGTTCTGGAGACCAATCCGCAAGACATAGACAGGATGGAAGCTGTCCAGAGAGGCAACTAAAATGGTGCAGGGTCTGCACGGAGGACATATGAAGAGAGACTTAAGGGCTTAATATGTATAGCCCTCGAGGAAAGGAGGAGAGGGGGACATGATAGAAACTTTCAAGTACCTCAGGGAATCAACAAAGTCCAAGAGGGTAGCATCTTTCAAAAAAGTGTGCAGAACAAGAGGCACAATTTGAAGATAGAAATTGGCGGCTCAGAGGTAATTTAAGGAAGTATTTTTCACAGAGGTTGTGGATGCATGGAATGGCCTTCCAGAGGAGGTTGTGGAGTCAAAATCAGTGGTGGAATTCAAGCATGCATGGGATAGTCATAAAGGCAATTCTGGGGGTGGGGAGTAGGAAGAAGTAGGCTGCTGGTTAACTAGGATCTGCAGCTTATCCAGTAGGTAGGAAATGGGCAGACTGGGTGGGCCAGCGGTCCTTATCTGCGTCAAATTCTATGTTTCTATGTTTCCTGGATTCTCAAGCGGACGGGGGCTGGCGCCCATTCTCGACCTACACGACCTAAACAAGTTCCTAAGGTCTCGAACCTTCAGGATGGTCACTCTGGCTCAGATAATACCATCTCTGGAACACGGCGTGTGGTTCTGCTCTCTGGACCTGCAGGACGCGTTCTTTCACGTCCCTATCTATCCGTCACATCGGAGATTCCTTCGCTTTCGAGCGGAGGGATCCCTTTTCGAGTTCTGGGCCATGCCCTTCAGCCTGTCTCCAGCTCCCAGGGTCTTCACCAAATTGATAGCAGTGGTGACAGCTTTCCTGCGGCGCCGAGGGTCCGGTGTACCCTTACCTGGGCGATTGGCTGATAGCCACCTCAGACAGGAGGTGGGCGGTCGAGATCTGGCCCTCAGGTTTGCTCTCAAATCGGCCTTCTCATCAACTCGAGACCAAGTCAGTAACTCGAGTCCAAGCAGGCGATTCTGTTCATCGGGCAGAGCTCGACTCTCTTCGAGCCAAACCGACGGCTCCCGGCGGACAGGGCCGAGTTCTTACCTCCTTTGCCCAATCATTTCTGGTTGGGCAATCGCATCCTATCCGGGACTTCCTGCGCCTTCTGGGTCTCATGGTGGCCTGTACCAGCGTGGTCCGTTGAGCACGCTGGCCTCGCCCCCTTCAGTGGGGACGGCCAGCCAGTGTTCAGACAGCTGCAATCCATTGGACCAGCTAGTACGGTGACAGGGGATGTGGAATGCTCTCGGTGGTGGACCATTCAGTTCATCTGCAGGAGGGCATCCCGTTTGTCCCCTGAGCCGGCGGTCTCTCTATCGACCGATGCCTCTCTGATGGGTTGGGGTGCCCATCTGAGGAACACAGGCGCCGCGGCCTCTGGTCCCAGCGAGTCGATGCCACATCAACCTGCTGGAGCTCCAAGCGGTCCGCCTAGCTCTCACCGCCTGTGCTCCGTTCTCCGAGGTCAAGTGGTCCGGTCAGGCGGACAATACCAGACATGTACTACCCTAAACCGCCGGGGGCGGGCCGCACTCCATGCTTCTATGCAAAGGAAGCTCTCCGCGTTGGTCACTAAATGCGCAGCTTGGAGGCGGATCTCCCAGCCATTCATGTGGCAGGAGCCCAACACCCTGGCCGATGCCCTGAGCGGATAGGGGCTGCATCCCACGAGTGGTCTCTCCTGCCGGAGGTAGTACAGCATCTGTTCTCCCTTTGGGGCACACCTCAGGTGGACCTGTTTGCCTCCAGGGAGAACGCGAAGCTGAGTCTGTTCCATGCCCGTCCCCCTCAGCAGGGCTCACTGCAGGGGGATGCCTTCTTGAGGCCGTGGACCCCGGGCCTCTTCTACGCCTTCCCCCCATTTCCCTTGATACACAAGGTGCTTCTCAAAGCAAGGAGGGACAAAGCGCAGGTGATTCTGATAGCCCCAGACTGGCCCCGCCAGTTCGGTACCCAGATCTCCTCAGCCTCAGCTCCAGGCTCCGAGGCAGCTTCCAGCTCGCCGGACCTGCTCTCAGTCAGTCAGGGAAGGTGTTCCATCCGGACCTTCAATCCTGCACCTGACAGCCTGGTTCCTGGTGACTAGAGTTCCAGGCCTTGGGTCTTTCCGGCGGGTCCTCAATGTAGTTGAGGCGTCCCGTAAGTCGACCAGGAAATGCTATGCCTTCAAATGGAAGAGATATTCCATTTGGTGTCAGAGCAAGGGCTTGGACCCTTCCTCCTGTTCCTTGGCAAGCATCTTGGACTATTTATGGTCCCTTTCAGTCAAGGGGCTTGAGTCGGCGACCCTAAGGGTGCACCTGGCAGCCATCTCTGCTTACTGGGCGCGGGCGGGGAGCAGTCGGTGGGCGCAGGAGAGAAGTGGTCTGGCGCTTTTTCAAGGCCTTGATCACATTTCCCCTCCGATGCGAGAACCTCCACCTCCGTGGGATTTACTGCTGGTACTGGCAAAGCTCATGGGCAAGCCATTCGAGACCAATGCACAGGTGTGAACTCTCTCACCTGTGGTGAAGACCACCTTCTTGGTGGCTATCCGTCAGCCAGAAGGATGGGAGAACTCCAGGCGCTTTGCATCGAGGTCTCCTTACCTGGTCTTCCACAGGGACAAGGTTGTCCTGCGCCCCACCGAAATTTCCTTCCAAGGTGATGGCGGTTTCACCTTAACCAGGTGTTGACTCTGCGGTGTTTACCCCAGTCACACCTCGGAGGCTGAATACAGGCTCCATGCTGGACCCTAGAAGGCGCTCGCTTATTATGAGGGCGCCAGGCAGAAGTCGGGGAGAGGTTCGCCAGCTGTTTGTCACCTACCTAAAGCCGCCCTGGCAGACCTGCAGCCAAGCGGACGATAAGCAGGTGGGTCACCTCCTGCATAGATCTCTGCTATAAGTTGGCGGGCATGGAGCCTCCCAGAGGGATAAGAGCTCATTCTACCCGCCATACTGCTGCATCGATGGCTGCTTCCAGGGACGTCCTTATCAGGATATCTACAGGCTGCTACAAAGTCAGCACACACTCATCACCCATTACCACATCGACCTTGAGTCACGCCCGGGATGCTGGTTTTGGGGCCTCAGTTCTCCAATCTCTATTCCTAAGTGAGGGGTGTCTTGCCTCCTCCTCCCGGAGAACTGCTAGGAGTCTGCCAGACAGTGTGGATGAACAACATATCCATGTCCCTAGAAATACAGGTTACTCACCTGTAACAGGAGTTCTAGGAATGGTATATGTTGTTCATCCACACAACCCACCAAACCTCCCGGCTTGACCACAACCTGAGCTTCCAGTGGGCCAGATCTGGCGTCATGGGCGGGCGAGAGTTTTACCACCCGGGTGGGTGGGAGGAGCCAGCTTGAAGACCTTCCGGCAAGATTTAAAGCGGCAAGGATACCTGCCAGACAGTGTGGATGAACAACATATACCATTCCTAGAACTCCTGTTACAGGTGAGTAACCTGTATTTTCTGATGTTACCCCTGAACTGTCCTCCCTCCACCTGCAGGCCATGCCCCCTCGTCCTCTCACTTCCTTTCATCTTGAAGATGCTCCCCCTTGGCACCCTGTTTATACCCTTAAGGTACTTGAAGGTCTCTATCATGTCCCCCCTCTCCCTCCTCTGCTCCAGGGAGTACATGTTCAAATCTCTCAACCTTTCTTCATAGGATAGGTGGCTTAACCCTTTTACCATTATTGTCGCTCTCCTCTGAACCCTCTCTATACTCCCCACATCCATCCTGAAGTAAGGCCTCCAGAACTGGACTCCGTACTCCAAGTGTGGTCTAACCAAATGGGTGTACAAGGGTACTATGACCTCCCTATTTGTGCTGGTGATCCCCCTTCTGATGCATCCCAGCATTCCACTCCCCCTGGCCACTGCCCTCACGCACTGCCCTTCCACCTTCAGGTCCCCGGATATAATGATGCCTAGGTCCCTTTCTTGCTCCGTCTCCTCCAGCTCTCTGCCCCCATACCGTATCCTGCTTTCTGTAGCCCAGATGCATGATTTTACATTTTTCTGCATTGAATTCAAGCTGCCACCTTTTTGACCATGCCTCAAGTCTCCCCAAATCTCTCTGCATTTGTTCCACCGCTTCCTCCGTGTCCACCCTATTGTAGATTTTGATATCGTCTGCAAACACTCACACCCTCCTCAAGGCCCTCCACGATGTCTCCTGCGAAGATATTGAACAGTAGGGGCCCCAGCACTGATCTTGGGGAACCTCGCTCATGACCTTGCCTTCCCCGGATGTCACCCCATTTATTATGGCCCTCTGCATCCTTTTTTCCCAGCCAGTTTCCCACCCATTTGACTATCCTCTGCCCCATCCCCAGTCCTGCCATTTTACACAGCAGCCTCTCCATGAGGCACTGAGTCAAACACCTTTCTGAAATCCAAATAAGCTACATCTACCACTCTACCTTGATCTATTTCCTTGGTGACCCCGTCAAAAAACTCTATCAAATTTGTTTGACAGGATCTGTCCCTAGTAAAACCATGTTGTCTTGGATTCGTCAGGCCGTTTGTCTCCAGGTAGCTGGTGATCCTGCCTTTTACTAGCTTCTCCATGAGCTTGCCTGCCACTGATGTCAAGCTTACGGGTCTGTAACTTCCCACTCCCCCCCCCTCCCCATGTAGAGGAACCACATTTGCCTCCAGTCCTCTGGCACCACCCCCGTTTTCAGGGACCGATTGAAGAATACAGTCAAGGGTCCTGCCAATACCTCCTTTAGCTCACTAATACCCTTGGAGTTGCACCGTCTGTGGCCCATTCCCTGTTCACCTTCATGCAGCCCAGTTCTTCCAGTATTTCCTACATGAGAAACTGCCTCATCTCCACCCCCTCTTCCCCAGCCATTTCATTTCCCGTTCTGCTGCCTTCTTCTCCTTCTTCCTCCCTCTTGAACACTGAGCAAAAGTAGGTGTTTAGTAGGTCTGCCTTTTCTCTGTCTCCTTGTAGTGCCACCCCATCTTTTGTTATTAACTGGAGAATCCCCTTCCTAGTCTTCCTTTTTTCATTTACATATCGAAAGAAAGTCTTATGCCCTTCTTTGACCCCTCTCGCTATTCGCTCCTCTGTCTGTGCCTTTGCCCTCCTTACCTCTACCCTGCTTCTCTCTGGCTCACCTGGTATTTTACCCAGTTCGCTTCCATCTGAGTTGTCTTGAACCTCCTAAAGACTTTCCTTTTTGTCCTTGCCTTTTTTGCTACTACCCTCGTATACCACAGAGGTTTTCTCCTCTCTTATTTTAACTCTCTCTCTTGGCACATATGTCAGTGGTCCCTACAATATCTTCCTTGATCTTCCTCCACTTTGCCTCCACCTCCGTCAACTCCCCCAACCCCTGCAATGCCCTCTCCACTATTTCCCCCATTCTCCTGAAGTCTGTCCTCCTGAAATCCAGGACCTTTAACCTAGACTGGTGAACCTCTGCAGTGTTTCTCATTTTAAACCTGACCGTGTTGTGGTCACTTGTACCGAGCTGTTCCCCCACTGATACCTCTTTCAACCTTCCCCCATTCGTCAGGAGCAGATCAAGAGTAGCTCTTGCCCTGGTTGGCTCCCTGACCAGTTGATTTAGGAGGGCCAACTGCAGGGAGTCCAATATTTCCCTGCTGTTGGTTGAAGCAGCCGAAAGGGTGTTCCAGTCTACGTCTGGTAGATTTAGGTCCCCCATCAGCACCACCTCCCGTCTTGCCGCCATTCTCACGAACTCGTCAGCCATACTTCTGTCCATAGATTTGTGCTGTTCTGGGGGTCTATACACCACCCCCATACGCACTAACTCCCAATTTCCCCACTGCCAACGAGACCCAGAGTCCTTCTGCCTCTCCCCACCTATCCTGCAATTCTGATGCCCTGATACCCTCCTTTTCATAGAGTGCAACCCCCCTTTTCCCTCCCTGTCCTTCCTGAACAATTTGTACCATGGTATCTCCACTTCCCATCCCTGCTTCTGGTGGCACCACGTTTCTGTTACCCCCACTATGTCAAGGCCCTCCCCTGCCATTATTGCCGTTAGATCAGGGATCTTTCTACCCAGACTTCTGGCATTCGCACACATAACCCTCCATACCCCTCTCTCCTCCCTCCCTATAAGTTTGTCTCCTTTACCCTTCTGCTGTGTGTGTGTAGGGCTTTTTGCCCCACCCCCCCGCCTCCTGCCTCAAAAGCCGGACTTTTCCCTGACTCGCTTTAGTTTAAATGGTAGCTTCTGTCCACATAATCACCCAGTTTACATTTGAGCAGTGCTTTCCCTTCCCCATTTAGGTGCAGCCTATCCGGGGCATATAGGCTCGTGTCACTCCATGTTGACCCCAATCTCCCATCACACCATACCCCTTCTGGGCACACCAACCTACAAGCCAGTCATTGAATTCCTCAATATTTTGCCTTGCCTCCATGCTGGCCCTTGGTACAGGTAGCACCTCCGAGAAGGACAGGGATTTGAAGTCCGAATTGCTGCAGGACCTAGCCAGCTCCATAAATCTGGCCTGCACCTCCATCACGCTGCTCTTTGCTAGGTCGTTTGTGCCTAGGTGGAAGATCAGAAGTGTTTTCTTATTCATTTCCCTCCCCCTCGAGGGGATCCACTGGAGGCACTCCACCCATATTTTTTTCCCTCTCTCTTCCCTTCTCCCCCATGTAACTCCTTTTATAATGGAGTCCCCCACTATTAAGACTCTATCCTCTTTTTCCTCCTGGACACTTCCAGCCTTATCGGTCACCAACTGGCAGGCGTGGCAGGGCCGAAAGAGCAGGGCATCATCAGTGGGCCAGCATGTTTTAGATGCTTTAAGTCCCTGGGATGCATGGAGTGCAGTGATGTGGTGTGCCAAAGCGCTACTGTCCAGGATGCCTCCCCATGTCACAGCTTTGGCTCCCCCGGGCCTCTGCCAGGGGTCGATCTTGCACCAAGTGGCGCTCCCCCACCCGAAGAGGAGAGTAATCCTTGGGACACTTAATTCTCCTCCCCCTGGCTGGCCTTCTGTCTCCCCAGGTCCATTCTCAAACATGGGGCACCGGTGTTGCAAGCAGTACCCCTACTGCAACACTGGCGGGCCAGCTCTTGACCCATCTTGTACCACCTCATTGCCTTCTGAATAGGGTATATTCGAGATAACTGAAACATAGACTTTGACAGCAGATAAGGACCGCTTGGCCCACCTAGTCTGCCCATTTCCCTACCTAGAGGATAAGCTGCAGATCCTGTTTAACCAACAGCCTATTTCTTCCTACCTCCCACAAAAATTGCCTTATGTCTGTCCCATGCATTCTTGAATTCTCCCACAGTTTTAGACCCACGGCCTCCTCAGGAAGGCTGTTCCATCGTCCACCACCCTCTGTGAAAAATACTTCCTTACATTGCCCTGAACTGCCCCCCCATCTTCAACTTGTGTCCCCTTGTTCTTGCACATCTCTTTTTCTGAAAGATGCTACCCTCTTGGACTTTGTTGATTCCACTGAGGTACTTAAACATTTCTGTCTGAGTACATTCCTAGATGGCATCTGGGCAGAAAAAAATCTAGACCAAAAAAAAAAAAAAGGCTCAGAGGTACTGAGAAGCATAATGCTTCGGCTTGGTATCTTTATCAAGTAACATTCACCTTCTCTACATCTGTGGTAAACAATTATGTGAGAAATTTGTTTAAACATGAGGCCTGATTTTTCAGCTGTGAAATGTGACACCAAGTGGTCGCATAGAACCCCTAGCGCCATCGCTCACTTAGGACCTTGTTGATCCATATTCTGTTGGGTCACTTACAATACCCTTCTCTTGTGCCCGCAGAGGTCTTGGCAGATGGATGGGAATGGAGTGCAGCCAAGGTGCAAATGATAAAATGGGCTCATTCTCAGATGAATAGTTGCTTTCACAGACCTGGACACATTCTGCACAGCCCTCACCACCGGATAGCAGATCCTAAGAGTGCACATGAGTGTAAGTGGTGCTGTGGGAGAGGACCACTGAACCACCAAGGAAAAAATATATGTTGGGTGCCATTGGACTGTTAGGGATACACAAACTTTATTGATCTCAAGTGTGATCCACCATATCATCAGGGACACTTGAAATGGTGGCTGTGACGGAGTGACCACTGGATCACTGGAGCTTGCTGAAATCTTGAGGATGTTATGGTAAGGGGACACATCTGGTTAAAAGGCCTGGTAGATGGTCCTGGTGTCACCATTGTTTTATTTATTTATTGAAAAGTTTTACTAGGAGAATTACACTGAGCAACAAGATGTTCGTCTCACGGTACGTCCTGGGGGAAGGGAGTATTTACATAGTACATCAGTATTCAGCACAAAGAAGAAAAAAAAAACAGCTTCACTGTACATAGTCAATTTAAAATTTAAATTGTGACACAGTATTTGAGATGGTGACTTGCAACAGGTGCATGTCACAATGCCATGTTGAGCTGCAGATGTGTTCATACGCTGGGGTGTTATAGTAGATGCACACCCTGTTTGTGCCTTCCTGTGTCAGGGCTACTGATTTGCACTGTTCTATTGCTGTAGGGGAAACCTCTTCCCCCAGCTGTATGGTCCGACAACACAGTACAGGTGCAAAGTGCCTGTTTTTCACTGTCCCAGCTGCAGCTGAGCACTGGGCCCAGAGTGTGCATGGAGTTGTTCCAGGAAGAAGGTCCGAGCGGAAGCTGGATAGTGCGCATACAGTGTCTATCCTTCCACCAGGTAGGAAGCGTTCGGCACAGAGTGCTTATGTGTCTGTACAAGGAGGAAAATTCAGCTGCTGGGTCAACAATGTTGACATTGGCAGCTGCTGCCGTTTTATTATGGTGCGAGGGAGGAGAAGCTGTTCACTTTGTGGCAGCTCATGTTCAATAATTAGTCAATAAATTACCCGAGGACATTGTTGGTGACAGTAAATGCAGCTGAGCTATTGTTCTGCTCCCACTGTGGGTGAAGTGAGTTTTATATTACAGTTTTATCACAGTTTGATTATTGCCACCTGGTTAGTTGACTGTGTATAAGCACTGTTTGCTTCAGGTATAAGGTGAGGTTGGGTGGTATTGCCTTTTGACCATGAAAGTCAGTTTTAAAGAGGGTCTTGGGCCCCAGGGTACCCCTTGATCCCGAAACAATTGGCTGTCATCAGCAGAACCTAATAAAAAGGCATCCCTACCTCTGGAGAAAAAAAATGAGGAACGTAAAGCCATTTACATTATTGTTACTGAGGTTATTTGCATAATACTGGGATCTTTGTCCCAAGCCCACCTGCTTCTGAATTCTTGATGTATGAGATCTTTAACACAGCAAAAGAGTATTTCACAAATGGGAGTTTGACCTCAGATAGTGAAGACTCATCAGGTGCAAATTATTCTCTGAGCTCCTGTTATATGCTGCTGTATGTAAGAAATTTAAGAACTTTAGGAGCTGGTCCATTGGCACAGCAGCAGAGAGACCAATTGTGATGTCTGCAACCTGGGTTCATGCCCCAGGCTTTGGTCCTTGGAGGGCTGGTGGGGAGGATGGAACGTACTAGAGGACACTTCTAGAGGGAGGGGGAGTGGGTGGGTTAAACTGCCCACTAGCAAAGTAACACCCGGGTGACCCCTGTGATCATAGGGGGAAGGGCAGTGGGCAGGTGGCGTGGGGGGACACTGCCTGGGTACACATGACTGTGCATGCATTGGAGCCCTGTATTGCAGCATCCTAAGGATCAGAACCAGTAAAGTGGGGACAAAATCCTGCACCAAGTAGGATGAATCCTGCCCTGGTACTCTCAGGCTGGACCTCCTGACTGGCCGCTTTGTATTTATGCATATGAGGACTGGGGGGGACTACTGAACCGAGGTGCTATAATGGATCCCCTCTGGTGCGGAAGCTGCACCATGACACTTGGAACCAGGGAAGGGTTGGGATTGTGCTGGGAGTCACCACGAGCAGATGGGGGGAGGGGTTAACATACTAAAAAGCCAGTAGAGTAGGCCAAATGGTCTGTCTTGTCTGCTCGAAAGCCAGCAACCTAGTGGTTAAGAATAATTAAATGATTTGGAATGCTCTGCAGCCGAGACCTATTAATGCCAGCTTTGTTTTTTTTTTTCCTCCTTGTGCTGTTTGTTGGAATACCACTTTAGAATGAGAGTACACAAGTCTGCCTCAGTGTCTGCTGTGTAGGTGACCCGGGTTCAAGAAAGGACATGGATCACTGTGTTGGAAAACCGGTCAAGCTGAGGTAGCTGCTGTATGGCAGTTTGCCTCAGCTGGGGTGTGGTTGCAGTGAGCTCCTGAATTACAGTGACACCCCCCTTAGTTGGTTGGACCAAGGGGCTTGCTCTTGCCACAGGAACTGCTGTGCATACACAAGAGCGATAGTGGCTGTGCCCATCCTAAGAGGTGGAGGGAAGGGCTGTGCATTGAATGGGGAGAAACATGGGAGGAGGCGGAGTGTGTGCAGTAAGCCATCTAAATGATGGTGGCGGCTCTTTTGGGCCCTGCTTGTGTGGCCCCCCACGGGTTATGCCAGCGGAGGAGTGACTAATAGGGCTGAAATGTCAGTAGCACAAGAGCTAAAGGAGAGTAGCAGGTGGATGCTCAGGGGCCAAACAGCTATATGAAGAAAAAAAGCTGAACTAGTTTTCTGCTAATTAATTTGTCTTTCCTGACTTGTTGTGAAAAAAAAAATTAATTGAAGTGCAGACAACATACAAACCTTAAACATGTATTATATTTCTCTGTACTTGTAACAGCAGGCAAAACCTGCTTTTAGCTTTAAAGTTGTATGCCCATACTCAAATCGGGGTTTAGAAAATGTGCTGAAGATTTCCTGCTCTGTGATTGGTTGAGAGCTATGCCAAGCTGGTACATTAAGTACCAGTGGAGCCCCACAAAGAACAAGTGCCAGCCTGGCCTACCTTATTACCAAACTAGTATTACTCTGCCAGTTTCCATTTTAAAACTTGAGAGCCACTATTAAGCCACTGCAAGTTAAGCGAGAGAAACAAGCTAGTCCCCCCATGCCCTCTCCACGACTCCAGTGCCATTCTGTTTCTTAAAAATTAAAAGTAGCTCTCTTTTTTTTCTTTGGGGGGGATGGGGGGACTTTTTGAGCCTCGAACAGTGTTGCTGTCTGATCGTATATAAAATGGATGCCACGCTATTCTTGCTGCAGCGATGACCCGCTCACTCCCCGTTCGTACACTTGCAACTAGAAACCATTTTTTCCTAAAGAAAAAAAATTGCACTTTCACCCCTCTTACTTTCTTGACCACTTATGTGGGATGGTGGACATAAAACGAAGCCGTGGTTTTTATTTTATTCATCTAATTAATATAGTACCTTCATTTTATAATATTTTATCAAAATTTCACCACTAACGCATTACCTAAGCACAGTGATACCTTCCAGGGTGGGCGATATGGGCAATTCCGGACCTTCCATGGGCTGTAAAGTTTCTTGGCCCCCCCCCAAGGGTGGTCATGAGGGCCAAGGTAGAAGGAGCCCTTCCCAGAGCTGCAAGGCACCGTCTTCTGCTCCCCCATCCGAAATCAGCTGTGCTATCAGGACAAAGGAAAGGCGCAAGTCTCGATTGGTGTGAGGAAGGAGGATTTGTTTTGGCGCTAATTTCAAATTGAAAAAGACAAACGGACTGATTAATCCAGCTTTTCTGTTGCCAGACTAATGCTCATAGCCTTATCTCAAGTATTTCTCTGGCTAAAAAACATAGGTTCTTCTGTTCTCAGTAGGATGCTTTAAAGTAATTGTAATTGTTTCAAACAGTTCTAGCAGGATACTTTAAAATGTTTGCTACGTTTCAAGCAGTTTATTTAAAAAGTAAAATCTCTTGCTCGTGCTGCTTACGGCAGTGTATCCTAAATTGAGTGTTCTACTCTTGCCTGTATTTAGCTGAGTACCTTAACCAATTTACACGTTTCTACAGCTTGTTGCCAGTGGCGGAGCCGGGTTTGGGATCATTTGGGAGCTGGGGAGGGCCATTCAGTCAATCACAGGCTCCACAATGGGCACTTAACAGTGTATAAAGATGGTGGCGGGACACCACTACTCACACTGGGGCAGCCAGGAGGGGCGACCGCCCCCCCGGCACCGCCACTGCTTGTTGCTTAGCAAAGACTCCCTTGCATTTCTGGCTAAAAAACCAAAAAATAAAACTATTCGTTTTTACCGCAGCTCCTGTTCTGCTGTAGCTTAGCTGTGTACCATAACTAGCTTCCACGTTTCAATCTACATTTTAAACCGTGGGCTTGCATTAATTCTGTGATTCTGCCAGTCAACTACCTAAGTGACTTCCTACTGTTCAGAACCCCCCCCTCATCTTAAGCCCTTATTTTTGTTAGAGCACTTGATTAATTATTGTATCCTGCCTGCTAGCTTAGTCAAGTACCTGTTGAATTTGTACTGTGTAGCCTGCTTATTTTAACTACATGTGATAGAAACTTCTGATTCTTGTTACCCCAATTCAGTCTCCTAGTGTAACCCTTATAATCTGGAGCATTTTCGTTACCACACGAGCCACTTTTGTATCCCTGCTCTTAGCACTAAATTAAATTCAATCAGTCTGCTTAGCAAAGAGTCCCTCCTTGGCTGACTTGGGCGCAAGAGCTATTTTGTAATCATGGAAGCAAATATTCTCGCCGCAGGCAACCCCCTAGCCACACCCACTCCCTATACATCTTGTTCAACCCCATCTCACCTATTTTAATCCCGTTCCTCTTGCTTTTCTGCAGTTTCTCTGCTCCCCTTGAGGGTGGTGCGAGGGCCAAGGCAGAAGGAGCCCTCCCCAGAGCTGCAAGGCACCATCTTCTGCTCCCCCATCCGAAATCAGGTATGCTAGCAGGACAACGGAAAGGCACGATTCTCAGAGTGAGGAAGGCTTCGCACTGGCTGCCCCACTGCCCAAACCACCACCCTTGGTGAACATTGATGTATAAAGCTTGCATCATGTGACAGTTAAAAACCAATCAGCCTATTTCCCCATTTGCAGTTTATCTGCTCCTATCACTGATGGCCGCTAATGTAGCACAGATTGTTTCTCCCAATTCAAAGCAGCCCCACCTTGCTGCCCGTTGTAACAGTGATCTCACTTATTATTCCACTGGTGTCACTCCCACCATCCTCATACCCCGAATTAGAAAACAATGTGTGATGGCATCCGGTCCCCTGGATGCCTTTGCTCTGACATCTGCCACCTCCCATGTTGGCCCGCTTCACATGGCACACCTTCACTACTGTTTTGTAGGAGCATCTGTTCTCCCACCCTCCTTCCATGCAGGCCTGCTAGCTCTAAAATTCCCAGCACAGGTCACCTTGGCGTATTCCGTACAGACACCTGCTTCTCTCTGCAAGCTCCCATGGACCCAGTCTCTCACTAAATACATGATAAACCTCCTTCTCCTCCTATCTTGGAACGTCGAGCCAAATCCCGGACCACCCCCCCGGAAAAAAACAAACAAACAAAAAAAAAAAAACACTCCCTAAGGGCCTAAAACTGGTGCACCTAAATATCTGCAGCCTTCTACACAAACTAACCCTACTGCAACCAATTGCCCTATCCCTACGCCCTGACATACTGATTATCTCTGAGACTTGGCTAAAACCCCACATAAGTGACGCTGAAATTACTATTCCTGGCTACACTGTCATTCGTCACGATCATCCTGGAGGTAGAGGCCTTCCGGAGGAGGTTGTGGAGTCAAAAACAGTGGTGGAATTCAAGCATGCATGGGACAGTCATAAGGCAATTCTAGGGGGTGGAGGTAGGAAGAAGTAGGCTGCTGGTTAACTAGGATCTGCAGCTTATCCATTAGGTAGGGAAATGGGCAGACTGGGTGGGCCAAGCGGTCCTTATCTGCCGTCAAAATCTATGTTTCTATGTTAAAAGAGGAGGTGGCATAGCTGTGTGTGTTGCATCCATGCTTAAATTCACCCAAGTTTCGGTACCCGCACTCACACAGTTCATTGATGCGTTATTGCTGAAATTATGCCTTCCCCACACCATATCTATTTACATAGCAGGATCTTACTGCTCACCTGACGCCACCATACCCGACATCTTGGCATACTTCAGCAGCCTAAAAACATTGGCATCCGGGGCAAGCTTTACATCCTAGGGGATTACAACTGGAACTGGCTCTCCATTGCCAGCTCAAGGCTGCACAATCAAGTGACCACTCTCAATTTGCCTCAGATGATCACCGTGCCCACACATCTCAACCCCAAATCTCAAAACCACTGTCTCCTTGATTGGTCCCTCACCACCCACCCACAATGGATACTAGCCTCTGGCCTCTTGCCTGACTCCCTTAGTGATCATCACATGTTTTACTTGGCAAGAAAAATCTGCAGGCCAAAGGCACCTCCCCCCCCCCCCCCCAAACCATCCTGACCAGGTCCTAAAATCCTTGGACCTCGCCTTCCTTTTAAATGACCTGGCCAACACAGACTGGTCAGGCATCCCCCGGGCTACCTCCATCGATTCTGCACTGGATTATTTCAAGACCAGGTTCATGGCTGTTTGGGGCTACTATGCCCCCCTCCAACGGGCATGGGTAAGGAGTGCGCACCTGCTTTGGATCACAGCTGATATCATGGCACACCTCAGCTAGAGATCAGTCATGGAAGTCCTTCAAGGTCTCCGGTTTACCCACGGATCATTTACCGTATCGTGCTCTACGTAACGCCTGCACCCAGCAAATCAGACTGGCTAAAGCAAACTATTTTAAATCCTCCTTCTACATGAACCTAAACCACCCTGCTATATTTTGGAAGGTGGTCAAATTGATTTTCTCCCCACACTCCCAGCCCTGGCCCTAAACATAGGTGGCTCCACTGCTATAGACCCTCTCGCAGTGGCCTCTGAATTCAACTTATATTTCACAAGCTGCATGTCATCTCTCTCAACGGCCCCCAAGCCCACTACACCCCCTTCCTAAGCCCCTCCCCAAGCCTCCTCTTTCTCTTTCCACAGTGTTACCCCACAGGAAGTATTAACTGCGCTGCTAGTCCTAAATCCGTCAAAAGGTAAATGCCCCACTGGCCTGGACTCCAAAATGCTCTACCTTCTCAGCGCCTGCCATCGCTTTCCCTCTGGCTGAATTCTTCAACCTCTCCTTCTCTCTAACTTCTATCCCATCAGAGTGGAAGCATGCCATTGTCATCCCACTCCCTAAAGTTGGTGACCCATCCGTCCCTGGCAGCTACCGCTCCATCGCCCTTCTCCCCATTCTATCTAAGTTCCAGGAACAGCTAGTCCTCTCGCAACTCTCCTCCTTCCTAGACTCCTCATCCTTTTTCACACCTTACCAGTCTGGTTTTAGGAAGACCCACTCCACCGCTACCACTCTGCTAAGGCTCACCGATGCGATCCATTCAGGTATGGACAAAGGCCACATCACCTCAGCAATTTTTGTAGACTTGGCAAAGGCGTTTGACACTGTCTCTCACTCACTCCTCCTGTCCAAGCTCTCTCTTGCAGGACTCTCCAGTGTGGCGCCCAACTGATTCCACTCTTACCTGGCTGGGAGATCACAGTCAATCTGAATTGGCAGCACTGCCTCTGCCACCCTCCCTGTCACCACTGGTGTGCCACTGGGCTCCGTCCTCTGTCCGCTCTTGTTTTCTATCTTGCTTAATGACTTGCCCTCTGCCTGCCCTCACACATCCATTCACATGTTTGCAGATGACACAGTGCTGTATACTTCCAGCCCCACGACCAGTGAGATGGTGACCAGACTCCAGCAGGACTTCAAAAATGTCCAGCTTTGGTTTCACACAAATCGGCTTTCCCTCAGTGTCAAGAAAACTGTCTCTATGACTTTTGGCACTAGGCAGAGGCTCTCACGGCTCCCCTCCACCCCCATTCCATACCCTAGATGGGACTTCTCTGGAGGCCTGTACCTCCTTCAGATATCTCTAGGTCTGGCTGGACCAGCACCTTGACTTTTCCGTACACATCGATGCCATCCAGAACAAGCTGCATCCCAGGTTGGGTGCCGTATACTGTAATCGTGGCTGCATCTTGCTGCCGACTCGCCATGCCTTTGTGAAGAAAATGATCCTCCCTATCTTTTACTACGGGGACGACACCCACTCTTCCACTCCTTCTGTCGCTTCGCCCTTGACTGTCCTCCCACCACTGCATCCTATACCATATCCTGGGCTTCCCCTCCCTACAGGACCAAAGACTGTCCCACTGCGCCCAGATCACAGCCACGTTCTGGGCCCTGTCACTGCCCAATTACCTCACCTCTGAATTATCCACCTCTACCCTTCCAGTGGACTCGCTGAGGAAAAATGATGCCAGTCTCCCATCTGTGCCGCACATATCCACAGCTGCTGGCCAGGCAGCATTCAAATACCGCATGCCTAAAATGTGGAATTCCCTCCCTGTAGAAGTTTGGCACGCCTCCCACGCCCTGCTTTTCAACTCCCTCCTCAAAGCCCACTTCCCCTCTACCTGCACTTGCATCTGAATATATTGCTGCCCAGGGCCAACTCCCCCTATGTGATTGTAACAAGGGACGATCTGACTGTATTCAGTAGTATGTGCATAGCATAGCTTAGACTGTACTTAGACTAATTGCCTTACACAATAATTCGCACTGTATTTTGTATCTTGTGCTGTATTTGGTATTTGTATGTATTCTGTATTTTGGTTGTACTCTCCCCTGCCCCCAGGACGCATCTGGAATCGAGCAGTATTTCTGCTCAGTGTGCCTTCCTGGTAAAACTTTTAAATAAATTAAAATAAAGCCCACTGCCTATGGTATCAGGCCTATAACGCCTCTGGGCAGCCTGGTATTACCCAGCACCGCCCACTCTGCTGGGTATTATTGCTTGCATAACCACTGCTGTGTGGCAGGGGGGTAGAAAAGATGGACCTCTTAAGTCTCTTCTGTCATCACAGAGCAGTATGTCACTACAGGATTTGCAGGGAGCTGATCATCAAGATATAATGGGATGTCATTGTTCCTTAAATCTGTGGCAGTGAACCTGACTGGATTCCATGTAATCCGCTGTGAGAAGTGCAGCCTGGGGCATTGTGCTGCATGCTTCTGCGTACCTTTGAGGCGCTGTGGGGATATACATTGCAAACACGTGATACAACTGCACCTTGAAAAACAAATCCCAAACAAAGATAAACTGTGTCGTTTAACAGCTTTCAGTCGCAATCCTTGTAGTTCAGCTGGAAGTCTGTCATTGATGACAAGGAAATCATTCAAATCCAGACACATCCAAAATAGCAGAGGGAGGCATTTGTGCACTTCATAGTTCTGATATTTGATTTTGTTTTACGTGATTAGGGTGTCTGCCCTTGCAGATGCAGTAACAGCTATTCTCAGTTTAAATATGAATTTGATTTCAAACTGCAGGTTTGGTAAATGCTTCTCACTTACTGGGAAATTGAGCAGCAGCTGTGCTGGCAGTGGCCAGGACATTAGCAGCTCTCGCGTGAGTAGCCAGTAAATAGTGCAGTGACTGCGCGGAGGCTGATCAGTGGTGGTGGTGGGTACCAGCCCCCCCCCCCCAGCTGTGCTGGCAGTGGCCAGGACATTAGCAGGCCTCACGTGAGTAGCCAGTAAATAGTGCGGTGCCTGCGCGGAGGCTGATCAGTGGTGGTGGTGGGTACCAGCCACCCCCCCCCAGCTGTGCTGACAGTGGCCAGGACATTAGCAGGCCTCACGTGAGTAGCCAGTAAAGAGTGCGGTGACTGCGCTGAGGCTGATCAGTGGTGGGGATGGGTACCAGCCCCCAGCTGTGCTGGCGGTGGCCAGGACATTAGCAGCTCTCGCGTGAGTAGCCAGTAAATAGTGCGGTGACTGCGCGGAGGCTGATCAGTGGTGGGGATGGGTACCAGCCCCCCCCCCGAGCTGTGCTGGCAGTGGCCAGGACATTAGCAGCTCTCGCGTGAGTAGCCAGTAAATAGTGCGGTGACTGCGCGGAGGCTGATCAGTGGTGGTGGTGGGTACCAGCCCCCCCCCTTTTTTAATTATTTTTATTGCTTTTAAAACATAAATACATTACAAATGCAGACATTTTAAGAAGTGGCAAAATCGTACATATAGATACTATACACAGTAATTCAATCCTGTCTGTAACATGTCTCACTGTTCTCTCTGTTGGGAGTAAACACTGTAACAAAGTCTGTTACAAATGTTAATCAGAAACACAGGTTGGAGCTTTCTGTGTTTGCAGCCAGTGTGTGAAACAGTCCTTCCAGTCTCAGACGATGCCTAAAAGGGAGTATTCATTTTTGTCGGCTTAGAGATTCATAGTGCACAAAATTGTACTATTATGCTCGGCCATCCCGACAGCTCCTGTGGACTGTTAAACTAGTATGCTAGAGTAAATATACATTTAATAACGGAAGTGGAGTCAGTAAGAACAATTGTTAAGATCCAGACTGATTAAACATTTCAGTAGCACACCTGGAGGAACATAGCTGCTTAGAGAATCACAGGAATGTGAAAACCCCGTGCACCAATAATCGCTGCTGATGCTACTGGGTGGCATCCTTGCCGGCCACATGAGCTCCCCCATGCTTCAGTAAGGAGGCCCCGGTGCCATACTGAGACCAGATGTGGTGATCATAGCGCATATAGCGTGCATCGTGTGGGCTGACCCCAGAAGTTTCAATCGCTGCAAACTTATAAACAAATTTGTAACTCCTTGCTGCTGTAAGAAAAGATCTTTGCAGTATTGATGGGACAGCAGTAAATTACAAATGAACTCCCCCATGCCTAGAAAAAGTTACAGACAAGCTCGTAAATCTAAATCGTGAGACCACTGTGCAGTCCTGTTATCAACAAGGATAAGACAAAGTCTCCTATTAAACCAAATGTCTTAGTGTATATCGTGATCCTGCTGCACAGAACAGAGCTGGGTTTGGTCCCGATGCAGCTTGCTGAAAAGTGTGTTGTAAGAGTGCAGTATTTAACAGTGTGGCTAGCAAAAACTGCAGAAACCTGCACTTCAGTGTCCCTCTTCTTCTGATCTGGACTCTGCAATACTCGGAGTAACAGTAGAGAATGTTTGTGTACTTGTTCCTGCAGCAACAGGGTCTGCAAATGAATATTATTTATTTTGCAGTGAAACCTGCAGTTGCACAGGGAACGCCAGCCTATATCTGAAGTTATCCTCATGGAATTTCGAGGTAGCCCCCTTGAAAGACTGCTGCCTTTGCTAGGTGGCATAAGGGTAATCAAGGAAGTATAGAGGATAACTTTTGTCCAGCGTCACTGGAAACTGGTCCTTTGCGGCCTGTAGGATCTGGTCTTGAGCCCTCGTTGAATATCTTACTAGATATTGTCAACCCCCTTAGGCCTCTAAATGTCTTTAGTTCAGTTTAAAAAATTCGTGTTATGGTTGTTCACATTCTGTAGATACTGCTGATGTAGCTAGCAGTTTGATTCTGATTCTTTTAAAAAGTAAAACAGGCCGGCCCGGTGGCGGTGAGGGTTGTGGCACTGGATGCCTTACCTCACGCTACGCAGTGACCCGGGTTCAGCAACAACCTCAGGTCATCGGGGTGCTGGGGGGGAAGGGGAAGCAGGATTGAGTGAGCCTTCGGGCTGCTCTCCTCTCCTGGGGGTGGTGGGGTGTGTTGTCGCCCCTCCCGTAGTCCTGTCCTGTCCCCACTGGGTGGAGGTCCAGTGGGGTAACATAGGTGGGTGGGAACAGCAGTATGGTTGGGCAGAAGGGGCTGAGCTGGCTTCCGGTGTGCGTGTGCATCTACACACGCACGCAACCATGTGTTGGGGCCCCGGGGGAGAAAAAAATAGAAAAAGCTATATTAAACAATAAAAAAAAAAAAAAAAAAGTAAAAGTCTGCCCACCATACTGGTGTTACCACACAAAAACATTTTTGTTTACATTCCTTGATCAACTCAAACTGTATATTTCCTAGACTTAGGAATACCCCCAACACAGTCTAGCCACTCATTGTGCAGTGGGAGTAGATGAAACTGTTGCATCATGAGTGGCTGCTCTGTTTGGGGGTGTCTCTAATGTTAACGAAGTATGCAATAAGAATAAATCCAGGATTTGAAAGAAAACGAGACTCATTATAACTATACATTAGCATGCATTTCAGTTCTACTAAACAAGGCAGAAAAAAACATCTACCATCATCATTGCATTTTAGAAAAGATAAGTAAGCCGGCCCACTGGTGCAGCAGTAGCGCTACTGCTTACGATGCCGGTGACCCGGGTTCAGGAGCGAGCCAGCGGGCAGTAGAGACCAGCAGGAGGGAGGCTTGAGCATCCGAGGACAGCTAGTCTCCCCTGGGAGGAGGGGGATGGTGGCCCGGACTTGCTTGGCCTCTGGTAGAGACCAGTGGTACAGCAGGTTGAAGCCTTACATCAGGGGGAGGTGTGGCAGACATTGGCATATGCTTTGCTGTTGAGTTGCAGCCACAACTCCAGGGAACATTGGGAAGGAAAAATTATGGGAGCCCGGCATCACCGCCGCCGACAGAGGGAGGCACCCCTCACCATCTGACCCGTGAGGCCACAACGGGGACCCGATGAAACAAGAAGCTCGGGGGTCCTGCCCACCTCATCCCCACCTGGGGGGCATAGCCATGGCTCCATGGGGGTGTGACTGATGGATCGCAAGGTCAGGCTGGGTAGGCGGCAGGTAGGCAGAGGCTCCTGGGGAGAAAAAATGGGAAGTACAAAAAAATAAAGTAAGCAGTCATAAAGTGTGGGTTCTGAACTAGAAATCGTCTGATGCAAAAAAGGTTGACAGTGTCCCTTTACAATCAGCACAGTTCTTGGGCCACCACCACCTCCTGATTGTGCTTTCCAGGATTAATGCGGTAGACCTTTAAAACCGTCACGACATGGCGCAGTCCAGCCATCTACAGTAACCAGTGCTTTAGGAATTCGCGCTGTTTATCCGTTTCAGTACCTTCTGGGAGAGCTGCTAGTAATCCAGTATTGCAGGATCGAACAGCATTTTCGATTTGTTCCCGGCTGTTTTTAATAAATGTAGAAACATAGTATTTGACGGCAGATAAGGACCGCTTGGCCCACCCAGTCTGCCCATTTCCCTACCTAATGGATAAGCTGCAGATCCTAGTTAACCAGCAGCCTACTTCTTCCTACCCCCAACCCCTAGAATTACCTTATGACTGTCCCATGCATGCTTGAATTCCACCACTGTTTTTGACTCCACAACCTCCTCCGGAAGGCCGTTCCATGCATCCACCACCCTCTCTGTGAAAAAATACTTCCTTAAATTACCTCTGAGCCGCCCCCCCATCTTCAAATTGTGCCCCTTTTCTTGCACCTCTTTTTTGAAAGATGCTACCGAGGGACTTTGTTGATTCCTTGAGGTACTTGAAAGTTTCTATCATGTCCCCCTCCTCCTTTCCTCGAGGTATACATATTAAGCTCCTTTGGTCTCTCTTCTATGTCTTGGGTGCAGACCCTGCACCATTTAGTTGCCCTCCACTGGACAGCTTCCATCCTGTCTATGTCTTTCGGAGATTGGGTCTCCAGAACTGCACACAGTATTCCAGATGGGATCTCACCAGCTGTCTGTACAGAGGGATAATAACTTCCTGTTTTCTACTGGTGATGCCTCTCCCTATGCATCCGAGTATCCCCTCAGCCCTCCTTGCTGCCCTCTCACATTGCTTGCCCACCTTTAGGTCATCTGATATGACTACCCCCAGGTCCCTTTCCATTTTTGTTGTTGATTAGTATCTCACCCCCCCATTGTGTACTCTTCCCCTGGGTTTTTGTTTCCTAGGGACAGATTCGTTTATGCCTTCCCTCCCATTCCTTTAATTCCGAGGGTCCTGAACAAACTCAGATCGGAAGGAGCTCGAATGATTCTCATTGTTCCCTTCTGGCCCAGGCAAGTTTGGTTCTCTCTTCTGCAACAGTTTTCAGAGGAACCTCCTCCTCCTCTTCCTCTATCGCAACAGTTGTTGACCCAGGATCAGGGGACCCTTGTTCATCTAGGTCTCAAATCCCTTCATCTCCATGTATGGCTCCTACAGACATAGCTAAAGCCCACTTTGGAGTTTCTTCTTTGGTAGTGGACATTTTGGTGGAGGCCAGTAAGCCTTCCACTAGGTCCACCTACGCCATGAAGTGGAAATGGTTTTCTCTCTGGGCAAATTCGAGAGACGTCGAGTCTTTCTCGTGCCCAGTCAACAGAGTCCTGGACTACATGCATCACGTCTTCGATCTGGGTGTCAGCCATTCCTCGTTGAACGTCCACATGGCAGCTATCTCAGCCTACCATATTCCCTTTGGAGAAAGGACTTTTGCTCAGTTAGAAGTCTCTAAGGCTTTTCTCAGAGGGGTTCTCTATTTGAGACCCCCCTTCCGCATTCCTGCCCTTCCATGGTACCTGAATTTCATCTTGGAGAAGCTTACTCTGCCTCCGTTCGAGCCAGAAGCAGCAGCTGATTTGAAGTTCCTTTCTTGGAAGACGCTTTTCTTAGTGGCCTTCACTTCTGCTCTGCGAATTTCCGAGCATCAGGCCTTAATGTGTAAAATCCCGTACTTGATTTTTCACAAGAAACGTATGGCTCTACGCATGAACCCTAAGTTTCTTCCTAAAGTGGTGGCTGAATCTACGCTGAATCAATCCATTGAGTTACCAGCTTTCTTTACGCAACACTCCAATCAAGGGGAATACCTCTTGCATACTTTGGATGTACTTAGGAATATTCCTTTATGGTATCCACTTCCACCGCTACCACCAATGCCTTATTAGCAGTTTTTTTCAGAATCGTCTGCTTTCCTGACCATGTTGTCAATTTTTGCTGCCACTTTGGTGAGCAGATTGACATAAGAGTCCAGCTTCCGATCCATGTGCTGGATGGATTTGGTAAGATCATTTATTGCTTTTTTAAAGTGTCCAGTGTGGCCAGATTCTCTTCAGGCTTGCCTGCTTGTTTCTACTGGAGGGCCAGGGGACTGTGATGGTCCCGTTCCTGAAGAATTAGACTTAGCAGGATTTTTAGGGCGTCCCATCTTTTGGCATTTTATACCATTCTAATTATAGCCATCCTCTTATCAGTTGATGTCAACAAGGCAAGTGGGATGCTGAGGTGCCTAGGGAGGGGTATTAGCAGCAGAAAGAGGGAGGTGCGTTGCCTCTGTAGAGATCGCTGGTCAGACCCCACCTAGAGTACCGTCTCCAGTTCTGGAGACATACGAACATAGGAAGAAGCCTGCAGAAGGCAATTTGGTCCATCTAGTCTGCTTGTATTGCAGGGTACACAGCTTGAGCTACTGTTCCTGCCCTCCCTTCCCACACCTCCCATCCTCCCTACCCATGATCCTTACCATCCCCTTATGCCTATCCCTGCCTCTGTTAAAGCTGCCCACTGTCTTCAACGAGATCACGTCTTCCAGCAATGCATTCCAAGTGTCCACCACCCTCTCTGTGAAGAAATGCTTTCTGACCTCCCTTCTAAACCTCCCACTCTCCAGCTTAAGACTGTGCCCCCTCGTGTTAAGGTTGCCACTTAGCTTAAAGAGACTCTCCTTATCCACCTTATTTATCACTTTCAGGTACTTGAAGGTCCAAGTCATGTCCCCCCTCTCTCTCTCATCTTCCAGGGAGTACATGTTCAGTGCCCTCAACCTCTACTCATATGCCTTACACTGCTGACCCGCTATCATCTTTGTAGCCCTCCTCTGGACCTTCTCCAGCAGGTTAATGTCCTTTTTGAGGTGTGGGCACCAGTACTGAACCCCATACTCTAGATGAGGCCTTACCAGGGACCTGTACAAGGGCAGTATAACCTCCTCTCTCCTGCTACTGTTTCCCCTAGATATGCATCCCAGCATCTTGTTTACCTTTGCTGATGCTTTCTTGCACTGCATGGAGTGCTTCATGTCACTACTGATTGTCACTCCCAGGTTCTTCTCCTCCTCTGATGCAGATATTCGGACACCACCCAGGTAGTACTCTGCCCTGGGATTCTTGGCTCCAATATGCATAACTTTGCATTTCTTGGCAGTGAAGCCAAGCTGTCAGATCCTGGACCACCTCCCCAGCTTTTCCAGATCATCCTGTAGGCCCTGTATCCCTTAAGCTATGCCCATTTTCCCACAGAGCTAGGTGTCATCCATGAATAGGCACATTTTGCCCTTATTGTCATCCCCAGTATCACTGATGAAGACACTGAGCAACACTGGCCCCAGCACAGAGCCCTGTGGGACCCCACTGGTTACCTCTCTGTGCCAGATAACTCTACCCCTACAACCACCCTCTGGATTCTGTCCCTCAGCCAGTTTTCCACCCATGTGGCCATCTTTTCCCCAACCCCAAGATCCACCAACTTCCTGATCAACCTTTTATGGGGCACCGAATAAAAGGTCTTGCTGAAATCAAGATAGAGGATGTCTACCGCTTGGTCCCTGTCTACTTTCTTAGTGTAACCCCCTTGTTACCCGGGGTTACTAGAATCCCAGTAAGACCTAGTGGTAGGCAGGGAAGGCAGCTTGTGAAACTTCAGTTAAATGGATTTCACACTGTCTCACTCTGTTCTCAGTTTCAGCTGGGACTGAGGGATGACATCACCATAGAACTGTCACAGCTGCATGAGCCACAGTGGAATCTGCAGCAGGGAGTTGGAGTAGAATGTTGGGAGGTTTTGAACAGTAGTCTGTAGGTCAGTTGGAGTTTGGAGCTTGCTGAGAGAGCAGCACAGCAGCTCTGTGTTAGGCTCTTGGAGCCTCTGCCCTGACATAGGGCTACATTTAGGTAAAAAGGTGTGTGTTACCACCTAAAAAGAGACATAGAAGATAGTTTTAAAGTGGTGGAGACCGTTGCTTCGAGTCTTAGTGCCCCATCCCTCAGGGGATGGGGCAGGAAGGTTTCCAGCATATTCCAGGGGCAACCCCCCCCCCGCCCCAGTTTTCTGCTAGTGGAGAAGCTGCCTTATTTGCTCCAAGAGTGTTTGGGAAATGAGAAGATTTCTTGGATTCGCCTGTGGGGCACCTGCAACGGAGGGTGAGTTTCTGTTCTTTCTAAAGGGCCCATGTTTTCACCCTGGGACTTGTGTGATAGTGAGGATTGGACTACTGAAGTAGTGGGAGGCCTAGAGTAATAGGCTTAGCCAAAAGCAAAATTATGTTCAAGTCCAGCACATATGCGAAGTCAAGACATGTAGAGGAGATGTGACATACATCTACCCAGTAATCTACATTGCCAAGCTTTCAGAAAAGAGTTGTTTAGTTTCCAGAGAAATGGCCGGGTATGGCTTGTGGGAGCTGGAGGCGGGAGATCCCCCCCCCCCCATCTTTAGTGACCAGGTCCACCTCTATGGATTTGCTCTGTGGATTTCTACTTTGCCTCATGCACTTGGCCAGTGATGAGGAAGTACACAGGCGATGGGATTGGAAGGAAGAATTCCCTCTAGAATTGAAGGCTCTAAGGTGGTTTGAGAGCCACAACAGGAAAACTGGTTCATTTCCCAAAATGGACCATGGATCAAGTGGCTGGTGGGGGCCGGGCCAATGGGGAAAACCAATTAGTGTACAAGTCGGCCTGTGTACCCAAAGCTGCGTGCAAGTCCAGACTGTGTACAATTGAGGTTCAGAGCCTGAGGGCTGGAAATGTGAAGAAGTGTTCTGTTGTCTCTAATCTGCATTACCAGGAATGTAGCCCGTGAGGTCTGTCATACTTTGTTTGTTCAGTTTGGATGTGGATAAAGCCACACTGTAGAATCCCATTCCTGGTTCTGGACATTACAGTTATTGCTTCTTGTGTTGGTTGACTTGGGTGCCTGTGCAGAGTAGCCAAACCTAGGCCCCATGCCAAGTCCTATCCTCCCGAACCCACAGGTACTGCTGTCAGCTTCAACAGCATGCCACCTGTCATTTTGCAAAAGGGCAGGGGTCGGGGGTTACAAAAATGGAGGCACCGCTTTGGATTTAATTCTGGGAGGAAGGTGCTTGGGCAAGGGGGCTAGCGTTTTGGCTATCTGGCAGTAGGTAGCCCAAAAAGCTGAAGCAATTTAATTAGTGTGTCGCTGTGTGCTGTGGATCTTATGCTGCTGTTTAAAATGCTAACTGTTTACCAAGGAGCAGTAAAGCTAAAAGAGTGTGCCCTTGTCCTGCATCAGTTGTTTACAGTGTTTTTGCCTGCTTTTTAAATGAACTGTGGTAAAGAAAAGTGTGAAAGACTAGGGGTAGCAACAGGAATATTGTGCCCTGGATGTTGGAAATGCTTTTTGAATGAACTGAGAGACTTACAGGTGTAATGGCTATGTTAAATGGCTGCTAATCGATCATCTGAATAGCAAGTGTGGTGGTAGAGGAGACGATCGGCAGGACTGCCCACCCATTTCTGTTCCGAGGCCTCCAAGACTGGCTGCAGGCCGTTTTTCCATCTAAAGTGAACTATTAAATAGGTTTGCCAGTGGCCACGTCAGCTCCTCAGCCAGTTCCTTTAGTACCCTCGGATGTACTCTGTCTGGGCCTGGTGATTTGTCCACTTTCAATGCCAGCAGCCCCTTCCTCACTCTATCCTCCTCTATCACTACATCTGTCTCTCTCTCCCCCCCCCCCAAGCTCCTCTTTTCCCTCCTGAAGGCACTGGTCTGTCCTTCTCCCTGGTGAAGACAGAACAGAAGTATTCATTTAGGGAAATACCTAATATTAATAGAATGTATACAACAGCGACAGATCCCTGCAGCTTTTTAGTTTAGATGCGGACAAGACGTTTGATAGGGTGTGCTGGAACTTCCTCTGGGATACGCTAAGGGCAGTCCATTTTCCAGAGACCCTAATCAAATGTCTTAGGCTTAATTATGATACGCCCGAAGCCTATGTCCGGTTCAGCGATAGTGTTTCTTCACCCTTTCCACTTTACCAGGGCACCAGACAGGGTTGACCATTATCCCCACTTCTTTTTGCTATCTATATAGAACCCCTGGCAGTTGCGCTGAGATCGGCTCCAGATCTTGAAGGTGTCCCATTCCACCAGAGGGACTACAGGCTCTGTCTATTTGCTGATGACCTTCTCTTATCTCTCCTCTCACAAACCCAATCAATTCCAGCAGCTTGGAAAATACTACAGCAATCTGATCATGTAGCAGGGTTCAAACTCTACCTCTCCCCACCTTGGCCCCTTCTACCTGCCTACCCCGTTGCCCCCTCTCTCTTTCCTCCCCCCCAGGGCATTTTCTGACTTTTATCCCTTCCCTCCCTCCCCTTTTGAGTTCTTACCCTCACCCTCTGCCCTCCGACAATGACCTTCCTGCCTGCATACCCCTTCCCTCTCACCTGCAGTGCTTATTTCTAAGATTGCCCATGGCTGGTATGTCATGCTACCTAACATTTGGCACATTTTGAATTACCGAATTTCCTAAGCCTCAGTCTGTTACTTCTTTTATTGTGTAACTATGTATTATTATGTTGACCTTTGTATGTATACTACTCCCCAATTCCTTCGATGTGGAACCTTTGTAAATGAGCAGTTCCTGCTCAAAGGCATTTGTAATCCTAGATTTCAATAAAATAAAGAAAAACTAAATATGTCAAAAACTGCAGTGCTTCTGTACAGTTATTCTCACCCCACTTCTCTAAAACAAGCCCTCTCCCTAAAACGGAGATCTACTAAAACCAAATACTTGGGAATTCATATTCCTTTGGATTTGGGAGTCCTGGACATACTGAATTATGAACCAGTAACAAGGGCGATTTTTGAAGGACTTAGATGGGGAAAGCGCTCACTTTCTTCCAAAGAGTAGAAACAGTTTGTATGAATGTCCTTTCCCATCTGTTATATCTGTTTCAGAGCATTCCCTTCTTCCCATCTGCATTTCTTTTTAGATCATGGGATAGCATGATCTCTAGCTTTATCTGGGGACATAGCTGCCCCCGAATACGGCGGAGCTATTAAAATTATCTCTAAAACAGGGTGGAGCAAATCTGCTGGATCTGCACCTGTATGCAGAGGCTGCCTTCCTGCGCCTTCACTTGCTGTGGTTATCCCAGAGTTATGTAACACAGTGGAAGACATTGGAGTTTCATATTAATGATCTTAATGATATTAAAAAGATATTGTTTTCCTCCCCAGGACAATCCTTGCCATTAAAAGATTTTTCCAGTATAACGGCACAGGTCCTAAAAATATGGTTTAAAGTCAGGAAATCGAAAATCCTCCTCTCTACTTATGAATATTGTAAAATTCTTTCAGAAGACGACTTGTTTCTTCCATCCAAATCTGATTTGACTTTTGCTAAGTGGCGCCATCTTGGTCTGGAACACATATTTCAGTTTTTAGGGCGCTCTGTTATCCTGACATTTGAAGAGCTAACCCTTCAATATAACATTCCGAGCTCCGATCTATTTAGATATTTCCAAGTCAGAAATTATATTTTATGGAGTATTGTGATCCAGGCCAAGATTGCATGCCCGACCCCATAACTACTCAAATTGTACATGGATCATATCCAGGGGAACCACTGGGGCCATTTAATAGGGTCACTGTACAAGATCATGAGGGACTTAACTCCTGAGTCTACGGACTTGATCCGGCAGAGCTGGAATAAGGACCTTGGCCTGGAAGTTTGTGGGGGACAATGGGAGGAATCTGTTCTAGCAGCAGTAAATATTACTTTTGTAAATGTATGGAGGGAATTTTCTTGGAAGTGCTGCTACAGATATTTTAGATCACCTGTGAGGCTTACCAAATATCTGCCAGCAAGTTATGGGAAGTGCTGGAGGGGTTGTGGGTGCTCTTTAGCCAACTTTGATCACATTATGTGGGAATGTCCCATTCTCGTGCCATTTTGGATGTGTTTACAAAAAGATATGTCAGACTGTTTGGGGGAATCAGTTGCACTTAGAGTGGAAATGTTCCTATTACACACGTATCCAGAACATACCCCATCCTGGACTAGAACATTGCTACTGGTCTACTCCTAGCTGCAAAAAAAAAAAACATTACAAGACGTTGGATGACCCAGAGGGTTCCTACAATACAGGAATATAGAGACATCCTGGTGAAGATTTATAAAATGGAAAGTTTAATGGCTAAAATGAAGAATAAGGAACAATGGTTTCGGCCCAGATGGCAGAGATGGATCATCCATCAAACGGCGGTGGATCTGGAATTTTGTCCGTAAATGTGGGGAACAGTGGATTCTGGGGAAGGGCCAGGGAGGGGGGGTAAACTGCTTGGGTTAGAGATTTATGTACTGCCTCCCTTATTATTTATTTATACAGAGGTGTCCTCCTTTACCACATGTGGACTATGTACACCCTTGTAATCATAGTGAATGTCTGTTTTCTGCCTGTCATTGTGTTTTCAAAAACAATATAATAAGAAATTTAAAAAAAGTATTCATTTAGTATCTCTGCTTTTACCCCATTATCCTTCACTCACTTCTCCCCTTTCTTAAGCCTAACAATCCCTTCCTTCTTGTCCCTTTTCTCACTTATATAGCGAAAGAAAGCCTTCTCCCCCTGTGCCTTTGCTCATTATATTTCCTTATTTGCCTCACTATCCAACCTTAGGTAATTTTCCCTATCCACCTCTCTCTCTTGGTCTTCCTGAATTTTCTATAGGCCAGCATCTTTTCTCTTACTGCTTGGGCAACCCCAGAACTGAACCAGCTGGGCGCTTTGGCCCTTGTGTTCTTCCCCCTAAGCCTAACGCACTCATCTGTGACAACCAGTATTTCTTCCTTAAGGATGGACCACCCCCATATCTGCTCTGATGCCTGCCAGATGGCTGCTTAGCACTTAGCCCATTTTCCTGAAGTCCGCCCTCCTGAAATCCAAGATTTTGGTCTTAGTCAGGATGCTTTCCCTGCCCATATCCAACTGGAACCACACTGTGCAATGGTCCCTTCCACCCAGTGTCTCCCTGTATTTCCTCTATATGCTCCCCATATGTGAGCACCAGATCAAGAATTGCCTCAGCTCTTGTTGGTTCTGTGACACCCCGAGTCAGGAAGCCACTCTACAGTCCTTCCAGGATCACCTGACTCCTAGCACATGTTGTGGATGCTGTGCTTCAGTCCACCTTGGGCAGGTTAAATTTCCCCCACAGTTACCACCTCTCCTTTCCCCATAGCTTCCAATATTTGTAAACTCAGTTCCCTGCCCCTCTCCTCATCCTGATTGGGTGGTCTGTAAACCACCCCCAGCCACACCTTTCTCCCTCTATTGTACTTTAATTGAACCCATAATGCAAAGAAAAACGCACTTGCCATCACTGTAGCAGTAAACGGTCAGCACTCCATTCCAGATTTCTTTACAAACTTTAATCCATAAAGTCTTCACACGCCAGCAGCAGTATCTAAAAAATACAGGCAGGACATGCAACTTAGAAAAATTTGTCTTCTACTTTTAATCTGGTCCGGCTAATAAGTGGTAACAAAACACTTTAAAAGTCCGTCACCGATTCCAAGTACGAGCTGCATGTACTTGGTTCCAACCACACGTAACGTTTACGTTTCAACGTCTAAACCGATGCCATCATTAGAATTGAACCCATAATGCCTCCACCTCCCAATCCTCAGACTCCTCCCTTGTGCAGGTTATTCCCTCCCCAATATAAATTGCCCCCCCTTCCCAACTACCCTGTCCCTCCTGTATAGTTTATAATCAGTGATCGCAAGGTCCCAGTTATGGTGTGATGATGCCCAAATCTCAGTTACTGCAGCTGTGTCCACCCTCCTGTCTACTAATAGTGCCTGCAGATCGTCCATCTTGTTTCCAAGACTCCGCGCATTCAGAGACACTACCTTCCACCTAGAATTTTACCTTCCTTCTCTTCCCTCTATTCTTCTATTCACATTTATTCTCTCTGTGTGCACTTCTGTACAAGGTCTTGTTATGTGTCCTCACACCCTCCACCCTTTGCTAACGGTGTTCTCGCCCCTTCCACCTCACATCTCCGGAAGGACATGGAGTGGAGGCAGTCCAGAGGAGGGCAGTTAAAATGGTGCAGGGTCTGCATTAAAAGCCCTGTGAGGAGAGACTAAAGGACCTCAATATGTACACTTTGGAACTGAGGAGGGAGGGGGGTTATGATAGGGACCTTTAAATACCTCACAGGGTTAAATAAGGTACAGGAGGAAAAGGTACTCGTGAACAAAGGGACATGCTATGAAGCAGCAGAGGGTAGATTCAGGAGAAATGTAAGGAAGTACTTCTACACAGAAAGAGTGGTGGGTTCCTGGAACAGCCATCTATTGGAGGTAGTGCTGATGGAAACTGGTGGGGTTCAAGAATGCATGGAATAAGCACAAGGGAATTGTAGTGGAAAGGAAGGTGGAAGGAGAAAGAGCTGTAGATCAGTCATGGTCTGTGGTAATAATGTAAGTAGGGAGAAATGGGCAGACTGGATGGGCCAAGCGGTCCTTATCTGCTGTCAAATTCTATGTTTCCATGTCAGATCTAACACTGTCTGCGTTAAAGGGACACTGTCAATCACCTTAGGCCTCAAAACGTCCCTAATTTTAAAAACACGTTTAGGATTGTTCACATTCTGTAGAGCCTGCTGATGTACAGTAGCTGGTTGTTTGATTCTGAATTTTTTTTTTTTTTTTTAAGTGAAAAATGAACTACCCACTATACTGGTGTTACCACACAAAAACTTGTTTACGTTCCTTGATCAACTGCTACTGCATCTTTCCTGGGCTAGCGACTCATTATGCAGTGGGAGTTTAGAAAACTACTGCATCATGAGTGACTGCACTGTTTGGGGGTGTTCTAATGTTCGGGAAGTATTCAGTAAGAACAGATTCAGGATTTGAAACAAAACAAGGTTATTTATATCTAATATATTAACAAGCATTTCAGTTCTTTTTTTTTTAATCCTCTCTTTTTGCTGCCCACAGTCGCCAACACATCTGCCCTGGTCATGGCCCCATGGACCCCCACTTCCACACTGGCCGTGACTCCCGATACCCCTGGCTTTACCCCTCGGGTGAGGTTGCAGCACCTGAGCTCAGTGCCACAATCGTGGGACTAGATCAGGAGCAGGCCTGGAAGCTAATCAGGGCTAGGGGCGGGCGTCATACATGGAGGCCGCAAGCAGGGAGTTTTCTTGAGTCCCCAAGGGCAGGGACGTGCAATGGCGTCCAGCATCTGCCCGCCCTCAATAACTGTAGGCGGTGTTTGCAGTTCCTCTTGGCCTCCTCCTCCAGCAGTCCCTCGCGCGCGGGCATTTACACCAACCCTCCCCCCGGAGAAGGAGAGCAGCACTGAGGGCGCTCAATCCTTCTCCCTCAGCTGGCCCTCCAGCTCCCTGAGTCCGTTCCCAAACTTGGGTTGCTGGTGTCTCAAGCGGAATTCCAACCACTGTGCCGGCGGGCCAGCAAGCATTTCAGTTCTACTAAGCAAGGAGGCAGATAAAACAGCCAGCAACATCATTGAATTTTAGAGAAGGTAAGACATCATAAATTCTGGGTTTTTAAGTATATATAAGATGAAGCAAAACAGGTTGACAGTGTCCCTTTAAAAATAATAAATTAAGCCCAAAATACGACCATGTGTGCAGGAGCTGTTAGGAAAGCATGTGCCCTGATAGGCTGCTGGTTCTTCCTTTCTAGCCCTTTTTTAATATCCTGTTCTTTAATTTTAAAGAAGCACTTCATTATGTTGGCTATGTATTTAAGAAACAAAAAGGCACTGCCTGCTTTTGGTTGAAAACATGTACATAGTAACAGACAATAATGGCAGGCAAAAAAAAAATCTTACTTCGAGAGGGCTCTTGCAGTAGGTAATTACATGTAGGACTGATGCCGGCCGGCGTCAGGACCCAACGGATACATTTCTAGCTAGCAGTCTCTGGCGGTGGACCGGCGTCAGTATAAAGGGGCGGTCCCCCACTCCCGCCTTCCAGTTCTTTCCCGCCATTAGCTCGTGTCGCGGTAGAGTTCAGCGCTCGACAGCTCTCTCTCGTCGGTAGTTTTTACTGTCGTTTTTTTTGATTCTTCGACTGAATTGTCAGGCATTCGTCGGTGTATGTCGTCCCCTACACCTTCTGAGCACAAAAGTAAGTGCGACTCGTGCAGCGCCCAACTCCTGCACAAGGACGGCCATTCCCAGTGCCTCTTCTATCTAGGTCCGGATCATCAGGTGGAGAAGTGCCAGCACTGCCTTAAATTCAATGCCGTCACCTGCAGACGGAGGCAGCAGTCCCTAGAGGCCCACATACTAAAGAAGAAAATGTCCTCCATGGAGGAGGAGTTAAAAAAGCTCTGGCAGGTGTCCACTTCCCCTGAAGGCAATTGTAAGAAGAAAGACAAGGTGAAGCACTGGGATAAGGGCTCCTCATCCACCGCATATTATTTGGGAATCGCCATGCTACAGGTAACGTCCCCTCCAGGGGACCGCTCCGCGACTGCCACCTTGGAGGCTTCCAACGTGGCATCGGCCCGCCTGTCTGGCTCGCGCTCAGGCCCTTCGGGCGCCTCTGGGCTACTGGAGTTCTCCGCTCCCAGTAAAGCCTCCACCATGCGGCCTACTGGTTCGAGCGGCTCTGGTAAACTGGACATCCGCTCCTCTGACGCCTGCACGGAGACTGTTGATAAGTCGCCCGACCCTTCAGGGCGGCCCACTGCCCCTCTTCCACCTGACCAGGCTGCTCCTCCTTCGCGACCTTCCTCAGGCGATGGGTCCAATAAGTCTGCTCCTCTGGTGTCTGCCCGGACTCTGCTGATAAGTCTGACGTTGGCCTGCCCGACGCCCGCACGGCAGCTGAGCTGATGCCGGACCCTCTCACGTCTGCCGTTCCTGGCTCCCTGCAGCCTTCGCTGCCCTCCAGGGACCCTGGGTCTCCTCAGCCTGACCCCGGGAATTTTTTTCCCCTCCATCCCTGGGCGATGCCGCGGTTCCTGCTGCACCCCCATCAGGCCGTCTGCCCGCTGGGCCGACTGACCTGACGTTGGTTCCCCGGACACCGGCTCCGACGCCAGTCCTGCCGATGCCGGGCGACATCCCGCTCCTGGATGCTGCTCCAGCGCCGTTCCTTCTGCCCACCGGACCTTCTGCTCCAGGCCCGCCCGTGGGCCAGGCAGTCTCCAGCAGACTTCCCGGGTATCCGACCCTGTCGTATCCGACGCAGTCTTACCTGGCTTTGCAGTATCAGATGCCCCAGTACCTGATGCTGGCCTATCTGATGCTGCAGTACCCGGTGCCTCAATACCAGACGCCGAGTTTCCCGCCGTTGGGTTATGGATATGCGCCTTACAGGTACAATCAATACCCGTATCCCTCTTCCTCCTCCTCCTCCTCCTCCACTCCAGGCTCAGCTCACCAGAGTGGTGCAGAGTCGTCTCACAACGACGGTGCCAATTCCAGCTCCTGTATGTCCGCGGTAACAGACTCCCTCCCCACCTCCGGACACCAGGGGTGAGCCCTCTGGTTCCAGGGCGGGGCAGGATACGCTTCCCCAAGGACCTTCCAAGGAGTCCGTTCCTCCCCCACACCGAGAGAGGGAGTCTTCCTCTTCATCTTCTTCCTCCTCTGACACCTCGGACGACTCCGGTTGCTCCGAGCCGGATGATGAGCCGCGATCTCCATCTAAGCCCAGGTCTAGGACTCCTCCGAAGTCTCCTACAGAGAATCCTTCCTTTACGGGGTTGCTGCGCAAAATCCATGAGGTTCACAAGTGGCAGTCCTTGGAGCTGGATCCACAGCATAAGAAAATCGCTGAGCATCTGGACCTGCCTGAGACAGCTCCTACCTTGGTGCCACCCCTGGATTGAACCTCATGCCGATCTTATTTCCACTATTTGGAAGACACTGTCGGCTTTAGCCCCGCTTCCTCGGAAGTCAGACAGGTTATATCAGGCTCCCGAGGGTGTTGACTTTCTAGATTCTTATCCTCGAGCTGAGTCGGTCATGATTAACGCCGCTCATGGCCTGGTAGCTAACCCGAAACATTTGAGCTTGTCTCCACCTGACGAAGAATCCCGTCTTCTGGACCAGTATGGGAAGAAGATCTTTGCTTCTTCCACTCTGGGAATTAGGGCCCTAAATTATGTCGGTCACATGGGGGATTACCAGAAGGCGATTCTTAGTGAGGTGGAATCCAAATTGGACTCCCTTCCTGACTCTCAAGTCAAACAGGAAGTGGCTGACCTCGTCCGCTCTGCACGTTCGGCCAGTCAGCACATGCTTCGTGCTACATACGATGCAGTGGGCACTGCTGGTAGGAGCTCTGCTTTCGCTGTAGGTTTACGGCGTCATGCCTGGCTCCGTGTGTCAGGGTTGGTCCTGGAAGTGCAGTCCGCTATTCAGGAAGCGCCCTTCTGGGATTCGGTGCTGTTCGGTGGTGATGTCAAGGACATTATAACCGATCTGCAGGAGAAGGGGGACTGCACTGAAGTCTGTGGACTCCATGTACTACCTCCATCAAATGCAGCGCCGTCCCTTTTGCAGGTGGAATCGGCAAAAGGCGAAACACCAGGGAAAGTGGGCCAATAAACGCCGGGCCCCTCCGGCTGCCAAGCCGCCTCTGCCCTAAAAAGGAGCGGGTGCTTCAGCCGTGACACTGCCCCACGCCACCTGGCTCCTTTCCTCTTCCACAGCCACTGGGCCTTCCAGAGGAACCGGTAGGAGGGAGGTTTTCCCTCCACCTCTCGGGTTGGGAGAGGATAACTTAAGATTCCTGGGTGCTCCAGCTGACCGCAGAACGACACTTAATAGAGTTTCTTCAAAAAACCCCTCGACACCCTCCCCCAAGGTCATTGTACTCTCGGGAACATCATCTTCTGGTCCAGGAAGAGATTTCAGTACTTTTGCTGAAGGAGGCGATAGAACCCATCCCCATTCCTCTTCAGGGAACGGGGTACTATTCCCATTTCTTCCTGGTCCCGAAGAAAACTGGGGACGTGAGGCCGATTCTCAACTTCAGCTTCCTGAACTTGTTCGTGGAGTACAAGAGGTTCAGGATGCTCTCGCTGCAAAGCCTCCTGCCCCTTCTCCGGCCGGGACAGTGGCTGTGCGCTTTGGATATGCAGGATGTCTAGCTGCATATCCCTATCCGCCCTTCCCACCACAAATACCTGTGTTTTGCGTTCCAGGGGGACCACTGCCAGTTCAAGGCCCTCTCATTTGGTCTTTCCTCGGCGCCCCGCGTGTTCACCAAATGCCTTTCGGTGGTAGCGGCCTACCTGCGTACCCAGTGGGGTGCAGGTTTTCCCGTACCTGGACGATTGGCTCCTGGAGGCCCTGTCCAGGGAGGAACTCCTGTGTTTCCTTTCCCTTACCCAGAAGGTCTTTGCCTGCCTGGGTATTACCATCAACCAGACCAAGTCCTATCTGATCCCATCCCAGAGGCTCCAGTTTATCGAGGCGATCCTGGACGCGACCTCTGGCATGGCTCTAGCTCACAAATGGGAACTGGATCAGGGGGTCGTAGACGACATCTTCCTTCGCTGAGGAATTCCACAGGTAGACCTGTTTGCTTCCCTTCAAAACACAAAACTTCCCGTCTTCTGCTTGCTCGCCCCAGGGCGTGGCATTTTTTGGAAAAACGCTTTATCTCTAGACTGGAAGGGCAGATTCGTCTATGCCTTCCCCCCGATTCCACTGATTATGCCTTTCTGGCCCAGGTAAGTTTGGTTCTCTCTTCTGCAACAGTACTCAGAGGAACCTCCTCTTCCTCTGTCGCTACTTTTGCTGACCCAGGATCAGGGGACCCTGGTCCATCCAGGCCTCAAGTCCCTTCAGTTGCACGCGTGGCTCCTGCAGATGTAGCTCAAGCCGATTCAGGGTCCCCCAGTAGCTGAGATTCTTGTGAGACCAGAAACCCTCAACCAGATCTACTTATGCCATGAAATGGAAGTGGTTCTGTATTTGGGCTGCCTCCAATGATGTCGAGCCCTTCTCGTGCTCTGTCGGCCGACTTCTGGATTACCTGCGACACCTCTTAGATCTGGGTCTCAGCCATTCATCCTTAAAGGTTCACATGGCAGCCATTTTGGTCTATCGTGTGCCTTTTGCAGACAGAACATTTGCTCAGCTGGAGGTCTCTAAGACCTTTTTGAGAGGGGTCCTTCACTTACGACCCCCTATCTGGGTTCCTACCCCTCCTTGGGATCTGAATTTCATTTTAGAGAAGCTTACACTGCCTCCTTTCGAGCAGGCAGCCTCAGTGGACCTAAAGTCTCTTTCTTGGAAGACTCTTTTCCTAGTGGCCATTACTTCTGCTCAATGGATTTCCGAGCTTCAGGCCCTGATGTGTAAAATCCTGAGTTTGATTTTTCACAAGAAACGTGTGGCTCTGCGTACCAACCCTAAGTTTCTCCCTAAGGTGGTAGCGGAATCGACGCTGAATCAATCCATAGAGTTGCCTGCCTTTTTTACACAGCACTCTAATCAAGGAGAGTACCTCTTGCATACTTTGGATGTTTATCAAATTCTGAGATACTACACCAACAGGACGAAGGATCTCAGAAGGACTGATCAACTGTTTGTCTCATTTGCTCATAAAAGAGAAGGCAATGCTGTTTCTAAGCAATGCCTATCGAAATGGTTGGCTCATTGTATCACTTTCTGTTATGACAAGTACAAGACGACCCTGCTGGGTCAAGTTCGAGGCCACTCCACCAGAGGGGTCATTACCTCTGCGGCTTGTTTCAAGAACGTGTCAGTGGCTGACATTTGTGCAGCCGCCACTTGGACTTCTGTCCATACCTTTACAAAACATAACAGTTTGGACATTTCCTCTCCCATAGGGCAGGCTTCGGGCTGGCTGTTTTGCAAGGCCTCCTTTCCTAAGGCCTTCACAACCAGAGGGTCTACTTCTGAGTAGCTTTCCTCCTCCCTTTTGCTTCTCCTTGTTCCAGACTGCTTGTGACTCAGTCCTATATGTGATGACCTACTGCAAGAGCCCTCTCGAAGTAAGATAGTACAGTTATGTAAGAACTTACCATAACAGTAGATCTTCGAGAGAAGCGCTTGCAGTAGGTAATGCCTTCCTGCCCTCCATCCCCCTAAGCTTTTTCAACTCCTTTTCTAGGAAGGAAAATAACCGCTTCTCTCTCATCTTGCCTTTTTGGCCTTTGGCGGGAAAGAACTGAAAGGCGGGCATAGGGGACCGCCCCTTTATACTGACGCCGCATGATGTCGGTCACCTGACGTGGGGGCGGTCCCCCGCCAGAGACTGCTAGCTAGAAATTTTTCCATTGGGTCCTGACGCCAGCCGGCATCAGTCCTGTATGTAATTACCTACTGCAAGAGCCTCTCTCGAAGATCTACTGTTTATGGTAAGTTCTTACATAACTGTACTTTCATCTGGTCTTCCCATAACACCCTATCCAATACAAAGTTTCTGTATATACTATCCACTCCCTTATTCCCTTCTTTTTTTATTGCTACCCCACCGTAACCCTTACATCTGTTCCAGCCATGCCTGAAACCATTAATGGTTTAGATGCCTACCACCTCTGCTGGTAGACTGTTCCATGACTCAGCCAGTCTGTCTGTAAAATAAAGGCACTTTTGCACACAGGTTTCTGTAATGGAATGACTGTTACGGAAACAGTATTCCGTTACATCCCTTGTGTGTAGAGTACATCTGTTCCGTTCCCTTCGTGAACGTTCGTGCAAACCGCAATCTCTGCTTTTTGCGGTTTGCACCGATGTGTTCCGTTTCATCTGACTGTGTAAAATAGCCATTTGAGTAGCACTGCAGAAACAGCCTATAGAGAGGCAAACTCGATGGGGGAGCTGAAACAAATGGAGGCAGGGGTTGCCGGAATACTTACGGAGAGTAAAGGGAACACTGAATGCAACAGAGTACAACAGCACCACACAGGTAGCGCTCATTCTGTTTCTAAACCCTGTGTGTAAAAGCGTCTTAAAACTCAAATCTCTTCTGAAACACCCCCACCAGCTTCCACTCGTGTTCTAGATTCGCTGCTTCTCTTCAGTAGTTGTTCGCAGTTTAGGAACTTGGAGGTCTCCATCATGTCACTCTTTTCTAGTCTGGCCACGCGAGCAAGTACATGTTAAGTGCCCTGAGCCAGTCCTCATAGGATCATAGCCCTGCTGGTCCTGGATAATTTTGATTACCCTAAGCTGCACAGTCTCCAGCCTGTTCTTGTCTTTCCTTAGGTGAGGACTGCAGAACTTGGTACAGTATTCCTGGTGTGGCCCTCACAAGTGATCTATAGAGAGGCAGTAATAACTTTTTCCTTCTGCTGTCAGAACCCCTTCTGATGCACCCCAGCATCCTATTTACCTTCCTGTAGTCCTTGTTAACACTGACTCGATTGTCTAAGGGAGTCACTAACGATGACGTCTAGGTTCCTTTATTCAGAAATGATGCCTGTCCTCCGTTCCATGAGGGAGTGTATGGGCTCCCTGAAAGAATTTGGCTTTTTTTTTTTTTTTTATTTATTTTTTGTATTTAAAATGTTTATTAATTTTATAGACAAATACATATATACATTGAAACATGGTTATACAAGTCTGTTCATTCATGAGAGAGATAGTAAACCTCTCAATGAAAACCAAATGTATTGTTATGAATGTACATTCTACATCTAATTGTGTCCACATTGAGGGGGAAAAGAGAAAAAATAAATCGGAAGAAACTGATTTGACATATAAATTCAATAAATTAACAGATATTTTGTTGAGCTGGCTGTAATTCATTTTTTAAAAACCATGCAAATCTGTGTTATTTGGATTTGCTGCTATAGTAATCATCTTCATAGTTTTGAGTTTCTGTAAAAAATGAATAATGAATTGGGCTTCTGTTGAAATAACTTTGGTAACATAGTTTCATTTTTCTTTAGTTACCTGCTGGTGCTTGTCTAATCATTACAGACCTTCGACACGGACATCTACTGCCATTGGTCTATCATTAGCAGGAGTGGGCCACAGCAGTCTTCTCTACGGCTCCAAAAAATGACCATGGTAATTATAAACTACTTTACCAAAGTTAATTCTAGTTTGCAGTAGTGTGATTCAGTAAGGCAGGCCACACATACCCTCACTGAGTGGAAAGTAGGCAGTGTTTCCTTTTGTTTTGCTTTTTTTTGTTATGGCCAACATGGACTGCTGCTGTAAGGTTTCATACAAGGCATGTTTCATTGTAAATTAACTTCAGTTGTCATTGTCCTCCTTGAAGTAGGATTCCAAAATAGACAAGCACCTAATTCCTTAATGATGTTGACTGCTCAGACCCAGTCCTGAGTTCAGAAAAACAAGCTTTGGAACGGGGGAAGAACGTCGGTGCCAGGTAGCCCCCTGATGAAGCAGTAGATGAGGGAAGTACTTGGACACCTTGTTTGTGGAGGAATGTCTCCATGGTGGGGTTACTATGTTCTCTGTGTATCTTTACACGTATTCGTTTTTTCTGCACTGCACTATAACTGAGTCTGTATAGGATTTGCTGTCATGAAATTTCCTAATGGCAGCTCGTGGTTGGGGGAAGGGGCACGAGACACTGGGAGGGACCGTTTTCTTGGTTTCAGGGAGAACAAAAAACATGAAAAGACATTGCAGGAAGGTTTTTGTTTTTCAGGCTTGCTTTGGTCTCACTGGGGTGGGCTCCCAGTGTGCCACCTGCATTTTGGGGGAAGGGGGGACTGGAGCCGGCGGAGATTGGGCCCCTGTCAGCAAGAAGGAGTGTTGAGGGGCATGACTCTGAGGGGGATTGGGCACCCCTTCAGCACACAAAAAATGGGGGGGGGGTTATGCTGATGGGGAGTTGGCTCCCTTGTCGGCAAATTAACTGGGTCGGGGGCATGCTGACAGGGGGATTGGGCACCCCCATTGGCTTTCATGGGGCTGTGAGGTGGACAGCAGTAGCCGTCACCATGTTCATGAAACTGTTACACCAGGCAAGGTATGCCCTGCAATGACAGTTCGCTCCCTCATTGCAGCGTAATAGTTGACGCTGCAATGACGGGGCGGTCCCTGATTGCAGGCAGCCAAATCTTTTCATGTTGGTGGCACTTCTGAAGAACCAGTGTCATCAGGACAGTGAGCCTGCATTGGTTGAACACTGCCAAGCCCACAAATGCAGTGCTGGCATTGGCCGCCACAGTACCGTATGTCCACAACCACGCTTCTCTCCTAAGCTGCCATATGTTTTGCGCATGCGCGCAAGCAAACGTAAAAAAGAAATTACACAAATGTGTACAGTGGTTATGCCTGCCTACTCCCTTGGTTCCTGAGAATGCAGTCATGAGAAGTTTACAAAGGGATTGAGCCAGTTGCTTCTTTGTGGATGCCTACTTGCAAGTTGTTCACATCTCGTACTCTTTAAATGAACACTGTCAGACCTCACTGCCACAACTGGTTTTGGCTCATCTAATGAAAGTGTAGTTTGGGGCCTGGCCCAGTGGTGCCGGTAGAGTGTGTCACACTCCAATTTTGGCAGCTGGAGTTCACGGTGCAGCCCCAAATCACCATCCAGGGCCAGAGAAGTTTAGAGTGTTATGAGGAGGCATTGCTCTGAGAGGCCTGGGGAGGGTGAAGAACAGTGCACAGTTCTGAGTGCCTTCTGCAGTGAGTTGAGGTGACCCTGGACGTAATCCACGTGTCATCTGTCCCCCTATTGGTTTGCTCGGCACTGGATTCACAGAAAGAGCACAGTGGCAAGGACTTTTAAGTGGGATAAAAAGCATTGATTGGCAGATGACGTGACTTACTGCCCTGGTGTGCTTTCTCTGCTTCCTCCCTAATGGTGCTGTGAGAAGTGGAGTCTGAAAAGACCAAGTACATTAAGGGTGCTTGGGTCCTGGCATGGAGGGTTTTCTTGTGGGTTGGAGGGCTATCAAGATCCTGTGGGATTGGAGGCGGCAGTTACAGGACCTGTGAGCCGGGCGGGCAGGAGACCGGGATGGCTGAAGAAGAATTGTGGCAGGTTAGGCCAACGTGGTAGTGTTGCAACTTCTTACGCCAGCGACCCAAGTTCAGAAGCAAGCTTGAGCCATTGGGAGTCTGCCTGGGGAAGGAGAACTGAGTGTCCTGAGGACTACTGTCCTTTAGGGTGGGAGGGAAGCATGTCCCTCTGTTTGATTATCGCTAACCAAAGGCAGTGGGCAACTGGATAAAGGGGTAGAGCAGCTATGAAGCAGACGGCAGGCCCAAGCCGAGGGAGCAACACAGTGATGTGTCAGGGGTGGCGTGAGAGTCTCAGGAAGCTCAAGAAAAGAGGAGCCTCGACATGAGAAAGAGGTGCTGGCAGCAGTTGAAAGAGGTACTGGCCAGAGGTGCCGGGAGAGGAGGTGATAAACAACCTGAGTGCTTCTTTAGTGCGTCACCTAGGTCATCCTCATGTCCACGTGCGATTCCCCACTTGCTCATCAGGCTGTCATACACTCTTCTCCTTGTAGCCAGTAGAAGGTTAGCACAGTGTCACAGACAGATGCAAGGAACAGTAGTAAGGCACACCACTCACTTACTGACATCCATAAAAATCATGCGACTGTCTCAGCCCCCCAGTGCATTTCAGTGGGACAGTTGCAAAACATTTTTTGACTTTGATCACTGTAGGAGCTGGTCTGCTGTGTAGAACAGCCCTGAAAATGCTTCCTTGCTTTAGAACTTGTAAGATTCAACAGACCCCATTTTCGTCCTCCCCAAACCCCTCAAGCTCACACTTTCATCTTCACATCTGAACAGTGCTGTACTTATACAGCAAATAACAAGCTCTTTCAGAAAACCGCATTTGCTGGTTTCTTTTAAGTTTAATAATTGCAACTTGACAATACAGCCTACTGGGTTGATTGCTTGCCTGCCCCATCCGCTCACACTTCCGTTGCCCCCTTTCATTGGGTACCTCTTCAGTGATTCATGGTATTGAACATTTTTCCTGATCTGGATCCCAGCATTAATGCAGGTAACATTTTAAAAGAAAGGAAATGCTCTGCTGTTATGGACACTCAGCCTCCTCCCTCAATTTGTATTCATCAGCTCTGTTAACTGTCGTGCCTATCCAAAATCACACACGGCCCTCTTGTATGTCGATCACAAAACCATTAGGCCAGACTGTGCTAACAAATGGATTAGTTTTCAAAAAACATTTTTTTATTGAAGATCTTACTTCGAGAGGCTCTTGCAGTAGGTAATTACAGATAGGACTGAAGCCGGCAGGCGCCAGGACCCCACGGAAAAATTTCTAGCTGGCGGTCTCTGGCGGGGGACCGCCCCCACGTCAGGTGACCGACGTCAGGCGATGTCAGTATAAAGGGGCGGTCCCCCACGCCCGCCTTCCAGTTCTTTCCCGCCGTTGGCTCGTGTAGCACCTCGCGGTTAAGTTCACTGCTTCTCAGTCAATCGTCAGTAGTTTTACCACCTACTTCGACCCTTTTCTTCAGAATTTCATCAGCCTTTACCTCAGCTGCTGTGTATGTCGTCCCTGACTCCCTCCGAGCATAAAAACATGTGCGATTCCTGTGGCACCCAGCTCCTACACAAGGACGGACACTCCGTGTCTTTTTTTGCCTAGGCACCAACCACCCCGTAGTTTTTTCAGCTAGACTATAATATGAAAAGTACACCATATGCACAAGATTGGGATACATCTGACCTCGACTAGGGTACAGCCAATACATCTTAACATTACAGATAAAGTGGACTATTCCAAAACTGATCTATAAATCACGGCGCTGTAACCTGATGTTCAGAGCTGTACTGTACTCCCCTTTCCCCATGACTCATCTGGAAACTGGCTGTTACCAGCGCAGTGTTTCTTTCCTAGACTTTTGAAATAAATACATAAAATAAGGGACGGCATGCATTTTCTGCTGCTAGAGGTGGAAGAAGTTGGCCGCCTAAGTATATCAAGACAAAAGCCTAAAACAAAAAATACCAATTACTGGAAGAGTGGTGCCTGTGAACAAGTATGCATTGTGTCACACAAAACCGCGTCCGCTAGTCTCCTCACTGGTTGATGGACAATTTTACAGCATTTATGGACAATTTTACAGCATTTATACCCATTTTGACTTTTTTTCTAAATCTTTCATTTTGTTTTTGAGGTGGGGTTGTGTTTTGCTATTTCCCATTTTATACAGTACAATAAAACAAGACAGGTTGCTAATAGTTGTGCCACAGCCAATTTTTCAAGGGCAGAAGGCACTTGGTTACTATGCCCCTGTGTTTGAGGTTGTGGCAAAACTACCAGCACCCTGTTGTGTCTTAGTGCCTACTTCTGATTTGACTCAGCATCCAGCTTGTAAGTCTGGCATGTAATTCAGCTCTGATTCCACTGACCTGATGGAGATAACTCTTGAAAGCTAGTCTGAAAAAGTTGTGTTAGTCCAATAAAAGTTATTCTAGGGGCATGAATATGTTGTTCATCCACACTTTTTGGCATGTCCCTTTCTCCTTTAAAGATCGCTGGAAGGTCTTCAAGCTGGCTCCTCCCTCCCACTCGGGTGGTATAGCCCTCGGCTCCGCCCCATGACGCCAGATCTTCCTTTCCGCTTGAAGATTCAGGTTGCCTCCTCTTTGCTGTCACTTTTTGTAGGCCCTGGATTCAAAACCTTTGGTTATTCCGAAACTTCGACTCGTTCGAGTTAGCGACGTTGATTCTCATTGTTCCATCATGGAAGATAAATCTTTCCCTGGATTTCACCGGTGCCCGTGTGGCCAAAAAATGTTGCGCTCTGATCCACATACCGTGTGCGTTTACTGTCTGGGTGTGGGCCATGACACCAAGACTTGCAAGATGTCTCGCTTTTCACCCAAACATACCTCGACGATCGTTTTGCACACCTCAAATTGGGCAGGCCCGAAAAACATAATCCTCCGGTGAAATCTAAAGAGGCCCAGTGGGAGGTCTCCACGGCTTCGCGATCCGCTGAACAGCTGGAGCAAATGCAGGTCTTCGAAGAAGAAGCAGCTCGGGCTGCAGAGTCTTTCTCTCAGTCGTTTTTCGTTCCTCTTAACTTGCGCTCTATCTACCTTTTCAGGTTCCTTCCGAAAATTGTGCCACTCTCTCCCCACTAAGGGCGAGGGACCTGCGGGCTCTCACTCCTCTCGGTCCCGTAAGAGGGTTAAGGATCCGAATCCATCTTCATCTCAGTGAAGATGCTCTTAAGATCATGAGCAATCTTGGTCCCAGGAGCCGGCAGTATCGACGTTGGTTAAAATTGCCTCTTCGGCCGCTGGCTTCTTGGCCTTGCCGTCTGGACAGTCGACCGAGGTCTCGATCGACAAAGTTGAAATCATTCTCGATCCCATCGATCCGTTGTCACCCGTTCCAGTCGATGACTCTTTCAGTAGGACCCCAGACCTGTCTTTTCCTGACGAGGAGATCCAGCCAGCTGGGGATCCCATTGAGGAACCGGTCCCTGATCCTGGGAAGTCACTGGTCCCACCGGTGTCTCCTGAGCAGCCGACTTGGCCAGTCCAGTCCAGGTCGAGATCTCAGACCCCCTCGACCGACAGGCCATTGAAGGGTGCACAAGCGCTCCAAAAAGAGGCGATGCCATCGGTCATCCTCGTCGTCCTCGGATGAGAAGAGGCTTCGGCTGAAGCTCCGCCGATGCTACGAGGATATGATGTGGCAGCAGCTGATCCTGTTATGGCAGAAGGTGACCACAATCTCTGCTCCGGCCATTACTTGGCTTTTGCCTCCTAGGCTGAAGCAGACTCCTTTGGAACCGGTGAAATCGGTTCCCCCGCCCGCAGAGCCGGATAAACCCGCTCCAGTTCGGACAGAATCAGTCTCTCCACTGATATGTGGTGGAGCCACCACCTAAGCAGCCTTTGGGAGGGGCTCCTATGAAGGAAGCTCGGTCAACCCCGGGTCTTTCTCCCAGGATCTCAGTCACTCTCATGCCTGATTGCCCCAGGCACGTTGAGGGCGACCTTGGCGGACAACCGTTATATCCAGATACCTCTGATTCAGATGACATCGACCTTCACTCTCACCCGCGGGATGACAAGACGGTCAGTGATCTCTTGACAGAGGAAGGCCCTTCGTCCTTTAAAGGGGATTCTCCGCCTTCTCTCCAAATCCACAGGGATGCCTCTGGAACCAGTCCAGAAACGGGTGGAGTACCCGCTCACTGACATTCTCAAGAGAGGGGATACCACGACAGAAGCCTTTCCTGTGGCCGAAGCCATTGTTGACCCAGCCTTGGAGCTTTGGCAGCATCCTGCCTCCTGCCCAGCGCCGGATGGCCTGCAGGTATGGCGATGCACATGGGGTCCCTCTTGGGGTTCACAGAACATCCCTTGGACGAGAGCCTTGTGACTGCCTCTGTGTTCAGATGTACAGGCAGTTCTGCCGACACTAAAAGACCTTCCAGGCAGAGTGGTCCAGTTTCTTGGACTCTTTGTCTGGGGATCTGTGCAGCCTCCTCTTTAGGCCTCCGTCGGGCAAGCTTGGCCGTCGTCATGGCGCACTTCTCCCGTGCCCTTCTAGGGTCCTTGGATGAAGTTCTCCCACATCTCCCCATGGACCATCAGACTACGGTCAAGCAGGTCCGGGACCAAGGCCGTGCTATTGCCAGGCAGCAGCTTCAGACGGCTCTGGACACTGGGGACTCGTGCGCCCATTCGGTGGCAGTCGCGGTTGCCTCACGCCGCAGGGCTTTGCTGAGGCTTTCCACCTTCATGGCAGATACCCAGCACAAACTTGCTGATGTTCCTTTCCTGGGCACTGATCTCTTTGGCCCAGGTCTGGATGGTCACCTTCAGCGAATCGAACAGTCTAGTGCCACCTTGGGCTCTGCTACTTCTGCTCAAAGCGCTTCTGGCCCTAAGAAGCCTTTTCGGCACTCAGCTCCTGTGGCCCAGCAGTCCTCCTTTCAGGGAGCACAGCATCAGCAGGCACAGGCTTGGTGCCCCCAGCCCACAGAGGAGGTCGGGGTTCAGGCCCTGGCTATCGTCTTTCTCCAAGCCTGCCCAGTGACGGGGTGGGGTGGCCACCCCTATGCCCATTATGCCAGCTCTGGATCCTCCTGTGGGGGGTCGGCTCCACCACTTTCTTTCCGCCTGGTCCGCTGTTACCATGGACAGGTGGGTCTTAGAAGTGGTCAGTTAGGGTCTGCCTCTAGAATGCGAGCAGTACCCATCCAGCTGAGCATGTGCCCCACGGGAGGAGAGTATCAACCAACACTCAGTTGGCTGTGAGAGATGACATAGCCCAGCTCCTCCTCAAGGAGGCAGCGGTCCAAGTGGCAGATCCTCCAGTCAACGCAGGGTTCGTTTCCAGGTACTTCCTAGTCCCGAAGCAGACGCGGGACTGGCGCCCCATTCTAGAGCTGCACAACCTGAATCAGTATCTCAGGCTACCCACCTTTTGGGTGGTAACTCTGTTCCAGATCATACCATCCCTGGAGCAAAACATGTGGTTCTGCTCACTGGATCCTCAGGACGCGTTCTTTTACGTCCCAATCCGTCCGTCTCTCCAGCGGTTCCTCAGCTTCAGAGCAGAGGGAACCCCTTACGAGTTCTTAGTCATGCCCTTTGGCCTGTCATCAGCCCCATGGGTTTTCACCAAATGCATGGCAGTGGTGGCAGCCCATTTCAGGCATTGAGAGGTCAGGGTATACACTTTACCTTGACGACTGGCTCTTGGCGGGTTCCACCCAGCAAGAAGTGGAGAGGTCCAGGGACCTGGCCCTCCAGACCTGCTCTCAGCTTGGCCTCCTGATCAACGAGACCAAGTTGGAGCTCATGCCTTCTCAGGTGATGTGCTTCATCGGGGAAGAGCTCGGCTCTTGGGGGACAGGACTAAGGTTCTCTCCTCCTTTGCCCAATCATTTCTGGTTGGGCAATTGCACCCTGCCTGGGACTTATACGCCTTCTGGGTTACATGGTGGCCTGCACCACCGTGGTTCATTGAGCCAGGTGGCATTTGCGCCCCCTTTAATTGGAGCTGGCTGCCCAGTGGACTCAGCACCTAGGTCATTTCGACCAGCTGATCACTGTGACCCAAAAGATGTGGGACGCTCTCCAGTGGTGGACTGTCCTAGACTGGTTGCAGGAAAGGATCCCATTTGTCTGCCCTGAGCCGACGGTCATCCTCATGACCAGTGCCTTTCTCATGGGCTGGGGAACCCACATGGGGGACAACAGGGCTCATGAGTTCTGGACAACCGAGGAGTCCCGTTACCACATCAACCTGTTGGAGTTCAGAGCAGTCAGACTGGTACTGACAGCATTCGGTCAGCAGCTTCGGGGTCAAGTGGTTCAAGTCCAGATGGACAATACCACGACCAAGTACTACCTCAACAAGCAGGGTGGCACACACTCCCAGCTGCTGTGCAGGGAAGCGCTCCACTTCTGGACGCTCATGAGCTGACTGGAGGCAGATCTCCTAGCCATCCAGGTGGCAGGAGCCTCAAATCAACTGGCGGATGCCCTCAGCCACATTGGCGAGACATCCCACGAGTGGTCTCTCCATCCAGAGGTAGCTTACAGCCTGTTCTCCCACTGGTGCAAACCGATGGTGGACCTGTTTGCCTCTAGGGAAAACACCAAGGTAAGGCTGTTTTATGCCTGCCCCCCTCAGCGGGGTTCGCTGCAGGGGAATGCCTTCTTGAGGCTATGGACCCCAGGCCTCTTCTACGCCTTCCCTCCATTTCCCTTGATTCACAGGGTGCTCCCCAAGGTGAGGAGGGACAAGGCGCAGGCGATCCTGGTAGCCCCAGACTGGCCCCGCCAGATCTGGTATCCAGATCTCCTCAGCCTCAGCAACAGGCTCCTGAGGCGTCTTCCAGCACGCCCGGGCGTGATCTCTGTCAGTCAGGGTAAGGTACTCCATCTGGGCCTTCAATCTCTGCACCTGACACCCTGGTACCTAAGCTGCTAGAGTTCCAGGCTTTGGGTCTCTCCGAGGATGTACTCACAGTAGTGGAAGCATCTAGGAAGGAGTCGACCAGAAAGTGCTATGCCTTCAAATGGAAAAGATTTTCCATTTGGTGTCAGGACAAGGGCCTGGACTCTTTGTCCTGTACTGTGGCTAGCATTTTAGACTGCCTTTGTTCTCTGTCCAAAGGAGGTCTTGGACACTTAAGGTGCACCTGGCAGCCATCTCTGCTTACCGGGCGCGGTCCAGTCAGCAGACGGTGGCACAGGAGAAGGTTGTTTGGCACTTTTTCAAAGGCCTTGATCACATATCCCCTCTGGTGTGTGAACCTCCACCTCCGTGGGATTTACTGCTGGTCTTGGCAAAGTTCATGGGCAAGCCATTCGAACCGATGCACAAGTGTGAGATGTCACACTTGTCGTGGAAGACGGCCTTCCTGGTGGCTATCACGTCTGCCAGAAGGATAGGGGAGCTCCAGGTGCTCCAGTGGACTCGCCTTATCTCGTCTTCCACAGGGACAAGGTTGTCCTGCGCCCCCACCTGAAATTTCTACCGAAGGTGGTGTCAGCGTTTCACCTTAACCAGGTGTTGACTCTGCCTGTGTTCTACCCGAACTACACCTTGGATGGCAAGTGCTGGCTCCATACTCTGGACCTGAGACGAGCTCTCTCCTATTATAAGGAGAGGACGGCAGAAATTCGGGGCGAGGTTCGCCAGCTGTTTGTCACCTAGGCTGAAGCCGCTTCTGGCAGACCTGCAGCAAAGCGGACGATCGCAAGATGGATTACATATTGCATTGATCTCTGCAGTAGGTTGGCAGGCAAGGAGCCTTCCAGTGGGATAAGAACTCATTCTACCCACCATACCGCTGTGTCGGTGGCTGCTTCCAGGGACATCCCTATCCAGGAAATCTGTCTGGCTGCCACCTGGAAGACAGCAAACACCTTTGTCACCCATTACCACATCGACCTTGAGTCACTCCGGGGTGCTGGTTTTGGGGCGTCAGTTCTCCAGTCACTGTTCCGAAAGTAGGGTGTGTGTGTGCCTTGCCTTCATCCTCCCGAAGAACTGCTAGGAGTCTGCCTCGAAGTGTTGATGAACAACATATACCACTCCTAGAACTACTGTTACAGGTAAGTAATTTTTTTTACTTGCAGCATATCTTTCTTTCTTTTTCTTCCTTCCTTCCTTTCTTTTTTTCTTCCAACCAGGTAGGTGCACTAGACATAGAAAATGACTATTTTCAGGCACGACCTGGGAGAGTACAAGGTAAGCTACAGTCGTAAAGAGGAGTTAGGAGAAAACATTTGTACATGATCAATGAAACATTAACAAGTGGCAAGGAGATACAGAAACGTAACAGTAAGCATAATATAGCAGCAGTTTTACAATAGACATACACCCGGCAGTTGCAGATGTACAGTTTGCAGACAGTACAACCTATAAATCAGGAGAAAATCATAAGGGGGGGGGACACAATAAGGTCAGACAATTCCATCATCAAGTGCAGCATATATAGCGGTAAGAGACCATCGGCAGGGCAAAATTGGATTAAACATTCCAACATTAATTATTGAAACGGTAGGTGTGGTGGCCCTAGTTTGGGAATTGAAAGTTATAAGTGTTTCAGTAGGGAGAGGGTGAAGTGGGAGGAGTGGGTTGACGTCAGTAGACAACGTAATGTGGGTCAAGCAAGGTTTGGAGCAGGACTAGCATAGCAAGAGAGGTCACATAGGCAGTTCGGGGGGGGGGGTGGAAACATACAAGGGTGAGTTGTTTGCAGGTGATTTTGTAGCTGATGCTTGAAACTTGCACAAGTTGGGGAGAAGTGGATGAAGACTGGTAACGAGTTCCAGTATTGGGCTGCCAGGTAGCAAAAGGCCTGAGTTCCCATGGCGATTTTACATCTAGGAACTTGGAAGAGGTGCTGACCACCTTAATGGAGGATATAGTGGGGGCTTGGCGGAATTAGCATCTGAGCTAGACTGGGGGGCATGCCAGAGCGTGAGATGGTGTCAATAAGAGTGCCCAGTGAGTAGAGACGATTTGCCGCAGGTGAGAGCCAGTGAAGGTTCCCATAAAGGAGGCAGTGATGTGTATGATGGTGAGAGGCCACTGCAGTGTGGCAGATACTATTCTTCATGCCTCTTCAAACAGTTCTCCCACTTGACTCATAACTGTCTCCTCCCCCTGCCTGCAGCTACTGATTTCTCCAGCAGTTCTCCTCCATCTCAGCTCGTAACTATTACCTTTAAAGGGGGCACTGTCAGCACTAAGAGCCCCACACCCAAGTATGGTGCTGGTCCTAATTTGCACTCTGTGAGCAAAAACATTATGTTTACTTACTGTTTACTGCAGTATAGTAGATTGTATCACACCAGTTCTGTTGACCTGCAAGCTGACATTTTCTGTAACTACAAATACCAGAATGCCCTGCAGCTGACTGCAGAGGAGGGCTGTAGTAGTTAAACTCAGTAGCCTGCAGTGTATTTTAGAGCTTTTGTAAGTTATGATCCTGTGTTTGCTGGTTCATCTGTTCTCCCAAGGCTAAGCACTGTCATCTGTGACTGTACTTAGCCAAGGGAGGACAGCAGAATAGCAAACAAAAGATCAGAGTTTATAAAACTCTAACATTTACTGCAGGCTATTGAATCTCTCACTGCTGCTGCACTCCTCTGACAGCAGCAGGGAATTCTGGGATTTTTTGTTCCAGAAAATGTCAGCTTGCAAGTCAAGAGAACTAGGGTGATATAAACTCACCTCTCCTCCTTTGCCTGTTGCTATTGATTGTTCAAGTTTTGCCAAATCATTTTCTTTCATGTCGCAGAATTTTGCCACAATGGGCTGAATTCAGGAACAGATACTGCTGGTATTTTCTGTGGTATCCATCCGTCTACCAGCAGCATAACCCCGTCCAGAGCAGGGCTGGGTGCCCGGGCAGTGGGCCCAGACACAGAGCTGCCAACTGTAGTAGTAGCAGTCAAGACAGCATCCGAGACCACCGGTCTTATTTGAATACACTCCATAATGGAATGTTGCATACAGGACAGGCCATCTGGTGCACATACATATTTTTCGACTTTGATGTCTGCCGTCCCCGTTCCTACTTGAACCCACCCGCTGGACACAAGAACTGGATGGCCTGATACCCAGACACAGTGATGCCTGTGGCACTGGACTGGAATCCACAGGCATTGGCTGTGGGATGACTTTCCTGTCATCCAGTTGTGTTCAGTGGCTGTTAAGGGTAATGGCCACGGTATGCAGAGTGCCCCGTCCCAACGCACATACTGCACCGCACGAGCGGTTGGAATGGGGAACAATGCAGTAGTCCCTGTATGCTCATGCATATTTATAAGCTGCTGCCTGCCTGATTCACAGACAGACTACTGCGGTCTGCAGCCACCGAGGAAATTGGTCCTGTATCTCACATTAGGCAGGCAACAGTAGTTCATCTGATAATTCTGGCAGAAAGGCTTGGATTCCTGAATTCCGGTGTGGGCATCACTAGTATGTTTTTGATTGTACAGCATTTTGTGATATAATTTTGTTTGGAAGGCACAATATCAGATGTATTGTATTGCTCTGCAGTGTTGGCGCCAGATGATCTAACCCAGAGGTGAGAGTTTAGCCTGCAGACACTGATGTTCTGAAAAATGTTAGAATATACTAAGCAGGGAATTAGAAACCCTAGCACTCTGAATGTTCTGAATAACAAGTATTATGTGATGGGAATACCTTTCGAAGTAATGATCCTGAATGACTCTGAAGTACCACCACGCATGTAAATGAACAGAAGAGTTCAGCATTTTGTGGTGTTCTCAACAGCATTTGATAAGCTTTTTGTGTAAGCGGGGCCCTGCTTTTAGCCAGTTTTACAGCTTAAAGGACTAAAGTTCTGAAAGATTTACGTGACTTGCTCGGAGTCATACAGTGAGTAAGTGACTTTGGTGAGATCTGAACGTGTCTTCCCTGTGTCCCAAGCCAGTGCTGTAGTAACCCCACTGCAGTGCCTCCCAAATAACTGAGAATGTTATAAAAATTATATTTCCTGATTCTCAAGCCAGTGCTATAGGCACTAGACTTTCTGACACAGTACATGATAATAAATAATGCAAGTGGGTCGTCGTGGATGACATGGTTACTACCCCTGCATTGTGGGCTCAAACAAGGTTGAGGGGCCTGGGTCATTAAACTCTTCATTGTGAGGTTTGCATCCATAGAAGATTAAATTGCACAATACCTTCACACAGAGAAGATTTTTAAGTGGGCCTGGTGTCGGAAC